>OY540849.1:11342323-13742323 GCA_961205895.1 Mythimna pallens | reverse complement strand
ATCGTACCCTAAGACAATTATTACACGAGATCAATGGATCAGGGCCATAAAGTTGAACAACTTTCTCGCGTCATCGAAAGTCGGCTTACTTAATATTTTAGTGGAATGTACCTATATTGTTCTTGTTCACCTTCAAAGCCCATAGATTCCAAATAAATTGCATGTATTTGCCTACCTTTATAGTATTAAACGAGGATTGACATATCATCAAATGTTAACGTTTTTACGATCTGGGCAGTCTTAGTTGGCCACATCATGAAGTGATCAATTTCTATGATCTGGCCATGACATATATACCTACATATAAAAGGAGAAACTGACTGAGTGACAAATCAACGCATCAACGCAAAGCCTAAACTACAAGGACTAGGAACATGAAATTTCGTACAAGGTTTCCTTTTATGACATACTAGCTTTTGCCCGCGGCTTCGCTCCCGTTAACTGACTACTCTACCCTACTCTATTCGATTTTTTCTCGCCGTAAAAACCATCCTTGAACTTCAAGGAACATTTAAAAAAAAGAATTGGCCAAATTGGTCCAGGCGTTGTTAAGTTATGCGCTTACCAACACATTTTGCGATTCATTTTTATATTATAGATTATGCAAGCACTAAAGAGTTTCCAAAATTCAACCCCTAAGGGGATGAAATGTGGGTCTACAGTTTGTAAGGAGATAACCACTTTCACACTGCAGAAGCCAGTCTTGACATAAAAATCCAGATCACAATTTTTACCTTCGATGAACAAGAAATGCGAAAAATATTAAAAGAAAGTTATTCAAGTTATGAGAATGTTTGAAGTTTGAAAGTTGTTACACCTGCATTCCTAAAATGAAACGCGCGAACGAGGGATGCCATTTTGTTTTGAAATAAATGTACACTTAATATTATCTAAAGATAAAGTTTGTTTTATTGTTTTTTTGTAGGACGTCATCATCATCTTCCTGCCCTTGTGCCGTCTTATTTAGGGTCGGCACAACACGTTTTTTCTTCCATTCTGCCCTGTCACTAACTTCCTTTTCTTTCATGTCACTCTTCACACAATCCATCCATCTTTTTTTGGCCTCCCCTCCCTCTCCACCCATCCACTTGTATACTCATAACTCTTTTAGTAACATGCGTTTCATCCCTCCTCTTTACATGACCATACCAAGACAAACGATAGCTTCTTACGTTGCCCCGCCCGGGATGGTGCAACAACCCTGATCCATTTCCCACAGGAGCCGGGTGCTGCCCCTGCGCGTTGCCTGTGGGGTACGCCCTAACCCTATCGCGCATTCCATTACACCCAACATATTGCAAATGATACTGTTTTACAATCGGCCGCCTGCCTGACACTAACTCCTCCTAACCTTGCTGGTGGTTTACCCGCCACCACGCGATGACCTGAGGTGCTTAATAGTACGCACGGTCTCAAAATGTCCCTTAGTTGCCTCTTACGACACCCATGGGAAGAAATAGAATGGTGCTATTCTTTAAGTCTGGACACCATACGCTAGAGACTTTGATGTAGGAGGTAATCTCTGAAAGTACTGGTCCGATGAGCAGTGGTGGTCGAGTGGGTTCAAACCCAACCAGGCGCATTACTTTATGTAATTTATTTCATCACCACTGCTCTCAAAACGGTGAAGAAAAACATCGTGTCCTTGAAACAAAAATTCGAAGACATGTGACATCCACCAACCCTCACTGGACCCGCGTGGTGGATTACGGACTCTTCTCTCTTAGAGAGGAGCTTGAGCCCCAGCAGTGGGAACATTATAAGGCTGATTATGTTATGTATGTTATGGCAGCTGAAGGAACATGGGAGGGTTCTAGTCAGGAAAAGTTTACAGACTAGAACCCTCCCATATTCCTTCAACTGCCGCGGCCTCATAAGTCTGGGCCGTTACCACTCGGCCACCACTGCTCTAGCTTCAGCTGCCGCGGTGACTTTGCCGGTAATCCCACGACCCTAGTAGGCATATCATATATTCACGCCTTAAAATCTCAAAAAAAAAAAAACATTAACGAAGCTTGACGTGTATTTCAGCATTTTCAGCGAAGTGGATTCGGAAATAGGGGCGGACAGTTATAAACAAAAAAATAATGAAAGCCAGGGGAAGCTCGACAAATAAATAGGTGGGGGAATAAAGTAATTTGTCTTTGCCGCCCCCACTTGCGCGGCTATGGAGACTATGGATTTGGAAAAAATGGCCTGAAAACATACTGAAAACAATTGTTTAAAGAGATATGTAGTGAAGGAACTGTAGTTTCTAGATACATGTAGAAAATAACTTGGCTTTCCAAGTTCAACAAAAGTTAAATAATACTAAAGTTTTTTTTTTGTGATGTAACTACAGATTTACAGTTTTCGGATTTTTTCCTATAGGTACTTGTGCTATGAGACCTTGCTTCATACCAAAAATCAGGACTCCAGGTCAACGGAAGTACCTGTGAATTTTATTTTTTCAGGTGTTAAGTCATCAAACAAAAGAGTTACTTGATGATTTCCCACCTTAAAAACAAAAAACTGGGCAAGTGCGAGTCGGACTCGCGCCCTGAGGGTTCCGTACAAACTTACCTATGCAAAGAGTTCAATTCCTGATTGGAGTCCCAAAGTTTTTAACATACGCCAAAAAAAATTGTGACGTAACAACAAATTGTCTGTTTTCAGATTCATTCTTATACTTGTGTTAAAAGACCTTGCTTTATGCAAAATTTCAGGATTCTGGGTAGTGTTGCCCAAATTCAGTCTTGGTCTTGCAGTCTTGGTCTTGTTCTTGCGTTTTTGCAAGACCAAGACCAAGAACAAGACCGCGTATTTTTAGCAAGACCAAGACCAAGACTGACCGTGCAAGACTTGAGCAAGAACAAGACATAGCCTGCAAGACTCTTGCGTCTTGCAGCTAGGACTTAGCGCTATTTCACTGAGTAGTTAGGTGTAACAGTTCGGTGTATAGGTAGGTACGCTTAGGAATTCTATGAGACGCAAAAAACTGTATCAAAGAATATGAAAAACTGGACCTATGCGCATTACGACTAATACCATAAACATAGCGAATAAAAAAATATCTATTAAAATCAAACTGAGTGCATGCATAGTTATGTTTTAACCATCGGCACTTTGATAATGCGGCATCAAAGGTTTTGTACTTACTTCTCAAAGAAATTTGCCGCTTTTCGGAAGTACATGGTTATGATACACGCGCCGGCAGCTTCTTTTGAAATCTAAAACAATCGTTGCCGCCACGCCGAAATCATAACATTTGACACTATTTGATTGCCGCCATAGGGCGTAGGTATACTCATGCAAAATAATTTCCTAGTAGAGTACCTACATGTGTTCCAAAGAATAAATAAGTTTCAGAGTGCTTAGAATGAAAATGAATACATTATACTGATCACGCAAGTAGTATTATGATTAGGATAAAATGGTAAGGATAGGTAGTAGATGTCATATTAATTCATTCTAGTAAGTATATATTATAATATTGATTACTTATATGGTTTTAAACTAATTACTTAGGTACTATTATTGTACATTTAGTCATTATATTTCTTAAGTTTTTACAAGAAAAAATAGCAAAAAAGTGTTCAAATATCACCCGTTTAATAAATATTGTAGCCACTTTTAAATATACTTGAAACGTGTAAAAAAATTCTACAAAACTAATAAAATAATATAAAAAGCGTAGGTACTTACCTACTAATAAAATAAAAAGCCTGCGATAAGAGTTTTGTATTACTTACCAGCCCGAATATCTCTGAGAGAGATGATGAGAGTAAGTATTTACTAGCTGTGCCCGCGACTTCGTCCACGAGGAATAGTAACTTTGGAGGTATAGTGACGTTCAGGACTTATTTATTTATTTTAAAACTTCTGTCATCAAACATACAAACGAACTCTTCAGCTTTATAATATTAGTATAGATGTACGCCAAAACATTCACTTATATGTAAAGAATAGTGATTGGCACTAATTCTATTTTATTCACGCGTCGCGTCTGTACAAGTAGGTAATATTTAGTGTGTGTTTGTACGCCGCACGCGGCATTGTTTGATTTGCGGCGGCATCCTTTTCATAGAGCCGGCACGTGGCGAGGCGGCGCGGTAAAAAGCAAGGAAACGTACTATAAATAAAAGAATTATTTTAATTCCAGTCATTTCCAATTGAGCTGTGCTTCGAGTCTAACTTAATAATTGTTTTTACTAATTCTCGTTGTTTTCTAAAAACGTATCACGTGTACAATTTAATATGAGTGACGAAGATTCAAATTATTCTAGTCCGAGTAACGAGAGTTTGAGTCACAGATCTAAAAGACCCAAAAGCAAATTTGAGGAGTTTTTCGAAATAATTCATGCATCCCAAACTGCCTTCTGTAAATTGTGCCAACATAAAAAGATTGAAATAAAAATGAAAAACAGAAACACTTCAGGCTTAAGGAAACATCTAATATCTTTCCACAAAAAGGAATCAGAAATATTTCTTCCTGTTAAACCAAAATTAAGTGGAGATATCACAAGCTTTTTAGTAACCGCTGGAAGAAGTGGACAGGTAAGAATATTTTTTTAACAGTTAAAAGAATTTTAACTCCGCGTAGCTATTCATGCGATACTTTCAAAAACGCCATTAACTTACGTAAGTATTTTTGAGTTAGTGGTGTTTTCACAGTTTTCATCTAGGGGTGCGACATATTAAGTATGTAATTATCGTCTTAAATATTTTTTATAAACACCCATATTTTCATTTAATCGGCCAGTAACAACTAAGTACTTTATTTTGGTAAATTACAGTACAGTGCAACCTTAATATAACAAATATCAATTTAACGATTTTCTCGATTTAACAACAACAAACCTCCTCCTCTTATACGCTCAAACCTAGTATATTTTAAATAATAACACAAGATTTATTGTTTTGTTTCAGTCGGAAAACAGCAGTGACAACATCACGACAGCTACAGTTGATTGGGTGGTGAAAAAATATCTTCCCTTCTCATTTTTCGATGACGAAGCTACACAAGTATATTTTCGACGTATTTGCCCTAATATGGTGTTTCCTAAAAGGTCTACACTTAGAAGGAAAGTCAAAGAGCGATTTGAAGAGCTCCAATTGAATCTCAAGGAACGACTTCAACAATTATCATCTAAAATGTCTTTTACCATTGATGGGTGGACGTCAATTGCTGGTAGGAGTTACTACGGGGTTACTATTCATTATATAGACAACGAATGGAAGTATCAATCTGTAGTTCTTGATTTTATACCATCACGCGGTCGACATACTGGGGAAGATATTGCAACGATTTTCCATGAATGTTTATTGGAATATGGCATAATTGATAAAATACAAGGTATCACGGTCGACAACGCAACTGCAAATACCAAATTTATGTATGAACTGGGCAAACAGCTGCCGCCACACTTTGATTCAGACAATCAACATTTCCGGTGCTTTGCTCACATTTTAAACCTTGGTGTACAAGATTTATTAAAGACCTTAGCATTACACTGTGAGTCTGACACTAACGCGCAAGATCAGCAGTACGAAGACTATGCAGACGAAACTGAGGATGAGGAAGATGAAGAATCTGCACCAAATATTGCTGACTCGCGTACATCTGTAACAAAGTTACGCAGTATTTCCAGTAAAATAAAAAGAAGTGAGATAGTGAAGAAGAAGTTTCAGTCTGCTTGTGAAGCAGCTGGCGTGCCATCAAATCTAAATGCCATTCTTGACTGTCCAACGAGATGGAATTCCACACATGATATGATTGGATTTGGTTTAAAAGTGAGAGTGGGCATTGACATATTGTGCAATTCTGTCACCGAATTAAATGATTTTCAAATCACAGCTAATGAATGGCAGGTACTCGAAAAATTACATAAATTTCTAATAAACTTTAAACTTTTAAGTACAAAACTTGGTGGAGACAAATATGTTACATTACCGCTAGTCATTGTATCATTCAATCTCTTGCTAGATAAAATTGAATCCATGGTAAAACAGTTAGATGAGAAACCTAATCGATCTGAAGTGGATGAAAGGCTCATTCTAGCTTTCCAAGCAGCTCGAGACAAAATGCTTAAACATTACAAGAAGAGCAACTGGATTTATTGTACTTCTTTAATTTTAGACCCAAGGCATAAGGCTCAGACTTTTGACCTGACAATGTGGGGGAAGCAACTTAAAACAGAAAGTCTGCGCAAGTTCAATGAACTTTATGAAGAATATAAAAGTCTACACTCACTGAACAAATCTCTGGAATTACCAGAAAAAGAAAATAAAGTATGTAACGAAGATGAAGACGTAATAGACTTTGATAAACTCTATGAATGTCCCTCGACGTCATCTGGATCTTGTCTTCAAGGCTTAGTGATAGACGAGTTGGAGGAGTACCTGAGAAAACCAAGAACTGCCAGCTCGGAAGACATTTTAGATTGGTGGAGGACGCATGAGACAGAGTATCCGATTTTATCGAAAATGGCCCGTGATTTTCTCTCAATACCTGCAACTTCAGTACCTGCTGAGAGGTTATTTTCTAAAGCATCATTAGTAATTAGAAAACATAGAAATAGGTTAAGTGATGAGTCAGCCAGATGGTTACTTTGTATTAATTCTTGGTCAAAAAAAAATATATAAAGTATCATAACCTAATGATAAAGCTGTTGATTTGTGTTGTATTTTATTTTTTATTCAAATAAATGATAAATCGTAAAACTCTTTTATTAAATTTCTTATAAGTTGAGGGTTCAATCTCTTTCTAGACAGATAAGTATTGTTCTTTAAAATACAGTCAAGTTATTGTAATTAATTTGTTTTTTTACATGTTTTAGCAAATGTAAGCTTATAAATCATAAATGTTTATTAAGAAACAGTTACTTCCATGGAAAACGACATATAGGTCAGTTGATTTTTCGAATTTCTTATCAAATCTTCAGTTATTTAGTAATCTGCTTGATCTTTACTATGGCTATGTTAATTCAAGCTCACAATGTTCCAATTCTAATACGTTTTTCTAAGATTTAAAGTAAACTTTAATAAATAGTAATAGACTAATAGGTAATTGCAAGACTTGCAAGACTCTTGCTGCAAGACCAAGACCAAGACCAAGACTGGGAGCGCAAGACCAAGACCAAGACCAAGACCAGGTGTATTGGCGCAAGACCAAGACCAAGACTGGCTAAGTCTCGTCTTGTTCTTGCATTTGGGCAACACTAATTCTGGGTCAACGGGAAGTACTCTAGAATATTGGTTCCCTTGAGTGTCGAAAAATCTTGCGACATAAACAGCCATATCTTTTTTTTCCGTTAACCTAAGGTTTTAGGTTAATGGTTGTAATATCAATTCGATCAAATAAAAAAATAAAAATTTACTCACTCTATGGCATCAGAAAAAGTCCTAACTCCACAGTCCTCTTCCCCGCCGCCACCGTTAACAAATGATTCCATCCATTGTGAAATTATTAATTAATTCCTTGAGACAAAAATACAAACTCTGTCGCAGTAGGAAAGCCAGCCAAACGATCATATCCCGTCATCTGTCGGGAATTAACTCAATTATAATATACAATTGATTAATGTAGCTCTGTTCTGCCGTTTTGTCTCCAGCTAAGAATTCAAGATAAATAAGTATTTTTGAATTGGTTTTAGTTAATAAAAATAAATAAGATGGTAAATTCAGTGTGCCCAGACGACATTGCTTTAGAGGGATACTTTGACGCCTAAATATATTAATTTGTCTTTCAATTTATCTGCCAAACGCCAAGGAAGGGTTTGTGTTTTCGCATGTATCTTGTATACAAAATATAAATGGAATAACGCTCCCTTATACACCCAAATTAGGAAATTAAGTTACAATCATAATTCAAGCCCTGAAATTTTAATAGATGGTGTTTTTGAAGGAATGCAATTATATGAGATTCGACACACTACATTGGTAGCGCATTCATAGCGCAGTGGAAAACTCCAAAACCTTCAGCATCGCCGCCGAGCAGATTAAGTTATTTTATTTTTGTAAATGTTATGAACTGGTATGAAATCATTATTATAATTTATATTTTTGACTATACTATCGCATTGGATTGGTCTGTAATGATAGCTGTATGTCTAATAATAAATAAATAAATAAAAATCCTTAGACAGTTTAGCTAAAAGGTTGATCATTGACTATTAGACGGTACGAAATTCGCCGGGTCAGCTAGTAGATAATAAAATTAGTCAAACTAAGTAGTCAATTCCTAAGGAAGACATCCAAGTCATCCTACACAGTAGAGTCCTTACAGAACAGTATTTAACTCGACACAATCAGCAATTCTGATTGATTGACTTAATACGCCAGTAAATAAACAAGCCTACATATTGATCCAGCGGCATCTGAGCCCTAAACTCCTAATTAACCCGTCGTCGGCCAGTGCGGTCGGACTCGTTAGTACAATCAAGTGTCCTAAACTTCGCAGTTTGGCAGCGCTGGAGGGTTGACGGGTGCCAGTGTGGCAATTAGATGGATGATGGATTGGGTATGAAGGGATGTGTGTTTAGTAAAAGGGGGATAGTTTTTTTTTTTCTTTGAATACTCAAACTCTAATCTCCACAAAGTAGGGTACCTGAAGAGGGAAAACGCCGCCGAGGTCGACCTGGGAAGAGGTGGCGAGAAGAACTAGATGCCTACCGCAAGGACTGGTTCGACGTGGCTTAAGAAAAGAATACCTGGAAGAAGTTGGGGGAGGCGTTTGCCCAGCAGTGGGACAGAATAGGCTATTAAAAAAAAAACACTCAAAAATTTGCATGTTTGAAATAGTCAAAATAGAAGTACAAAAAACGGAAAAGGTAAATGAAGGAATGTAGGTTTTTTTTTTTTAACGTTGGAAAATCGTCTAATGACAAATCGCGCTCTTGGGCGGAGCGGGAGATAGTGTCAGACTTTTACTGACTAAAAACCCACTCCTGTTCCCTCGTTGCCCCCGTCCCAGGGCCCCGGGTTTCGTTTTCACACTACCCATGGCCCCAGCAGGCTTCGACCCTGCCACCGTATGCGTGGGCTTGCGGATGGCGAACAATGGGTAGCCCGCCGTCCGACCGTCCGGTAACCGTCCGGACCGAGCCCAAGTCGTCGACGGCGCGTATTGTTCCACGCGCGCCTCAAGGAGATGTCAGCAAATCGTAAGGGCCCAGCAGGGTCGAAGCCTACTGGGGCCATGGGTAGTGTGAAAACGAAACCCGGAGCCCTGGGACGAAGGCAACGAAGGAACAGCAGTGGGTTTTTAGTCAGTAAAATTCTGACACTATCTCCCGCCCCACCCAAGGTCAGGGGATGTCATAAGATGAATTTCCACCGAAAAAAAAAAACTCATAATATGATCTAAAAGAGTGTCCATGGAGTTTCTTGCACGTTCTTCTCCATAGAGATCTACGCTTTGGAACGTGCAATTTAGCTTCACTTTTTTTTGTGACTGGCCGACATTTTGACAATTTAAAAGTGTCTATAATTGGTTTATTTGAAATAAACGATTCTGATTTTGGATTTCTTTGCCGTTTTGGCGATTCTTCAGGTATAGGTAGGTATTGAGTAAATTGTATAAATCAAGTTATGAATGTAATGAATCAAAGGAGGAGGGCGCACGTGCACGCGCGAGGCAATGGCCCCCGCGCCCCAGCCGCCGGGATTCCGATCCCGATTTTCGGCCACCGTAGGCACAGGCGGCGAGCAATGGGTAACTCACCGTCCGACCGTCCGGTAACCGTCCGGACCGAGCCCAAGTCGTCGACGGCGCGTAGTGTTCCACGCGCGCCTCAAGGAGATGTCAGCAACCGTAGGGGCCCAACTGGGTCGAAGCCTACTGGGGCCAAGGGTCTGATTCTGAAAGGAAGACTCGGCCCTGGTATGAAAGCCTAGGCAAAGAAGGAACTGGAGTGGGGTTTTAGTCAGTAAAAGTCTAACATTGTCTCACACTCCGCCCAAGAGCGGGAGATGTCATCGAATGATTTTCCCACCGAAAAAAAAAAGCTGAATAAAGTAAATAAATCACATTATAAAAACGAAACTGTACTTGTGAATGTGTTTCCATGTTTGTCACGGGATTAATCATTAGAAATCCCGGGAAGATCCATATTAATATCAACATTTCGATACAAGTACATAAATAACTCTACCTAATTCCGATCTCTGGTCATCACTCATCAGTTATGTTTGCTTAATCATAATCTATATATATATAAAAGGAGAAACTGACTGACTGACATATCAACGCACAGCTGAAACTACGGGGAATAGAAATGTGAAATTTTGCACAAGGTTTCCCTTTATGACGTAGGCGAGCACTAAGAGAGGATTTTTCAAAATTCACCCTTTATGAGGGTGAAATGGGGGTCCAAATATTTGTACTTTCACGCGGGCGAAGCCGCTGGCAGAAGCTAGTATTATTATATTTTAGTTTAGATTAATGTGTTATACCTAATATGTACTGCACATAGGATATTGTACTTTTTATTCCTCGGGAATACCTACCTATGATCCTTTGGAATAATATAGGTAAACAGAAGCGGCAGGTAAGTACTTAAATAACAATGGTAAACAATCATACCTTTCTATAAGCGGATGAAGCCTGCTGATACTTAAGCCGAGACGGGGAACGCCCACAAAGAAAATACTTTAAGGTTATTACGGGCCAGATCTTCACAAAAATATGAAACATTTGTATCAAAAGTAAATAACCTGATACTACAAATCATTAACTGAAGGTTATTTCTCTTTTAATAACTTACCTGAATAAATAATACTGTTGGTAGGTATGTAGGTATCTTTCAAACGTTTTTTTCCTCCAAAAACTCTATCGTAAATGTAATTATTGACTCTGAGTGGCTGAGGTTCAGTCACAACAAAGATAAGTAGAAGGTCCAGTCCGTACGACCTACGAGCTCTTGCTGAAATAATTTAGTAATTGTTGACACCTCTTTCGATTTCTTTCTTTCGATTTTTTTCTTTCTTTTTGTTTTGATGTCGTGGAATACATAAAGATGAAGACCAGGTTCATCCTGAGAGTTGAAAGGTTGGAGTCACGTCACAAGATCAACTTCAAATCGTGTCGTGTATCGGCGCTTCCGCGGAAGGCTACATGACACCACGACTCAGCGCAATACGTCGCCGACACAACGTAGTTATAATAATAAATAAAAATAGAATGTTATTATTATGTATTAGTTTATTATTTTTAAGATTGTTATTTATGTATAGTGTCTATGGGCCTTTGTAGCCTGAAATAAAGAGTTATTATTATTATTATTATTTTCTTTTAGGTGGGAAATCATCTAATGACATCTCTCGCCCTTGAGCAGAGTGGGAGGGCGTGTCAGACTTTTACTGACCCACTCGTTTGTTCGTTATATGTCTTGTGTTCCAGGGTTCATTTTCACTTAACCCATGGCCCTAGTAGGCTTCGACCCTGCTGTGCCCCTACTGTTGCTGACATCTCCTTGAGGCGCGCGTGGAACACTACGCGCCGTCGACGACTTGGGCTCGGTCTGGACTAAGCGTTACGCCTCGTCGTTTATTTACCGCGTACATCGAAGGTTGGAATAATTTGCCTACTGCGGTCTTCCCGTCCGAATAATTTAAGTGTCTTCAAGGCTAGGCTCTTAAGAACCCTCTTTTCCACTCGCCTATCGTCAACATCGAGCATGGGTTAAAAGCTTGTTACTTCATCTAACGCAATCCATCGCGATGTTTGAAGAAAAGGCTACGCGAAAAAAGAGATAACGCCTGAAAACTTTGTTAGCATTCGGTAATTCCGAGATTTACTCGAATTTCACAAAACTTGTTCCAGGAAATATATAAGTAAGAAATATGTAAGTTTTTTTTCTTAAATCCTGAAAAAAATGGTTGTCATTCAGAATCTTGTTGTTATAATAATTTTTTTGACTTTTTAAATTTTTGAGTAGGTATATTATGAAATGTCAAAGTTCATGCTCGATTTTTAGAGGTCTTTACTGCATTAGTTTTACACAAATTTACAAATTGATAGATCAATAGAAGCACAATAATATCCACAAGATACTGTTTCCAAAATATTTAATGAAAAATGTGTAATAACGTCATAATCGCGTAAGACCGGTTGTATGAAAAACAGTGAAAATGTATGTCGAATTGCATGCCCTTAAGTACTGACTGGTGGCCATCGCGATATCGACTGGATTACCTGCTTGAACTAAAAATGTTGAAAACTCAATACGCAAGTCATCAGGTAAAAATTTCACGGTCGAGTCAAAATGGGTGAGATGCTTTCTAACGTGAAGACTGGTTAATTCGGACCTTCTGTTCTTCTTTGTCCTGTGATCATCAACTAGGGTTCCCTCTTAACAGTAGGTACGTTACCAGAGTGCCTCAATAAAATATTTATTGGAATTAAATATGGCGTCCTCCGGCAAATGGAGGTCCCTTATAATGTGAGGAGCCAGTTAGTACAGATTTACTTGATATAAGGTCAGTCAGAAATTGATTCTTGTGAAGGTTTGAATTCAATTAAAATATGAACAGATGGTCGATGGGGACGAAAGGTTCTGGAATGGCGACCACGTACCAGAAGACGCAGTGTTGGAAGTCCTCCCACAAGGTAGACCGATGACCTGTTTAGGGGTGAGCGAATTCGATGGATGCAAGACGCACAGGACCGGTCATTATGGCGACATTTGGGGGAGGCCTATGTCCAACAGTGGACGTCTTTCGGCTGCAATGATGATGATGATGATGGAAACAAGACTTAGTATATCTATACCCATTGCCTCTTTAGTTTGGCGATACTTCGGACTATGTCTGTTTCTTTTTTATTAAGGTGGGAAGTCATCCAATAATTTTTCACGCTCTAGGACGGAGTGGCAGGGCGTGTCAGACTTTTACCTAATGACTAAAACCACACCTGTGTTCCTTCTTTGCCTTGCGATCCAGGACCCCGAGGTTCAGTTTCGTAAGTGGCCTAAGCCTACTGGGACATCTTAGTAGACATCTCTTTGAGGTGCGTGTGGAAAACTACGCACCATTGACGACTTGAGTCGGTCCAAACGGTTACCGGATGGCCGGACATCGCCAAGACACTGTGTAGTGATCGGATAGTCAACCGCTCTGAACTGAATTCCAGAATATGTCATATTCTGGAATTCAGTTGCATCTTTAGTATGCAGAGCCTACGTTGAAAAGGGAGGATCCTCCGTCTGGTCGGAGGATCCTCCCATTATTAATACTGATTAAGAAAAATTTTTTTTGATCGATAGTTTATGCTTCGAAGTTGGTCCCATAAAAATATTGTTATGATCTGATCATGAACTTCGAAGATATGGAACAGAACTCCTCATAGGATCACAGCAGAACTGTCGTTACAAGTAAAATTGCTTTATTTATACGTGTAGTCGATGACTGACTGAAAGAAGAGGGGGAATATATCGAACTGATCTGATGATGAAGCCTGTAGTTAGGCACCGGAACTTGATAATAAATTAATTTAAACTAACCGTGTTTGGTATTATTAGAATTGTCATGAAATGCACTCTGGCTATAAGGTATTTAAGTATGGCTGAGGGGTACATTTTAGTTGTAGTACCGTAACTAAAAAGTGTAAAATAAAAATCTTTTTACAAAAAAAATACAACCGACTTCAATGTAAAAAAAAACACTGAAAAGTGCAAAATAACTTTAATTTCGGGAGTCGGTGTTAAATAACGAAGAGACAAACTATTATAGAAACACCGACTTCCGAAATTAAAGTTATTTTGCACTTTTCTGTGTTTTTTTACAGTGTGTGTTGTGTGCCGAATAAAATATTTTTCTTTCTGTCTTACAACGGTTCCTATGTGGCGACACAGATTTTGTTAAACATCCAGTCGGACTGAAAGCTGCAGTACCCTTGAGCACAGGCGTAGGGTAGGCCTTTCGGTATTTTACAGGATGCATTTTGAAGAGTGTGTGCAGGAATTGCATGACTTGATTCCACCATCTCATTTCTACCATCAGACAACCCGACGAACGGCGAGTATCCACCCTTACATTGCTCAAACCTCTACGGTCCGGACCAAGCGTTCCGCCTCGTCGTTAGTACCGCGTACATCGAGGAACTGGTACAATTTGCCTGCTGCGGTCTTCCCGCTTAATTATTATTTAGGTGTCTTCAAAGCTAGAGTGAATAAGCTCTTAATAAACTAGTGCGCCTCACCATCAACGATTGCATTACTACTTACCATCAGGTGGGATCGCAGTCAAGTACTAGTTAAAAAAGAAAATAAAAAAGGGTGGGAAAGTTTAAGTAGATATGATTATGATCTTCTCGACCGAATTCTGATCACGACGGCCAATCTCAAACTCAACAGAGATTAGCAAAGTAGGTATGTGCGCAAACTCAGGTGCAATCTTTTTTTTATTATTATTGATAGGCTCGCGTTTGATCACCATCTCACCTGATGGTAAGCTATGATGTGGCCGACGATGGAGTACGCTTGCCTAGAAGTAATCTATTCACTCTCGACTAAGTCCCCCCGGTTTTAGCTAGCAGGAAACACAGACTCCGGCAGGGAATTCCGCTCATTAGCTGAAGATGACGATACACAATCATTGAAACTATTATATTTTGAAAAGCAATTAAAAACTAAGGCTCACCTCGTCATCCCAATTAATATCCAAGGCTCTTCCCTGGTTATCAACCAAAAAATTTAATATTACAATTCGATTAAAAGTAAAATTTTCATTAAAATCAGACTACGCCTCAAATATAAATAATATTGACTCTTGACTTAAAGACCCCTAAGTTATAGCTATCAGGAAACACAGACGCCGGCAGGAAATTCCACTCCTTGACAGCCAAGAAGACGCACAATAAATGTGTTCCCAAAAAGCTTTATGCGTATGGGTGTCTACCATGAAACGGTGGCGCAACGCCGTACGTCTAGTGGTCCGATGATGGAACGGACTTGGCGGAATTAGATTGTGCAATTCCAGTGCACACTTCCCGAAATGTAAACGACTCTCTCTCTCTCAGGTCCGATGGGACTGCAGTCCGAAACGACCGGGGGGGCGGCGCTCCAGCGTAGGACCAAAGGTCAGGTACTCGTTATCCGAGGTATGGGGTATGACACCACCAACTTCCAAACTGCTACAGAGAAATTATTTATAGAAATGATTGAATGAATCTAACCCAGAACCACACGCTCAACAGTCACGTGTCCGTGTGCGATCACGAGACCAGCTGGTTCGAATTTGATGAGACTCATCGACTGATAGTTTTTTTAAGCTGGGATATTATCCAATGACTTCTCCCACCTTGTGTAGAACGAGAGGGTGTGTCAGACTTTTACTGACTCAAACTACAGTTGTGCCAATCATTTGCCCTTTGCGTTCTAAGGGCCAACGCTGCGTTAAGCGGGCGCCAGCGCGGTCGCATACAAAAGACAGTGCGTCGTCGCGGGCAACCGCGCCCCACGCTCTTTTTGCTACGTAATCTATATATATAAAAATAAATAGCTGTTCGTTAGTCTCGCTAAAACTCGAGAACGGCTGGACCGATTTGGCTAGGGAAGGTTTAAACGGTCAGAAAATATGGAAAAACTTACGAGAAAAAAAATCAAATACAACGCCATCTCTAATTAAAATGTCTCATAAAATGGTTATTTATGCTGCCATTAGATGGCGTTATCCTTACTATTGGCGGTACGAAGTTCGCCGGGACTACATAAAAGTTCTCCATCGACACGACTACATGCACACCGTTAAAGTTTAACTAGCGACAAATTAATTTAATTGCAGGTAATAATCCGGTTTCCGCGACGGGGACCGCCGCACTCGACACACGTGCGACGTCACACGCAGACGCAGTGTTGGCTTTAAGACCACGGGTTTTCTTTTCAGAAAATCCCCGCCGCACCGACTGATAACTCCTGAATTAAAACTGAAGTACTTTTCATTTTCCTTTGGGAACGGGATTTCATAATAAGCTAATGCCATAATAAGTAACGTAAGCTAGTTTTTATTATATCACGGGAACGGGATTTAAAAAAAAAGCAAAACTTATGTCTTATAATTATTTTTATTGTGGTATAAATAAATGTTCTCTTATATTATAGAACTAAAATTAACTATTTATATAATAAAAGTATGCCAGTATCATCAATTTACATTAACAGGTAACTTGTGTATGAGTCTAGCTAGACTTTAACCAGGTTTTAACTGGGCTTATAAGAATATTACAAAAATCGTATTCCCGTCATCCTGCCAAAAACACTATTTAATTAATAATAATATAATAATATTCACACAACTATCACACAACGCCGTCTAGTCTCAAGCTTAGCAGAACTTGTGTTATGAGTACTAGACAACTGATAAACATACTTAAATATTTCTAAATACATACATATTATAGAACAGAACAGATGATCGTGCTTATCACACAAACATTTGTCCTGGTTGGGAATCGAATCTACGAGCTCCGGCATAGCAGTCAGGGCCAGTCAAAAAAACTGTATGACCTTGTCGGACAGACAACTCAATAAGTGGCGAATTAAACTTTTAAAACCTTGAAGTGAAAACTTCGGGCCTGAATGTGGCCATGATCTTGCAAGATAGCGCTGAACTCTCTCTCTTACTAAAGTGTCAACACTACCAGGGGTTTTTTTTTTTTAGGTGGGAAAATCATCTTATGACAAATCCCGCTCTTGGGCGGAGCGAGAGATAGTGTCAGACTTTTACTGACTAAAAACCCATTCCTGTTCCTTCGTTGCCTTCGTCCCAGGGTCCGGGTTTCGTTTTCACACTACCCATGGCCCCAGTAGGCTTCGACCCTGCTGGGCCCCTACAATTGCTGACTTCTCCCCGACGCGCGCGTGGAACAATACGCGCCGTCGACGACTTGGGCTTGGTCCGGACGGTTACCGGACGGTCGGACGGCGGGCCACCCATTGCCCGCCGTCCGCAAGCCCACGCCTACTACCAGGGGTGCCTACTGCGTGGGTGCTGGGGGGCTCGAGCACCCATGAGAAATAAACAGTGGGTGCCGAGCACCCCTGAGAATAGACATCAAGACCCGGATCAGTAATTGCCTTTTAAGTTACGTATAAATTATATTTCTTGATAATAAAACTAAGTTTAATTTTTATATAATGTAAATGATAATGATAATGTGAATGAATGCATAATTAGTAATTAATTACTCAGTATTTAAGTAGGACATTTATTTATTTGTCGGTCGATCAGTGTGCATTTCTCTAATCACACTTTGCCACTTTTTCGAGTCTAAATGAGTATGAGCACCCGTGAGGTTTCCTAAAAGCTGGCGCCCCTGAATATTACTGTGAGAATTTCAGCTCCATTTTACTATTGGGCACGCCGTAATCATGGCGGTACGCGGCCGCACGCGTGAGGGAGCGGACCTCCTCACGCCCTCGCCACCGAGTTCGCGACCCCGATTTCCAACCGCATTAGTGGGCTTGCGAACAACGAGGAGTTAGAAAAAAGTTGACCAGGCAGTTAAATAAATCAACCCAATCAATAAACCAATTATTGTCTTACTTGAGCAGTGATGGCCCGGTGGTAACAACCCCAACTTACAAGTTGTAGGTCGCGGGTTCAAACAAAGCCAAGCGCATAACAATTGTGGAATTTATTTCTTCAGCACTGCTCTTAAACCGGTAAAGGAAAACGTCGTGAGGAAACCGGCATGTCCTAGGATCAAAAATTCGAAGACATGTAAACCCGCGTGGTTTTTTTTCCGGCTGGAAAATCATCTTATGACATCCCCCGCTCTTGGGCGGAGCGAGAGATAGTGTCAGACTTTTATTGGCTAAAACCCCACTCCTGTTGCTTCTTTGCCATTTTTCCAGAGTCCCGGGGATCTCTTTCGCATCACCCATGGCCCCAGTAGGCTTCGACCCTGCTGGGCCCCTACGGTTGCTGACATCTCTTTGAGGCGCGCGTGGAACACTACGCCCCGTCGACGACTAGGGCTCGGTCCGGACGGTTTCCGAACGATCGGACGGCGAGCTACCCATTGTTCGCCGTCCGCAAGCCCGCGCCTACGGTGGCCGGAAATCGGGAACGGAATCCCGGCTGCTGGGGCGTGAGGGCCATTGCTTCGCACGGGCACTTGCGGCCTCCTCTTTTGCTAGCATTACTGCTTCGCAGAAGGAGGCGACCGCCTGCCACTCCTCCTCGCTCCGGACCATGGCCTGTACCAAGACCCGGATACCCGCGTGGTGGATTACGGCCCATTCCCTCCTGGAGAGGAGGCTAGAGTCCCAGCAGTGGGAACATTATAAGGCTGCTTATGCTTATTGTCTTACTAACCTAATCCACCATATTCACATCCAAAAACTTACTTTACAGTATTTTAGACCTTATTACTAGACACCTAAAGTTGTATTTCCAATTCGGGCGGTAGTGGAATGTTTTTCATAATGGCGAAGCGTTTCAAAGCGTCGTATTTTCCTCTTAAAGCTTCCACTTCATCACGGATTCTGTTATTTTCATCCTGCATGAGTTCCATATCGCGCCATTCCTGAAAGTTAAAGAAGATTGATAACAGATGGCGCTGGTTGTTGTTAAATAGGAATAATAGATGGCGCTAGTTGCTATGGTGTTTAAAAGGTATAGATGGTGTTGTTTAACAGACTTCGTCATAAAATCTTTTCTTCCACTCTAGGATGTGGCGAGAAGGCGTATCAGACTTTTACTGACTAGAACCCACATATGTTACTCACACAGTTCAAGACATCTATGATTTTAATTTCGATTGTTTTTTTTTTTCAATTTCTGTAATAGAGGCACCTCTAAAAAAATGTTAGTTGGTTTAAAACAGTTTAGGGCTTTAGGTCTTACTTTACATAAAAAAAATCATATTTTTTAATAAACTTCTTCTTGTTGAGTTAAAAAGGAAATAAATTTTGCAATTACTACTAGAATATTTCTTAAAATACTAACTAAACAAGCCGGCAAGTTCGAATCGGATCCGCACACAGAGTTATTAATATAAACTAAAAAAAACTTTTTACAAAAAAAAAATAACCGAATTCACTAAAAAAAAAAACACTAAAAGGATCAAAATTACTTATTTTGATCCTTTTAGTGTTTTTTGTTTTAGTGAATTCGGTTATTTTTTTTTAGTTTAGCCTTAGTATTTTGTCCATACCTGACTCTTTTCAGTCTCTAGTTCATCCTTCTGCTCTATTCGCTTGATGCGGCACGAGGCAGCGTAGCCACGGTTTTTCAAAGTCCTACGACGCTGTTTCATCCTGAAATAATATAAAAATAAACACTATTTGGTTGTCAATCTGCAAAAACGAAACCCTTAGGGCTATATGTCACCGGGACACCATGGCGGCGCGACCAGTTGCGCCGCCATGGTGTCCGTAAGCTACCAAACTAGACATCATACGGATACCAGAGTTGCTACCCCACACTGAGACAGTATCAAAATGGACCTTAAATGCACGCGTCCGAGTTAGACGCGCCGCCAGGACACCAGGTAAGTTAACTCTCTATAGAGCCGTATACATTTTGTTGGTAACGGCGACTGGTCGCGCCGCCATGGTGTCCCGGTGAAATATAGCCCTTATAGGATCACTTGGTTGTCCGACTTTATCATCATTTCTGCCGAAAGACGTTCACTGTTGGACATAGGCGACCAGTCCTGTGCGTCTCACATCCATCGGATTCGCGACCCTCACCAGCAGGCCTAGCCAAGTTTCGTTTCGAAACTCTTTCTACAGTCGGTAACGCCTCCTACTCCTTTGTTTTGACCACGTGACCTAAAGTTGAGACGACGTCATTCTCATACATTTGAAGTTTTCTACTTGCGTTAACGATTCTAGATCATCAACTTGGATGGAAAGAAGTGGTACCTCTACAGCTCAAGCTAAAATTAATATCAAATATTCAATTATGCTACCCCTTAGAACTGAGACAACCAAAAGACAAGGCCATTTATGCTCCGTTAAATGGCGTATATTTTGACTCTCGCAAGAGAATGAAAACGGGTTGTCTTCTTCACAGACGCGGCTTTATAGACGTGTACTCGTCATTATACGCTTGGTGTACGCCTGCGTGAAGCTTACATACAAAACTATGAAACGCTGTCGACGGAGCGGCAACGTCGAGCGTTGAGTCGAATTTTCGGCCTCTTTTTAGCCGATTTTGCAACTCCAGACGAAACCATTTTTTTTTTGTCAAAAATGGTCGTCGAAACCGAACCTTCGATGGGTCTCTACTAATTACGCTGTTCGGAGCAGTGGTGGACCAGTGGTCAGAAAATCGTAGGTAGCAGTGTCGAAGCTTACTGGGGCCATGGGTAAGTGAAAGTGATCCCCGGGGCCTTGGAACGCAAGGCAAAGAAGGAATATAGGTCTGCTGGAAGAAATTACTTTTTGAAATAAGCAGTACCTTGTTACAAAATTCTATAATGTTGTATATTTTTCTGTTTACGTGTGTGTATATAATTTTTTTTTTTAAACTTTTTAGAAAAATAAAACAAACGACATCAATTTAAAAAAAAAAAAAACAGGTCAAGTGCGAGTCGGACTCGCACACTGAGGGTTCCGTATAAACTTACATATGATATTTTTGTGACGTCACTACAAATTTTCAGTTTTCAATAGACAGACAGACGGACGGACAACAAAGTGATCCTATAAGGGTTCCGTTTTTCCTTTTGAGGCACGGAACCCTAAAAACTGTCCAGCCAGACTCATTACTTTGTGTAATTTATTTCATCATGACCACTGCTCTCAAAAAACATCGTGAGGAAACGCATGTTCTAGAATTCGAAAACATGTGACATCCACCAACTCGCACGGGGTCAGCATGGTGGATTAAAGCCCATTCCCTCTTCTAGAGAGAAGGCCGGAGTCCCAGCCAATGGGAAACTTTTAAATGCTGATTATATGCCAACAGAAACACACTCACCTAACGATCTGATCCCTAGTCAAGCCCCTCATCTTGAGCTGCCGGTTGAGGTCTCTCACTGAGATGGAGACCAGCTCGTCGTCGCTTATCTCTGCGCAGGGGGTCGGGGATAAGGGAGCCTGAAACAAACATCAGATAGTATTATCATTTTGCTGTGTAAAACAAGCTTAAAGTTTTGTTATTTCCCGAAGACGCAGCGTCGGAAGGTCCCCCACAAGGTCCTATGACCTGGTGTAGGTCGCGGGAATGCGATGGATGCGAGACGCACAGGACCGTCCATTGTGGCGACACTTGGGGGAGGGAGGCCTATATGATCATCTACTGACTAACATATCAACGCACAGCAGAAACTATTGAGACTAGGAGCGTGAAATTTTGCACAAGGTTTCCTTTTATGACGTAGGCGAGTAAGGATTTTGTAAGAGAGGATTTTCCAAAATTCACCCACTAACAGGATCAAACGCGGGTCCAAAGTTTTTATAGAGAAACCTGTTTACACGCGGGCGAAGCCGTTGGAAAAAACTAGTGATTTCATAATAATTGTAGTCCACTAATTACTGTAGACCACTATAAGGGAGTGTATCGTGGAGATATTATCGTCCTTTTTTTGAGGTGGTAAATTATTCAATGACTTCTCTCGCTCTATGGTGTAGCGGGAGAGCGTATCAGACTTTTACTGACTAAAACCACAACTGTGTCCTTCAGTTGCGTTCTAGGACCACGGGTTTCCTTTTCGGAAATTGGCTGTAGCTCTAGCGGGCATTGGCCCTGCTGGGCTCCATGGCTCCTACGATTTGCTGATATTTCTCTGAGGCGAGCGTGGAACACTACGCGCCATCGACGATTCGAGCTCAGTCCTAATTGGACGACCGGACGGCGAGTTACCCATTGCTCGTCGTTAAAATTTTATCATCCTGACATTTTATTTTATCTCTATTACCGACCATTATTTATAAAGATCGGTAACAGATACAGAGTCGAGGCCCCTGTAGCTCGGGGGCCCCGTATCATTGATTTTATTTTTATTTAGGTTGGAAAATCATCCAATGACATCTCCTGCTCTTAGGCAGAACGGGCTGTGTCAGACTTTTACTGACTAAAAACCCACTCCTGTTCCGAGCCGCCGAGTTTTCCTTTCAGAAGCAAACCCTTGGCCCCAGTAGGCTTCGACCCTGCTGGGCCCCTACGGTTTGCTGACATCTCCTTGAGGCGCGCGTGGAACAATACGCGCAGTCGAAGACTTGGGCTCGGTTCGGACGGTTACTAGACGATCGGACGGCAAGCTACCCATTGCTCACCGTCCGCAAGCCTGCACCCACGGTGGCCGGAAACCGGGATCAGGATCCAGCAGCTGGGGCGTGAGGGCTCTCCCACGCGCAAAAACAAATATAAATAGAAATACGACATAAATTCAGTTGTCTAGGCTGGATATGAGCTTTAAAATAATTTCGTGGCTACAAAAGGGATATCACCGCACGGCATTAAAGGACGCCGTGGCGCGCTGAGGAAGGCAACGGCATGCCGAAGGACGCCAGTGTCCGCCAACACTCTATCAAACGCTACTTAAGACCGAGATATGTATCGGGCAGCAGAAGTTGCCATGATATACTTCGACGTGGCGCAGCAAGCCGTGGCAAGGGGCTAGAATGCCACGGTATCAAAGTGGCTAATGTCCGCTTACTGGCGGCAAAATCCTTTTCGATACACTTACTGAAAAACCCGCTCTTATCCCACCGCTTTTAGGCACGCAATAACTGTTTGCCGCACTAGTGCATAAAAGTGCGCGTGCTCTCCCCCGCCACAATGTTATTACATTTATCGTATCGGGCAGGGCGCGCGTCGTCCCCTACGAGTCGCTGGTCAACCCTCGTTTATTAATTTTGTAAGTGTATTGAAAAAAGTCGTTTGATACACGTGCAAATTTGTCACTGCAGCTCTCGGCTCCATAACCTATGACTAGTGCGGATTCCGCCTCGGGCACAATGACAAACTTTCTGCACTTGTATCAAAATGTACGTATGACGGCATGGTAATGTGTGTATTACCATACCGTTCCGGTCTGCGTACACATTTAATTCGTTTCGCCTTTGAGTGAAATGTTTCAGGGACGAACTTGGTACGCTTAAGTGAAGCGAGTACCCTTTAAGTGCAAGGTTTCTCTGAATACCGAGGTTTTAGTCAATAAAATTCTAACACGCCCTCTCGCTCCGCCCTAGAATGAGAGAAGCCATCAGACGACTTCGCTTTAAAAAAAAAAAAACGACCTGACCCTAAGAGACGGACAACGCACATGGAAGTACGTGATGCCCTAGCTAGGTAATATCGTAGCTTACATCATCTTCCTGCCCTTGTCCCGTGTTATCTGGGGTCGGCGCAACACGTTTTTTTCTTGCATTCTGCCCTGTCACTCGGCATGCTATCACTAACTTCCTTTTCTTTCATATCACTCTTCACACAATCCATCAATCTTTTCTTTGGCTTCCCTCTTTGTAACTAAAAAAACTGCCCGATGAAAACCACAATTTGAAAATAGTTTCTTTTTTTCAATTTTAGGTTAAGATAGGCTCGCACTTGACCACTATCTCACCTGAAGTTAAGCGATTAAGTATCCGACGATGGAGTACGCTTGCCTAGAAGTAACCTATTCACTCTCGACTTGAAGACCCCTAGGTTGTGTAACACATTCACTGTCGACTTGAAAACCCCTAGGTTGTAGCTATCAGGAAACATAGACTACGGCAAGGAATTATTGATACGCTTGCATCAGTCACCTGATGGTAAGCGATTATGTGGCCGACGATGAAGTACGCTTGCCTAGCTCTCGAGTTGAAGATCCCTAGGTTGTAACCTATTCACTGTCGACTTGAAGACCCCTAGGTTGTAGCTAGCAGGAAACACAGACTCCGGCAGGGAATTCCACTCTTTAGCTGAAGACGACGACACACAAACAATCATTTAAACAATAATATTTTGAAAAGGAATTAAAAACTAAGGCTCACCTCGTCATCCCAATTAATATCCATGGCTCTTCCCTGTTTATCAACCAAAAAATTTAATATTACAATTCGATTAAGATTAAAATTTCCATTAAAATCAGACTGTACGCCAGAAATATCAAAAGTGTTGTGAGCCAAAATATCATTTACGAAGCATCATAGCAAACAATTTTGCAAGTCATCGTGATTATAAAGAATTCTACTCCGTTACAAAATTATCTTGTTGTTGTGTCCAAGTGTTTTCGGAAACTGCGACGATTGAATCGAATTCATATCATTGATTTGTTAAACGGAAGATAAATATTGAAAGGACTATTTTTAACTTGTAATGGTTGATGCCACAAA
This sequence comes from Mythimna pallens, assembly GCA_961205895.1. Classification (NCBI taxonomy): domain Eukaryota; kingdom Metazoa; phylum Arthropoda; class Insecta; order Lepidoptera; family Noctuidae; genus Mythimna; species Mythimna pallens. The sequence goes on along the minus strand of OY540849.1, from coordinate 13,718,072 downwards.
ACGTTTTTATAAAGCAATTGTTCGGTTTAGAAGACTTCTCCCGCCGGAGGAGTGAGAGGGCGTGTCAGACTTACTGACTAAAACCCACCTGTGCTCCTTCATTTGCCGCAAGGCAAAGATTGGTGTGGTTTTAGTCACTAAAAGACTTACTAAACACGCCCTCACGCCCCGCCCTAGTGCAGAAGAAGTCATTGGATGATTTCCCACCTTAAAAAACCCCTCTACGCAGGCATCGGCCCTTTCAATTTTGTCGACATGTCTCTGAGGCGCATGGGGAACACTACGCTCCGTCGAACATGAATGCAGATGCCTGCGTCCAACTATAAATACTGTGTGAGTTTTAACTGTCTATTTATTACGTTTCAGAAGATACAACCCCATTCACATCATTCCAGGGTGTGACCGTGCCGATAACCGGCGGCCTTGATCTTCTTGGGGTAACGTTGTCGTCTACCCTCAATTTTCAAAATCGAGGCTAAAGCTCAACAAGCTGCCAAAAAATTGGGGATCTTAGCCATGTGTCACCTTGGCTAAGATTCCCAATTTTTTTTAAAAAACCCCTGGCAAACAGACGAACGGACAGCAGAAGCTTAGAAGTAGGGTTTCTTTGGGTACGGAGCCCTAAAAAGTTTTACTACCCTTATCCAGTTGCCTGCGGTCAGTCATTAGAGCGGCGAGATGTTCACCTAGCTTTTAATCGAATGTATGATGAAATCGTGGATAGAACGATAAAAAGCGAGAGGGAACCTTTTTGCAGACTAGTTTTTCGTCTCCCTTATAGGGAGATACAGGTAGAGTAGTGGTGGCCGAGTGGTAACTGCCCCGATTTACGAGTTGTAGGTCGCGGGTTCAAACCAAACCAGGCGCATTACTTTGTATAATTTATTTCATCACCACTGCTTTCAAAACGATGAAGGAAAACATCGGGAGGAAACCGGCATGTCCTAGAACCTACAATTCGAAGACATGTGACATTCACCAATCCGCACTGGGCCCGCGTGGTGGATTACGGCCATTCCCTCTCCTAGAGAGAGGAGGTCTGAGTCCCAGCAGAGGGTGTGCGTACGCGCAGCGGAATGTTGTTGAATTTAAAGATTTTTATTATGCAGATATTTGGTGTATGATGTCGTATAATTGTGTATGGTAAAAAAAAATTTGTGCACGCAACCATTGTGGAGAAATTCACCAAAAACTGATTCCGCTGGGCGAACGTTGTCCTGGCGGAACTTTTTTTAATCCATAGACTTTAGAAGAAAAGAGATGTGTCCAAAAATTAGTGTGTATTTGTGTGTAATTGCGTATGTATGAATAAAACTAGTGCATGCATAAACTTCGGAGAAATTCAAGTTTCCGCTACGCGAACGTTTGGCCATTAGCTAGTTTTCATATAAAGCGCTTACATAGAGAACTGTAGATTTTTACATACGATGTTTTGAATTTGTTTATATTTGTTTAAAAAACAGATTTAGAAAAAATCGTAGGGCTTAAAAGATAAAAATATAAACGTAAAATACGCTTTTTAGGTCTTAGTTCTTAAAGTATGCACTTTGGGGTCTAGATTTTCACGTTTATACAAACCTTGTAAGTGTCTACAACATGTTGCCAAGTATCAATGATGTTCCGTTAGTAACTAAAGAGTTATAGGACAAATTTACCATGAACAGATCACTGTTTACAAAGCAGTCAAATATCACGACGTTCTGAAGGAATTGCATGGTAATATGTATGTCAATAATTAGTGTATTCATTCAACTATTCTTATGCAAAATTTCATGTCATTAAATTCAGTAATTAAAGAAAAACAATTATAATACTGACGAAGCATCGAAAACCTACATAACCCGACCAAGTTCGGATGGCTACCAAAAAGCGGCCGTGCCATATATCTAAGAAACGTTCTTAACCTTCCATTATAGTATTTATTAATATGGTACAGTTGCGTACACAAGCGTTAGGAAAAAATAAAACAATTGCATTTCTTGAATGAAAAATATTTTTTAAATAATAACGCCACTATCTACGATAAAAACAAATCTTCAATTAACAAGTACTTCTCTATTTAAATATCCGCGTACAAAAATATTTTTAATTACATATAATACTTAATTATGTAATTATAATAACGTTAACAAACGCTTGCAATGACAGCAGTAGTCTTAAATGTGTTTTAACTAAAATAGATTATGAACTAGCTTTTGCCCGCGAAATCGTTCGCGTGGATGACGAAACTTAGGGTAAGTATAATATTTCGAGCTTCAATAAAAATTAAAATCACATCATATAACTAACCTATTCATTTGTTTAGATTTGATCAACATTAAAAAAGTGCTTATAAACTAAAACATTGGTATAAAAAAGGTATTTTCAAGAAAATATTCTTAAATGAGTAGCAAATACTGTAAATAACCTCAACATTTCTAAGTAGGTATACCTAATATTTTCTAGTTTCAATAATAAAATCTCAGATTAACAATCACAGATCACATAACTAGACTATTTAGTTGTTTAGGTTTGAGAGTCTGCCTAATATAAAAATAAATCAACATTTAAAAAGTACTTATAAAATAAAACATTGGTATAAAAAGGGTATTTTCAATTCAATACCAATTATTAAATGAGTAGCAAATACTGTAAATAACCTCAACATTTCTAAGTAGGTATACCTAATATTTTCTAGTTTCAATAAAAAAATCACAGATTAACAATTGTGTTATCACCTATACCAATTCAATACCGGTATTATACTGTAAATTTTGGGATGTTACCTAAATATATTGCACGGCCGCTTTTTTGTAGCCATCCGAACTTGGTCGGGTTATGTAGGTTTTCGATGCTTCGTCAGTATTATAATTGTTTTTCTTTAATTACTGAATTTAATGACATGAAATTTTGCATAAGAATAGTTGAATGAATACACTAATTATTGACATACATATTACCATGCAATTCCTTCAGAACGTCGTGATATTTGACTGCTTTGTTGGTAAATTTGTCCTATAACTCTTTAGTTACTAACGGAACATCATTGATACTTGGCAACATGTTGCAGACACTTACAAGGTTTGTATAAACGTGAAAATCTAGACCCCAAAGTGCATACTTTAAGAACTAAGACCTAATAAGCGTCTTTTACGTTTATATTTTTATCTTTTAAGCCCTACGATTTTTTCTAAATCTGTTTTTTAAACAAATATAAACAAATTCAAAACAACGTATGTAAAAATCTACAGCTCTCTATGTAAGCGCTTTATATGAAAACTAGCTAATGGCCAAACGTTCGCGTAGCGGAAACTTGAATTTCTCCGAAGTTTATGCATGCACTAGTTTTATTCATATATACACAATTACACACAAATACACACTAATTTTTGGACACATCTCTTTTCTTCTAAAGTCTATGGATTAAAAAAAGTTCCGCCAGGACAACGTTCGCCCAGCGGAATCAGTTTTTGGTGAATTTCTCCACAATGGTTGCGTGCACAATTTTTTTTTTACCATACACAATTATACGACGTCATACACTAAATATCTGCATAATTAAAATCTTTAAATTCAACAACATTCCGCTGCGCGTACGCACACCAGCAGAGGAACATTAAAAGAGGCTGATTATGCTTATAGGGACATAGTTTACCAGAAGACATATTATCTAGATTATACGATTGTGTGAGGCACGGAATAAGCGTTTTTTTCGGTCTTTCTTTCATTAGCAAAAAAATTTACCAATCAGTAGCACTGTTCTTCACATCACAGGACTTTCTTTTGAGATGTAAATCCCCGTGTATGTCCTCTTCCCTGAGGTGGGAGGGGACCCTGATACTCTTAATGACTATAACAATCCCCGTGTTCTGTCGCACACTAGTTCGGAAGGCATCGATGCAAACACGCCACTATAATGAAGCTGCATCGATGCAAACACGCCACTATGTTGAAGCTGCATCGATGGAAACACGCCACTATATTGATGCTGCATCTATGCAAACACTCCACTATATACATGCTGCATCGATGCAAACACGCCACTATAATGAAGCTGCATCGATGCAAACACGCCACTATATTGATGCTGCATCGATGCAAATACGCCACTATGTTGAAGCTGCATCGATGCAAACACGCCACTATATTGATGCTACATCTATGCAAACACTCCACTATATACATGCTGTATCGATGCAAACACGCCACTATAATGAAGCTGCATCGATGCAAACACGCCACTATATTGATGCTGAATCGATGCAAACACGCCTCCATATTGATGCTGCATCGATGCAAACACGCCACTATATTGATGCTGCATCGATGCAAACACGCCACTATATTGATGCTGCATCGATGCAAACACGCCACTATATTGATTGGGAGTTACTTCTGTGTCGTGGTGCGTTCAAAACATGTAAATTGTAAACTTATCCATACACAAGACATCCAGACCCGGCACATCTATCTGTAGGCCATTCAAATATTTGTTCCGTTCGGGAAACGAACCGCGACACGCAGCTCAGCAGCTAATCGCTTAACCACTGCGCCAACTGTGCTATCAATGAACTCAATATTGATGATGCATCTGTACTTACATACAGAATCTTGATGCCGTAGGTGAGCAACGACTGCAACGCGACTGTATTGCGATTGGATTACTACTAAAAATTAGCGCGATCTCCCTAAAATAAGCTACTTAATAAACAAAAATTAAAATAGCATATACCTTCATCAATACTCAGTAAAAACTTATCAATGGACTGGCCATTTTAAAAATAAAAAGTTTTCTTCTATTGTCAATGTCACATTTTGAATTAGCAAATGTCAGTTTTTTGACATTTACAAAAATAGAACAGAATAGACAAAACTGCGTCTGTAAGGCAGTAAAGCAGATTATTTCGTGAACAGACCAATCAGAAACAGTCGTTGAATATGACAAACCTTTTTTTTATGATGACTTTTCTTGCACCAACCATTATTCTGGAAGGTTCCTAGGGACTAGCAGGACACTTGGAAGCCTCCTCTGCGTAAGGGTAAGCATAAAAAAATACACTTGTAAAAAAAAAACTAGCATTCAGCTGCACCAGATGACTCTGGAAGTTGATTCCAACGTGGTTGGAAAATGCTAGAAAAATTGATTGACAGATGACATATAAAAATTAAATATTCACACCTTTTATAAAATTTCGGCCACTTATACACGCTAAGTGTCGCCGCACATTGACCACATGCCACAGCCACAAACGCCGCCACGAGAAGCTAGAAGCAGCCACAAGCCATTTGTGGCCAGTGGCTGCTACTTTTTTTTACCCATATGCACAGTTATATAATGGACTCTGTCAGAGAAGGTATAAATGCGCAAGTGGCGTGTGACAGCGTTTGGTATCGGCGTTTAGTGGCCAGTGCGGGCCACAAGAAGGGAGCAGCGGCGTTTTGTAGCATGTGGCGGCTTCCAGCGTAAACCGTGTGCGGCGAGTATAAAATGTATGAAACGTACAGGAAATATGCCGGTGGCTTTGTGTGGTTGTGGCCGGTAGTCTGTGTGCGGCGACCCTAGGAAATTTCAGTGTCTACGACAGATAGGACCAATTTATCATGTACCTACACAAATGAATTTTGTCGGATCTAGGCACGAAAATTTATGGTGACTCCCTCACCTACCCCGGCCCCCAACAGTACTGCATACGCAACTTCACGCGTTGTATCTAGCGCAGACTTTTTTACTTGGTCAGCGCCAAAGCAGTCAGTTGTACACAGTTAATGTGTTCTTGTGCAGAAACGACACGAATTCTTGCATAGGCCTGGCGACTTTTCCTAACGTGTGTAAGCAGCCTTATTCTATCAATAGTCAGAATGTTTGAGGAATAGGTAAATTAAACCACAGAGTTGAAACAAAACCAATTTGGGTACCTCTTAGGGTATAAACAACACACCAGCAGCTAAGAAAGTCATTATTAAATACATTTTTTTTTATGTTAATGATAGGCTCGCGTTTGACCACCATCTCACCTGATGGTAAGCGATGATGTGGTCGACGATGCAGTACGCTTGCCTAGAAGTAGCCTATTCACTCTTGACTTAAAGACCCCTAAGTTTTAGCTATCAGGAAACACATGACTGAAAGTGCTACAAAACAATTATTTATTAGCTAACTCCTGCCAGTGGCTTCACCCGAGTGAATGTCGAAAATTATCCCATGGGAAATTACTCCCGGCAAAATGCATCTTATATCCTATTTGAGGACATGGTCTACCTGTATGCCAGGTGTCAGGTTCACAAAATTGGTAGAAAAGCAAATGAGACAAAACAAAAAGAAAAGAAAAGACCTTCAGGATACTGTTGCCACTCCCCCTCACTCTGCGCATCGTTGATGCCACCTTCTTTGATCGCGAAATAATCATCAGTGTGCACATCAGCGAACATCCCTGACGCACTACACCAACTCGGGAGCCTCAACATCGCCCGGCATTGTTATATTGAATGTGCAATGCGTTGTCTGCATTTTGGGTATGATTAGCACACAGACTGCTCATGTAAAATATTTGACAGAACGCCTCGAACAGTAATCCCCGCCTTATTCATCACCTGTCAAAATCTGCACTTGAGTACAGTAGCACTCAATTTATTAAATGATAATCTTTCCTACAATTCTGTGCAATCATTAATTGTTGATAATTGTTTCAATTGGCCCATTATCTAATGAATGACTATTATTTTATAGACTTTCGTTAATCACAAATGTGATTGTCACTTGATTTTAGTGCTTTTTTTGTTTAGATAGATGCCCAAATGACTAATGAAGTAATGATTGACAATTTTTTTATACTTGATTTTGGTATTCTTTTAGTGCTAGCTTCTGCCAGCGGATTCACCCACATCTTCTTCTTCTTCCTGCTCTTATCCCATATTAATTGGGGTTGGTGCAACATGTTTTTTTCTTCCATTCTGCCCTGTCACTTGTCGCACTATAACTAACTCCCTTTTCTTTCATATCACTCCTCACACAATCCGTTCAACTTTTCTTTGACCTCCTTCTCCATCCATCCATCCGTACATGTATACTCAGAACTCTTTTAGTAACAGGCGTTTCAATCCCTCCTCTTCACATGACCATACCAAGACAAACAATTTCCTTTCAAATTTTCAGTTGCTGGTGGCACTGTCACAGACACACACACATCTCTCACTTTATCCATAAAAGTAGAAAATTATCATAACAGAACATACTCCAGGGACAAAATATATCCTGTGTGCTATTTCAAGACAGTCTTCGACAACTTTTGTTGACGGAATTTGTTTTTCAGGCAAATTTCGCCCAAATCCCCTCACCATTTTCAGCATAAAGGAGAAAGAAATACACACACATACTCACAAACTTTCGAATTTATAATATTAGTGTGATATTCTTATAAAAGACTAGCTTCTGCCAGCGGTTTCATCCGCGTAAAAGTAGGTTTTTCCATACAAATTTCCAACCCCCGTTTTAGCCCCTTAAGGATAGAGTATCGTAAAATCCATTCTTAGCTGATGTTTAAGGAACCTACCTGTCAAATTTTAAGTTTGTAGGTGTTATAGTTTCTGAGATTTCGTGATTAATCAGATAGTGGTATTTTGCTTTTATAATGTGGCATTTTTTTTTTTTGTCATTGGTAAATTTGCACATGACTACTATCTCACTGACTGGTTAGTAATGATGTGGTTTACCATGGAGCATGCATGCCTAGAAATAATCTAGTCACTCTTGACTTAGACCTGAGAGGCAGAATTTACATATTTTTAGAGGTAAAGTTGATAGACTAACTTTTGTCTATACTAACAAAAAATAATTAGTTACTAAGGAGAGATTGGTAGGTTTGGTTTTTGAGAGATGAGCCTTCCAGGGTCCTGTATGACTGGTGGCCCTATACAGAGAGCTTAGGAGTTACATTGCGGTTGCACAGTAGCGGTGAATCACTTCTTAAAAATCATATTATTATTGTAAACAACTTGTTTTTGCCATTATTTAGTTAGATATTGTAGTTTTATTAGGCTGATGGTAAAAATAGGCTTCATAGAAGTCGAGTATGCCAGTAGACTGCCAAAATAGACCTCTAATTGCAAAATCGCTCTGAGGCCACCAATATACTAATGTATACATTGATTATTTTTTTAAATTCTACGATTATTATTGTAGAAAACGCGCGTAAGATAATGTAAAACTGTTAGTCTATGAATCAAACATAGAATTAAGTTAATCTCAGAAACACGAAGGCCAAGGACATTTAGCCAAGCCTAAGATAGCGACGTAATCACAAATCTTTATAGGTTATTTACATTGATAACTTAAAAAACAGTTTATTAACATAATATTAAACCTTCAACTTACCATTACTACTGGTTTCCTTCCACCCAACTCCTTTAGATCATGAGGCATAGTAAGTTTTTGAAGAAATCGTTAGAATAACGGGAGACCCCGTTACAGCCTAGTTTCTACAATGATTTGCACTTTCACCCTGAATTGCAGCAACTACTGATGAAATATTGATTAATAGTATTACAGGTACTTATACAGGACACGGGTATCTTCTGGAATACCTATATTTATTTACGATAAAAAATAAACAATGGCACAGTCTCTGCTTCGCAGAAAAATACTGTAATAGTGATGGGCCCACGTTAGTTTTGTTGTCACTATCGATATCTCAGTTCCCACTTGTAGTACAGCACTATTTTAGTTTTGTTGGCAAAACACCACAAACGCGGTACGCCTGACTATAAATCAATTTCTACATTATAATTATAGTGGATTAATTACAACCTACAAGATGAATACTGTCTTGTGAGATAAAATAATACAAATTCTAGAACATTCATAATTTTGACTTTTTTGTTGTCTGTCTACAAAGGTTACAAGGAAAAAAAACATTTTATTCTTTTTAGTCTGTGGTTGGTTGACGACTTCGTGAAGAAGGAAAAAGCGAGCAGACGCATTTAATTATCGTTTTCCAGTTTTATATTAGTGAAAAATGGCTAAAAGGAAGAATAAACCATTGATAGATTCGGACTCCAGCAGCGAGTGCTCAGATTTGGACTCAGTAAGTTAATTTTCTTTAAAAACCTTAGGTTATAAGTTCACGTCCGTACGTAACGATTTTGACGGCATTCTTCATTAATTTGACTGCGTAAATAGGCCAAGATCAATGTTCCTTCGTTCTAAATTGATCTTTTGCGCATTAGACTAAAAACAAGTATATGTAGCAAGTTTTAGTATCCAAAATATATCTTCAAAATTGTCCCTTATCTTTTTCTAAGAAATCGTCGTTGTTTACGTTACAGCTTTATTAAATGGCTTCTGTTGCGTGAGTCATGTAAAAATGAATGAAAGTCAGCGTTCCCGCCTATATATTCACGCAAATTTGCTGCAAAATTCAGATAAAATTGAAATAAATTCAAAAAAGATGTTTTAAAACACAGTTCAAAGTTATGGCAGGTTAAAAAAAAGTTTTGATCTCATGGCATTTTTGCTAAGTTATTCAGCCAAGAAATGTCCAATGGTTATATAATTTTTGGTCTAGACTTTCTCTTTTGATCATACAACTGGTGTTTATTGCTTATCCTTACATTATATTATGTTTTATTTGCATAATATTACTGTTTCACAGATCAATAAATGACATCTCATGTTATTTACTAATCTTGTGGTATTTTTTACTATTCATTTAAAAAATTATATAAAATGATGTGATGAATCATCTCTATTCTTTATTTTGTAGTTAAACCTATGACCTAAATAACCACACCTCTAAATCCCGAAAATGACAAGTGTAAATTTTTTATTTTTTGGAATTTTAAATCGTGGCAAAAGTCATTAAAATAAGCAAGTTCATTACTTTAAACAAGGATCTGATCCTGTATCACCAATGAGTATAGTGGTATCTAGTAACTGAGATGAGAGAGGTCTGAAGCCTTGACATGTTAAAATGTCAAGTGTGCAAACGAGAAAGAGGAACGGAGCTATACTCCATATATAGCTTCATCCCTTTAACAGTTCAATTTAGGTCAAAGTCAAAGTCAAAAATTTTTATTTCACGTAGGCCTACATGGGCACTTATAAAACGTCAGAAGCTAGTGCACGGTTCCAAATTGGTTGTTTCCTATGGAGAAGAACCGGCAAGAAACTCCATGGTTACTCTTTTAAAAAAATGATTGTTTACAATATTTTCATATTACAGTATTAATAGACACTATGTAACAACAGTGTAGACCTGTCGATATTGTACCCAAAAGCACAATAAAAATAATCATTTAAAAAAAAAAAAAGTGACTCGTAATAGGAAGTAACCTAAGAATTCGCGAAGTCCACGGTGTTCTCACATTCACATAAAAAAAAAAAGAAGCTATATAAAATAAAACAAGAACAATAAGTAATTACAATTATCAATAAATGACATGTCAACAAAAAAAAAGTTAGTCTTCAAATGAATCTCGTTAAGAGCTTGATGTAGGGCCTCAGATAGGAAGTCACTTCACCATGCAAAAAAAATGGTATTAATTCCTTACTTATGAAATTAGAGTTCTTTTTTGTGGGCTACTTTGATTGAACACAATCTTGGGATGTACTAAGAATTATAAGTTCTAATACACTTTATAGTAAAGGTATATATAGATGGTTGAAAGGCTAATTGATCTAAGCGACATTTAAAAAAAAAAAAATTGAAACGACGCAAACAACGGAGAAAAATTGGCTGATTCCGAATATGTATATAACTCAATATTGGAAAAAATGTTGTTTAGATCAATTAGCCGTTCAACCGTCGATATTATTCTTTTATATGATTATATTATATATGATATTATTATTTTATATAATAATATATCTATATAATGTTATAGGTCCCAGGAAACAACCAATTTGGAACCTTTTACTAGCTTCTGACATTTTATAAGTGCCCATGTAGGCTTATGTGAAATAAAAAATTTGAATTTTGAATTTTTTTTCAATTTTGTATCCATTTCATAAAACATCAATTTCACAAGTAAGCCTATTTAGATGAAACTGGTCATATTGGCTAGCACATACATGATGACAAATTAGATGTATTTCTATAATGAAAGATTACAGAAGAATCTCACTAATCTGGCACTATTAAAAACCAAATCGTGCCGGATTATTGGAATGTTCAGATTATTGGATTATAATTAGTAGTTGGAGTATAGAAAAAATCTTTTTTGAGCTTTGACTGCTCAGACAACAGAGTATACCTTGTGTATAGTCGTGGGAGGGTGACGGATTATTGGATGTGTTGCTCTATTGATGTGCCGATTTAGATCAAATTAAAAAATTTCGGCAAGAAACTCCATGGTTACACTTTTAAAAATAAATTTTTGTTCTTACAATATTTACATATTACAGTTTTAGTAGATATTATGTAAGGAAAGTGTAGACCAGACAATATTGTACTCAAAAGTACAATAAAAATAATAATCATAATAACAATTGGGTCGTAATAGGAAGTAATGTAAGAGTTTGCAGAGTACAGCGTTCTCACATTCACATTACAAAAAAGAGGCTATATAAAAAAAAGCAAGAAAAATAAATAATTTAACTATCAATAAATGAGACGTTAATAAAATAAAATACAATACTCCAAAGTGTGACCAAAGATAATTATTAATTATTTTCTTTTTACAGCAATTTCTGAACTTAGCTAAGAAAAAGAAAAAAAGCGGAGATTCCCCTCCTCCATCAAAATCTAAGAGATCTGGTTCGGGATCTGATAGTGAATCAGACTGGGATGACGATGATAATAAAAAGAATAACTGTAAGTATTATATTTATTATTTGGGAAAATTTAAAATTTAAGGCAGATGCTTAAGACTCCAAAAAATACTTTCAATTTTTATTGACATTTAAAATGAAAACCTTGCACACACTAGGAATTACACAATTACCTAAGGCCCCTCGCCCACGCCGACTTTTTGTAGCGATGCCGTAGCGCTTTCGCATCGATACAGTCGCGATGCTGTAGCGCGTTCGCACCGATACAGTCGCGATGCTGTAGCGCGTTCGCATCGATACAGTCGCGATGCTGTAGCGCGTTTGCATCGATACAGTCACGATGCTGTAACGCGTTCGCATCGATACAGTCGCGATGCTGTAGCGCGTTCGCATCGATACAGTCACGATGCTGTAGCGCGTTCGCTTCGATACAGTCACGATGCTGTAACGCGTTCGCATCGATACAGTCGCGATGCTGTAGCGCGTTCGCATCGATACAGTCACGATGCTGTAACGCGTTCGCATCGATACAGTCGCGATGCTGTAGCGCGTTCGCATCGATACAGTAACGATGCTGTAGCGCGTTAGTAGCACGTTGGCATTTTTCTATAGCACTTGCAAATGCTACTAACGCGCGTTAGTAGCGATGCTGTCGCACGCTTACGAAACTGGCGACAGCATCGCTGCAAAAAGTCGTCGTGGGCGAGGGGCCTAACATACACAAATGATAGTTGTCAGGTGCGAATCTATCAATAATAATAAAGAAAAAGGTACAATATTTTAATCCCGGGCGTCGAGACTCGCAGAGCGATATCCGACCACTGTAGGCACTGGCTTGCGGATGACAAACAATAATTAGCTCGCCGTCCAGTAAAGACCGAGCCCCAGTCGTCAACAGCGCGTGGTATTCTACGCGCGCTTCTACGTAACATACTACCTGCACGTGTTGGTCTCTACTGTTAGTGCAGAGAGTAACTGTTAAAAAAATAAATAGGTGTTTTTTAGTCGGTAAAAGTCAGACACGCCCTCTCGTTCTACCTTAAAGCGAGAGAAATCATTCCATGATATATACATGCCAAAAAAAAAAACTGTTTTTGTTAACAATGCCGTGTAACGCCGGTAATGGCTCATGCTATTATTTTTAACGTTGTTACTTATTTCAGCGAAATCCTCATCATCATCAGGCTCAGATTCTGAAAGCGATGCCAGAAGCGATACTTCAAAAAAGAAAGAACCGGCTCGGACGAGCAGAAAGACATCTTCGGACCATTCAGACGACAATCGGAAGAGACCAGAACCTAAAAAGACAGAAACTAGAAGAAGTACTGATAGTGCAGGTTCTGGAAAGAAGAAGGAGAATTATAGTGAACCTGAAGAAGGTATGCAGAATTAAACTAATACTAGCTGTTACCAGCAGCTTCACCTACATGAAAGTGCAAAATCATCCCAAGGCAACATATTATACTAAAGTTAAAGCTGGGTACAGACTGCTGTAACTTAGATATATCTATATATTTTTTATTGATTTATTCTTTCTTTTCTTCCGTTTTTGTAACACGCAATTTAAGAATTTGCCGTCCACATTGTCGCAATGTATCATGAAATGTAACAGAATACCCATAGTTTGGACGCCTTGCGCGCGTGAACCGTGCACACTACGCGCGCAAACGCAATAGACTTTTCCGCACTAGTGCAGAAAAGTACGTGTGCTCTCCCCGCCACAATGTTTTTACATGTATCGTATCAGGCGCGCATCGACCCCCACGAGTCGCCAGTTAACCCCCGTTTATTCATTTCTTAACGACCATTACGTCTCCTAGAGAGGAAACTTGAGTCCCAGCAGTGGGAACAAAATAAGGCTGATAATGCATAGACCACTGTTTCCTCCTAACTAAACCCAAGGTGGAGAGCAGTGGTGGCCCAGTGATAACGGCTTTTATGAGTTGTTGTAGGTCGTGGGTTCAAACCCAGCCTGATAATTTGTGTAATTTATTTCTTTAACACTGCTCTCAAAACGATGAAGGAAAACGTCGCGAGGAAATTGGCATGTCTTAGAACCTAAAATTAGAAGACATCCACCAATCTGCACAGCCCTGCGTTCAAAAATGAGGTTAGAGTTAACTCTAATGACGTCATCAGGGTAGATACTCTACGCTCGCAATTTTGAACAATTTTGTGCCGGCCCGCCTACGCGGCCACCTCAAGCCCGCGGCGTGGCCGCTTACACCAACCTAACCTGCTAGGAGTTAGTTAGTTGGATTAACTCTAGGGTAGCTACTCAAGTTATAAAAGAACGACCCTGGGTTGCAACTTGAAGCATTTTTGAGAGGTTGGAGTAGCGACTCTGCCTTGGTTATTTTTGAACGCTGGGCTGGGCCCACGTAGTGAATTACGGTGCATTCTCTCTCCTAGAGGGGAGGCCCGAGTCCCAGCAGTAGGGACATTATAGGCTAATCATAAAAAGACCACTTTTCCTCTTAACTAAACAAAAATATGATTGATGGCACTTTACTAGAAAGGATAAAGCGGGAAATATATTACGGAGGCACGGAGGCGGATCTAATGTAGCTCTACAAGTTTAGTTGCCATATAAATTGTATGGAGACCGACCTGCCCTGATTGGCGTACGTGACCCACGTGTACCCAATGTAGATCTATCTTAAACATTCAATATATTTTCTTTTTTTTTCAGGCGAAGTATCATCACATTCATCAGACAATGATTCGATTGATTCTGAAGAAGAATTTGATGATGGGTGAGTACGTTATCGCCAGTTAACGTGTTGTCAGACATTGAAATCTTAACATAACGTTGAAAAATGTAAAAATGCCTCTTAACAAACCCTCCAAGGACGAGGGTTGGCATTTTTCGCCCATCACACACTCGAAAAAAAAGTTTCTGCTTTCGATTATTTTTAAATACATTTGTATAGTTCAAGATAAATCATTTGTATTCATGTGACATTTAGGTGACAAATAATATATAAAGTAATTGGAACCGTTGCGAGGGCCGCGGGAATCATGGATGCGAGACGCACAGGACCATTCGTTGGGAAGGCCCATGTCCAACAGCGCACGTCTTTCAGCTGAAATGATGCTGAAAACAATTATTGCCCAAACAGAAAGTGCTATGCACACAGTGAACCAAAATAATTTAGTACTACAACCTTATTTTTAGTATATGCGAAATCTGAAACACCTTTCTAGTATTTTATGTAAAAAAAAAAACATAAATACATGGTCACCAGACCACCCGGACGACTGAGGTGTTGTTTTCCTCCCGCACTCAGCTGTGCGCTGTCGTTTAATGCCCGCTATGAGCTGCCGTGACCTGTTTTGTACTTAGTTTCGGTGGTGTCCAACTTGCGACCTTTTTTAAATATTTTTGGGAAAAAATATAACATGGTGTAAAAATTGTTAGAATCGATTCAGCTACTGATTCTGAACAAACTATATTCAGATTTCGCGTATACTAAAAATAATGTTGTTTAAAAGTTTATTAAGAGTTGACTCATAATGGATATGGCTCCTAATATATGTATATAATTTCTATACGCGTAATCTCGCTTTCGCATCCACTATGGCACATCTCCTTTCACAGTCGCCTTTCTTTGCAGATACGACGAGAACCTTATGGGTGATGAAGATGACAGGGCTCGTCTGGCGGCCATGTCGGAGAAAGAAAGGGAACAAGAGATCTTCAAACGTATCGAGAGGAGGGACCTTATGAAAACAAGGTTAGTACATCCATCATTCGCGGCCCGACTTTACGTACTCGGAACTACAAGCGGAAACATCACGAAGTTAAAACTAAAACTTGACTATAAAACTAGTTATTTATTTAATTCTTTGTTGAAACAAAAATATAAAAAAAAAACTGATTTTCATAAACGCAATTAAAAACGAAAAATAGTAAAAATAAAAACGAAATATAGTAAAAATTTGAAGCTAGTCTCAATATTGCGTCGTGGCCAGATTTTAGAAATTGATCACTTCATGATATGGCCAGGTAAAACTGGCCAGATCGTTTTAAACATTAAAGTTTGATGATATTTCAATCAATGATATGGTCAAACGAGGATTGATGTATTATTAAATGTTAACGTTTGAGTCGTGACGAAATTCTGAGATCTGACCACGACATATACATAGGTAATTTAAAATGTAGGTAGCGGTACCCCGCGGTTTCACCAAAGTTTTTGACTACTGCTCCACATCTTTTAGTCGTAGCATGATGTTTCTCTATAAATGGTTTGTCCAACACTATAATATTTTTTCAATTCGAACCAGTATTTCCTTAGATTAGCGCGTACAAACAAACAAACTCTTCAGCTTTATAATATAAAGTATTGATAATATATTACTTCCACCTGCGGTTGAAAATAATTCATTAAATTATTTGGGCCCGTGAAATTTGTACTTATTTCTGAATATTTCAACGTTTTTATGGGATTTTCCTATTTTTGACTTGTGTATTAAAAAAAACAAATATACCAAGTTGTCAAACCGTTATATTTATTTATGCATTGCACACATGTTGTGAATAGATGTTATATTATAATATTGTCTCAAATGGACCATGGTAGGGCACAGCAACATTTATATTGTTAATATTGCATACATTATACAGATTAATTAATACTACAAACATTACAATCAAATTATCACAATTTCATACATTATTATTATACCGAGTCATTCGATATTATTATTATTCCATACATGATTAGGTACATTAAATTAATAATTTTACAATTACTTTCATTATTATATTATCAGTTATTTGTTTATTTATTTCAATATTTTATCTATATATATAAAAGGAGAAACTGACTGACATATCAACGCACTGCCAAAACTACTGGGATTAGGAGAATGAAATTTGGCACAAGGTTCCCTTTTATGACGTAAGCGAGCACTAAGAGAGGATTTTCCAAAGTTCACCCCTTAAAGAAAAAAACGGGGGTCCAAAGTTTGTATGGGGAAACCTACTTTCGCGCGGGCGAAGCCGCTGGCAGAAGCTAGTCCTCCATAAATTATTTGACACCATAATATATTTTTTTTAAAAGTAGACGCTTCAGTCTGTCGAAAATACATAAAGTTCTTGTAAGTTTAAGCGAGACTAACAAACAGTTTTTTTTTTAAGTTTTAAATATTGGTTATTTATTTATTTATATATACTTTATTGTACACCAAGATAATAAATGTTACATATAAGTTACTTATATCAAAAAACATACAATTGGCGGCCTTATCGCATTCCGCGATCTCTTCCAGGCAACCTGGTATGGAAAGAGATTGTCTGGACATTACATGGGGTTGCACTTGGTGCATTACAAAAAAAGATTAAAAAAAAATTGGAGAGAAATAAAGTACAAACTTAACACTAAAATACATACTTAAATACATACATACTAAATAATTATATAGGCGAGGAAACAAGTGACAACTACAATGAATACAGCTGGTTAATTATTCATAACTTCTCTATCTGTTTACTATAGATGGGAAATAGAACGCAAACTGCGCTTAGCGAGGCGCTCAGCAGCCGAACGTTCAGCGTCCCCTGGAGAAATACAAAGAAGAAGAGAAGCAAGGAGACGGAGGCGAGCGTTGCGGGAACAGAGACAGAGGGAGAGGGAGAGGGAACGACAAGAGAAACGAGGTGAGTGAGGGAGATAGTAACTTGCTAAGTTAGTAGAGAGATGACTAGGAGATGTGTTGAGGGAACAGAGACAGAGGGAGAGGGAACGTCAAGAGAGACGAGATGAGTGATATAGTAGCTTGGTAAGTTAGTAGAGAGATGAGAAGGAAATGTATTGAGGGAAGAGAGATAGAGGGAGAGGGCGTTCCCTCTTCATATTTTAATAATGAACTTGATTTTTAATTTTATTTATAGAAAAATTTTTGGGTTTGGAAATCGTCAATTTTTTAATAATAAATAAATTTTTCTCTCTGGTTCTGGTAGCGAAAGGGAGTTACAGACATTTACTGACTGCAACCTTTACATACACACACTAAAGCGCTAATTCGGTTGCACACCCAGATACGGGGCGCTATACACATAACTTGGGAAATGCCCAAAGTGAGTGCGGTGCCCCTGTTCAAAACATGAGCCACACATTGGACTGCTCCAAGTACCCATGGATATGTTAATCACCAAAACACTGTTTGTTTACATTCGACAACAAACGAAAAAACAAACAAATAAGGCGTCGCGGGGCACATGTCAATTTACAATTTAACAGTTTCACTTCGATAGATTATAATTTACCGAAAAATAATGCGTTAAATTGTAAGCAGTATGTTACGGTTTACAATCTTTCAACGGTTTACAGTCTCGCGAGATAGATTATACCGTTATTAGAGACACAATAGAAAGACTATGAGAGATCGAACGCCGGCGTTCGCTTGGGGGGGGGGGGTGGTTAATGAATAAATTATAGTCTAACGGTATTTAAAATTTTATGGTGACAGATATATTTGCCCAAACTATTTAAGGAGTTATTATTTGACTTTAGAGAAGAAGCAATCCTCGAAATACTGAAACGCACAGCTGTGTTTCTTCAGTTAGTTGCCCTTTGCGTTGTAGGTCCACGGTTACCTTTTCTAACAGTCGCGCAGTCCTGGCAAGCCAATGCCCTAGGGGGCCCCCCATCAATATTTTTACCAGCTTTCATAGGCGCGCGCGTGTGTTCGGGTCCTAATTGGACCCCGCAGAATTCTGCTCGCTCCTACCTGGCCTGGAATTGCCCTACAACTTCTGATACCCGGATTTTTGGGACGACACCACATCCACATCGGGTTCTACCAGTACTAGCTATACTTCACTACCTCGATGCGTTCGTATCTTATTGTTTTCGAGCAAATGTGAATGTTAAGTGCTCGGCCAGACTGAAAGCGAAGCGTGGTGCGGAAAGCAGCGGTAGCGGTGCGGAGAGCGGCGGCAGCCATAGCATGGCTCGAACTAGTTTGAGAGATCCTCGCTCCCGCGCAGGTTGCAGCTCGCCGCCCGCGCCCTCACTGTGGCCACCATATGTCACTATGGCGTGAGTAGGTCGCGCCACTTCCCGCGCCCGCGTGCCCACTATGGACACTTCTTCTTTCCGATTCGATGGTAAACTCGTCAAACTGTTTGGGCCCAATAGGTGGCTACATTAATAGCAGCATCGGTAGCTCTCATCAAATCCTCGAAAGTGCAGGTGTATGGGCACTTGGGGCATTCTAGTATTTGGCTCATGTTTTGAACAGGAGCACCGCACTCACATTGTATATCCGACGGGTCTATAAAACCCCATTTTGCCAACACTCAAACGACGTTTGAGATAGCCGCGCCGCGCCCGCCACGCTCCCGCGCTACCAGTCTGGCCGAATACTAAGTTTCTGTTTTCAATCGAAACTATTTTTGAAAACACTTAAACGTCAAAAAGTGACATCGATCAAAATCGAAACAATTCAAAAGTTGAGTTGTCAAAAATAATTGTTTACGTTCTGTGAAAATATTTGCTGGTTTTTAATAGTGTAGCGTTTGATGGTCCTACTTATATAATACTGATTAAATTGTTGTCCTTTTTGTGTCTCATTTAGTAAAACCCTTGTAGAATTTAAGTTACTAAATTAAAACTTATTGGAACGTAGGTAGGTACTTGAAAGTTTATATTCACCAACTATTTACGTACAACGAAACTTACGTCGTTATTGCCCAGTGTTTGAAGCCTCGCCTCTCGTGCTTTAAGTCTTTCATAGTCAAAGAAATCCGTGATCGTGTTCCGAATTCCGTCAAAAGCGATTATATCGCGAATCCGACCAAATTTAATAGTCACAAAATAAAAGGGCTATTGAGTAATAATTGTGACGTTGCGCGTTGGTCGGATTCGGAACACAGGGACAATAGAGCGGCTATCAGGAAAAATGTCTTAGAAAAACTGTCATCCTATTTCCGTGACGCCATCTGGCTTTGAATAGCGAACACGCGAATTAAATTTGTCTATAAGACTTTAGCTATCTTCTACAACCTAGGGTTTTTTAGCCAAGACTGAATTTCGGATTTCTGATTTCTAGGCAAGCGTGCTCCATCGTCGGCCACATCATTGCTCGCGTAATAGTAAATTAGCTACTATTACGCGAGCGATGACGACGACCCCAAGGGAACATATTCCCTGGATAAAAAGTGTATGTGCCATTTCAGCACATGTTCAACCAGTGTACAAAGTTTCATCGAAATCTGTTCAGCCCTCCTAGCCAAATTACGACCGTTTAGTTTCGATTCTCTTGCGTCGAACGCTTCGAGTAGGCCACGCCTCGGATTCCTTTGTTCTGATCACGTGACTGAACGTTGAGATGACGTCTGGCTGTAGTTTTTGTGTGAAAAAGTAACAAACATACATACAAAATTTTGCGTTTATAATATTAGTAGGATAAATGATTTATTTCCTACCTAAGAACAACAACAATTCTTATAAACCTTCTTATCTTCATCAGAAGCTGAAGCGGAACGACCTGAGCCCAAGGAACCAGAAAAGGAGAAGGAACAGACGCCTCCTAGTCCTGGGGAAATCCTGGACGATCCCAAGGATGCAGGTGAGGATGGAGGTACTAGCTGTTCCAATTTTAGTTATTTTTTGGTTTGTTCTCTTTGGTTGTTTTTTTTTTTTTTTTGTTACCTCAAACTATACTCCTGTAGCGACATCTATGGCGTCACATAAGAACTAATCCTGCATCAGCATATAGAACAGCCCGAAATCATCTAACGGGCAGTTGCTCACCAGACATAACACCCGTCTGGTCGGAGGATCCTCCCTTTGCAACGGAGGCATGTGGGACTTTACTCTCTGTTCCGCATACCTGCAAACTCCTTTTGAATTAAGCTAGAACTACACTGCGCCCACGTGTACCACACACGCCGATCTGGGCGCTTCGGTCTCCATACATTTTATATGGAAACTAAACTTGTAGAGCTACACTTGATCCACGCCACGCGACGTCGTTCTACGTACAAATCTGGCGTGTTACACGTGTGCATCGGTCTAATGTAGTTCTAACAAACATTTATTCAAACTGTCCGTTTTGCGATGGTAAAATATATTTTTTTTACTGAAATAATAGATTGATAAATATTAAATCATTATAAAGAAGAGTACTCAAAATATAATGGTTATGACGAAACACCGGTCTAAGATTGAGAACTTTAAGTTCCGAATTTACCTAACATTTTTTGATACTGTCAACTATATCATAATCACATGACATGACACTTTTTTTTTGCATTATTTTTCGTTAGTTTTGTATTTTATTTTATTTATATTTTGTACTTACCTTTTTCGTTTTTGGTGTAATTGATAACACCATTCCAAAGAAAAATATTTCAAACTGTAAAACAGTTGCAAATAAAACTATTGTCTTTTTTAGGGTTCCGTACCTCAAAAGGAAAAAGCGGAACCCTTATAGGGTCACTTTGTTGTCCATCTGTCTGTCTGTCAAGACCCTTTATCCCGGGAACACGTGGAGGTTTCGAGTTGAAATTAAAACCTTATACTCAGGTCTGCGAACTCTTGAAACTGTAAAAAATTCAATCTTGTTAGTTAACGAGAAAAAAAGATACTTCGGTTTATGTGGCAAAACATGTACATTTCGACACTCTCGAGGAAATAAAAATTCACAGTGTACTTCCCGTTGACCCAGAACCCTGAAATTTTGCATAAAGCAAGGTCTTATAGCACAGATATGGAAATAAATCTGAAAACTGTAAAATTGTTGTTACATAAAAACAAAAAAAAAAAAAAATAGCTTCGGAAAAATCTGCGACTCCATTCGGGAACTATTTACATAGGTAAGTTAGTAAGGAATCTGAAAGGTGCCCGAATTCGACTCGCACTTGCTTCCCACAGCTGGGCAAAGGTCTCCGCCAATTTCTTCCAGGTATTCTTTTCTCGAGCACCTTCGAACCAGCCTTATCATGGCGTGTCAAAAATCTCATTCGTGCGAGCGCAAGAGAGGGATAAAGCTATACACCCTATATAGCTCCATCCCTTTAACAATTCAGTTTACGTCGCCAAATGGATCGCGTTAACGAGCTCATGGTAGGGCCTGTAAGAAGACGTGGCGAGACGACCTATAATAATATAAATAATATAATTTAGTTGCTTAAAATATGGTGGTAGGTACAGATCTTAAAATACAATATTGTTTCTTCATATTCCGCCTCATATTCAGCATGCAATTTTTTTATGAATGGACATGCTAGACGCTTAATATCTAGGTCATCTCACTACCTCTTCCCAGGTCGGCCTCAGCGGTGTCGCCCATTCTCAGGCGCGCAGTTTGTGGAGACTTACGCAGCGATCAGTATGCATGCAGCTGACGTAATTTTGTTCATCCAAAATTTTTCCTCCATTCCAGACCCTTCTGAACGTTCCGCCTCCCCGCTCTTTGGCGCCAAAACGGAACGCAAACGCAACGTAGACGATAAGAGACAAAACGCGATGGCCGCGCTCCGAGCTCAGCGAGACGCCAAAGCTAGTAGGGTGGAACAGCACAAGCAGAAGAGACGCCTTGAAGAAGAAACTAAAGATAAGGATGATGATGACGTAAGTATTTTTGCCGGAATTTCTTAACCCTGGTGGTGGTCAAGGGGTCAAACGCGAGCCTATCCATAATAAAATAAAAAAAGAAACCCTAGGAACATCTACACTGTGAGCAATGAATCAGCCCCCATCCGCAGATAAGACTGCAGTAGCACTGCACCTCCTGTAAATTGTCTTCTATCCTTGTTGTGACCTTGAAGGTCTAGATTACAGTATCACATTTCGTCGAAAATACCGCAGGAGCTCTGTTCAGCACACATCCAAAAAGAAATCCCTCCCCCCCCCCCTCAATTCCCAGAAACACTATGGTAGCACTGTTTAGCACACATACTATAAAATTCACCTCCATTAAATTATCTTCTATCCTTGTTGTAACCTCTCAGGTCACAGTGCACAGTGTTTTCGGTGACAGGGGGTTAGTTTTCTCTTCTATCCTTGTTGTAATCTCTAAGGTCAAGATCACAGTGCCCTCTTTCAACGAAAACGCTGCAGGAGCATCAGGTGGGATTGCAGTCAAACACTAGTTTATATCATTTAAAAAAAAGCGCTGTTAAGCAGAAATACCATAAAAAATCACATTAAATTATCTTCTATACTTGTTGTAACCTCTCAGGTCACAGTGCCCCTTTTCACCGAGAACACTGTAGGAGCAATTGCTCAGCATACATACCATAAAAAAATCACCTCCAGCAAACACTTAGCAAATTATGTTCTATAGTTGTTGTAACCCCTAAGGGCAAGATCACAGTACCCCCTTTCACCGAAAACACTGCAAAAGCACTCTTCAGCATAGACATACCGTAAAAAATCACCTCTAGCAAACACTTAGTCAATTATGTTCTACTAGCTGTTGCCCGTGGCTTCGCCCGCATACATAAAATATAGACTATATCACTCCGGAAAAAAGCAGTTTTCTATCGGTGAAAAATCCTCCTACAAACAAAAAAAAGTTAGAAAAAAATACTATTTCTATATAATATTTGTGTAGATAAGGTCAAGATCACAGTATACCCCTCTTTCACCGCAAAACACTGCACTGCTCAGCACACGTACCATAAAAAAATCACCACCAGCAAACACTTTAAATTATCATGTATCCTTGTTATTGTAACCTCTAAGGTCAAGATCAAGGTCCCCGCTTGTTCTCAGGACGCGGACGCGGAGATCATCGGCGGGACTAGCAAACAGAGCGTCAAGTTGAAGGCCTCGGATATCTACTCTGATGATTCGGGGTCCGATTCTGATGATAATAAGTCTCAAGGTAAGTTTTTATGGTGATGGAAAATTCTGTGGTAGGATAGAAGAAAACAGAAAGAAAAAAAGAAAAATGTATTTGTGACTCGCACAGGACAATCAACGATAATATAATAATAAAAAAACTACATCTCATCACACAAAAGATAAAACAGGCCTTAACAGTTGTTTAAGAATACTAAGAAGTTGCAAATTCTTAATGCGATAAATTATTTAATGATTTATTTGTGGTCTATAAACCTGTGTAGCGACATCTATGGCGTCACATAAGAACTAATCCTGCATCGCGCAATTAAAGTTCCCCGCGCGATTGGGACATATAGAACAGCCCGAAATCATCTAACGGGCAGTAGCCCACCAGACATAACACCCGTCTGGCCGGAGGATCATCCTCCCTTTTCAACGGAGGTTGGGACTTGACTCTCTGTTCTCATATCTCCAAATCTGTATAAAATTCTTGTTTTAATTAAGTATATTGCATGTATTATTACTTACTACGTTCTAGAGGCAAAACATAGCGCTCTCAATTTATTATATAAGAACTTATCTTGTACCTATGTTTTACAATGAAAAATGAATATCGCATCACGTAAACTAATTTGACAAGAGTAAAATTATTGCTATCTCTTTCTAATTGTAACGATTAGTAAAACAGAGCGATAGTTTAAAATACGTTTATTTGGTGTACAAGAGAATCGGCCCCATTGTCTTCTTCAATCTTGATTCGGTATTGCCTTACAATCTATCAAGGAAATCTCTCACTCTATCTAAAGTGCATGACGTGTCCCTTCATCTTACAAAACCTTTATCATCTCAGGACGCCGCAGTTCTTCAAGTTCCTCATCATCTGGTGGCGAAGAAGAGGTGAAGAAACGAGAACGTGAAGAAGTCGAGATCAAATACGCTGACTCCAAGGAACAGATTAACAAACTTAGACTGAGCAGGTAAACTAAACTTTCTACAAGAAAGAATTGTTTTATTGGCTTGAAAACACTGTAAAGGCCTGCGCAGATGACGGATTTTTGTCCGCTAAAATAGATTGCTTACAACTGTATCGAGTAACGCTAACGAGGGATTAAAAGTACCGCGTACAAGAAGTCCCCCGAATAACCGAGGACATGCAGAGAACAGACCAGATAAAAGTACGGCTCCCCCGTACTTTTGTCCGGTCTGTTCTCTCCCCCGAAAAATATAGAACTCGTGTGACTAGGCGAAGCAACACACTTGGCGGACTTTAGCCCGCGTTGTGCGCTCGAGAGTGACGTACGTATGCACGACGATAAACACGCACACCGTGTGCGTTGAGTTCGCGGTAAATCCGCGTTGGACTTCGCGGAGTGTACTTTTTTCTCCGCCGCGGAAGAAAAGTCCGTCGTCTACGCAAGCCTTAAGAGCAGTGTTTAACACACATACCCATAAAATGACCTCCTGCATACACATACACTTATTAAATTATCTTCTTTGTAACCTCTTAAGGCCAGGTCACAGAACCCTCATTTAACTGAAAACACTGCAGGAGTACACCTACCATAAAAACTCCCTCCTGCTTAGTTTGGGACTATACTTTTTACAAACAAGTACTAAGTATGTCTCTCGCACATTTCCGATATTGAAGTGTGAGATGGGTCATTGGTCGGGGTGGGACCAACGCCTTTGTTCTTGTTTAGAAATTGTTAAGTATTGAATACTTCTAAAATTTATTGTAGCGTAAATTAAATTATTATTTTATGATTTAAATTTGCGTACTTAGTATATTCGTAACAAAATTGGTAATTCGTAAAAAAATGTTGAGCTTGCTATTGTCTCGGCAATTTCATTATGTGAACTATTATAATCACACTCGTGAAACGATTTAAACAAATTTTAAATTATTTGCTTTTCTGTAGATTGCAAAGGGCGTTTAGTACGCTTAACTACAGGAGATATGTCCGCCATGACTCACGCACAAACAACAAACTGCGTTTGTGTGGAACGGACTTTATGTTGATTACTCGGACTTTAGAAACGCAGTCAAAATTTTCAGTACTCGATTCTTTAAAAAAAAAAACCAGAGTATAGATGGCGTTGTGTGGAAGTTGTGGAATGTCATTATTATTTTTCCTGAAGGAATAATAATAATAGTATTCCACAACTATCACACAACGCCGTCTAGTCCTAAGCTAAGCAAAGCTTGTGTTATCTAGACAACTGATAAACATACTTATATATAGATAAATTAAACCCAGACACAGAACAAATGATCGTGCTCATCCCACAAACATTTGTCCTGGGTGGGAATCGAACCCACGAGCTCCGGCATAGCAGTCAACCACTAGACCGACAGGCCAGTCAAATGAATGACCTTCCTTTTACTCAAATTCAATGTTTGCTTTGTTGTTGTGGTCAGGTTTAAACTGGAGCGCCTCGTGCACCTTCCGTTCTTCGCGCGCGTCGTCAACGGGTGCTTCGTGCGGATCGGCATCGGGAACAATAACGGGAATCCGGTTTATAGGGTGAGTTTTGTTAAAATAAATTACTTGTGAACTAGCGGATACCAGGCGTGTACTGTTACGTTACAAAAAAACAAATTACCGTTTTATTTTTTTGTAAAATAATATTTATAAAATATATGAGCTATTGTGGAGGCAGAGACGATGTGAAGAGGAGGGATGAAACGCATGTTACTAAAAGAGTTATGAGTTTACATGTGGTTGGATGGATGGAGAGGGAGACCAAAGAAAAGATGGATGGATTGTGTGAAGAGTGATATGAAATAAAAGGAAGTTAGTGAAAGTATGACGAGTGACAGGGCAAAATGGAAGAAAAAAACATGTTGCGCCGACCCCAAATAACACGGGACAAGGGCAGGAAGATGATGATATGGAGGCAGAGACACAAATCATACGCTTTTATGGTAAAATTATTATATTATATTGCTAGAAGCACTCTTTTTATGTTACAGTATTATATAAAAATTACTTCCGTCAATATTTTTTGACAATATTTCATCTCAATATACCTATGCTTTTTTTCCCATAAACCTTAAAAATTAACATTACCTTGACAGTTCGCAAGTTAATGAGTATGTGACCTTATATGCAACACTATCTAACCAGGTTTTAAATAAATATATAACAAAATTAGAATCATCGATTTACATTCTAGAGATAGACAAGCACGGTCATGCAAAATATTTGTCAAAATACTGAAAAGTTAAAACAAAAGTTTGCTGCGGTGGTTCTTCTTCTTCTTTTCGATTCGATGGTAAACTCGTCAAACTGTTTGGGCCCAATAGGTGGCTACATTAATAGCAGCATCGGTAGCTCTCATCAAATCCTTGAAAGTGCAGGTGTATGGGCACTTGGGGCATTCTAGTATGTGGCTCATGTTTTGAACAGGAGCACCGCACTCACATTGTATATCCGACGGGTCTATAAAACCCCATTTTGCAAAGTTGTGTTTGCAGCGGCCTACCTGGGTTCGCAACCGATTTAGTGCTGTGGTGGTGCTACATTGGAATTATTACGCCGTTTTATAGAACAAATAAAACATACAGCGCATAGCTTTTAAAGGATACATTTTTCGCGACCATAATGTCTTAAGCGCCATGAATTTCGTGGCACTTACGCGTTTCGTTCAACATAGTGTAATGTTCAAGATTTATGGATTACAACTACACCTGAGTCGATTGAAGTGAGTGTTTGGCACGCGTAATCTAGTGTGTAGTACATATATATCGTTGATTAGAATACTATGAACGATTTTAAACAAATATATTTTAAACAAGTCTCATTCGCCAAGACGCTGTTTTATACGGCGCCCGTACGGGCGTGATGAATAGCATAGAATAAAACTTGTTGTATACCAAAATAGTAACAATTTTACAGTATTTTAGGGTACAATGGCGGTACTCTGCATAATGAACTCTGACGTCAAAGTCCACATCGAACTTATCTTTTTTATTAGCAGCTTTGAAGCTTTATAACTTCGTTTTTGATGAAGAGATTTTAAAAATTATTTCATACTAGTTTTTGCCCGCAGCTTCGTCCGCGTACATAAAATATAGTCTACTTCACTCAGGAATAAAGCAGCTTTCTAGCGGTGAAATAATTTTAACAATCTTTGCCTCTTTATATAATATTCTTGGTATGGTCATGTGAAGAGGAGGGATGAAACGCATGTCACTAAAAGAGTTATGAGTTTACATGTGGATGGATGGATGGAGAGGGAGACCAAAGAAAAGATGGATGGATTGTGTGAAGAGTGATATGAAAGAAAAGGAAGTTAGTGATAGCATGACGAATGACAGGGCAGAATGGAAGAAAAAAACATGTTGCGCCGACCCCAAATAACACGAGACAAGGGCAGGAAGATGATGACCTCTTTATAATATTAGTGTAGCATTGTTTAATAAATCCTAATTCAAATTATTTGTATACTTTGCAGGTAGCAGAAATCATAGACGTATATGAAACGGCGAAAGTATATAATTTAGGTAACACTAGAACCAATAAAGGACTTAAGTTAAGGCATGGGACACAAGACAGGGTGTTCCGGTTGGAGTTTGTTAGTAATCAGGTGAGTTTTAACTGTTTCTTATATTTTACATAAGCAGCCTTATAAATGTTCCCACTGCTGGGACGCAAGGCTCCTCTCTCTCAGAACAGGGAATGGGCCGTAATTCACCACGTGGGCGCGGTGCCTTTTGGCGGGTGTCACAGGTCTTCTTGGTTCTAGGATATGCCGTTTTCCTTCACCGTTTTGAGCAGTGGTTTGAAATGGCGCAACGTAAAAGGCGCTAAGCAAAGTAAAGCGCCTATACCCTATTCATCTGGGCTTGAGACAAAATGTAAACAAAGAAAACAATGCGGGTACCCTCGACCAAGTTTCTTCGACTTATTTGAATACATTAATAAGTCTCCTTTTCTGTTGAATGTATTGGCGTTTTTTTTCATCCCATACTGTATTCAACCGTTTGAGAGTGAGAGAGTGACAAATAAAATATTCATACGAACTTTCGTCTTTATAATATTGTGTGATATTGACAGGAATTCACAGAAAGCGAATTCCAGAAGTGGAACAAAGCAATAAAGGACGCGAACAAAAAACCACCGACCATGGAGTTTGTTAGGAATAAGATACAAGAGGTTAAGGAGGCGCTCATGTATGAGTTTAAGGTGAGCTGGCATTTTAATTGTTTTGCATGTGAATTTTCAACAACGGCCAAAAAAGAAAAAAACTGTGCAAAATAGTTTTGTCTCTTCGTAATTTAACACGGATTTCCGAAATTAAAGTTATTTTGTGTTTTTTTTTACGTTGGTTATGTCGATTGTATTTCTTTTTTTGTAATTTTTTATTTTATTTTACACTTTTTATTAGTTATGGTAACACAACTAAAAATAACCCCTCAGCCAAACTTGAAATACCTATAAGGTAGAGTACATCTCATGACAATTCTATTAATCCCAAACACGGTCAGGCTTCATCATCAGATCAGTTCGATAAATTCCCTCTTTTCTTTCAATCAGTCATCGACTACACGTATAAAAAAGCAATTTTACTTGTTACGACTGTTTGCTGTGACCCTATGAAGAGTCCCGTCCATATTTTCGAAGTTCATGATCAGATCTTAACAATATTTTTATGGGACCAACTTGGAAGTCACAATTAACCGAGAAAACGGTGAACATACAAAAAAAAAAACATTCATCCGAACGTCCGCCTTTTTGAAGTCGGTTAAAAAAATAACGTTATTGATATGCAAATGAGTTATCTTTGCAAACCGTACTTTTCAATCAACATTTGACAGATAGAGTTCATTGACGTTCCTATTCTTTTTGAATCACTATAATGTGATTCAAATAAGAATGTTATGTTATCATTTTTGGGTTATTCGTTGATTTATTCATTCATTTTAGTATTTCTTTAAAATTATAAAAATAAAAATGGGGGATGATGGTAGGAGAATAAAATAATAGTAATAAAATAATACACAAAAAACTCATAGAAATCGGTCAAGCTATTATACGAAATTTGTTAGACATTAGATATACTTAATTTCGATTTATAGCATGTATGTGTGCATGTATCTAATCAAAATCATTCAACATTTCAAGACAACCTTTTACAGGAAGAAGATATCGCTGTGATAGTAGCCGAGAAGGATCGCTTCAGGTCGCATCCCACCAACTACGCCATGAAGAAGACGCAACTCATGAAGGAACGGGATGTAGCGCAACTCAGGTAAGCATATTGCTATAATACTAAGGTCCGCGAAGTAGCTCGCCGTCCGGGCCGAACCCGAGTCCGTCGACAGCGTCCATGGGTTCACTTCTGAAAGGGAAACCCATGGTCCTGGAACGCAAGGTAACGAAGAGGAACATTGGGAGTGAGTTTTAGTCGGTAACAGTCTGACAAGCTCTCGCGCTCCGCCCAAGGGCGGGAGATTAGATGATATCCCACCTAAAAAAAAAAATATGAACTAGTGATGAAATCGTTGATAGTGAAACGTTTAATAGTTTTAAGAGCCTTGAAGACTCCTAAATTATAATTGGACGGGAAGACCGCAGCAGGCAAACTGTTCCTTTGATGTACGTGGCAGAAACGACGAATAGCGCAATGCTCGGAGTTTACGTGCTTGATCGCATCAGAAATGAAAATATCCGCAGGAAAACCAAGGTTACCGACAGACAGACTACAGAATCGTTAAACTTAAGTGGCAGTGAGCATGGCACATAGGGCCGAAAGGTTTACGAGTCAACGTACTAGAAGACGAAGCGTTGGAAGGCCTCTCACAAGATGGACTGATGACCTGGTGAGGGTCGCGGGAATCCGAGGACCGGGCGATATGGCGACGATAAGGACGTGTTTCGGTTGAAAAGATGAATACATAATGTTTTATTAATCTTTGTATTTTTAATCTTTGTATTTTTAATCTTTGTATTTATTAACAGGGGCGACGACGAAACAGTAGTAGAACTGAACGCAAAAATCCAAGAGTTGGAAGAGCGAGCGAGTCAGCTGGACAAGACGCGGACGTCTTCCATCCAGAGCATCTCGTACATCAACAACAGAAACCGCAAGCTCAACGTGGAGACCGCAGAGAAAGCCATCATGGAAGAGGTAATATTGTAGATGCGTTTGAACAAGGTGCTGTTTTGAATGTGCAAAAAATTCAGGAGGTATTTTTTAAATTTTATTCTTACAGAAATAGGTAAAAGCGCTTGTAAGTGGGGGAGCCTTGTACAGGCTCTCGCACTCACGCAAAAGTCAGCTCTTGGGCTACGCGAATTGTAAACTAGGCGTTTAAAGAGATCTATATAGAACTTGTGTTCATTGAGACCCCCCACAATCCGAGAGTTTCTACCCCTAATGACTCATCCATAGCATAGTCGGTATTATGATGTTCCCACTGCTGGGACTCATGCCTCCTCTAGGAGTGGGAATGGGCCGTAATCCACCACGCGGGCCCAGTGCGGGTTGGTGGGTGTCACATGGTTTTCGAATCTTTGGTCCTAGGACATGCCGGTTTCCTCTCGATGTTTTCCTTCACCGTTTTAAGTGGAAAAAATATGACTGCCAATTATTGTATTTCCACCGATTGAGATTCTTCGCAGCCGCAGTGGCACACGTCCACTATCTAAGAAGATAGGATAACACAAAAATATACGTTTGCGCGGTTCAGTAGAAAGATTGCGAACTATTTGAAATTTGGCTTGTTACATGGGTGTGGAACTTGAAGTATCAAACACTGTTTAACTCTAAAACATTTATTTTGAAGGTAAAAGCGATGAAAGGCAAGAAAACAGACGACCCTTTCACGAGACGGAGTACCAAGCCAGTGATGAACTTCAAATCTGGAGGTAGCAAAGCTTCGGTAAGTTATTTTAGCTCTTAAAATGTTCTTAATAAGATTTAATGTTAAATATTGCATTATAACATGAACACGTGTGTACAAGTTTCCAGCTCGGTCAAAATTAAGTGGCTCAAATTGAAGGTGAAAGTTGGGGGCCCCAGTGTGGCCATATTCTCGCAAAGGCCAATATAAGTTTTGATTGGCCTGTTGGTCTAATGGTTAGTGGCCCTGACTGCTATGTCGGAGGTCGTGGGTTCGATTTCCACCCAGGACAAATGTTTGTATGAAGATCACAATCATTTGTTGTGTCTGGGAGTAATTTATCTATGATATTTTTGTATTTAGAAATATGTAAGTATGTTTATCAGTTGTCTAGTACTCATAGCACAAGCTCTGCTTAGCTTGGGACTAGACGGCGTTGTGTGATAGTTGTGGAATTTACTATTACTGTGCTGGTAGATTTTCAACTATCGTGCCCCGATTCAAGAGACGCAAATCCAACATTGCACTAAAAAATCCTCTTTTACAGGACATAGTCAGAACTGAAGAAGAAATAGCGGAAATTGTGAAATTAAGAGAAGAGGAGGAAAAAGCAGCTCAAGAACTGAAAGAAAGGGAAAGAATTGTAAGTGTTCAACAAAACATAATATACAACCCTATTTTTAAATTAGTACAAAAAAAAAAATTGTCCGCGAAAATTGGTCATAATTCATTCATGCAAATTCATAATAGAATTAATCATTCATAACAATTGCTACTAGAAAATACTACGCGCAGTATAATGACGAATACGCGTCTATGAAGCTCGCGTCCGTGAACTGTAAGCTTAAGTGTTCCTTAAGCTTAAGCATTCTGTAGGCACAGGCTTGCGGACGGCGAGCAATGGGTAGCTCGCCGTCTGACCGTCCAGTAACCGTCCGGACCGAGCCCAAGTCGTTAGACGGCGCGTACTGTTCCACGCGCGCCTCAAGGAGATGTTAGCAAACCGTAGGGGCCCAGCAGGGCCAAGGATCTGATTCTGAAATGAAGACTCAGCCCTGATATGAAAGGCAACAAAGAACCAGGAGTGGGTTTTTACTCAATAAAAGTCTGACACTATCTCCCGCCCCGCCCAAGAGCGGGGGATGTCATAAGATGATTATCCCACCGAAAAAAAAAGCTTAAGTATAGTCGTTAAACTCAAAGCAAATTAAACCATTTAGGGAGGTCGCCCGACGTGTATGTGTATGTTAAAGTGTATATTTTGTTACACAGCAACAAATCCAAGAAGCTGAGAAAGCGAAGAGAGATAAGCCCGCCGCAAACGACACGAGTATGTACTCGCTACACGACTTCGATATCAACATCGAGCTGGACCTGCCTATTGCTAGTAAGTACTGTTGCTTTTGTTACACAGTAACAGAAAGCGAAGCGAGGCAAGCCCGCCGCCAACAAATTATTTTACCACATCTCATTGGTTCACCACCCTTTGTCTATATCACCATGTGGACGCCCCAAATATTTGTTAATTTATAACAGCAGCATAGCATAGCATAATCAGCCTTTTAATGTTTCCACTGCTGGGACTCAGGCCTCCTCTTTCTAGAAGAGGGAATTAATTATTGAGGGGGTTAATTTATAAACCTGCATTTATTTCCAGAATCAGTCTCATCGCAGCCGAAACAAGTGACAACCAAAGTGAAAGAGACGGGCCCCAAACGTTCTCTCAATCTGGAAGAGTACAAGAAACGCCACGGACTCATATGAGTGTTGTTATCGCACAGACTGACTGAGTGCTTGTGATCTAGTTCCCGGGAGTATTGGTGTTATTGTGTTTGTGAAGTGAAAATTTGTGTTTTTGGTGATATAGAGACGTAAGCAGCATGTGATTCGTGTTTTTAGCAAATATAACGTATTGGCAATAATGTAGAATGATAACGAAATCACAATATTATAAAGGCGAACATTTGTGTGTGTGTATATTTATTACTCCTTCACGCACAAACGGCTGTAAGGATGTGGTTGAAATTCTGCACACGGGTTGACCATATCCTAAATGTGCTTTCATCTTTTGGTTCCACTGAAAAATATTTGTATTGTGGAAAACTCGACACTATGTAAAAAGTGTTTTGCAATGATTTGTAAAGCTTAGATGTGTGAAAATGTTAAAACTATAGCATAATCTGCTTAACAGAATTACTCTGTAGCTATAAACGGCAGATTAGCCCGTGGAATTCAAATTTTCTTAAGTTTTTTTTTTAGCATTTTGTTGGCTATTGTCAAGTTGTTTTTAAACTATACTATATACTTCGAACGCCGATTGTACATACGGTTGTACAACTTGAATGTCCTTGAAAAACGCTTAATTGTCGTATTGTACACACAGGTGTACAAAATTTTGGTCTCTGTCCTCGTTTTTCCTGGAAAAATCCTGAAAATGTGTTTTTTAATTGTTGATTTTACGTAAAACGTGCAATTACGTAATAATAATACGCCCCGTCGCGCCGTCACTCGAACCTTAAATGAATTTTTCATCATATAGCCATTTAATAATGCAAGACCAACTGAGATGGTTTTATTAATGATTTTCATGATTATAAATCCGTCAATAAATACATGTTACGGCCGCACAACAACTCGACTTTTTGCAAATTGCAAAAACTTAAGAAAATTTCAATTTCGAAGTCTACCCTGGAGCACCCCTTACGTTTTAACCGCTTACGTCGGATATATTCGAGAAACAGGGTCGCAACGACCAAATACCATTGTCAGCTCTTCTGTCACCTATGGGCATTGAAGAGTTAAATTAGATGGAATATCCAGTCGCATATACACGATCCTGGCAAATAGAACACTGAAATACTCGTCGGCCCAATCCGACGCAAACGGTTCAAGAGCTTAGCGCTGTATTGATCAAATGACTAATTATAATGTACGAAAATCATTAAAATAAGCAATAATATGTTTACTAATCTACCATACTGATGATGATATTTGAAATCTATAATTTAAGTAATCAAAAAAATATAGTGAAATTGTTAAAAATGTTAAAATCCTTCGTCAGATTGGTCCGACGAGTGTTTTCGCGTCGTATTCGCCAGGATCGTGTGGATGCGAGTGGGTACTCCATCTCATTTAGCTCTTCAATCCCCATAGGTGACGGAAGAGCTGACGAGATGGTCTAGTCGTGGATTTGATCGTGGATGCGACCCTGGCGGTTCAAAGGTTAAAGTGATTTTAATAATATAGCATACTGAAATACACTACACGGTTGCTTATTTGACACATCAAGTTTCAGGCTATTTTATTAGTCTGAGTATATTGTCCTGGGTTTCATTTCCG
Source organism: Mythimna pallens (assembly GCA_961205895.1). Classification (NCBI taxonomy): domain Eukaryota; kingdom Metazoa; phylum Arthropoda; class Insecta; order Lepidoptera; family Noctuidae; genus Mythimna; species Mythimna pallens. Next base: position 13,683,337 of record OY540849.1, on the reverse strand, counting down.
AGTCGGGATTAGTGTTGTTAGAATTTTTCCATATGGAATTTCTTATTAACCGCCTTTTTTGGCATTTTTTTTCCAATTATTAAATAACTTCTCTGTTGGAGCGAGAGCTCTGGAGATTGTTTTTTTCCTAAAAACCCACCCAAGCCTGCTGAAAAGCAAAGGCCAACTAAAAGATTACAGATGGGTGTTAGTCAGTAAGTCACAGTCCTTCTAGTAACTAGTGCAGGAGATGTTATTAGATGATTTCCTACAAAAAAAAAGGGAGTTAACTGCAGGCACACCTCACCAATTCTGAAGGAATACCAGAACTGTTAGAATTTATTGAGCTTGGTTTCCACACTCAGTCCATTATGTACTCTTGTATCATTCGGCCGGCTTCATTCTACCCAGCTCACCGATCTCCAGAAGCCGTTGAGGCCACCCACGGTGTTCAAGGCATCTATGAGGGAATTCCGCTTGATTCATGCTTATTCTGGTTCAGGTGTGCACTCAAGGAGCACGGACACGATTGTTTCCTCCTGTGTGTGCACATGCTCTGCACAGGGCGCTGCCCGTTGCTGCCTCTGTCCCGACGCGGAAGGTTTCATGCCCATCATCGTGACCTCATGAATACTGGTGTACTCTCTCTGTAAAGCTTGATGTGTTATTTTAACCTTTGAACCTTCATCTCGTTAGCTCTTCTGAGAAGAGAACACACGACCTTGGCGCATAGGACACGAAAACACTCGTGGGAGCTATCCGACGTAAGCGGTTCAAGGGTTGAACGCCCTGGGTTTTGTATATAGTATTAAAATTAATAATGGTGATAGAGACTAATAAAAGCAATTATGCCACAACATATTTCTAAACAACATGTTTCAATATCAAAACTATGCTACCAATACTCCCGGACGAAATATTAATTAATAATAATTATTATTAAAGTTTAATTAATACTGTTTTTCATTATACAACAAGTTATGCTGTTCTTAATTTTACCCAGGAAGTAGTCAATATTATCTATATAAATAGTTATTTCTCTTTATTGCACCTTGGATAATACAAAACGCGTGAGCGTGAACGCAGCGTAAACGCAACTGTAACGCTGCGTCAACGCGACGTTGTATTCGATACATGCGTATCGAAAACGACATCCCGTCGAAGCAAGAATACGGTCACTGCGATGACATTTCTAGTAATCGTAAAATCAATGTGTTTTAGAGCCTTCATTTTGAAATTGCAAGAAAGAGATGGCGTTATACAACATACATATATAAGCTTCTCTTTCTCCCCTATAGAATAAATATGGCTTTCAAAATAAGTCCCAGTTCTACTTTAGCGAAGAATTTAAACGTTGTTTTTCTACAAAATATTGCCTTAACAATTATAGCCCTTCAATGTGTAGAAAAACGCTAGGTCCCTATAGTTAAAAACATCTAGAATAATAATCTATTTGACTTTATAATCGGGTAAAACTTAAGTTTCGCGTGTAGAAAGTACCTAATTGAAATGTGGAGTGTAAAATAAAAGAGCAGGTTTTCTTGTGAAGATCTTCAACTTTAGTCTCTGGGAATGTCTCACCTCCCCCCTTTATTGGGAAATCATCGAATAACTTTTCCCACTCTAGTAAGGGAGTGTCATACTGCAAAAATCCCACCCGTGTTCCTTTATTTGCCATTTGCGTTCCAAAGCTGCGGTGGTGACTTTCAAATAATCCTACATCCCTATAGTAATGGACTAAGCGTTTCCTACACAGGTATGAAGTGGATACGGGCAGAGTGGGAGAGGTTAAGCGAACCTACGTCTAGTTGTTTATCCCTAACATTTGGCTTATGCAACTGGTCTCTCTTAGTATAAGGGACTTTGCCATAACTCTTATTCTATAAATAAATAATTTCGAGTAATAGTGGCGTAATGTTATATGATCTTTCATATCGAAATACTGGCGAGAGAAAGTCCTACAAACTTTTACACTCTATATTTTGAATCACGGATGTAATAGCAAATGGAATGTCAATGGGTATCAAAATTCGAGCTTCTACTATGGGTTGCAAATATCTGTAAAAAAGGAAGGATTGCTTTATTCGCTACCGCCATTGTCGTACCTAGCTAGACCGAATCCACTGTCAAAAGAGGTGAATATAAACAAAACTTGAATATAGCAATTAATCAATAATTTATAATTAGATAAAATCAATGCTTTGTTTGAATTTAATAATATGGTATCAAAGCGTAAAAAGTTGTCAAAAGTTTTGTTTCTATTCACTTGCCCCTTTTCTACGTGTGAAACCACCAAACGACTTCTCCCGTTCTGGGAGCAGGAGGGCGTGTCAGATTTACTGACTACAACCCACAATGCAGCCCTGGCATGCGTCGGCCCTAACTAAATTGACGATCCCGTTCGAGTTATTAGTGATAAACTCACTGTACCACAAGATCATAAGTACTAAAATAACTTCAAATGATTGATTTTAACTAATACAAAACATTTATAGATAATCAAAATTTTTATAGCTTATAGTTCTGTATTCGTGATCATTTATTTTTTGTTTGTTAAAATCAATGTTGTCCTTTGGGGGTTATGAAGAGACTTATTGTATATATACTTCATTCAATTTTAATAACTTACTAATAAAATATACATATAATTTACGCTTGCTTTTCTAATTTACTCTACGACTTTGGTAGAATAGTCGACATCGAATTTGCTTGACAGATCGAAATATAGAATAGAAGTGTTAGCATTCCATTTGTTCTTACTCCGAATGACAGTACCCAGCTGAAAATTACGACATCGAGTTTTATAAAAAGTACGCCTTCATATAGCGTTGTCTTTATCACTCAACGTCATAACCTATTTATCTTTTTTTTTTTTTAAACTCGATCTGTCATATTCACCGGGTACTGTATTAGACTTAGGATATAAAATAATTAATTACCTCCAATACGGCGGATGCCTGTTAGCCTTAATTATTATTAAGTAGTTGTTATTACTTATTTATTATCGATCCTGTTTCTTGTTAGAACGCTGGGATGACGTACGATGATCCGCCATTTTGATTAACACAGATACGTGTGTACTAGATGTGCTAGTGGAGGACTTCAATCAATCAAGTGTTATTGATGGTCAGCCTTATCCAGTCTAGGTATATCCTTGGCGTAATGTAAATGTGTGTTTGTCCAGCGTACTAATTAAAAAACAGTGTTTTAGTATTCTTTTTACTGTATATCATTAAAATTCAAGTTGCAGAAGCAATAAAAATGTATTTAAATAAATGAAAAAAAAGTTCGCACTCGTTTGATAACTAGATTTATTATAATTATTACTGATACGCCATGCCGCAAAAAAATACAAAAACGAACTAAAAATGTATAGTTCTCGAATAGATCGTCGGTTTTATTCATAAGCGTGTATTTTGCCCGTAAATTAGAATATTGCCCAATAGGTAAATATACTGTTTTTAAAACTACGCCGATACGGAATACGCCGATCCACAATTTTTAAACATAGCACTATTTTTTTACTTATCCACACCGAAACTTTTAAAGCTCTATGCTGAATTTCTTCAGACTTCGGAACGGCGTATTCCGAATTGGCGTAGTGGTCAGTTCCTTGCAATACGACGATTCGTATCCATTTGTACCGTTGTAACAGTACTTTTAATTTATTTGACTATGAACAAATTAATAATGGTTATTACTTAATTCATTGTAAATGAGAAAGCTCAAAGGCTTAATAAAAAAAATGATAAAGCGATTTCTTGCGTTTTAATGACACCTTTTTATCCCATTTTATTTTTGAGTCAAATGGACCTCTGGCTGGAGCGTGTCAGACTTACTGGCTAAAAACCATGTTCCTTAAGGTCGCCGCACACTAGCCAACACTCACAACCACAAAACACCGCCACCGACATATTTCCTATAATTTTCGGGACACCATGGCGGCGCGACCAGATGCGCCGCCATGGTGTCCGTAAGCTAAAAACTTATAGACACCATACAGACTAGAGTCACTACACCACACTGAGTATCAAAATGGACCTTAGGTGGACACGTTGGAGTTGGTCGCGCCGCTAAATTGGTTGCGCAACCAAATCATGTGAGTCATTGTCTAAATAGCTGTATACATTTTGTCGCTAGCGGCGACTGGTCGCGCCACCATGGTGTCCTGGTGAAATATAGCCCTTACGAACATTCGCGAAGCCTTGGTAAGCATCAAGCATCGGCTTTACGACGGCGCCCGGGGCGTCTCCGGTGGCGGCGGCTGGGGCGTGAGGATGTCCTCTCCCTCACAATTTCAGCCACCTCCGTCGCTCTCATTGTTGCTTCGCAGGAGTTGACCGCTTCCATTCCCTTTCACCCCATACCACGCGCGAGGTTACCGCCGCCGTTCGCCTTCACGAGGACACGGCAACAGTGTTCCGCCCCATTGAGGCAAATTCCACCGTGTCCTCCGGTCGTTTCTCATCTCCCGAAACACCCGTGTCTGGTGAGTACTTGTGTCAGACAAAGTGAGAACGCCGTAGCGCCTCTAGCCTCTCCTCAAAGAGGGAATTTACTGATATGGCGTGCCCAGCTTAGGTTGCGACCACGTCTTCATACCACTATGGGATCTGTCCATAGTGCTATGAATTGTAGCGACAGCGGTATTTCGCTCCGATGTTGCACCTCTACGCGTCACTTGTGCGTGTGTGCAAGGACTGTTGCCTCTTAATCGCGCGGTGGCAGGCCGGCAAAGACGCTTCGAGGTACAGCAAACGGACCACACAGCACGGAACGTACGGCATCCACACATTTTTTTAACCCATGGAGATAGGTAGAAATTACTATTCTATTGGTATTTATTATTAAAAAAAATACTGTTGTTACATAAATCGTTTATTGTCACAATGTCCACAGAGAATACAAAATATTACAGATATACTTATTTCAAAAGATACAACTTTTGCTAGGTAAATGTCCTAGCTATCACAAAAACATGGGCATTACCTAGTTATGAAAGTAGTTATCATAAAAAAAATGTGTGTAACTGTCTATTGCTATGTGCTATTTTCTAAGTTATCACAAAAACATGGAGTTCCAACATTGACCACACATACTGATCTCAAAAATAAAAAAAAATTGCGTCTAACTTTTTCCTGTATGTACTTCAAGTTGTACCTAATCAAAATCATTGGTATCTTTCGGAGGCCGGCCTGACTATATCTATACCTATAGGTACTCAGGAATATGAACAAGTTTTATTTTGAAACTTATTAAAAAATAGCGAAAGAAAACTTACATGTTTTACGCTATATTTTTGTTGAAACAGCAGTTATTTTAACTGACATTTTACGGTTATCAAAAAGTAAAAGTTGTTAATATTCACGAGAACTTTTAATCCTCTGACAGGATTCAAATGATTTCAATTAGGTTCATCTTTATATCTCAGAATACATAACTTCTTTGGCTACTTTCCACAATTTCTTTAAATTCCTGTTTTCGCTCTGAATTACAATCTCAAAAATCAAAAGATTAAAGTTATCTTTATCGCAGACAAATCCCATCTCCTGCAATATATCTTAAACCTAATAAACAGGACTCAAACATCCTGAAAACCTGTTTGGAGGTAGGCGGAACAGAGAGTAAAGTCCCGCAAACCTCCGTTGAAAAGGGAGGATCCTCCGACCAGACGGGTGTTATGTCTGGTGGGCTACTACTGCCCGATAGATGATTTCGGGCTGTTCTATATGTTCTAAACGCGCGGAGAACTTTGATTGCGCGATGCAGGATTAGTTCTTATGTGACGTCATAGATGTCGCTACATCACTCCCCTCCGGAGATCGGAGATCGATGGTTCTTGATGCTTCTTGATGCGTGCCAGGCCAGTTGGTAGGTTGGTTCCAGTGGGTCGGAACCGAATGCCGCATAGTTCTCGGTGAGTCGGAACTGTCTGCGGTGATGCCCCAGTGAGTCGGGGTGGTGCTATCCCAGTGAGTCGGGATGATGCCCCAGTGAGTCGGGGTGATGATGTCCCAGTGAGTCGGGATGATGCCCCAGTGAGTCGGGGTGATGATGTCCCAGTGAGTCGGGATGATGCTGCAGGCTCCAGTGAGTCGGAGCGGTGCTGTGCGACGTAGTGGCTTGACTGCTAGCGTCGACCAGGAGAGGTTCTTCGTGGCTCTTCATGTGACTGGCCGAAGGTGCAGTGTGCTTCGCCAAGGTCGCTGATGAGGCTGAGGGTGATGACCAGGTATGACCAGGTAGGCATGCTGGCGGTCAGGATACCCTTTAAAGCCGTGGGTGCTGGCTGTATGGCTCGGTGCTCGAAAGCTTGAGGAAGTGATGATGACGTCACGAAGTAGTTGCTGCACGAAGGCTGCGCTGACGTTCTTTGTCGAGGGTCACCAGTTTGGAGGTAGGCGGAACAGAGAGTAAAGTCCCGCAAACCTCCGTTGAAAAGGGAGGATCCTCCGACCAGACGGGTGTTATGTCTGGTGGGCTACTACTGCCCGATAGATGATTTCGGGCTGTTCTATATGTTCTAAACGCGCGGAGAACTTTGATTGCGCGATGCAGGATTAGTTCTTATGTGACGTCATAGATGTCGCTACACCTGCATTCGTGCCCAAATTGTTTAGTTGTTAATTCATCCATATTTTTTATAAATTATATGCATATTAATGCATATAATTTATAAAAAATATGGATGAAATTGTCTGCAATAAAGGTTTATCATAATTATATTTTTTTTATATTGATCTAATTTCTGCTTCTATTTACAAGAAACAATTTAGTTGCTTGTTGAATTCAATAAGAGTCCAAATTAACCTAAAAACACATTTAAAAGAAGCAATTTGGTTACTCATCTCTATCCCTTAAAATTAATAAACCTGCAAATATATGTTGAAATCTTGAAATTCTCCAGAATTAAGAACTAACTCTTCTTGACCTTCAAAGATGATCATAACACATTCACACTTCACAGTTTTGAGTTAGAAGCATACAAAATATTTACGTAGTACCTATCACCAATCAGTATTGAACTCTTCCACTACATCTATATTGCAATCTCCAAGGCTATTTAATATGGCATGTCATAATTTCGGCACTAAGCCTGTTTTTCTGTTTTTTATATTAAATACTTCCCGGCCATCTTCTTTAGAGCTCGGGTTATCTTCTTTGAAGACAGGGCTATCTTCTTTGAAAACAGGAATATCTTCTTTGTAAACCGGGCTATCTTCATTTATAACAGGGATATCTTCTTTGAAGACAGGGCTATCTTCATTTATAACAGGGATATCTTCTTTGAAGACAGGGCTATCTTCATTTATAACAGGGATATCTTCTTTGAAGACAGGGCTATCTTCATTGATATTAGGGATATCGTCTTTAAAGCTAGGACTATCTTCTTTGAAGTTAGGGCTAACTTTATTGTTACGTTTTCCAAAAAAAGAGTTTTATAATTTCGAGTCAATTCATATGATTTAAATACAACTGGTTTTAATTTTCCAGCTGGTAATATGAAATTTCTAGCCTGGGAATAGATCAAAATCGTATGTCATCATCTTCCACTTCAATCGGTCATGTAAAAAGTTGGAAGAACTCTTATCCATAATAGTTTGATCTTCATACTCGTGTAGTTCCTTCGTTTTCAGGAGTCTGGCTGTTTCTGTCATCATAATCAGGCCTTCAAAATCCAGCAAGTTCTTTCCAACTAACTTTCTTATTACTTTTGTCTTTGGCAGCTCCAACATAATCAGATCTTTGACTATATATAGATTCCTTTCATTAGATATTCCGCCTTTTCCCATATCCTTATCAGTATCTTGGTTTATCATTGTAATGCTGTTATGGTATTTACAAATAGACCGTTTAGCTTCATCTAAATAGTCAAAGGATATGTTTGAAGCATCCACGTCTACAGTAGACAAAATTGCACTTTCGTATAATATCAAGGTTGAATTTTGATGCAGTGGACTGTAAGAAATGAGAAAGTTTTATAGTTATAATTCACGAAATAAAAAGGTAAGAGAATAAATTAAAATGCGACGAAGTGAATTATGAGTTGTATATTCGCCCAGGGGCATGTGCCCCGGTTTGCCCCCCCCCCCCGCCCCCCTCTAAATTCGGCAAACTAGTAAAGTGATTTAATTTTATAATTAATTCTGCAAGTTTTTAGTAATTCACTAAAATGATTCATATATCGATGACATAGAGTGAAAACCTCGGGTATGCAATTTTAGGTCATTTTTGTTTTATTATATTTCTGAAAAGAATAGCTTGTAACGCATAATCTTGTATCACGTAAAAATTTTATTCGATACTCTCGACATCTACGATGTTGAATGCATACTTTGCTCGAGTCAGTTTGGTGCGATAACTTCGTAATGGCGCGTCAAAACTTGTGGAAAAAAGAAACACAAAAGAAACAAGCGTTTGAAATAATCAATAGTTGTAAATATTTAAATAAAACACGCAGAAGCCCATTATAATTACATGATAATAAAGGTCTAGTTTGGTTTTTTGTGCCTCCTGAAAAGTTACGTATTTCAGAGTTACGAGGTATTCACTAGAAGCCATCGATATGCAAAAATTACGAGTAGGTACGTCTTTGCGCGTCTCTTTCTTTTGTATTCAATCCGAGAGTGACTACGCTTTAGGTTTTATAGTCCTCTCAGACTACAAAAACGGGTTCCTGAAGCGGGATCTTGTTTTATCAGAGGGGTCTTGGTTTCGATTCTTATGTCGGATAATGTATGGGTAATTATGTTTGTGTGTATTTTTCTTATGTATGTGTATTTTTTCTATGTATTTGTCACTTTGTCTGTATTTTCTTTTGTTGTATTTTGTACAAGTGACACTAGTGACAGCGGCTAAACGCAATTATGCGAACCAAACGTTACTAATTTAAAAAAAAAAACTGCATTCTACCAGCTTAGTAAAAACGCATGATAACACTGGGTTTATCCCACGCTGACGTAATCATAACAATACAAATAAGAGGTAACTTATCGTTCATGTAATAATTTTAAAAATAGACACATGACTGTTCATTGTGGCGACACTTGTGGTAGGCCTATGTCAACAGTGGACGTCTTTTGGCTGAAATGATAATGATGGATTAATGTAGGTATGCAGTAGTTGATTGCAACCAAGATTTTATGAAATGTCTGTGGGATTGGATGAAAGAGCCTTTGGTTTTCTTGAGATGGGAAACAAGTATCTTGTATACCCTATAAAAAGTTTTTGGTGGGAAATCATTTAGTGTCAGAAGACAAGTCAAGGAAGTTTTTTTTCTCAGCTAACAATGATGTACAGAATAATACATTTGGTACATTGCTCGTAGAACGGATGGTCGATGGGGCCGAAAGTTTCTAGAGTGGCGGCCGCACAGCGGAAAACGCAGCGTTGGAAGGCCTCCCACAACGTGGGCCGATGACCTGCCGGGTTACCATGACGTTTAAAGTAAGATTATTTTATTCTAATTCCATTGTGGGTAAGAGATGGCGTTACACAACCCTTAGATAGCTCTGTCTTTTACCTACACTGAAATAAGAATGAAACAATCTTACTTTGAACTGGTAAGAGTCGCGGGAATGCGGTGGATGCGAGACGCACAGGATCGGTCGTTGTGGCGACGCTTGGGGGAGGCTTATGTCCAACAGTGAACGTCTTTCGGCTGAAATGATGATGATGATGATGACAGAATAATAATAAAAAATAACAACGAAGTATGAAGTAGAGTCGACATAGCACGAAGAATCGCCAAACTTAAGTGGCAATGGGCAGGGCACATTGCTCGCAAAACAGATGGTGAAAGCTTCTGGAGTGACGACCGCGTACCGGAAGACATAGCGTTGGAAGGCCTCCCACAAGGTAGACCGACAACCTGATGAGAGTCGCGGGAATGCGGTGGATGCGAGACGCACAGGATAGATCGTTGTGGCGAAGCTTCGGGGAGGCCTATGTCCAACAGTGGACGTCTTTCAACTGAAATGATGATGATGATGATGATGACAGAATAATAATAAAAAATAAAAATGAAGTATGAAGTAGAACTATTTTGGTCTAAAGTTTAAAATTGTATTTTCCTTGTAGGTACTTCACATAGATTTGTTTATTAATAATTTAGTTCAACAATATTATTTAATAAAAAATACTCACACAAAATATTATCATGACACTATTTCCACACACTACACTCAAAATTTTCTTTTCAAAAAAGCTTTATGAAACTTTGAACTGAATTAAGATCTATCGTTTTCACTGTTGCTCTTTACAGTTTCATTGCACTGGCACTGAATGATTGACCAATACGTGAATCCCCTTTTATTCAGACAATAGTGTAGTGAAGTTAGCTACATGAGAAACTAAGGTGTCCATGATTTATAAATTTAATATTATAAATTTTATTTTTTTTTTTTTTTTCCTGGCTATCTTGTTTTGTTGTATTTTACATACGTATTTACATCTGTACGCTCTAATTATTAATTTTAGTTTTAAATATTGTTTCTCAGTAAGTGAATTATGTATGCAATTCTTTATGAGAAATAAAGTTGTTATTAAACCTTAATATTCAGGAGATACAGAGGCGCGCGGAAATTTTTGAAATAGTCACCATAGCCTTAGATCGTAAATGTGTTTGTTACTTCTTCACACTCTAACGACTGAACGGGTTTGTATAAAATTTGGCACACGGATAGACCATGTCCTGGAATAAGACAGGATACTTTTTACCCGGGGAGTATGTCTCTTGGGATAATTTCAGGTGAAGCTGCAGGCAGGAGCTAGTCGTCAATAAAAACAAAGTTTTAAAAAGATGAAGCGTTAACATTTTGTGCTACGGAATGGCCGAATATTTTGAAATCATTAAAGTGACCAGACACAGAACAAATGATCGTGCTCATCACACAAATATTTGTCCTGGGTGGGTATCGAACCCACGACTTCCGGAATAGCAGTCAGGGCCACTAACCACTAGACCAACAGGCCGGTCAAATCGCTGTTACGTACTAGCTGTCCTCCGCGGTTTAACCCGCGTCTTTGGTTACTGCTCCTCTGCTATTGATCGTAGCATAATTTTATATAGCCTATAGTCCTCCTCGATCTATCAGCTATAGATTCGAAGCCATAGTTCCGGAGATAAACGCGTTCAACCAAACTCATTTCGTTTATAAACATTAAATAAAAGCAACCCTCACTAGGTTCGCATGGGTGTCAGAAATGTTTGAAATTCTCGACATTTTAATTAGAGATGGCGTTGTATTCGGTTTTTTTTTTTCGTGATTTTTTACATTTTTTTGTCACCGTTTAAACCTTCCCTGGACTATCTCGAATATTTTAAAACCAAAATTAGCCAAATCGGTCCAGTCGTTTTTTTAATTTTAGTAAGACTAACGAACAGCTAATCGTTTTTATGTATTTATAGATATGTACCTAAGGAAAAGGCAGTAAAGGAAGGTAAAGGAAGTTTGATTTAATCTTTACAATATGGTCACACTACTAAAGCTAGCAACAGTGAACGACAATGATGAAATTGAATACAATATTAAGCTAATAATTCCTTGAAAATGATTCAGAAAGGGAATTATTTTGATCAACATACGTAGTCATACTCATGTGTAGTTTTTGCAGTGTGTTTTACGCAATTTCTATGATAACACTTTCCAATGTGATGTAATTTTTCATGTTTCTCGCGTGTTTTCTCAAAGATCACCGCAAATTACATACGAATACAGGGACATTAAAGTTAACTGCGCCACCACATGATGGCCATCCCATAAGTGCAAAGCGTTTTGGGAACACATTTATTGTTTTTTTAGGGTTCTGTACCTCAAATGGAAAAAACGGAACCCTTATAGGATCAATTTGTTGTTCGTCCGTCTGTCTGTCTGTCAAGACCCTTTGTCACGGGAACGCATGGAGGTATCGGCTTGAAATTAAAACCATATACTTACTCAGATCTGCAGTCCTTTGAAGCTGTGAAAAAAATCAAACTTCTGAGTTAACGAAAACAAAAAAGACACGGCCATTTATGTCGCAAAAAACGTGTCTCAACGGAATCAAACTTCATAGGGCACTTCCCATTGACCTAGAATCCTGAAATTTGGCATGAAACATGGTCTCATTGCACAAGTATAGGAAAAAATCTGAAAACTGTAAATAAGGTAGTAACGTCAGGAAAAAAAAATTGCGCCTCGGAAAAATCTTCGTAACTTAATTTATAACGCAACGTAAAAACAGGAATTGAACTGTTTTCAAAGGTGAGTTTGTACGGAACCCTCAGTGTGCGGGTCCCACTCGCACTTGCCCGCTTTTTTTTATATGTCAATGGCGTACAACTAAGGAGTCGAATTCTCTGCCGGAGTCTTAAGTTTCCTGATAACTGCAACCCCTAGGTATTATCAGTCTTTAAGTCAAGAGTGAATAGGTTACTTCTAGGCAAGCGTGCTCCATCGTCCACCATATCATCGTTTACCATCAGGTGAGATAGTGGTTAAGGGCCTATTACACTTCTCGATATTCAGACAGTCTTAGTTGATGTCGCGTAGTGTAATAATAAGGGTTTGACCGGTCTTACTCGGAACAAAAAATAAGTCTGAATATCGTGTGCTGCTGAATATCGCGTATTGTAATAGGCCCTTTAAACGCGAGCCTATCCATAATAAAAACGATTGCATACTGCTTGCTTGACTGTGCTTGACTGCGATCGAGATCCCACTTGATAGTAGTGGGATCTCGATCGCAGTCAAGCACAGTTATTTTTTTTCAATTGAAAAAAAAACCTCTAAGTAATGTACGTCGAGAGTTTTTTATTCAAGTTGGGAAATAATCAAATAACTTTTCCCGCTGACGAGACGCGTCGTATTCTACGCGCACCTCAAGGAAATGCATAACGGCGGTAAGTCCCCTCTTTGAGGAGTGGCTGGAAAGACGTCACGGGGTCCTCACCTTCCGCATGACTCAGGTCCTCACCGGACATGGTAAGTTCGCGAGGTTGGAGTTGTTCCAGTGACCATTTCATCCATCCTGAATTGATCCGATGTGTTATGTCTCGGTCTACCTTGCCATCTCCTTAAATAAGCGACCCTAGGTACCGAAAGTCGGTTCAGGTTGGTATGGGCGTTTCAACGAGAGTTGGGTGGTTCAAGGGCACAGGACCGGAGAGACCGCCGAAATCGCAGAACAAGTATTCGGTTTTCGTTCTGCTCAATTTTAAGCCAACACTCTCCAGTTTGTGCCACCACAGCTCCAATTTGCTCTGGGGCCCAAGTTTGCTATTTTTATAAATTCGTCATTCCAACACGATCCCATTGTCATTTTGCTAAAAGTTCGTCGATCATTGATTGGTCAATGGTCTCATAATAGAGTTTTGGTAGAATGACAATATCGAGCTTATAAAAAACAATGACAGCACAATGACGTTATAATGGTAGGTCACTGATCAAAGGAACTGTCAAAATTTTAGCAGATTAGTGCTTATGTCAGATATTCATTTGTCAATATGTATGAGATTACCATTCTATGCCACTTCTTTCAATGGAGTGTCAGTGGTTGACCATTGGAAAGTCATAATGACGCCATTATATTAGTAGGTTACCAAACTTGTCAAAATCAACAATTACGAAATCAATTATAGACTATTCTGAGACTATTGTAATAGCAGACTTGAGACCCTGGACCTCTAGGCCACTCTCGACAACCAGCATACACCTCTGCTCAGCCTCTTCCTGGATGTCCGACTTTTATAGTATGACATTAGCTGGGAAAAGTTGCACCAATCATCAGGTATGGCTTCTTCCCGCAACAACTTATTGAAGAACAAAGCTAACCACGTCCATCCATCTACTCGCAGCAACTTCCACACTTCAACTAGACGAAACTGGAGACAGAATACCGTCTGGACCAATTGCCTTACCACTCTTTATTCCATTTACAGCTATTCTGACTTCTTTAATAATAATTATTCTTACTAAACCCACATTCACTGGTTTATTATCTAAATAAAACCCCCTTCCAGTTGTTTCCCTCATTCATCAGTCTTTCAAAATAGTCCTTCCACCTCTCTTTGATTTTTTCGTCTTCTGATAGAATCATTCCTGTCTCATTCCGTATACATCTTATCTGACAAACATCACTCTTGCTCTAGCAAGCCGGTATAGATCTTTCTGGCCTGCTGGACTGCCTAGTGTGTCGTATAGTTTGTTCTGCGCTTTTCCTTTCGCTATTGCCACGGCTTTCTTGGCTTTTTTCTTTAAAGCATCATATTCACTTTTTTTACTGATTTTAAGCTAGCGATTTCTGGAACCAAGTAATGGCTGCTGCCAGATCAAATGCCGTAGCGGATTGCAGCAGCGTCTACCCTTCAGTGTTCGGACTTTCAAAACCCCAACATGTACTCTTTCATGAACACCTCTCCTTATTCCCACAACCATTAAAATCTCATCCAACAATCAATTCCTCATGTACAGGGATGGCCATTAAAGATCTATCAAAATCCTCCCAAAACTTCTCTTTTATTGTTTCATCGCATCCTACTTGTGGTGCATACACACTAACTACATTCAACATTACATTCTATGACATAATCTTCACAACTATAAGCCTACATTATTAATCCTTTGTACTTCCATCACGCTTTGTTTCAATTTGCTGTCTAAAACCATTCCTACACCATTTATTATACCATCACTTCCTCAGTAATAAAACTTATATTCCTCACCAATTTCTCTTATTTTTATTACAAGAAACTAAATGGAGTGGTCAATGGAATGGTGGTGGTTAGTTTCTTGTAAGCACGCTACGTTTATTCGTCTTCGTTTTAATACATCCGCTAACTCTCTGGCCCTTTCAGCCATTGTCCCAACATTCCAACTTGCAAACCTCAATCTCATTTCTCGAGCTAGCTTCTTACGTTGCGTTAATCAGTCGACAAATTTCGCTTCAATTAGCTCGTCTGATTAAAACGATGATATCTTCGAAACTCCGTTAGTTAGCTGGCTACGAGTTATATCATTAGAATCGTTATTAAGTTACCTAACAGGATATTTTTGGATTAGAATAGTTTTGTCTTGAAATGTGTTAGTAATTGTCATGTATGTTCAGTGTGAGGGAATTTTTACCAGTTTCTTGTGTTAAAGTAATTATAACTAAAAAAATAGACCATTGATTTAAAAAGTTATTATTTTATTTTCACAAATACACTTTAGTTCACATAGAACAAATAAAAGAACAGACCTTACCATACATTTTTTCATATCATAAGCTTAACGTGACGTAAATTACGAGTGCTTTGTAAAAAAAGAATGCGTTTATTTACGGTTCTATTCTGAGAACGATAAGCGTCTAGTGGCTCGTGTTACATTACAATGATTGGTTCACATTCATAACACAGACAGAGTCTCAGCTGTTAGAAGTGTTTAGTTTATTAGTATCGGTTAACCAAACGAACCACTTGAAAAGGGGCGCAAAAAATATCTACTCGAACTGTGGATCACTGTTTTACTAAATTAGAAATCTAATTTAAATTTAACATCCTACATTTTGAAGAGGTCTACAAAACGTTAATCACATCTAACAAAAACATTACACAAAACATCGCCTTTTAGCGGATGGGTGTTTTTTCATTACTCGACGACCAGTTTAGCGCAGTGATTCAGAGCGCCGGTTGAGATGCAAAGGTCGCGGGTTCGATTTCCGCACCAACATAAATGTTTGTTGTTGAAACAGATATTTGTGTTGGGTCTGGGTGTTTGAGGTACCTTCGCTGTTCCTGGTTTCCATAGTACAAGGGAAAACCTTAGTTTGGAAAGGACAATGTATGTGATGTTGTCTCAATGCCAGTTACTGATGCCGCCGGTATCCGTTGTCAAAATGTCGATCAGTGTGCATTTTTCTTCTCACACTTCGCCACTTTTTCGAGTCATCAAATGAGCATGAGCACCCATGAGGTTTTCTAAAAGCCGGCGCCCCTGTATGAGTATACATGTGGTAAGGGATAGGAAGGCCAAAGAAAAGATGGATGAATTGTGTGAAGAGTGTTATGCAATGATTTCGATAATATGTCAATGTCAATGGTGTTATGAAAGAAAAGTGAGTTGGTCATAGCATGACGGGTGACAGGGTAGAATACAAGAAAGAAAACGTGTTGCGCCGACACCAAATAAGATGGAAAAAGGACAGGAAGATGATGATATGATGATTCCACAACTATCACACGACGCCATCTAGTCCCAAGCTAAGCAGAGCTTGTGCTATGAGTACTAGACAACTGATAAACATACTTATATATTTTTAAATACATAGGTAAGTACACTAATATTATAAAGAGATAAATTTTGTTTTTTTGTTTGTAGGAGGTAATCTTTGAAAGTACTGGTCCGATTGCTAACGCTAAAATTTATTCACTGATAGAAAGCTATATTGTTGTATTTCTGAGTGACATACATTTTTTATGTACACGGGCATAGCCGCGGACAAAAGCTAGTTATAGATAAATTACACCCCAGACGTCTCATCTCGTTAAGTAAGTCTAACTTCGAGAAAGAGGTCAATGGTCGAACCCTTTCGACTGGGCAGCGGCACTGTTCGGAGAGCTAAGTAGTATTTTCTCGATAGACATATTAGTGTCTCAAGACGAAAGTCTTAAAGCTTTATGACCAGTGCGTATTGCCAGTAATGACATAATGGCTTTACAACGTGGTCACAGTGGACCTCATCAGAAGACTTAAAGGGCAAAGGAAATGGCTATGCAGCGTGATCGAATCTAATTCGATCAAAAAAGCAGCGTGATCGAAAAATTCACCGACATAGCCTGAAGAATCGCCTTGTGGCAATGGGCAGAGCACATTGCTCGCAGAACAGATGGTCAATAAGGCCGAAAGGTTCTGGAGTGGCACTGTTGAAAGGCACAATGTGGACCGATGACCAAGTGGGAGTCGCGGGAATCCGATAGATGCGACACTCACAGGACCGGTTGTTATGGCAACATTTAGGGGAGGTCTACAGCTACCCTGTCCAACATCTGACGTCTTTTGGTTGAAATGATGAACGGTGATGCTGGGCAAGGGCTTCTTCCAGATATTCCTTTCTCGAGCCATCTCGAACCAGCCCTTGCAATAGACGTCTAGGTCGTCTCGCCACCGCTTCCCAAGTTGGCCTCGGCGGCGTCGTCCAACCTCAGGCACCCACTTTGTGGAGAATCCTGCTCAGTGATCAATATGCATACAGCTGACGTGACCCACCCAATCCTATTTAATCTAGTCAGCCTTTTTTCTTATATCTATGATCATGACTGATCTTGTGCAGAGTGGCGTTTCTTAATCGATCAGCTCTTTTGACAAACAGAATGTTGCACTCCATTACTCCTGGGCAAAGTCCTAGGCAAAACTTTTGCAACTCGGTGTGCGATCAGTCCTGAGCACCTTAGGTTTGGACGGGCAGGATACACAAATATGAGTACTTCAGAAAGATCGGTAAATCTCCCTTCATTATCGTCTTCATAGACCAGTAGCTAACCTACGAGTTTCCGATACGATTTTTTTTATTTGTCACTATTTTTTCTATAAGGGTATACAATTTTTTCTATTGATTTCACTCCATTGTTGATATTTAAGCAATTTTACACGTCTAATAAATCACAAAATTGGTTTATTTAGAACACATTTCAAGTTCAAACTTAAAAAAAAATTTTTTTTCCTCAATTGGAATTTTCCAACCAAAAATTTTTTTTCTGAAAAATTTCAATGGTTGTAAAATTTCATGGATTCTGCCCATCTGACCATCATCTCACCTCATGTCGTTGACGATGGAGCACACTTGTCTATAAGAGTTACTTTGTTTTTGACTTAAAGACACCTAGGTTATAGCATTCAGGAAATACAGACTCTGGCGGGGAATTACACTGCATAACTGTTTTGTACGTACAATAAATGTTTGTCATATTTAAGATGGATAAACCTAAAGCAGACCTAACAGGAAAACCACATTAAGACATGATATTAATTAATTAAAACTATGAACGCGTATGTTATAGACCCTGATTTTATATAGTTATCACTGTGGGACTTTGGTTTCTAAGTTTGCATCATTTTCTATGTATTATGGTCTGATGTAAGTTTGTTTTTTCATGTCTACCTTGGGCATGCCATAATCATGGCGGCACTTATTAAGCAACGCTTTGGAAAACATCGTGAGAAAACCGGCATGTCCTAGAACCAAAAATTCAAAGATATTTGACATTCACCACCAACCCGCACTGGGCCCGCGTGGTGGATTACGGCCCATTCCCTCTCCTAAAGAGGAGGCCTGAGTCCCAATAGTGGGAAAATTGTAAGGCCAACTATACTATGCTATGCTATGACTGGTGTTTAGCTGCATCCGTAGGTATAGACTAGAACCTAGCCACCAACATGTAGATGTAGACAAAAAGTTTTAACAGACAGTTCAATTCAACCACTTCTTATTGGTTTTTAGATTAAGAGCGGCCAACTCGAGATACATTTTCATACAACCCCTCTTACGTGATAGAAACATGGCCACGCCATAATTATAGCGGTAAGCCCCTCTTTAAGAAGTGGCTGGAAAGACGTCACGGTGTCTTCACCTTCCATATGACGCAGGTCCTCACCGGATATGGTAAGTTCGGGACGTTCCTGCACCAGATTCGTGCGGAAGAAATGTCCGGGTGTCACCATTGTGTGGACTGACCGGAGGACACGGTGGAGTATACGGTTGAGGCGTACCCCGATTGGCGGGAGCCAAGTGTAAGCGCCGGTATAAAACTCTGACACGCCGTCTCGCTCCGCCCTAGAAAGCGAGAAGTTATTGGATGATTTCCCACCTTAAAAAAAAGAAAACTATAATTTACGGTATCGTACTATAATAATTGTACACAAACATTGTACACGATTCATGGATGATTTTGGACCCCCTAGTGGTGGAATTTGTCGTTGGCACTGTTTTAAAGTCAAGATTGAATAGGTTACGGTACTTCTAAGCAAGTGTGCTCCATCATCGGCCACATTATCGCTTACCATCAGGTGAGATATAATAAAAAAGTGTATATTAATAATATCATTTATTTGTTTGAAATATGTAAGGTAGTAAGTACAGTAAAACTTAAAATACAATATTGTTTCTTCATATTCCGCCTGTTTTTAACATGCAATTTTTTTTATGAATGAGCTCAATTATTTACATCAAAAATTCTATTTATTATGCTATATAATTGAAAAATGAATAATAAATCAATTAAAAAATGTCAACAAATTAAATTAAATGTTAAATAAATTAGATCAAGTACAAATGTCAGAACAAAAACGAATAAAAAAATAAATTATGAGTATATACATAAATAGAATGTCGAAATTAAAAAAAAAAAACAATACAAAATGTCCAAAACTAAAAAAAAAAAACAAAATATCAAAAACTAAAAGATACGAAATGTCAAAACTAACAAATATACAAAATGTCAAAAACTAAAAGAATACAAAATGTTTAATTTAATTACAAATAATTATTCAATGCGACTATTTTATTCATATTAAGTAATTAAAAAAAAAATCATTTACCGTGTACCTCTTTTTGGGAAAAAATCGTTGGCATTTCTCTTCTTTTTTCTTTGCCGTACGACTCGCGTTTTTTTGGCAAAATGCTGTCCCACGCCATTGCTAATTGAGTTGGATCCCTAGACATTTTGCCTATTTTATAAAACATTTTCGCTATCTGCCTTACTAAACAGAGCAGGTTGTTTTTTTACAAATACTCCCATATTTAGTATGTATAAGCATGTGTTAACCATTAATTTATGATCTTTAAAAATGGGTCGGCACGATTCTAATAGACCAATACCGAACACAGCTCTTAGGCACTTTTTTTGAACAATAAAGGCCCTGTCGCTACAATTGCCCCATATTATTAAACCGTGCAACATATACATGATAAGCTAACAAAGCAGCATTTCTTTCTACGGTTTTTCCTATACTTCTCAGTATAAATTCGGTACCTATTCCATAAACCAACCCCAATGACATTTTTAATTAAAAAGTAGCTTATAACCGTCTTTTAACCGACTTCAAAAAGAAGGAGGTTCTATGTTCGACTGTATGTATTTTTTTTTTGTGTATGTTAACCGATTTCTCGGTCAATTGTAGACCGATTTTGAAAATTGTTTTTGTGGTGTAAAGGAAAATACTTCCGTGTTGGGCCCATAGAAATATAGTTATGATCTGATAATGAACTTCGAAGATATGGAACGGAACACCTCAGCCGCACACCAAACCACACCTCACCACAGCAGAACTGTCGTAAGAAGTAAAATTGTTGTGTAAAATTGCGTATAGTCAATGACTGACTGAAAAAAGAGGGGGAGGGGATATACCGAACAACGGGGTTACCATGACGTTCAAAGTAAGATTGTTTCATTCTTATTTCAGTGTGGGTTTTTTTTTTAAGGTGGGAAAATCATCTAATGACAAATCTCGCTCTTGGGCGGAGCGGGAGATAGTGTCAGACTTTTACTGACTAAAAACCCACTCCTTTTCCTTCGTTGCCTTCGTCCCAGGACCCCGGGTTTCGTTTTCACACTACCCATGGATTTCAGTGTGGGTAAGAGACAGAGCTATACAGGTTGTCTAGCGCCATCTCTTACCCACAATGGAAATAAGAATGAAACAATCTTACTTTAAACGTCATGGTACAGGTCCTGATCTGATGATGAAGCCGGCAGGTAGGCACCGGAACTCTGTAATAAATCAACGTAATCTAACCGTGTTTGGGATTATTAGAATTGTCATGAGATGCATTCTGGCACTTTCACTCTATAAGGTACCATCGAGCTGATCTGATGATGGAAGGTGGGTACGAAAACTCCGTAAAAAAACAATATATCCTAGCCGTGGCTTGGCTTAATGGAATTGTCAATGTCAATGTGTGTCATTGTCATGCAATGTTTTAATAATTAAATTCTATAGGTACCTTACTATAGAACTACTTACTTACTTAAACACTGTTAATTTTGGCTGAGGGGTACTTTTTAATTGTGGTACCACAACTGAAAAGTATAAAACAAAAAAAAAAATATTACAAAAAAAAAATACAACCGACTTCAATCACAGAATAAGAAATAGTGCCTCAATGTTAAAAAAACCAACCGGGCAAGTGCGAGTCGGACTCGCGCACTGAGGGTTCCGTAGAAACTTACCTATGAATTGAACTGTTTTAGTTCAATTCTCCCTATCCCTCTCCATCCTATACTTATAATTACTCTTTATGTAAAACCGAGGCGATCTAATTTCTGAATAAAAAACACAATTTTTTTATTCAATAAATACCAAAGTTCCATAAAAATGCATTTGATTTTAAAAATTTTACTGTCGCTCGTAATTTGACGAAAACATTGGACGCTGTGTTGCTCTGTGGCCATTACGTAATTTGTTCATGTAAACATGTGCGCTGACATTAGTACAGGATGTGAGTTCTTCAGTTGACTTTTTATTTATTTATTAACCTCTTGCAACAAAAAGGTACAAAGGCAGACTTAATGCCTTAGGCACCCTCTCTCTTACTCACTCTAGTGAAAAGAAAACATGCACCTGCCATAGGTGCATAAAAAAATTCCGGGCAAGTGCGAGTCGGAGTCGCGCACTGAGGGTTCCGTACAAACTTACCTATGTAAATAGTTCAATTCCCGAATGAAGCCTTATGTTGGCGATCGCTCTGCTGGCGAGGCTGAGGGTGATCGACGGACGGCGACGGCGTTGGAATGCTGGGTGACGTCACGGGATCGGCATGGCAGTTCAAGTCTCGGGCTGCGGTACCCTGAGACCCGACAAAAAACATCCGTTAACCTCTTGACTTAAGCATGGGAACTGTAGCAAGACCCAGTGCTTCCATCAAATATTAAGATGTTATTCGTGCAGTTTTAAACTAACCTTTGTGTAAGACAGTCATTGTGATTTGTATTAATATAGTTTTGTTCATGGCCTAAGTCGTTTCACTATACAGTTAAAGTATTAGTTAACATCAGAAGTGGCATAAGACACCCCACACAGTTATGGGTAAACAGAAGTCGGTTAAAAATAACTCATTATCAATAGGTACCAAAAACGTATAAAATATCTGTCTGTA
This sequence comes from Mythimna pallens, assembly GCA_961205895.1. NCBI lineage: Eukaryota > Metazoa > Arthropoda > Insecta > Lepidoptera > Noctuidae > Mythimna > Mythimna pallens. The sequence continues at coordinate 13,661,248 of OY540849.1, read as the reverse complement.
GTCATGATTTAGCAGCAGCAGTACTGCGAGGAGTCAGCTTGTCGAAAAAGGAAACAGGTATCACGTAAGGTTGATACCTCAAATTGTGAGTAAAAACTTATATTTTATTTTTCCACTAAAGTGTAATTCGATACCTAGTAATTAACCAACGTGGAAATGGAAGGATTGCAAACTTAAGTCTGATTCCAGATTTTATTATAATTTGTACTTTGGTTTTTGTGCCAGAAGTATAAAGTAGTATTATAAAGAAGTATAATTAAATATCTTTACGAGTATACATTTTGAACGATTGTAAAATACAGAGATCGTTCATGTTTGGAATTTTAGAGAAGTATCTTTGGTTGAACTATATTTATTGACGATTATTAATTGGATTCAGAAGTTGCAAATATATTTAGTTGGATCATTGTTAAGTGGTAACGAGCAGTGGTGGCCGAGTGGTAACGGCCCCGACTTACGAGTTGTAGGTCGCGGGTTCAAACCCAGCCAAGCGCATTACTTTGTGTAATTTATTTCATCACCACTGCTCTCAAAACGGTGTAGGAAAACATCGTGAGGAAACCGGCATGTCCTAGAACCAAAAATTCGAAGACATGTGACATCCACCAACCCGCACTGGGCCCGCGTGGTGGATTACGGCCCATTCCCTCTCCTAGAGAGGAGGCCTGAGTCCCAACAGTGGAAACATTAAAAGGCCGACTATTCTATGCTATGCTATGGATCATTGTTTAAAATAGTTATCGATTAGTAGAGTATATGTACCTAATCGTAATAGTACTGTTGGCGCGAAATTTTGTTGAAATGTTTATGTTTTGATAGTAGACTTTATGCATTTTTTATAAAAATCTTGTTTTTCAATTGATCGAAAACCTATCAAGTGGTCTTTTATAGAATCAGGAGAGGCCGAAGCAAGTAAAGTTGGTTTCAACGAATAATATGTTGTCTTTCTTTCTTCTCGTGGCAAAGTTTATAAAGGAAATTCTGTGGTCGCCAATGGATGATTCCAAAGAAAAGCATTTAGTAAATGAAGGTTCCCACGACGATCAAACAAAAACTCTTGTTGATGCAATAGCGACATTCATAAAAAGATAAATAGTCACATATTAAAAACTAAATGGATTTAAGGTTAATTCTAAATATATAAAGGATGTCTGTAAGAGATTGCCCTGTGCGATAAGACCGCCCTCTGTGCACTTTGTTTTTGTATATGTTTATCATGTTTACAGTATGGTGTGTACAATAAAGTATATAATAAATAAATAAAATATAAACCAATATCACTATGAGAAAACGTGAAGCAAATGGAATTAAGTTCTTGGTCTAAAAGTATGACATTACATTAGGTACAAGAGTCTGATCAAAATGCCAGAAGTGAATAATAAATTAAATATTAAAAAAAAAAAACTTGTCCTCTGAATTGTTTGGTTGAGGAATAGTTGGTTCTTATTTACCACCCTTTTGCTTATAAGTAAAAGTTGGTTGTATTGTCGTATCTGTTGGAGACTTATCCCGTTGTGTTACTGGAAAGATGTAAATGAAAAATCCTATCTGGTACATGAGTTATTGTATATTTGATGACAGTTATATTAACATGGAACTATGGGTATATATATATTATGTAGATAATTGGAAGATAATCCATCTTCAGTCATATCTACCAGTGTTGGCGATAAAAGTACTGTGAGATTTATTTAAGCGTAGATGCGAGTTAAAATAAAATGCTTTGAGTAATTATAAATGTTACATTACATTATGTCAAAGTCAAATATTATATATTTGTTACACATAGGGTATAATGTTATGATACTACATTGTGTCAGTTACAAAATTTCGTTTCACTATATGTTGCCTGTTTATATATACATGTTTACATTATAAAAAAAAGGGGGAAATGCAGAGTGAGAGTGGTATGTTCGAATGGCGAACGAATTTAGAATGCTCAAGTGAGGCGAGATGCCCTTTGAGTTCATGAGGTTCCTGGACAGACTTCATACAATTAGTGGAGGCGTATGCCCTTTGAGTGTATGAGGTTCCGGGGGGGACATGTTCCACTTAGTTGAGGCGTATGCCCGTTGGGTGCAACTGGTCCCTGGACACCTATATAGTTCATGAGGTTCCTGGACAGACTTCATACAATTAGTGGAGGCGTATGCCCTTTGAGTGTATGAGGTTCCGGGGGGGACATGTTCCACTTAGTTGAGGCGTATGCCCGTTGGGTGCAACTGGTCCCTGGACACCTATATAGTTCATGAGGTTCCTGGACAGACTTCATACAATTAGTGGAGGCGTATGCCCTTTGAGTGTATGAGGTTCCGGGGGGGACATGTTTCACTTAGTTGAGGCGTATGCCCGTTGGGTGCAACTGGTCCCTGGACACCTATATAGTTCATGAGGTTCTTGGACAGACTTCATACAATTAGTGGAGGCGTATGCCCTTTGAGTGTATGAGGTTCCGGGGGGGACTTGTTTCACTTAGTTGAGGCGTATGCCCGTTGAGTGCAATTGGTCCCTGGATACCTACAATACCGATGATTTAATACGTTCGAATCTGCCCTTGAATACACTAATAAAATAATACGAAATGAAAGATGAAAGTTGAGATTCCAGAACATCCACCGCGCAACATATGTGTGGCAGGTAAATTAATAGGTGGTCGATATTTGTGTTTCAGTATTTTATCTGGACTCGTGGGGTACCTGATGGGACAGGCACCTTGCAGGACGGCCGTGTTGGCGATCGCTGTGCTGGCGAGGCTGAGGGTGATCGACGGACGGCGACGGCGTTGGAATGCTGGGTGACGTCACGGGATCGGCATGGCAGTTCAAGTCTCGGGCTGCGGTACCCTGAGCCCCGACAAAAAACATCCGTTAACCTCTTGACTTAAGCATGGGAACTGTAGCAAGACCCAGTGCTTCCATCAAATATTAAGATGTTATTCGTGCAGTTTTAAACTAACCTTTGTGTAAGACAGTCATTGTGATTTGTATTAATATAGTTTTGTTCATGGCCTAAGTCGTTTCACTATACAGTTAAAGTATTAGTTAACACTTAATATTTTTCCGAATCGCAAAAAAAGTGTTTTTGTGACGTAACTACAAAATTACAGTTGTTAGATGTTTTTTCCTTTACTTGTGCTATGAAACCTTGCTTTATGCCTTTTAGGATTCTAAGTCAATGGGAATAAGTATCCTATGAATCTTGATTCCCTTGTTGACGGCCGTTTGTCACAAAAATCATTTATTTACACTCATAAATGATTTTTGCGAAGTTTGATTTTTTCACTGCTTCAAGGGACCGCAGACCTTAGTATACGGTTTAAATTTCAACTCCATACCTCCACACGCTTCTGAGATAAAGGGTCTTGACAGATAGACAGACAGACAGACAGACGGAAAACAAAGTGATCCTATAAGGGCCGACGCTGCGTTAGCCCGCGCGGTCCCAAACAAAAGTGCTCCGACGCGGCGACCCGCGCGAGCACCCGTCGCGTGGAGCCGCGCCCCGCGCCCGTTTTGCTAAGTAATAATACATTAAAGTTCTCCATCGACATGACTACATGCACACCGTTACAGTTGAAATAAGTAGTGATACTAAAGCAGGTAATAATCTGGTATCCACTACGGGGACTGTCGCACACAACACACGCGCGACGTCACGCAACGAGTGCCTGCGTATGCGCCCGCTTTTTGAGGTACGGAATCCTAAAAGAAAAGATTAATAAGAAAATAAGGGTACAAATGTATATTCTATTATAGCTTCAAGGGCCCGCAGATCTGAGTATATGGTTTTAATTTCAAGTCGATACCCCCACGCGTTCCCGAAATAAAGGGTCTTGACAGACAGACAGACAGACGGACAACAAAGTGATCCTATGAGGGTTCCGTTTTATCCTTTTGAGGTACGGAACCCCAAAAACACTAAAAAGTTTAAAATAACATTAATTTCGGAAGTTATAGAAAAACCAAATTAAAAAATAAAGTTATTTTGCACTTGTTTGGTTTTTTTTTTACATTGAAGTCGGTTGTATTTTTTTTTGTAAAAAGTTTTTAGTGTTCTTAGTTGTTTAGCACATAATACCAGATCACTCAGAAAGTTTTGCGAAAAAACTTTTTTATGGCACTGGCCACTCGTAATTTATTATTTTGAAAACTTTGGTTATTTAAAAGTAAAAACATCATTGTTCGAATTTTGAATTTCCCTCCACATTTTTTGAGAGCCAAAATCAAATTATCGTGTCTCATTTTTAATAAAAATGGATCTGCATCGAGATCATTTTCGTGCGATGATTTTCTACGATTTTAAATGTGGCCTAAAACCTGATGAGGCATTTGATCGACTTCAAATAGCTTTTATGGATGAAGGACCTTCAAAAGCGACCATCTACCGCTGGTATAGCGAGTTCAGAAAGAGTCAAAGTTCAAAGTTGCGAAATCAGGTGAATTTCATACGAATAGATTCAGCATACACTGCAGATTGGTTCGGGAAGCGTTCACAAGATTCTACACGAGCACCTTCGCGTGAGGAGGATAGTTTGGGTGCCGCACAACCTTACCGAAGCTCAGAAGCAGGCCCGTGTGGAGTGGTGCCGTGATATGATTCAAAAATTTAAAGAAAGAAAGAAAGAAAACACGTTTATTTGGCACACAGGTACACACAATGAGATAACAATTATAATATAGAAACTCAAATACTAAACCTTAAAAAAATACATCATCATTGTGTGTCTCACGGCTGCGCCAAAAAGGTCCAGTTCAGCATAATGCCACGCCACTATGTAGCAGTTGCCTGACTCTGGTTTTCAACTGAACCTTACTATGAGTCTACGGATGCTAGTCAGTTTGTTTGGTGTGAGGTAAATAAATATATGTATATTATTATATGTAGGAATAAATTAGAGTGTAGTAAAGAAGAAAGTAATTTGAAGCAGGCTCGTCTCGGCGCGTTTTTAACATTGTGACAGGTGACGATTCCTGGATTTATCAATACTATCCAGAAACAAAGCGTCAGTCGACAGTTTGGCTGTTCCAAAACGAACCAACGCCTACGAAAATGAAGCGATCGAGAAGCGCAGAGAAAATTTTGATCGCTAGTTTCTTCACTTTAACGGGATATCTGATTTCAATTCCATTACGAGACCAAAGCAGCATCAACGCCGAATGGTATATCACAAAATGCCTGACAGAAGTTTTGTCTGCAATGAGCAACAAAGCGACCGAACACCGGGCTCCGCGGGGTACTGCTTCACCATGACAATGCGCCCGCGCACTCAGCGCTCAAAACGAGGGATTTCCTGGACACCACACCGGTCAGAGCCTTGAAGCACCATCCTTACAGTCCTGATCTGGCACCGTGTGACTTTTTTTATTCCCTAAAATAAAAAAATCTGCTGAAAGGGATAAAATTTTCATCGTCGGAAGACGCGCTAGCAGCGTTCGAGAAGGCCGTGGAAGAGGTGTCTGCGGCGAACTGGAAAAATTGTTTTGAAAATTGGTTCAGACTCATAAAACTTTGTATGGAGGCTGGTGGAGAGTTCTTTGAAAAGATTTAACAAAAATATTTTATCCATAGAAGTGGTACTCCATCTGTTTAGGTAATTAACAAAAGGTAAACAATCTTGCTTACTTTTTTCGGGTGTTATGGACTTTTCTCACAGCATGTTGCTAAACATAAAAAATATCATCATCATCTTCATTTCAGCCGAAAGATGTCCACTGCTGGACATAGGCCTCCCCCAAGCGTCGCCACAACGACCGATCCTGTGCGTTTCGCATCCACCGCATTCCCGCGACTCTCACCAGGTCTTTGGTCCATCTTGTTCATTTTTTTTTCATCAAACGCAGCGTTGGCCTTCCAACGCTGCGTTTTCCGATGCGTGGTCGCCAATCTAGAACCTAAAAAAAAACTATAAAAAATATGGTTCCGGTAAAAGTACTTTACTACGATTTTTTCGCAGATTAACCTCTCACCCGTCACACTATCATTATCTCCTTGTTCTTTTAAATCTCTCTTTACACAACCTATCCATGTTTTCTTTCGGGAGATTTCTGCACCAGATTCGTGCGGAAGAAACGCCCGAGTGTCACCATTGTGTGAATCGCCCGGAGGACACGGTGGAGGTGGAACATACGATAGAGGTGTGCCCCGCCTGAACAGAGCACCGCCGTGTCCTTGTGGAGGCGCTCTTCGGCAGCGATCTCTCGCGCCGGGCCTTGGTACAAGCCATGGTCCGGAGCGAGGAGGAGTGGCAGGCGGTCGCCTCCTTCTGCGAAGCAATAATGCTAACAAAGGTGGCGGCCACACGCGCGAGGCAATAGCTCTCGAGCCCCAGCCGCCGGGTCCCAATTTCCGGCCAACGTAGGCGCGGGCTTGCTGGGGTCCTACTGGGGCCATGGGTGATGCGAAAGAGATCCCCGGGGCCCTGGAACAATGGCAAATAAGGAACAGGAGTGGGTTTTTAGTCAGTAAAAGTCGGACACGCCCTCCCGCCCGGCCAAGAGCGAGGGATGTCACTATATAATTTTCCCACCTAAAAAAAAAACATATTTTCCTTGGTCTCTTCCCTCTCCATGCATCCACATCTACCTATACTCATAACTCTTTATGTAAAACCGATAATAAAGTTAATAAATAGTAATAGTTTAAAACATTAGCGGTTAAATTAAATACAATTTTAATGCTTTTTCTTGTGATAACATTTGGTTTCAAAGATTTATAATACTCTCGGAAGATCGTCGGAATTTCATTTGGACATTCAAAGGCAATCAGGTAAGTTCTAGCATATTTTCTATTATTTTTTAATGCTTCTTCCTACATATCATAAAGTTAAACGACATCAAAAAAATAAAATCAGACAAATAACATCTGACTAAGTAAAATTTATAATGCATGCTAGGAGTGGTAGTAGAGTGGTGGGTGGTGGTAATGGACAGTTATTACGGTAACTTAATAATTTATATTATTTCGAAAATACAGGGTCATTGTTTTCGAAATATTTTTGCAGCAGCGCAGACGGTCAGTTATAAAAAGCTTTAAAAAATGTAACCATTTTAAAATATTATTTACTGTTGTTTTATGTGTACATTTTTATATGATTAACTGTTTGAAATTCAATAACATATTATTCTTTCTTTCTTTACATTAACTAACTTAGTTTAGCCAAGCTGGCATGTGGACTAATATGTTTTCCAACAGCGCAGACTGCAGACACTAAGTTGATCAATTATGAAAAATCACCACATCTCTGCGAGCTAAGCTTAGTCTGCAACCGTATATAGCAGAGAGAGACTCTAAAACTGTACTTATTTCGAACTCCCTAATCACCAACATGATATTTCCACAGGTCACAATGATGTCCAAATACCTCCTCCTTCTCTTCTTACCAGCTATCTACGCCCGCATAGGAATCAAGATAACAACAGGAGAAACAGAGGCAGATGCTTCAGTAGAATATACTGGAGAGAATGTAGAAATCATCAGCGACAAGGAACGACAAACATGGAGAATTGGAGACGAGGGACTTAAAAAAGCTTGTGAAAAATTCGCAGGAGCCAGACCAGGTGATGTATACGTCAGAAGCCCTACACCCTGGAACGATGTCTACCGCAGATTCAATTGGGATCAGGTGAAAAGAACACTTAAACCTGTAAAATCGAGGGTCTTAGGTATCCATACGAAGCCTGTCATCGTAGCTACGAGAACGTTCAGGAATAACAACCATAAAACTGGAGCAAAGGTGAAATATAACGCTGCTATCGCTCATCAGATCGAAGAGACAGTTAGTAACACCTGGTCTGTAGGAGGAGAGTTAACAGTGGGACAGGAGATCACGTATAGTGTCAACTTTGGAGCCGGAAGCGTTGGAGGAAGTACCAGTCTGTCTTACGCTGCCAACTGGGGTAATGATACAAGTAAAGCCAAAGCTGTCACTCTAGGTACTACTACGAGCGTCGAAGTTGAATTGAATCCAGGACAAGCAGTAGTAGCAACACTGACAGCGACACATGGAACCTTAGAGATGGAAGTAGACTATGAAGCTGAACTGTCAGGATCTGTCTTCGCTAACTATCCTAATAAATTCAAAGATCATTATTTCTGGGCTTTCGACGTAAATGCTGTGTTACGAGCAGCTGGACTACCTACACGTGTTAAGTCCACTGAGAAGATATCTGTCGGGTTCTATACGAGTGCTACTGTCGAGATTAACGACAAGATTACGGTAAACAAACCGAATATGAAGCCTATGAAAGTAGTGCCGGCAGGAATTATCAGTTCGAGGAGACATATAGGATTCCATTAGCTTCTACTTTTGAAAATGGTCTCAATTCGATGATAAAGAGGTAATAAACTATTAAAAAACACGATTTTTTTATTCAATAAATACCATAAAAATGCATTTGAATTCTAAATTTTTATTTTCGCATGTCATTTGATAAAAACATTGGACGCTGTGTTGCTCAGTGGTCATTACGTAATTTTGTCATGTAAACAAGTGCGCTAACATTAAAACTTAAAATAACATAGATAACAACATAATAACATAGATTTTGTGTGCATAAAGAATAAATAAATAAATAAACATAGTACAGACGTCAGTTCTTCAGCACCCCTAGCCAAGTTGATACTCTACAATCGTTAGCGCTAGATGAAAACTAATCAAATGACTTCATCTCAACGTTATGTCACATGGTCAGAACAAACATGGCTACCAACTTATCGTTTTCTACAATTGCTGACACCGAGGCGTTACCGATTGGAGAACGGAATTCGACACGAAACGGTTGCACGTTTCGTATCCTTTAGCTTGGCTAGGGCAGTTGTCTTTTTATTTATTTACTAGCTTCTGCCGGCGGCTTCGCCCGCGTGTAATTTGATTTCTCTATGCCACCTTTGGACTCCCATTTCATCCCCTTAGGAGGTGAATTTTGAAAAATCCTCTCTTAGTTCTCGCCTACCTCATAAAAGGAACCCTTGTGCAAAATTTCACGCTCGTAGTCCCAGTTGTTTCAGCTGTGCGTTGATATGTCAGTCAGTCAGTTTCTCCTTTTATATACATATATAGACTAAAACTTCATGCCAAACACACAGGCGGACTTAATGCCTTAGGCACTCTCTACCAGTCAACCAAGGGTAGTGAAGAGAAAACGTGGCAGGTGCATAAAAAAAAATCCGGGCAAGTGCAAGTCGGACTTGCGCACTAAGGAGGGTTCCGTACAAACTTACCTATGTAAAAGTTCAATTCCTGAATGAAGCATCGAACATTTTTCCGAATCGCAAAAAGTTTTATTTTTTGTAAAATTCATTTATTTCTAAAATTCAAAAATCCATAGTACAATTTAAAGTTCGCCCTTTTTACGACACTTGAGCTAAGTATCTGGTGATTGACGGCACTTGACGATTTTTTTGTTTGTTTCAAGCACGCAGTTTTGTTGACATCGTCGGTCGCCTTCGTAAGTTCCAGCCATATTGTTGCTGCTCGTAACGGAACATGGGTTGTTGTCGCCGTTGTCGGGTATGGTCGGGATTATTCGGCATCGCGTTGAGTTGGTTGGGTGTTAGCTGGTGTTACTCTCATCGGTTGTTCAACATTTCACCATCGTTTTTTAAAAAAACGACCACCTCGTCCACCTCTAGTTTTTAACTTCCCACCCCAACGAACGTTACACAGCCTAGCGTGACGGCTCAATTTCGTTCAATATACCTACAAAATAAAGTACTCAGCACGCCGAAAGAAATTTTCACTGTAACAACTTTCAACAATACAGGTCTTATATGGGAATAAATAAAAAAGTATGCTCATCTTACTTTAATTAAAAATAATATTGTACAGCACGACATATTGTGTGTTATTAACTAAATAAATTATTGTTTATTACTTAAATAAATTAATAACTAAATTTTTGTTCCGTTTTGCATGTGAATAAAGTTGCAAAAATATTAAATAATACAAACAAAAAATGTGTTCTTTAGTGATCATTTATTATTGATTATGTATTTTACAGTAATAAAGAACTTTTTTTCAATATTCATGCAAAACTATTGATGTAATTTCATTAAGTAGTAAATTCTTATAATACCGGATTTTGTTTCATCACCATCCTAAATTTTTCTATTTGATTATTATGAATCATAGACAAGATTTAAACAAAAATTAACTTATTGAAAAGTTAAAAATCACGTTTTTTTGTATCTATTTTTTTATTATTATTATTATTGATAGGCTCGCGCTTGAACACAGTCTCACCTGTGCGTTGAGTGATAGTTATGTTCATGTCAACGTGATCGACTCGTTTATGAATGCTCCGATCGGCTCGCTCCAAGCTCTTAACCAATCAGCCGCCCTAGCCAAGTTACGATCGTTTCTTTTGCGTCGAACGCCTCGAGTAGGCCACGCCTCCGATTCCTTTGTTCTGACCACGTGGCTGAGCGTTGAGATGACTTCAGAACAAAGGAATCGGAGGCGTGGCCTACTCGAGGCGTTCGACGCAAAAGAAACGATCGTAACTTGGCTAGGGGGGCAGAGAGCCAAACGCGGCAGACTTTTCGATAGCGTTGACGTAAAACAATTCAGAGTGCCTAGCTCAGATGGTAAGCAATTCCTAGAATTAGTTTGGAAGGTGAACAAAAAATCATATTGCATAGCATTATGTGAGATACTTTTGTAAATTATCTACATACTGAATTTTAATCATTATAAAATAAAATTACATATATGCTGGTATTAAAAAAAAATTGTACTTAAATTAATTAGTGATAAATCAATATAGTACTTATAATAATTGTACAAAATAATTACATAAATTATAAATATTTCTAAATATTGAACCGCCATAGGAAGCCATGAGTTAAAATCACAAATATTTTTAAAACTTATATTTTATTTTAATAATTTTTTGGACATAAAATTACTGACTTAACATTATTTTTACAAAAGAAAATACAACTAAAGTAATATTTTATAGTAAAAGATTATTGAATTGTGATATGTATACAATTATATTGAAAAATTACTAGGGTGGAGCGTCCAATCGTTGTCCGAGAAAATTATTATTACTAGTCATATAGACATTTTTTCTTGTCAAAAAAAAAAACTTAATACTAAAAACACTTACACAGTAAATAAACAAGTTTTAAATAGTAGAAATGCCAAAGTAGCTGCCATATTAAGGTTTTATATTGTAACAATTGAATGCTCCGTTTAGTAAATGTTATTATAATGTAGAAACACGAGCATATTTCTTAAATATTACATGAACAGCTGGCAAAACTTTCGATAAATGCTATAACTTACTTATTTTATTAATTATTTACCGTTAGTTTGTTGATTTTTGTATAAAAGCGCTTAACTTTACTTTAATAAATGTTTTCGTCTTACAAACAATAATCCATTTTGTCGACAAAATTTATCGTTAGAAAACTCTCAAAATTATAATATTATATTAATTGTATTTAACTGTTCCTCAATTTATTCCAGTTTTCTTCTACAAAATATGCCCTTGCTCCACCGAAAATACTAACTCTGCGCTAAAATTAGCTCTTCTGGTTGGTTAAAAAAAACCGCAATCCCCTTAGTAATAGTAAACAGGCTGAAATGGCCTGTTAATATTTGGTATAAAATTAGTACTTTTAGTGAAGAATAAAATTTTTAATGCACAGTTAAAAATAAATCTATTGTAATTAATTACACATGACATTTATTTTTTGTTTAATTTTACCTATTCTGGAAAAAGACTAGACCACGCGTGCAGATTTTAATAACAAAAAAACCTAAGTATTTTTTTTACATTCCCATCAAACACAGTTTGATCGTTATCTAAGAAATCTGTTTCTATTAACCTTTATTAATTGCTAAATTAATTCTTAAAACGCGCCAGTAGCTGACGATTAGATTGTCAATGAAGATACTATCTAAAGGTCAAAACGATGATTTAAATTCGTCAAAAAATTCAACGATTTGTTGTAATAAAAATCAATATACGTATTAAAGAAAGCGATAATATCATTGGTAGTTAAAATTTTATGTAAAATAAAGTAGCTACGACTATCTGAGTCCTTATTTGGTTGAGCACGGTTGATATAATTGTCCGATTTCCATATTTATGAATTACCATGCGTCGCCTACTTTTAGTAATTTGAATGTTTATTGTAATTAACGATGTAGAACATTATGTTAATTAGTACAGAACAAGCGATTAATTAATGTGTGGTTATTTATGAGACAGATATTGAGACTTGTTTTAAATTGTGTTTTTATCAATTATGTTTTTGTTATCAGTGATCTGTGATCGTGTGGATCGTCTGTATTATAAATCGATGTATCCTACGCAAAAGTCGTAATATATATTTATCCAGTGACATATATATAGTACTACTATGGTCATTTGGCGCTTAAATGATATTGGGGACAAAAAAGTGGTATCTAGAAATTGTAGTGAAAAAATTCAAATGTTGCTCAAGCGCCAAAACTTCCTACTATTTATGTGAATTTCTATATCACAATCAACTACAGTAAAATAATTGTAACTATCGATTTTAAATGTAATGGGCAACATCCTTATTGTAAAGGGTTAATTCAAAAATACATGGTTCACTATTGTAAGGGAAAAAGTGAATATGCAAAAATGGTTTAAATGGTAAGTTGCTTTTATAGCCTAAACAAATTAAATAACTGGATATGAAAGTACATCAATTGGTGGTTCCACCCTACTTTTAATCAAACTGGTAAATTATATGAAAAATTATTTCAATACTTACAATGAAGATAGTTAAATATTTGTTAAAAACTAAACTATACAAGTTATAGATACAAAATAATTATTCTGTGGTCCTATACAACTTAAATTATGTGGTTTATAAATATACCTAAGCAAACTGCATTCGGCTTAAATCTTATTTATTAGTTATGTCTAAGTTCAATTGATAAATATTAAATGTAGCTGAGACGTTCTTGTTTTTATCGACAACCGCATAGTCCACTTGGAAAATAATGTAAAAAATAATATTAATGTTCATTTGTGTAATATAAATGAGTAGAAGTCTGTTACACTTGAAACTTTAAGGTTTTTCCATTTTCTTATATTTTAAGGTTTATTAAAATACTATCTTCAAGGGTAGGGTAAATTGTTTTTACTTTTTTTTTCTTTGTTTAACAGAGTCATTGCAAAAAAACACCTCCGTCACAATTTTTGTACAGATCTCGACCTCTATCTCACCTGATGGTAAGCGATGATGAGGTCGACGATAGAGCACATTTGCCTAGAAGTAACCTAATCACTCTTGACTTAATAACCTCGACCTTAAGACGAGTCCAGGTTGTAGCGATGTGATCGATGTCGATATAAAAGAAGAACTTCCTAGCTATGTTATTAGTAAAAAAAAATATGCAGAAAATGTTGAAGGGCAAGATACGGCCTGCTGTCTAATCATACTCGTACAGAATGAACTCGTCAGCTTTGTATTAAGTCCCATCCCAATGGAGTTACTTTTTTGTGTATAAGGCAAAAACGCCTAGGGTAGACCGCAAATTATGGTACTGTAGACGCGTCATAGATTGTTCGTATAAGAGATAATGCGGATGTAGCGTTGGAAGAGTGTGGAGCATGGCTGTCGTCGTCTGTCGATGAGTCTAGTTCCTGGAGGTCGGTTTATGTAGGATGTTCGTATACAGGATACTGCGGATGTGGTGTTGGAAGAGCGTGTGACGTAGAACCGTGTGCTGGAGCGTCTTTCTTGGTCGTCGTCTATCGACGAGTCTAGTTCCTAGAGATCAGTATAGGATCACGACTGATGGTAATGTGGATGCGCTAGAGGATGTTCATATGAGGGATACTGCAGATTTTGTGGTTGGTCGTGTGCCGGAGCGTTTCTGCCGTCGTCTGTCGACGTGTCTAGTTCCTAGAGATCAGTGTACGGTCACGAGTGATAGTGATGCGCTAGAGGATATTCGTATATGGGATACTGCGGATGTGGTGTTGGAAGAGCATGCGACGTAGGACCGTGTGCTGGAGCGTCTTTCTTGGTCGTCATCTATCGACGAGTCTAGTTCCTAGAGATCAGTATAGGATCACGACTGATGGTAATGTGGATGCGCTAGAGGGTGTTCACATGAGGGATACTGCAGATGTTGTGGTTGGCCGTGTGCTGGAGCATTTCTGCCGTCGTCTGTCGACGTGTCTACTTCCTAGAGATCGGTGTACGGTCACGAGTGATGGTACTGTGGATGCGCTAGAGGATGTTCATATGAGGGATACTGCAGATGTTGTGGTTGGCCGTGTGCTGGAGCATTTCTGCCGTCGTCTGTCGACGTGTCTACTTCCTAGAGATCGGTGTACGGTCACGAGTGATGGTACTGTGGATGCGCTAGAGGATGTTCATATGAGGGATACTGCAGATGTTGTGGTTGGCCGTGTGCTGGAGCATTTCTGCCGTCGTCTGTCGACGTGTCTACTTCCTAGAGATCGGTGTACGGTCACGAGTGATGGTACTGTGGATGCGCTAGAGGATGTTCATATGAGGGATACTGCAGATGTTGTGGTTGGCCGTGTGCTGGAGCGTTTCTGTCGTTGTCTGTCGACGAGTCTAGTTCCTAGAGATCGGTGTACGGTCACGAGTGATGGTGATGCGCTAGAGGATATTCGTATATGGGATACTGCGGATGTGGTGTTGGAAGAGCATGCGACGTAGGACCGTGTACTGGAGCGTCTTTCTTGGTCGTCATCTATCGACGAGTCTAGTTCCTAGAGATCAGTATAGGATCACAAGTGATAGTACTGTGGATGTGTTAGAGAGTGTTCATATGAGGGGATACTGCAGATTTTGTAGTTGGCCGTTTCTGTCGTTGTCTGACGACGAGTCTAGTTCCTAGAGATCGGTGTACGGTCACGAGTGATGGTACTGTAGATGTGCGAGTGGATGTTCATACAACGGGTAGAGCGGTTGTGGCGCGTGTGTAGGAAGAGCGTGCGGCGTGGGGCCGTGTGCTGGAGCGTCGCTGTCGTCGTCTGTTGACGAGTCTAGTTGCTTGTCGCCGGTACCGCCGCTGGAAATAAAGAGAATTAATGTTAGAGAGAGTTGGAATTAATAAAATAATAATCTTGCCAAACGAATTTCTGTCATGGTGCCCATTCTCAAACGAGATTAGACAAGATTCAAAGAATTTTATTTCAAATAAACCATTTACAGGCACTTTTGAAATCAGTCAGAAAAAATGATACTAATTGCACATTCCAAAACGTAGATCTCTATAGAGAAGAATGTGCAAGAAACTCCATGGCATTAACCACACCATCTTCCAAACTCCGGGCTGCAGACTGAGTAATTCCTAATGGAAAGACCTAAAAGCACTTTTAGTCTGACCCAGGAATCCAACCCAGGACCTCACGCTCAGCAATCGCGCTTACGACCACGAGGCAAATGAGCAGTGATCGGAGTAGGTAGATTGATTTTTGGTACTTGTATCATAAATGCACACAGAAAGAATAACATGGATAAGCCATTTTTCCGGAAAGTAATTCCGGTATTTCCGGATTCAATTAAATATTGTTAATTTTGGTAGTGATATTATTACTACTCGATTTAAAATTTAAAGGAAGGTATCAAAACTAAATTAATTTATTATTTATATGTTGAATAATAAACACAATAGAATTCCGATCGAAGTAGGTACCAATTCCGGAGGAATGTCCATATTAATATATACGTTTCGGATCAATGATCCCAATTTAATCTACCTACTCCGATCACTGCAAATGAGGCAGTTGAGAGTAAATACATATATTAAAAGGTCTAAAGCTTGACTGACAGAGGAAGGCGAAGCTGTCACATTATAATTGGTGGTACCAGATAGATTGTTAATTGATTATAAGTTTTTGATTTTCTGTTGTCAAAAGAACGCTGTCATCTTCCTCCTGGAGGTGGGCGTTAATAGCTGCGACACAGTTCCTAACTACTGTGGCTATTTTCGTACGCAAACAATTTGTAAAAGATTTTTCTGTTCCAATAAAAGATTATTATTATTATAGATAACGCTTTCTGTAAGGATATTACAGTCATAACAAGTCAATGTAGTAAATAGTAGAGACAGACCGAAGATTCGGTTACAGCCAAAATGTGGCCCGGCTCGACTGAATCTGGCATCTTTAAGCTGACGGTTGTGACAGATACCTAAAAATTGTCTAACTCGTTCGTCTATGTACGTGTAATAATTTTCATGTAATCGTCGATTTATTCCATAATTTCGTATTTTATGAAAGTTTTATTTAATAATTAGCTGCTGCCAGCGGATTCGCCCGCGTGAAAGTAGGTTTCTCCATACAAACTTTGGACCCCTGTTTCATCCCCTTAGGGGGGGGGGAGATTTTAGAAAAATCCTCTCTTAGTGCTCGCCTACGTCGTAAAAGGAAACCTTGTGCAAAATTTCATCTTAGTCCCAGTAGTTTTGGTCCGTGTGTCGATTAATATCAATTTTAAGTTAATGTGCTTGACTGTGATCCCACCTGATGGTAAGCAGAGATGCAACCATTGATGATGAAGCGCACTAATTTATTAAGAGTCTATTCGCTCTAGCCTCGAAGACACCTAAATTATAGATGGACAGGAAGACCGCAGCATGCAAATTGTTCCAGTCCTTCGATGATATATTATTTTTTGTCAGTTTTTCTGTTACCGCGTTAGTTTCGGTTTCTGCCGAAATCGGAAGAGGAACCGCCTATTCAGTTGCGGTTTTCTCAAAATTGTGGTTTTTGTCGATAATGGACTAATAAATAACAAACCTAATTCTTTTTTTCTTTCTAAATTAAGAATAGAACAACGCCCACCCATCGCCTTTTCCCAAAAACAACTCTACACACTAAAAACGATCGCGCTCCTAGTCAGTAACTCGTAGCCAGAGCCAATGAAGGGGAAGCACATCAGGACATATCGCCGATGACAGCCAGCCCTCCAAACTAACGTAACCTGATATGAGAGGGTCCATTTTCAAATTAAGCTGTTAGATTGACTGAATTAATTAGTTGTAGTAGAAAATTGTTAATTACTCAAAGTGTCTTTTGTAGTAATAAATATTAATTTCAAATACCATCGTCTCATATAAAAAAAACTAAGAATTTATTAAAATTACAATTAAATTATTAAGACATAAAATATTCTAATTATAATTTTATTTTAATAAAAAAAATGTGGTTGAAATTCATATTTTTGTTATGCTCAAAGTCAAAATTTTTATTTAATTTAATGAAACTTTAGTTTGCAGTTGTAACCGATAACGGAACGCGACAGTTCACTATATCAAAGTCTCAAGCTGGAAACATCGTGTATCGAAAAGTTCGAATGTTCCAAAACTCAAACGATCATGATATTTTTTCTAGACGATTCCATTAAATCTTCTAGGTACTACTTTATTATGTAAAAAATTCTGACAAAATTGTGTTAAGAAAAAACTGGGCAAGTGCGAGTCCGACTCGCACTTGCCCAGTTTTTTCTTCGCCAAATCGGTTTTATTGACGAAGCCCATAGATTCACACACAGAAGTGGTTTCATACAAATTTACCTATTTAAATATATGTAATTCAATTCCCGAATGGAATCTCAATGATTCTTCTAAATAACATTTTTTTTTTTTTTTAGGACATAACAACGAATTTACTGTTTTCAGATTTATTCACTATATTTGTGTTATAAGACCTTGATTTATGCAAAATTTTAGGATTCTGGGTCAACGGGAAGTACCCTATGAATTTTGATTCCCTTTGAGTGTCGAAATATACGTTTTTTGCGACAAAAATGGCCGCATCTTTTTTTTCATTAACTTTCATTAACTCATTAACTTAAAGTTTGATTTTTTCACAGCTTCAAGGGATCGCGGACTTGAGTATATGGTTTTAATTTCAACACGATACCTCCACGCGTTCCTGAGATAAAGGGTGTTGACAGACAGACGGACCACCAAGTTTTTCTTTTTGAGGTACGGAACCCTAAAAATAGCATAATTATAAGCATAGCATAATCAGCCTTGTAATGTTCTCACTGCTGGGACTCAGGACTTCTTTCTAAAAAGGATAGGCCATAGCGTAGGATAGGCTAAAACCCTATAGTTGGTGGGTTGATGTCACATGGATTAGATATTTTGGTACAGGATATGGTGGTTTCCTTACGATATTTTCCTTGATTGTTTCGAAAGCAGTGGTGAAGAAATATAAATAAAGTAACGCGCCTGTCTAGGTTTGAACTCATGACGTACAAGTCGTAATAAGTCGTAGCCGTAATCACTGGACTGGCAGTGGTACCTCCACTGCTCAAGAAACAATGTGACCATAGAAATATCCTTAAATAGCAGAAAAATAGCTTTTAAATACCAAATGTAGAGTTTCACTTCCCGAGACACAAGAAATGACAAGGCCTGACATCTTACAATCTGGTTACAAATGAAAGCCCAGTTGGGACGTAGTCAAACGGGAATAGAACCCGGAACCAATCGCTTGGCAGCTAAACAGTATGCCGTTTGTCTCTCAAAGGTCGTTTAAGTAGTAATTGTGTTAATAAATATAAATTGTGTAAGCCTTGTGTATTGGATTTCTTCTGTGAAAATTTATATGCCATGTTTTTCTACCGCTCCAGAGTATTATTGTAAAATATCTGTTTTGTTTTTGTTTTACATTAAAAATACTATTATTGTTGAAATAAAGTAGAAGAGTTCGTTTTTTTGCTATGCCATTAAAATATTTTCTCACACATAATTGGTGTTTTTACCTCACAACTAGTGTTTTCAAATACCGGATATTTTTAAATACCTGTATTTAAACTGTATAATAGATATTCCGTTTTATGATTACTGTATAGAAGCTATACATAGCATAATCATCCCTTTAATGATCCCACTGCTCAGATCTCTTCTCTAGGAGAGGGAAACTATTGAAGCTCTAGATGTAGAAGCTTTTGGTTCCCTGAAATAAATGCTTTTTATTTATTTTTATTAATACCGATATTAGTGTAATCAATACCGGGTGTTAAAAAAAAGTGAATTTATATCCGTGATTACGATATTACGAGAGACGGAATACCGGTATTGAAAGCCTACCTACAACCAATTAGTTGTGATAACTAGTAAAAATGTCTGCCAAAATATTTTACAACCAATAAAAATCCATAAAAGCTGATACTTAGGCAATTATACTAAAGCTAGTAAAACAATTACATGTTATTATATCTGACTTGTCCTAGCCCTTACAGTAGTAACACACTTTTTGTCAAACACAAACTGGCGCAAAAAAAAAAACAAAAGTATTATATTACAAACAAAATGAGCATTTTTCCAAGTTTCAAACAAAAAGGTCTAATACCTTAAATCCTGTTCGTATTTGATCAAGTGGAAGCCTTTCGGCTCAATGGACAAGGGACCTGGATCTTTGCCGACTTAAAAAAAAACAATCTTTATAATCTGTGGAGTACAAAGGCTGTGTCTTGGCGCGGGTTTTCGACGGGATTTCTTCGAGTGAAGTTCAGTGGTTGTTTTAATTATTCGCAAATTGATTCCTAGTGGATATTGTGATGTAAAAGTGGTGTAGTTTTGTATTTCAAGTGTCTGCTCAACTGTACAATATGTGAAATCATTGAAACAGGCGCGATCTCAGTAAAATGGTGCTTAAAATGTTATTGTAGTTTTGGCTAACTCAGCGAAGTTTGCTGAGAAGGCTGACTCGATACATTTGCTGCCAAATGATACAAAAACAATAGAATGTGTTGCACCCACATTCTAATGGTAAACTAATGAACTATTCATAAGAAGACATGACTTAAAGAACTTAGTATCCAAGCCAAAAATAATGGTAATTTTCATATTTTTTTTAATATTAATTATAATAATAATCCTTTATTATCAGCAACTATGGCCCATAACCAAAATACATAAATAATTAATCATAGAAAATAATAAAATAATACATATCAAACAAAAAAAAATCATAAATTATCGCACACGAAGTGACGGCGTCGTCGTGCTAAATAGCTTTCGTATTCATTACGTGTTTTACGGAACTGATATACATGTATTGCATTTCATACGATTTTTTAGAAATGGTATAAATGCATAGAAGCTAAGCATTATTATGGACCAATGAGTATAATAAATATAGATTATGGACCCTGTTAGAGGACAGCACATTTAGATAGATAGAGATATGTACTCTTTATTGTACATGTACCATTAATAAAATTATAGTAGGTACTATTATGATTTAGTTTTTAAATAAAAAAATATTGTTGAAATAATTTAAATCTATAAATAATTAAACTTTAACATTTTTCAATATATGAATTTATAAACAAAAAAAAAACCCGCGGTTTTTTTAGTAGGGAAATCAGTGGGGCGGAAGGGCGTGTCAGACTTTTACTGACTAAAACCCACATCGACGATACAACTATTTCCGTCTAGCTGTTTCCCTACGCCTAGGCGTTCCTTGCTGTTCTCCTCATCGCTGCCATGCCACTGTGGCGAAGTTGTGAACAGCCTCGATCACAACGGCATGTCATGCAGTCGAAGCGCAGGACGATAGCACGGCACGCGACTATTAACGACATCATCCGACGAGCCGTTCTCACCGTCGGCGTTTCGACTGTTTTAGAACCTCATGGGCTGGCACGCGACGATGGTAAGAGACCGAACAGTATGTCTTTATTTCCATGGAAGATGGGTAGCCCTTTAGTGTGGGACGCTACCTGTGTCGACACTCTTGCGCCATCCCATCTTCCTAGCCCGTCGTTTAAAGAATTATCCATAGCCTAGTTGATACTTCGCGTAACCCAAGGGCTGGCTTTTACCTCGGTCAGAGATTAAGCATTGCCATACAACGTGGCAATGCCGCCAGTCTTTTGAGCACATTTCCAATCAACAGCGATGCGGAGGAATTCTTTGACGCCATATTTTAGGCACATTTATTGTTTTTAGTGTCTTAGTAGTTTTAATTAGTTAAGTGTTTTTATTTTTCTTGTTCTATCTATGTTAAATAAATGAACCCTTAACCCACATCTATGTTCCTTCTTTGTCTTGCGTCCCAGGGCCCCGAGATTCTCTTTAAATAAAAACTTTTTACAAAAAAAATAAACGACTTCACTAAAAAAAAACACTAAAACAAACGTTTAGAATAACTCTAATTTCGGAAGTCGGTATTTCTGGTAATGTTTTTTTAGAGTTCCGTACCTCAAAAGGAAACAAAACCGGAACGCACTTTGTTGTCCGTTCGTCTGTCTGTCTGTCTGTCAAGACCCTTTACCTCGGGAACACGTGGAGATATCGAGTTGAAATTAAATACATAATTAAGTAGTCAAGTCTGCGGTCCCTTGATACTGTGAAAAAATCAAACTTCTAAGATAACGAAAAAAAAGATACGGTCGTTTATGTCGCAAAAAAACGTATATTTCGATACTCTCAACGAAATCAAATTTATACATAGGGTAGTTCCTGTTCACCCAGAATCCTGAAATTTGGCATAAAACAAGTTCTTATAGTACAAATATAGGAATAAATCTGAAAACAGTAAATTTTTTGTTACGTCACAAAAATTTTGCGATTCGGAAAAATCCTCGAAACTCCATTCAGGAATTGAACTGTTTACATAGGTATAGGTTTGTACGGAACCCTCAGTGCGCGAGTCCGACTCGCACTTGCCCAGTTTTTGTTATTTAACACCGGTCATGTTTCACTATATAATATCATCATATTACTAGCTCCTGCTAGCGGCTTCGCCTGCATGATTGTAGACAATTATTCCAAGGGAAGATACTCCCGGGGCAAAAAGTGTCCTATGTTGTAATCCAGGACATGATCTACCGTGTACCAAGTTACATCGGAATCCGAGCGTGAGGAAGTGACAAACATACACACATACAGTCACAAACTTTCGCCTTTATAATATTACTAGATCCTGCCAGCGGCTTCGCCTGCATGATTGTAGACAGTTATCCCAAGGGAAGATACTCCCGGGGCAAAAAGTATCCTATGATCTATTCCAGGGCATGATCTACCGTGTACCAAGTTACATCGGAATCCGAGCGTGAGGAAGTGACAACATACACACATACAGTCACAAACTTTCGCCTTTATAATATTACTAGCTTCGGCCAGTGGCTTCGCCCGCGTGAAAGTAAGTTTCTCCATACAAACTTTGCCCCTCATCCCTCTTTTTTGAAGCCATTAGAAGTTAATTTTGAAAAATCCTCTCTTAGTGCTCGCCTACGACATAAAAGGAAACCTAGTGCAAAATATCACGCTCCTAGTCCCAGTAGTTTCGGCTGTGCGTTGATGTGTCAGTCAGTCAGTTTCTCCTTTTATTTAAATAGATTAGTGTAATTTCCTGACAGGGTTTTATCATCATAACGAATGCAAAATGTACTTTGTTTTTCTGTATGGCAATTGAGCCGATTGCGAATATTCTGCCAGAAACGGCGATTCGGTGAGGATCACCGTCGAGCTTTTAACTTCGTGGTAGATGTTAGTATGTGCTTAAACCAAGGACACAAATACTAAGAACACAAAAAAGTATCGCTAAAATCGATAAAATTCGTAGCACTGACAAAAGCACGTGTCGAGCCTTCACCGCTACCAACAAAAGTCAAAATGGACGTTTTCAAAATTATTCTTAATGCCAACAGTTTGGTAATAACGGCTTTCGTCGAAGATTTGAAAAGTGTCAGCGTATGGTGCATACGAGAAGCTCAGTTGACAGTTTCACTTGACTGACAATTTGACACTATGATGGCTGACGTATATTTAACTAGCATCTGCCAACGGCTACGCCAGCGCGAATGTTGATTTCTCCATACAAACCCCCGTTTTACCCCCTTAGGGGTGGAGTTTCGTAAAATCCGTTCTTAGCGGATGTCTACACCATATAACGAACCTACATGCCAATGCTATTTTAGGTTTGTAGATGTTATAGTTTCGGAGATTTGTGATTAATCAGTGAGTAGTATTTCGCTTTTATATATACACTAGCGGTCCCGGCAGACGTTGTTCTGCCCAAAAGCGGGATTTAGTAAAAAAAAAAATTACCCTACTCTACCCTACTCTACCCTACTCTACCCTACTCTACCCTACTCTACCCTACTCGTTAAAAAGTACCCTATGTCCGTCTCCTGGTTCTAAGCTACCTCCCCACCAATTTTCAGCCAAATCGGTTCAGCCGTTCTTGAGTTATAAACAGTGTAACTAACACGACTTTCTTTTATATATATAGATATAGATTACTGGTCTATGAATTGAGTTCAGGATTTCAGCACTACGAATACTCGAGGCTCTTATTGTCTGTTTATTATATGTATGTATGTAAGTAATTTGGCACCAATTATGATAATAACTTAAATTTCAGTAAAGTCGCGCCGTAAAATGTTTTCAAATAGCTTCAATTGATTTAATCTTGGATTTTGCATGAAAAAACTAAAAATCTTACTAACTTAAAAACTTCTGATTTCAGTAGAATATTTAGTGGCTTAATTTGTTGCATTTTAATTCTACTATGACGTCCAGTAAGGAACATGTGGAGTTAACAGTAACCCTGTATAAATAAAATTGAAGTGTCTGTTTATAAAGTCAAAATAACATTTTTTTACTAATTGCATATGAAAGTATTTTCTATAAGTACCATTTATTTTTAACTCAGGAATCTTATTTACATTTAAAAAATACTTTACTAAATATAATTACAATAAAATAAATAAATAATATTAAAAACCCTACACTAATTACAACTAACTAAAATCAAACTAAAATATGGCGTCAAAAAACTCTTTTACATCGCTGTCGACTGGTAATGTGCCCAAAAGACTGGCGGCATTGCCACGCTGTATGGCAATGCTTATCTTTATCAATACCTAAATCAAAAATGCAATCTTTAGAATTTTAGTCTGTGTGTGTTGGTTCTGGTTAATCTCCGAAACGGCTAGACCGATTTTTACGGGACTTTCACTGACGGATAGCGGATATAACACTTGAATTGGAGCTATTTACTAGAGACAAGATACGCCAACCGCACAGGACAACGTTTAGGGAAAGACTCTTTCCATGGAATCTTTTCGGCTGAAATAATGACTTTGCTTAAAAAATCATCCATCATTCCATTCAGTTTAAAACAAGCAGCTGATCCAACATACCTCCATCAAACCAATTCAGGAAGTCAAGTCAAATAAAAATACCAAAAAAAAACACAATTACAACAATACAGATCCCAAGTACGTCCCTGAACGCTTTCAGACTGCAGATGTGAACGTATCGGGTTACATATTGCTGTCCCTTTCACACTTGTCGTACTGTCTCGCTCTTACATGCGATACGTCATCGGATGGTATCCAATATAGATATTGCAGCCCACAGCTGGACAAAGTCTGGTGATTGTTGTGTTTTATTTGGTAGGAAGTGATTAAGGATTTTTTGAGGTTTTACAGACTTGAAACATGAGTTATGAGGTATATTTGTTTCAACGTTTGTGACCAAATCAAATCTAATAAAATTTTTGTTTGTCAGAATATGGTACAATACATGTTCCGATTTTGGTTCCAGGCTTCCAGTATATCCTGACGTACTGTGGCGTACAATTATAAGAATGATCAATAAGAATGAAATTTTATAAGAATGAAGGCTTATATTATTAATTCGTAATTATGAATTAATTAATTAAATATAATATTATTGTAATAAAGATTGAAATTGTATTGAATAATTAAGTACTTACTTATGTAATTGTTGGATATGATAGTCATACATCAACGTCATCAACCCGACGTAAGTACCTACGGCGAGTAGATATTCACCCTTACGTTGTTGAAACCTCTAAGGTTAGGACTAAGTGGTTCGCCTCGTCGTTTATTTAGCCGAACAATTTGCCTACTGCGGTCTTCCCGTCCGATTATAATTTAGTTGTCTTCAAAGCTAGAGTGAATAGGCCCTTAATAAACTATAAGTGCGCCTCACCATCAACGATTGCATCACTTACCATCAGGTGGAATCGCAGTCAAGAACTAGTTTACATAAATTAAAAAAAAATATATCTGGCATAAAAAGGTGAAAGAAGTGATTCAGTTAGCCTAAATAGCTTAACGAAATTTTCTTTAGCTTTTTTTTTGCAAGAATGCGCTATCTACTCTGCTACATTTTTAATCTTGAGTCTGAATGGGTAAGGACGCGGTAAGGGACTTTGTTTTCTAATATGTATAAAACACATACATGATATTATATGTATGTATGTATGTAAGGATAAGAATATGTAATATAAACCAAACCAAACTTCGATCACGGTGGCCAATCGTTTAGCCAGGTACGTAGGAAATAATTTAGTCCTCAAGCGTGTGCGCAAAAATAGGTGCACTTTCCGTTGTTTTACTCTCATAGTCCGATAGGATGGGAATTCGTCACGAACGTAAAGAGATCAGGCACAGAACAAACGGCTTTACGTGCTTTGCGAGGCACGGGGTTTTATACAGTGTGGAAAAATAAGTCGGGCCCTGGAGGGAAACTCCCTTAAATCATTAAGTTGGCTCATTTTACTTAGAGGATACATTCCTTTATTTTTAAGGAGTAACAAAACTGCATTCAAAGATTTTCTAAAACTCGCTTACCTCGCCCGGGACTCGAACCAAATAAAATTAAAAAAAAAACAAACACAAGCTATTTTATTATACTAATCGATAGAATTATTATTCAGGATAAAATTTCTCTAAATCATTCTCCTTCATATTACCTCATTCTACAGTCGCCTTTAAGTAAAATGACCCAACTTAAGGATTGAAGGTAGTTTCCTTCCAGGTCCCGACTTATTTTTCCACCCTGTATAACTTACTTCTAAACTTCGGGCAGTTACAGAGTAATTTGTAATAGAAAAACCCATTAGCACTTTATGTCCGAACTGGGTATCGAGCTCCACGCTCAGTAGTCGCACTCGCAGCCATGAGAACTACGAAGCAGTATCCTTACTTAGGATAAAACGAAATCCCCGACGGTGTCTGTCTGTATGATGGCGTTAAACGCAATTTTCACTAATAGACAGAATGATTATTGAGGAAGGTTTATATATGTATATTGCTTGTAAATATATTATAGTAAAGAAAAGCCAGCCAAGAGAGGTCTCTAGTGTAATATATATAATTTAAATAAACCATGGTCAAATCATCAAAATACTTGACAATCTGGGCTTTAAGCTTATAGTTGATCATCTTCTCAGAGTGGCTGGTAGCAGCTAAATGAGTTGCCGAGAATCGATATTAAGGACGTGCGATTGAAGGAACCGGTCTTAGGCATAGCAGAGTGATGCAAGAAAGATAATGATAATGGTGAAAGTTTGTCACTATTCCTTGAGAAAGACATGTCTAAATCACACTATCAATAAAAAGGTGAACGTTTTGGTAACACATTTATTGTGCGTACAGCTTCTTCTTCTTCTTATCGATGCGATGGTAAACTCGTCAAACTGTTTGGCTACATTAATAGCAGCAGGTGGCACTCATCAAATCCTTCAAGTGCAGGTGTATGGGCACTTGGGGCATTCTAGTATGTGGCTCAAGTTTTGAACAGGAGCACCGCACTCACATTGCGTATCCGACGGGACATGGATGCGTACAGCTAAAGTGTGGAATTCCCAGCCGGAGTCAATGTTTCCTGATAGCTACAACTTGGGGATCTTTAAGTCAAGAGTGAATATGTTACTTCTAGACAAACGTGCTCCATCGTCGACCACATCATCGCTTACCATCAGGTGAAACAGTCGTCAAACGCGAGCGCGTTTGTAAGTATTTATTTGTGTGTGTTTTTGTTATTCTTACACGCTCAAACAGCTGAACGGATGTGAATAAAAATTTGACTCACGGCTAGACTGTGTCTTGGAATATGTTCTAGGACTGTGTGGGTTCAGCTAGTATCGTAATGTTTCCAATAAAGAAAGGTATATCCTGAAGCTCAGAAGCTTTTTGCTAACTAACTACGCGAAACATGACATACCTACTATAACTATGAGAATCAGGACTGTATAAATTCTGCCAGGAACTTAAGATGACTTAGCCAACTTCTTCGAAATAGTTAAGTCAAATCAGTACAGCCATTCTATTACCAACAATTACATCTACAGCTCACACAATACAGATTTCTCGTTGATTAAAATCTCCGCATCGCATAAAATTAACATTCCGATCAACTAAAACCTAACGTTATATTCTGCCGCCACAATGACAATTGCATGATTTGACGTAACACGGCAGCCATTTTGAGAATAAACAGACTCTTCAATTAATATTTCGAACGCAAAAATTCAAATATTCGAACCGTAATGGAAATTATTATAAAGTAACCGTTGGATGTACTATTTTCACCGATTTATTTGAATTCCAGCCTTGTTATTCATAAAATAAGGTTGGTTTTTCCTTGTAAAGGGCCTCATTTCCAGGGATGTACTGCGTAGGATATCGGGTTTCGTTCGAAGCCAGCCAAATGGATAGGCAAACGTGTACTCCCCTCTTTGTGTGTTATTGCGCCTGTGTATGTATGTGTGTATGTGTACTGTTGGCTTTGTCGAGGAATAATTTGGAAAAATATAGTGTGGTAAAGTTTAACAATGGTTTGGCTGTGTTTTTCATGAACTTTAGGATGAAAGTTTTTAAAGTTCCATTTATTTTGTATTATTATTGATAGTCTTACGTTTGACCACTGACTATCTCGCCTGATGAGACACGTAAGCGATGACATGGTCGACAATGGAGCACGCTTGCTTAGTTAGAAGTAACCTAATAACTCTTGACTTAAAGACACCCCGGTTGTAGCTATCAGGAAGCACAGACTTCGGTAGGTAATTCTACTCCTTAGCTCAATAAATTATGTTACCGTAAAATTGTAAATACCGTTAAATTATAATCTATCTCGTGAGATCGTAAACTGTCGAAAGATTGTAATCCGTAACACACAGCTAACAATTTAACACATTGTTTTTCGTTAAATTATAATTTATCGAAGTTGAAACTGTTAAATCACAATCTCTCGCGCGTTACCTTTTCACCATATACTTACCAGTTTCAATTCGATAGATTATAATCTAACGGTATTTACAATTTTACGGTGGCATATACATAAATGTGTTCAGAAACCTCCCTAAATATTTATTTATATGTATAATGTCAGCAAAATGAACTGCGGCATTGTTCGAAAGAGTTACTGGGGCCCTGGGACGCAGAGTGCAACTGAATGAACACAGTTGGGTTTCAGTACGAAAAACCCTAACATTCCCTCACCATCCACCCAGAGTGGGAGAAATTATTTGATGATTTCCCATCTCAAAAATAAAACATAATTTAATTTAATTAAATACAGCAAAGCTGGCAATATATTTTGTATACCACTAATAGTAGGACAACTAGGATAATCTGAAGTACGGCGAGTATCCACCCTTACAATGTCGATACCTCTACGGTCCGAACTAAGCGTTTCGCCTCTTCGTTTATACCGCCTACATCGAAGGATTAGAACACTTTGCCTGCTGCGATCTTTCTGTCCGATTATAATTTAGGTGTTATCAAGGTTGCATAATGAATAGTGCGCTTCACAATCTACGATTGTATCACTGCTTACCATCAGGTGGGATCACGGTCAAGCACTAGTCTATATTATTAAAATAAAAGTAATAATTAAAATAATACAGACGGATTTTCAGATTAAATAAAAAAACAAAGAGATGGATTGTCAGTCTGTCAAGTCAATCGATGACCCAGTTTTGGTAAAATTTCGCGGAGTTGTAATTTAAAACCCAGTCAGTATCTACCTAAAGAACTGACAGTTAACACTGAAAAAGAGGTTGGAAATTGATATCTGTGAAAGACTGAAAAGAATAAAATTACTAAATTCAAAACACACACGCTCGATGGTGTTGCAAAAAATGTCTTTTACAATGAAAAAAAAAAGCTGGTAGTCGAATAATGTTTGTTCAATCAAACCTTTTCTATTTTATTAGAGAAATTATTTAATACTTTATCCTTGCTTTATATTATACCTACATGCAAAAAAAAGTACAGAGGCGGACTTAATGCCTTAGGCATTTTCTCCCAGACAACTTTGGGTGACGCAGAGACAAATTGTGGTAGGTGCAGTATTAAGAGATAAATCTATTTCTAAACTAGAGACAAACGATTGTCTTTCAACTTTTCAGTAACGGCCCGCGTGCCACTTTCAAACATCTTCTAATATTTATAGATGGTATATTAGAGAAAGTTTGAAAGTGGCACCCGAGAAAACTGTAAACTACAAATTTTTTCATGGTTATGTCCATTAACCATGAAAAAATTTACAGGTCCTATCTGATAAGCCATGGAAGAATTAAAAATAAATTAAAATCTTTTCTTTCCATAGTTTTTGGCAGATATAATGTTCGTATGAAGTTCAGCGACAGTTTTAATTATTCTCAAATCGATTCCTAGTGGACTGTGTTGTAAAATTGGTGTAAGTACATAATTATTTAGTTTTGGATTTGTCTACACAACTGGGCAATATGTGGAAAGTCACGATCTTAGCGTGGAGCTAATAAAGAATTTCATTGCAGTATTCGCTACATTAGCGAAGCTCGCCGAAAAAGCTTAAGCGACACAACGACACTAGAACGTGGACACGTGGACCACGCCTGATTTGTACGTAGGGGCGCATTGCGCTTGCGTGGCGTCGCGTGGCTTAGATCTAATGTAGCTCTGCAAGTCTAGTTATCATATAAAATGTATGAAGACCGACGCGTCCAGATTGACGTGTGTGCCCCACGTGTGCGCCACATTGCGCACACGTTCTACCTTCACTAGATACATTTGTTGCTGTGGTATACACATTAAATGTCGACCAGCTGAGATGTAGCGTCGTAGGCACACTCGATCTGTTCCCGAGAACGAAAAGACGTCATTCTATAGTTGCGCCTGCTTCCTGATAATTTGGTTGTTTCATTTATAAACCCAAATACCTAAAAAATTATTTTAGTGAACACCAGTTTTTTTTTTTTCGGTGGGAAAATCATCTTATTACATCCCCCGCCCTGGGCGGAGCGGGAGATAGTGTCAGACTTTTAATGACTAAAAACCCACTCCTGTTCCTTCGTTGCCTTTCGTACCAGGGCCGAGTCTTCCTTTCAGAATCAGACCCTTGGCCCCAGTAGGCTTCGACCCTGATGGGCCCCTACAGTTGCTGACATCACCTTGAGGCGCGCGTGAAACAGTACGCGCCGTCGACGACTGGGGCTCGGTCCGGACGGGAACACCACAGTTGCCGTTACAAATTCCTATTCCAAAAACATTAAAATAAACATCCGCATTCTAAATTCAAACAAAGTGACTGTACAGACTTTTCGAACTTGACACTAGCACAAAGCTCAAACCGTGCTAAGTCAAAAGAAAAAAAAAACCTATTCATATCCAACTCTAAAACCTCTCACACTTAACCGATACCGTTTGGGCGGTCAAACCTCGGGACTTCTGCACCAGTGGACCGAAACAGATGCATCATATTAAGATAAGAACCGATTTTACACGCCGATAACTTGACAATTTGAGATAGATGCTGCCATGTTACGATTATGTTGTGTTCGTAGATAATTTGGGTTGTGAATGTAATGAAAATAGTGGGTTAATTTTTAAATGATAATAATGTGATGGTGGCCGAGTAGTAACGGCCCCGACTTACGAGTTCGCGGGTTCAAACCCAGCCAGGCGCATTACTTTGTGTGATTTATTTCATCACCACTGCTCTCAAAACGGTGAAAGAAAACATCGTGAGGAAACCGGCATGTCCTAGAACCAAAAATTCGAAGACATGTGACATCCACCAACCCGCACTGGGCCCGCGTGGTGGATTACGGCCCATTCCCTCTCCTAGAGAGAGGAGGCCTGAGTCTCAGCAGTGGGAACATTAAAAGGCTGACTATGCTTATATATGCTACTGTGATGGTGTGGTACCATCTGGTTCTCACGCTTTAGGATACAGCGGGAGGGCGTGTCAGTCTTTTGCCGACCAAAACCCACTCCTATGTTCCTTCTTTGCCTTCGTTCCAGGGCCACGAGGTTTTCTATCGCACAATCCATGGCCCCAGTAGGTTTCGACCCTGCTGGCCCCCTACGGTTTTGCTGACATATCTTTGAGGCGTGTGCGAAACACGACTCGAGCTCGGTCCAGACGGTTACCAGACGGCCGGACGGCGAGCTGCCATTTGGTTAGACTTCGACTGAAGCTAACTCGTACACAGTGCGGAATTAAGCCAGCGTGGGGTCTGTAGTAAATGCCAAAGAGCCCCAAAATCTTTGTAAATAATAACCAGAACATCTTTAACTTATTTATTTTTTTAAACAGTCCGCAGGGCAGTAGCCTGCATTGTCTTTATAGAAAATGCGGAATTGTTTGCATTTCATGTGGCACAAGTATCTTGACTTGTTTTTGTATGTCCAAGCGGGGCCCACCACAATGTAAATGTGTACATTTTTGTTAGACAATATCGCAAAGGCCATAAAATATCGTCATATTACTATATTTTATCGTACTCGTAATAATTAATTTAACTTAAAATATTTACAAATTCCATGTTTCACAACTTTAAGTCCCGGGCGGTCTGCAGTTACACTCATGATCTGGCATCTCAAGTACACAGATTGTTGTAAACTTAAGTGTTGAGTTTCGTTTATAAATCAGTCAACACTCGGCTAATGACGTAAACCTAAGCCGAAACTTTCAGGATCATCTCAAGTTTGGTATCAAATACGAAATCTTGGGCTGAGGAACGGGCGCTAGAAAGGAGGCCTGAGTCCCAGCAGAGGGAACATTAAAAGGCTGGCTATGCTATGCTATGGTAGGGCCTCTAGTCGTACACATGTCTTTAATGACTAACCTACAAACCTAAACCTCATTACGAGCGAATGTTGTAATTGAATATTATTATGATGAGTCGACGAACAGCCAGACATTCGATCGTCAGCGGTTATTGTAATAATAATATTAACTGTTGGCAGGCCAGCTCATTTTGAGAGAAGCATAAATGCAACGCGTTTGCTGACTGGCTAATGAAAGACGTTAATTTATCAAATTCATTTCAAGCATATTTTTATTATTAGATACTAGCTTTTGCCAGCGGCTTCGCCCGCGCGGAAGCAGGTTTCTCCATAATAACTTTGGACTCCCGTTTCTTCCCCTTAGGGGGTGAATTTTGGAAAATCCTCTCTTAGTGCTCGCCTAGGTCATAAAAGGAAACCTTGTGCAAGATTTCACCCTTCTACTCCCAGTAGTTTCAGCTGTGCGTTGATATGTCAGTCAGTCAGTTTCTCCTTTTATATATAAGTATATATTATTGTTGCTTATTACATCCAGCGTCTGGTATTTATTGATTAAATAATACAAATAAATCAAAAGGTTTTTCACTAATTACTAAAATAATCAACAATTACAAAAAAGCTTTCCCTGAAAAAAAAAAAATAGATTTTTGCCTTACGGCCTGCGTGGAAGGTGTCGAATTGTACTTAGACTAGTATCTATGTCAATATGACTCACCTGTCTTTGTGTTCAGCTTGCCTGTCCCGCTGCCGCCTATTTTTGAACCAATTTGATACCTGCAAGTATAAAAAAAGCATTTAAATAAAATACAAAACATGATCATGGTCATAATTCCTCTCTATCTCTCCTTCTTGATTATAATCTACACTAATATTATAAAGAGGTAAAGTTTGATTTTTTGTTTGTAGGAGGTAATCTCTGAAAGTACTGGTCGGATTGAATTTTTTTTCACAGATAGAAAGCTGCTTTATTCCTGAGTGACATAGGCTATATTTTATGTGCGCGGGCGAAGCTGCGGGCAAAAGCTAGTTGAACATAATGGCAATCTGAAATACACCTTTGACTAATGAGGTTGACCACGAAACGGTTTTTTTTTTGTGGTGGCAAATTATCTAATGAATTATCTGACATCTCTCGCTCTAGGATGAGGTGGGAGGGCGTGTCAGACTTTTACTGTCTAAAACCATACGAGTGTCCATAGAGTTTATTGCTCATTGTTCTCCATACAGATCTACGCTTTGGAATGTGTAATTAGCATCATTTTTTTGACTGTCTTCTTGACTATTTAAAAGTGGCTGTAAATGGTTTATTTGAAACTAGGAATAACTCCTGTATCCATACAAACTTGGGGCTCTCATTTCATTTCCTTAGAGGGTAAATTTTGGAAAATCCTCTCTTAGGGTCAGCTCAGACAGAGAGGAATAATTCTCGCGCAGTCTCGAGCATTATCTGACTGATCGCGGATGCTCGAGCATGCTCGCAAGCCTGCGCGATTAAACCCTTCTGAGTTACCATTCTACCGAAACATGCCAGTTTGTCGCGGTTCGTCAGCAATGGTGGACTGGGATATATGATTATAATTGCGCTTTTGGCGGAAGAAGAAAAGCAAGAACATATTAATCAAGTAAGGCGTCGGAAAGTTTGAACGCGGTCTTTGAATGCTCTCCTCTCTGTCTGCGCTGACCCTTAGCGCTTGCCAACGTTATAAAAGGAAACCTTACGCAAAATTTCATGCTCCTAGGTTCTGTTGTTTCGGCTGTGGGTTGATATGTCAGTCAGTCAATTTCTCCCTTTATTTAGTATTATAGATAAACGCTTAGAAAGACTGATAGAGAAGAGTCCTAAGTATTCTCAAGGTCATCGTGAGAAAATTGTCAAAACTCATCTGCGAATTTTGTTATAATATGAACTTCTTTAACTCTTAATCAGCCTTTTAATGTTCCCACTGCTGGGACTCAGACCTTTTCTCTAGGAGAGGGAATGAGTCATAATCCACCACGCGGGCCCAGTGCGGATTAGTGAACGTCACATGTCTTCGAATTTTAGGTTCTAGGACATGCCGGTTTCCTCACGATGTTTTCCTTCACCGTTTTGAGAGCAGTGGTGATGGAATAAATTACACACAAGTCTTTAATTCAAGTAAGACATTATTTTTTATATAGGTATTTAAAACATTGTATGAATATATCATGCGTATATCTTCAGTAACCCTATACCCTTAGTTTGAGGAAGTGGTGTCGAGTTGCGTCGACCGCAACGTCATCAAGTGACCGTCTGAACGGTGCAGCCACTGCCAAGTTGCTTGTATAAGTTTTTTGTTCATTATTATAATAGTGGTTGTAATTATTTTGAGGTGAGCAGACATGTCTTTTTTTTTGGTGTGAAAATCATCTAGTGACATCCCTCGCTCTTGGGCGGAGCGGGAGATAGTGTCAGACTTTTACTGACTGAAAACCCACTCCTGTTCCTTCGTTGCCTTTTGTACCAGGGCCGAGTCTTCCGTTCAGAACAGACCCGTGGCCCCAGTAGGCTTCAACCCTGCTGGGCCCCTACAGTTGCTGACAACTCCTTGAGGCGCGCGTGGAACAGTACGCGCCGTCGACGATTTGGGCTCGGTCCGGACGGTTATCGGACGGTCGGACGGCGAGCTACCTATTGCTCGCCGTCCGTAAGCCTTGTGGAAAGAAACCTTGGGTAACATTTTCTCAATCCTATTCCTAGTAGTTTCGGCTGTGCGTTGAAATGTCGGTCAATCAGTTTCTCCTTTTATATAGTGAAGATATAGAGTTGCTGGCTTGTCAGTTTTCTATCGATTACACTTCGGGGAGTGTGCGTTGGAATTGCACAATTTAATTCCACAGAGTCCGTTCTATCATCGGACGACCAGACGTATGGCGTTGCGCCACCGGTACATGGTGGACATCCCACCCATACGTACAAAACGTTTTGGTAACACATTCATAATGCGTTTAGCTAAGGAACGGAATTCCCTGCTGGAGTCTATGTTTCCTGATAGCTACAACCTAGGGATCTTTAAGTCAAGAGTGAATAGGTTACTTCTAGGCAAGCGTGCTCCATCGTCGGCCACATCATCGCTTACCATCAGGTGAGACAGTGGTCAAACGCGAGCCTATCAATAATAATAATAAAAAAGTATCAGAGCGACTCCTATTTCATAGTCCAGAACTTTTAAAAAAGCTTTGACGTGTGCAGGTTACATAGGTAGGTGTAAAAATGGTACCATATAAAGATAGTATGTATGCCAATCTATAATTATCTTTGTAGCCCTTTTTGATAAATATTAAGCTATCTTAAATCATACATAGACTTACTTGTACAGTTGTAAGACCGGTGGTCTCTGCTAGCTCCCTCTTCTCTCTCGGTGAAGGGTATGGGTTGTGGAGGTACCAGTCTCGAAGTACTGAACGGGACTTTTCCTGTACAAGACGAAAACAGTATAAATTTCTACCAACGGAAACTGGCCAGGTTCGAGAACCGGCCTATTTTGACGTGGGAAATAATCCAATGATCTCAAGCTCTGGGCTGAAGCGAGAGGGCATGTCAGACTACTGACTAAAAACCATATGTGTCGTTCTAGAACTACGGCATCCGTTTCAGAAATTTCCCGCGGCTCTAATGGTACGGTTTGCTGATATGTCTTTGAGGCGCGCGTGGAATACTACGCGCCGTCACAGAATACGCCGTTGCCGAATCGGGCTCGGTTCTTATCGGACGGGCGGACGGCGGGCTACCCATTACTCATCGTCTGCTAGTCCACACGCAGCTCTGCCCTGCGGCGCCCTTTATTTGTTCAGGTTCTACAGAATGTGAAGTTCAAAAGTGCTTTAGACCATAACAGACGAAGGTACTTACTTTAAAACAATAAGAGGTTTCCTCGCCATCCCAAATGGTCCGAGGTAGTGGGAACTTGCGCCGCACTCGGTATTTGCCGACGGCGCCCAGCGGCCTGCCTCGTAACCTCTCGGCTTCCATATAGTGTGCTGGGTAATAGACAAATATTCATATATTAATCCGCTCTAATAGACCGAATTTAGGACAAACGCTTGTCTACGGTGGTGTGCAGTTGTACTTGTAAATACTTGGGCCATATACCTATGTCGACGTAGAATTAACTGCATCGAACGCTCTGTTATACAAGGAAAGGTGGACGGGACGAGACCGCGTGGCAGATCACCGATGCGATGGACAGACCAGATCAAAAGTGGCTACACGGCTGTTAGCAGCCCATTGAACGAGAGCGCCCGGATGCCTGCAGGTAAAAATGGCGGTACCTCATACAGGGTACCTTAACAGCTTCCGGAGAGCTACCTTCGTGATGCCACAACCACTCTGATAAGAGTGAAACGATCAAGAAGAGAATATACCGTGTCTCTGACATCGGCGCAAAAACATGTACCATGGATCCAGTGCATGATTCTGATCGCCTGAGGTGAATGTTTTCCTAATTTTCTGCACTTTTTTATTTTAAAGTGTAAAATCGTTATTCCAATCAACCCAATTGACATTTTTAATTAAAAAGTAATTAATTCGCTTTTTTCACTTGAGCTGAAGAAGGACCTATCTGCTCAGCTGAGCATTTGAGGTCCTTCTTATTTTATTTACTCACATTGTATTTTTTTTTAAGTATTTTACCAGTTGACAGCGACGTGGAAGAGTTTTTTGACGCCATGTTTTAGTTAGTTGTAATTAGTGTAGGGTTTTTATTATTATTTATTTTAGTTTATTGTAATTATAGTTAGTAATTTTAAATGTATATACAAGTGAGTTAATTATTTTTTAATTGGAAATGTCATTGGGGTTGATTGGAATAATGATTCACGAAAGTGTAAAAAGTGTTCCATTACATTTTTGTGCGTCAATGTCTGAGACAAACCGTATATTTTACGTCTTGTTGAAAAATTTTCCCTGAAGGAACTAAATGAAAAATGATGATGAATGTTATTGGGGTTGATTAGAATAACGATTTTATGCACTTAAAAACAGAAAAGTAGTAATTTTTTTCATTAGAAAGACGCCGTCTAAAACTTCTATTACTGGGGTGGTCTAGAATCATGCACTGGATCCATGGTATACACTTTTGTACATCGATGTTTAAGACACTGTGTAATGGAGCTCGTGGCTAAAATCAAACGTTAAGCAACACTTGCCGAGGTCAGTCTAAAGATGGACCATCTTAACATACCGTGATTCCTCCGTGCCTCAGAAAGCACGTTAAGCCGTTGGTCCCGGCTGTTATGTGTAGACCTTTGACGGTCATTAGTCAGAAGCCCGAAAATCTGACACGTTACCCATTTACTGGGGTGTGGAGGACAGATAGACAGTCGTTCTGTGTAAAATACTAGTATTCAACTGCATTCTGTTGGTAAGACTGGGCAGATTGATTTAGCTTTAGATTTAGCTCCTTGTCCCAGTAGTTGATATGTCAGTCAGTCAGTTTCTCCTTTTATCCAACACTATTAGTATATGCGAGACTTAATACAGTTTTTTCAGAATTAGTAACTGAATCGATTCCAATGATTTTTACACCATGTTATATTTTTTTCTAAAAATATTTAAAAAAAGTCACAAGTTGAACACCACCGACACTAAGTACATATAACACCACGGCAGGTTATAGGGGACATTAGAAACTAGCGCACAGCTGGATGCGGAAGTTTGCCCTGTTTTTTTTTTTTAATTTTCGTTCTAGATAATAGGTACATATTATATTTTCGGTCAGTCCGTCTGTAAACGGAAAGACAGACGGGCGGACAGCGAAGGGTATTTGTAATTTTAGGTTCTCGTTGGTTCCTCTCGAATCTTCTTATCAATAACCAAATAACGCCTCTATAGTCAGTTAATTTAAACTCTATTTTCGTTTCTCACCTTTAAGCCACAGATTCTGTAGCTTGGGATGGTTGTGCGGACTGAAGGTGTGCGACTCCAAAAGCCGATACAGCTCTTTGAAGTTCCCTCTGTGGAATGCCACCATTGCCTTCGCTTTGAGGACTGATTCATGTGCATGGAGCCTCTCGCACGCTGGGAGGGACCATAGGAACCGGCCCAGGCGTTCGATGTTACCCGCTTGTTGGAGGACCTGGGGAGAGAATGTTAAGTTTGAAAAATCGGTGAAAAGTACGGGAAATGGGTCTTACTTTATTCAACTTCTTAATGTAACAATGGCAGAAAAAAGACCGATTTAGGAAGTCATGATTCTCAAAGTAGGTATGATCCAGGGCGAAACTCCGCTGCCGCGACAACTCGCAGCATCGTGGACAGAACTTCGGCGGGATCTCAAGGCGAAATGGCGACACACAACAAGATTGTCGCGACACAGTGCTGAGCACGCCACAATTATGGCGGTAAGTCCCCTCTTTGAGACGTGGTTGGAAAGACCTCACGGCGTCCTCGCCTTCCGCATGACACAGGTTCTCACCGAACACGGTAAGTTCAGGAAGTTCCAGCACCGAAATCGTGCGGAAGCGACGCCCGGGTGTCGCCAATGTGTGGACCGCCCGGAAGACACGGTGGGGGTGTGCCCCGCTTGGGCAGAGCAACGCCGTGTCCTCGTAGGGGCGAACGGCGGCGGCGATTACTCGCGCGTGGCCTTGGTTTAGGCCATGGTCCGGAGCGAAGAGGAATGACAGGCGGTCGCTTTCTTCTGCGAAGCAGTAATGCTAGCACAGAAGGCGGCCGATCGCATGAGGCAACGGTCCTCACGCCCCAACCGCCGCCGGGATTCCGATCCCGATTTCCGGCCACCGTATGCGAGGGCTTGCAGACGGCGAGCCCGCCGCCCGACCGTCCGTTAACCGTCCTAATAACTATAAAATCGTTATTATTGTAGTTTATCATAACATAATCCATCGTCTTCCACAGGATCAACCATCTATAAGAATCACTCCTAGTAAAAGACCCTTTATCAAAGTTGTATGTGAATATTTTTGCCCTACTATAGGAATTACTCCTATACACGATACAGGTGCGTTCTTCACTCACATACACAAGACACTCGAACCTGGAACAACTATCTGTACTGTAAATCAAAGCTTCGGTTCAGGTGACCATATAAAGTGTGATGCGAATCAATTCGCAAGATCTTGCGATGCGTCGCCGTCGTGCGAGCTCGTAGATTTTTACACTGCGACGTCGCATTGCACTTTTGTGTTTGGGCCCATAGTCCAGCAGTGGATTTCTTTCGGCTGAAATAGTGATGATGATGACGGTTGTCTATTTGAAAAAAATATTTCTCCTCATTAAATTTTTTCTTGGTTAGCTTCTATCTATCTTTATTTGCTAAATATTAATAACTTAATAGGTATATATACAAATTAAAAATAATAATATTTACAAACGGGTAAGAAATTATTGGGCATAAAAAAGTTCATCCACATCGATATCAATGGAAAAAGTGCCCAGAACGCTGGCAGCATTGCCACGTTGGATAGTAATGCTGCAATTCGTTTTCCGAAGAAAAGCCCAGACCTCTGGTCACGCGAAGAGTCGACTAGTTGTTTGCTGATATCACGAAATTAAGTGAAACAAATCTGATTCTCACGAAAATCGAATATAGAATGCCATCAAGGTTTCATAAACCGCAACGCGGCCTACAACTACTTTTAAACCATCATCTGATCTACTTACTACCAACGTATTCAATGCTTTTGTAGCGACATCTATGGCGTCACATAAGAACTAATCCTGCATCGCGCAATCAAAGTTCTCTGCACAATATAGAATATAATATAATATTCGACAGCCCAAAATCATCTAACGGGCAGTTGCCCACCAAATACTATATAACACCCGTCTGGTCGGAGGAGCCTCCCTTTTCAAAGGAGGTTTGCGGGACTTTACTCTCTGTTCCGCATACCTCCAAACTTAAATCAGATAGTTTCTTAATTCATTAACTAGCTCCTTCGTCCGCAGCTTCGTTGCCGTGGCCTGACCTATAAGAACCGCATTACCAGGACCAAAAGTAGCTCCTGATACTCAGCTGTCGTAGCTTTGAAATTGGATAGGAAGTTTCGTTAACTAGTACGGTTGGTGCAGAGGTTGAGCGATTCGTTGCTGCGGTGCGTGGGGTAGATTCCCGCATAGAGAAAATATTTGTATGGCTTACTGTTCTGCGAGCAATGTCCCACTGCCACTTAAGTTTCGAGGACTTTTCTCACGAACGTGATTTAAAAGTATTATAATCAGCCTTATTATTATTACTGCTGGAACTCAAGGCTCCTTTCTAGGAGAGGGAATGGGCCGTGATCAACCACGCGGGCCCAGTGCGGGTTGGTGGATGTCGCGTGTCTTCGAATTTTTTATTCTAGGATATATAGTTTCTACACGATGTTTTCTTTCACCGTTTAGAGAGCAGTGGTGATAAAATAATTTACACGAAGTTATTGGATCCTGGCTGGATTGGAACTCGGGACCTACAACTCGTAAGTTACCACTGGGCCACCAGTGCTCTAAAAAGTGTTGCACATTCTTCGCTTTGGAATGTGCCATTATCATCCTTTTTTTGACTGACTGACTTCTTGACATTTAAAAAGTGTTGTAAATGGTTTATCTACACTATATTATTATTAATTATTAATATTTTAGTTTTGTATTTTTTTTTTTGTAATCTCTGAAAGTACTGGTCCGATTGCGAAATTTTTTTTCACCGTTAGAAAGTTACGTTATACCTGAGTGACATAGGCTATATATTTTATGTATGCGAGCGAAGTCGCGGGAAAAGCTAGTTTGAAATAAAATGTTTTGAATCTTTGAATCTTAATAAGAAACATTCAATTCATTAATTTTATTTCGACAATTCTCTACAAATTAATAACAAAGCACCGTATTTTAGACACAAACAATTTATTCTTGTCTTGTCAAGTAGTAAAAAAAATTGGCAAAGATCCCGTGGATTCCGTGCAAGGCGCCATATTTATTTAGAGTACAAAGTATTGGTTTAGGCACCGGATGTCCTTACTCCTTGCACATGTGCGCCTACGCAAATAGCTGATACGGTTATTTGTGACCACCCCTGGGCTGTTGACGGGTTGGATATGTTTTTGGATGCTGTGTTGGCAAATCCATTTGTTAATTTTTATTCAGTTTAGCAAATTAACCATAAATACTAAAAGTCATTAATCTTTTCACTCTTTCTTCTCACAGAACCGTATGCTTTCTAACAATGTCGTTGTCCATTCATCAGCATATAAATCTAGGGTTGGTCTCCACGAACACGTTGAGCATCGTTAGCATACGCGGTTTAGGGGATCGAGCTACAGTACGACAATTATTTTTTTTTTGCAATTGTAATTATTCGGAAAAAATAATTGAAAACTGCATGTGAGTTGGACGCATCAGTAAAATTATCAACATGTATAGATTAGCGACGAGATAGAAGATTTGTGTTACTGAGGGATTTTTTTTCTTGTACATGTACACAGGAAGCTGTATTTCCCAATGGTTTTCACTATTAAGGTCAATACACAAGGGTAGGTAGCCCATGAAAAAAGTTTTGTTGCTATTTGAAGTTCAGTAACATCAAAAAATATATTTGCACAATTATACTCATTCAAATTATAAACATGAGGGTCGCGCTCCGATGGATGCGAGACGCACAGGGCCGCTTGTTGTGGCAACACTTGGGTGAGGCCTATGTCCAACAGTGGACGTCTTTCGGCTGAAGTGATGATGATGAAATCTATAACATAAGCTCTCTAAGTTACAGAAGAGCTAAAATGTGCCAGTTTAATAAAAACTTGACATATTACATTGTCTCTAAGTTAGAGCGTTATGTTGATGGTTTTAATGAGTACCTATGGGTACGACGTATAGATGTGTAAATTCACTTCGTTACGGAAAATATATTTTTTGTTACCATACTATCCGATATTACTATTATTATTTATTATATTCTTTATAATACACCACACAAACAAAAACAAGGACAAACATAATTAAAAATAAGTGTACAATGGGCGGTGGGATATTGATCTGCATATAGCATAGCATAGTCGGCCTTTTAATGTTCCCACTGTTGGGACTCAGGCCTCCTCTCTAGGAGAGGGAATGGGCCGTAATCCACCACGCGGGCCCAGTGCGGGTTGTTGGATGTCACATGTCTTTGAATTATCTGATCTGCAAATTGCAAAAAAAACTATTGAAACTTCACATTTTGCTGGCTACCCTTTTTTTAGGTGAGGGGCGTGTCAGACTTTTACTGACTAAAACCCACTCCTATGTTCCTTCTTTGCCTTGCGTTCCAGGACCCCGGGTTTTCCTTTCAGAAGCGAACCCCAGGCTGGCTACCCAGGAGCATGATTCATCTAAAACACTTTGTTATATTTTCCAGATACACGTGCGCAGTCGTAAATAACTTTACATGGCTGTTTGTGAACACTAAGCTATAAATGGTAAAAAACAAAAGAAAGTTTTTGAACACTGTTGCACAAAA
Organism: Mythimna pallens; assembly: GCA_961205895.1. Classification (NCBI taxonomy): domain Eukaryota; kingdom Metazoa; phylum Arthropoda; class Insecta; order Lepidoptera; family Noctuidae; genus Mythimna; species Mythimna pallens. Next base: position 13,618,997 of record OY540849.1, on the reverse strand, counting down.
TATATACTGTTGCGATTGCTGTTTCTGAATTAGCACGGTAACGTGATAAATAAAATAACTTAAGTAAGTAGTTTGTGTCGCAGAGAGATTTAGTTCACATTATTTCTTGTAACAAATGAAATCATAATGCTAATTCTTTGGGAAAAGAACGAGCCAGCCCTCTGGTCACGCAGTATCGATCAGACGGTGTGAAATTCCCTTGAAAAGGAGACGCGCACTCGGACCTCATGACCCAAGAGTTTTGACGACAAACGGCTCAAAACTGTAATTACCAATAAGGTTACAGTATTTACGCCATTTGAGAGTCTCAGCAGCCGCATCAGCAGCACCGGCACAGCCCTCCGAACTAGGAACATGGGATGGTGCAAGGGTGTCAACACAGGTTGCGTTCCACCTTCCACGGCACCATCTGGTCTCTTGCCATCGTCACGTACCAATTAGCCGCTGGTTATTAATACGGCAGGTACACGGGTGGTGATAAGAGCTCAACGAATAATTTCGTTGAAATGCCGATTGACCGAAGAAAATCCCAGCCCTCTGGTCCTGCGAAGAATCGACCAGCTGTTTGCCAATATCTCGAACAATTAGGTAAGCTTATATTTCAATCCCAAACGTCTCAAAAATGTAACAATAAACACACCGGAAGCTGTATTTTTTTTAAAACGTTTTTCACTATGAAATAGAGAGAATACATGTGTTTTTAGAAAGGGCTGACTGATAAAAAACCACTACCCCCCGAGCTGTTGACGGGTTTAAGCGATAAGAATATTTGTGTTAATGTAGCTTATTATGTCGTGATAGTTCAGTGGTTAAGGCACCCGCCTCTCATGCATGAGATTGCGGGTTCGAAACCGGGGAAATACTAATGTGAATCTTTCAATTCATATGTACTTTTCTATGACATTACTGACACACTGTGCCTCGGAAAGCACGTAAAACCGTCGGTCACGGTTATTAAGCTAGAACTACATTAGACCGACGCACACTTGTAAGACGCCATATTTGTACGAAGAACAACGCCGCGTAGCGTCGCGTGGCGTGGATCAAGTGTAGCTCTACAAGTCTAGTTTCCATATAAAATGTATGGAGACCGACGCGCCCAGATCGGCGTGTGTGGTACACGTGGGCGCAGTGTAGTTCTAGCTTCATTCCTGATCTACGAATTTTTTTGACAGTTGTTATAGGTAGTCACGACACCAAAAAATCTGACCATCAGTCTATCCAAGGAGAATCGTGTTGCCTAATAACTGGATTGTGGAGGTCATATAGGCATTCGCTGTACGTAAATCATGGGTACTGAACCGCAACCGGTCACACTGGAAGCCGACTCCAAGCAAGTTAAGAAAAGGCTAGGGAGATGATGATATAATATAGTCTACGAATTTTAATTTACTTCTCCCGCTGAACCAACCGCAACACTCGTAGTCACATTGTACACTAAAAGAGACATTTAAGTATAAAAGGAGGTTGCCGTGTAACTCGTGGGGGTCGCATATGGCCTGGCCTGATGCGAACAATAAGAAAATTGCGGCGGGGGCAAAAGCCAGAACTTTTTCACACTAGTGCAGAAAATAGTCAATTGTATGCAGGGATAAGAGCCATTAGAATGTTTACATACATATTCTAATGGTAAAAAAATAAACTATTCATACGACGAAATGGCTTAAAGGGCTTAGTAACCATTACTTTATAAAACAAATGAATTTGATAAAACAACACACCAACAACACCCGGAAGACCCTTAACACACCATAGTTATCAAAACCAACCCTCTGAATCTCATTACCACACCGGGCGCATCGCAAATTACTTGTAAGCGATACCCGGCCATTAGAGGGTGGATCCCATTCAATTTGTGAGTCGTCATGACGACCGAGTTATTGATGAAATGGAAAATGAAAGGTGATGGTTGATAAAATTATTAAATTAAATATGTAGGGGATGGTTTGGAATTATTCGGTTTTTTAAATGTGATCTTATGACAATAACAAAGCGTACTTGCTTTTATTTCTTTGGGAGATTGCAAGATGTGCAATAAATAATTTATTTATCTATGATAAAAAAGAATTGAATGCAAAATAACAATTAACAATAAGGCTACAAAATTTAAATTTTAATGATACAGAATTACGTTTGCAACTTGTCAACGTGACTTGATTATAAAACTCATAATCTCCTTCTCTCCCATACATATACATACCCACACCATCACACACACACACACCCAAATACACTCACGCACATATACAATTGATCGTTTTTATTATTATTTTTTTTCTTTATTCATTCATTATACATATAATTTAAATTTTTAAATATTCCTTTTTTAACAAAATCATATAGAAAAAAAAAACATTTAAAAATATAAAAAATAGTAGTCCGCCGGTATCGAGACAGGGTCCAAGTTACCGGTGGTTAGGGCTCCAGAGACAGGAACCTCCTCACAATGCAAGCCGTATCGAGGAGTACTGCCTTCTGTATCAGGCCCTTGATCCAACCGTGCAATGACAGCTTCGACAGATGGTCGTCGAAGCTTTTGGCTATAAGGCCGTTGGCGGTCACGACAATCGGCACAATGACAGCCGAGTCTTATTATTATTATTATTATTATTTTTCCTTGTTACTTTTTTTTCCTTTTTGTCATCTGCCTAGTTGAATATTTATAATGTAAGGGAAGACTGGAGCCTTCAACTACAGGCATTTCTATGCCTAAATGGAGACTCCTCGACATGCAATTTAAGCCAAAATGATATGCAATAAAACTATTTTATTTTATTTTTTTAATAAAATAAATTTTAAATAAGTTGACCGTGTGAAAAACCCCTCCTGCAAAAAGTAACTAAAAAGTTTGAAACCAGTCACTTTAAGCAGTTTGGTAGAATTTGGCTTGTCATACATTATAGGACCCTCGCTCACGGTGACTTTTTGTAGCGGTGCTGTAGCACGTTCGCATCTTTTCTATAGCGCTTGCAAATGCGACTATCGCGCGTTAGTAGCGATGCTGTCGCGCGCTTATGAAAGGCGCCACAGTATCGCTACAAAAAATCGCCGAGGGCGAGGAGTCTTAGAGTTTGTCTAAAAAGTCAAACGACTTGGGAATTTTTGAACGAAATAAAAAATCTGTTTTTGGCAACGCGAATTTTAGTTGTCATTCACTTATCTCTTGAGATGATGATAGTTCTATAAAAGATATTGTCATATTGATGGTAATATGGCTATAAGTGATGATGAATCAATAAGCGGAGAAGAATATTTAGAATCAGATTTCTCTTACGATTCCTGATTTATGTTATTACTTTATACTTACATACGACACTATTATATCTTTGCAAATGTATCCTACTTTTGTAATAAAGAATATCATTAAAGAGACTCAAATATATTCTAAACGAAAATCTTTTTCATATTTTTATTGTTAAAAAGTCCACTAATAATATTAATAAATCATTTAAAAAAATACTTTCTATATTCAATACGTTTTATCAGGTTATATTAGTAAACAATGATCAAGACCTCTTAATCAACCTTGATTATTCAACCAGTGTTGACTACATCAGATTTCATTGTACCCTAATAATTACACGAGTCGTTTAACTTTTTAGACCGACTCTAGTGAGTTATACTTTTGAAATCGTCTCCTTCCTTCAGTCCTTTATTTAGACACCCTTCATGACTTTCACGATACAACTTACAATTTAGCACCAAAAATTATTTTAATTTTTTATAATATTTTGCACCCAGTGTCACTTTCACAACTAAGAGGATTCTAACGAGATGCAACTAGTCCTAGGCTTTAGGGCCGCGTATCAAGTACTCAAAAATATAACTCTAGAAACAAAATGTAAGTAAGATGTTACCAATAGATAGGCAAAGAATTATGGAGCAAGTACTATTAACAATCGTTGATGTGGCTCAAAAGGCAGTCCAACTTAAAAGGGACTTGGCAGGACATGTCTGCTACGTGTGACGAGCTGTGGGCCCCGAAACACAAGATTGGTGCCCGGACACAGCGAAGCGAGGTCGTGGCAGACCACGAAGGAGATGGTGGGATGACCTGGATGACTTCCGCAGAAATTGGAAAGAGAAAGCGAGGAAATGTGATCGTTGAAAAGAACGGAGGGAGGCCTCTGCCCAGCAGTGAGGCAATACGGGCTAGATATAATAATAATCATCGTCATCATCATTTCAACCGAAAGACGTCCACTGCTGGACATAGGCCTAAAGTGTCGCACCAAGTCATCGGTCCACCTTGTAGGAGGCCTTCCAACGCTACGTCTTTCGGTACGTGGTCGCCATTCCAGAAACTTTCGGCCCCAACGGCCATCTGTTCTGCGAGCAAAGTGCCCTGCCCATTGCCACTTAAGTTTGGCGATTCTTCGTGCTATGTCGGTGACCTTGGTTCTCCTGCGGATATCCTCATTCCTGATAAAATAATAACTAACAACAAATAAATAAAAACTCCAAAACAAGTAAATTTCAAACAGTCTGATGCAGTTGGTGATATCAAAGCAGAGATTGAACTAATAAAATTTCCACGAACTGCATCAGATACCATTCGCGATCCACAAATAAAGCTATTGATTGATGAAATGAAAAATAAAAGATGATGGCTGATAAAATAATGGAATTATAATAAGTGTGGTAGAAAGGGGAGCAAAGAGTAATTTTGGTTTATAATTTAATGACATGGCGCCTGTATTCCCTGAGGGGACTAGGAGAGTTACTTATAATAATAATAATATTCCACAACTATCACAACGCCGTCTAGCCCCAAGCTAAGCAGAGCTTGTGTTATGAGTACTAGACAATCTAAATACTACAATTACGAGGATTACTACCTACTTGGGGGAGGCCTATGTCCAGCAGTGGACGTCTTTCGGCTTTCAGCCGATGATGATGACATATTTATAGATAAATTACACCCAGACCATCACACAAACATTTTTCCTGGGTGGGAATCAAACTAACAGACTCCAGCATAGCAGTCAGAGCCAGTACCCACTAGACCAACAAGCCAGTCATATGGCCAAGATAAGATTGAAAATTAAACTGATATGAAAAAGAAACGTCCTGACTAACTCATCAACGCCCAGGATAAACCGTTACACCTAGAGAGCTGACATTTTGCACATAGGTTTCTTTTTTGACGCTTCCATGAAATGAGAAAGGATATCTTGGAATTTAGACCATAAGGAGGTTAATAGGGTAGGAAAGTTTGTTATAAAATATTTCTGTTTGTGGTCAGATTTCACATAGGTGAGCTTGGGCAGGAGCTAGTTCAGTTCATTTATGTATTTATAAACAAAACAAAAAAATATCTTTGTCTAAAAAGTTTGAAACAAGTTAATTTTTTAAGCTGTCAATTTGATTTGTTTAGAAATTTTGATTGACCGAATATTACTTATTTTTTCGGTGGAAAAATCATCCAATGACATCCCCCGCCCTTGAGCGGAGCGAAAGCGTGTGTCAGACTTTTACTGACTAAAAACCCATTCTTGTTCTTTCGTTGCCTTTCATAACAGGGACCAGTCTTCCTTTGCTATTTACTCCTTACTAGGTATTTTACTCCGTCTCTTTTATTCTACCTGAACACTCAGTTAATAAAAAATGTTTAGTTTTACATTATTTTCGAACTAGCCAAGTTACAATCGTTTCGTTCGCGACGAACGCCTCGAGTAGGCAACACCTCCAATTCCTTTATTCTGACCACGTGACTGAGCGTTGAGATGACGTCAGAACAAAGGAATCGGAGGCGTGGCCTACTCGAGGCGTTCAGCGCGAACGATACGATTGCAACTTGGCTAGGGGGGCTGGGCTTTCTGAAATGGGGCGAGATGGAGTGTCAGACTTTTACTGGCTAAAACGACTGTTTTCCTCCAATTGCTCTTTGCTTTTCAGGACCGCGGTGACTCTTTCGAACAATTCTGTAGCCCTAGCAGGTCCCGTCAAGCGCTTTGCGCTACAGTAATGAATGCAAGGTCTACATTTGATATCTGAACTCGAAATTTGTTAAACCTTGATAATTCTTGTTTATATCTGGAATAAGCGAACTATTTGATATGTATTTTGTACAAAAGAGATGTATTTTGTTTCAGAGTAACACACAGGGAAGTGTGTCCCGCAGGATGGCCGTATGAGCCGGAGACAAAAACCGGAGTATGACCTCACCCCGTTTTTCTAAAAATCTAGGCCCTAGATTTCGCGTGGGTTGAGCAGATTAAAGTTCCAACCTCATGGACGTGATCTTCTTTCTCTGTCGGTAGCCACGTGGAAACAAATAATCTAAAGACTGCCTATATACTTGGAGATTCATAAAATAATTATGATGCTCATCACATAAATACAACTTCATTAATCAAAACCGATCAAGTCGATTTTCAACACAGACATACCTACACCAGTTCTCCAAATCATCTCTCCCAAATTAAATTACTCCGAGGTACTTCATTGGCGCTGCGACCCCCAACTCCGGGCCTTAGTCACGCCCCTCGGTAACCGGATATCCGGGTGGAAGCCCTGTCGTCAAGGTTACCTACCCTGTTTGTTTTGTCTGACTTTCGAGTTTTGAATTTATATTGAGGAAAAAAGTGTGGAGAGGATTGTGTTTGTTAGTTTCGGTTTAGACGAGGCCGATAATTGATTATAGTGACGGTAACTACCGTGGCACTAGAATGCTAAGTGTAAATGCTAAGTCAAATTGTAGACATAATAATCATCATCATCATCATTTCAGCCGAAAGACGTCCACTGTTGGACATAGGCCTCGAACAAGTGTCGCCACAACGAATGGTCCTGTGCGTCTCGCATCCATTGGATTCCCGCAACCCTTACCAGTTCATCGGTCCACCTTGTAGGAGGCCTTCCAACGCTACGTCTTCCGATACGTGGTAGTTATTCCAGAACCTTTCGGCCCCAACGGCCATCCGTTCTGCGAGCAATGTACCCTGCCCATTGCCACTTAAGTTTAGCGATTCTTCGTGCTATGTCGGTAACCTTGGTTCTCCAGAGGATATCCTCATTCCTGATTCGATCATGCAAGGAAACTCCGAGCATAGCCCTTTCCATTGCACTTTTGGTGACTTTAGGTCTTCTGATGAGACATAATGGAAAACATAAAGCAAGGAGTATAGTTTTTGGTTGGGTCGCGGGAATCCGAATGGATGCGAGACGCATAGTGCCGGTCGTTAAGGCGACACTTAGGGGAGGCCTATGTTCGACAGAGGACATCTTTTGGCTGATGATAATAATGAAGGAGTTTTGTTCTTTAAGACATTAATGTTATGAGTACTGGGTGTGCAGACGACAGCGCTGTTGCTAAGAATCCCGCAACGCAACCCAAGAGCTAGCAAGTCACATGTTCGGCCTCTCCGAGAGACTATGGTTGGGAGCTTGAACTTGTCCTTGGAGACACTCTCTGAATGGGGCGACACCAATTTGTTCTTGTTTGTATTTCGGGCAATGTGTGTGGTAATTTAATCACGACAAGCCCGTTTCCTCATCGGAGAAATAGACGTACGACGATGCTTCACCTGTACGGTACATGGTAGACATCCCCCCACTCATACGTATGAAGCGTTTGGGGAGCACTTTATTGTGCGTATAGCTAAGGAATGGAATTCCCTGCCGGAGTCGTGTGTTTCCTGCTAGGCTAACCTAGGTATTTCATTCAAAAGTGAATACGTTAGTTCTAAACAAGCGTACTCCATCGCCGACAACATCATTGCTTAAACTTGATAAAAAAAAGTTAAACTTTATTATATCTTTGTATATCTTTCTATATCCATAATTTAGTGCCGTAGCATTGAAAGATAATGTGATACAGAAATAATTTGAAAACGAGTTGAGTCTGTGACATTTCTTATCTATTATTTTTTTTCTAATTAACTAATACTGCAACAAGAAAAATGAAGACACTTAACTGATAAAACTATATATTACAAATATTTATAATATACACAAGGCTAAAATTCCTAACTAAAATATGGCGTCAAAAAAATTCCCCACTTCGCTGTCGACTGAAAGTGTGTCCAAAAGCCTGACGGCATTGCCACGTTGCAAGGAAATATTAGTGGACTTTTTACAATTATTAAGGGACTAGGGGCACCCTGACTCGCATAGATTAGGTTAGAAGGAGATGCCGGGGGTCTAGAGAACGAGCGAAGCGAGCGAACACAGACGCCGCCATCTCCTTCGTGGTTATTTTTTTTAAACCACCCAGAACTGCCCAGAAGAGCATATTTAGTGCAACTAATATTTTTGATGGAACAAAAGCATATTTTGTAGTAGAAAAAAAGGAATAAAATGGGGAACAGTGGGGTCTGCCGGTGGACAATGATGAAATGTCCGATCTCACCATGAAGTGGTCGATTCTAAGATCTGACCAACGACATGTATATCATAAGTAACATAAAGAAGTCTTGAACTTTTCAAAGACTTTCATGAATAAGGAAACTGACAGCTATGCACTTATTAATGCTCCTTAAGGCGTATAGTCCCTTGAACACCTAGCCGAGTTAAATGCACATGTACTGCCGCCTACTTCGCGAAATATTGATTGATTTACATATCATGCTATGTACATTCTGAAGAACACTTACCAGCATTTTTTTTTTGTGTTTCTAAAGATCAAAGCTGTTTGAAAGAAGTAGGGAAAACAAGCAAAAAGAAAACCAATTTTATTTTTTTTTGCAAAATTATTAGTCATACGAAAAAATCGTATGTTATAATGTTATTTATGAATCTATAATAAATATTTTTCAGATCTATTAACCCAGGCGTTACCGAGGAGTAGACTTCAGAATGTCAGTGTTTTATGACACTAAATGGGGGCAAGGGCCTTAAACCCACATAGGTAAACGACTGACGTGACGTGACTGCAAGCAACGTGGACGGATTTAGATTATCGTAGTAAGTACACATTCGCAAGTGTACACTGCGTACAGAAACAATCGTAAAATAAAATCGTTTCGCGAACTGTGAGCAGTGACGTCTTTAAGAATGACGGTGGTTAAGTCTAGATTTAGCAGATTCCTGAATGATTCCACGGGCCTAGCAGGGCCGAAGCCTACTAGGGCCATGGGCTGACCCATGGCCCTAATAGATAGGGAAACCCAGGGTCCTGGGACGCTAGGCAAAGAAGGAACATAGATTGTGGTTTTAATCAGTAAAAATCTGACACGCCCTCCTTCTCCGCTCTAAAGCGACAGAGACTTCAACGGTCCGGACTAAGTTTCTACGTTTCGCTTCGTCGTTTATACCGCATACATCGAAGGACTGGAACAATTTGCCTGTTGCGGTCTTCCCGTCCAACTATAATCTAGGTGCCTTCAAGGCTAGACTGAATAGGCTCTTAATAAACTAGTGCGCCTCATCATCAATTATCAATTATATAAATTTTAAAAAAATTGTATGATTTCGCACGTTAAAGAAAAATTTAAGCAATGCCTCAAAATAGCAGTAAGTTTTTTGATAAGTCGGTGTCAATTTCGCAAGAAAATCCGCATAAGTGTGTATTTATGATAACCTCAAGATTCTGGACGACGAACATTTTTACCAAAAACTTTAAAAGTTAAAAAAAATACATAGGTATTTCTTGAAACAAGTTTTGTAAAATATACGAGTGAACGACGGAAGTTACCGAATGCCAACCGAGTAATCAGGCGCTATTTCTTTTTTTCGCATAGCCTCATTATCAATATTGCGTAGGATGAATGAAGCAACAAGTTTTTTAACCATGCTCAGTTTGACGATAGACGGACCGGGAAGGACCCTATAAAGAGAGTATGGAGGAATTAATAACAGAAAGTATCGCGCCTGGTTGGGTTTGAACCTACGTCCGACTCGTAAATCGGGCCGTTACTACTGGCCACTGGGCTATCACTGCTCTAACTGCACTGCTATAACAAGCCATACAAAGTCCAAAACAATATATTTAAAATACTGTAGGTACCGTCAGTGGCGTAGCTAGTTCTAGAGGGGCCCCATATCAAATACTTTTGAAAGTTTGTTTTTTTTTGCACAAAATAGCTCCTACTAGCACAGAAATAATGCCCTTGAAAATGAAAATGAGCTCATTTAATGGATCATTCAGAAGGTACCTTCTAAAATAGGTTGAGTTTTTAATGTCGTCTTGTATGTAGAAAATGCTAAAGCGAGAGGAGTGCTTAAAACTATTTACAGAATATCATTATAGTAATTATTCATTCACTCCTGGCCTTTTATCAATATGATAATTTAAGATTGTGGATAATATGTTACGAATTTAGACATAAGTCGGGGCCCCTGTAGCTCGGGGGCCCCGTAGCATTGATACGCCTCTGGGTACCGTCTGTACCTAAGGTCTTTTACTCTTTTTATGTGCTTACGTTACTATAAGTGGAACTAACTTAATTTACTTTTCTCAGAATGCTTACCCACTTAGTTAGAACTTAGGTAGAACAAAGGCCAGTTTGAAGTGACCCATTTCTACCGTTCTACACGGATTGGAATTACTAGCATTTTTCTCAGTGTAAAATTCGACGGAAGTGTAATTTGGTCTTTATAGGAGTCTACGCTAGTGGAGCCGAGCACGAGCAGAGCACAAGACGAGCTCAAATTCGTGTAGTGCGGACTGACTCTAGAGGAGCTAAGCACGAGCGACACTGTATGAATTTGAGCTCGCTCGTGCTCCGCTAGACCTTAATAAACTAGTGGGTGTGGGCTTGCTGTAGGCGTGGGGCTTACGGTCGGCGAGCAATGGGTAGCTCGCCGACCGACCCCGCCTGAGTCGTCGACCGTGAATAGGGTTCCACGTGCGCCTCAAGGAGATGTCAGCAAAACCGTAGGGGCCCAGCAGGGCCGAAGCCTACAGGGGCCATGGGTTCGCTTCTGAAAGGAAAACCCGGAGTCCTGGAACGCAAGGTAAAAAAGGAACATAGAAGTGGGTTTTAGTCAGTAAAAGTCTGACACACGTTCTAGCTCCGCCCTGGAAGAAGTCATTGGATGAATTCCCACCCAAAAAAAAACTTATTAAACTAAAGTGGCAATCTATTTTATTTTAACAATAAGTTTTAACACCTTGACTGGGTTACATTGTTAGCTTAAATAAAAAGCTTTTAGAATTAAAAGAATCTAGGCTGTAAAAGCGAAGTGAACTCGTAAATGTTCACATTCTCCTCGGATATAATAGGTCTTTAGCTATGAAATTGCTGTTTTTTAAAACGGGTTGCTTTAAAGTGTTATATCTGTGGATTGACTTAGAATTATAAGTTCAAATAAATATATTTATTTATATTATGTTTTGTATTTTCTATAATATTGCAATCATCATCATCATTTCAGCCGAAAGACATCCACTGCTGAACATAGACCAAGTGTCGCCACAATGAACGGTCCTGTGCGTCTCGCATACATCGGACTCCCGCAACCGTTACCAAGTCACCGCCACCTTGTAGGAGACCTTCCAACGCTACGTCTATCGCAATACGTATGTTTTTTTACTAGATTCATGTGTAAAAATTTTAAGAACCTGCCTCGAAAGGTTTAAATACCACAGACGTTTTCGAATCGTGGCCAATTTCGGCCAGTGCGTACACAAACGCTAAAATAACGAAAATACTCGAGGTTATGTGCGTCCATCATAAAAACACGCAGTTACGTAAACAAAACAATGAATTCCACTGCCCGAGTTTAGTGGAATGTTATGCAAATAAATACCCACTGAAGTTTTCTGTAAGATCCAAATACATAGGCAGATATATATTCTTCAGTTCTTTGGTAACATTTGGCTGAGATGAGAGCCGATTGCAGACCAAGAGTAATTTATAATGCGTTCCAAATAAGAATAGGATCGATTGCCATGTTGTGACGTCACGTCATACTGTCAAATAGGAAGAAATTGGGCAAAATTGAAAAACTCAGATGAAGAAAATTAAAGAATTGAATTCTGATTAAACTTTTTTCGTTACAGTTCGTAAATAAATTAAATTTAAAAAAAAAAACTTGTTTTGCTCACCGTAATAATTCTTCGATTTGACAGTATGACTTTTTTTTTTTAAGGTGGGAAGTCATCCAAATGACTTCTCGCACTCTCTGGGCGGAGCGTGAGGGCGTCTAAGACTTTTACTGACTAAAACCACACCTGTATCCTTCAATTACCCTTTGCGTCCTAGGACTACTGGTTTCCCCATCAGAAATTATCCGCGGTCCTAGTTAGCGGACATCGGCTCTGCTGGGCCCCTACGGTTTGCTGACATCTCTTTGAGGAGCGCGAGGATCTCAACGCGCTATTGACGACTGGGCTCGGTCCGCGTAATTACCGAACAGCCGGACGGCGACCTACCCAGTGCTCGACGTCCGCAAGCCCGCGTCTACTACTACTACTATCCCGTGGCTGGTAGTCGGGTCGGAATTACGGCGGCTAGGGCGTGAGGACCTTCGTTCCCTCACGCGTGCAGCCTCCTCCTTCGCTAGCATTACTGCTTCGCAGAAGGAGGCGACCGCCTGCCATTCCACCTCGCTCCGGACCTGCCTGAACCAGGGCCCGTCGCGAAAGGTCGCTGCCGTATGACGTACGTCACAACATGGCAATCGATCTTATTCTTATTTGGAACGCATTTTAAAAGCTATTGGAAGCTATTTAATCGCTTGTGTCGGATTCGTCCGCCTAGTGTATTCGTGTCCTATTCGCCAGGGTCGTGTGTATGCGACTGGGTAGGTATTCCATCTCGTTTAGCTATTCAATCCCTTAAATAGGTAACAGAAGAGCAGACGTGACAGAGTATTGGTCCGTTTGGACCCTGGCGAAATAAACGCCAATGTTTATCGGAATTATCTGACGTAAGCGGTTAAAAGGAAGTACTTAGATTAGTAAACGAGCTTGTTAGATCGTGGTCTATAAATTCACAATCGTAGTACTTAAACAAAGTCAATATTTTCGTAAACAAAAATGTTAGTTCTTAGGCGAAAAAAGCGCGCCAGCTTTTTTTTCCAATTACACCGCGTTTTCCTGCTATTTTGTCACGAGTTATGGAATTAACTCAATTAACGATGTCCAAAAAAATTTGTATAGATCTACTCGCTACTTGTCTCTTAGACGTCCAACAGGAATATGTTTCAGACACCGAACATAAATATTTCTTGTTAATATAATTATCGAAATTTATAGACTGTAATAAAATTTAATGGTAACCAATTACATCATAACTTTTATTTACTGTTTACTGTTATTGGAAAAAGCTTACCTCGCAAACGCACGCCACTTGCTCCTGTGTGAAGCCGAAACTCGGCAGGGGAGCATCTCTAGGGGGGCTGGACTCCCGCTGACCCCATTCGGGGCCCCCCAACATGTCCAAATGCTCGTCTCCAGCCACTTTGACACAATTTTACACCGATTTATGCGAGAAACCACCAAAAATGGCAATCAACAACACAAATTCACAAAAATTTACAAAGAGTCATTCACTTTCCCGCGCTTTCACAGAAGTTCACTAATTTTTTTAATCTATGGTTGTTTTGTTTAACGACGAGAATATCGTTGCGTTCAATACTCGAGTGTTTGCACTCCCACTGTTTTTTTGAAAATACTTAAAACGGTAAATAAACATAAAAAGGCGGCAGTCCCAAAAATGTTTAAACAAAAGCGATCACCTTTTAAACGTCGATTACTTATTTGTGTTTCGATTTCGAAAATGGTCTGAAGTTTGTTTATGAATACGAGTGAGTTGTATTTAGAGTCAACTTTTGTTTTAATTTTATTTTTTAAATTCACTCCCAGTCTCTGTCTGGATAAAGTCCGTTTACACCATGCGTTATTTTTGTTTAAGATAAATGCTTTTAAAATTATTATTTGGTTGATGTATTTCACTTCGTTATTGGTTTTCTCTTCTTTTTCATTTTACTTTAATTACTGCAGACGTTCGCTGCGTTCACCTGTAACAACAGAAAATCATTTTAATTAATATTGCAATTCAGAAAAAAATCTTCAACAATAAAATGCATTACAATACACATACAAAAGCAACTTAATTTATAATGAAAGGTACATGAATTATAGGAATTATTGTGTAGATTTTTATAGAAACAAAACAATAACTAAATAAAATAAAACCACAACAAAGAAATTGTTGACATAATTTTTAGCCGATGAAAAGTAAAAATCTTACCAACTAAGTACGATTAATTTGGTAATTGAGTCAAAAACCACGAAGTAACGAAAACCTCCAGACATGAATTGCCTAAAATAATAATGTGCATTTTAATAACAATTTATTGTACTGCAAGTCCCGGCGATCCCCTAAATAATTATGTCTCGAAAAGAAGTAAGATAAAGGAATTTTTACATTTTTGCTGTGTTAGATCTCATCTTACTGCCACTAAACATACTACTATTTGTCATAGAAAAGACTTGTTGACGGATAGGGGGGGGGGGGGGGGGGGATGGGAGATCGAATAAAATTATAGCCAGCGACTATTCGTTAAGCACCCATAGTTATTATCTTGATCATTTTTGTATTGTCTTGATTTCTGTCTGAAATATTTTCGTTTTAACACTTGTTTTAATCATAGCATAGAACAGCATAGCGCGTGGTGGATTACGGCCCATTCCCTCTCCAAGAGAGGAGGCCTGAGTCCCAACAGTGAGAACATCACATGGTTTTAATCATGCTTGTTATTATTTAATATCTAGCTAAGTATAAATTAAAAAGCCGCACCGAACTTAGCGCAGTATCACTTTTGCTAGTAAATTGTAAATATCTCAATTTTATTTTTATTATGATCAGATGCTTAAGTCTACTATAATATCAATGTGTAGCCTATGTCACCCAGACAATTATTACAAATAATATTGATACATTATACATCAAAACCGGTTCAGCAGTTTAGGCGATACGGTAGAACACATGTAAATAAAAAGTTACGTGCATACACACACAGGCTGTTTTTTTTAAATGGTTGATAGACTCACACTTGATCACTGTCTGCTATTAAACTTGACTTGATCACTGCTAAAAACATAATCCTTTCTTTAGGCTTTGCCGCTTAACCGTAGTCGGTTAAAAATTAGTAATGATTTATTAAGTCTGTAGAACAGCATAGTTAATTTCTATCTTCATTACAATTATGTAATTCTAAATTATACATCTACTACTAAAGCCCGTTGTTAATGCTAAACTACATGCAAAATGTTAAATGATTTTCAGTTCGTTACTACTGCCGTATTAACTAATAATAAGCAGATAAAACCTATGCAAATAACACTATCTCAACAGAATCTTTTATAAGATACGGTACGGTAGTTCATTAATATTGATGAGAATTAGGAAAGGGCAGAGAATTGACCCTTGGAAAACTCCCACAGGTTCGATGATAAGTTCCTATTGAAAGAGATGTTTAAAGGGTTTATCTTAAATGTATATTTTTTATTTGAAATTAAATCTGCTCTGTTATCTGTTTAACCTTGAAAAACCACAGATGGAGAAGAATCAGTTGTGATTTAAGTTGATATAGGCCTAATCTATTTCCAAAATTGTTATAAGCTGATGATTATAATGATGCATGGGCAGAGTACAGTGAGCCAAGTTTCATTACTAATTTTTACAAACATAAAACTGTGACGTTAGAAATGTCAGCAAATCTTGTCAAACATTGTTAATATTGAAGTAGAAAAAATACTATAAAACTAATAAGTTAAATTATTTTGTTAGGTTTAGGTAAAGAATGGACAGTATTGTGTCGTAATACATATATCCACCTTAAATAAAAACATTATCTGTAAAGAAAACGTTTATTTCTAAGAGGAATCCTCTTAAACTACATAACAATTTACAATGAATTCATTCCCCTCATAAAACTCCCAGTGTCAACCACATTAAATCAATTTCTCATCGCAATCACCCACAAAATCTTTTGAAAAGAGGCCCCACCATCAATTTTCCATATTTTTATCACCAAAAAAACATACCATCACGTACTTTGAAGCATTACTAAGATTCACTGACGCGACAACGTAAGATTTAGTACAAAATTCTATAAAACAATCCAAATTTTGTGTTACAAAGCCTAAAATACTCTTTAAAGACAAAGCTTATGTATAATGCTGTCTCTTTCTATTTTATTGGTGTAACAAAGCGTGAGAGAGATGCAGAAGGGTCGTCAGGGGGCATGATGTTAAATGTTTGGTGTTTTAAGTAATTTTTATCATCGACACGATCGCAAGGGAGGCCTCCTTGATATATGGAGTTGACGGGTTAACAGTGATGTACATTTATTGTCGATGGTTCTTGTTTATTTTTTTTGTTGTGTGCCAGTTCGTGTTTAGCGAATGAATTGTGTCATAGAGACGATGAGACATTTTTCGTTGTTTTTTTTTTTTGTATAGTTCGTTGACTCTGTTGGTCGTCAACAATTTGAAGTTCATTATTTTGTCTTAAGAACTAGTTGTAACCCGATTTTCGACCGTTCTTCCATATAATTTAGTATTACAAACTATTTCCTCAGCAAAACAGGTGCGAAGATGATCATTTATAAAAATAATAATTGGGCAGCTTTAGAAGTTTCTAAATGTGAGAACTAAAAACAAATAAAAAGCTCATTCCCCGTAATAGGGTCACTTTGAGAAAAAACATTGGACGTCAGAAAACGTTCGAAACAATCCGAAACGACTTCAAAATAATTTAAATTTAGAATCATTGAAGAAATTTAGGTTGCGTTTTGTATTTAAATTGTAACGTATTTGGAAGCGTTCCAAATGATTCTATTCGTCAACACGAATACTTTAAGATACTCATATTCCTATATTTCTAAATAGTAGGTACGCCAAAAGATATTCAGAATGAGAAAAAAATCTGTTTTTCTTTGTCATTTAAATATTTGAAACCTGTCAGGGTTATTAGTTTCGATTTAATTCGGCTAGCTCTATTATCTATGATCAAAAACATAGAGATCATAATCAGAATGACACAAACAAGGTTCATTATATTTTAAAAGAAAATTAACTTATAAAATGCAAAGGAGATGAGATAACAATCTCTAAAGATGATCTAAAGTTCAGCTACTGATACAAGAATAGATAAAACGCGAATATTTTATCATAATGAGATTCCGACTCCTTAATTTTGCAAGGAGGAATATTTTCGAGAAGAAATATACAGTGCTAGAGACGTTCCGTCATAAACATACGATAAAACTGTAATTCTCCAATTAAAATTCCCTTAGTCCGGTTTGTAGGCGCCACTACTCAATATTTTACGTTAATAACGACAATCGACATCGCTGGCCGCATCACTATTACCCCACGTGGTGTCCGCTCCGCGATCCTTATCGCACTACACCAGCTGTAAAACGCAAGATTTATCGATATTTTACCACTCCTCGATGGTAGAACAAATCACGGCACTATTTAGCGATTTGATTTTTCGATATACCAATTATTCGGTTGTGAGGTTTGTCGACTGATTTTATTCAAGATAACATTCTGTTTTGACCGATTTCGTTTTGATAAAATGTCTGAATTAATTAATTGGTTTCTTTAAATAATGGTAAGTGGGAATGTCGATCTATTAATTTAAAGTTTAGTTCATTTACAGACAGACTAGCTCCTGCCAGCGGCTTCGCCCTCGTGAAAGTAGGTTTTTCCATAAAGTGAATTATTGAAAATCCTCTCTTAGTGCTCGCCTACGTCATAAAAGAAAGCCTTGTGTAAAATTTCACGCTCCTAATCCCAGTAGTTTTGGCTGTGCATTGATATGTCAGTCAATCAGTTTCTCCTTTTATATATAGATTGAAAAGTCGAGATATTGATATATCTATCCTCTACCTCGAGAGTTCTCTTCAGGTAAGGAGTAAATTCCCTGCAGGAGTCTGTTTCCTGATAGCTACAACAGGGGTGTTTAAGTCAAGAGTGAATATATTACTTCTAAGCAAGCTACCATTAGGTGAGATAGTAGTCAAGCGCAACCCTAAAATTATAGTAAAAAAGTTCTACTATTTTAACCTTCCTAATAACGATTTTTCAACTCAGTCGTTATTCCCCCGCCTTTGACTTAATTTTAACTTCAAGATAGAATAAGAACATCAAATAATTCTACGTCATAAACTTTTTAAATTAGACAATAAATCTTATCGATTCCAATAAATTTGAATTCTCTAAGCCTAAGCATTTTATGATATTCTTAACATTCCTTACTGGTTTCTTTTGATTATTATTATGTTTTAAAAAAAAACATATCTCTTAGACCAAAGCATGGCAAACAGAAGGTACTGAGAGTTTTAAATCAAGTCAAACCGCGACTCCACATGTGTTTTTCTTTTCATCTTCCTAATT
Organism: Mythimna pallens; assembly: GCA_961205895.1. Lineage (NCBI taxonomy): Eukaryota > Metazoa > Arthropoda > Insecta > Lepidoptera > Noctuidae > Mythimna > Mythimna pallens. The sequence goes on along the minus strand of OY540849.1, from coordinate 13,600,696 downwards.
ATGGCACAATCATTATTCTGCTTCACTCTTTGCCTACAAATTCGATTTCTAGTAACGGTCACCTTTTTGTCAGTGCCGTGAAACTTCAACAAACATTTTCACACCAAAAAACTAGAAGTGCTTAAAAATAAAATAGTACGAACAAATTCCAAAATTAACGCACATTTACCTACCAACTACGCCACTTAAATTCAAATTAAAAAGCTTTAAAATCTCGAACTGCCTTCGCCCATTTCACAAAACTATCAATTAAGAAAACGTTCCAACACTGCGTACAGATAGGCCTAACACAATTGGACCCAGATTTTATCGAGGGCCCATAAAATGGTACTTTTATGTTCCAAGACCTGCAGGAGGTTAATTAATGGCCGTGTAAGACCATATTACACCACGACATACGGCCCTGAGCTTATAATAAACTAAGAAACATTCGTAACATATGTTTTTAGGATAATATTATTGAAAAATTTAATTAATCGCCCGATAAAACTCCGTTTGATGGCTTTACGGAGATCTCCATCTTTTTTTTGTCCTTTGGAATCGTGTTTAAAAAAAGAACGAGGTTCAAACGTATTGAGGGATAGTTTCGAAGTGACACGTCATAGTTTGTATGAGTAATAAAATATTTGGAAAAGAATGTCAACGTACCAAAGACAACCCCTTTGATAGCCTGTGTTTTTGTCTTTAAAGGTGGCAAGAATCACGTTGGAAAATGACATCTAAACCGACCATAACAACTTCATAATTATATAGGATCTAAGGATCACTTAAACGTAGTTTTCTATTCGTAATGATTCATCTCAGAGGCAAAAAAATTCAAAATGGAGGGAAATTAGAGGCGTTTTAAACAAATTACCTCTACGATCCAAATGTTCGCATTTCCCTAAAAATACACGAATTGCAATCTGATCTCCGACCCCTCTAATTTCAGGACTTATAAACCATTATTTTTTATTTGGGAAATCTACAATCAACTCCTCCCACTCTAGGTGAATTGAGAGGGAGTGTGAGATTTTTACTGACTAAAATCCACCTGTATTCCGTCAGTTGCCCTTTGTGTTGCAGGGCCATGGTGACACTTCTAAAAATCCCGTAATTTCGCATAACCATGGTAATTTTCGTTATTTCGGTCAACTAATACCAAAATCTGACATAAGATTTGACAGCTTTTGTCCTTTGAAAGGATAAGACTTGTCACATTTGTGAATCTGTCAACACTGTACAATGTGTATTTTCTACTGTCACGCAGGCAAAGTCGCTAGCAGAAACTAGTTTAGTTTCGGTAAAAATAGAAATAAAATACACATTTTTTTTTAAATCTTTCGTAAGATTTGACAGGTCTTTTCCTTTGACAGGACTTGTCAAATCTTATGTCAGATTTCATCAAGGTTTCAATAACACTAACCACCAATATAAGAATCCTGTATTCAGTTGGGTCTTCACTTCAATACAAGATATTGTTGATGCTACTTTAAAAATTATCACCGAGACACCAAAACCTTTTTCTCCATGACCTTAACAACGATTAAGTTACAAAATACATTTTATTTCGTGAGGCAACACTGCTATAATTTCATATGAGCCATTTATCGAGCTCGCCGTGTGGTCTCGACTTCGAAAGGGCCACCCTATTACTTCTTGACGAGTTATATGAACGAAAGAGGGGTGACTGGTACTTAGTGTACGATACTTAAACACGTGATTGTGCTCATGATAACCAACAACTTTTACTATGGGAACAAACCTGAAATCGCGAAAAAATATCAGCTCAATAAAAATTGTTTGTTATCATGAGCACAATCACGTGTTTAAATATCGTACACTAATTGCCAGTCACCTCATATAGAGGAAGAAAGGAAATACTTCAACTTTGATGCGCGGGGAGTGACGCTAGCTTCTCTTTTGTTCGCTCAAGGTCGCTGGCTTTTATTGCCGCCTTAACCTTATCTGAATCTTTGTTTTAAATGGTTTAAAACAAAGACGGAACTCATTCGTCTGTTCGCTATAAACTTAGAACTACCTATTGAATAGATTTTCATGCGATTGTCACTAATAGAGAGTTTGATTCATGAGGAAGGACTTTTTTTTTCATGTTCCCACTGCTGGGACTCAGGCCTCCTCTCTAGGAGAGGGAATGGGCATAATCCACCACGCGGGCCCAGTGCGGGTTGGTGGATATCACATGTCTTCGAATGTTTGGTTCTAGGATATGCCGTTTTCCACACGATGTTTTCCACCGTTTTGAGAGCAGTGGTGATGAAATAAATTACACAAAGTAATGCGCCTGGCTGGGCTTGCACCCGCGATCTACAACTCGTAAGTCGGGGCCGTTATCACTCGGCCACCACTGCTCTCAAGGAGGAAGGATTAAAAGTATAAAACATGCATATTTTATTATAGTAGAGAAAACCTGACGATTTCAAAGTTTTGTAACACCTGTGCATGGCTGACATCCCAACCATACGTACAAAGCGTTTTGGGAACACATTTATTGTGCGTACGAAGTCTGTTTTTTCTGATAGCTACAACCTAGGGGTCTTTAAGTCAAGAGTGAATAGGTTATTTCTAGGCAAGCGTGCTCCATCGTCCCACATTATCGCTTACCATCAGTTGAGATAGTAGTTAAAAGCGAGCCTATCCATAATAAAAAATTCAAAAGCTGGGTGAGGAACCGTGGGGAAGGTGTCTTTAGGAAATATAATAATAAAAATAAACTAAGTGCCATATAAATGAACGGATGCTTTTAGTCACATGACGACACAAGAACCTGTATTAAAACATCAGTCTGCCTCTACACTGACATGTCTGCCAAATACAAATGAGTCATTGGATTGGGAGCATTTGGCACGTCCCCTTGTACTGACCACCGTTTGTGAAGCTACGAACATATAGGAGAGGCCGATGATCTTAATTATTTTGACAGGAAGCTAATTGCTACACAACATCTGTTTTTTTTTTTGAGGTAAGACGTAGTATAATATAATATTCCACTACTATCACACAACGTCGTCTAGTCCCAAGCTAAGCAGAGCTGGTGTTATGAATACTAGGCAACTGATAAACATACTTACATATTTCTAAATACATACATATTATATATAAATTACACCCAGACACAGAACAAATGATCGTGCTCATCACACAATTATTTGGCCTGGGTAGGAATCGAACACATAGCAGCGGCATAGCAGTCAGGGCCACTAACCACTAGACCAACAAGCCAGTCAAATTACGTTTCCTGCTCTGGGTGGCGCGAGAGAGAGTGTCAGGTTTTTTAAAAGTCAAACTTTGCCCTACACTGGGAATATCTCCTATACCGTATTTACATACACAAGAAACTCAGACCTCATACAAATATGTTGTTCCATGCGGAAATTGAACCCACGACACGCAGCGCAACATTCCATTGCTCAACCACTGCTCCAACCATGCTACCACCACCCACCCGTCGGTCGTCCTTTGCATTCTAGGTTCACGAAAGATTTATTCCGCAGCCGTAACGAGCATCGGCTCTAGTGGGCCCCGGTCCATTTTGCTGACATATATATTGTTATGTCAGTGTACGTTGATATGTCAGTCAGTTCAATCCTCATATAAATTTGTTTATATATTTTTCATTATAAACTGTTTTATTTAATTTTGTAATTAAGTTGAGTAACGCATTTTTCTTTTATAATTCAGAAACAACTAAATCTGGTGGGGATTGTTACTTATTTTTCCAAAAATCCCCATACGAATTAGTTTATATATTTTTCATTATAAACTGTAAAACATTTTTCATTTTTTCATTTTTCACTGTTTTATTTCATTTTGTAATTAAACTTAATTACACAGTAACGCATTTTTCTTTTATAATTCAGAAACAACTAAATCTGGAGGGGATTGTTACTTATTTTTCCAGCAAACCCCACTAGTTAAATTAGTGGGGATTTCTGGAAAAAAAAAGCAATTGGTGGGGATCTGTCGGTGGGGATTTCTGGCGAATGAATGAATGAAACCATCTTTGAGGCGCGCGTGGAACACACCGCGCCGTCAATTCACCAGATGGCCGTCCGGCCAGCTACCCATTGTTTACCACCCGCAAACCCGCACCTACGTTAGCCACAAATCGCCCTGCGAATCCCGACGTGACATAACATACCATCGCGTTTGTACTCCCTGATGCGGATGGCAGATATAATGTATTTTACAAACCCATCACAGTATCCCCAACCACTGCAACTCCAGAACTTCCTGACGACCACAAAAACAGCGCCAAATTAATGAAGCTGGACAAGTCCCAGAAAAAGGATTCGAGGATTCGAGAGAGAATAGAAAGAGTATTTTCGAACACGTACCGACATTAATCAGAAAAGAAAACCAGCAGACCTACCCAAGTTACGACCGTTTCGTTTCGAATCTCTTTCTATAGTCGGTGACGCCTTCGATTCCTTTGTTCTGACAGCGTAACTTAAAGTTGAGATGATGTCATTTGAAGTTTTCAACTAGCGTTAACGGCATCCAACTCAACATACATTTCCACTGTTTTTCATACAACCCCTCTTACGCGATTATGACGTTATTACACATTTTTCATTAGATATTTTGGAAATACAGTATCTTGTGGTTGGGCCCACAAGATACTGTGCGTTGCATTGCGTTAGAAGAAGTAACAATCTTTTAAACCATGCTTGATGTTGACGATAGGCGAGTGAAAAAGGACCCTCTTAACGATTGTAGATTATCAACTTGGCTAAGCCCTCAAAGGAGCTAGAAATACAGAAGACAATAATGTTTAGAGGTGTGGGAATGGTCGAAAGAGTAACGGCGGCCCAGGGGCCCATGCTATGATAAAATGCCAGGAGAGCGAACGACAAAGAGGGATGGAGTTACACACCCTATAAAGGGTGTAGGGGACAGATCTCCGCAAATTTTAAGGGCCTGCTCAGTACACGAAACTGAACCACCTTCCACAAGATTATTTTTTAGGGAACCGAAAAAATATCGGCCTCTCCATACAAAATTATAAACTTGATTGGACAGTTTACTTCACTACAATAATTTTCTTTTAGGCGTCGCTTCAATTGGTTCCATAAATGTTCAATTGGGTTGAGATCGGGGCTCATGGCTGACCATGGTAAAACAGAGATATTGGCGTCAGATAAGAGCTCTCTGGGTTAGGCGAGCCGTATCCACGCGAGCATTATCATGCATAAGGATGAACTTGTTGCCTACTCGTTGTGAATAGGGAATGATATGAGGCCGGACCACACGCTCGACGTAGCTGGCGGCAGTTACAGTATCCTCGTTTAGAATTTCTAACTCTGTTTTACCCATTAAGCTTATTCCAGCTCACACCATAACACCAAACCGATCAGTCTCGTGGATACAAGGGTCGGTAAAACGTTCACCTTCTTTTCTCCGCACTCGTACACGTCTGTCGTCACTATGAAACTTAACTTTACTCTCATCTGTGAAGAGTACAGTTCTCCAATTGTCCATAGTCCAGTCCAAATGTTCGCGTGCGAACCTTTACCTGCACGATGAGCCGTCGTAAGTTTAATGCGAACAACACGCATTCTGGATCGTTGTCCATCTTCATGGAGTCTGTTGCGGATCATTTGGTCGCTTACCCGTGTACCAGTGGCTTGCCGTAGTCGGTTTTGTAAAGTGCGGGCAGAAACGATGCGCTCTCGAAGGGCAGTTAAACGAAGATATCGATCCTCTTGAACAGTTGTGGATCGCATTCTCCCTGATTCACGTCTTCTAGCAAAACTGCCAGTCTCCTGGTAGCGTTCCCACACATTCCTGATAGCTCGCCGGGATACTCCTAGTCGTAATGCTACTGCACTGGATGCAGTTTCCATGCTCATACGGCACATATGGTGCCAAATACGTGGCATTACAATTCGCTCTAATGACTCAATTAAAAATCAGTTAAACAAAACAAGAAGCGCCTGTAACGATAGTCACACACAACTGACTGCTGTCTTTTTGTATAATATGGTGTAGAATAAAGAATATAATAAATAATAAACTGAATAGCAAATTGTGCATAGAGTGATTTTAACTTAATTTATTTTTGTCTCGCCACTTGAGGGTAAAAATTAAAAAAATGTTGTTCAAAAGAACGATAAGAACTCATAAACATCTAAATTTTATGGTAAAACACTTGAACTTGCACATAAATAAGTTCGAAGTAACATGTCAACACTTTTTGTGAACAAATCATGGTGAGCCCTATTGGGTTTTGAGTAATTTAATTTAGGGGTCCTCAAGGCTAGAGTGAACTTAATAAACTAGTGCACCTTACCATGAACGATTGCATCACTGCTTACCATACCTGATCAAGTGGGATCGCAAGCACTAGTTTAAATTATAAAAAAGGCTTTGTTCTGAGAATATACAAAAATCCAATAAAATTTTACCTGACTTAGGAATAGACAAAGATTCAGCAGTCAGCAGTTTCACTCGCGACCAGCTAGACAAAATCAACGAAGCACTAATTAGGATGATTCATCACTTATTAGATTGTAAAGTGTACACTGCTGAATTTATGTGTCAATCCATAATGACTCATTTGAAATGTAATTGCGGCCATGTGGCTGATGAAAAACGTAAGCTGCTGTGTATGTGTTTGTTGTTTTAGAATACGTATAGATAGTACTACCTAAAAGAGTAGATATACCTAATCATCATCATCATTTCAGCCGAAGAACGTTCACAATTGGACATAAGCCTCCTCCAAGTGTCGCCAAAACGAACGGTCCTGTGAATCTCGCATCTATCGCACTCCCGCGACTCTTACCAGGTCGTTGGTAAGCCTTGTAGGAGACCTTCCAGAGCTGTGTCTTCCGGTGCGCGGGCGCCACTCTAGAACCTTTTGATCCTATACGACGAGTAGGTTAAACTAAAGTTGAACCGACGGAGGAGCTGTGACAGACGTTAAATCTTTATCAGCATGCTATAACTGCAAAACACAAAAGTCACCTCCAAAAGGACGGCAGTGTCCGCGTATGCAATCCAATAATAAATGCAAAGCTAGAGTTCATAAGCATAATCAGCCTTTTAAATGTTCCCACAGCTGGGACTCAGGCCTCCTCTCTAGAAGAAAGAACTGTTCATATGGAATAGACAAGCATAAGCATAATCAGCCTTTCAATGTTCCCACTGCTGGAACTCAGGCCTTCTCACTAGGAGAGGGAATAGGCCGTATTGCACCACGCGGGCCCAGTGCGGGTTGGTGAATGTCACATGTCTTCGAATTTTTGGTTCTAGGACATGCCAGTTTCCTCATAATGTTTTCCTTCACCGTTTTGAGAACAGTGGTGATGAAATAAATTACACAAATAATGCGCCTGGCTGGGTTTGAACACGCGACCTGCAACTCGTAAGTCGCGGCCGTAATTATTATTATTCGGCCACCACTGCTCAATCAGAATCGACAAATCACACACATATTATAAAGGCAAAAATCGTATATTTGTTACTCTTTCAAGCTCAAACGGCATCAAGATTAGGGAGATTATGTTCTGGAATGCCTTATAGGATATTTTTTATCCATTGAGTATGTTCTTTTAGGATAATTTCCTACACAGTAGGTGCTAGTACAAATTTTAACATGATAATATTGATAAAGAAATATCACATGTGCTATGCCAAGACTCGGCCGGGTAGGCTAAAATTGTGTACCTTTCAACCAATCCGTTCAGACGTTTGAACGTGGAGAAGTAATAAACACACACATATAATAAGGCTTCAAGTAACGCAATATAGAAAGAAAGAAAGAAAAAATGTTTATTTGACAAACAATAAACAAACAAAGTCCACAATATAATGTAGGTATATGTTTTGATGATGATAATGATGTTTTACTAGTTCCAAATGACAATTGCAGCACTGTTAGTGGGTTACTAAGGGAGAAGATGTACTCCGATTCTGTTTATTAGTTTAACATCTCAAAATAGAGCGGTATGTTTCAAACGCTGTACTGTTTTGAAATCCTCATGCATAGCCTTGACCTGGGATAGCTGAGAAAACATTGTCGAACTTATACTGATTAAAACTAACCGAAGGACGTTCTCATTGATCAAGAGTTTGAGTTTGAGACATCGCGGACAATCTCCTAGTCGACTGCGCACTCAGGTTGGCCGCTGTAAAAACAATTTGGCCAAATGGGGCTTCCTCGACCCATCTCTAACACAGTGCCAGTATGGAGCCGTTGCACAGGACATGCGTCATTTGCTATGCTGTCCATCCTGCACAACAACCTGCAGTTTTCAGGATCTGTACGAGGCCAATAACAGAGCCGTAGAGGTGGCCAAATACTGGTCAGAAAAAATTTAGTTAGAGTAGATCGACACACAAGGGGAAGATTTATCCAGAGTAGAGACTATTCTATAGTTTCTAGAAATCATTAGATTCCTTCGTCAGTCCTGCAACACCCTCCAGCCTCCTTCGACCTCCTATCGCAGGTCTACTGGAAGAAATTCGTTTTGAAATATATATCATATCTGTACTCTTCTATCTGTATGTTTTTTATTAGTTTTTAAGTACATATATATATATATGTCATAGCTTCTGCCAACGGCTTCCCCCGTTTGAAAATTGGTTTCTCCATACAAACTTCCAACCCCCGTTTTACCCCCTTAGGGGTGGAGTTTCGTAAAATCCATTCTTAGCGGATGTCTACACCCTATAAGGAAACTACCATAAGGAAATTACTCATTTATAATTACAGTATTTAGAAAAGGTAGCAAGTAAGATACATGCATGGAAAATTTACTTTACTGTGCCATGCATTCCCTGCGAGGGGGCTCCATCACAGGAAATGCGTCACCTGTTTTGTTGCCCGTCCTGCACAGTCCTTTGCACTTTTCAGGATTTGTACGAGCCCAATGTTAGAGCAGTGGTGGCCGAGTGGTAACGGCCCCGACTTACGAGTTGTAGGTCGCGGGTTCAAACACAGCCAGGAGCATTACTTTGTGTAATTTATTTCATCACCACCGCTCTCAAAACGGTGAAGGAAAACATCGTGAGGAAACCGGCATGTCCTAGAACCAAAAATTCGTAGACATTCACAAGAAGACATTCACCAACACGCACTGGGCCCGCGTGATGGATTACGCCTCATTCCCTCTCCTAGAGAGGAGGCCCGAGTCCCAGCAGTAGGAACATTAAAAGGCTGATTATATTTATGCTTATGCTATGTTAGAACCTACAATAGCCTCTTAGTTTGTCAACGCAGCATGGAACGAAGCATGCTTAACATAACACTACGGGACCGGTGGACAACACTAATAATAAGGGAAAGAACAAAGGTAACAGATGTAATACAGAAAATAAAGAAACTCAAATGGAATTGGACTGGTCATATAATGAGGACCAACAGTGGAAAAAAATGGACGAAGGACGTAATGGAATGGTACCCTAGAAACGGAAAAAGACAGAAAGGACGTCAAACCAAAAGATGGGAGGATGATCTGCCTAAAGGATGGAGGAGGATAGCTCGTGACAGAGATAACTGGAAGGAAATGGGGGAGGCCTATGTCAAAAGACAACCTGACTAAAATGTTGCAAAAAAAAATGTATTTTCAAAAAGTAGGACTAGATTAAGAATTTTGATTTTATTTAAGTAGTATAAGTCAAACTGTAATATGGTCAGCGAATAAAGGCTTTTATTATTATTATTATTATGTTAGAACTAAACAGAGCCCATGACATGTTAAAATGTCAAGCGTGCGAGCGAGACAGAGGAATGTAGCTGTATACTCTATATAGCTTGCTAGCCATCCCTTTAACAGTTCAATTTAAGTCGTCAAATGGATCGCGCTAAGAGATCGTGTTAGGGGCTCTGGTTGCTTAACACTGGTCAGAGAAAAATAAATTTAAGTTTATTGACAGGAAAGGAAGAAGAATAATCAGGATAGCAACCAACCGATTGACCTATAAAGTGAAGGTTCGCGAGTACATCCGTAAGAAGCTGGCAGCAGTATCTTCATCATAACGCTAATTTGTTTTCTTATCGTAGTCTGCACCAATTGTTTCACTAGATTCGTGTATTCCCTTTTTTTCCTTTCTAGTTTTAGTACATATAGATATTTTATGTATATTGTATTTATAGTATATATTTGTATAAAATATAATGTCTTATAAACAATATGTATTGCTTAATATTGCGCCTACTACAATTTGTCTCTGCATCACTGAAAGGTTGACATGGTAGAAAATGCCTTAAGGTCCGCCTCTGTACTTTTGTGTGCATATAGAATAAATAAATAAATATATACTCATAAATATAAGTTCTTTCATACAAAGTTTAACGTCAAATGACATCACGTCCCAATTCCTCTAACAAATCTATGAAAATTAATAGACCGATGGACGTTAAAGTCCATCTGTCACGGTCAATTTTACACAGTAGCTATAAAATAAACTAAAACAAATATATTAGGAAAATAGAAGTACAAAGTTTCTCTATGAAGTTTAACACCATATCTCCAAAGAGGTTTTTAACAGCATTCGGGCGGAAGTAATGTGCTTTTTAATTTTGGAATGTTTCTGTTTTGTCTTTTGTTTTTAGAATATCTGTATTCTCTTTGATTATGCGCAAGGATCATATCGCTCACCTAGTAAAATATTGGCATATCTACAATAAATGCGAAATTGAATTATTTAAACGGCCTAAGTGTTTAAAAGTGGATAATTTATATCCTTGAATATCTATTATGGTCTATACTAGTAGCCAACATCACAATTTCTGATATAAAATGAAAAATGAAATTAAAACTTTCTTTTAAATATATTGTTTGTACAATCTTTAGCTCTTGTAGCTGTAAAATATGAAAATGTAGATGTGCCAATATATTGCTAGATGAGCGATATATACCTTACGATTTAAATGCGTTGTTGTATTGTGCAGTGCCGTGTAAAATCTTTTGACCATTTGTCAATGTCTTCTGAAATATTAGTATTTGTGTTTGGAGAAAAATGGAAATGCGTCTACATTTGCATTTTTTTTGTTTACATGCAGTCTTCCCGGCCTAATATAATTTAGCTGTTTTCAAGGCTACAGTAAATAAGCTCTTAATAAACTAGTGCGCTTCACTAGCAACGATTGCATCGCTGCTTACAATCAGGTGGGATCACAGTTAATCAAAAGTTTGTCATTTAAAAAATGGAATTATGCAAACAGTTGTTTTTTTAATTTCCTGATTCTTGATGTCACAATTGTTGACCTTAGTTATGAATACCTTATATTTAATTGTGGAATTAAAATCAAAGCTAAAAAGCCGGTCTTTGTAGCTACTCTTAATAAAGTCCTATGGCCAGTAGTGAATGTCTATCAACCAAAATTATATTCGCCATCCTAGTATTTGTCGAACCTTCACCGCAATCTATTCAGAGTGCATTTGCTTAATGAATTTCAAATAAAGCTGCATTGATTCATAGATAGGTCATGTCTTCTGCAAAATATTAACTTCGGATATCAATGTCTAGGTATATTGCATAAATTATAATAGCTTAAGCTGATTTTGAAAGCTGATTATCCTTATAATGTTCCCACTGCTAGGACTCAGGCCTCTTCTCTAGGAGAGGAAATGGGCCTTAATCCACCACCGGTCTTTAAATTATGGTTATAGGAAAAGCCGGTTTCCTCACAATGTTTTCCTTCACTTGTTTGGGAGCAGTCATGAGACATAGCCTGCCTGGGTTTATATCCACGACATACAAGCCGTAAAATTCGAGGCCTTTATCACTAAACTACATCTGCTAGGTTATAATGAAGGGCTATTAGAAACCCAGCATCAGACGGCATCAGTCTCTCTGATATTACTACTGATAAAAACACATATATTACTATTTTAAAGCATAGCATAGCACACACAGTCTACAATGTTCCCACTGTTGGGAACATTGGAGTCAACACTGGCCTCTTCTATGTGACAGGGGTGGTCTATAATCCACCACGCAGGCCCATTGCGAATTGGTAGATATCACAAGTGTAAAAAAATTCAGTCCTTATATATGCCATATGCTTTCACAATATATCTAAATTTTATGTTTGTATTTCATGCATGTTTCATGAACTGTTACTAAATAAATAATAATATCGATACCTGTAATAAGAATTGATTTAAAAATACATTTATTTTCAGAATTTTCTGCTCTTTCTTGTGGTATAATTGAAATATTTTTATCGTTAAAAAAAAAATGTCGCATACATTCCAGATTTATACTTCACCTAAACATATTTTTTGAACTTCAATAGACGTATTAGACAATTTTAATTATTGCCAGTTCGTAGTCTTCTTGTATTCCTTCTTCGTTAGCGTAATCATGGTCATGTACAACGAGCAGGATACAAAAAGAGGTATCAACAAAACAAATTCAACTCCAATATATTATATTATTGTTTTATTAAATTACTCTGACTTCTAGAATCTGTGATAGAATGTGATACTGTCACTAGTCACCTGTATGTTCTTCATCTTTCTCTATATTAATCCTATTCGTCTCTTATGATGTCAATGGCAATTTTTTTCAAACCACATTCTTCAAACACTGTGTTTTCACAGTTTATATGACTCATAAATCTGTTTACAACATCATAATGATCACTGGTATTCTGCGCGAATTATGCGCAAGAGTTTTATTAGCTTTATTTATTTCTAATAAATTTTTTCTATCATATTTGTAAAATTTTCTTTTAGAATCTTTTGAGAGTGTTAATTTTGAACCTAAATGTCGTACATTTATTTCAAAATTGGTAATTTAGGGTACAAATAAAGTAAAAAATAAGTCGCACTTCCTATTTTAAAACTAAAAGTGTGGCGCTAAACAAACACGCTAGCCGTCGGCAGGCGAGCTTTAAAAATAAGGAAGACAGGCCGTGGCATACTCACACTCATGTGCACCGCTAAATTAAGATCCGTCTCACATCACACCAACAGCTTTAACAAGCTAAATGCTAAAAATAATACCCCCACCAATGACGAAACACAACCTATTTACGATTTACTATTCAAAACTAACAAAACCGTTACGAATTTATATATCGAACACAGTGAAACACCGGCAACTAAACACACTGGCATACAACACGAAATGAGTTCGAAATCCGAATTTTTTTAAATGCCGTCAATACCAAATTTGAAACGCGTGTGCGTCGCTCGAACGCTAAAATGGAACTGGTTTGACTTGAACTTCCGCCGGTCCCTGCGATTGGCTGTCATGAATTAAAGAGATGGAATCGTCCAATAGGGTTGTGTTAAACCATTGAAGGGTACCGCCTCCTATTGGTTGGTGTGTAGGTTCGCCATTTTTCAGTTTCGTGAAACAATTGGGTTTGTTATGTAGGCGGATTCCTGACTATCACCGGTTAGCGGTTTGTGAGACAGTGTGGATATTTTCGTTCGTCCCACAATACTGGTTTCAGCTGGCATGATTAAATCATCCGGTGTTGATGATGTAACTGGGGTGAAGAAAGTCTTTCTCGGTCAATTATTTGGTTGGCTGCTAATTCTGAATGTGGCAGACAGAGTGGGCGATGCGGGTCAGGAGTTGTTGGCCTTTCGTTAATGTTTTCATTTACTTTAGTTAAATGTTTTGGTTTGGGGGAATGACTATGCTTAGGTACTGATAATGCTACCAGGAGTGAATATAATTTCTGAGGTACTACTTAACTAGACCAATAAAACTACACAGGCTGTAAAAATAATTAAATCTAAATAATTAATCAAAAATAACAAAGTTTTTAAAACTTTGATATTTTTGAGTAAATTTTGACTCAAAAATATCAAAGTTGAACTGTGTGATTTCAACTCAAACAAAATTTGAAAATAATGTTGATGATTTTAACGCAAGTAAAATCTTGGAGATATAATTAATATGATAAGTAATAATATTTTACTAAAAATGGAATAAAAACAAACACTTATCACAGTTTTTCTGTAAGCAGGTATAACATTTAAACACCAGGAATTAATTTACCATTAAGTAACATTAAGTAGCCACTAAATTTTACTTGGAAAAATCCCGCCAAAACCTCTCGAGTCCGCCTTCTCTCCAAGCGTCATTGAGGTATTCAATGCTTTCCTCAGATTTCTGATTTAAGCATTTGAAGTTGAGTATTTCTCAAACTTTAAATTAGTCTGCAAACCTATCAAAATTTGTCACTAAAGTAAGGTTAGACACGTTCTTGACTAACAATTCTCAATTCAGAAACCCCCCCTTAACACTAAAAGCGCGGGAGTCCCAAATTTGACCCATTCTTTTGTTCTTTCTTCTCTAGTGTTTATTGTGCGTTATACGTAGTAGTTTTATTATCGTAAAGTACACCAAAATATCTGTAATACATAATAAAAATATTGTATTATCAGTTACTAGTTTCATTTGTATACCAATTCTCTATATTAGTACTGTAGAAAAATAAAATGACAAAATTTACACTGATATTCCTCGCTTCTATACTCCATCGGTTTAGCTAGTTAACTAAACGTAAACAATCTTAATATGTCTTTTTAATATTAAAAAAAAAAACATATAAAAGACACACAAAGATTATTTAAATTTAGTTAATTACCAAACATCGGTATAGGTAAATAACAAATTGTAAACATTTTCAGATAAAAATTATAGACAACTTTTAGATAAAAGACATGTCAAGATTGTTTACCTTTAGTTAATTACTTAAACAGATGGAGTATAGAGTTAAACTTTTAAACCATAATTATGATAAAACTCTTTACTCTCTGCCCACATTCTAACCTCACATTTGTTACCAGCCAGACACAACACAGCGCATAGTCATCCTACTTCATTCAATTGCACTTGATTAAGACGTTCGCTCATTAAATCATGAGCCCCCAATGAACACATGAACAAATATTAACACCAAGCCTTTTGGTAGGTTAAATATGGCCGTTTACAAGATATGGGATACCGACGAGTTGTGAGTTTGTATGCGTCTGTTTTTAGGGTTTCGTACCTCAAAACAAAAAAACGGAACCCTTATAGGATCACTTTTTTTTCCGTCTGTCTTTCTGTCTGTCTGTCAAGACCCTTTTATCTCAGGAACGCCTGGAAGTATTAAGTTAAAATTAAAACCATATATGTATGTGTTTCCTGACAGCTGTGCAGGTGTATTTAGTCAAGAGTGAATAGGTTACTTCTAGGCAAGCGCGCTCCATCGTCGACCACAGCATCGCTTATCATCAGGGTGAGTTAGTTGTTATGAGCAATCGTATCAATAATAAAAATATAAATATTGCTTCTTCCGTTCTGGGTGAATCGAGATGGAGTGTCAGACTTTTATTGACTTAATCCCATCCGTTTTCTTACAGTTACTTGTAGCGTTGCAGGGCCGCAGTAACTCCTTCAAATAATCTGACAGAGTAGTACAGGTACTTGTACAGCCATGTGATCATCATTATCTTATTCTAATACATTTACATTTAAATCTTACATCATAAATAAACTTAAACTAAATGTCATTAAAACTATAGAATTAATATCACTCATTTGTAAAAGATAATCTTACAGCTAAACGTCAGCATTTATTATTATTGTATGTCACTTTCATTCTGACACAGCTGAAGCAGCTGAAGTGGCGAACATGTTCGCCACTTCAGCTGTTTCTATAATTAGGACATCCTCTGCCAGTGTAATAATAGCACTGTTAGCAATAATTATAATTACTATCGCATATGCTTATCAAATGTTTTCAAAACGTGCCTACATTTTCATATGGTATTATCCATATGATAATATAGGCCACATTATAGCTCCCTGGGGGACTCCTATGTCTATTAGAACATTTTTTTTTCCACAATGCTATGTTGATGTCACTTTCTGGACTGGACTAAGCCAGCGTGGAGTCTCTAGCAAATTCTCCAAATTGTCTCCTAAGTTTTTATCATAATCTTTCCTATATTTTTCATAAATTATAATAAAGAATTAAAACCAGGTAAGTTATAGATATGATATTTTTGAATGTGCTAGTTTCGGACTGTTTCGATTACGGTTGTAAGAGAAATACAAATAGCAAGATATTTGTTTGGCCAGGCAAAACAAACAATAATCTATCGTAACCTGTCATTTAGTCGGTACGGTTAGGGAGCTCCATAACATCCCTGATGAAAACTTCTTTGACGTATTTTTCAAACAGGTAGCGATGGGTCTAGGTGGTAAAGTCCTGAATTGGTTAGAGTTTATAAGCAGCTTTAGAGAAGTTTGGCAGCTTTAGAGTTTACTGATATCTTGACTAGTTTTTATATGTCCAAGTGGGGTCCACCTTAATGTGCAGGGCATGTAGCATTTATTAGTCTTGCTACGTGACCCCGGCACTTTTGTATTTTTATTACAAAGATTTTGCTATTTGTTAATTTCGTACACTCACCTTATAACCGAAATGTAAATACAATAACAACATTTTTTTCAGTTTCTTTGATGAACATATTATTATCAAAAGTCGTATCGGAATCGTCCCGTCAGTTCTTAAACCCCACTTCAATACAAAAGAACTTTTACTTCAAATATCAAAGAAGGCGAACGTTTGCTCATTTTAGTGCTATTCTTTATTGAATGCACCTTTGGAAAACAATTAAACTTTTTTTCTTTGCTTAATATGGCGCCGTACTTACTCAGCCATTCAGTGGTGGGTTACTTTGTTTAGTTCATTATTGATTTGCTAGCTGAACATAGTAGGTAGGTAGGCAGTTTTTTTTTTTCGGTCGGAAATACATCTTATGACATCCCCCGCTCTGGGCGTAGCGGGAGGTAGTGTCAGACTTTTACTGACTAAAAACCCACTCCTGTTCCTTCGTTGCCTTTCGTACCAGGACCGAGTCTTCCTTTCAGAATCAGACCCTTGGCCCCAGTAGGCTTCGACCCTGCTGGGCCTCTACCATGGCTTCTGCAGTTGCTGACATCTCCTTGAGGCGCGCGTGGAACAGTATGCGCCGTCGACGACTTGGGCTCGGTCCGGACGGTTACCGGACGGTCGGACGGCGAGCTACCCATTGCTTGTCTTGCGGACGGCGAGCAACGGGAAGCTCGCCTTCCCCACGCCTATGGTGGCCGGAAAATGGGAATCGGAATCCCGGCGGTGATTGGGGCGTGAGGACCGTTGCCTCACGCGATCGGCCGCCTCCTTTGCTAGCATTACTTCTCCGCAGAAGGAGGCAGCCGCCTGTCACTCGTCGTGGTTACCGTCCGGTAACCATCCGGACCGAGCCCAAGTCGTCGTTGGCGCGTATTGTTCCACGCGCGCCTCAGGGAGATGTCAGCAAATCGTATGGGCCCAGCAGGGTCGAAGCCTACGGGGGCCATGGGTAGAGTGAAAACGAAACCCAGGGCCCTGAGACGAAGGCAACGAAGGAACAGGAGTGGGTTTTTAGTCAGTTAAAGTCTGACACTCTCTCGCGCTCCGCCCAAGAGCGAGATTTGTCATTAGATGATTTTCCCACCTAAAAAAATAACACTGACAATCCAATGATGGACATTAACCGGTTTGCTACTAAGTATCTAATACAGGTGTCTTGGTACAGACTAAAAACTAAAACCAGACTAATTAACACGAAGTGAAAAATAAAGATATTCATAACACAATAATGACAAATTGATAGACAACCCATGAGTTAAAAGCTCGCCCTCAACGCACAGAACTCTATAAAAAAAAACAAAACCCTAAACTACTTACCACAAATCTAGACTTTATAGTTACCGTCATAAAGTTGACAAAAACAGTTAAATATCTCTTGTTATTTGTATAATGCATTGAATGCGATCATTATACGCTTGTTTGTTCCTTTGTTGCTTTTGTATTCGTCCGCCATTGTAGTTTGACGTTTAGCGGTAGCCATCTTTTTTTTGGCGGGAAACGGATGACGTTTTTGGGGGTCCGGATGATTTTTATAGGTCGTTTTCGTTATGGTTATATTTTTTATGAGATATTTGAATTATTACTTGAATAAAACTGAGAATTATTATCTCAGAGAGGTTTATGGCCAAAATTGGACTGCTATTTTGGTTGTGATCATAATGATGATATTCTATTCAATGTCATTTTTCGAGTCAGTTAAGTTGATCAAAAGTGGAAATATCAGCAATAACTTTGTATTGGAAAATATTTATTTAAGTACCTATATACCTAATTCTTCTGTACGTGTGATATTTTCATCTAACTCGTCCGAAAAGGTTTGAGCGATTTAGGAGCTAAAGCTAAGGCTTATCCTTGGATGGTTTGAAAATATAATTGAAACGGGTAGGTAGTGCTGCAATCGGGTTTAATTTTTTTTTTTTTTATGGAAGCCAGCTTTCGGGCTGGACAAAGTCTGTCGGGGCCGCTTACTTTTTTAGGTGGGAAATCATCCAATGACTTCTCGTGCCCTTGGGTGGAGTGGGAGGGCGTGTAAGAGTTTTACTGACTAAAACCCACTCCTATGTTCCTTCGTTGCCTTGCATTCCCCAGGCCTCAGTTGGTTTCGACCCTGCTGGGCCTCTACGGTTTGCCGCTAGTTAGTCTATAATTTTCTGTATAAAATAATAGTGCAATAGAAAATAAAATCCTGACTACTGTCAAGGACAGAAAAACCTAAGCAAAACTTTCGCGCCCCAATAAAAACGCATTAAACAACCACCGGAACCCATTTCAAAAACCGACATAAATTCAAGCACCTTTTGAAAGACCCTTCAGCAGTCAAGTACGACTCAATACAACACAATACTCTAAGATCATTCATACGATAAAGCTACACAATAGTGAAGCTGTATGCTACAGATTAGAAGGGGTTTGAAAAATAAATAGGATGTTTATTTAGATATTCTGAGGGATTAACATCTTGTACTTAATTATTTTTCTTTCTTTCTTTTTCTTTCTTTCTTTCTTTCTTTCTTGTTACAAGATGGGTGGACGTCTGCGGGATTGATCGAAAGACGCAAATGGACATCATCAAAGTTAAAGTATTTATTAGTGTGCTTTTTGGTAATACAGCAGGTCTTATTAGTTAATTTGTGGTAACTCATAAAGCTACCCATTGCGCATACACTTTTTAAAATACAAAACAAAAACGTCTAGATTTAGATTACAATACAAATTAAAATACAATCTACCTTAAAAGGGAAAATTTACTTTAGGGACTTAAATATTAACTATAAATACTATTGTACTAAATCTAACTATGTATACATATAATACAAATACACAAAATACACTCAGGCGTCGAAGTACTCCTCCACATCGCTGTCATCCGGAAATGTGCCCAGAAGGCTGGCAGCACTGCCACGTTGAATGGCAATGCTAATTCTTTGGGCGAAGAACGAGCCAGCCCACTGGTCACGCAGTGTCGATGAGACGGCGTGAAATTTCCTTGAAAAGGAGACGCGTAATTGGACCCCAATTGAACCTCACCTGATGGAGAGCGACGATGTAGTCGAAGATGGAGTTCGCTTGCCTAGAAGTAACTTATTTACTCTTGACTTGAATACCCTTGGAGATGTCAGCAAATCGTATGGGCCCAGCAGGGTCAAAGCCTACGGCGGCCATGGGTTATGTGAAAGTGAACCCTGGGGCCCTGGAACGAAGGCAAAGAAGGAACAGGAGTGAGTTTTAGTCATAAAAGTCTGACACGCCCTCTCGCTAAACCCAAGTGCGAGAGAAGTCATTGGATGATTTCCCACCTAAAAAAAAATACCCCGGGTTGTAGCTAACGTCTCGCAACCATCGGATTCCAGCGGACCTCAGTGATCGGTCCAGCTTGTGACACTAAAACAAAAAGAAATGGGTGGACATGTTATTCACCACACGTCAAAAATGTGATGAATGAGACACGCCACGCCACGGATATAAAGATATTAAAAAAAAAAACAGCTGTTCAGTACATTTATGTTTGCCTAATGTACTGAACAGCTGATAGTTTTTTCGCGATTTCGGCTTTGCTCCATAGTAAAAATTGTTTGTTATCATGAGCACAATCACGTGTTTAAGTATCGTACACTAATTGCCAGCATGAAATTGCCAGTCACCCTATATTATGCACAGCAATGAGCAAAAACAAACAGACTAAGTATGAACATTATGATGAACAAGAGTATTACATACATAAGAGACTGTAAATAGGCCATTCAGTTAGTTAGTAAAATAATAATCTACACTAATATAAAATAAAATAAATAGGTATAAAGAGGTAAAGCTTTTTTTCTTTATTTTTATGTTCTTTGGTTTGTAGGAGGTAATCTCTGGAAGTACTGGTCCAATTGCTAAAATTTGTTCACCAATAGAAAGCTCCTTAATTTCCGAGTGACATAGGCTATATTTTTTGTACGGGGTCGAAGCCGCAGGCAAAAGCTAGTGATCGATATTATGGTACTAATATCCTTCTTACAATTATACATCACAATAACATTCATCATCATTATTTCAGCCGCAAGCCGTCCACTGTTGGACATAGGCCTGCCCCAAGTGTCGCCACAACGACTGATCCTGTACGTCTAACGTGACATCCGTGGCATCCTTCGGATTCCTGCGGCCCTCACCAAGTCATCGGTCCACTTTGTTATGACTTTCCAGTAAAACAAAGAAAATGGGTTAACGCATGTCAAAAATGTAATAAATGACACACGGTACGGACAGAAATGAAGATTTTGATATTTGCACAGCAATGATAAACGTTATGATGAACGAAGAATACAGAAGACCCTGTAAATAGGCCGTTTAATTAGTTTGTAAAATAATAATGAGCGATAAAGTGATATCCTTCTTACAATTATACATCACAGTTACATTATAAAAGCGGAAGTTTGTAAGTCTATGTATACTCCTTCACGCTGAAACCGCTTAACGGATTAAATGAAATTTCGCACACGGGTAGACCACGTCCTAGAATAGTCCATAGTTTTAATACTGATAGTATATTCCCTTGGAATCATTTTTTACTTTCATGCATAGGACAGTAATATAAATTACTAGCTAAATTTCCAACCCCCGTTTTACCCCCTTAGGGGTGGAGTTTCGTAAAATCCGTTCTTAGCGGATGTCAACACCCTATAAGAAACCTACCTGCCAAATTTTAAGTTTATAGGTTTTATAGTTTCTAAGATTTCGTGAGAAATCAGTGAGTGGTAATTCGCTTTTATATATATAGATTATTTTATTTTACCTAAGTAAGTATAACTTTTCCAGCTAATGAATTGTGAACCCTGAGTTAATTGACAACGAAGATTGATATCAGGATGCAAAATCTAATTAATAAATGCGCACGAAACTATTTGAGGAATTTCACAAGACAGCAGCAGAGCAGTAGGTACACTTCTATCTGTCAGCAGCTTTGCAAGCCGGTCTTCAGTATTCAACTATCGCACCAATAGACAAACAACAATAGATCAATGCATAGACAACAATAGTCTAAGATTACCAGATAAACGGGATCTTTGTCGGATTTGTTTAAAAAAAAATCTTAAAAAAAATAAGACATCTGGATTTTTTAGCCTTTCGAATACCGTAATTAGAGACACAATAGAAAGACAATGAGAAAACGCCGAACGCCGCCGCCGGCGTTCTAAATGTTTCTATTAATTAATTGATTAATGATTCGAAAAACCATAATTGCAGAATTACTTTTCAGATCATTTGTTTTTTAATAAACCTGCAAAAAATTTGATAATCCTGAAAAAAGGAGTCCACGTTAACAACACGATAGTGTTGTTGACAGAAGAGAAAGAGAGAGAATGGAAAAAGACCATTCGTTACATGGACGCCATGTATCACGGGACAAGTGCTGGAAGATGGTAAAAATGATCTCTTCTTCTTCTTTTCAAAATGACGGTAAAGTCGTTAAACTGATTGGACACAGTAGGTGGCTACGTCGGTGGCACTAATGGATCCTCCAAGGTATAGGTTTGGGGCACTCTAACTTGGCTCATTTTTAAAACAATGATGAGATAATGACTCTGAAAAGTGTAGAATAAGCACCTTCTACAATTAAGGTAGCATCAGTCTGATATAATGTGATCACAATATAGATAAACAACCGACATCATAAAGTTTTATTTATTAATTTTACTATTTATGTACACACAAAAATTAGAAAAAGACAACATAAAATAGACAATGGTACAAAGGTACTGCTTGTAAGGTTGTCATATTCCTCTTAATTGCTCTTTATATCGACGGTTGAAAGGCTAATTGATCTAAACGACATTTTTTTTCCAATATTGAGTTATATACATATTCGGAATCAGCAATTTTTGTCCGTCGATTGAGTAAGGTTTAAATTTTTTTGAAAAAATGTCGCTTAGATCAATTAGCCTTTCAACCGTCGATATGATCCAAGTAATAATCCTTAACTCCAAAGCACTCCGCAGTTCCCTTCATAGCCTCACAGTTACTTACCAAGTTAGCACTCACCGTAACAGAGCATCACTGTCAACAATAGTCGGAGATGACAAGATAACACGGAACCTCTGTCAGACGCGCTTGAAAGAAGCCGAAGAAACGGCAAAGATGGCCGACAAAAAATACCCTAAAGGGATGTTGATTATTTGGATATTCGACCCTAATTGTGCAGTGGAGCGTCTATCTTTCTGTGTGGGATAGATAAAGACAGTTCTGAATTGCCTTTAAATCAATCAGCTTGATAGTTTACTTACCTAGGTATGTATTTAGATTCTGTATTTTTCTTATTAGTAGGCGATATTCTTTTGGGTTCCGAGAACGTTCGAAAGAGATACCGCGGCCCTGGATCGCAAAGGGTAACTGAAGGAACGCAGGTGGGTTTTAGTCAGTGTTAGTCAGAAACTTCTTCTCGCTCCACCTAGAGCGGGAGAGTTCTTTGAAGGTTTCCCACCTGATAGCAATGGATTTCTTTCGTTACACAATGTTATTTTAATAAATTGCAAGTCCATAGGTACTGGGGCCACGAGTAGTGTGAAAGTGGAACCCGGGGCCCTGGAGCGAAAGCAACGAAGGAACAATTTTTAGTCAGTAAAATTCTGACACTATCTCTCGCTCCACCCAAGAGCGGGTGACAAATGTGTGAAAAAGGGTGGAAAATAGTCCATCGGTTGTATTGTAGAATACATATCTACAAATCTTGAACTTGTAATCAGTAGGAGACGAGACTTCACTTTCCAGGGTGACTATTGAACGATCACGTAACCCAGTAATTGCTTATCCAACCTCCACAACCCAGTAACTGAGAACTGGTTTGAGCTTCTCTACTTCTCGCGTCTAGCGCAATTCTGCAACTCTCATTAGGATCACCATGTTGAAGTTCTTCCAACACGGTCTCTTCCGGAAAGCAGTCACCACTCCAGAACATGTCTAAAAAACTAAAACCATCAAATATCCCGTCTTCCCTTTCGCTTATAATTTAGGTGTCTTCCAATAAACTAGTGGGATTCACCATCAACGATTGCATCATTGCTTACCATCAGGTGGGATCGCAGTCAAGCGCTAGTTTTTGCCAAATAATAAAAAAAAAAACATTCATTTCAAAAATCAATTCCCATATCTTAGTCATAAATCACATGGACTCAAGTATATCACACAACGAACTTCAAACTTCGAAAAAAAAAAGCCAAAAATCTCGCGCCCCTATTAAAACTATAACAAACTGTGTGCACGGGGGATCACCCCATTACGTCATGGGGTGCTAACAATATGCTGAGTAACGACATAAGAGCTCATAATGACAGCCACAGTTTGGGGTCCCGTAGCGAATTTGTAAAACCATATGTAATGCGGCGTGAATAATGAAGGGGATAATTGCTGGGTGATTTTTAATTGGGATGTTGTACTTTTTATGACGATGTTAGGCTTTTGGGTATGGGTTGCGGAGTTGTTCTATAATAATAAAATAATAGTATCCGCGGACATTCAACACAGAGGGTAACTTCTTCTTTTCTTCTTCTTCTTTTCGTGTCGATGTACTCTAACTTATTTTTTTCTGACCAGTATTTGGCCAACTCTACGGCTCTGTTATTGGCTTCGTATAGATCCTGAAACCTGAAGGTGGTTGTGCAGGATGGACAGCACAGCAAATGACGCATGTCTTGTGCAGCGGGTAACTGAAGGAACATGGAAGTGTTTTAGTCAGTAAAAGTCTGATGATACCTCTCGATCCACTCAGAGCGACAGAAGTTATTTGATGATTAATTTAAAAAAGTTAAAAGTATTTCTGTTTTGAAGATAGGTGGCCTGGGCGGAATGAAGGCTTCCATGGCCCACGTATAAAGGTACAAGTTGGTAGCGGACGACATGAAGCTGCAGCAAACGACGTGTCGCAGCGACACTACTGGTTTCTACGTAATTCTATGAAACTCCCTCCGTAGTTAGCGACATGAAGCTAGCGACGCGTCGTCAAGCGGCAGACGGCAGTGTCATCCGACCGCAGATCAGTAGTGCCGCTGACGCCGGAGCAACGACACGTCGATTTTTCTCGAACACGACAGACATCTTGCTTCACGGAGCACTCGGAACCAACTGGATGCCATCTGCTGTTGCCGTCTGCAGTCGGGTTCGAAATCATCATGCAGTGACATGACGCAACAACGCGTCGTGACGACATGAAGCGACGACATGTCGTCTGCTGCTGCTGCGTGCAGTCGTCTACCAACTTGTACCTTAGTGCTCCTTAGTGTAAATAGACTGAATAGAATGGAGCTACACAATATTCGTGACTGGTTACAGATTTTCTGGCTTCTAACTATACATAACGAACGTCAAAGATCTATTTAAAATGACAGCCGGAACAAACGGCTTGACATAGTTTGCTAAGCACAGAGGAATCTCGGTCCTTCACATTACATTTCCTGAAGCTATCAGGAAATGTAAGTGTGAATGTGTGTATTATAGTAGAGAAAACCTGAGGATTTCAAAGATTTGTAACACCTGTGCATGGCTGACATCCCAACCATACGTACAAAGCGTTTTGGGAACACATTTATTGTGCGTACGAAGTCTGTTTTTTCTGATAGCTACAACCTAGGGATCTTTAAGTCAAGAGTGAGTAGGTTACTTCTAGGCAAGCGTGCTCCATCGCCGACCACATCGTCGCATTCCATCAGGTGAAATAGTTGTCAAACGCGAGTCTAACAACGATTTAAAAAAATAATTTTCTGTTGAAAAAGATTTTTTAAATTGTTGTTAGACATGTTAGAAACTTACTCTAAAACCCGCTCTTATCCCACCGCTTTTAGGCACACAATAGACTGTTTTCCGCACTAGTGCAGAAAAGTGCGCCACAATTTTATTACATTATCGAATCGCCGGTCAAGCCCCGTTTATTCATTACTTCGTAAGTGTATTAAAAAGGGCGTTTGATACACGTGCTAATTTGTCACTGCAGCCCTCGGCCCCATAACACAATCGCCTAAGGCTTGTGCGAATTCCGCCTCGGTCGCAATGACAAACTTTCAGCACTTGTATCAAAATGTACTATACCTAAATGGTTTTTTACCTGACTGCCAAGAAGGGTTATAATTGTAGTCGCTTTATTTATTTCTTCTTTATCGTCCCTAAAATCTTAAGCCCTCTGCTACACATTAAACTCTACGGAACCAACCGTACTGCTCACCCTATTGACTGCACTAAGGGTGCTTGTAACTCACCCAGTAATTGTGGCATTGTACTGACATTGTGCACTTTATTACAAGGTTACAACAATAGACAGAAGATGGGAAACAAAGTGGTGCGTAAGAGATGTACCTTCGATTTCTGATTTGAGAAATATTAAAAAAACCTGTCGAAATTTGGCTTTCGAGTAAGATTTGATACGTTTTATAATTTAAAATTTTCAATTCAGAAACGCCGCCGCCATTGTCCTGTCAGTGTTCTTTCTGTCTTTTTATTTATTCGGCATATCCACTAACATTTAATTATCTATCAAAGAGAATAGAATAGAATAAACTATATTGTACACCACAAAGTAACACAACTTATACATAAACTTAAATCTATGGGTACAATGGCGGTCTTATCGCTGACAGCGATATCTACCAGATAACCTTAGGATGGATAGTAAGAACTTAAAATAATACAGGGTATAATACAGTCTGCTGTGTACTGCTGACAAATTGATCAATCTCTATATATAAAACGCAATACGTAACTATAAATATTTATTTAAATATGTTAGTTTAAAAAAAGAGACGAAAAAAGAAGAAAAATAGAAAAAGAAAAAATAAAGTAGGTAGGGCTGGTGGGAGAAATTAAATTACGTAGAACCAGGATAGTGTTAAAGAGAAAGGAAATGGTTTTTAACTAGTTTTTTGAAAGAAACTAGTGACTGGGATTGCCTAATTGGTAATGGCAACGCATTCCACAAAGGCACCGCCTGGATCGCAAACGACTTGTCACAAAACTTGATAGAATGTGAGGGCATTTAAAGGGTCAAATTCTCCGATGATCTCAAGTGTCTAGAATGTGTGTCATGAAGGGACTTGAAACGTTCTTCGAGATAAGAGGGGGTTGTAGGAATAAACAAAACACTGTAAAGCAACGATAAATTATGAGCATTCCGGTGAAGGCGGACTGGCAGCCACTTGAGCTTAATACGGAATTCAGAAATATGATCAAAGAACAATGGTCATTCTCCTAACATGCTTGGACCATATATTATATTATTATAAAATTAGTAAAACGTAACTTGATGAAACATATATCTTTTGATTTGCCTGAATGAACATTACTAAGTACGGCATTCAATATATTTTTAAAAGTACGGAGAAACTAGTAAATAATTAAAATGTTTTTTTAAGGTTATGTGGTTTATTAGTAATCAAAAGATGTCAAAAATAGTTTTTGGCGGCGTATCTTCGAGTAAAGTTACGAAAATTCACTCGGAGGCTGTTTTAATTATTCAAAAATTGATTCCTCAGAATGTTTACATCCATATTTAAATTAACTATTCATACGAAGACGTGGCTCAAAGGACTTAGTATCCAAGCCTAAAATATTACATATAAAGTTAACAACCTTGTTTGTCAAAAATAGGGTGGCTCCATATTCGATCAATTTACGGCATTTTCAATTCTGAGATGCTAATTTATTTTTTTATTCATGACTATTAAATTAAATACTAAAAAAACAAAACAATCTGTTAGTGTCTTATCTTAGATTAAGTAAATAACATAATTATAAACAGTTGACATAACCTTAGATTTAATTTCGATTAAGAAATTAAATTGATATCGACGTTAGAAAAAGTTTGGACTTTTCTAAGAATGTTAACATTACGGATGCATTCATAAATAAGATATTATCAACCGTTCTAATAAACGAAAACAATTATTTTTCTAAATGAATATCTATTTTTCTCCTGCTTTTAAAAATTAACTGATGTCGTCCAATAATTACATCGATAATAATTATATTATGTTATGATGACAGTCTCATTTCGTTAACAACACTTTTTTTTCCTAGTCCAAATTGACCATCCTTCTTTGCGCAATCCAAATATGAATCTAATACAGAAGTTTTGGAGTCACTCAAGCTTATCTAGCTGAAAGAGATTTTTAGTATGGATTTTTCTGCCATCCATAAGTTGAAACTAGTGCTTTCAGTGACAGTTTGCGAGTTTTCGTTCATCATGCCACAGTAATTAGCCAAAAAATCTCTATGGATCTGTCTAAGCAGTACCTAAGTATTTAAATTTGTGACTAAGGTGAGGAGGGGTAAGTCAAATACCGGGGTAAGTTTATCGCTTTTAAATATATCGAAAAATAAGGGCTTTTTTAATTTACTAAGTCGATAAACAGTTCTGATTACAAAGTTCTCAAAACACAGATTACAATCATGTTTGTGCACATCTAGTTTTAAGTTTTTTTTTTGTATTTTCTCTAGGATGAAACTATTTTTGTCCCCAATAAAATAAAATAAAAATAACAAATTCCCCTTTGTTAATTTACTAGTTTTTCTTCTAAACACAATTTAAATTTTAATTATAGATTTCTTTACCTGGTTGGTCTACTTACCTCTCCCACACATTCGAATCTAAATCACTATTTCAATATTCTTTTATTTATAATTTTCCTGAAATTTAAGTAAAAACTTACCGTTTCCAATAATTTTCCATCAATTTGAAGCCATGCCTAGAGCAGTGGGTGTGTCGGTTTAGACCACGCCTTCCTGCGAAGCCTTCGATGTGCTATCTCTTTCGCACAGGCTGTCTCGCTCTCGCATTGTTAAAAAACTCGTCTTGTTATTTTAGTTTCCAAATATTATTGAATTTTTTGTTTTATTTGTTGAATTTCAGAGAAAACTGAATAGTAGGTAGGTAGGTAGGTATATTTAGGAAAAATGCCTTATTATTTGGTTATGATAATACTCGTTTTTTTTTTTTTTTTTTCCGGTTGGAAAATCATCTTATGACATCCCCCGCTCTTGGGCGGGGCGGGAGATAGTGTCAGACTTTTACTGACTAAAAACCCACTCCTGTTCCTTCGTTGCCTTTCGTACCAGGGCCGAGTCTTCCTTTCAGAATCAGACCCTTGGCCCCAGTAGGCTTCGACCCTGCTGGGCCCCTACAGTTGCTGACATCTCCTTGAGGCGCGCGTGGAACAGCACGCGCCGTTGACAACTTGGGCTTGGTCCGGACGGTTACCGGACGGTCGGACGGCAAGCCACCCATTGCTCGCCGTCCGCAAGCCCGCGCCTACGGTATGATAATACTCGTACGATTACGATACGATACGAGAACAGTGGTGACGGCTCCGATTTACGAGGTGTAGGTCGCGGGTTCTTTGTGTAATTTATTTCCTCACCACTGCTCTCAAAACAGTGAAGAAAAACATCGTGAGGAAACCGGCATATCCTAGAACCAAAAATTCGAAGACATTTACCAACCCGCACTGGGCCCGCGTGGTGGATTACGATCCATTCCCTCTCCTAGAGAGAAGGCCTGAGTCCCAGCTGTGGGAACATTAACAGGCTGATTATACAATACTATTATACGATTACCTAACTACGGTGAAGTATGTTGAGTGAGTTTTTTTTTTATTATTGATAGGTTCGCGCTTGACCACTATCTCATCTGATGGTAAGCGATGATAAGGTCTACATTGGAGCACTCTTGCCTTGAAGATTCCTAGAAGTTTTCACTTGAATTTTGTTTTGGTTAAGCTGCCACAATAAGACAGTGCTTTTTGCACGTTTTTAGTGATATTCTATATTTTTTTAATAATCTTCTTTAAGATATATCCTCAATCCAACTATTATTATTTACTGGTGAAACTCTTCAACTAACCAGATGTTTTTTTTCGTAGTAAGTACTTGAAGTTATCTATATAAATTTATTGTTTTCCCGTAACACGACTTCCTAGTGCTGACCCTTAACATCTCCAGCTCTGGGTGGATCAAGAGCGAGACTTTTACTAACTACAACCAACCTGTTTTAGTTTCCTCTCAGTTGCCCTTTGTAGTCTAGGCATTTCGCGTTCCGCAGCCCTAGAATTAATAAAACTATTTTAAACATTAGCCATTACAATTTAACCAGCTTTGAGTTAAAAGGGATACAACTCGACATACTTACATTTTCACTGTTTTTCATACAACCGCTCTTACGCGATTATGACGTTATTGCATAATTTTCATTAGATATTTTGGAAACACAGTTATCTTGTGGATATTATCTAGGCTTCTATTGAATTCAGATTATAAATTTGTGTAAAACTAATCCAGTAAAGACCTCCGAAAATCTGCTGTTTTGCATGAACTTTGACACTTCATAATTTACTCAAAAATTAAAAAAGTATAGCAATAGAAGCCTTGCAAATTTAATCAAGATTCTGAATGATGACAATTTTTTTCAAAAACTTTTAGTGGTTTTTTTTTTCGTTTGGGAAAATCATCTAATGACATCCCCCGCTTTTGGGCGGAGCGGGAGATAGTGTCAGAATTTTACTGACTAAAAACCCACTCCTGTTCCTTCTTTGCCATTTTTTCCAGGGCCCCGGGGATCTCTTTCGCAACACCCATGGCCCCAGTAGGCTTCGACCCTGCTGGGACCCTACGGTTGCTGACATCTCCTTAAAGCGCGCGTGGGACACTACGCGCCGTCGACGACTTGGGCTCGGTCCGGACGGTTACCGGACGATCGGACGGCGAGCCACCCATTGCTGACCGTCCGCAAGCCCGCGCCTACGGTGGCCGGAAATCGGGATCGGAATCCCGGCGGCGGTTGGGGCGTGAGGACCGTTGCCTCACGCGATCAGCCGCCTCCTTTGCTAGCATTACTGCTTCGCAGAAGGAGGCAACTGCCTGCCACTCCTCCTCGCTCCGGACCATGGCCTGTACCAAGGCCCGGCGCGAGAGATCGCTACCACCGATCGCCCCCACGAGGACACGGCAGTGCTCTGCCCAAGCGGGGCACACCTGTACCGTAGTACCCGGGCGTCTCTTCTGCACGAATCCGGTGCAGGAACCTCCCGAACTTACCATGTCCGGTGAGGACCTGCGTCATGCGGTAAGTAAGGACACCATGAGGTCTTTCCAGCCACTCCTCAAAGAGGGGACTTATCGCCATAATTATGGCGTGGCCAGCACTGGGTTGCGACAGTCGTTGTCGCCATTCCGCCATGAGATCCCGCCGGGAGTCTTTCCGCCATGCCGTGACTTGGAGTTTCGCCCCGGCGTTGCATCTCCATGCGCAGATCGTGCATGCGTGCAAGGTCTTTTGCCTCCAAATCCCACGGTAGTTGGCCAGGAAGGAGGCTCGCTGCTTCGCGGGAAATCGTGCGGTCGTGCATCCGAAAAACTTTTAGGGGTTGAAAAAAAAACACGTATTTCCTGAAACAAGTTTAGTAAAATATTCGAGTAAATCACGGAATTCCTTCTCCTAGAGAAGAGGCCTGAGTCCCAGCAGTGGGAACATTAAAAAGGCTGATTCTGTTATGCTAAATCACAGAATTACCGAATGCTAACAGAGTTTTCAGGCGTTATCTTTCTTTTTTTATCCGACTTCAAAAAAAGCAGGAGGTTATCAATTCAGTTGTATTTTTTTTTAATAATTTTTTTTATGTTTGTTACCTCAGAACTCCGTCATTTATGGACCGATTTGCAAAACTTTATTTTCCCTTTATAGGATATGCTTCCAGATTGGTCCCATTTTTTTCAAAATCCAGTTCTGATGACGGGATTCATGAAGAATCGAGGGAACTCATCAAATATTATTGGCAACCATATAGTGATTTTGGTATTTTCATCGAGTTAAAAAGTAACATTTGATAAAGTGGAACTGAAGTCATCAGTTCCACTTCATCAATATTACTTTTCTGGAAATGGTCAACGGAACTTCATACTCACATAGATATCACAATGAAGATATATATATATAGTTAAGCGACTATGACAATACAAATAAATGAATGGTTCTGTCTGAATAGTTACGTTGAAAATGGTATCATCGAAGTGATCTAATGATGATGATGGAGCCGGAAGAAATAGGCACTCTGGTTATAAGTGTATCGCAACTAAAAAGTGTGAAATAAAAAAAAATTACAAAAAAAATAACCGACTTCACTAAAAAAACACTAAAAGGATCAAAATAACTTTAATTTCGGAAGTCGGTGTTAAATAAGAAACAAACAATACCGAGAAACATCGACTTCCGAAATTAAAGTTATTTTGATCCTTATATTGTTTTTTTTAGTGAAGTCGGTTATTATTATTTTTTTTGTAAAAAGTTTTTTATTTGCATAGCCATAGCCTGTTGGTCTAGTGGTTAGTGGCCCTGACTGCTATGCCGGAGGTCGTGGGTTCGATTCCCACCTAGGACAAATGTTTGTGTGATGAGCACAATCATTTGTTCTGTGTCTGGGTGTAATTTATCTATAATATGTATTTATTTAGAAATATTTAAGTATGTTTATCAGTTGTCTAGTAACTCATAACACAAGCTCTGCTTAGCTTGAGACTAGACGGCGTTGTGTGATAGTTGTGTGAATATTATATTAAACATCGCGTTGGATTGCATTAGATGAAGTAACAAGCTTTTAAACCTTGCTCGATATTGACGATAGGCGAGTGGAAAAGGTCCCTCTTAAGAAGCTGCTCACATTATACTAATTATAATAAATAATACTTACTTTATTGATTCATCATTATCATCATTATTTCAGCCGAAAATCGTCCACTTTTGGACATAGCTCTCCACCAAGCGTCGCCATAACGACCGGCCTTGTGCTTCTCGCATCCATCGCATTCCCGCGACCCTCACCAGGTCACGGTCTACCTCGTGGGAGACCTTCTAATGCTGCGTCTTCCCTTTATGGACTAGGTAAACAAATATCTACCTAATTAAATTGCAAAAAGAATAAGGTCACAAAACAAATGAATTATTTTATTTCTTAATAATCTATACTAATATTATAAAGAGGAAAGATTAGTAATTTTATTTGTAACTAGTTTCTGCTAGCGGCTTCACCCGCCAGAAAGTAGTTTTCTCCATACAAACTTTGGAACCTGTTTCATCCCCTCAGGGTATGAGGAGTTCACATAGGCGTCGAGTCGACGATGAAGTACCTGGGACTCGTCCTCGACAGCCGATGGAATTTCGAGGAGCATTTTCGACGTCTGGCTCCCAAACTGGACTGGGGCTAAGCTATGGCCCTCACGCCCCAGCCGCCGGGATTCCGATCCCGATTTCCGGTCACACGGTCCTTAAGGGGCGCATACTGTTCCACGCGCGCCTCAAGAAGATTTCAGCAACTGTAGGGGCTAAGGGTCTGATTCTGAAAGAAAGACTCGGCCCTGGTACCTATGAAAGGCAACGAAGGAACAGGAGTGGGTTTTTTTTCAGTAAAAGTCTGACACTATCGACCACTAGCGGAGGATGTCATAAGATGATTTTCCCGAAAAAAAAACTGCTGGTCAAACGCCTTCCTTCATTCCTTCTAACGATCACGGTTCCTCGCTTTCTCTCTTTAATCCTCAACAAGGACATCCAGGTCGTCCATCCATCTCATTCGTGGTCTACCGCGGCCCTGTGTTGCTTGTTTTACAAGCCCGAAGCTCGCTAATCTTGTCCTGCCTAGTCTCATTTAATTTGGGCAGCCTTTTGAGCCTCATCAAGGATTTGCTTAGACACAATAAAGAACTAAAACAAATATAATCATCAAGATTCAATCACCATTCTAACAATCTCAAATTCACGTAAAAACAACAACTTAA
This sequence comes from Mythimna pallens, assembly GCA_961205895.1. Classification (NCBI taxonomy): domain Eukaryota; kingdom Metazoa; phylum Arthropoda; class Insecta; order Lepidoptera; family Noctuidae; genus Mythimna; species Mythimna pallens. The sequence continues at coordinate 13,567,551 of OY540849.1, read as the reverse complement.
CAAGTAAAAACAAAGTGTAAACAAGAAAAAATTATAGTGATGTCAATAAAACACATAATTTGATTGTCCCGCGTCGCGACCCGAATTCTCGGGATTCTCACACGGTGTGGCGTTATGCCCGACTAATTTACGACATACTGAAACGTCCCGAGCTCCGGTATGGACGCAAGAAAGTGTTGATCAGCGACTTTATGAATTAAAATGGTTGCTTGAAAAAGTATTGAAAAAATAATATAACCAACACAGTTACGTTATCTTAAATAACAATAAAATAAACATTGTATATCGATTATAAACCTTAGATCATGTAAACACGACATCACATTATTAAATGGGCAATCAAAACTCCCAATGACCATAAAGGAACTGCTGGCGAACCCACTGCAGCAACGTGCAACGAGGCGAAACGTTTACGCTTGATCACTGCGAATCCGCTGTCCGAAACGCTGCAGAAGCGTGGTAACCCCAACAACTTTCATAATTACAACCCATCGGACAACCCGACGTACGGCGAGTATCCACCCTTACGTTGTTGAAACACCAACGGTCCGAACTAAGCGATTTGCTTCGTCGTTTATACCGCGTACATCGAGGGACTGGAACAATTTGCCTGCTGCGGTCTTCCCGTCCAACTATAATTTAGGTGCCTTCAAGGCTAGAGTGAATAGGCATCACTGCTTACCATAAGGTGGGATCGCGGTAAAGCACTGGTTTATACCGAATAAAAAAAAAAAAAAATTATGTCTTCCTATCTATTTATTTATTCATTGAAACATACACAGTTTTTATACAATTACTTATGATTCTTTAGAAATTACACTAAGAATGACATTAACAGGTTAGCAATGGAAACCTGTATCTTAGTGACCCAATAATTATACAGAGTTAGCAAGATGATCTGGCCTGCTGGCGCAACGTATAAATTTTTCATAATAAAAATATTCCACTCATCAGATACTTAAAAAAAAATCAGAGAAACATGCGTCAAAAGTTGCTGGCAGTACTTTCGTGTGCCGAGCTTTATCCAACAGACAGGCCCACCTCTCTGTAACCTGACACCAGTGTATGTCACCTGAGGTACCACACGACAGAGGGTGGCAGGGGACGTAGTGAGATGTAGTTATTACTCCAGAATGATTGTCCCAATGGTTGTAAGTAAAATTTTAATTCCCAATAGTATAAGTGGGATGTCGGAATGTTCGAAAGAGTTACCGCGGCTCGAGAACGGAAAGAGTAACTGAAGGAACACAGGTGGGTTTTAATCAGTAACAGTCTGACAATCTTTCGGTGTTTTACAGGTTGCATTTTGGAGAGTGTGCGCGGATTGCATGACTTAATTCCGCCGTCTCATTTCTACCATCGGACAACCCGACGTACGTGAATGTATTACTTATATAGCAATCAATTAATTAGTTTATACCTGTGTAGAATTATATTTACTAGCAGTACAGCACTGCCCCCTCCTCCTGCCGATTGACGTCAACAAACACAGCTGGCATCGAACTCACGATCACTCCAGTGTCGAATTTACATTAAATAGTCAGTTAAATTCACACATATCCCTCCAACCACAATCCTTTTTGTCTCCAAAGCCGTCACTTACGACCTCTTACCACCAACAGGCAGGCCCACCGTGCCACAAGTAACTTGATAGCTACATACGTCAGCCACCCTCGGACCAAGAGAGGCTAGCGTAAATATACTGCGTTATGATGTCAAATCAAATTCAGATTTATAAATTTACTAGCTGTAGAACGTTGTTCTACCATATAAATTATAAAAGAAAAATGGGTACCACCCCCCATTTTTCTGAGGGCGAAAAATAGCCTGCGACTTATTCTCAGACCTACCAAATATGCACAAAAGCTTCAAGCTTGCGTAGGTGCGGGCTGGCGAACAAAAAGCAATAATGAGCATTCCGTCCGGGTATGGACCAAGCCCTAGCCCTTGAGAGCAGTGATGGCCGAGTGGTAACGGCCCTGGCTTACGAGTTGTAGGTCGTGGATTCAAACCCAGCTAGGCGAATTACTTTGTGTAATTTGTTTCATCACCACTGGAAGGAAAACCCGCCTATGTACCACTACTGTACATGAAGTTTAAATAAATAAATAAAACATCGTGAGGAAACCAGCATGACCTAGATCCAAAAATTCGAAGACATGTGAAATCCACCAACACGCACTGTGCCCGCGTGGTGGATTACGGCCCATTCCCTCTTCTAGAGAGGAGGCCTGAGTCCCAGCAGTGGGAACATTAAAAGGCTGATTATGCTTATGCTTATGGACCAAGCCCGAGTTGACCGGCGCGTAGTATACCACGCACATCAAAGAGTTGACAACAAAACTCCAAGAGCCCAGTAGGACTATATCTATATATAAAAAGTGACTGTGGCCTTAGAACGCAAAGGGCAAATGAAGGAATAAGGGTGGGTTTCAGTCAGTAAAAGTCCACGCAGAGCGGGATAATTTGATGATTTCCCACCAAAAAGAAACTGCTAGGATACCGTACCTGCCGACAAAAACAACTGGGAATGATTCAAACATCGCTCCTGGCACGATAAGGTACACAAATTGCTCTAAAATTATTATGTAAAACTAACCATTTTGATAAGTACATTTGCATTTATATTACTTTCGACCAAATGGCAGGAATACCTGCAATCAAAGGAAATAACGAATATCATTACTACTTAAAATAAACTTAAAACTACAATGCGTTCCAAATAAGAATAGGATCGATTGACATGTTGTGACGTCTCGTCATACTGTCAAATCGAAGAATTATTATGGCGAGCAAAACAAGAATTTTTTTAAAATTTAATTTATTTACGAACTGTGAACGAAAAAAGTTTAATCAGAATCCAGTTCTTCAATTTTGCTCATCTCTGAGTTCTTCAATTTTGCCAAATTTCTTGCGATTTGACAGTATAACGTGACGTCACAACATGGCAATCGATCCTATTCTTATTTGGAACGCATTGTAAAGGGCTTATTGGAAAAGGTCTTGTTATTATTTATCGACAGTCTCAATAAATAATATTCATAAACAGCAATATTATTAGGGTTTGTTTATATCCCAAAATGTCACTCAATTTATGAAAATACTGTACAGGCCATTAATTATGTATGGATGATTAAACGATCAAAATGGAAAAACAACTGCTCGTAGTATTTTCTATTAGCATTTGGTATGAATTGATTGATTTAAATATGAATTAACCAGTTATGACAAATTTTCGTGGGCATTTTGGGATTTTGTTTTTTGTTTTTTTACTTTTGACTACACAAATATGATCAGTAACAAGTACGAATAGAGTCTATTTTTTTTTCTATTATAATCAAAAAACTGGGAGAGTCGGACTCCCGCACTGAGGGTTCGATACAAACTTGAAAGGTAAATTGCGGTTTACAATTTATGACGTATTAAAAAAAAGTACTTACTAGATCTCGTTCAAACCAATTTTCGGTAGAAGTTTGCTTAGTAATGTACATCATATATTTTTTTTAGTATTATCATTCTCTTATTTTAGAAGTTACGGGGGGGGGGGGGGGGACATTTTACCACTTTGGAATTCTCTTGGTCTCTCGCGCAAACCAATATCATTTTTGAAGACCTATCCATAGATACCCCACACGTCACCCTAAAAATAGTGGTGTATAAATAATAATAATTATTTATTTATTCCACAGACAACAAAAGATCCATAGTGTTAGTAAACAATTGCCTTAAACCTAGTGTTAAATTCATCTAAAATGCATCTAAAATTGTTTTTCATTCATCAACACATAAATATAAATAAATATAGAAATGACGCCACGAATGGTACAGTGAATGAGCGATTGGCACTGTGCAGCGTGTCGCGGGTTCGATTCCCGCACGGGACAAATATTTGTATGGCCTACAGATAGGTGTACCGGGTCTGGGTGTCTCGTTTATTTGAGTTTACATGTTTGTGAATGCACTTGCGATACAAGAGTTATTCCTAGTGTGGCAATGATTTTTTTATTTTTTAAGATAAATAATAAAATTATTAAAAAAATACTGAGCGCAGTTTTGCCTCCTCCTGTTAACTTACCTCTTGCATTTATGAGGTTTTCACTCTAAGGAGACGATAATATTATGCAAAATAAATTATTATTACTTCGCAATTATTATCAATTGTCTCTACAAGCAGCGTAACCATGAACAGCTCAAATATACTGGGCGCACTGTGCCCTTTTCTGCCCAGCCTAAATTGCCAGCTGTTTTACCCAATCAACGTAATACGAAAACATAAAAATAAGCAGTTCACGGCATAAAACTGTCCTATCGATAAGTTTGCTGAATATGAATATGAGTCATCACAATAAAACAAAGCCTCTACTATTTATTTAGCGATCGCTGCGCCATCTATTTTGCGCGAGCGTAAGAATTGAATATCATCTTTTACTTTGCGTGACGTCATACAAGTAGTTATGTTTCTAAAACCAAAATAACTCCATGAAACATTTAGGACGAACAGAACACGGCAACAAAGAAACTTCGAGGGAGTTCTTTCGCTTTAAATAAATATACAATCCATTCGCTGTTGTTACCCCCTTGAAGTTCTTATTGGAAACTTCAGAAACCCACTTGTGTTTCAAATGTTTTGATGTCAAATTTATCTCATCGTGTTGCTTAGCAATTTAAATTATCTTTAAAAACTTAAGTATGTAGGATTTTCGATAGCAGTATTGGGCATTGATAGTCTTTATACAAATATGCATTCGATCCATAATCTATCTACTCTTAAGTACCTATTCTATAGATTAGCGGGGTAGACGCGAGGCGCGTCATCAGTACCATAGACCAGATAGAAGTAGATTGCAATTTGCAATGTTGCCATTATAAAATATCCAAAAAATCTACGCAAATTATTAACGTTCGCGTTGTTGTATCAAGGATAACATTAATACATTTTATGACGGCCATGTAGCCATGTCGTGACTCGTGATCAACACTGATCTAATTAGCCTTACATTAAAGTTATGAATTTAATAAATCCACCTTCGGAGTAGGGATAAACTGACACCGTATCATTAAAAATTGTTCGGATTGAATCGGGGCCAATTTCTGTATTTTTAAAAACGTTGTAACTCGGGCTCAAACTGTTAAACAAAAACCTTTTGACAGATTGCGGATTTTACACAGATTAGTATGATGAAATCAAAGCAAAATGTGTGGTGCATTGTACTTATTAAATTACATGTTTTGCAATTTTAGTTGTAATGGTTAAAATTGTCTTTGGCTTCCTGGTGTAGGAAGTTTTTGAAATTTTTATGTTTTTGACGTGACAACGTCTTATAAATTGGTTTGCCGGGTGACACTTCAAGAAACTGCGTTACGCTCCGCTCACGTTATGCGCTCACAATGAGAGCGAGTGAGAGGCACGCGTCCCTTCCACTCGGGCATGGTTAGCCCGCCTAAGAGCGAGAGAGACAGACATAAAAAGTGAAAGGCACGCGTCCCTTCCACTCGAGCACAGTTAGCCCGCCTAAGAGCGAGAGAGACAGAGCGAGAGAGAGAGAGTGAGAGAGATAGGCATACACACCGGTTCATGTCTTGCGCTTCTATTTCGCTTAGGCGCCTGCATACAAGTTTACACGTTGCCAGTTAATTGTAAAACGATTGTGTAGTGATAATGTGAAGGTAGTTTCGTCCATCGCAACAATTCAAACAGCAAAGGTAAATAATTTCAGACTGATAATATAACATGATGAAATAAATTAGACATAAGTGAATAGGTTATGTTGTAGTAATCACAATGTTGTGGTAGTTTTCAATCAAAAAAGTAGTATAAATCGTTTCTCAACCAATAATAATTTGTTTAACTTGAAAAAATGAGCGCGACTTGCTATGTAAAAAATTGAAATAACAATGTTTAACCTCCAACCTGTCAAATCGAAACTTTCAAACATTCAAACCGAGACGACTAATCACTGCGCAAGGTCCTAAGCGCGCGATTTACAAATTCAAAGATCAAATGTGAATTAGTTTTCTCCTTTTAGAAAATACACTTTGAATTAAAATCGATTGATATTAACAATTAATGTGATTATTATTTTACCACTCAAAGTCGTTGTCACGTAAAACTTTCGCCCGTATACCGACTTTACAGGCAACCAATTTTTTATTTCAATGGAAACAAACAGAACGTTTGCATAACAAAAAAAATCTTCAACTTTTATTTTATTATATTTTTTAATATAAATTTACGTACGCACCACAATTAATAATAACTTGCGATGACTGGTTCTTTTATTAGCTAAGAAAATACGCGCTGCAGACCTGAGACTACTAGAGTAAATACACTAGAACTATTTACTAAACAAACGAAATTGGGTCACAACTAGATTTATTTAAGTATTAAGAATTAAAAAGATTAAATTCTTTAAAGAATAAGCTCAAAATTATAAGTATCACAAAAAATACTGTTTGAAAACGTATTAAAAAAATGATTTTATCACAATCCACTAAATATGCGTTTATAATGAGGGTAAATAAAAATTATTAAATGGCAACAGATTTCTTAAAAACTTTCTGGATTCTTTTGTCTCTGATACGTAGGAATGCGACTGTGAGTAAACATTCAATCGATTAACTTTGACGTAAATCGATTTATATTATAAGTATCTTTAAATTATAGTCTTACTAAAATTGGTATTTTCCAATAGAAATTTTCTTGTTTCAGCTCATTTTATTCAATGATTTATGTATGCCTGTTTGGTATAAAAAAATATTTATAACTACTAACGTTGACAGTATTTCAGTATTCGAAATATGACATTCCGATTGTGAGACTGAATCCGATTCACGTGATTACGTCACTCGGGCCAAGCGAAGCGAGCGGTGGGAGATGTACGAGATTCGTACTGTGTTAAAATTAATACGTCATCTCTTATTCTAAAGTGATATCTGTAAATTAATTCGCGGTTCCGCTTAGAAATTCATAATAAAACTGTAAGTAAATAATTCTGGCGTCGCCCCACGCGTCGCCGTATGGTACGGACGCGTTGTTTAGTTCCCTGTGCAGTGCCTATACAAATGCATAATATAACCTATCTGCGCTTTGCATAAATCTATGAGGCCGCAGCCTTGTAATTGATGCAGATGCAGCCGATGTGGAAATAAGGCGTTAATGCGATTACAAAAGTAGTTAAAACGTCATCGGAGCGAAGCCATCAAGTCTTGGTGTTTTGCCGCGCTGTGTGCCGTGTTTATTGACGCATTGGTTGCAATATTGCAGGCATAATGCCGGCGGCGCGAGGCACTAAACGTGCTGCATCTAAATCATCCGCCGCTGCGGCGTCAACGGTAGCCAAAAACAAGAAAAAACGTGGAGGTGAGTTCCTGCAAAGGCATTTTGCAATTGTTTTCTTTACATTTTTGCCTATGTCAATGACCTGTCAAATGCGATGGCGGGAAACGAAAGGCGCGAACTCTCGCCTCAGAACTTCTTTTTTATGTTTACAAGGTAACTGTACTTGAAATAAGACTTGAATAGTAATGTTTGGTCATTTAGAAGCATGTTTATGCGTAAATACAGCGTTAGTTATGTAAGCGTCACGTACGAAAGGTTCTTTTTAGGTTAGTTGGCTTGGTCGACGCTCCATCGTATTTACAAATGTGTTTTTCACGTAAATAAGTGTATTCCGTAAATAACTGTGACCAATTTATGTTTAAATTACGGTCACGAACGCGAATAAGAATGTATTTATCATTGTAGTTTGGCAAAATATTGGCTAATGAGGGGTAGAAGCGAGTCATTATTGTACCATTAGCTAAACCTACCATAGAGATAAGCATGTAGAATGGAATATTTTTTAAGATTAAATTTGCCTGTATCTTTTAAATATGAAACCGATTTAGAGTTATGACTCAGTTGACTAGTTGAAGTACATTTCCCTGTATTATATAATTTAATTCAATATTGGTACAAATACTTAGCATCTATTTTTTGCTTGTTAACAAATGATTATTTAAAAAACAAAAATACCTAACAATACTTAAACAAAACTGAATACCATTGCTGTGTTACCCTATTTTCTCATTAAAAATATTTTTTTTAAATCTTATAAGAGCTATTAAGTATAAAATTAGAAGAAAAAAAACAACATTTATTTCGGAAATCTACACTAATTTAATATTATAAAGATGTAAAGTTTGTTTTTGTTTGTAGGAGGTAATTTCTGAAAATACTGGTCAGAATGCTAAAATTTTTTCACCGATAGAAAGCTGCTTTATTCCTGAGTGACATAGGCAGCGGGCAAAAGCTAGTCCAATGTAAAAGAAAAGGGTATTTAGAAAATAGTCAAACTCATCTTCGCCAACATCAAGTAAATCTTATTTATTTATATGGCAACACTGCATGACCCTGACCCTCTCTTGCATAGAAAGAGATTACCTTGTAATATCATTATCTTTAAAAGTATTCCATTCATATATACCTACCACATCTTGTTTGCACTATGTAATAATCTGTTTACCTTGGTTTCATACTAGTTGTCCCCTACGGTTTCACCCACATTTTTAGTTACTGCTCTGTTCCTGTGGGTCATAGTAAGATGTTATATAGCCTATTGCCTTCCTCAATAAATGGGTTATTTAGCTAAACTAAAACAATTATTCAATTTAAACCAAGTTTCTAAACATATTCAAACAAAAAACAAACTCTTCAATGTTTTAATATTGTATTAGTATAAATTTAACCTCCTAAGGCCCAACCTAAATTTAATTAAACATTACAACCCAATGTACTAAAAATAGTTACAAGTAGTGGCCCAGGACTTTTTTCTTTCGTTTTTCTTTAATGCTTTTGGTTAAATTCTTTTAATCATTTCTTTCTGTACCTAAAGTTAACTATTGGATGTGAAAAATATATTTAAATTAATAATAAAATTATGGTAAATTTTTTTTTTAGATTGTTAAAACCAAAGGTTGCTGGGCTGTAATTTTATGACTTTAAAAAGTGTCTTGGGCCAGAATATCGTAATATTTTTGCCATTAATCATCCAAATCCTTTCAACCATTTGAGTGTGAAGGAGTAACTAATATATATAGATGTTTGTTTTTTCTAAAAAACAAACTTTCTAATAGGATTGTTTCTGTGCCTTTTTACACGAGTTAGAAATTCTGAAATACCCCCTAATTTAAAACTTGAAAATGTAAAAGTATACAAATGTTTTGTCAATGAATAGATTGAAAACATTATTGGGCCAGTTTTTTTTCCTTTGCATTGTAGAAATAGAATAGAATAAAATCGTTTATGAGTACATGGTATATGAAGATCTTAATATTAGACGGAATCACATATATATAGACGGTGTAGAAATATTAAATAAATAATATCTAGTCTATGAAATTTTTAAAAAGTAAAACTGTCCTACATTGATAAAGTAACTTGATTTTGTGACAGATAAAATAGTAGGTTAGGGCTCGTTCACACAGGTAGATGACAACAGAAAAGAATAGTAGTTATTTTTTTTTTTTATCATGAGTAGGCTAGACTATCACACCTGGTAATAAGTGACAATGTGGCCGACGATGGAGCATGCTTGCCTAGAAGTATTAGTGTAATTAGTATTTTTTTTTTTAAATGGTAAATCATCAAAGAACTTCTGTTGCTCTGAGTGGAGAGAGAAAGTTTATGAAGTAGACCAATACTAGATTTAAATAAGAATGGGATCGACTTACCATGCGTTCCAATATGATAAAATCGCGAATTGGTCAGATTCGCGATATAATCACTTTTATCGTAATTTGGAACGCTGGGCCATGTTGTTTTGTTGTCCCGTGTTCCGAATTTCGTCAAAAGCGATTATATCGCGAATCCGACCAAATTTAAAAGTCACAAAATAAAAAGGAAATTGAATAACTATTGTGACGTTGCGCGTTGGTCGGATTCGCGATATTGTCGCTTTTAACGCAATTCGGAACGCAGGGTTGGTCTGAATCAGACCAACAAAACAAGATATTTTTAAATTAAAATTATTTATGAATCATGAACGAAAAAAGTTTAATTAGAAGCTAATTCTTCAGACTGGTCTACACTGTTCTTACATAATGTCTATTAATACTGTAATATGAAAATATTGTAAACAATCATTTTTTTAAAAGAGTAACCATGGAGTTTCTTGCCGGTTCTTCTCCATAGGAAACGACCAATTTGGAACCGTGCACTAGCTTCTGACGTTTTATAAGTGCCCATGTAGGCCTATGTGAAATAAAAAATTTTGACTTTGACTTGACTTGACAGTAGTATTAATATTTTATTATTATTAATATTCAGTAAGTGAATCATATTGCAATGGTTCAGGTACTGACAATCGAACCTCTGCGCGAATGTCCTCAGGATGCCATTGGAGCTAGTTCAACTCATTAACTGTAAAGCGGTACGAAGTTCACCGGATCAGCTAAATAAATATTTTTTGTAGGAAATTCAAGTAGGTTTTCACCTACTTGAATATACTGCAGATGTAAGCTTTTCCTTAATTCATAGTCATACAAAACTTATATGTATTGGGAAATAAATGACTAAAGTAAACAAATGGATTATGTCATACCTACATGTTTTTATATTATTTGTGTCATCTTGTCTTATAAGAATGACCTCAAAATATTGCCTAGACTTGTCTGATCAGTTTGCACTAGAGATTCCTAATACATTTCCTGCAAGATTATAATAAAATGATAAATGTTGAAATTTGTAAATTCTTTTTAGCTTTTTTTTTAAATATTTGGTTTTAGTTTTTCAAACATCAATCAAGCATATAACTAAGAAGTGGAATTCCCTGCCAGTGTCTGTGTTTACTGATAGCTATAACTTAGGGATTTTTAATTCAAGAGTAAATAGGTTACTTCTGGGCAAGCATACTCCATTGTCACTTACCATCAGCTGAGATAGTGGTCAATAGTAAGCATAAATAAAATTTTAAAATATCCCAAAAAATTGTACTTCCTGGACAAAACATAGCATATTCAGCCTTTTAATGTTCTCACTGCAGGGACTCAGGTCTCCTTTCTCTAGGAGAGGGAATGGGCCGTAATCCATTACGTGGGTCCAGTGCGGATTGGTGAATGTCACGTCACATGTCTTTGGATTTTTGATTCTAGGACATCGTGAAGAAATCACGATGTTTTCCTTCACCGTTTTGAGAGCAGTGGTGGTGAAATAAATTACACAAAGTGTCTGGCTGGGTTTGAACCCGCGACCTACAACTCGTAAGTCGGGGCCGTTACCACTCGGCCACCACTGCTCAAAACAAAACATATCCAGTCTTAATCCACTATGCATACAATTTAACCCCGCGAGCTCCTGTCTCCATATAACAAATGCAATAAACTTACAAAAAAAAAAAACGTTCAATATAATTTTAATTTCGAAAGTCGGTGTTTCTGGTATTCTTTGTTTGTTGACTGCTGTGTTGGTGTTAAATAACACCAACACAGCAGTCAATTGCCCAACCACTGCGCCAGCCGCGCCGTCAAAAATAAAGTTAAAATTGTAAAACAATTATGAATCAAATAAAAATTATTGATTTAAAATAAGTAATACACTTGAATATCCCATCAATCCATATAGATTTCAGCTGTAATTATAGGAGAGAAGAAACAGAATGAAGATTTTGTAATATTATTTTACAAAAATAATAATTAGGATGGTATTTTTTTTTTTATTGATATAAACCAGTTTTTGACAGTGATCCCACCCGATGGTAAGCAGTGATGCAATCATTGATGGTGAGGCGAACTAGTTTATTAAGAGCCTATTCACTCTAGCCTTGAAGACACCTAAATTATAGTTGGACGGGAAGACCGCAAATAATTGTTATCTTTGGAAAATAAGAGGAATCACACTTAAAAGGATTCATTAAATCATTCATTTCATGTAGTTTTATGACATTAACAATTTGTAACTAAATTGTTGCATCCTGCAAAATAGATACAGCGTCAATATAAATTAGGTTTAAAATCACATAAAACAGTAATAAAATTCTAATTTATAAACATAGACTAGCCAAAAATGGGATTCAGAAATGTCTGCCACCTACTTAGGTTTCTAAAATAAATATTTAGTTCCTAAGTTCAAAATGCAACATCATCTTTATATAACTAGCTGACCCGACAAATGTTATTCAGCCATAAAAATTAGCAAAGAAAAAATGGTTGGTGGTGACTAGGAACAGTGGCGGATCAACCACGTAGTAAGAGTAGCAAATGCTCAGGGCCTCGCATGTTCGGAGATCCCGCACTTGAACGCAAAACCCAGTCAAAGTATTCAGCTTGCCGTCCGGTAATTTATCGGACCGAGCCCAGTCGTCAACAGCGCGTAGTGATCCACGCGCTCCTCATTGAGATGTCAGCAAACCGTAGGGGCCCAGCAGGGCCGATGCCCGCTAGCTAGGACCGCGGAGAATTTGTGAAAAGGAAACCCGTAGTCCTAGAACGCAAAGGGCAACTGAAGGACACAGATGTGGTTTTAGTCGGTAAAAGTCTGACACGCCCTCCCGCTCCGCCCAGAGCGCAAGAAGTCATTAGCTGATTTCCAAACTAAAAAAAAAAAAAGTTCATATCGTTCAAAATGATACAATTAAATGCAATCGTTTCTACATTGTTAATCACTACATCCTGTAGTTTTATGGTATAAATGGTACTTCTGCGTTACCGATTGTAGAAAGAGATTCGACACGAAACTGTCGTAACTGCGAGCGAGAATGAGGGGTAGAGCTATAAACCCCTATATATATAGACCCATACTCCATCCCTTTAACACTTCAGTTTAGGTAAGGTCTCAGACCGTTACACCACCTTCGGCGCGGTCGATTTTGAGGGCAACGTCCTCCTTTCTTTCACACAAAAGTAATGTTAGTATTTTTGTGCAGCAATCCAGTGGGAGATCCCAACTGCTCCCAAGAAGAGGGGGCGTGTGCTAGCATGTGGACAGGGAGATGTGGGACAGCTGGGACTCGGCGAGGATGTCGTGGAGACTAGCAAGTAAGTTACTACTACCTGCAAGAGGACATGCTCCTAAAATTGTAGGTACCGACAAATGTTGTGAATAGAAACAAAACTGGTTAGGTTTTCATTTTAGTATACATGTATATTATTGATTTCTATCAAAGCATCCGTTTTTATTACAATTAAAGAATCGCCAAACCTAAGTGGCAATGGGCAGGGCACATTGCTCGCAGAACAGATGGCCGTTGGGGCCGAAAGGATTTGGAGTGGCCACCACGTACCGGAAGACGCAGTGATGGAAGGCCCCCTACAAGGTGGACCGATGACCTGGTGAAGGTTACGGAAATCCGATGGATACGAGAAGCACAGGACCGTTCATTGTGGCGACATTTGGGGGAGGCCTATGTCCAGCAGTGGACGTCTATCGGCGGAAATGATGAAAGAATAAACAAAGTACTTAAATCCTAGGAAAAATTGTTAATTAACGCGAAGATCTCCTTCACTCCCCCCCCAAAGGGGGGGACCCTTTTTACTTATTTACTTTTACTTACAAACGTTTATTCGTATTCACCCCGTTTGACTGTACTTTATGGGGACATAAAAAAATGACAATAAAAAAAAAATTCAAACTTTACAAATCTAATATAATTAGTTATATTATGGATACTAACTCAACATTGGACTCGAATTTAACTGTCATTTTTACTCCTTTTACTGGATTTCTAATAAACCAATATAGTCAAACTCATTTATTTACCTTTGTTTCAGATTCAAGTATGTGACTGCACTTGGTGACAAAATTGTTGATGTGTATGCAGGAGGCATGCACACGATAGCTCTTGACAGCAGCGGGAAGGTAAATTATAACTCCTTAAAACTACTAATTTTACGTTTACGTCTTAAAGTACTTAAAAAGTTTATTTTTAATTTTTTATTGTAGTGTTAGTTAAATTTTAGTTGTTCATAAACAACGGAAGTTTGAAATAAAAAGACAAGTAACTCCATATTTGTATTTACAAGAAGCACAATGGAAAGTATTTATTGCGCGGCCTCAGTTTATTTATAACGAAAATATTCAAAATTACAATCATTAAGAAATGTCTCTAATCTTTTATTTATCTTTTAATCTTTTATTTATGTGTGTGTACATAAACTTAAATAAATAAATAAATGTTCTCGTTATATGTAGAGTAGCACTTTGTCAAATAAAGTTTTTATAAAATTATTAAAATAAACTTTCTACTGTTCAAGTGGACAGTGACCTAATCCTCACCTACATAGCCTTTTCCCAACTAATGCGGCTGAATACCATTCAGGAACTAATGTTACTCTTTTTTTTTTCTCCTTACCAGGTATGGACATTCGGCTGCAACGACGAGGGAGCCCTAGGGCGCCCCACGTCAGGCGACACGGACGAGGGAACTCCCAAAACTGTGACCTTGCCGGCACCCGCAGTGTCCATAGCGGCCGGAGACTCTCATTCTGCTGCCTTGTTGAATAACGGAGATGTTTATGCTTGGGGAGCTTTCAGGGTAAGTAATCTTGATCATTAGAACATAATCAGGTTATAATGTTCAAACTGCTTGGAATCACGTCTCTTGTCTATGTCAGGGAGTAGTTTAATGTAAGCCACCACATGGGATTAGGCCATTCTAAGGAACAGGTGTGGGCTTTAGTCAGTCAAAGTCTCACTCTTCGTTTCATTAACTAGGAAAGAGATATCTTGAATTCAGATAATTGGAAAAAAAACAGATTATTCTAGGTTAATAGTTTAAATCTAATTCATTTAAAGAATTAAAGCTTGATTACCATTTAAAATAAATAAAAAATCTAGTTAGACTAAACCATTATCATCAGTTTAGTCTAACTAGATTTTTATTTATTATAATCAGCAAAGTCATTAAGTCATTGTTTGTTCAGGACTCTCACGGCAGTATGGGGCTGGTGATGCGCGGCCGCGAGGGCAAGTCGTGCCGCGAGCCCGTCAAGGTGGACATCGGAGAGACCGCCGTGGCCGTCGCGTCGGGAGGCGACCATCTTGTTATATTGTCGGTACGTATTTATCTTCGTCCTGTTTGTACTCGCCCACTCATTTTTTTTACCTTTCTGTGTGGCTGAGGACAGAAGGTCCAAAACGTGAAAATCTTTTTAAATTTATTCTGAACCAAGGGCAAAATATGCCCAGTAAAGTAAGATGCTGATGCTGGGAGTTGTTATGCAAAATACTTTTAATTATAAAAAACTTCTATTGTGGTAGAACATTGTGTAGTGATTCACATGTCTGTGACACCTATGAATCAACCTAGGAACTAAAATTCAGAATTTAGCATCACGGTATCAGACGGGACTATAACACATACAATCATCCAAAATGGGACTAGACACAATACCCATCTTGTCAGAGGATCTTCCATTTTTAACGGAGGTATGCAGGATTTTACACTCTGTTTATTTATTTGCATAGGCACACCAACAACTTATTTACAATATGATTTTAATAATATAAACGTGGTGATCCTGTCTAAAAAAAGTCACTTACAGGTATGCGCAACATTCACAGTAGGTCAAGGTCCTGCTTAGAAAAAAGAAATAATGAAAAATAAAAAACTCCAAAAGGTACCAATAAGGATCAGTCATGATTTGTATGGAGTATGTAGACTTATAGCGTCAAAAAAAAACGGTAAATACTGTGAAGAAATTATTTAAATCGGACCAAAAATGACGAAGATACAGCAATTTTAGTGTATTAGTTCCAGAAACTCGCCCGAGAATGAAGCGACTCGCTGTGACGTCATCTGTCATGATGTCTCCACCGGCGAATGAATACGATCAAGCCGTTCGTCGCACGGATCATGACAGATGACGTCATCGTAAACAGTCCAGCGAGAGCGCGCGTTTCCAAGTAGCCGTTCAGAAAAACTTTAATAAATCCACAATTTCTTGACGGATTTTAATCATTAAAAAAATTTAATGATCAGTAAATTATTACACATACGATGTACATAGTAAAAATCGGATTTTCTATTATGTGATTTATTCTCATTGATAACTACAATCTTTAAGTCAAGAAGAAAAATAGATTATATGTTAGAATAGAAATACTTTTATTCGGGACAGACACAGGAAAACAATTACAAACTCAAAGTATAAAAATGTCCGTACAGAAAGGGTGACCTCAGTGTTTGCTGGGACACTTAGCGATGGTTTTCAGTTGGCACTTTCTAGGTAAGCGTGCTCCGTCGTCGGCCACATCATTGCTTACCATCAGGTGAGATAGTGGTCAAATAATAAAAAAAGCGGGACCCTATTGACAATAAAAAAAAACCGGGCAAGTGAGAGTCGGACTCGTACCCTAAAGGTTCCGTATAAACTTACCTATGTAAAAGTTCAATTTCTGATTGGAGTCACGAAGTTTTTTCCAAATCGTAAAAAAAAATTGTGACATAACAACAAATTTTCTATTTTCAGATTTAGTCCCATACTTGTGTTACAAGACCTTGATTTATGCAAAATTTTAGGATTCTCGGTCAACGGGAAGTACTTTAGAATTTTGGTTCCCTTGAGTGTCGAAATATACGTTTTATGCGACATAAACGGCCATATCTGTTTTTTTTTTTCGTTAACTTAGTAGTCTGATTTTTTCACAGCTTCAAGGGACCGCAGACCATAAATATACGGTTTTAATTTCAACTCGAAAGTCCACTGAGATCAGTGGTCTTGACAGACAGACAGACGGGCGGACAACAAAATAATTCTATAAGGGGTCCGTTTTTTCCTTTTGAGGTACAGAACACTAAAAATGGGCGTTATATCCTACTAGTGGGTTTTCCGTTCTCCGTTCCCCACTCAGTAAATCTCCGTGCTTGCAGGCGGCGGGCGGCGTGTACACGGCGGGCTGCGGCGAGCAGGGGCAGCTGGGGCGCCTGCCGCAGCGCTCCGCCACCAGGGACGCACGACAGGGATTCAGTACGTCTCACATTATTATGCTTTCTTCTTATTCTTCCTGCCCTTATCCCATATCACTTGGGGTCGGCGAAACACGTTTTATTTTTCCATTCTGTCCTTTCACCCGTCACACTATCACTAACTCCCTTTTCTTTCATATCATTCCTCACACAATCCATCCATCTTTTATTATGCTTTACACTATGAAATAGTAAATAATTCTTTTTGAAATACGAGGATTGTCTGAAAAGTTTCCGACCTCTACGTAATATCTCTTACCGGCTAATTAAAATTAATGATTTTGTGATAACGGGCTTCCAAAAGTCACCGACCATCATAGCCTTTTAGACAATCAATATTTGATTGTTAGGGAATGCAATGTTATAGTCTAGTTTACTTGTGTTTGCTAGGTTGGAAACTTTTTACACTGTATACATCCACGCCCCAGCCGCCAGGATTTCAATCCCGATTTCCGGCCAACGTAGGCGCGGGCTTGCGGACGGCGAGCAATAGCTAAATCGCCGTCCGACCGTCCGGTAACCGTGCGGACCGAGACCAAGTCGTCGTCAGCGCGTAATGCTCCACGCGTGTCTCAAGGAGATGTCAGCAACCGTTGAGGCCCAACAGGTTCAAAGCTTACTGAGTCCAAAGGTCTGATTCCGAAAAGAAGACTCAGCCCTGGTGTGGAAGGCAACGAAGGAACAGGATACGCCCTCCTGCTCCGCCCAAGAGCGGAGGATGTCACTGGATAAAAAACCTGTATACATCCATATTTCAGATAGTTTCAGAGATTTTAAAGTGTGTAAAAAGAGTTATTGGTGGTCCACATTAGTGTGGACATTTGTAATAAAAATTACCAATAACTCTTTAATAATATTCAAAAACCTAATCAATCAATCAATCAATCAATCAAAAAAACCACGCCATTGTCACGTTCCATTTTAATGTATGACGTTTGTTTTTTTTAAATAAAACGATAACGTAATAATAAAAAACCGCTATATTTTAAAAGTCTAACATAAAAGAAATGAAAGGGTAGAAGAAGGTAAGGCCCGGTCAAAGTCGGACCACGTAGGAGGCCGTCGATACCGCACTCTCCTGCTTGGTGACAGTCGGTGGCGTCGGTGATGGCTTCGTAGTCCGTCCAGCAGGGTATCGTTCTTCGGCGCAGGGTGCCGCCCAATTAACCAGCTATGCTGATCTCCAGCCGTGTATAAATTCCTGGAACCCCGTTCCAAAATTAAAAAGATTGAATTGATTGAATGATTGATTGATTTGATTTAATCTTTTTATCATAATTTTTAGACCTAAGTCTAAAAATTTCAAAAAACTTCGTGAACCACTGCTTTAGGGGCTACATTTTACATGGACTGCAATGTTTTCTCTTAATTCAAAACGCTACCAGTGTTTCGACTTCGACTGCTGAAGCCACGTGGGGCTAGGGTCGACTATCAACTATTTCTTGCTCTTGCGTATGTTTATTTGTCACTCCTTTACGCTCCGAAGTCTGCATTCATTTGGAACAAATTTAGCACTGTGATTAACCATAAGATGATTTTTGTGTTCTGGTTTCTGCACTTAGTCCTTATCGGACCATTGTGCGTGGGCCATGGCGGCCTTAACTCCATCCAGGCCGCCTCACTTCAGAAGCAAATGCGTTTGTTCAGGGCGTCTTGGACTGAATTCTGTGATCTCAAGGTTTGTGTTCTTATCTCGCTGACGGATGTGCAATCGAGGAGCACATGCACGACACTTTCTTCTGACTCCATGAGTCCTATGTACAGAGAACTGTGATATTCATTGTGAAGAAGTGTTTGTTCAGGGAACACTGTCCGGTGATGGTCCCTGCCACCAGACGCAGGCTGCCTATGTCCAGCTGTGATAAACCATGTCTGCACTGTTGGAATGGCACATATGATGCTTTTTATCCTCTCATCATATATGCTCTCTTGGGCTCTTGAGATAACTTTCTACTTTTACTTGGGTTGAAACTAGTTGGCCCTTATTTAGCATAATATAAAGCATAATCAGTCTTTTAATGTTCCCGCTGCTTGGACTCAGGCCTCCTCTTTCTAGGATAGGGAATGGGCCGTAATTCACCACGCGGTTCCAGTGCGTGTTGGTGCATTTTTTCGAATTTTTGGTTCTAGGACTTGCCGATTATTTCCTCAGTATGTTTTCCTTCACCGTTTTGAGAGCAGTGGTGATGAAATAAATTACACAAAGTAATGCGCCTAGCTGGGTTCGAACCCGCGACCTACAATTTCTAAGTCGGATCCGTTACCACTCGGCCACCACTGCTCTCGCTATAGCCCACAAAGTAAATTAATTTTAATTTTATTTGACTGGTCTGTTAGTCTAGTGGTTAGTGGCCCTGACTGCTATGCTGGAGGTCGTGGGTTCGATTCCCACCCAGGACAAATGTTTGTGTGATGAGCATGATCATTTGTTTGGTGTCTGGGTGTCATTTATCTATTTATGTATGTATTTAGAAATATATAAGTATGTTTATCAGTTGTCTAGTACCCATAACACAAGCTCTGCTTAGCTTGGGACCAGACGGCGTTGTGTGATAGTTGTGTGTGGAATATTATTTATGAGCGACTTGTAAAGATCGTTTAAATTAAAGTATGTACTCTCCAGGCGCGTTGCTGGTGCCCGCGAAGGTGACCCTGAAGGCAGGCGGCGCGCGCATCTGGGCGGGATACCACGCTACCTTTGTGCTGGACAACAACGACAAGATGTTCGCGTGGGGCCTCAACAACTATGGACAACTTGGTTAGTAAACTATTTATCTATATCGACGGTTGAAAGGCTAATTGATCTAAGCGACATTTTTTCAAAAAAAATTGAAGCCTGACTCAAACGACGGACAAAAATTTGCTGATTCAGAATATGTATATTACTTAATATTGAAAAAAATGTCGTTTCGATCAATTAGCCTTACAACCGTCGATATAAAAGCGAAATACCACTCACTGATTAATCACGAAATCTCAGAAACTATAACACCTACAAACTTAATATTTGTCAGGTAGGTCCCTTATAGGGTGTAGACATCCGTTAAGAACTTATTTTACTAAACTCCAACCCTAAGGGGATAAAACGGGGGTTAGGAATTTGTATGGAGAGACCTACATTCACGCGGGCGAAGTCGCTGGCAGAAGTTAGTGACATAATTATGTGCTTAAAAACTAGTCTGATATTCCGAATTTCATCCCCTAAGGGGATGAAAGTGCTAGTGGAAGCTAGTTTATTATATACTTTGTTGTAGACCTCATAATGTGGACTGGATAAACATTTATGCAAAAACTACGATGTTGCCGCTTCGTCTACAGAGTTTCATAGTTTTTTAGGTAAGCTTCAAGCACCAAGCGTATAATGACGAATACGCGAAAGCGCATCTCTGAAGCTACGTGTCCGCGGACAGTAAGCCTAAGTATACAATGGGCGGTCTTATCCCACAAGGCAATCTCTTACGGACAACCTACCTTACTATATTTTGTCATCATACAAACTACAGTGTGTGGCTAACATTTGAGCCACTAGTTGGAATGTCCCAAGCGCCCATTGCACCATCAAGGACTTAATGAACGCCATTGATGCCGTTATAAACCTAACGGCTCGTTCACGACCTTGCCGATGTGAGCGGTGGGTAAGCGCGGGGCGGCGAACGGTCAGAACAAAAGTATGAAAATGTTTGAAGCGCGCCACGACACGCTCGCCGCGCCGGGTGCCCGTGTACCGATGCCGCCCCGCTCGCCGCGCCCGACCTGCTAATACCAAAGTCGTGAACAGGCCATAATTAAGGATGTAAAGGAAGTGGTTATATGGGAACTGGAGTTTGAAGACTATTAAAACTAATCAAAAACTCGGATAGGTCTAAATGAAGAGCAAACTCTACATTCCAAAAGTGAAAGAGTAGCCCAAAGACAAAATTGCGATGCGATTTCGTGCGCCAATACATCGGTTCACATGACCACACAATGTGCGATGCGAATCAATTCGCAAGTTCTTACTATGCGTCGTGCGAGCTTGCAGATTTGTGCGATGCGATACTAATCGACAGTAGGCATGAGAGTCCCTCCCCGCGCGACAAGTATGAACTTGTTTGTACCACCGATTTAAATTTATCGGAACTAAGATTGGAATTGAAGATGCAAAATCAATCGGTAGTTTGAACTTTTGCAATCAACCTCTGTATTATCACTGGCCTTAAATACATAAATATAAATCATTTTACATTGTTTTTTTTTTACAGGGATAACAGGCGAAAAACGCAAGACAGCGCTATTCACTCCAACAGAATGCGACGCGTTCCACCAACAGAACAAGACGTGGAAGAGTGTCGCGTGCGGCCAGCATCACTCGCTGGCGCTCGACGAAGACGGACAGGTGTACGCCATCGGCCGCTGCGAGTATGGCAGGTGGGACTAACACTTTTTTTTAATTTAGGCTATACTTTTCCTCTACCTCTCATAAGCCTCCGCAAAAAACGTCGAGTAGATTTGAAATCAGTGACCTTAAATTAGTACCTGTCTGGTGAAGTCTGTTTCGTCCCCCACCTGACTGCGACTCACGCGGCGAACGGCGAATGTGGCGTTACAGGTCAGCATATTGGGATGAGATGCGACATACATTTCTTTGCATCTTATCCTTGGCAGCAGGTCTGCTTCTCTTCTGAAAGTCCGTCGAGCTGTGCGGGTGCTACATCCGATGTGATACGTATGGCGTTTTTCATCCCTTATAGTGACGTACCCATCGGAGGCTCAGCTCACCCATGGTTCAATGCCGATTGCGTTCAAGCTGAAGAGCGTAAGCATTCGGCGTTTCTCGCCTGGGTTGACGCTCGTGACCGCAAAGCTCCGGATTTGAGATCAAAGAAGAGAGCTTTCAACCGTGCTGACAAGTCCTACAAAAAGGCACTGAAGAAGACTCGGTTCGACCGCATTACCCATATTGGCACAAAGCTCTCTGCACAGCCGTCCGGTAGCAGAGCATTCTGGTCCCTTGCCAAGTCGGTCGAAGCGAACTTCTGTAGGCCATCATTGCCTCCGCTGGTTAAACCTAATGGGACACTGGCTCACTCGGCGAGAGAGAAAGCAGGTCTCTTTGCATCTCTCTTCGCCCATAATTCTCGTCTTGATACTTGCAGTGCTACTCCACCGAATCTACCTCACTGCAACACCTCGATGCCCGAGGTTCGCATAAGGAACGGAGAAGTTTTGAGAGCACTGTGTCGTCTAGACGTGAATAAAGCTAGTGGACCAGATGGTATACCAGCAATAGTTCTCACGGCATGTGCACCCGAGTTGTCTCCTGTATTGACGCGCTTGTATCGCCTCTCATTTAGAACTGGTATAGTGCCCAAATCCTGGAAGATTGCCAACGTGCAACCCGTGCCCAAAAAGGGCAGTCGTGCCGATCCCGCCAACTATCGGCCGATTTCAATAACCTCCATACTCTGCAAGATTATGGAGCGTGTATTGAACTCGCGCCTCATGGCATACCTGGAAGGTAACGATCTCCTCAGTGACCGACAATACGGGTTTCGCCACAATCGATCTACTGGGGACCTACTAGTGTATACCACTCACTTGTGGGGCGAGGCCCTCGAAAAGAATGGAAAAGCAATTGCTGTCTCCTTAGACGTTTCGAAGGCCTTCGACAGGGTATGGCACGCCAGTCTTTTGAGTAAGCTTCCAGCGTACGGCATTTCCCCTGGTCTGATTAACTGGGTAAAAGACTTCCTGAGTGAACGGTCTCTCCGAGTTGTTGTCGATGGATGCTCATCAGAGCCCATGACCACTAATGCCGGAGTTCCTCAGGGGTCAGTTCTCTCTGCAACTCTTTTCCTGCTGCATATTAATGATCTGATGATGCCCGGTATCTATGGGCATGCAGATGATAGCACAGTTGTAGAGAGATACCTTCCGGGTGCTCGGGCTAGTAAGGAACTAATCCGGTCCGAACGAGAGGCTATGGTAGAGCGTACGAATGTCTTTCTTCAGGCAGTATCCAAGTGGGGTGAAACTAATTTGGTAGAATTCAACGCCGCCAAAACACAAGCATGTCTGTTCACCGTCAAAAGGAGCCCGATCACCTTGGTTCCTGCTTTTCGGAATGTATCCCTGGAGTGCACCGACCGCCTTCAGCTCTTGGGAGTCGAAATTTTTTCTGACCTCAATTTCGGGCTTCTAATGTTATACAAAGCACAGGTCCGATCGTGTGTGGAGTACTGCAGTCACATATGGGCTGGTGCTGCAAAATGCCATCTAGCAGCTTTGGACTCAGTAGAAAGGCGTGCGATGAGGCTAATTGGGGATCCAGATTTGGTTAAGTCCAATCTACATGGCCGCCAGCACAGGCGCAGGGTAGCCTGAATTAAACTAAGAGAAAGAAAAACTAAGCAAATAAAATGTAACATTTTGTTTTGTGAACAGGTTGGGGCTGGGGGACCGCGCCGGCGACGCCGAGGTCCTGGAACCGATCCCCAAGCTACAGAACAAGAATGTTATCAGTATAGCAGCTGGCACCAGCAATTCTTTTGCCGTTACTGATTCTGGTAAGTCGCATCATTCATCAAAATTTAGCATTCAAATAGGGTTTGACACGTTCTTCATTTAAGATATTCAATGTGACTTAAGATACTCAAACTGCCCGTCGCAGCAAAACGCGGCGTCATTTATGAATATAAGGGATTCAACGCGAATGTGGTTGGGAAGCGATGCGACGTGAATTCAACGCGGTGGAATGATCCCACGTGTGCGCTAGCTGCCGATACAGCCGCCATTGATATAAAACAAATCACCACACCGCAAGAGTTGGTGCAAAAATATCAAACTAACTGAACGTGTTCATTTCGCTTCGCACGTCGCTGTACCCCACCCACATGTGGTTGGTTACGTAGGCCACCGCAATTGAGTATCAATTGTTTGTTTTATTCGCGCCGTATCGCTTCGCGTTTGATTTGCCCACTTCGGACACCGCGTAAACGGCGGTTGAAGTAGCGACTTCGTGCGCACGTTAGATAGTTTCCGTGTCGCGTTGAACTTGTGTTACCGCATCGGATTGTTTCGCAACCCCGTGTGCGTTAGACCTTTATCAAAACTTAGTATTTTTTTATGGTTTCTGTTTTTTTTTAATTCGATTAATCTTTTAAAAGTGTTTCTGTAATATTTTTATAGCTTTAACAAATTCATATTCATAGTCACTATCTGTATTAGTAGAAGGTCATTAAGTTTGATTATATTGTAATAGCTGTTCTGGGTCCTATAAAGGGTTATTCATTGACTCAGGAACAAGTTAGTAGAGGTCTTTAAGTCAATAGTAAATAGGTTACTTCTATGCTAGCGTGCTCCATCGTCGTCCACATCATCGCTTACAATTAGGTGAGGTAGTGGTCAAACACGAGTTTACGCATAATAATGAAAAAGTACTTAGATGACATGTGCTTAGGACATACTGGAAATTTCTGGATTCTGAATGTATCGTAAGTTTATCTAGTCTTATTTATATAAGACTAGATAAACTTACGATACATTCATTGTTTTTTAAAGTATATTCCCTCGTAATTAATGTATTTTTGCTTTCGCTGAAACCACTGTACATACAAAGCACTTGGACCAGTCTTCTTTCGGGACCTTTTCAATGGCTTTATGGAACGCATTCACCGCCGATTCAGGGCTCGTAAAACGTGTGCCTCTAAGTTTGTCTTTAATCTTTGGAAACAAATAGGACATCGTAGGGTGCAAGGTCCGGGCTGAAAAGCGGATGCGTCACCAGTTCCACATCTAAAGCCTTCACATAGGATTCTGATACTTTAGTGGAATGTGAGGATACGTTATCGTGGTGGAGGATTACATTGCTTTGAGGACGCTTTTCGCGAACTCAAAAAGTCTTTGACGTACCAATTCTCAAGCAAGTGTTGACGTACCAATCTGCAGTCACTGTCCCTTGGTCTTCAAGCGATACTGTAGTATAATGTCCTTATTTGCAGAAAACAGCAACCTTTTTTTTACCATCAATTCGATTTTTCTTAACTTTCATCGGCAAATCTTCAAAAGGAAAGACCTACTCTGCCGACTGACTTTTTCTTTTGGGTAGCAGTACACCCAGATTTCTTCACCTGTCACGATATTATAGACAACCAATGACTGCCCTCCATTTTATTAAATCCCAAGCGAACGCCGGCGTTAGCTCTCTCATTGTCTTTCTATTGTGTCTCTAATTACAGTATTTAAAAGGTTAATTTTTTTATCAATTTACGGCACCACTGGACACTCAGTCGTTTCTGGTCCTCCGTTAAGTCAAGTCTTGAAGTTCGTTAAGTCTTGACTGCGTATGGTATCCATCTAATGCAAAACTTCCGAACCTTCAGATGCACATGTAAAATGTTTTACACTTGACTCATTTCAATGCCAAGGCTCTAACAAAGCACGAATTTGCTGGCAAGTAATTTTTTGTCAATTTCAATAAGTTCGTACTTTGTCAATATTTGAGTCTGTAACCATGGTTGTCGGCCAATCTTCACGTACCTCGTCATAGAGATGATCACATCCACGTCTGAATTCTCGAAATCACGAATACGTAGAGCTGCGACATGGTGCTTCATCATCAAATGCCAATTTAAGTTTCTAACAACTCTCTTGTTGACTTAACCACAACGAAAAAATCATTGAACGAAAATGTTTACGACTTAAATTCATTTTGATAGCGACTCACAATCTTCGAAAGGACGCCACAATGGAAAAACAAATGACAGTATCGCTAATTATAAAGTAATATGCTCGCCTATAGTTCGATTTTCGAATCCTATAATTGTTTTTTCATTCTTTTATTGTAAGTGGCCAGATCCAGAAACTTTCAGTATGCCCCACGTATAAGTGAATGTGCGGCAGTGGACTGGTGTTAAGTTATTGCAATATACAATGTTGTTGACAGGTGAGATAGTAGCGTGGGGCATGGGCTCGGAGGGCCAGCTGGGCACCGGCCAGAGCTGCGACGCGCCCGAGCCTGCCCCTGCCGTCACGCCGCCGCTCAGCGCGCGCACGCCCAAGCACGTGTCTGCTGGAGGACAGCACACTGTGCTACTCGTGGTAAGTGTCTGCAGGCGAGGTAGTAGCGTGGGGCATGGGCTCGGAGGGCCAGCTGGGCACCGGCCAGAGCTGCGACGCGCCCGAGCCTGCCCCTGCCGTCACGCCGCCGCTCAGCGCGCGCACGCCCAAGCACGTGTCTGCTGGAGGACAGCACACTGTGCTACTCGTGGTAAGTTGAAACTGTATGTGCACTCGTCAGCTCCAACGTTCTCCAGAATATGTCGAAGAACCACACCGGCTGCTACTGCAGCACCATATAACACGGCAACGACACTAGAGAGCGGCAGATCTATTCTATTCTATTCTAAAACCTTGAACATTCACCCGTGCGGCTGCTACATCACCACAAGAAACGTCACACTGACGAGAGGTTGTCTACAGACTAATTTATAGTCTAACAAATGTTTTTTCCAGCTACGTAACAGACGAATAGAAAGAAGGATCTTCCTCGCTCCGGACTATGTCATGAACCAGGGCACAGAATAAGTAATAATACAAGTACAGAAATTTCACTCTTCGAAAGAAAACATGCGAATATAAACCTACTAACAACACTCCTAATGTTCATAATACATTACACGGCACGGACGTGACCTCTTTTATATTTGCCTTCTAGGGACTAGTCGCGCTCGTAACGGATCAAAATGCACCTTAAGTCCCGCACCGTGAATCTCTTTTATTATGTTTTTTGAAAATGTAAATTAGGTACTGTGTAGGGTCATTCGTCATGTTGAGGATGTTCGAATAGAAAGAATTGATGATGAAGATATACTTTGGTTTTAATGTTCCTTTTACAATTGGTAACTTCTTAATCCTTGACAAAGCGAACGCCGGCGTTCGCTTGGGGTTTAATGAGAATCAAGAGTAGTCGTACTCGATCGCTGATAGTTGTTGGATTGAATTGACCGCTTAAAAAGTAAATCTTGCCGCGCGCCGCCCGCCCCCGCCTGCCCCTGCCGCGCGCCCGTCATGGTGGCGCCAGTTGTTCGTAAACAGGTACCTTTGTTTTAAAACATGTTTTTATTTTCTAAAATTATATGGTAGATAGGTACCTAATTTGTTGACCTTGCATTAGTAAGGTAGGTACTGGGGGATCTACTTATATTGAATAATCTTTATGGTTACTGACTTTCTACGTGAAAAATATCGCAAATATTTGAAATAAGTAAAAATTCGATAAAGAGTTCAAAAATAATTTTAGTTAGCGCGCTCACACACGTGATACTGTACTGAAGTCGCCGGCGGGCAGCGCGCGGGAGGTACATTTCCTTGCCATGTGCGCGGAGTGCGCCGGAGCTGCGCGCCGCCGCCGATTGCCTTGCCCTAATATTTAGCGACAGATATCGACAGCAGCACGTTTTGAACTCAGTGTCGGCCCTTGACAAAGACCAATCTATTGCTGCATGTTTTATACTTACACTGTTTTGTTTTCAACAGGAGGACCCATCATCCCAAAAAGAGTCATCCCCGCCCCCAGAGAGCGAGACATCAGAACAGAAGGGAGAATCGCAGTCTGCCGACTCAGAAGAGGAAGAGGCAGTACCCGCCAAGAGGCAGAAGAGTGAACAAGAAGGGGAGATCTCCTCTACGTCCAGTGCGCAGCCCAGCGATGTGGCCGAGGAGGCCAAGCCACAGGTGAGGGTTGTTAGACTAAGTTGAAGCTAAATTGTGTAAAAAGGAATAATATTTTGTGCTCAATTTGCTTGAATGGTTAAATAATACTCCAAAGGCCGCATTCCCACTATGTAACGGTTAAACTATCGTCTCTAGCTGTTCCCATTATAACAACTGTGTGTCGTGGCCACGACAAAGTGGAAACGCGGCCAAACTATAATTATACCTAAGGTACAGGTAGAATCAAACTTATGTTAACTCTGAACACTCCGCAATTCGCTGCGCAGTAGCAAGTTCATGTGACAGCGGGGGTGAGGAGTGGGTTATTACACTTCCTAAAAGTGAAGTTCACACACGTCAATAACTTTGAATCGAAACGCAATGGAAGTGGTCGTTTCATTCGATTTTATTATACAATCTAAGGGATAGCGGCACGAATCTTGAGCGCTCGGCGAAAGAGCGGGAATCGTTTTGCGCATCGTGCAATATCAGCGAGCCAATCACTGTACAAGGATTTCACTCGCCGCCCCCGCATTTCTCTTCATACCACTAAAGAGACCCGATATTTCACATCTGTGTGTTTCCTGCTCAAGTAGAACTGTAGAAGTCAGCGCTCAAGATTCGTGCCGGTATCTATAGTATCGTAGTTGTATCATATCTTCATCAACCAATTTGTTCATAAAAAATATTTTTGACACTTAGTCGAAAATTAAATCATCAATGCTTTTGTTCAGCGTCGGTTACAGGCAGCTCAACGTCAATCGATCTATTTTTAAGCTATTATTGAATCGGCCTGACTTCGACTGTGTGTACTTGCAAGTTTAAAGTTATATCGTGTTGAATTCTAATAAAAGGAAGTTAGTGATAGTATGACGAGTGACAGGGCAGAATGGAAGAAAAAAACGTGTTGCGCCGACTCCAAATAACACGGGACAAGGGCAGGAAGATGATGATGATGTGTTGAATTCTAAGTCCTCAAAAGCATAACCCTGTGACCTGTGCTCTCATCGCCAAGCTACGATTTCGTAGTGTTCGTTTTTGTGATCTTATGCTAATATGGATGAAATAAATAGTAAGCACTTGACATAATATAAATTGGGATGAGTCCAGCTACATAATTAACAAAACAAATAAGAAAAACAACGCATTTTTATAAGATTTGTACCTTTGACTTGTTCTTTTCTAATTTAAATGTTTGTATGTACATAAATAAATAAATTGATTAGAGTTTAAAACGCGTAGCGACTTTCATGTAGTTATGACATGGGCGTCCCGGAACCATTTTGTTTTGTCATGTATGCATGACTGTGGCGGTCAGAAAAATAAGAAGCACAGGAACCTTACCATGAGGTTTTGAAATGTCAGGCGTGTGAGCGAGAAAGAGGCACGGAGATATAGGCTCCATCCCTCTAACAGTTCAGTTTAGGTCGCCAAATGAATTGCGTTAAGAGCCCTACCTACCTACCTCAGGTGAAGCAAACATATTTTTTTATTAACTTGCATAAACATGTATCATTCATCCACTATAGGGTAGACAGAGTCGCACAGCGTCGGTCTCGTCCACAAACTCCGCAGCAACTAAGAAACCCAAACGGAGGCAAAAGGCACGACGGAATTAGGTTCTTGATAGTTGATACGTTGTAAAAGATCGTACACCTCTGTTGTGTTGCACTTGGAAAAATATAGTTGGAGGCTCTTGAGCCTCATCTGCATGTTAACCTCAAAATGCGATTTGTGTTATGGCGTGGTTTGTAGGGCGAAGGGAATAGACGCTCGTTACAAATCAAATCACGTTTTAGCATCATCATCATATCAGCCGAAAGACGTCCACTGTTGGACATAGGCCTCCCCCAAGTGTCGCCACAATGAACGTTCCTGTGCGTGTCGCATCCATCGGATTCCTGCAACCCTTACCAGGTCATCGGTCCACCTTGTAGGGGGCCTGCGCGGTTGCCATTTCAGAACCTTTCGACCCCAACGGCCATCCGTTCTGCGAGCAATGTGCCCTGCCCATTGCTACTTAAGTTTGGCGATTCTTCGTGCTATGTCGGTAACCTTGGTTCTCCTGTGAATATCTTCATTCTTGATTCCATCACGCAAGGAAACTCCGAGCATAGCCCTTTCCATTGCCCTTTGTTTTAGCATTTGTCTGTAAAAAGACCAGCTGGACTTGGGTCTTCCCAAATTATTTTTTGTTACACTTTTTTAAAGTTCCGTACCCTAAAACTCTTCTCTCACTCCTTTCCTTCCATTGTTCCTGGCTCTGACCAGTTCTTGGCAATTCATAAGGAAGACATTAGGCGTGTGTAACTCTTTACTGACCCGATTCACTGTTCCGAAACATTTTAGTGTTCCGAAAGATTGGAACAGCTGTAATGTTTTAAATGCATCATTTGGAACTCTTAACTTTAAGTGACCTGCACTCTTTTCAAAATTCAAATTAAAACGTAAATAGTGTAAATTTTAATGAACTGAACTAAAAACATCTGCTTTAAATTATTCTTAAATCAAAATTCAATGAAATAAAACTGTTGGAGTATGTGGCGCAACGTAACAGATCACGATTCAACAGTCACTGTATGTGTTTGTATCTCTTGAGCCCGTTGTTCCTAAAGTTCCGTTTGTATCTTGTGTGCCGATGTTTCAAATGTTCCGTTTGTATCTTGTGTGCCGAGGTTTCAAATGTTCCGTTTGTATCTTTTGAGCCGATGTTCCAAATGATACGTATCCACTGTTCCGGAACATTTCAGCGATTCAGATGCAAATGTCCCAAACGCAAAGATGACACACTTTTCCCACGCCTAGAAGACATGCTAAGTTGTCCCGCCATCTCCTTCGTCGGTCCCGGTGGTGATACGGCTGATAACGGTGGGCAGGCTCGCCCTGGGGTGCAAAGAACCTCCGATTGAGATCGAGCTCTGGTTATATAGATAGATATTTTTACAAGTGCAACACATACATACATGTAGAAAAATAAAGGTGAAGGCAGAAAGAAGAGGTGATGGCAAAATGTTACAATTTATTTTAGTTTTTTTTTCTTGTATTTTTTAGTTTGTTCTGTATGTTGTGTTGTCCCAATTTATGTTTAGTTAGTTTTTTGTATATTTTATTTTAGATTACTTTTTATTTATTTTAAGTCGGTGTAGTTATGTGAAGTTCAAGTAAGCAGTGTATGTAGATTTAATTGTATATATAGAGTATAATATTGCCTGCTGTTGTTATGTCGAAAACGCATTACCAGACGGCTTGCTTAATGCCAAGACTAAAGCTTAGTAGAACGAACTAGAGCGTAGTAGAACCAACGTTCTACAATAGCGCGCCTTTGAGAGCCATCTAAAGCCCTAACACACATGCTGGTATCTCGTACAAAATTATACAAGTATCTTATATTTTATGCCATTGACGTTGTCAGTTGAGACTGGTCAACTCTTAGCTGCCAGTGGCGGCTTATTTTACTTTCTATATTTAGGTTATTTTTTTATTTTGTTTACATTGTTCTCTTATAACTATTATGTGAGAACAATGTAAACAAAGGGACAATAAACATGTAACCGAAATAATATGTCTTTACCTATGAAATTGCCATTTTTAAAAACGGGTTTCTTATTGACTTGGGATTATAAGTTCAAATAAACTTTATATTAAAGGTACGTTGTTCTTTTTTCCAAATTAGGTATTTATTGTTTTCTTTTTGTAGTGTATTTTCTGTAATATCGCAGTACTATCTGCTCGGCCGCTAAGGAACTATTCACAAAGTTCGTTTCACTTGGCCAGGCGCTAAGCAAGCCACTAGTGTGTGTTTTCGACCTTTTTGGAAAACAATACATTACAATCACTGATCAATCAATTACAAGCTTTTCGTTAATTGATTTAATCAGTAGTTGTAAATTAATTGTTACTGTACACTCATTAAAATTGATCCATTTTGTTCGAGGCGATCAATTTTAACCCATTCCAGAGGGATCCATTTTGTTTCAGGGATTTCAAGGTTGCCCACGAAATTCAAGTTTTCCTAAGTTTTTTGCCGGTCGGCAGGCAATGACAACACCAGAGGTCGGAATTAGGTCGAGTTATTCATGTACTTGCATCGAAATGTTGATATTAATATGGATCTTCCCGGCATTTCTAATGAGAAATCCCGTGTGGCCAACAATATTACAAATAAATAATAATAAAAACCTCAGAGATAGATTACACAAATAAAACAAAGATAATTAACATACAATTTTTATTGGTATTTTTCATTGAAAAAGATCTCTCTACGTCAATTGAGGTGAGGTTAAAAAATGTATACACTTCCTCCTCCTCTTCATTAAACTGTTGTATGCCAGAACGCGAAAATGGCTTTTTAATTGTGTCTGTTATTCCGGCATACGAAAGGTCAATGCAGAAAGAATTTTTTTCTGCTGTAGTTCTGATAGTGTCATAAAAAAATCTGCTCTTTAAAATTAATCTCGGGGTTTGAGGCATATCCACTTTATTCTTTCGCTGTATGAAATCGGTATACAGTAAAGTCGGATTACTTTGGTCCTGGAGTATAACTTTATTTTGTTGTCGAAACTTATTAACCAATAGGAATACGACACACTGTGTTTACTGTGTTTCTATTGGTTAACGAGCTTGAACCAAAGTTATCCCTCGGGGCCAAAGTATCCCGACTTTACGGTAAATACTTTGGTTTAAAAAATATTTATTCCCATTAAGACACAATTGTCACTTACATGAGAACATTATAAAAAATAATAATATAAAGTAGTAATATTGTTCCAGTGTGGGTATATGAAAAATACATTATTGGTTGTCGACAAGTTAGAAGTAGCGAATTCACTGCATTCCTGAGATAAGGCGGTTGCCCAAGTTAAAAGACGCTAATGTTATTTGAAAATAAGTTGTAAAATGATAAAATTACATTAATATAGTGTATCGTTATTGTAAATATGGTTAATTTATTTATTTTTAAAACTACTTAATGAAGTCACTTCTTTTACATTTTTTGGAAGTTGATTAAATAACTGTGCTCCCCCATTAGTTAAATTACTTAGTTAGTTACATAAATAACTCTTACCTAATTCCGACCTCTGATAATGAAATAGCCATTCATTAGGGTAACACGAACTGAGGGGGTTGTATTGATTATTTTAATGATTATAGATCCGTAAAATAAATACATGTTACGGCCGCTAATGCAAAAAAATTAGGAAAATTAGAATTTACGTTAGATCAGGTTATTCACAATAAGATAAAAACTAACCTTTTTTTTACGGTCCGTTCAACCGATTTTGTCTTTTATTGTGTTGGTGGCATGATAAATGGTGGCTGCAGTAAATAGTTGGTAACCACACACCGCATCACGCGCGAGGCAAAGGCCCTCGCGCCTCAGCCGCCGGGATTCCGATCCCGAATTCCGGCTACCGTAAGCGCGGGCTTGCGGACGGCGAGCAATGGGTAGCTCGCCGTCCGACTATTCAGTAACCGTGCGGACCGAGCCCAAGTCGTCAACGGCGCGTAGTGTTCCACACGCGCCTCAAGGAGATGTCAGCAACCGTAGGGGCCCAGCAGGTTCGAAGTCTACTGAGGCCATGGGTGATACAAAAGCGATCCCCGGGACCGTGGAACAATGGCAAAAAAGGAACAGGAGTGGGTTTTTAGTCAGTAAAAGTCTGACACGCCCTCTCGCTCCGCCCAAGAGCGCAGGATGTCATTAAATGATTTACCCACCCCAAAAAATAAACCACATCGTTAGCCATCCTTATGCCTAGGAAATAGAAGTCGAAATCGGTTGAACATATAGTAAGAAAATGTTTAAATGTCTAACCTAATTGCGAATGTAGTAAAGGTTCTGTTTTTGAGAGATCGTAAAACTTTTTAAGTATAAACGTGAATAGTAATTTTGAATTTGAACTTTCAGAAAGTGAACGGCGATGAGAAGAAAGAGACGCCTATGGAAGTTGATGAAACTGGTGAGTGTAGCATTGCTCGCATATTTATTGCCACAACATTTTTAAATTAGCTGGAGGGGTTTATCTAACAAACTAAATATAGTTTTAAAGAGTGGTCTAAATTAATCAAATATACTTTACAATATAATTTGGGTCACATTCTCAAGTTTAACTTCGAAGTCTTAATTACATATTGTGCATAGGCCTCCCCAATATTTACTAATGTATATTAACATTACAATTTACAAACCAAACCTTTATTTGCTCTCCTCAGTCGTATCCCTCCCAGGAGAGGATCACGACGAACCTCAGGTGATGTCTGCATGCATTTGCTGTCACCACTTATTATAACTGACAAAATAAATAATAATAAAAACAACATTGTTCCCATAGACACCCCACAAGAACAGAAGGACCAGCCAGAGACAAAACCAGCAGACGACAACACAGACAATGACCAGACGGAAGCAGAACAAGAGAGCACACAGCCCGACGACTCCAAGCCAGAGACTACCGACACCTCCAGCCAAGAGACCACAGACAGCGATATCAAGTCTCAGGAAACGGACAAAGCTGACGTAGAAATGAGCGAAGAACGCACCGACCTCAACGGGACACCGGAGACCATTGAACCTAAAACAGTTGATGTTATACAGACAGCCAACCCCCTGACTACTACGGCGTGATGGTAAATGTGTTTTGTGGCTGGACAGTACATGTTGGTTTAAACGTTCGGGTTTGCGCTTCGACCGTTGAGTTATACATATCTTTACGCTAAGGTAGGACACGACGGTAATGAAATATCTCTCAAATGATCTTCTTTAACTTGACCTTCTTTCACACATCACTTTAGCTAGCTTCAATTTATTTTACATTCACTATAAACGTTAGTTTATGAATTTAAATGAACCGCCTGGTTGTCGCATTTTTTTTTTAGTTAAAATGTATAGATTTGATATTAGCGCCTTCATTGAATTCGTGCCTTTTCCTCTATTGAGGATGTCATCACGGATAGGCTTAGTAAAAACGCTTTTTAAAGGTCTTTTTCGCTGTCTTGTTTTTCAAACTGTGATGGGGAATGTGTGAACTGTTTGTACCTCCACCAAAACAACCGGAATATGATGATAATACCCTATCTAGGAGATTTCGGAGTTATCTACCCCGTCTCTTGTGTCCCCATAGTGGTATCGAGCTCAACTACGCTTGTTCTTTTCGAATCGATGGAAAACTCGTTAAACCGTTTGGGCCCAGTAGGTGCTACGTTAACTGCAACAGTGGCACTCATTAAATCCTCCCAAAGTGTAGATGTATAGGCACTTGGGGCTCTCTAACGTGTGGCTCATGTTTTGAACATGGCCACCGTACTCACATTGAGTATCCGACGGGTCTATAAAACCCCATTTTGCCAAGTTGTGTTTCCAACGGCCTACCTGGGTGTGCAACCGATTTAGCTCAGATATGCTGCTCTGTTATATACCCTCATGTGACTTGCCGAATAACACTAAGCCCAGAGCAGACATGTCAGAACACCGTTGAATGCATGAAAAATGAGTCTGTGTCTACACAAAGGCATTTATTTCTAATAAAAGGCAGATGCTCCGGGTTTTCCCACAAAATTCAATTTTTCTCAAGATTTTTTGTCTCGGTCTTTGAATGTTGATCCTGCTTATAGGCAATATTATTCATCTTTACTTACACTGGTACCTAAATATTATATTGCTGTTAGATCATCAACTTTCAGGCTCCCTAACACATGAGAGCTACACTGCTACTAACCCTTTCGATAATACAGGCGTTATTATATGTAACTACCATCTTAAATGACCACATACGAGCCTTTTTTTGAGGTGCGAAATCATCCAATGATTTTGTTCGCTCTTAGGGTAGAGTGAGAGGGTGTGTCAGACTTTCACTTGACTAAAAACGCTGTGTCCTTCAGTTGCCCCTTGCGTTTCAGGGCTACAGTAACTCTTTCGAACATTTGTCTGCAGCGGTTTTTCCGTCCGATTATAATTTAGATGTCTTCAAGGCTAGAGTGAATAGGCTCTCAATAAACTAGTGCGCTCCACCATCAACGATTGCATCACTGCTTACCATCAGCTGGGATTGCAGTCAAGCAATAGTTTATATCATTTAAAAAAAAGGCGTTCCCGCAGCCACATATGAACCCCACAGTTTCTTTCTATTTCCAAAAGAACTCATCTCCTTTCGTCTCTCGCTAAACCCATACGTGTAAATCGACTCGAGTACCTAATGGTACTGTGGACAGTGGAGTACAGACTACCAAGTCTTCATGTACTGAAATGTATTGTAGTAACAATACGGGAAAGGATTACAAAACTATATTCGAAGTTGATCTAATAGGTAAGCTGAGCGAATGTAATGTTTTTAACAGTAAGTTAAAATGTCTTACTAGTTGTACAATGGGTACATACTGTCTAGATATCGCTGATTATGGCGTGGAGGTTGTGTTATTAATAATATAATTTAAATATTATGTTTGACCTTTAATTAATAAAGCTAAAATTCAAGTAATTTTTCTTTTCTTCATTCCTAAAACCATTATTTATAATGACATCCATATAATAATAATAATATAAATGTTGTCTTATGATATATTTAAATATAATGTGACTCAATATTAATTCGACCTTTAGAAGGTTTTTAATTCCTTTAGTTTATAATATATGATAGTACTTGATTCTAGTATAAACAGAAATACTAATTTTGCTATACAGGTGACTACTAAATCATTGACTATATTTCAGTGACTAAGTAATACATGAACAAGGCTAACTTTTACTATGAAATATGTATAAGAATTATAATGTTTGCATTACTTGACAAAATATATGAAATTACTGATGTTTTCATGACAAAAGTTGTTCATCATTCACTTACACTCTCAGAAATATTACCAATGAATTCAGTCAACCCGCGTATATATTTATTGTTAAATACATTACATTGAGCAACATTCTCCCACTTCAATAGTTGTCAGTCTTTTAAATAGTTACAATTTGTTGTACAATTAAAATATTTATAAATAAGTCTTCACGATTGGAAACGGCGCGATAGCTCGAGTAGAATTTCACTGCATTTCTATAATAGTTACGATAACATATTTTAATGTTTACTCTAGACAGAGATATTGATGTCAAGTAGATAATAGTCAGGTCAAGGTCCGAAGAAGGTATGAAAGGGATGGTAATACTCAGTAGCCTGTCCAACAACTCCCGTACTTTATTTTCTGACCGCCACAGTCATATATACATGACAAAAGAAAATGTGTCCAGTACGCCACGGTAACGACTAGATGACAGACTTAAACGCTAATAAAATTTGTAAGAAAGTATTGTTTTTCTTATTTGTGCTGTTAAAGGATGCTTTTAGAGCACGCTGTTTCATTTTTAACACACATAACACACACACACATAACACGATCAAAAAGATAAAAACTCATAAATTCGCGCCTTTCAATGTCAAGATGTTGGGAATTCAGGTGTCTGTGAATGAAATTGAATGCAAAAGATGCTAAACCCTTTCAACGCCACAGTCTGATCATCATCATTTCAGCCGAAAGACGTCCATTGTTGGGCATAGGCCTCCTCCAAGTGTCTTAATAATGACTGGTCTTGTACATCTCGCATGCATCGGATACCCATGACCCTCACCAGGTTGCCAATCCCCCTTGTTAGGCCTTATACTGCGTCTTCCGGTATATGTGACGAATTAATTTTGTGTCCGCACTTACAGTCTGATAAACGTGACAAATAAATGGGGTAAAACAAATTCAATTTTTATGTCAATATACGTAGTTAATGATCTACGTACTGGATTTTTGGAGCCCAGCATTTTTGAGTCTTGGCGTTTCATCATCAACATCATTTCGTGGCGTTTGGTATAAAAAACTGTGGCGTTAAAAGAGTTTAAAGTACGAGAATTGTCTCTCACAATGGCGTTATAAATGGTGTACTACATTGGAAATATTTTGTAATGAAAATACTCATAGCAACTTACTAAGGGCCTAATTCAGAAATTTGAAAATAATACCGGTCGCTGTTTCCTTTACATTTTCAAGTTTACGAATATAAATGTTTAATCATTGTCCCTGCGGTTATAATGATACCTTTTCACTCCCTGAATGATTGCTAATGAATTCAATGTCTCCCTCTAAAACTAAGGCGTGCATTGAACTAATGAGAGACAAGCACTCCGGCGCATAGTTTCCAAATAAAATAAAATTCCGTGTTAGACCATCCCTTTCTGCTCCGGTCACAAGCCATTTTCACATTATTATCGTGGCGTTTCGAATTGTTAGCAAGGCACACGTAGACTTAGTTAACACGTTCTCAACTTCGAATATGACGATTGCGTTTCGACCATGCGACGTGGCGATATTTTGTTATAGAATTTTTGATATGCTGGCGTTTTGTTCGTCTCAAGAATTTTAGAAGAAATAATTTTAAAATAATGCAACTGGAATTGTTTGGTTTCGTAATGATATCTGAAACGAAATTATCGCAATATTAATTCTTCAATCAATTTCAGCGATATTTAACACATTTTTGCCATAATTTTCGTTTCAGAAACGGGGCACAAGTAAACCTCAAATGATTGATAATTTTAAGCACAATATTAAATAAGTTTAAAATGAAATAGTAACATAGTCGCTTTCGAACTTACAAATCCGACTACTTCAATTATAATTAATTTTTTAACCGCCTACATCGGATGTAATACATCCGACAAACACTGTCGCGTTTATTCTACCAGGTCGCACATCCACAACCAAACACTCCCATCTCGTCAGCTCTTCTGTCACCTATGGGGATTGAAGAGCTAAACGAGATGGAGTACCCAGTCGCGAACATACGACCCTGCCGAATAGGGCACGAAAACCCTCGTGGTAATATTTCAACGCAAGCGGTTAAAGGGTTAAAAATTTAAAATTGTATTAAAGAATTTAATTTATCGCAATCGAATTGCTATGGAGTTAGAAATTATAGCTTTTAAGTTTTATATAATATAATTAATTTATGAGATGATGAAGTTGGCTGGACTAAGAAGTTGCCAAAAATTAATAAGTACTCGAGTACGAACAAAACACGGCGTTGTTACTGTCTAAGACGCGCGCATTCTCGAACGCTACATGTAACATAGTATGTGTTAGCGATAATTGTCGCATATAGTGCAGAAGTTGCTAGAGAATAAATAAATATAAATAATAAGCGAATTGTCGATTGTATTAGTATCCTTTGACTGGTACAAAAACAAATATTTCGTAAAACTAGATAAGTATTGTAGCTGGAACATTGAAATCATAAGTAAAGGTTATGTTGAGAGTTTTTTTTTATTATTTTATAGTAACGTTTTTCGTGCATTATTATAAAAAGTACAAACTGTACTGGTTCATTCACACGACGCTGTTTCTTAATTGTTAAAATAAAGATAAAGTACTATAATGTATTGTGTTTTCCTAATAAAATAGTAGTGTAAGATTTGTGTTTTATTTTCCGCTGGCTGCTGCTGGCTTATCCTGCTTGATAGTTGAAAATTATCCTAATAGACCAAGATCCCAGAGCTGTCTGACATAACTTATTTTCACATGGATGAAACCTTAGGTTCTCAATAGTGTCTCATGTGCTTTGAATACCTGCCTTTAAATGCCCCTGGGCAGGTACCAGGTGAGAAAGGGAACTAAAAATAAGAGTAAG
Organism: Mythimna pallens; assembly: GCA_961205895.1. Taxonomy (NCBI): domain Eukaryota; kingdom Metazoa; phylum Arthropoda; class Insecta; order Lepidoptera; family Noctuidae; genus Mythimna; species Mythimna pallens. Next base: position 13,528,263 of record OY540849.1, on the reverse strand, counting down.
TAGTAACATAATTGTCAGACACTTTCCATGGACCAAAAAACTTCGGTCAGAAACTAAAGCTCAAAAAAATATAACTTAAGGTTTCATCCATGTGAAAGTAAGTTGTGTCTGACAGCTCTGGGATCTTAGTATATAAGGGAACATACACTATGTACTATTCCAGGACATGACCTACCTGTGTGTCCAATTTTATCCAAATCGGTTCATCCGTTCGAGCGTAAGAAGTAACAAACGTACATACACACAAACTTTCGCCTTTATAATATTAGTGTGATCATGTAAAACCGTTTTGATATTAAAAAAAAAAAACTGGGCAAGTGCGAGTCGGACTCGCACACTGAGTGTTCCGTACAAACTAACTTATGTATAATAGTTCAATTCCCGAATCGAGACTTGAAGCCTTTTCCGAATACAAAAAAGTTTATTTGTGACGTAACTACAAATTTTCAGATTTATTCCTATACTTGTGCTGTAAGACCGTGCTTCATGCCAAATTTCAGGGTTCTAGGTCAACGGGAAGTACCCTATGAATTTCGATTTCGAAATTTACGATTTTTACGACATAAACGGCCGTGTCTTTTTTTTTCGTTAACTTAGAAGTTTAATTATTTCACAGCTTCAAGGGACCGCAGACCTGAGTATAAGGTTTTAATTTCAACTCGATACCTCCACGCGTTCTCTCGAGATAAAGGTTCTTGACAGACACAGAGGGACGGACAACAAAGTGATCCTTTATGGGTTCCGTTTTTTCCTTTTGAGGTTCGGAACTCTAAAACAAAACTTAATCATCACCTGCCCAGCCATTCTCGACTATGTTGGGGTCGGCTTGCAGTCTAAGCAGATGCTGCTGAGTACCAACCAGTATTTTACACGATGACTGCTTATCAGATCTCCATAACTTAAAAAAATACTGGACAACATGATGCCACTTGGTATTAGGGCCGAAACTACGTAAAGTGGACGCCCATCGCACTTAAAACTTCTTCAATGCATGTCTGTGAGTGGATACAGGTCGTTTCGAAGGGTCCATACAAAAATAACTTAAAATAAATAAATAACCGACTTCACTAAAAGCATCAAAATAATTTCGGAAGTCAGTGTTACTCGGCATTGTTTGTTTCTTATTTAACCCCGACTTCCGAAATTAAAGTTATTTTGATCCTTTTAGTGAAGTCTTTTTTTTTTTTTGTAAAAAGTTTTTTATTACACACTTTTTAGTTTCGATACACCTATAAACAGAGTGCCTATTTCTCATGACAATTCCAATTAACCCAAACACTGCTAGATTACATTGTTTTATTATGAAGTCCCTGTGTCTACCTTCCAGCTCCATCATCATCGTCTGATCACTTCGATGATACCATTTTCAAAGTAACAATTCAGAACCATTCATTTATTTGTATTGTCATAGTCGCTATCTAACGCTATCTTCATTGTAATATATATGTGAATATGAAGTATCTGGTCTTCTTCATCAGTTCCACTTCATCAAATGTTACTTTTTGACTGTAAATGCTTAAGTTCTCGATGAAAATACCAAAATCACTATATGGTTGCCTATAATATTTGAGGAGTTCCCTCGATTCCTCATGGATTCCATCATCAGAACTGGATTTAGAAAAAATGGGTCCAATCTGGAAGAATATCCTTTTAGGGAAAAAAAATTGCAAATCCGGTCCATAAACGACGGAGATCTGAGGTAACAAACATAAAAAAAAGATGATAAATACTACCGAATTCATAACCTCCTCCTTTTTTTTAAAGTCGGTTAAAACGTGCTCAGTTGTGGCTCGCCGCCGCTCGCCTTATGCTATCCATAAGACACGAATACATACACACCGTTAAAGCTGAACTAGCGAAACTGCGCATGTAATAATCCAGTTTTTGCTACAGGGATCCGAGCACACGACAAGCGCGACGGGTGCTCGACGCGGGAGTCCTAGGCCCTTAGACGACGTATGTAGACACGTTCCGATGCGCAGGGAGGTGTCGTCCTGCCAACGATTTTACAGTGCATCTAGCGACGCTTGCGATGCAGTGATGTCAAAGTTGTGGGTTAGAACCCAGAAAGATGCATTGCTTAGTGTAATTATTCATTCCATCACCACTGTTCTCAAAACGGTAAAGAACATCGTGAAGAAACCAGCATGCTATCCTAGATTTTAAAAAAATGTTCGAAGACGTGTGTGCCATCCACTAACCCGCACTGAGTCCGCGTGGTGGATTACAGCCTATAGGGCCGGTACAAACCACATTTTTTTAACGCGCCGTTGACGCACGTTTTAGAAACGCGCGTCGACGGCGCGCTTTTATCGTATTAAAGGTCTACAGGCTGCATCTGACTCACGTGCATATCGCGTCTATATTGCTTGCTACAAACGCGCGTCAACGGTGCGCCTGGTGTGCAGAAGCCCTTGCTCTCACATGGAGCGGAGGCTTGAGTATAATTAATCAACCTTATAATGTCCCCACTGCTAGTGGACATTATAAGGTTGATTATTTTATGTGCTTGTCTATCTAAAAAGGAAATCACAAAAATGTTTTTGATATGGTTTATTTATTCAAGTTGCAGTAACTACACATTTAGAATAGGTACAAATACTACGCTAATGCTTTTGAGCGTACATTATCGACAGTCGAAGGTATTGTTACAAATAAATTACCTACACGAATAAAAAAGTGCGCACGATTGATTTAAAACAGTTTAGGCGTCCACTGTCATGCAAGCGTCATTAGATTCCATCAATGACGGAATTTTATCGCCATTATGTTTTCGTCATGCAAACATCAATCATCGCATTACACGGTAGGTTTTTCGTCAATCAAAACATTTGACTGTGGCAAAACTGACAGCAAAACCTATCGTGTAATGGACGCCTTAGACTTTTGATACATTGACAATCTTGCGCATGTCTCCCGCGCACGCAGGCTGAAAGAAATATACAACGCTATTCGCTGCGATCCCTCACCTACATACTCTGTGTATATTTCAGACAATATTATATATAAATCCTTATATAATATAAAACAAAATCCCTCATCGCGTCTATCTGTTCACGGTAAATTAAAAACTGCTAAACAGATGTTCACACTGTTCTCACCAATAAACAGATTGATTAATGAAGAAAGTTTTGGTGTACTATAGTAAAACCGGAAATTTCAAAAATCTTTTATCAGTTGTGCGAAGCTGGGGTGGGTCATTAATGCATATTATATCCGAGTTTCTGCCCCAACTACGGCTCACGCAGTGTCGATTTGAAACTGCTAGGATATCCATCAAAGTCTATCTAAATAGTAGCTATATATTTAATTGCTCTTGAGTGCTATTAATATCATACAAAGTCGTCGATTTGAATTGTTCCTACTACATTTTTATTTCAGTTTTCATCACATCAAAATTCTCAGCTACATTTTTTAAATATAATTAGAAAAACTAGGACTGAGAATTTTAGTTCCACACATTGTTTAGTAATGAGCGATATACGATATTTATGTATTATATCATAATAAAATACATATATAATGTTAAAAAATACCTACCTACATGTTGTGTTAGATAATTTAATGAAAACAGATATAATATAAAATGAAACTATTTCATTTTGATGAAAATTGCGTAAGTTTATTTTATTTTAAAATCTTCAAAAACATCTTCTATCATAAAAATAGGAACTACTGTTTTTAAGTTGTCAGAAAAAAGTCAATTGAAAAATGTTTCAAGCAACGTATTTTAGTTAAAAATAATGTATAAATCAGAAAAGGTACCCATAGTATGATAATTAGTAAAGACAAGAGCGTTAGAACGTATATAAGCGTTCTAGTTAGAAGATAAACGGAATTTTTAACGTCTCTCGGAAACGCCGCTCTCGAAGACAGCTGACCGTGTACTGGTGACTGGTATTTGAACTTGAAGAGTATTTGCAATATATTCAATCTAAAAAATATCTGAGATTATAATTGAGAGGTGCAACTTCTTTATTCATACACACATAAGTGCTCACGCTCTTCCCGTCGGGTTAGTGCTGCAACTACATCGGAGTGATGCGATGTAGTTGCAGCATCACTCGTCTTTACAAAGATTAAAAAAAGTAAAAAGAAGAGTGAAGTGGACAACAAACAGTTATAAACAAGTAATGAGCGTTTGAAACTAATAAATATATACTTAATTGACAATTAACAACTTTGCTAGCGTCTGTACTATATGACGAATTAAAATTGGCGTATTTTAATTTCATTAATCGAGATTTATAGTGGGTTAAAACCTACGTTTATGAAAAAAGTTTGATACCGTTCCGACATTTTTGTATCACCGGCTCACGCTGAAAACCAGCGCTGTGGACTCGTCGCATTATGCGTGTGGCCACGGCATTATGCCGAGCGTTCGGTCGGACGTGGCGCATATTTTCCATATAGAATTTTTACAAATTGTAAGCTAGTCTTAAGATTTCCCGCAAATAAATTGTTTTTCTTTCTTTCTCTCATTTTTAAATGTTCTCACATTAACTCCATTGTCCACTTATCTCTTCTTATTCCCACCACCATTTAGGAACTTTAAAGAATACAATTTCTGTTACAATTTCAAAATTTTATTGGTTTTCTAAAATATTTAAAAGTAGTTTCAATATGTCTTAATAAAACACTATCTCACCACCTCTGAATAAATTCCTGTCAATTTATCTAGTAGATAAGTAGTAGTTTATCCGGAAACGGAAACAGGCCTTTTCATATTTAATATGCTCTAACGTGTATACATCAGATGTTATAAGTAGGTACTTGTGATATATAGTAAATACTATAGAATAACTGCACATAGTTGATAAGTAATACGCATCTACGAGGCCTAAGGCCTACTTGACAACGGATGCGTAGCTTCAAAGACGCGTTTTCGTCAAACGACACGACAGCACGACATTTCCGCTTCGCCGAGACAGTTTCAGTTTTGTAGTTAAGCTGTGAGCAGACGAATACGCGCCTATGAAGCAACGCGTCCATTGTCAGTAGGCCTTAGAGTTATGGACGCTACACACGATCCACTTTACCGTCTAGTATACAGCGCGTTTGAAGCAGCGTCCTGTAAACTTGTAAAATGGATCGTGTGTGGCGTCCATAAGGGCGATTTTCGTGTGAATGATATGCGGTTACTGGCACCTGTAAACAACATGTTGTGCGTCAATACGGCAAGTGTTTATTTCTAAAGGAAGTCAATTGGCACTGACAGAGGAGTCACCTTCACGAGGAGTGTATCGCGACGATACTATAAAGCTAAAGACAAACTAAGCCCTCGTATGCCACGTTTTCTACTCATTATGACATCTAACTCTTGAATTTACTTGAAAAGAGATGACTAGGTCAACTGTCTACGGACGCGTAGCTTCAGACTCGTATCCGTCATTATACGCTTGGTGTACGTCTGCGTGAAGCTTACAAAACTATGAAACTGTATCGAAGAAGCGGCAACATCGAGCCATCGTATCGCATCTATGAAGCTACGCTTCCGTGGACAATAAGTAGGCCTTAGTTTTGTGTGTAAGCTTCACCCCGGCATACACCAAGCGTATAATGACGTAACATAAATGGCGTATGCAACGCTGTCACACGCGTCCCAGTCGTCTGTAGAATACGTGGGCTTTGTTTGTCATAGCTTTATCCTGCTACTTTAATACATCACAATGAATAAGTTTCCACACGGTGATACTATCGCGGGGATGCAATGAGTGTCATTCTGGGTTACCATGATGTTTAAAGTAAGATTGTTTTATTCCATTGTGGGTAAGAGATGGCGCTAGACAACCTGTATAGCTCTGTCTCTTACCCACACTGAAATAAGAATGAAACAATCTTACTTTGAACGTCATGGTAACCCACATTGTCAAGCAAAACTATCATACCTCAATGCCTCGGAAAGCTCGTTGACCCATTGGTCCCGGCTGTCAATTGTAGATTTTTGACAAGTGTCGTTAGTCAAGAAATCGAACACGTCAAGGGGGTAACGTGTTACCCTACTGCAGGGTTGTGGAGGTATGATAGGCTGGCGCCTAATCTACGTCCAGTTACAGTAGCGTAGCTAGGCGTGGGCCATCGCCTACGGCCTCGCATCCAAGGGGGCCTCGCACAACCGAGGGCTCTTTATAAAGGTTTCTTTTTTATAATTGAAAGGCTCGCGTTTAACCAGTTTCACCTGATGGTAAGCGACGATGTGGCCGAACACTGGTTTGCGATAGTAGCCGTCTCGTTTTAGAATTTATGAAAGAAAAAGGCCTCGCTAATGTGCCTTCGCCCAAGTCTAAATTAGTCCACGCTACGCCTCTGTCTAATTCGACTGGAAGCTGACTTGGAGTCAGTTGGGGAAAAAGCTAGATATCTGCCTAACCTCTCCCCAACTGAATCTTCATAGTCTATGATTAGTAATGCATGCAGACGTGCCCCAAGGCGGACTCGTAGTGATAAACTCGCTCGCGGAGGTGGTGCCATACTGCTGTTCTTAATATTCGAATGTAGGATGACCCGAATATAAGTATAGTGGGCTTTTCTTCTTTTCAACCGATAATCGATTGCCCTCTTAAAAAATAACATAAGTACGCTCGAATTTTCAATTAGATAATAATGTTTTACTTTTTAATTTGTGTTACAGAACATAAAAGAAATAAGCCTCCATCGGTTTTTGCACTCGATCGTCAATAGAAAAGAAGGCCGTCCCAGATCCGTACACAATGCAGAAAGTTTCATATTTAGTCTAACTGACATCTATTCCAATATAAAAAATGTCTTAGGGCTCCCACAGACAACTGCGATACGGCGCCGCATCGCAGAAACCAGCGATGCGATTTCGTGAGGCTAATTATAGGTTTAGGTGACTGCACAATGTGCGATGCGAATCAATTCGCAAGTTCTTGAGGTCTACGCTAGAGGAGCGGAGCACGAGCCCGGCTCAAATTCGTGTAGTGCGGAGAGACACTACACGGCTCGTATAGCGAGCGACACTATACGAATTTGAGCTCAGCTCCTCTAGGGTAGAACCACCTTATAGAGTAAGAGCCCACGACGGTCAGACTTTTAAAAAAATTGAGCTTTATACTACGAATTTAAGATGCTATTTTATACACCTTTACTGCCAGTTACCTGTCCCAGTAACCACAACCCAAACTCGGGTCGCTGGTCGTTTTTACCTGTATAGGGGACATGCACTGAAAAACTTTTAGCTTTTATAAAATAACGAAGGTCTGGCCGTCCTGGGCTCTTAGGCTATTAGCTATGCTGGCCATGCATCGTGCAAGCTCTCAGATTTTACGATGCGACGTCGTATCGCAGTTTTGTGTGTTAAGCCCTTAACAAACTAGATATTATTTGGAGTCGTGTTATAAGTAATACAACTCATAATTGAGATTTTAATTGAATTGGACATTGAAGTCCCGTGTTTGGTAGAGACTACCGCTTCAAGTGTCCCAAAGCTGTTTCAATACATTTTGCCCATTATTAATTAATAATCACCTCAGAAAATGATAGATAGATCACTTACATTTTTAACCAGAGAGATCTGAAAATACGCCAAAAAGACTACAAACTTGTTAGACAAATTGAAATTAATATATTTAACCCTTTAACCACTTGCGTCGGATTTCTCCGACGTGTGTTTTCGTGTCCTATTCGCCAGGGTGCTCCATCTCGTTTAGCTCTTCAATCCCCATAGGTGACAGAAGAGCTGACGAGATGGAGTATTTGGTCGTGGAGGTGCGAACCTGGTGGAATAAACGCGACTGTGTTTGTCGGATATATCCGACGAAGATGGTTAAAAGGTTATAATATTTAATAAATATTAATAAAATTCAGTATTTCATTTGACTTAGTCCATCTTTTCGAGAGGCACACACTTAGGTATGGTTGGGCGAACATCGATGACATTTAAACAGCTATATCGAGTTAAAACTATACATCTATACATGCACACATACTTCAACATTCAGCTTTTATACTAGTTTTAGAAATAAGTACACATTCTTACGTCCCGAGTAGCCATTTGTGACTTGGGACGCGATATACAATCGTCGATATTTTAACCTTTTTGACCTTGCACAGATCCGACAATAATTTTTATTTCATTTTTTTATTTTACTCCCAATGTATTCTACTGTTTTTTTAATTTTACTGTATGTGTGAGGTACGAATAAACGTTTTTTCTTTCTTTCTTAAATACAGAGTTAATTAAGCGAAACCTGTATAACAGACATCTCAAGGGTCCCTGATATTTCAATAGTCAGTTATCACGACTAGTGTAGACTAGTTGTCTCATTTACAGAAGGCCTTGCGGGAAATTTCCAATATTTGTAAGTAAATGTGTTCGGAGCAATATATTCATTAAACCCCAAGCGAACGACCGGCGTTCGCTTTCATTTCATTGTCTTTTTATTGTGTCTTTAATTACGGTATTCGAAAGGTTAAAAATCCTAAATTACTAATCTCACATACTGAGACAATATTTTTTTCACTCATTTAAGACCCACTAAACCAGGTTGTCACTATATTAATTTCAGCTTTAATTCTATGGATTTCGTGAAATAATTATCATAATTTCTACAATATTTCGGACTGAGATCTATTTGCATACAAAATAATCATTCAAGTATCAGACACTTATCTGCATGGTTCTCATATGATTTGACCATTACATGTTTACTGTGTGGACTTTAAAAGAAACTTTGATCCCTGAGTTTATTTCGGTGTTTCTTCTCAGGGTAGTCAGCTACCTACTAGAAACACCGGCCTCATCTAGTTTAAACTGACTTTTTTTTTTCTTTTTTTAGCAACTGAGCCACTGTCGGACTATTCTGATAGTGTCACGTGGTGACGGCAGAGCCGTGAGGTGAAGCATCGAATTTAGCACTTTGAGGCAGATCTAAAATGTTTTTTCCTTTTTAGCATCTGATCCAATGTCGACTATTCTGGCAGTGTCATATGTTTACGACAGAGCCGTGAACTGGACCGTCGAATTATGCTCTTTGTGGTAGATCTAAAATGTTAGTGACTGTAAGGATTTTTTTTTTATATATTTGGCATTATTTATACAACTAATTCTGCGAATACGAGACAAGTTTCAAGTTTTTTCAAACCTTCGAAGTTAACGTTATGCGCCAATAGGAACTTCGAAAATTTAATAGAAAGATATTGCACTCACTAATATTATCCAATGTCACTAGTCAATCAGTTCTACGCTCTACGGAGCCCTGTGTGTAAATTCTAAAAGCCGAATGTCTGAGTATGTGCGCTGTACACTAGTGTACACATTGTAGAAGCAATAATGTTAGTGTACAATTATATTTGTTTTATTGTAGTCACTCGCCGATTTCCGCGTCCTCAGCTTCGTCTGAAAAAAAATAATGAAATCACAATATTAAAAAGGCGTGTGTTTGTTTGTTACGCTTTCACGCCAAAACGGCTAAATGGATTTGGATCAAATTTGACATGGGGTACTTTTTATCTGGGGAGTATGTTCTTTTGGTCAATGAAACTGCACTATAAAGTGATGGCCTGAAACACAGGTTTAAATTAACCTAGATCGGGCGGTCTACTATCAAACATTGCTATTCCGAACCACGATTAATTGCGCCTTTAATATTTTAGTTTTAGTATATTTTTAGGCACTGTGATTGTATGGGAAACCTTGTTACTGTTGACTTAAGTGTTAATTTTTTGCAAACGTTATTTGAATAGAAATTTATTATTATTATTTGGGACAATTTTGTAGTTTTATAAGAGGGAATACACTAGACACTGCTGGACATAGGCCTCCCTAAGTGTCGCAAGTAACGTGTTAAAATGTCATGCGGGCGAGAAAGAGGGGTCGAGCTACCCCCTATACACGACCGTCCGGTAACCGTCCTGTTCCACGCGCGTCTCAGGGATATGTCAGCAAATCGTAGGGGCCCAGCAGGGACATTGAGGGCAGTAGTGGCCGAGTGGTACCGGCCCCGACTTACGAGTTGTAGGTCGCGGGTTCAAACCCAGCCAGGCGCATTACTTTGTGTAATTTATTTCATCACCACTGCTCTCAAAACGGTGAAGGAAAACATCGTGAGGAAACCGGCATGACCTAGAACAAAAAATTCAAAGACATGTGACATCCACCAACCCGCACTGGGCCCGCGTGGTGGATTACGGCCCATTCCCTCTCCTAGAGAGGAGGCCTGGAGGCCTGAGTCCCAACAGTGGAAACATTAAAAAGGCCGACTATGCTATGACTATGCAGCAGGGTCATTAGATGATTTTCCCACCTAAAAAGTAATTAAAAAAAAAACCTATACACCACTAATTTTTAACTAATACAAATAATTAAAGGGCTTATTACAAAAGACATTGTTATTATTTAGATAAAGTCTTAATAAATAATATTCATAAACAGCAAAGTTTCAATTTATGGAAATATTGTACAGGCTATTGATTATCAATGATTGCCATTCAAGCAATAGAAATGGAAAAACACTGCACGTAGTATTTCCTAGTAGCAATTGTCTTGAATGATTGGTTCAATTATGACAAATTTTCGTGGACAATTTCGTTTTTTTTTTTACTTTTGAGTGCTAGACTACATAAATAGTGATCAGCAACGGGTACGGATAGTCTCATTTTGTAATAATTTAAAAATGGGCTCCCTTTTACAATTCAGTTTAGATCGTCGAATGGATCGCGCTATGACCTCGTGGTAGTCTTTGAGACCAACATTACCATCAGACAGTTCCTACTCACCATTTAAGCGGTCGTGTTGTCCGTTAACATTCTCGAGCCTCATCTGACGCAGACGAGCGGCTGCATCCTCGGGAGACAAGTTACTTTCCTCTGCGTCTTCGAACTCGTCCTCACCTAAGAGTAGATATCGTAGTGAAAACAACAGCAAATGTACGTGAAGCATTACTACCCACTACCAGAATCTCAATAAGATCGAGGAAGCGGCCACGCTAGCTCGCTGTTCGTGCTTTTGTTTTTACACAGAAATTACAATTATATACGACAAATGATAAACGCCTTCGATGACTCGGGCTCGGTCCGCAAACCCACGCCTACAGTGGCTACAAATCCGTTCCTTCACGTAGGCGGCGACCGCCTGCCACTCCTCCTCGCTCCGGACCTTGGCCTGTACCTGGACCCGGCGCGAGAGCGAGCTGCCACCGATAATCCCCACTATGACACTGCGGTGTTCCGCCCAAACTGGACACACCGCCACCATATGCTCCGTAAGTCCGTTCCATAACGCGTGTAAGATCGACCCATACGGTTGTTATTAACTGTTCTTCACTACTAGGAGTAGTGGTTACCTTCGTCAAATTCCTCGCCATCCATGTACGGCTCCTCATCCTCATCAATCTCGTCTGCGGGGTCCGGGTGGAGTGACTGACCCTGATTCATTGCCATGAACATTGCTTCCAATTCGTTGTCATTTGGTGGGACGAAACTGGATGGTGGAGAGAAAATCTTTGTTAGGTATTCATCAAAATAATAATAAAATTATAACTTGTCCTGCGTGGTGGAGTTAGAGGAAGTGTCAGACTTTTATTGAATATAACTCACCTGCGTTTGTCATTCAGTTCAGCTAACCCTGCTGAATGTTCGGCTGAATGTATTTTTTTTTTTTTTTTTGTTTCATTCTGTTCTGTTTTGATGTTTATTTTTATTGTTTATTTTCTGTTTTAATTATTATTACTATCATTAGCTGTTGAGGCGTATTTAATAGTGCATGTAGTGCTCTTCTTTAAGTGATGGGGCACTTAGACTCAACCCCTCGGTTGCCCGGGGGTATTATTATTACGTAATTGCGCGTTTTTACGTAAATCACAAAAAAAAAAATATAAAAAATCTGTTTTTTTTTTTAGGAAAAAAGTTAAAGAAACTAACATTTTCGGCTAAAACAAAAAATCGTACAAACGTGTGTACAAAACGACAACTAAGCGTTTTTCAAGGTCATTCAAGTTGTACAGACGTATGTACAATCGGCCTTCGATCGAATTGTTTTCCTTTATATTTAATAGTGTACTCATTGTTGAAGAGCCAAATAAAATAAATAAATAAATGTGTGTTCACCGACTTTTCGATCAATTGTGGAGTCAATAGAGGATGAAAGCTATATTTGTTACGGTCGTAAAACACATTTTAATGAACATAGAACGGGACATTGACCTGCAAAATGCAAAAAAACTTTCGAAAATTTGAAATTCGTGGGTAACTCTTCCTGGTTTAGTGGTATTTAAGGACCTTAGAGACGCCCAAGATAAAAAAAAAAAACCTAGAAATGTTTTTATGATAAGTGTTCTGCAATAAAGTTTTGACTTTTACTTTTAGTTTTCTATTGCATTTCGTCGGCAGTCTCTCAATATTTATCATTTTGTCAAACTTAATTTGGTTGACATAATTTCTTGAACAGAAAACCGCTAGACGAATCGTGAGTAGAAATATAATCTTTCGCAATTGTTTTGCGGTCGCGGCACTACAATATAATAAGCATAATCAGCCTTTTAATGTTCCCACTGCTGGGACTCAGGCCTTCTCTCTCTAGGAGAGGGAATGGCCGTAATCCACCACGCGGGCCCAGTGCGGGTTGGTGAATGTCACATGTCTTCGAATTTTTGGTTCTTGGACATTGCCGGTTTCCTCACGATGTTATCCTTCACCGTTTTGAGAGCAGTGGTGATGAAATAAATTACACAAAGTAATGGCTGGGTTCGAACCCGCGACCTACAATTCGTAAGTCGGGGCCGTTACCACTCGGCCACCACTGCTCACTACAATATAATTAGTAATTATATTGTAGTAATTTATTAATTACATAACGGACATTTGTAATGTCCGTGGAATTATATATAATCTAATTCCACCTACAATGTAGAATTATTGGTAGCAAATAATTCTATCGTCTGAAGATCTCCGACTTTTTAATATATTTTTTTTTATTAGTGTTCCATACTCGAAGGGTAAAAACGGGACCTATAACTAAGACTCCGCTGTCCGTCCGTCCGTCTGTCTGTCACCAGGCTGTATCTCATGAACCGTGATAGCTAGCCAGTTGAAATTTTTACAGATGATAAGTTCTGTTGCCGCTATAACAAAAAATACTAAAAACAGAATAAAATAAATATTCAAGTGGGGCTCCATACAACAAATGTTTTTTTTTCGTTTTTTGCTACGGACTGTAAGTAACCATTCGTGCGCGAGTTCGGCTCGCATTTGGCCGGTTTTTTAGAAATAAATGGGAAAAATATTTTTCGCTCAAACGCACTAACAACCCTTAACGCGTATATACCAACTCCATTGCTTTTTTTATTATTATTGATGAGCTCGCGTCCTGATGGTAAGCGATAATGTGGTCGGCGATAGAGCATGCTTGCCTGGAAGTAACCTATTCACTCTTGACTTAAAGAGACCCTTACTCCTTAGCCTGAACTCTGTCGTGGGAAAAAAAGTGCAGTAGATTGTCTTGTTTTTTTTTTCTTACCGTAATTTAGTCATGGGCTCCTCATCGGCATCATATTCATCATCATCATCGTCCGCTATCGCGTCACCAGCGCCCTGTTGTGTCATCTCCGGTAAACTAGGAATAAAATCAAATCATATTGAAACAACTTTGATCAGTGGATAGTGATAGTGTTAGTTTTGCAATAAGTGCTGTAATTTTATGTTTGCATGTCGCTTATAACATGATATTGTATTACCCTTTTTTCATCACAATCATCATCATCTTCCTGCCCTTGCTTCCCATATTACTTGGAGTTGGCAACAGTTTTTTTTTTTTGTTTCTGTCCTGTCAACCATCTTTGTCGTTTTTTGCTATGAACAGTATGGAACCCTTCGTACTCGAGTACGACTCACACTTGGCCGGTATTTATTAATTCTTTCTTACTTTTTTATCTCTAATAGCTGACTCTGAAGCGGCGCAGGACAATAGATCCTGAAGGGCTTGGGCAAGTCTCTGTTCTGAAATCGCACAGCATTAACAAGACAAAAATAAAATAGCTGGCTTACCCAAGTTCATGGTTGATGACCAGGATGAGTCCCGGGCCGGGGTCTCTCTGGATAGCGTGCAAGGAGATGTTCTGGTACAGCAGCGTCACTGTGGGGGATGGACCACCCTGTCTGCCTATACCTCCACCCCATACTACATTCCTGAAAGAAAAATTAAGCAGTGTGTTTTTTTACAAAAAGATAAAGGGATGAGGTTCTATAATTTTTGTTTTCAAACAAGTATTTTTATTTCATTTATTGTTTACCAATATCAGGATACACAAATCACACTAATATTGAAAAGGTGAAGGTGTGTAAGTGTGTATGTTCATTATTTCTTCATGCTTAAACAGATTTGGATGGAATATGACACACAGTTAGATCATGTCCTGAAATAGAACACTATTCATCCTGGAACCCTTGGAACCCTCTATGTACCCTTGAAACTATTTTTTACTGACATATGGATGTGTGTGAAGCAAAGCATATTATGTTACTTGACCAAGATTTATATAAGTAGCAATTATAAAAGTTCAGTTCAGCCTAAAGTCATGAAGTTGAGCCAGCAAAAAACAAACTAACCCATGATTATTATCATAAAAAATCTAGTCAACTCAGTTTCCAATTATGATGTTTTTTTTTGGGATATAGAGATTGGCAATTAATTTATGAAACCCCAAAGCGAACACTCTCATTTGCTCTCTCATTGTCTTTCTATTGTGTCTCTAATTACGGTATTTTAAATGTTAACTTGATTTGATAAAACATAGTAAATTATTTTGCCTGTGATATGTAGACACTTATAATTTCATCAACAATTTTCTCACCATTGTTCTTTAGAACAGTCTGTTTCTTATTGAATAGTGCCCACCAATCATCTTTAAGTTAATGTTCCATGTTGCTTTGGCTGTATTACTCATTTTTTAACTTTAAATAGTGTACCACTCCCTTTTATTTTATATCATTCCTTCCACAATTCAATATTGTATTTAGATCTGGCTTTCCTCTTTCACTCTACCCATCTTCCCTCTCCAGCAATCCTGTCCCTCTCCATCCATCCACATACATATATATCAAACTTGTTTCAACTATCAGTTTATTCTACATAATAACTTTGCCATGTGACCCTATAACTATTTGGAGAATATTATGTACTTGATTCCAATACAATTTATATTTGACGACATCTGTTTTTGACAAAAACAGCTTTGTTGTTTACTATTGTTCGGAAACAATAGTAAACAACGAAGTTCGAAAAATATTTTCCTTAAACCATCTAAAGATGGAGAAAGTTTCATCTTACTTTGTAGGACTTCTTACGGAAAAAAATGTTTGTTACGATAAAAATCACGTTTTCTATTGTTTCCTTTGTTATTTTAAGGAGGAAAATATGCGTGAACCTGAGTGAAAACGTGCGCCCTTGCGCAAACTATGTTACAAAACAAAAACATTGAATTTTCAGCTATTGAGTACAAAAGTTATACTTTTCACTTACTGCTCGGTGATATACAAGGTAGCTGTTCCCAAATCCACGTCGTTATTGACTATGAGCTGCACCGAAGGCAACTGCATTAAAATTCCCTCGGCCGGTACCGAAAATGTTGGTGATACAACTACCATATTGACAAATTAAAAAAATATAACACTTTTATGACACAATAACTACGCTATATGCAAATTTAACTCTCTTTAAAGTATTTTAGCACGTGAATGCGGCAAAAATCTAATAACAAAATATATTCGCACGAAACGAAACACGCTTCGCTAAAGAATAAGTGCGTTTTATTATAGCTCATTAGAAAATTTAAAAAATAAGTTAGGTTCCATGAAACCCTTTCAGTTAGTAACGTTGTTTTATATCAAGATTCTTATTTAAACGTTAATATAATTGAAGAAAACCGAAATTATTGTTATTTATATTTGATTTTATAGATTTGCATAATATAAAACTTTTCACTAAGGCCGGAAATGTAACTAAACGTAACCATCAAAATAATGTTGCCCTACTACGAGTCACAGTAGTAGTTTTGGAAAACAAATAAATACTAGTTAAAACATCAACTTGTTTTACATTTTTTAAATAAAATAACAGTTTTTTAGTTTAAGTGTTATAGAAATCATAGCATTCTAAATATTTATACTTTTCGGACACTTATCTTATTGTCATTTCTTTTGTCAGTTTTAAGCATCGATTTTATGGTAATATTTAGAGATGGGTTGTAACAGGTTAAATATGATATCTGTTATCACTGTTAGTGTTACTTATAAATAACAGATCCAAATATCTGTTATTAAATAACAGCCTGTTATTTTTGTACGTATGCGTAATTAAATCTCAATTGAATATTTTCTTTTTGATTTGCTCCGAAAATCCGATTTCCGACTATAAATAAGTCGAAAATGAGATTTTTGTGACTTCAACCCCAACATAATGTAAAAGATTAGACAGAGAATCAAAATAAACTTATTTTTTACAACGTAGGTTAACTAAGTAGGTACCTACCAAAACTATAAAACGAGTAACTTAAACTAAAACAACTTAACTTATATATAAACCAAATGAACACTAGGACGCCGTAAACAAACACTGAGAAACAGAGAAATCATTCCAAAAATTAAAATTCACCACTTTGCTGTCGTTTTAGAACAAGAAGAAAAATTCAAAATCTCAAAAATGTCTACAAACAAATCAGCTGTAAGGTACAACAGTAAGGTTGTATACATAAAACATTTTTCAACCAATCCCATCAAAAGTTAAACCATAGATAATAAGGGCGTCCAGACACGATCAATTTAATTGTTTTTGGTTGCTTGGCAAAGATAAAAAAAAATAATTAAATAAATAATACTATATCAACAAATACCAACAAATTTGGCAAATTCCTCTCATTAGAATTGATTTACATACTGGTTGGTCAAAAAATCGTGAATTTCTTGAAAGTTTTTTTGATTAATTCTGTTAAACCAAAAAAATAGATTCGATTATACAATTACAATTCACTTATTTTGAGCTATTTAAATTTAATTTTTTATTGCTTTCGTGTTGCTTTTGCGTTGGCAGGCATAACACATTTTTCAAATAATTATTATAGACCCATTTTTAAATTGTATCACAAATTGCCACAAACAAAAATAAATTCATTATAAGTTTTTTTTATAATGGTCACTGGTCAGTAACAGGCCATGTAACAGGTAATCCAACTAAATTTAGGAGTCATTATTTCGTTACTATTTGTTCTCGTAAGACCACCAACTATATTTTAAGGTTAATAAATACTAGCTGCTTCTCGTTTTAGCGTAGTTTAACGCATTAGTAAGAGGGAGAAGTAAACATACCTATGGTCAGTAACAGGCCATATAACAGGTAGTCCAACTAAATTTAGGAGACACTATTTCGTTACTATTTGTTCTTGTAAGACCACCAACTATATTTTAAGGTTAATAAATACTAGCTGCTTCTCGTTTTAGCGTAGTTTAACGCTTTAGTAAGAGGGAGAAGTAAACATACCTATTACGAAATAAATACTAGGTGTGTCTCTTTTTAGCAAAGGTAATTCTATAATGAGGAAAAGAGAGAATGAATATCTAACGAAGTAACAGCCGTACGTAGTAACATGCAGTAACAACTAACAGCAACTAACAGTCTGTATGTGAATAACAGTAACAGCCGCGGTAACAGTGTTTGAGGGTCTGTTATTAAATTAACAGGTAAAATAAGTTGGCAGGAGCAATTGTTATTTGTTATTTTTAAATATCTGTGACTTCTACCTGTTACTATAAATATGCCTCACTCCTAGTAATATTGTAGAAAGCTGTCAAAATTCTACCATGTCAATAAAACCCCGAATTTCCGAAATGTTCAATCAATTCAACTATGTTAAATATTAGATGAAATAGCGTTTTAATTAAATAAACTCAGTTAAATTATATAGAAAATGGAACCAACCAGTGTAATGTTATGCGATACTAGTAATGTACAATGCAACAGTGTACATTTTAATTCGGAAATCGATGTAAGTCAGTTTTGTTTTTCTTCACTTATATTTTACCTTTTTCTGGTTAGAATCTAAGCTAACGGTTATAAAATTATCTTATAATATAGTTATTTATGCATAATATAGTTAAAGTACAGACTTATATCCAAAGATTTGAACCCACATAAGTGCTGTAACCAAACAAATATTTTTTTCAAGCCTTTGGAAGAAAATGGAGCTGCAGGAGTGGATACTGAACCAAAATTTTATAGAATAAACGATATCGTATTTGCCGAACCTTTGAAAAATGCTATAAATGAAGAAAACTCATCTAAAAGTAAGTTTTTTAAATTAATTCAGGTCAAAATAAAATAAAAAATTTGTTCAGATCTAAAAGATCTCAATTTTGTCAACAGTTTGTACCTTAATATGAATGAACTAGTTAATTTATTATTTATTTAACTATCTATGTACACATATAAAAATAAAAGATAAAAAGTAAACAGAAAAATATTATATTTGACGGCGCGACACATGACATTTGACGTTTGCTGTCGACGACGTTAATAATAATAAATATTGACTTGGCTCGCGAGGTTGTCGACATGTGGGATGTGGACTCAGCGATCATTGTGCCGATAGTCGTGTCGGGCAATGGCTTAATAGCCAAGAGCCTCGACCGACACCTTAGGAGGCTCGCGTTGGGCGGCTGGATCAAGGGCTTGATTCAGAAAGCGGTACTACTGGACACGGCTCGCAATGTTAGGAGGTTCCTTTCTCTGGAGCCCTGACCGCCGGTAGCTTGGACCCTATTCCCGATACCGGTGGGGTACTATTTTTTATATTTTTAAATGTTTTTTTTTGTATGATTTTGTTTAAAAAAATATTTAAAAATGTAATTTATATGTGTTTACAAAGAATAAAGTATAATAATAATATCTAGCATACCAACAAAAGGAGAGTAAAAAAATATCTATAGAATAGAATAGAATAAACTTTATGGTACACCATAAAAGTAACACAACCCCACGTCACCATGTCTATAGTTTTATAGATAAAGTAGTACTAATTAAACATACAAAATTTAATTACGGTAAGTTAATTAAACAACAAACAGCCTTTATTGTTCCACTGCTGGATCTCGGGACTCTTAAATGGTCTCTTCTCAGTTAGAGATAGCATGTCAACATACTTTGTTATTTTGTATCCCACTCCTAGACTAAGATTCCTCTTATTCCTACAATGTTATGTCAAAGTCAAAAGTTTTTTATTTCACATAGGCCTACATGGGCACTTATAACACATCAGAAGCTAGTGCACGGCTCCAAATTGGTTGTTACCTATGGAGAAGAACCGGCAAGAAACTCCATGGTTACTCTTCTACTGGGGCCACGGGTAGTCTACTGGGGCCACGGGTAGTCTACTGGGGCCACGAGTAGTCTACTGGGGCCATGGGTAGTATGAAAGTGAAACTCGGGGCCCTGGGACGAAGGGAAAGAAGGAACTGGAGTGGGTTTTTAGTCAGTTAAAGTCTGACATTATGTCTCGCTCCGCCCAAGAGCGAGATTTGTCATAAGATGATTTTCCCACCTAAAAAAAAATAAAAAAAAAAAGGTAATTTAAAAAAAAATAACCTAAGACTTTGTAGACTCTACAGTGTTTTCAAATTCACATTATAAAAAAACTGGGCAAGTGCAAGTCGGACTCGCGCACTGAGGGTTCTGAACAAACTTAAAGGGTAAATTGCGGTTTACGATTTATGACGTATTAAAAAAACTACTGACTTAGATCTAGACCAATTTTCAGTGGAAGTTTATAAGGTAATATACATCATATATTTTTTTTAGTTTTATCATTCTCTTATTTTAGAAGTTATGGGGACACATTTTACCACTTTGGAAGTGTCTCTCGCGCAAACTGTTCAGTATATAAAAAAAATATATTAGAAACCTCAATATCATTTTTGAAGACCTAGATACCGCACACATATGGGTTTGATGAAAAAAAAAAATTTTAGTTTCAGTTTTAAGTAGGTATAGGGAACCCCCAAAATTTATTGTTTTTTTTCTAGTTTTTGTGAAAATCTTAATGCGGTTCACAGAATACATCTAGCATAGCATAGCATAGTCGGCCTTATAATGTTCCCACTGTTGGGACTCAGGCCTCCTCTCTAGGAGAGGGAATGGGCCGTAATCCACCACGCGGGCCCAGTGCGGGTTGGTGGATGTCACATGTCTTCGAATTTTTGGTTCTAGGACATGCCGGTTTCCTCACGATGTTTTCCTTCACCGTTTTCAGAGTAGTGGTGATGAAATAAATTACACAAAGTAATGCGCCTGGCTGGGTTTGAACCCGCGACCTACAACTCCATAAGTCGGGGCCATTACCACTAGGCCACCACTGCTCTCCAATATACAATCTACTTAATAATCTGAATACATCTACTTACCAAGTTTTAACAGTATAGCTCTTATAGTTTCGGAAAAAGGTGGCTGGACAGACAGCCACATGACGAATCTGTAAGGCTTCCGTTTTTTGCCATTTGGCTACGGAACCCTAAAAAGAGACATTTATAAAAAAGCAAGAAAAATAAATAACAATAAACATATGATAGTATGATACAGGGTAAAGTACTTTGATTACAGCCTGGCTCGCTGTACTTGATTTTTTTGTGGTGTACCTACACTAGAGTTAATCAACAGTTTTTTTTTTTTTAGAATTTATCAACAGTGGAAAGGTAAAATCGCTTGACTAGCACTTTGGTCTAAAATTGCATCACTGCTTACCATCAGATAGGATCGCAGTGAATAATAAAAATAAAATAAAACTTCCAAGTTATATAATTTACTTTTTTTTTCAATTTATATTATAGAACTTTTTTCACACAAAATAAGTTAAATAACTCATTTTCGACCTAAGTGGCAGTTAAGCAATTTTGCCTCTCCACTGTTTTTTTTTTTAGGTGGGAAAATCATCTAATGACAAATCCCGCTCTTGGGCGGAGCGTGAGATAGTGTTAGATTTTACTGACTAAAAACCCACTTCTATTCCTTCTTTGCCTTCGTCCCAGGGCCCCAGGTTTCACTTTCACACTATCCGTGGCCCCAGTAGGCTTCAACCCTGCTGGGCCCCTACGAATACGATTGCTGCCATCTCCCTGGGGCGCGCGTGGAACAGTACGCGCTTTCGACGACTTATTATCTATCTATATTAAAAAATAATAGTAAAATTTTTATTCATTGTTTACAAGGACCAGATTACACAAATGGTTACAATAGGCACTTTAATGAGTAAAACAAGAATCTAGTAAGCGGGCAACCTGAGCTTAGGAGAGACAGGACCGATCCTGATTATACAATATAAATATGGAGGTCTTATATAATATGGCGCAAGACGTGGTACATTTTATAATTAGGTACATAATTCCAGTAACAATAACATGCATGCAGAAAAATAAAGAGAAATGAAAGACGAAAGACGAATCAGTAAATTCCTTGTGTGGGTGTGTGTGTGTGTGTGTAATGTATGTATGTGTGTGTATGTGGATGTGTTATGTGTGTGTCTAATAAATGGGTCGAGTGTGTGTAAAATAGGAGTGTGTCTGTGTGTGTGTGTGTGTGCGCAAGTGTGCGTGTGTGTGTCTCGGAAGAAAAGATTCTGTTTCCTCGTACGTTTTGTCCAATAGAAAAGAGCGGACTGCTGACTTACATTCATGGTCAGGTAAAGAGTATATTGGAATATTTGCATTAATCTTGTTGTACAAAAAGGAACCAAGGTAAAAGAAAAAAATTTTTGTAAAAGAGTAACGGGTCTGTGGAAGGGTACAAATTAAATCTTTACGACGCTTGTTAAGTGTAACAAAGGGAGTTAAATGATGTTGAAGCAAGATCGCTTGGAACATAAACAGCTGTCGTACGTTCAAAACATTGCACTCCATATATAACTGAGTGGTGGAAAATAATATTGGTCGAAAAGTTGCAACCTTTAATATTGCTCTGTGTGCAATCTCTAAAGGAAGCAATGTGGTTTTGGAGGCCCCACCCCAGCAAGAAATTCCGTAAGATATAACTGACTGACAAAGTGTGTAGTAGACAGTGCGGATAATAAATTAGTTAGCTACAAGTCTAAATGTTTTAAAAATGTATATCAACTTACGCTATCTGCTCGTTAATGCTTCCACGTGGGGTTTAAAGTTTAGAGTACTGTCTAAAATTATGCCCAAGTATCTAATATTATTTACCGACTCTATTGGTTCGATGTGGGAATGGAAATTATGACACACTGTGCAGCAACCAATTGCCCAAATAGCAATGGTTGATTGATTGGCAACCGTGCCATCAACTCACTACAAATACATATTGCCTTGGATAAATTATCAATCAAAATTTGAAAAGATTTTTGTATTAAATTTTTTTTATGCATCAATTAGCCTCGTACAATCGTTAAATTGTGATGCTATTTGTCAGAATTTGAGCTAATGACATGCATAGGACATTCATTGTACACACAGTTAAGGAGTGAAATTCTTTGCCGGTATCTGTTTTTCCTGATGGCTATAACTCAAGTCAAGAGTGAATAGGTTACTTCTAGGTAAGCACGCTCCATCATCGACCGCATCGTCGCTTCCCATCAGGTGAGATAGCGGTCAAGCGCAAACCTATCAGGAATAAAATAAAGGACAAGTATGTCATACAATCCACCAACCAGAATAACACGATTTTTTTTTTAATTTCATCAAAACGGTTAAAGAAAAGACAAAACTCGAGGAAATAATAACATGCCTTAAATAATAATAAAAAATTGGTGCTTATAATTTCAAGTTGATCTAAAGTTATGACAGCTCAACTGACCCATTTTATAAAACACCAATTTCATATGTTAGGGCCTAACACATACATGTTGTTGTAGAAGGCTAGAGTAAATAGGCTCTTAATAAACTAGTGCACCTCACCGTCAAATGAAAAAAAAATTCAGTATATATTTTTTTTTTGTTTTAGATCATGACAATGAAAATGAAATAAAGATCATAGACAACATAGTAATATGTAAGGAGCCTGGCAAGAAATATAAAAAATATCATTTTAATTTTGAAGATGGTTCCACAACAAATTGTCCTCAGGTAACTAACTATGTTGAATAAGTTTTCATATGTATAGTTCTTTCCTCTTGAGACACTGGTATGTTAGATGAGAAGATACCGAACAGCTTCCCGTTTGCTGCCCAGCTGAAGGTCGCTGGAATCCGATACACCGGAGACTCGCAGGACCGGTCATTTTGGTGACACTTGGGGAGGCCTATGTCCAACAGTGGACGTCTTTTGCCTGATATGATGATGATGATGATATATATATCTTGGAGCTTGCACAGGTCGAACTTCGAGGTTAAGTTACGTTTGCCGAGGTCATTGCATGCCAATTTTCCTGGATTCCAAATACTACTCTTCTAGAGTTCACACACACACATACACACACACACACACACACACACACACACACACACACACACACTAGTCAAACACGTTATAATCTCGTGATATAAGGTTATTTTTATAAGGTTTTATATAAGGTTAAGCTGTGTGTGTATGATTTACTCTCATTTGAACAGCTTTGAGAGTCGTCTACACTAATATTATAATTATAAAGAGGTAAAACTTGTTTTTATGTTTTGTGTTGTATCTCTGGAAGTACCGATTGCTAAAACTTTTTTCACTGATAGAAACATAGGCTATATTTTACATACGCGGGCGAAGCCGCGGGCTAAAAACTAGTTGTAGATAATCAGAAACCAGAAAATCTGACATCAAACTTCCTTAGGGGTCTTATCTTTGTGGTCTGGCTTCCGAATTCAGCCCTCGGTGGACTGACTCAATACCTGGTTTCCAAGGAGTATCGTATTCTCAGTTACTGAGTTGTGGAGGTGAAGCAGTGGCTCCATAGAAACCACTGTTATTCAGCTGCATCTGGTTTGATTGGGATCTGGATACAGGTCATCTTCAAGCCCTAGCAGCCGTCGCAGGAGACGACGCAGGTTGATTCCAGGGCTTGCAGACGGTGAGCTATTGGTAGCTCACCGTCGCGCGAATAAACAGTTTTTCTTTCTTTCTTTCTTTCTTCTTTCTTTCATGCTCGTGAACGGGTGCCGTCAGTTGAGACTGGTCATCTCTTTGCTGCCAGTGACTTAATTTCAATTTCTATTTTTTAAATTAGTTTTTATTTTTTATTTATTATTATTTATCTACATTGTGCTCACATATTAGAAGCGACAAGAAATATGTAACCAAGATTTATGTAACTCATAAGTGTCCATGGAGTTTCTTGCACGTTCTTCTCCATAGAGATCTACGCTTTGGAACGTGCAATTTAGCTTCACTTGTATTTTTTTTTGACTGACCGACATTCTGACAATTCAAAAGTGCCTGTAATTGGTCTATTTGAAATAAAAGTTTCTGATTTCTGAGTAACATTTTAACACGTGACAGTTGGGTAAAAAATGACAAAAAATTTACTGTCACCCTGACATAAGTAACCAGTGCGCGCTAGCTCTAAGTCCGCATTCACACTGGGGTCGACAGTGAGCGTACTCACAGTCGGCGGCGGACAATACGTTTGTTGTGAACGATGCCTAAGCCTACATGGAGCCTAATCAAACAAAAATCATCTTTTACTCTTTTGTTATAGCTGAACTGCCACCGTAAATTCACAACGAAGAACCGCCTCTTATCTCACATAAGAAGAGTTCACTGCGCCGACCGCAACAGATATATTTGTGAGCAATGCGGCCGTGGGTTCCCTGAGCGTCACATGTTGAGGCGTCACGCTGACACTCATAGCGCGGACACAGTGCAGTGTCCTGTTTGTGGAGTGCAGCTGAGATTGAGGACCAGGTTAGTAGCAGGACACCTCGGCCACCGTAAGCGAGGTCTTGCGGCGAGCTATCTATTGCTCGCCGTCCGGCCATCGACGACCGACGACGATCAAAAAGATGTCAGTAAGATGAGAAAAGGGCCAGTTAGGGCTGGTACCTGCCAGGGCCGCGAAGGAGTTGCCGTGGCTCTCGCAAAAGAGAAAGAGAACACTGTGGGTTTTAGTAATTAAAAGTCGTGATACTCCCTCTCCCTCCATGAAGAGTGGGAGAAGTCATTTGATGGTTTTTCCCATGTAAAAAAAGGCTGTGGCTATCAGAACACAGAATTCAGCAGACAATTCGTGATAAGAAACAGGGTTATAATAAGGCTTTTCTCTTTGTCCCCAGCTTAGCCACCCATCTCCGTTCTCACTCAAATGAACGACCTCATAAGTGTGACGTCTGCAAGAAGACGTTCACGAGAGCTTCCAGCAGAGCCACACACGTCAAGTTTGTGCACAGAGAGGGGCTGTTGGAGTGCGAAGAGTGTGATAAAAGGTAAGTACAATCCCAGTGGCGTATTTAAAGATTTAGCACCCCTGGCCAAATATTTCTAATTTGGCGCCCATGGCCAAATATTTCTAATTTTCGCGCCTCTGGTCAAATACGACTTTGTCAGCGTCAAATTAAAAAAAAAGAAAGTAAAAGTGCGCAATGCCATTTGGTTACAATTTAAAGAAGTTTTTTTTCGCTGATCCCTGATTCTTTTTCTAACATAGAAGGAACCTAAGTTACTGCTTGTAACATTTACCAGTAAAAGTCTAGTTAAAATCGATCCAGCCATTTCGGAGATAGACAGAAACAAACAGACAAAAAAATTAAATTTTATAGGTATCGAGTATACTTTCATATGCATTTATGGTGAAGGAAAACATTGTGAGGAAACCGGCCACGTCCTAGAACCAAAAATTCGAAGACATTTGACATCCACCAACCCGCACTGGACCCGCGTGGTCGATTACGGTCCATTCCTAGAGAGCAGGTCTATTTTTTTAAGGTGGGAAATCACATAATTACTTCTCTCGCTCTAGGACAGTGCGAGAGGGTGTGTCAGACACAGACTTTTACTGACTAAAACCTACTCATTGCTCCTTCGTTGCCTTGTAGGTATTCCAGGGCCCATGCCCCAGTAGGCTTTGAGTGGGTTTTGCCCTACGGTTGACATCTGCTGAGGCGCGCGTGGAACATTACGCTCCGTCGACAAATTCGGCTCCCGGACGGCCAGACGGCGAGCTACTCATGCTCGCCGTCCGCAAGCCCGCGTCTACAGAGAGGAGGTCTGAGTCCCCCAGCACTGGGAACATTTTAAGGCTCATTATGCTATGCATTTCACATAACAAGGCCGATTACGAAGCCTCTTCTCTAGGAGAGAAAGGGCCGTAATCCGCCACCCGAGCCCAGTGAGGGTTGGTGGATGTTACATGTCTTCAACTTTTTTGGTTCTGAGACATGCCAGTTCCCTCACATGTACGCAGACAACATCGTGACCTCACAATAAAAGATTGCGTTTGTTGTAGATTTTCGTCTCGGAAACAATGGAGTCTGCACATGACAACCCACAGAGGAAAAAAACCCGATTGATCCTGCTGGAAAAGGTATGTCAACAATGATATTTTCTTATGCGATTTCAGCATAAGCTGTATGAGCAGTTCTGCGTCTACGGGAAGTACCCTATGAATTTTGATTCCCATATGAATGTCGAATATACTTTTTTTTACGACATAAATGGCCTTATCTTTTTTTTTCGTTAATTTAGAAGTTTGATTTTTTCACAGCTTCAAGGGACCGCAGACTTGAATATATGATTTTAATTTCAACTCGATACCTCCACGCGTTCCCGAGATAAAGGGTCTTGACTGACAGACGGACAACAAAGTGATCCTATAAGGGTTCCGTTTTTTTCTTTTGAGGCACGGAACCCTAAAAAGATGTAATCGTTAAGTAACTTATCCCACTGGAGACGGAGTATCAGACTGTAACTGACGAAAACCCACCAGTGTTTTTTCAATTTCCCTTCGATTTCCAGGGTACAGGGTACCGTTTAGGAGCCCAGAGGGGTCGATGCCCGCTACGGAAAAGGAAACCCGTGGTTACGAAGGACACAGGTGCGGTTTTAGTCAGTAAAAGTCTGACCCGCCCTTCCGTAGCACCCTAGAGCGGGAGAAGTCATTGGATGATTTCCCCACTTAGAAAAAAGGGCAGCAGTAACTCTTATGAACAATCTCTCAGCCTCCCTCTCCTACTGGTCTACGAGAATAGAATAGAATAGTATTTATTCGATACAGGCAGCACAATCGACAACAACACAAAAAACAAAATTAAAATACAGATTTACAATATAGATAGAGAGCGGGGATATAACAAAACCAACAGATAGAAAAAAATCTCTTTCAAACCGACAATCAGTGGCGTAGCTAGGCGTGGGCGAAGTGGGCCCCTCGCCCACTGCCTCGCATCCAAAGGGGCTTCGCGTGTGCGAGGGCTCTTTAAGAATGAGAGTTTTGACGTGACAACGTCTTATAAATTGGTTTGCCGGGTGACACTTCAAGAAACTGCGTTACGCTCCGCTCACGTTATGCGCTCACAATGAGAGCGAGTGAGAGGCACGCGTCCCTTCCACTCGGGCATGGTTAGCCCGCCTAAGAGCGAGAGAGACAGACATAAAAAGTGAAAGGCACGCGTCCCCTATTATTTCATCCTTCTTCCTACTATACGAATGAATATTCACATTAAAATTATTTTACCACTCAAAGTCGTTGTCACGTAAAACTTTCGCCCGATTACCGACTTTACAGGCAACCAATTTTTTTTTTTTTTATAATTTATATCCTCGCGTTTGACCACTAATTCACCAACTGGTTAGCGATGATGTGGTCAAACACTGAGTTGTGACAGTCGCTGTCTCGTTTTAGAATTTTTTGAAGAAAAACGTCTCGCTGATGCGCGTTCGCCCATGTCTTAATTAGTTCACGCTACGCCTCTGCTGACAATACTTTACCTACACCTCAGCGTCCTTCAACGATTAACTCAAGCGTGATCACTATAGTAGAATAGCCAATATAAAATCAGGACTCGGATGAGAGCAACTCAAAAAACGATTTATCATATTTCATGTTGCGTCTATTTCTAAATGAACACAAAAAATAGGTTTCTATAAAGTTGTCATGCCAACAGATCTTACGCTCGCGGCTCGTGTAAGAAAGATCGTGAATCATTGGCAGAGTAATTCGTTCAAGATTTTATTTTATTTGATATAAACTAGTGCTTGACTGCGATCCCACCTGATGGTAAGCAGTGATGCAATCGTTGATGGCGAGGCGCAACAGTTTATTAAGAGCCTATTCACTCTAGCCTTGAAGACACCTAAATTATAATCGGACGGGAAGACCGCAGCAAGCAAGTTGTTCCAGCCCCTCGATGTACGCGGTATAAACGACGAGGCGAAACGTTTGGTCCGGACCGTAGAGGTTTCAACAACGTAAGGGTGGATACTCGCTGTTCGTCGGGTTGTCCGATGGTAGAAATGAGATGGTGGAATCAAGTCATGCAATTCCCGCGCACACTCTCCAAAATGCATCCTGTAAAACACCGAAAGGCTGGCTACCCTACGCCTGTGCTCAATGCATTGTAGATTAGACTTAACCAGATCTGGATTTAATAAGAACCGTCGATGGGAAAAAATACACGGTGTAAGGCCTGCTGTCCACGGACGCGTAGCTTCATAGACGCATATTCATCATTATACGCTTGGTGTACGTACGCCTGCGTGAAGCTTACATAAAAAACTATGGAACTATCACCGAAGCGGCAAGACGACGCGCGACGGCACGCACCGCGCTACCGCTACGACTGATACGCGTCTATGAAGCTATGCGTCCGTGTACAGTAGGCCTAAGTTTGTTGACATAATTTTAGTGGCGTATCTAGTCCTAAAGGGGCCCCATATAAAAAGTTATCGAGGTTATTTTTACACCGTAGGCCCTACTAGCACAGAGACATGAGACGGAGTCGCGATAGGGCCCTAACTGGATAAATTTCGGATACCTGAGTTTATAAAATGAAAGTGCCATGTGTCAAGTGCCAAATGCAAGGTGCTAAGTGTCAAGTGCAAAAGGCCAAGTGTCGAAATTAAAGTGCCAAGTGACAAGTTGCAAGAGTCAAGTGTCAAGTGCCATGTGCCAAGTGACAAATGAATGGTATGTGGCTGGGGTGAGCGCCAAAACTTTTCTAAACTAGTGCAAAAAACAGAAAATGGTGTGCCTAAAAGCGGGCAGGACTGGGTTCTCGAGAAGGCCTGTTCAATAAAATTTATGAATCTGGCCGAACATAAAACATGGGTGTTATGACTATCTAAGCGAACTAAAAATTCGACTAAATCTTATTAAATAAAACGTTATTCAGTGTTAAGAACTAAATCTAAAAGTTTCTATGGCTTTTGCCCATGCTTTTGGTTATTTACCCGGAAAAAAACCCTGTTTATACCGAAATTGGGTAAATACCCGATGAGTTTTGCACATGCATATGCACATGTCTAGGTGTAGGACAGATTTCCAATTTTCCTTTAGGCATCGATATGCCTACAAGCCAGCCTAGGAGGATGTTCTTAATTTGAATTGATTTTTTTTTTGTTACCGCGATTGTCTCGCCAATTGTAAACCGATTGGTTCTTTTTTTTTTTGGAAAAGTCTTTTCCTGTTTAATTTGATGAAAATTTGATGGAGATCTCATAAGAACACCTATAAATTAACAGAAATCTCCCGGAATTGCTGCAATCGCAAGTCTGTTTATTGTTAACATCATTTCTTAACATAACATCACGCTGATACGGGGTACGCAGATGTAAGTAATGCAGCATCATTTCTACAGTTACACATTTTTCAAATTCCATGTCATGGGTGTTATCTTGGGGGCAATCGGCGGCGGCGACATCTTGCGCCGGGTCCTGGTACAGGCCATGGTCCGGAGCGGGTAGGAATGTCAGGTGGTCGCCTCATTCTGCGAAGCAGTAATGCTAGCGAAGGAGGCGGCCGCACGCGTGAGGGAACGGACGTCCTCACCCCCCCAGCCGCCGAAACGCCCGACCCTAATTTCCAGCCACCGCAGGCGTGGGCTTGCGGACAACGTGCAATGGGTAGTTCGTACTCTTGCGAAAGAATCGCCTTAGTGTCACCATTGTGCCGACCGGCCGGAGGACACGGTGGAGCAGATAGAGGTGTGCCCTGCTTGGGTAGAGCACCACCGAGTCCTCGTGGGGGCGATCAGCAGCAACGATCTCTTGCGCCGGGCCTTGGTACAGGTCATGGTCCGAAGCCCTAGCCTCCGGGATTCCGATCCTGGTTCCGGCCCGAGCAATGGGTAGCTCACCATCCGGCCGTCCAGTAACCGTCCGGACCGAGTCCGAGCTGACAACGGCGCGTAGTGTTCCACGCGCGCTTCATAGAGAGGTCAGCAAAACCGTAGGGGCCCAGCAGGGCTGAAGTCTATAGGGGCCATGGGTTGACTTCCGCAATTTCCTTGTCCTAGAACGGTAGGCAAAGAAGAATCATAGGTGTAGTTTGACCTTTTACCTTTGAGCGAGAGAAATCATAGGATGATTTTTCACCTTAAAAAAGTGTGGGTTATCTATTCGGACATAACTTTTTTGTTTATGGACCGATATTGATGATTATTTTTGTGTTGAATTTATTTATGATTCTGTGGTAGTCCCACTTGTATACTCCATTTTCATTGGACCTTGAGCTTGAGGTTTGAGATATCTTTATTTCCCATAAGAATTTACAATTCACTTACATGAGAAAACTTAAAAAAATATTTACAGACGTTATTGGTAGCGTTTTATTTTATTTTTATTGGTAGCGTACAGTAACAGTTTTGACTTAATTACAATTTAAAGAGAAGTAATCAAAAAGTGTAGGGTAGTCAATAAATACTTCGAAGACACACTAGTGTACCTACTCCTTGAATTGTAAAAGGAAAAGTATACTGATTGAGATATTTTTAGGATCATGCCAATTTCAAAGCAACTTCAATATCGAACCATAGGCTATTTATTGAGGACATCATCAAATGACTTTCTTGGAGAAAGTTTTCTTTTTTTTTCTCTTTGGTGGAGCGAGAGTGCGTGTCAGACCTCCTACCGACTAAAACACACCTGTGTTTTTCAGTTGTTCTTAGCGTGTCAGGGCTACGGTAGCTCATTCGAGGCCCTAGCGAGCATCGGCCCTACTGATAATCTACAATCGTTAATACGTGATGATGACGTGACGACATCTGAACGCTCGGTCACGTGGTCAGAACAAAGGAATCGGAGGCGTTGCCGAATCGAGGCGATCGACGAAAGAGAAACGAAACGTTCATAACTTGGCTAGGCCTGCAAAGCTCCTACGGTGTTTAACCATAGACTAGATTTCGAATTATAGAGAATTTCGTCTTCAGCCAAAACTTCAACCTATTTCGACGGAAGCTGGTATTTCTTGGCAATGCTGGTATTTTTAGGAAAAGCTGGTATTTTTGGCAAAGTTGGTATTTTTTGGCAAAGCTGGTATTTTCGACCGAAACTGGTATTTTTGACAAAAGCTGGTATTTTTGGCCGAAGGCAGCCGAAACCGAAGCAACAGCTGATTACAATCTTATACAAGTTTGATGCGGAAACAGCTAGTTCACACCAAAATTAGTAATGCGAGAATAACTCTGTTTATTATTTTCAATGCTTGACAACAGCTGAACGGGTAAAACTAGCATACGGATGGACCATGGCCGTAATAAGTATATAGGGTACTTTTTACCTGACTACGCCACTGCACAGACAAGATAGTAATTTTTTTTCAATACACTTCCTCGAAAACTGTCCCTTATCGTAATTACTACAATTTACGAGTATTATATCACCCTCTTGTTTTTTTTTATTTATCGCAACGAGGAGTTTATTTTTCCTCATTTCGTTACAGATAACAATAAACAATCGTTTAATTCTCTACGTCATGCAGCGATGTTTTTATTTTTTCACAGCAAAGAAGCGCATGTCATTTAATGAAAATTTAAATTGTGTTTATGAACTGAATTTTGTGATAGCAAAGGAGATCGCATGATTTATTTTTCTTATTAGCTAGCGGACTGGCTGATAAACTTTTATAGATTTTGCATTTTTAAAATAGGTTTTAAAATGATAATTAATAGGAAAAAGAATGGTCGGTTGTTTTCAGTAGTGAAGTGAATATTGGTTGAAATGTGAGATGAAAGAAATATAAGCTATTACTGCGACGCGAATGGTGTGATTTCTTCAAAGACACATTAGCGATGGGCCAACTCGCATTTTTACGACAACTCGAGTTAATCGGATTGGACTCGACTCGGTGGGCATAAGCTCAACTCGGTCAGCCGAGTAAACTCGGTCCGCCGAGTCAACTCGGTCCGCCGAATCAACTCGTTCTGCCGAATCAACTCGGTCCGCCGACTTAACTCGTTCCGTCGAGTCAACTCGTCAACAAACTTTTTGATTCGTAAGACTACCAAGTGAAACTGTTTTGAATCGTTTTATGTTAAACTAGCACTTTGCTGTATTCATGTCAAGTTTATAAACACAAGGAATAATAATTATTTTATAAAAACTTAACTTTCCCTAAATCGTTTGGCGTTGATCGAGTCGAGTCAACTCGACTTCCCGCCGCGTCATCGACTTGCGAGTTATTTCGAAATGAAGGAAAAAGCAACTCGAATTGAATCGTTTCTCGTTAGACTCGAATAACTCAGATTAATATAAGTCGACTCGCCCATCGCTAATACACATCCCTAGACCTAAGGCCTACTAGAGCTAGGTCCCAACAATATCTTAAAGAAACCTGATTATTTTTACAATAATTTGTATTTACCAACAAATTAACATTTATCTGTGTTCTAATTCAAAAATATTTAATGGCCTAATTTTAACGTCGGTTATACGTACGTCGTCGGTCGTTTTGCGCATCGTACAATATCGGCGAGCCAATCACTTTACAAGGATTTCACTCCCAGCCTCCGCATCTCTTCATACCACTAAAGAGACCCGATATGTCACTTCTGCGTGCTTCTACGCAAGTAGAAGTCAGCGCTCAAGATCCGTGCCGGTATCTATACTTAATTTTAATATCAGGATGTACAGCGGTTTCATACCTTTGATTCTCTTTCAACCTGCGAAGTTTAAGCGCTGGAAAAAAAGCAAATGAAATTTGATTAACTTTTTTAATAATTGAATACTTTTCGTTCTATTATTTTATTTATTCGTAAGTGTATTTAAAAACGTCGTTTGATACACGTGAAAATTTGTCACTGTCGCACTCGACTCCATGACACCCTCGCCTCCACCTCGGTCGCAATGACAAAGTTTCACCGCTTGTATCAAAATGTATCATTTATTTAAATTGTAATGGTCTCCTTGTTACTGATAACTAGTGCCGTAACTAGGGCGGTGCCGGCGGTGCCCAGGTACTGGGCGCGGACCCTGATTTGGCGCAGAAATGATCAAATCAAGAATAAGTTTTGTATGGTTCATTTCATCAGAAGGAGGTTACTGTTTCCCATTCTCACTCACTCCGTACCATGGCCGGATGGTTAGGTCGTTACCGTTGATCGCCTCTATGAGGTCACGACGGGGCTCCATGAAACTTCCACCATACGCTTCACCGTGTGCTTCGGGCGATCCGCACAATGGTGACACCCGAGTATTTCTTCCCGCCAGATCCGAAACAGGTAGATACCTACCGAAACACGCATGTTCGGTAAGGACCTGCATCAGGTGGATTAAACTTAACTTCATGCAATGCAATAAAACTGCGCCCCTAAAAAAAGCATTGCGCCACCGGAACATGGTGGACATCGCACCCAAAGTACAAAGCGTTTTAGGAGTACATTCATTGTGCGTACAGCTAAGGAGTGGAATTTTCTGCCGGAGTCTGTGTTTCCTGATAGCTACAACTTAGGCGTCTTTAAGTCAAGAGTGAATAGGTTACCTCTAGGCAAGCGTGCTCCATCGTCGGCCACATTATCGTTTACCATCAGGTGAGATAGTGGTCAAACGCGAGAATATCAATAATAAAAAAAAAGAAAAAGTTACAGAATCTGGCACCACACATATAAAAAGGTTAGTTACGGCCCTGCTGATAACATTAACAAAATCTAAATTAATCTTCTTATCTGCCCATGACCGTGATCGCCTTAATTTGTGCAAAACGTCTATAAGGGAAATTAATTTAATTATCTTATCTTTTGATTATTTTATTAATTTTCGTGTTAGGTGCGAGAGCTTTGTAACTCCAACCAAAGGTGTTTGTTTATGTAGGAAGAAAAACTATTATTTTATAAGTATTTTGACAGAGACTCTGTAAAAATAGTCGTGACATTTCTGGGCATATTATCTTATTATCTAAATTTAATTTGCACGTACGGTAACCAATTATTTCACGTTCAATATATTTTTTTTATTTTTTTTTTTAATATTCCATAACTAACACACAACGCCGCCTAGTCCCAAGCTAAGCAGAGCTTGTGTTATGAGTACTAGACAACTGTTAAACTTACTTATATATTTCAAATACATACATATTATAGATAAATTACACCCAGACATAAAACAAATGATCGTGCTCATCACACAACCATTTGTCCGAGTGGGAATCGAACCCACGACCTCCGGCATAGCAGTCAGGGCCACTAACCACTAGACCAACAGGTCTGTCAAATCAATAACAATAATTTATAAGTTGCAGTTCATGCAGAAGATGTTTTTCGCGCGTATCTTGTATGTTGTATATGTATATGTATGTAATATTCTATATTACCTCATATCTTCCAAACTTCTGAACGGATTTACATAATTAAGATATGGTTAATGTCGTCTTGATAACCCGAGTCCTTAGGTAGCTATAGACTTGGAATATTAAATATCCGTCAGTGGAAATCCCGTCAAAATCGGTCCAACCGTTTCGTAGATATACACACTTCCTGGGAATTAAGATTCATTAAAAAGAGAATTAAGGTACTCGTATAACATTAGCTACATCCCACATTGAAAGTTCTTTCAAATTTTGTTTAATCGTTTCGAAGACTTATCCCATATTAAGTAATCCCATTCGCACAGGAAAATGAAAAGAAGGCTAATTAACTGCATGTAACATTTTCTATCCATCAGTGAATGCCCCATCAAAATCGCTCTAGCCGTTTCGGATATTAGCCGGAACAAATCGACAAATAACCAAAAATGACAAAATTCACATTTTTATTATAAGTGTCGAATGCACTTTGATATACTTTAAAGTAAACAAATTAATGTTTTTTTGATGTTACAAACAGACACTTCAATTTTATAAGCCAAGCTGTGTGTGATAATGTACGCCTAATATAGAGTGAATAATTAGTTACGTATATTAGATTATAATAACTATAAAAAGAAAAATAAATTTAAAAAATAAAAAATCCCCACTACGTAAAAAATAACTTTAAATAAAAACTGAATAGAAAAAACAAGTTCAGTCCAGTAACGTCGAAACCAATTTAATTGCATTAATTTAAACACAAAATAAAACAAATAATACTCGTAAATTGTAAAACAGAACATAATATAGGCTACAACATTCGGGACCCATATTACATGGAATGATTTAAGTCTAGATTATTTTAATGGGCCCCGATTGTTATTTTTTTTTTTTTATGGCAATTGAGCTGTTTGCGACTATTCTGCCTGTGTCACGTTGAGACGGCGACTCGGTGAGGATTACCGTCGAGCTTTTGACGTGGTAGTTAGTTAGTATGTTCAACTAAAATTTTAGGTCGTTTTAGAAAGATTATTTAGTTATTTTGACTGTTATTTGGTTATTTTTTTCTATCTGTCAGAACTGTCAAACGGTATTTCTTAGATTTGACGGGCTTTAATTTAATTATAGATATTCCCACCATGCCCCCATTCTTCCTAAACTAATATTAGTAATCCTAATTGCTGCTTTATTTAATAACCGATTTTGATGGTGTTTTCAGAAAAAGATTTTCTTTTTAGTGTTGTTTATTTGTTAGGTATAAAATATTGTACAATAATAAAAATGGATCCCTATTTGCCTTGGTCACGCCATCACGCGTGAACTGCTGGACAGATTTCACTAATTTTTTTTTTGTTGTGTTTGTTATTGTCAGGAGAAGAATCTTATGAAAAAAAAAATTAAAAAATGGTAGTAGGGTAGAGTTGGATAGAGCAGAATAGAGCAGTCAGTAGACGGGAGCGAAGCCGCGGGCAAAAGCTAGTTGTACAATAATAAGCACAGGCAAACACCCGATAATTATCGACATTAGAGATTTTTTTGGCAAATTTATTAGTAGTATTCACTTGTACACTTCATCATCATCATAATTTTAACCGATAGACGTCCACTGCTGGACATAGGCCTCCCCCAAATGTCGCCACAATGACCGGTCCTGTGCGTCTCGCATCCATCGGATGCCCGCAACATTCAAATGTCCTAAATGTCCTTTTCTTGGTATTGTTCATCAAGTCCTTGAGCTCCTTAGTAATCCTGAGTTCAGCTTTGCGAATACTGTCAAATGCTTGCACTGACTGGACAGGTCCACTCAAATCTGTATGGTTCTTTCTTCAAAAGACCATCTCGGACAAATCTGCATGGTTATCATATGATTTGACCATTACATATTTACTGTATAGATTTTAAAAGAGACTTTGACCCTGAGTTTGTTTCGGTGTTTCTTCTCAGGGTAGTCGGTTAGGTAAAAATGTTTTTTTAGCTTTTTTGCAAAATAAATATCATTTATCATTAACAGCCCTAATACCTAGTCGATTGGTTCTTTAGAGAATTAGCTACGAGCGCGAACAGGAGGTTTTCGAGTGTTTAACAAATTGCTGACAACGATCTGTCGCCTTTTGTTCAGTCGATCCAAAAGTTTTGTAATCTTTTTCAGACAACTTATGGATGGAGAGAAGTGTCCTGTGCGATAACACCGCTCATGGTACACTTTGTTTTCACAGGGTTCCGTACCCAAAGGGTATAAAGAAACGGGACCCTATTGCTAAGACCCCGCTGTCCGTCTGTCTGTCACCAGGCTGTATCTCATGAATCGTGATAGCTAGGCAGTAAAATTTTCACAGATGATATATTTCTGTTGCCGCTATAACAACAAATAAGTACTAAAAACAGAATAAAATAAATATAGTAGGGTACAATAAACGTGTTTTTTTTTTTTGCCGTTTTTTTGCTACGGACGGTACGCAAGCCTTCGAGCTAGATGCAACGCCCTGGGGCGAAACTCAGAGACGAAACTACAGAGTTCCGGCGGGATCTCATGGTGGAATGACGAGATCGAATTTCGCAACAACCCACTGCTGGGCACGTCATAATTATGGCGGTAAGTCCCCTTTTTGAGGTGTGGCTGGAAAGACCTCACGGTATCCTCACCTTCCGCATGACGCAGGTTCTCACCGGACATGGTAAGAAGGAAGAATCGTCCGGGTGTTACCATTGTGCGGACCGCCCAAAAGATATGGTGGAGCATACGGTAGATATGTGCCCTGCTTGGGCAGAGCACCGCCGTGTCCTCGTAGGGGCGATCGGCAACGATCTCTCACGCCGGGCCTTGGTACAGGCCATGGTCCGAAGCCCCAGCCGATGGGATCCCGATCCCGATTAAGCAATGGGTAGTTCACCGTCTGGCCGTCCAGTGACCGTCCAGACCGAGCCCGAGTCGTCGACGGCGCTTAGTGTTCCACGTGCGCCTCAATGAGATGGCAGCAAACCGTAGGGGCCCAGTAGGGTCGAAGCCTTCCTGTTCCTTTAAAAGTGCAAAATAACTTTACCTTCATTCCGGGGCCCCCCGGGATGAAGGTAAAGAAGGAACAGGAGGGCTTCGCTTTCACACTACCCGTGGCCCCAGTAGGCTTCGACCCTGCTGGGCCCCTACGATTTGCTGAAAGGGTTTGACTGTGTATTATTCCAGTATAGTGTTGTATAAGTACAGTGGCAGATTAAATTAATTAGCGAAACTCTTCAAGGTGCAAGCAGTAACAAAAATATAACCTTTCGCCTTTATGAAAGAAGAAAGAAAGAAAAGAAAAACAGTTTATATACGTGGAAATGACGCAATCTTAAAACAAAACAAACAAACAATACTTATGGAAATTTTCCCTACTTATTGTTACGTGCGTCATAACCTGGCTGGGTTTGAACCCGCGACCCACAACTTGTAAGTCTGGGCCGTTACCACTCGGCCGCCACTGTATTCAAAACGGTGAAGGAAAACATCGTGAGGAAACCGGCATGTCCTAGAACCAAAAATTCGAAGTCATGTGACATTCACCAACCCGCACTGGGCTGCGTGGTGGAATACGGCCCATTCCCTCTCCTAGAGAAAGGAGGCCTGAGTCCCAGCAGTGGGAACATTAAAGGGCTGATTATACATGCTATATGCGTCATACATAACCGCGCAAAACGGCCGAACGCTCAGCACAAAGCTGTGGCCTCATGCAAAAAGCGACAAGATCACAGCGCTAGTTTTCAGGGTGGGCCGGTGACGGTGTCGACACAAAGAAGTTGGAACGGTGCAGTGCGCAAATAGATTTGAATAGAGAAAGGAAAACAAAAATACTTAAAAGAAAAAAAAAAACAGATAAATTCATAAATTTTTCACATATCGGAAGTTGTTGCGAGGGTCAGCGTTTGTTTTTGCTCCGCAAATATTATTGAAAATCCGTGCGAAAACAGTGCGAAAGTGGAGTGTGTTGCATAATTCGGAAAGGTGTAGACTCAAGTTCCCAGTGCAACAAAAAACTCAGTGTTCTAGTACGAGTTTAAAGAAGTCTAGACCAATTTAAAATTGAAAATAAATCACATCTACCGCCAGTTGTGAATCAACAGTGCATCGCGGTTGAACGCGTAAGCGACAAGCATAGCACGGCGCTTACGACGTTTTTCTCGCGAGCTCGCATCGTATGGGCCTTTTTTGCTGTGCACTTTTGCCGCTCGACTCATTTCGCCGCTGGGAGGGCCTTTTATAGTGTGCTGTTTGGATCTTGGTAGGATTTGCATAGTAAAAAATTATCATAACGGATTGCTGAGTTGTTTGCGCGAAGTTTTTAGAACATGGATTCGCCAACGCTTACGTGGGGTTGCTGTGCTGACGATAAAGCCGAAGATAACAAACAATTTATTAATTGCGTTACATGCAATAAATCATATCACTTAACATGTCTGTCTATTCCGGAAATGTCTGCTGATTCTGACGCTTATCGTAAATGGAAATGTTCGGACTGTATTACTCACATACCTAATTTCTCAAAAAAAGAGGATACCCCTATTCGGAACGTTTCCACTACAAGAGGAAACAAGAGACTGGCCTTGAACTCGCCACCTCAGGAAACGGCTGTGACCACCCAAGATGTGCGTTCTATTATCCAGGAAGTACTAAAGACCGAGCTTGCTTCTATGCTCCAGAAAATAAACAAGACCATACTCAACGTCATCAATAAGGAGCTGGAACCGATAAAGAAAGATATCAGAGAGCTGACGGAGTCACTGAATTTTCATACTAAGGAGTTTGAAGAGTACCAAGCTGAGCATACCGCGTTAAAAAATGTTGTGAAAGATTTAAAGGATGAAAATAATGGACTCAAGGACTCCGTTGCGGACCTTAGCCACCGAATAAATTACTTAGAACAGCAAAGTCGATCAAGCAACCTTGAAATCCAATGCTTAACAGAAAATAAACAAGAGAACCTCTATACTGTCGTTAAGCAGCTGGGGTCTGTGGTCGGCTGCGTGCTGAAAGATAGTGATGTTCTTCACTGCACCCGTGTTGCCAAACTACAGACTACTAGTACCCGCCCGCGCTCCATTGTTGTGCAACTTGCCTCACCGAGGGTTCGCGACACGTTTTTAGCATCTGTTATAGAATACAACAAGGGAAAGAATAACGCCGACAAACTGAACAGCGCAGATCTTGGACTGGCAGGAGACAGGAAACCAGTATTTGTGCTCGAACATTTGTCTCCTTTTAATAAAGCGCTGCATGCTGCTACAAGACTAAAAGCAAAGGACAAAGGTTACAAATTCGTCTGGGTAAGAAATGGAAGAATTTTTGCTAGGAAGACCCCAGAAGCCGACCATATTCTAATTAAAAATTTAGAGTGTTTAAACAAACTCATATAATTTGCTAAGTTAATTAATAGTTAACGAAATTTTTGTTTACTAATAATACATGTTAATTCAACTATAATATTATACAAAGTTCGATAAATTACAAATATTTTACCAAAACTGTAGAGGTTTAAAAACAAAAACGCATATGGTTTATAGAAATGTGTGTTGTAATAACTACGACGTAATCATTATTTCAGAGACTTGGCTTAATAGTTCCGTAGAAAGCAGTGAGCTATTCGATGACAGGTACGTGGTTTACAGAAGGGATAGAGAAAACTCAAGTCTACAAAGTGGTAAAGAGGGCGGGGGAGTTTTAATAGCTGTTACAAAACGTATAAACTCTAAACGCGCCAAGCAATTCGAAAGTAACTGTGAAGACCTTTGGGTTGTCTTGGATCTGGATCTATCTGTCGCTGGGCCTGTTCGCCGAATGGCTCTCTGTGCAGTTTACCTGCCACCTCCTGTACGGACTTCTTATTTGGAACATTTCTTGGACAATTGTAACGCAACATTGGAACAGCTTAATGATTCATGCGTATGTATTACGGGCGACTTCAACTTGGGTAACATTGACTGGAGAATAACCGGTAATTCTAATTATAACTTCAAACTGCCCAGTAATAGTGAAGCTTTGTTAGACTTTACGTATGTCAACAAGCTGACCCAATTTAACAATATTAGTAATGCCTCTGGTCGCATACTGGATCTTGTATTGTGTAGTCATTCCTTATGTAATGTGAGCCAATGTATTGATGCGATTTGTAATGTTGATCAGCACCACCCACCTCTAGATATTGTGGTGTCCCTCAATAAGGAATCCAAACTTCCATATAACATTGTTGAGAGTGGAAGGCCTAACTTTCGTAAAACGAGTTACATCCCGATCCGTAAATATCTAAGTGAACTCGACTGGGGCGAATTATTTGAGGGACAGCACGGTGTTGATGAGATGGTGCAGGTTTTTTATGACACTATTAACTCAGCTATACAAAACTTTATATCCACTCGCGTGCCGAAGAATAGGAAATACCCGCCTTGGTTTAACCGTAATCTTATAAAAATGCTAAATTTAAAAAATAAAATCAGAAAACGTTACAATACTTACAAAAACCCTATGGATAAAATCGAATTAAAAATAATTAGTAAACGATGCGATCAATTTGTAACTGTCTGCTACAATAACTATTTAAAGAAATTAGAAGATGACCTTACAAAGAACCCTAAATTATTTTGGACTTACGTTAAATCCAAACGAGGCGGCTCTAGCACTTACCCTATGTCTATGACGGATGGTATAAGGACATCATCAGATGGCACAGAAATTTGCGAATTTTTTGCTTCTTACTTTTCCTCTGTTTATAGCCCGGTTCAGGGCGATTATAACTTACAAAACGCTGATAACTTAAGCAACCTTCAAAATTATAGCTTATGCTTGTCTAAACCTACTATAGACCATGAAACCATCTATAAAAAGTTAAAAAATCTAGATTGTAGTAAAGGCGCTGGCCCAGACGGAATTCCACCTATTTTTATTTATGAGTGTGCGGCCGAGTTGGTCGCTCCACTATCGCTTATTTTCAACAAGTCCTTAGCATCTGGTATTTTTCCTTCAAAATGGAAAGAGGCAAAGGTTGTGCCTATTCATAAATCAGATGATGATGATGTGGTGTCTAATTATAGACCTATATCAATTCTCTCGACTCTTGCTAAAGTTTTTGAGTCTCTTATCTGCCCGCACATTCAAAATCATCTAAAGCTGTACTTAAGTGAAGCACAACATGGTTTTGTTGAATCGAGGTCTACAAGCACTAATCTTGTACTGTTTACAGAGCTGTTGGCAGAAGCAATAGATGCAGGTTTCCAAGCTAATGTAATATATACAGATTTCAGTAAGGCTTTCGATAAAGTCTCACATAACATACTGATTAAAAAATTACAAGCGTACGGTATCACTGGGTCATTGCTTTCATGGTTGAGCTCGTATCTTGTGGATCGGTCTTTCTTTGTAGTGGTGAACGGATTTCAATCTACTTCGCGTTATATCTCATCTGGGGTACCACAAGGATCTCATTTGGGTCCAGTTCTATTTAATTACTTCATCAATGATATTCCTTACTGTTTTCTACATTCAAATATCTTTATGTACGCCGATGATTTAAAATTTGTTAAAATAGTTAAAAATAAAGACGATGCCTATGTATTACAGAGGGATCTAGACAGGCTTGTTCAATGGTGCGATAACAATGCAATGCACCTTAATGCACGAAAATGCTATCATGTAAAATTCTCTAGAAAGCAAACTTTAGTAGAACATAGCTATTATATTAAAGGTGATAAAATTGATGAACTGAACACAATAAGGGATCTTGGCGTTACATTTGACAGGAAACTAACTTTTATTCCACACGTAGACAGTACTATAAAAAAGTCTTCTAAAATGCTGGGTTTTGTCTTAAGAAATACGAAACAGTTTAGAAGTAGTAAGACAAAAATCATGCTCTATAATAGTCTGGTTCGTAGCGTGTTGGAATATTGTAGCGTGGTTTGGCGACCGCACTATGCTGCACATTCGTTGCGTCTAGAACGTGTTCAAAAGCGTTTTCTCTGGCATCTGGCGTTTTCTAGGGGCTTAGCTAAGAAGATACGTTCTTATTACAATAGATTGAGACATTTCAAAATGATTTCCCTAGACAAGCGCCGACGTCTAAATGACGCGACGTTTGTGTGCAAAGTTATGGCTCATAAGATCGACTGTCCACAAATACTGAGCACTTTCAATTTCCGTGCACCTTCAAGAATTCCTCGCAGCCAGATAACACCACTGCGTCCACCGCAAAGAAGAACGGTTTTAGGCTCCAATTCTCCTTACGCGAGATTTTGCAAGGTGGTTAATGGTTGTAGTGACATAATTGATCTGCATTTTAACTCTTTAAGCCAATTAAAAACCAATATTTATAAATATCATCTCGATCTGGATTAGACACTCATAAATGTCGCGTGTTTTCGCTAATAATTTTAGATTAGATTAGTTTTAGTTAAGTCGGCTTTTTTTGTTCTCTCTCATTGTGCAACTTATCCTTAAAGCATGCGGAGTTTACCTATAAGTGATTGTTACACTATTGTACTCTATTTTATTGCATGTTACCTTTAGCATAATACCAGTGTAAACAATTGTTGGTGAACCAATAAACAAATAAATAAAATAAATAAAATAAATAAATAAATAAATAAAGTAAAAAAAAAAGTTTAAAAAAAGTTGAGGCAAATCTAAATCTTCTGATAATCTTTTATTAAGATAAGTGTGATAGTGTGAACAGATGGTCGATGGGGACGAAAGGTTCTGGAATGGCGACCACGTA
Organism: Mythimna pallens; assembly: GCA_961205895.1. Taxonomy (NCBI): domain Eukaryota; kingdom Metazoa; phylum Arthropoda; class Insecta; order Lepidoptera; family Noctuidae; genus Mythimna; species Mythimna pallens. The sequence continues at coordinate 13,484,883 of OY540849.1, read as the reverse complement.
CCGAAAGACATAGCGTTGGAAGGCCTCCCACAAGGTGGACCGATGACCTAGTGAGGGTCGCGGGAATGCAGTGGATGCGAGACGCACAGGACCGGTCATTGTGGCGACATTTGGGGGGGGGGGGGGGGGCTATGTCCAACAGTGGACGTCTTTCGGCTGAAATGATGATGATGATGATGATGATAGTGTGATGATATCGCAGACAGTGTTTAGACTGGCCTGTTGGTCTAGTGGTTAGTGGCCCTGACTGCTATGCCGGAGGTCGTGCGTTCGATTCCCAGGCAGGGCAAATGTTTTTGTGATGAGCACAATCGTTTGTCCTGTGTCTGGGTGTAATTTATCTATAATATGTATGTATTTAGAAATATATAAGTATGTTTATCAGTTGTCTAGTACTCATAACACAAGCTCTGCTTAGCTTGGGACTAGATGGCGTTGTGTGAATATTATTATATTATAGTGTTAACCATTTACCAGTTAGAAATTTATGTTTAGTGTTTTTTTTTTGTCTATTTTAGTTTTAGTATTAGACTAGCAGGCTGACCCGCGTAACTTCATCTGCATACATAAGATTACCATAGAAAAGATTATAGTGATTCAACCTTAAACCTAATAGATACACAATTATGTTATCGTGAACTTTTTTAGGACTTTTTAAACGGAACAATTCAACAATTCCATCATACATTATTGTTGCGTAACTTTAACCGTTTACTCAGTAACTGCAACGGAAGCTCAAAAGGAATCCATTTTCCTCGTTCATACAACGTTTTTCATTGATTCGTCGCTCGTATTGGTCGTAGCGTGATATTGGCTAAAGTGACCTCTTCTTTCAATGTCAAATCTCGCTCTTGGTCGGAGCGAGAGATAGTATCAGACTTTTACTGACTAAACACCCACTCCTGTTCCTTCGTTGCCTTCGTCCCAGGGCCCCGGGTTTCACTTTCACACTACCCGTGGCCCCAGTAGGCTTCGACCCTGCTGGGCCCCTACGATTTGCTGACATCTCCTTGAGACGCGCGTGGAACAGCACGCGCCGTCGACGACTTGGGCTCGGTACGGACGGTTACCGGACAGTCGGACGGCGAACTTAAACCTCACCCCCCCTCCGTTTTTTTTTTCTTTGATACTTATCATCAATCAGCAATAATAATCAGCAAACCGTAGAGGCCCAGCATGGTTGAAGGGGGCCAAGGGTTTGCTTCTGAAAGGAAAACTCGGCACTGGTATGAAAGGCAACGAAGGAACAGGAGTGGGTTTTAGTCAGTAAAACTTTGAATCGCCCTCTCGCGCCGCCCAAGTGCGGGGGATGTCATTGGATGATTTTCACACCAACAAAAAAGGTGGAAGTTGGAAGAAGGTGGAAGTTTAGAAGAAGGGGTGGGGTTGGAAGACGATAAAAAATAGCCTAGAACCTATTCTCAAACCTTCCAAATATAAACAAAATATTCTATAAAAAAAAATAAAAAAAATACAACCGACTACAAAGTAAAAAACACTGAAAAGTGCAAAATAACTTTAATTTTGGAAGTCGGTGTTTCTATAGTAGTTTTGTTTCTTCGTTATTTAACACCGACTTCCGAAATTAAAGTTATTTTGCACTTTTCAGTGTTTTTTACTTTGAAGTCGGTTGTATTTTTTTTTTTTTTGTAAAAAGTTTTTTTTACACTTTTTAGTTATGGTACCACCACTAAAAAGTACCCTTCAGCCAAACTTAAATACCTTATAGCCAGAGTGCATTTCATGACAATTCTAATAATTCCAAACACGGTTAGATTACATTAATTTATTACAGAGTTCCGGTGCTTAACTTCAGGCTTCATCATCAGATCAGTTCGATATATTCCCCTTCTGCTTTCAGCCAGTCATCGACTACACCTATAAACAAAGCAATTTTACTTGTTACAACGGTTCTGCTGTGATCCTATGAGGAGTTCTGTTCCATATCTTCGAAGTTCATGATCAGATCATAACAATATTTTTATGGGACCAACTCGGAAGCATAACCTTTCAATCAAAAAAAATTTTTTCGAAATCGGTTCATAATTGAATCGGTGAATATACATAAAAAAAAAAACATACATTCAACCGAACATATAACCTCCTCCTTTTTGAAGTCGGTTAAAAATCGGTTAATTTCGGAAGTCGGTGTTAAATAAATAAAAAATAATACCGAGAAACACTGACTTCCGAAATTAAAATTATTTTGATCTTTTTAGTGTTTGTTTTTAGTGAACTCGGTTATTTTATTTTATTTTTTGTAAAAAGTTTTTTTCTAATTTGAAAGGTCTGCGAGGTCGAAATTATTTGAGAGATTCTTACAGGTTTTATTATATTTATCTATTTCCGTATCAAGCTGCTCGTGTAGAATTTGTTGATTAGTTGTATCGTAATCTAGTGCGGAGGGCTGAGCAGTTGTAGAAAGGGTCGATGAGCTCGCTAGGAGTTCGGAACGGAGTTTAGCAGTTTGTCGAATATTCCACAGACGTTAGTTAGATTGCGTGCGTTTACAAGAAAATAATTATCAAAATATTAAAGATTTAGGAATATCGGAATTCTGGAATTACACCGTGAAATATACAATTGACCAGTGAAATTCCAGAATTCCGATTCCAATTCCAGAATTCCAGAATCCCGAATTCTGAAAAATCAGTTTTATCCGGAATTCCGGAATTGCTTCTAGGTAAGCGCGCTCCATCGTCGAACGCATCGTCGCCTTCCGTAGCGGTCATGCGTGAACCTATCAAGAATAAAAAAAAAATGCATTATATTATACTTGTTAGTCGAATGTTGAAAAGTGAAATAAAAATAGTTACTGATTTTTTTCTTTAATTTTATACAAGCTGATAAAAATTTTGAAATGTAAGAATATTTATTGCATTTTGTTTTCATATTTTCGAAGTTGAATACAAATTTTAATTTTTTTATTGTTTTTAAGTTTTAATTTTTAACTTCCGGAGTTTTGCAGTAAAACAACTAAATAATAATTTGGCGCTTGTTTTTTTTATCGTTTATTTAGATTTTTTATTACGATATTGCCACTGGAGGAAAACATCGTGAGGAAACCGGCATGTCCTAGAACAAAAAATTCAAAGACATGTGACATCCACCAACCCGCAATGGGCCCGCGTGGTGGATTACGGCCCATTCCCTCTCCTAGAGAGGAGCCCTGAGTCCCAACAGTGGGAACATTAAAAGGCCGACTATGCTATGCTATGCTATTGCCACTGAAAACGCCATGCGCATAAATACATGATGTGAATATTGTCCTTTTTCACATACCTAAAGGCGATTTTATTTTTATATAGCATTGTTTTTTTTCGACTTAATTATGGTTAGTAATATGGTTAGTTTTTTAAAGATGTCTTATTAAATAATAGTGGAAATAACTTGGAAAATGTTATAATTTTGAATTTAGCAAAATTTTAATAAAAATAATTATATAATTAGCATAGTTTAGTTATGCTTGAAAACAGTAGATAGAGAAATAATAATATACTTTTTACTGTAACATCATAAAAAATCAAGCTACAAATGAATAGGGTGTAACAATGGATCGTCTTATCGTTAAAGGTTTTTACAGGCAACCGTACAATAACACTGTAATAATCATTGCTATCTCTAAACAAAAAAAAACCTACATCAAAGATAAAATATTCCCTCCTAAAGTATTATTATTAAAGTTTTATTTATTTATCCTCTTTATAAGTTATCTTTACAGACGTCAGCTATCAACTACTATACTTAAACCTAAAAATAAATTATTGATAAAAACTAAAAATATTTTTAATCTATTAATAATGAATCTTAAAACAAAAATAAATACCTAACGCTCTCTCTACCATTGTTTTACATAACTAACTGTATTTAATAAAACTAGGTCCAGTCTAAGTATAGTCATACTAGCTTCTGCTAGCGGCCAGCATACGACTAGAAAATATAATTAATACGACTATGTCACTGTGACAAAGCAGCATTTTACTGGTGAAAGAATTTCTAAAAGTTTTTAACTTTAATATATAATTTAAAAAATATATATATATTCTGTTTATTATAAATAGTATAGATAGCACAGATACTATTTCAAAGATACATACTTCTTAATATTGAACAAAAACCACAGTAAAATCTTTTACTTAATGTAAATTAAACGCAGTTAAGATTTATACAGAGCGTTGTCCGTCCGTTTTGACGCATTAGCTCTTGTTTATTGTATCGTTAAATTAATTACCTACGTACTCACTAATGAGCTCAATATACCTGTTTCTTTTAATAATCATGTTTACCACTCAGAAATCTTGTCAGCGTATTGTTAAAATTTGAGAATTTTTGAAAACCGTTTAATGGCGCTCTTTAAAGAATTTGTTTTTTTTTTTGTTATTTTCAAGTTATTCATGTTTTTTTTTTGTGTAAATAAAATAATATTCTTAAAGATGAAACGTTCCTATAATGACTTATATGAATTTTCCCCCATTTCTTAGCAAGCTGTATGCGTAATCAATTAATGCAGGTTCCGACATCATATCTGAATCAGAGGTTAAACATGTAGTAAGTTTTTAAGATTTGAGTCGATCATTTGATTGACTCAAATGTCAAACTAGTTAAGTAAATAAGAATAAAATATCACAAAAACTTAGTTTGCCTACGTCAGAACTCAAATGAATAATAAAGATAATATAAAAAAAAAAACTGAACACACGATATCCACCTACTAAAGATACGCACAGCGGCTAAACTTACGTAACAAGCAAACCGACTTCTAACTCAATTGTACAGGCATTTTGTATCATATCTACATATTTACCAACTTTGATGTCTAACTAGCTAGATATTTAATTAGTACCGTTGTAATTCTGCAGCCCAAAAATACAACTGCGTACGAATTATTTAAACATTTTAAACTCCACGTTTTCACTTAATGTAGTGTATAAAACGGTAAGGATACGTTGCATGCATCTTATTTATTTATTAGCGCGAGGAAGGCGATATCGCAAACGGCCTCATAGCGCTCCGCTCACACCTATTTTGTTTCCCCGCCGTCTGGCCGCCATGTTGCCCGATGCGCTGCTGCCGTCCGCACAAACCCGCCAGTTTCACGCGGGCATTGAGAGGCGCATACCGCTCACGTATACTAGCCGCACAGAAGATCCGCACGCGAACCAAACTAACGTCGCGACGCGTGCAAATCGCTCCATAGTTTTAGACATGGTCAGGACGAAAGACGGGGACGGGATCAAGAGTAGTTTGATCATATCGGAGGTGAAGAAGAGGGCTTGCTTGTTCGATACAAACGATCCTAACTACGGGGACCGGGCAGAGAAGGCGCGCTGCTGGGAGGAAGTTTGTGACTGCGTCGTGCCCGGCTGGGCTGCGCTCGGGCCGCCTGAGAAGTTTGCGGCCGGTATGTTGAGTGACGTTTTTATAAGCCGTCCAATTCGCGGATGTGAGCGTTCGGTCGGCGCGCGGGCCGCACTTGCGATCACGGAAACCGGTCGCCTTGTAATTGTCGCGTTCAAGTTGCGTGCTCTTTGTTCGAACGTTCGGATGCTTTCGAAATGTACCTAGTTCGAAATAACGCTCCAATATTAATGGCACGTGGTGTTATCTAACATTTTTAATTTCTATTAAAATTTCTAGGAACGTCATTTCGTTGCGGATGTTTTTTCTTGCGTTACTTTTTTCAGCTTGTAGGTGGATTGGATTTTCCGAAAACTATTACGAATGGTTTTGATTTTGAATGTTTTCAGCCTTCAACATTTCAATATTGCTTACTCAAAAGTATGCCTAGGAAGTATTCGATGCGTCATTTCAGATAATGCCTCCACGATGTACATGGGCGTGATAAAATAATTTTACAATATTTTATCATGCGAACATACTTTAATTTTTACATAATTCGATTCAATAGGAAACTTATGCATGAGAAATAAGTAAGAGAAAACATCTAACTTGGAAAATTGCTTAAGTATATAAGTTTCAACATTTATCTTATTTATAGCTATTAATTTTATTAATGAAGTGAATAAATTGAATTATCTACAGGAGCATTAAAAACAGTAGCATTGAAACTGAATTTTCCGCTTACGGGGTGGTGGGAGTGAAATCAAAATGAGTTTCATAGGGCTCCTCCCCACTACCAGAACTGCAAATATTTATATTAAGCTGAACGAATATATAATTTAAATAAGAAAACATATTGTAATAAAATGGAGACTCTAAATGCGCACTTGGTGGCTTGATCAAAATATTTCAGTTAAATGGCGTCATCGGCACAAACGAGTAATATAAATCACAAGCAATTTTAAACGATGATACTTGAACACTTACTTAAATTATTATTCCATTTTTACTGGAATATACTATTTTAATATAATTTTTGGTGTTGAAATATTATTAAACACTTGAAGTTAAAAAACAAAAAAAAACTGTAGACCATATTTATTTATAAAATTATTTTAAGCACTACAATTACACAAACATGGATTTATGTTGTGGATTTTTTTACAGTTTTGCTTTATTTTTTTTTTAACAATGAATATAATTGTTTTAAAATTTTAATGTAGGTAGGCACCTACTAAATAAATCAAGAGCGTTACATGCTAGTAATTAGCGAAAAACATTTAACATTTGAATTGGCCGCGTTCAAGGTTGTGTGTAAGAACAAAAATCGTCTATTTTTGTTTGGCCATCGCGCTGGATGCCGCGATTGGATGTCACGGTTTTATCAATTGTGTCTTACAAATAGGTACTCTTTTTAAGTAGGCATCTGGTACCTACAATAATCAAAGAATAAGAAAAACAAAATATTGCTATGCAGAAAAAACTAAATTGTATTTTAATCAAGAATCAATCAATCTCTTTTAAAACACCCTGTATATATAATTCTTTTCGGCTTCGTCGACAGTTTTTTTTTTCTTTTGGGATTTGATTACGACGTGACTTTCTTTGCAATATAAACAAAACAAATGAATTTAATTACTAAACTCTCAATGAATAAAAAAGCAGTGTTAAAATCGATAGAAGGAATAAAATTTGCGAGAATATTCAGTAGGTATTTACTTCTAGTAAACACCAAGTATTGAAACTGTCCACAAACGCAATGCACCAAAGCTATGGTGGTACCACTATGTACAGAGTGGAAATATCACGTAGGTAGGCAATATTGGCAAAATATTTTTTGCCAATATTGCATCTAATAAAATACTTAAAACGAAATATTTAAATCGATTACTATTTTTACCAGTTTTTTTTTTTTTTTGCTAATCTTTCGTTTGCTTGATTTTGGAACACCAAAACGGTGTTCCAAAATCAAATCAATCAATGCAGCATACGAAAAATTATGACAATAAAATATAAAAAATCATTTAAGTACGTTAAAAAATTATGTTTAATTTTTTATTGCTAATTTATTTTTTAATACTAGATATTATTTTGAAGATTAGTAGATTAAAAAAAATATTCTGCGTGCATTACGTAATTTGTAAACTTGTTGATGAAGGTTGGTACATTTTATTTTCCAAACAAAAAAAAAAAACTACTAATTTCACATCGTTTGCGCCCATTTCGGTTCACGCAGTCGTCTCGTGTGTTGCGTGAGCCGGTCATCATCTTACCATTACCAAGCACTTATGTCACGTGTTTGTTATTCTATTGGCAAACCCTTTATTATTGTGTCGATTTTATTTAGAAAAAAAATAAATATAATATATTAAGAACAATTTTATTTAATATGTAAAAATCTCGTGTCAGTGTTCGTTATCGAACTTCTCCGAAACGGGTTGCCTGTTTTTTATTAATTTTTTGTTGGATGTCACGGTCAATATCAAAAAATAAAAAATTGTATATATTTTCAGGTCATAGGCAATTTTTTACTTCCACCCCCAATTTTTTTCTTTGTTAATTTATATGACAGAACAAAGTTTGCCAAGTCACCTAGTTATTATATGTAAAAAAAAAAAAACAAAAGAAAACAAACAGGATATATGGCCACGTGCTTGCTTTGATATAATCGTATTAAAAAAAATTGTTTGACATCTGTCAATGTCATGTTTGTTGTTTTTTACAACGTCGTCAGCTCGATTCTTGAACATAACCGCAAAACTATTTGACCTTTGTTCTTAAAAAATATGTTTTTCAACTTGTTGCATAAATTTTCTCCCCATCTACCGCCAGACACGTTTCGAAAAGAGTCTAGGATGCATTTTATTGCATTTTATCCCTTAAAAAATATTGCGTAGTTGATATAAATTACTGCTGTTGCAGACATTTTATTAGTATGGTTATATTTTATTACCTTTGTTATATTTAGAATTGTAATAGTCTTTGGAAACAAATGAATAAAGAATATTTATAGTGCAACGCCATACTTCCTGTTTTCAAAACCTTAATAACCGATTTTCTTGGTATAGCATGCTTATACTCACCTGAATATTATTTTTTTTATTTTTAACGAAATTTGGGGGATAATATACCTAATTTTAGAGTTTGAAACACAAATAAATACTCAAACGATTTTTCCGCAATATACTCATGAAAAGTTTTTTTTTGTCATCACCAGTTTTATAATAAATATGCATGAAAAAAACATTTGTCATTTAACCAGTTTAATAATGAATATACAAAAATAGAATAGTAAACTCTGAAAACAACAGGTGTTTCGGTGTCTCTTCTCAGGGTAGTCAGCTAGGAAACACCGGCCTTATCTAGTTTAAATTGACGAAATAATTGACGTGTTAAAGTTTTTTTTTTTAAACCTATTTGCAAAATAAATGTGTTTACGAAAAAAGGAAAATTTCCATTTCTTTAAATTAATACTCTAACACCATTTTTTCATTATTACCTTTTTAATGAAACCGGTTTGGGGCACATCGGTTGGATAATTCCAAAGTCAATAACGGACATAGGTAGATATATTAAGTATATTATATTTTATATTATGTTTTATTTTTATTATCATGTGTAATTAATATTATTTAATATATTTGTAAACTGCCTCAAATCTATCTCCTTTTGTTCAGTCCATCCAAAGGTTGTCTGTAAGAAATTACCCTGTGCGATAAGACCGCCCATTGTACTCTTAGTTTTTGTATATGTTTATCCTGTCCACAATATGATGTGTACAATAAAGTACATACATATAATAATGCGCCTCACCATCAATGATTGCATCACTGCTTACCATCAGGTTGGATCGTAGTCAAGCACTGGTTTATATCAATTAAAATAAAATAAAAACTATAAGACCGATTTTAACTTTAAACCAAAAAAAATAATTACCAGTAGTATGCTAATTTCACTAAGTGACATATGCTTTATTTTGTACTTTCACACGGACGAAACCAATGACAGAAGCTAGTTTATTATTGATTGATAGACTCATAACATAAAGATCCTTGGGAACAAAAGAGCTTAGATAAAAAGAAAAACATGCAATCTCGTTTTACAAAACATTCTTTTTTCCTACTATCCGCCATATTCTCTCGATTACGTGCGTTACTATTATTTGTGCAGCTCAAATTCAAGTCACCGCTCCTATTCTTTGTAACACAATTTGTTCATAACCTCAATAAGTAATAAAACGATTCACTTACACAACTGCAATATTAAAGCAGTGTTTCAACTGTATATCAACTTGCTGATACGCCGTTTCAATATTGAACGCGCACCATTAATTTATTATAACAAGGTTTGCAGATAAATACCTACCTAGCATTATTTATTGACGAGCGAGATTCATTTAAATCTTTGTGTCAACATTTATGCGTTTACTGTTCTAATTTAAAACCTTTTGTCTTTTTTATGCTTCATAAATAACCCCACCTGTATATAAACTATCTATTTCGTAATAATCAAACGTATTTTTCTATACGCCAAAAAAAAAACAAGACCATCGAGACTACGAAGACGTGTCGACTCGGCCTGGTAATAACAACTACTACTTAAACGTTACCGCTATTATATTCACAGTACATGACATCTTTAGAGCTAACAACTAAACAAAAACCCGGTAACGACAAAGCAATGTATATCGTTAACAATGAACATGGTACAGACAGAATTATCGTGAAATAATGCAGTGGTAAGAACGGTGCGGTGTTCGTGACTCAATCGACGCAAGGGGCCGGCCCGCACACCCGTTTATTCATAACCAACCAGTACACACGAGTGCTGATAAAGTCCATTGCCGTGCAAACAAGGTTTTCGTTCGTTATCCATGTGATTTGAAGCGGCAATGTAACGCGAACGTATGGAAATGTGCATGACCGTTGTAGAGGGAGCGTCGCTTATCGTTGAGAACTCTCAGTCGACGTTTTAAAAGGAGCTCTCATATGAAATAAATTGTTTCCTATTTTTTCTAATCTAAATTAAATAACGTTTAACTATAACATCCTGTAATATTCAGTAAGTAGTTAAAAAAATCTCCGACACAGTTGTAATTTTTTTTACAAATCGAATTAAATTACCGAATGTCGTATCGAGATTACGCGTATGACATTGAAACAAAATGGCGACTCGGTAATATGTTTTAAACTTAGTTTTTATTGGACCGGTCTGTTGTTTTTATATGTTGATTAACTTACTTATTTAATTTTTTGCAAAAAAATTCGATTACGAAATTGTTGTTTCTAGTTTTTATTTTCTTTGATATTATCTTTACTTAATTGACGCAGAGAAAAATAGATTGACGGACGGGTCCTAAGAACAAAATCGTGAATGAAAAATTTACGATTTAAGATAATTATGAGGTTTTGAAGTTCTGTTTATATAATAAGATAGTGTTTGATTGGTTATCGCATTAAGTAAAAGGGTATTAAACAAAAAAGAAAATAGTGCCATATAGTTTTTATACGAATATATATAATAATATACAAAATATATAATCTATATATATAAAAGGGGAAACTGACTGACTGACATCAACGCACAGTCGAAACTACTGGGTTTAGGAGCGTCAAATATTGCACAAGGTTTTCTTTTATGACATAGGCGAGCACTAAGAAAGGATTTTCCAAAATTCACTCCCTAAGGGGATGAAGCGGGGGTCCAAAGTTTGTATACAGAAAACTACTTTCACGAGAGCGAAGCCTCGGGCAGAAGCTAGTTATATAATATACAAAAGGAGAAACCGACTGACTGACATATCAACGCACAGCTGAAACTACTGGAACTAGGAACATGAAATTCTGCAAAAGGCTTCCTTTTATGACGTAGGCGAGCACTAAGAGAGGATTTTCCAAAATTCACCTTCTAAGGGGATGAAACTAGGGTCCAAAGTTTGTATAGAAAAACCCATTTTTACGCGGGCAAAGCCACTGGCAGAAGTAATAAAGTAGGTATCTACATTTCTTCTTAGTCTTCCGTAAGATTTTGTTCTTGGAACCCGTCGAGATATTTACTATAATTTCTTAAATACAGATGAATATTTCGGAAATTCCGTTTTGGGAGGAAACATGAATGAAGAAATGTCGTCCATGATACAAGCGTCAAAAAGGAAAACGATAATTATTATTATAATTTTCCTTAAAACTAAGCTATTTTATGGTGAATGATATATTTTTATTTAGTCATCCAGTAGGTAATTTTATCGTCTACTTCTACGCCCGAATTTATATACTTACATAACAATAACAAAACAAAATTAAATACATAGACTTCACGCCTTCCCCCTTTTCTTATGGAGGTGGGCAAAAACTATAGAACTCACACATCCAGTTTGACTCGACACCGACCCTAAGTTAAACCCTAGTTGAGAAAAGGCTAGGCATGCAGGCATTTCAGAAAAATAATAATAATAATAAAATAATTATACTTTTTAATTTATTTATTAATTAGTTATTATTTCAAATATTAAAATTAAAAATACGTACCTAACTTATTTCCTTTTTTTAGGGTTCCGTGCCTGAAAAGGAAAAAACGGAACCCTCCGTTGTCCGTCCGTCTGTCTGTTAAGACCCTTTATCTCGGGAACGCGTGGAGGTATCGAGTTGAAATTAAAACTATAAACTTAGGTCTCCGGTCCCTTGAACCTGTGAAAAAATCAAACTTCTAAGTTAACTAAAAAATAGATTCGGTCATTTATGTCGCAAAAAGCGTATATTTCGACACTATCAAGGGAATCAAAATTCATAAGGTACTTCCCGTTGACCCAGAATCCTGAAATTTGGTATAAAGCAAGGTCTTATAGCACAGATATAGGAATAAATCTGAAAATGTTGATGTCACAAAAAAAAAAACTTTTTTTGCGATTCGGAAAAATCTACCAGACTCCATTCGGGAATCGAACTATTTACATAAGTTTGTACAGAACCCTTAGTGCGCTAGTCCGACTCGCACTTGTTTAATTTTTTTTCAATGGCAACTACATTATTTGAAATAGTCACAAAGTAAGTGCATTTCTGATAGTATGTATTATGAGTAATGGGGAGCAGGTGCTGCGGTGTCGCATGACGTAATCAGCTCGCGAGTCGCACGTTGACAAGCGCGCGTCTTGTTTTTTTTTATTATCAACTTTTGACTATTAAGGCCCTGTACCGGTGTACATTGAACTTTATGGACGAGTTTTATTAATGTAATTGATTCATGAAAAATGACGATCGAATTATTCTTCTTTCCCATGTTTCTGTCTTCTGAAGATCTCCGACTTTTTAATGTTTTTTTTTTATTAGGGTTCCCTCCGCTGCCTGTCTGTCTGTTTGTCCTTCCGTCTGTCACCAGGCTTTATCTCATGAACCTTGATAGCTAGACAATAGAAATTTTCACAGATGATGTATTTCTGTTGCCGCAACAAATACTAAAAACAGAATAAAATCACCCATACAACAAACGTGTTTTTTTTTGCCGTTTTTTGCTACGGACGGTACTGAACGGTAGGTACCCTTCGTGCGCAAATCCGACTCGCAATTGTCGAATTTTTTTTTTCTTTTGACAATTGCATGTCCCTTCGACAAAAAAAAATATCTGTATGAAAAAAAAAAATATTTACATTAATTTTTATGCAGCTTTCTCATCAGTAATTCAACTGGACCGTAGAAGGTTAATTTACTTAGGAACATATCGACTGTGTACTGGCCACCGGTCCTATTTCAATTTTTTGAAGATAACATTTTATACTACATATTTCATACGCCGCAGCGTTGCAAGAAATCTCATCTCAGATACATTTGAATTTGGCACCACAATCTAGTCATTCAACGTTAAATATACTCCGTACGCTATATCATTAGACAGAAGTTAAAAAAGGTGGTTTTAGGGTACACTTTGTCATAAAAGTACAATATATGTACATTGTACTTTATTACAGTTAAGACTGATGTCCACTAGGTATCAAACATTGCAATTCCGAACCACGATTAATTGCACCTTTAATAATATTTTTGTTTTAGTATATTTTTAGGCATTTTAGGCATAATTGTATGGGAAACTTTGTTACTGTTGGCTTAATGTTAATTTTTTGTAAACTTTAATAGAATAAAAAAAAATTAAAAATGTTATAATCAACTTATTTGTTGTTTATTTTTTTTAAATCTATTTCATTTATCTAAGTTTTTAGTACTTATATTACAGTAATCAAATTTATATATGTAGGTAATGTTAAAATTCTATATTGAAACCATTATTTATTAAAATTGTTTGAATTTATCCCGAAAAATAAATGTTGTGCACACCTGCTTCTATGAAACTCTTTTGTCTAATGCAGAAGTGAATGGAGTATAATTTCAACTTCTTTTGTTTTATCTCGTTTTGTAAATTAGAAGGAAGCATAGCATAGTCGGCCATAAAATGTTCCCACTGTTGGGACTCAGGCCTCCTTTCTAGTAGAGGGAATGGACCGCAATCCACCACGCGGGCCCAGTGCGGGTTAGTGGATGTCACATGTCTTCGAATTTTTGTTTCAAGGACATGCTGTTTTCCTCACGATGTTTTCCTTCACCGTTTTGAGAGCAGTGGTGATGAAATAAATTACACAAAGTAATTTGCCTGGTCTGGCTGGGTTTGAACATGCGACCTAGAACTCGTAAGTCGGAGCCGTTACCACTCGGCCACCACTGCTCAATAGTAAGAGAAGGAAGCATATTTGCACCTAAACACGGATTTGCTAATGAACGAACACGTATACATGGGCGGTACCTATCTACTTGTGAGGCTGTGACTCAGGGTCAGGTTCTAAACTAAAGTTTCTTGGTACATAAGACTCGCTTACTCATTGTAAGCTTTTAGCCACGTGGTGTGGTTCACCAATTCTTATCTAATAAGTACCTACTTACAGATTCCCTAATCATTAGAACTTGATCGAGTTCTGTTGATAAACAGATTTTTAAAAAAATCTAAAGAAAATAATTTTAGTAGATACAGACAGAAAATTAAGTTGTAAAAAGTTGTAAATGAATTAGGATTCTATAGTTTTCATTTTCAATAACGCTCCCTATCTTTTATAACTTTTTTTTTTAGAGACTTATTTTTATTACTTATTTTTTTTTTTTGTTATTGGCCAGTTTGATTTTCGAATAAACTGGTTTGATGCACGTACATCTTAATTCGCTTAATGTTTTTTTTTTCTCAAAATAATGTTGTTTGACGTTCTATATTCAGATTATATTAGACTCAAGGTATCGCCCATACTTCATTATCTCCCTAGGGAAGTAGGGACAGAACGACTTGCTTTAAGTGATGGCTGTATGACATATAAAAGGGCACTTTATAAAATAATATTAGTTCGCCAATGTCGGGAGCAGAGTCCAAGCTACCGGTGGTTAAGGCTCCTTAGACAGGAACCTCCTCACCATGCGAGTCGTATCGAGGAATACTGCCTTCTGTATCAGGCCCTTGATCCAATCATTATTATTACACATCATACTTTGAAAGAAATCTTTCAATTCTTCAACATATGGATGGCAAGCATCTTAATGTGTATGTATGTACTGTGTGTAGCTTTGAGGTTTCCGCAGTATGATGTAATGTTAGAATATAACTACGTGGAAGCTACTGCCTCCCCTTGCTTATCCTTCTATACAATGCACTCCAAAAAACGTCTTATTTTACGTAACCTATGTTTTTCATGTTTTTAGGGTTCCGTAACTGAAAAGGAACAACGGAAACCTTATAGGATCACTTTGTTGTCCGTGTGTCTGTCTGTCTGTCTGTCACGACCCTTTATCTCGATAAAGAGTATCAAGGAAAACTAAATAGGTACTTGGGTCTGCGGTCCCTTGAAGCTATGAAAAAATCAAACTTCTAATTTAACAAAAAAAAAAGATACGGCCATTTATGTCGCACAATACGTACATTTCGACACTCTCAAGGGAATCAAAAGTCATATGGTACTTCCCGTTGATCCAAAATCCTGAAATTTGGCATAAAGCAAGATCTTATAGCACAGATGTAATAAATCTGAAAAGAGTAAATTTGTTGTTACGTCACAAGGTAAAACTTTTTTGCGATTCGGAAAAATCTGTGAGACGCCATTCGGGAATTGAATTATTTACATGGATAAGTTTGTACGGAACCCGAATTTTTTAAATGATATAAACTAGTGTTTGACCGCAATCTCACCTGATGGTAAGCAGTGATGCAATCTTTGATGGTGAGGCGCACTAGTTTTAAGAGTTTAGTTTATCCACTCTAGCCTTGAAGACACCTAGATTATAATCGGACGGGAAGACCGCTGCAGGTAAATCGTTCCAATCCATCGATGTACGCGGTATAAACGACGCGGCGAAACGCTTAATCCGGACCGCAGAGGTGTTAACAACGTAAGGGTGGATTCTTGCCGTACGTCGGGTTGTCCTGTGGTAGAAAGGTGATGGCGGATTCAAGTCATGATTTTTATTTTACAACGCTATACACATAAAGGTTACTTCTAGGCAAGCGTGTTCTACTTAGGGAATGCAATCTCGTTCTCGCGAGATTTCGGCCTTTTTTAACGAGATTGATCTCGGACGAAAAAAAGACAAGATCTCGCGAGTTCAACGAGATTGCATTTGAGCATAAAAACGTCTTATCCTCTCTGAAAAGAACTGTTTTATTTATTTATTTATTTAAACTTCATGTACAGTAGTGGTACATAGGCGGACTTGTTATTTGATAGATACGTATGTCAAAGTTTACTACTTAGAAGTTTATTAAAAAGTTATATACAGATACGTCAAACAATGTTTGATGCATAAAAGTCTATTGAAAAAATTCGTGAAAATAAATGTTTATCTTATAATATTTATTAGGTATTTTTTTCCTAATTTATTCAAATATTGTGATTATTTGCAAAAAAAAACACACCAAACTGCTAATCTCGCGAGATCTCGAAATTGGCGAGATCTCGCAGTATTGTTATTCGTAAACTCGCGGGATCTCGCTTGAGCCCCAATCTCGCGAGATTTGCATTCCCTCTACTATCGTCGACCACATCATAGTTTACCATCAGGTGGAATAGTGGTCAAGCACGAACTTATTAACAATAACGACGAAAAAATAATGAGTAAATAAATATTTAGGATTTGATTTTTGTGTACAAGCCCTTACGACCCGTTAACGACCTTGCCGCTGTGAGCGGTAGCTAACCGCGGGGCGGCGAGGCATAAGAACAAAAATATGAAAATGTTTGAAGCACGCCACGAGACGCCGCTCATAGCGCCGCGCGCCCGCGCCTACCGATGCCGCCCCGCTTGCCGCGCCGCTCGCTGCTAAGACCGAAGTCGTGAACCAGCCGTTAGTAAACGAACTATTTTAGTTTAAATTATTTACAAAAAAAAAATCTCCTTTTAATTAGATACCTACCATGTGAAAGTGACGACGGACTATCCAGCTGCTCGGCAGTAGGCAATGGCTACTAATCGAAAGTTATATCTCAGTAACATAGTAGTTTATTGATCAAAATGTGCTGGTCGAAATAACACGACGCAACATTGTTCAGAACACTTTTTATTTTTTAAGTAAAAAAATATATTTAAGTAAAAAAATATATTTAAGTAAAAAAATAAAAGATTTCTTTATTGTCGTTTTTTTAATCGTTCGTCAAACAAAAATATTTATATTAATATAACACTGACGAATGAGGTAGCCAACCGCCATCGGCAGTAGATAGTTAGATACTAATCGAAGGTTATATCACTGCGACCACAAAATTAGGTCGCAAATTCACAATCGCATCTACAAGTGCAAGCTGCCACGACGACAATGTTTTTAAGTTTTATTACGTCTAGAAAAATAAAAGAAATGTTCTTTTAATTACCTTTTTTTTATTTGCTTTATTTTAACAATAACATAAGTGGCCATAATATCGTTAAAATAATTATCTTAAATAGACTCCCTAAAAATTCCGTCACAAATTCGTGACAGTAATTTTTTCTTATTTTTTCTAAGTAATATTTGTAATAGTATACTTTTATAGCTGTTTTTTTTTTTACTTTAATTAATGAGCAACGTTATGTAAGTATATTTTTAAATCATTATTTTGGAAATAATCGTTTTTCTAAATGTTGTTTTATACTGACAAAAACATTGTAACAGCAGCGAGCGTGGCACGTTAGTACGAATCGAAGGCTGTTCCATTGCCACAAATTGGGTCGCAATGATTTGCTATAAATTCTGTCTACAATGTAGGAAGTAACGCCGATGGTGTCTCAGCGAAATGGAACGTTTACTTAATAGTTCTTTAAATAATTATAAACAAAGAAAAGCTTTGATACGTTCTTGGTGCGTCACAATAAATCAGGTAATCAGATGAGTTTAAAACAAAAGCGTAGAAAATAAATTTAATACTATGTCCTGCTATGTTGTGTTGTTATGTGCCTGGCCCCAGGCGCTCAATCTGCTGAAAGCTCTGATTACGAAGGAACCGAAATTCGACATATTTTTATAGAACCAAAAAGCTATAAATGTATTAATTTTTTTAGTTTGTAAAAGGTTGGTATGCTATACGCATTGGTGCATATTGTAAGTAAGCAATTGGTTAATCAATAAAATAATAATAATGTCACTGTCAAAACTATCCAGTTTTTTATGAGTTTATTCATTACAAATAAAAATACAAATCTTGTCTCTTTAATATATTAATATAATTACTTAGATAAAAGTTTTCATTAGAGTAGTGAATGTATTTTGTTTCAAATCTCAAAGTCTAGCGATCGTTTTTTCTTTCTTTTTTTAGGTGGGAAAATCATCTAATGACAAATCCCGCTCTTGGGCGGAGCGAGAGATAGTGTCAAACTTATACTGACTAAAAACCCACTTCTATTCCTTTTTTGCCTTCATCCCGGGACCCTTGAATTGATTTCAATAAAAGCCTAGATAATATCCACAAGATACTGTGTTTCCAAAATATCTAATGAAAAATGTGTAATAACGTCATAATCACGTAAGAGCGGTTGTATGAAAAACAGTGAAAATGTACACCCCCTTAACAAGCTGAATACCTGGAGAATTTCTACGGAAATCTTTGTATGTTACGATTTCGAATTCTGTGACCATTAGAAAATTACATCTTTACTGAGTAAAATAGGCTATATTATATTTTCAAAAAGAATAGAGATCCCTACCTAAGGGCCGACGCTGCGTTAAGCAAGCGCCTGCGCGGTCCCATACAAAAGTAATCCGACGCGGGGACCCGCGCCCTGCGCCCGTTTTGCTACTTAATAATACATTAAAGTTCTCTATCGACTTGACTACATGCACACCGTTAAAGTTGAAATAACGAAACTGCGCAGGTAATAATCCGGTTTCCGCTACGGGGACCGTCGAACACGATACAAGCGCGACTTCACGTGCCGCGCGTGCGCTCGCTTAACGCAGCGTTGGCCCTAAATTGGAATAATGTAACCCAAGGTATCAAAATGTTGCCTATAAAATTCATTACTTTGCGTGCGCTGCAAAAACTATAGATGATAGATAAAAATATAATGTAGGTAGGTACTATGGCTTTGCAGAACACATCTACAAAAAATGCCGCAGCCATATGTCTAAGTACCTATTAGTTATGTTACAATAATTGCCTTACGGGGTTCGTGGCTAACAGACAAGAGGTTAAACTGTACTTGACCTGTCCAATTAAAAAAAAAAACGAGGCAAGTGCGAGTCGGACACGCGTACTGAGGGTTCCGTACAAATTTACATTTGAAAAAAAAATAACCGACTTCACTAAAAAAACACTAAAATGATCAAAATAACTTTAATTTGTTTCTAACAGTCGGTGTTTCTCGGTATTGTTTGTTTCTTATTTAATACCGACTTCCAAAATTAAAGTTGTTTTGTCCTTTAAGTGTTTTTTTAGTGAAGTCCGATATTTTTTATTTTTTTTTTAAAAAAGTATTTTATTTCACACTTTTTACGAGCTTTACTCGCACCGCCACATAGTTTAGTATCAGTGGAAACGGTCACATAGTTTCACAGCTTAGCTATTGCATCCTCGCAGCTTAGCTGCATAGCACATTTCTGGTGGAAAAGCAGCCTAAGAGGTCGACACACCGTATATTCAGCTATCATATACCACTTTTTGAACCATTTTTACCATAGGTCTCAGAATAAAAAAAAAATCGTTTTTTTTTTTTTTAAATACTACCTTGCCATACTAATTTGGCTCTAACTTCAACAGTAAACATGTTGTTTTCTTTTGTTACTGCTGATTATATACAAATAACTGTTTTATGTACTGTAAACTTGCATATATACTTGTTAAATATGGTCTAATCGCACATAACATATTACTTTTTATTCGGGTAGGTAGGATGTTTAATTGGCATAATTTTCAACTGAAACCGATGGCGGACGTTAGAATTCGTATAATTCAATAGTGTTGTTTTTTTACGCAACAAGTGAAAATTGTTTTGTTTCCAATTTGAAAGTTTAACGAGTTAAAAATCTAGATTTAATATTATAAATCTTCCCTCAGGAACTAAAGGTTCAAAAAAAAGGCTATAAAACATCACGCTATGACCATTAGGAGCGGGGCAGTAGCCAAGAACCTGGTTCAATAACTTATTAACAAGTAAGAAAGAAAGAAAAAGAAAAAAACGTTTATTCGTACCTCACAATACAGTAAAATTAAAATACAGTAGAATACATTGGAATTAAAATATAGTGGAATTAAGTATAAAAATAACTGTATGATTAGTGCAAGGCCAAAAGGGATATAAAACCTAACTCAGCATATGCTGAGATATTTAAAACGATAAATAACGCAGCGCTGGTATTCTGTACCAAGTAACTATCATTAAGGGTGTTTTTAATATCGTGCGGTTTGGTCACGCATGCGGGATTGCCCCGCACGCATAACCCTCGCAAATGTCCTTTTCATACAAGTATTTATTGTGATGCGTGGAATACGGACGCGGGATGCGGGACGTGATCCCGGACAACAGACCCGCGTCTGTCGTCCAACCACAATGTACAACAGCCCGCAGCAGAAAACTAGATCGTAGGCAAGCGTTTCTCACGCCGCGTGAAAGTTTCTGCATGCGGGATTGCTCCGCACGCGTAACCCCCGCAAATGTCCATTTCATACATGTATTTATTGTAATGCGTGGAATACGCACGCAGGACTTGTTTTTTTTGCATTTTGAAATTTTCTGCATGCGCAGCAAATCCGCATGCGTGATGAAATCCGCACGATAGTCATAATAAAAATATGTATATAATGGGGGTTGGCTTTCACATGGAGTGACTGTGTATCGATATCTATGGCGTCACATAAGAACTAATCCTGCAAAGCACAATTAAAAGTTCTCCACGCGATTTGAACATATAGAACAGCCTGAAATCATCTATAGGGCAGTTGCCCACCAGACATAACACCGGTCTGGCCGGAGGATCTTCCCTTTTCAACGGAGGTATGTGGGAATTAAATCCCAGTTCCGCATACCTTGAAACTGGCTAGTTTTAAATGCGAAACATTATAATCAAGTTAGTTTTCTTAAAAACAGAAAAACAGCGCCATTTATAGAAAAATTACTAACGTTGCTAATGTAAACATCGTGGTAGAACAGTTAGTAAATAGTTATTCATAATTTATTCACTGTATACGCAATCTTCAGCTGTGCCTTTCACAGGCAGAAGTGCCCTTTAACGTTCATGTCCATAGAGTAAGGAACGCCACCATGCCGTCATGAACGGTACCATGACGTGTCAAAATGTTAAGCATACGAGCGCGACAGAAGGATGGAGCTATACACCCTAGAGATAAGACTGGCTTGTTGGTTTAATGATCAGTGGCCCTGACTGCTATGCCGGAAGTCGTGGGTTCGATTCCCGCTCAAGACAAATGTTTGTGTGATGAGCACGATCATTTGTTCTGTAGCTTGATACCTTACAATGTCGATATCAAAAAAAAAGGTTTTGAAAACTTATGATTTGGCGCCAAATATTTGACATTAAATTTTTTTGATTTGATTAGTTTCTTTCTCAAACCTAAGGCGAATCTAACGAGACATCTCGAGCTAAAATTCGTT
Organism: Mythimna pallens; assembly: GCA_961205895.1. NCBI lineage: Eukaryota > Metazoa > Arthropoda > Insecta > Lepidoptera > Noctuidae > Mythimna > Mythimna pallens. Next base: position 13,463,449 of record OY540849.1, on the reverse strand, counting down.
AAATTTTAGCTAAATAGGCTCTAGCGCTTGCCAAAGAAATATACTTGCCTACATACATACACTCGAGAAACATCACCCTCTTCCCGTCTGATTATAATTTTGGTGTCTTCAAGGTCTAGCCTTAGTGAATAGGTTCTTAATAAACTAGTGCGCTCCACCATCAACGATTGCATCACTGCTTACCATCAGGTGAGATTGCAGTCAAGCACTAGTTTATATAATTTAAAAAAAATATTGGCAGTACCGCCTCTAGTAACGGCCGGCGATTCAGCACTCTGTGGTAATACTAGAACACCAGATACTGGCGCCATCACTCGCATTTTGTGGGCACTAGGTCTTAGGATGTATGTATTTGTAGTGCCAAGGTTAACAGTACCGAGAAAACTAAATAATTGGCAGAAAAATTACATAATCATTTTATCAAAGCGGAATTTTCTTTTGAGAAACTGACGTAATGTCAGGAAAATTATGTTGCGAACTCTTTTTGTTTAGTTTACCGAACTTTATTTTTATCAAAAATAAGATGAATGGATTCTGTGAAGAGCGATACTTTTTTTTAAATGACATAAACTAGGGCTTGATTATGACCTGATATTAAACAGTGATGCAATCGTTGATGGTGAAGCACACTAGTTTATAAAGAGCCTATTCTTTCTAGCCTTCAAAATACCTAATTTATAATCGGACGGGACGACCGCAGCAGGCAAATTGTTCCAGTACTTCGATATACGCGGTATAAACGACGAGGCGGAACGTAGAAGTGTCAACAATGTAATGGTCAAAGAAAAGGGAGTTAGTGATAGCGTGGCGGTTAACAGGATAGAATGGAAGTAATAAACGTGCTGTGCCGACCCCAAGTGACATGGGACAAGGTCAAGAAGCTGATGATGATCTGTTCCTATGTGTGTTTGGTTAGAAATTAATAACCCATTTTTCGAACACTTTCTGGCCTCCGATTAAGTTGACACTTATATTATTATATTTTTATACACTTATATCAGGATACAAAGCTATGATCTGGTACTATAGAGCTCTGGATTGATGATTGGAGCTGAAAGGTGGCCATAGCCCATAGCCATAGCACCATCGTATTTGGTCTCCTTGAATTCTCAAGCTCCTCAAATTGACAAGTGATAAAGCATCAAGTGGTTGCCCAGGGTTTGATCACGAAACCGAAAGGTAGCCATAACAATATCTCGTCCAAACATTATAGCATCGTCATGTCTGGAGTGGTCTGGACTGATTGGATATGTTTTACACTAGGTGTTGCCCAGGGTCGGATAAAATGGATCCGATAACCCACTGTCTGTGAACCGCCTTTTTGTACATATTTAGATAATTAATGGAAAATAATACAAATATTTAAAAAAAAATTCAAACACGTACTATCTAGTTGTAATACCCATTTTTTATTTAATGGCTAAATTATACATACAAAAACTAACGAGTTTTTTTCTGCGATATATAGGTACCGATATAGCCAGAAACTACAGAATATAACCGAACCGAAAAAAAAAAATATAACCGACTTCAATGTAAAAAGAAAAACTGAAAAGTGCAAAATAACTGTAAATTCGGAAGTCTGTGTTTTTTTAATAGTTTTGTCTCTTCGTTTTTTAACAACGACTTCCGAAATTAAAGTTATTTGGCACTTTCTAGTGTTTTTTTTTTTACCTTGAAGTCGGTTGATTTATTTGTAAAAAAAAAAATATATTTTACACTTTTTAGTTGTAGTATCCCTCAGCTAAACTTAAGTACTTTCCACCTTTCGGCTCCATCATCATCATCAGATCAGTTTGATGGTACCCCTCCCCTCTCCCTTCAGTCAGTAATCCGACTACACGAATAAACAAAGCAATTTTACGTGTTACGATAGTTCTGGATCCTATGAGGATTTCCGTTCCACATCTTCGTAATCATCAGATCATAACAATATTGCTGTGGGACCAATTCAGAAGAATAATAATTAAAAAAATAATAATATCAAAATCGGTCCCTAATTAACTGAGAAATCGGTGAACATACATAAAAAAAATACAGACGAACATAATATAACCTTCTCCTTTTTGAAGTCGGTTAAAAATGGCAGGAATGGCTTAGAGACCCCGCAAACTGTAGACTTTCGAGCGGCCCATAGTTTGTATGAAGCTAAACTTTTTTGTCGGTTGATTCTGAATCGTATACTATATATACTTACGAGTATACTGATTAAGCAACCAACCAAACTATTGACCGATCGAAAGTCTGCAGTTTGCGGGGTCTCTACATAGTACAGTAGAATTAAGTATTGGTGCTATCCACAATGGCAGCCGTTTCTCAGCTCAGCGCAGCGTTGCGAATGACTCATGCCATTGATAATGCGACTGGATTCCATTTTCAAATTGTCTACGACTTGCCACGTTTTTTTTTTATTTTTTATTAAGCCAGTTTGAGTACCTATTAGTAGTGATTTCGTAGTTATGTAATACGTAGATGAGTCGTTTAATTTGTGGTCACTGAAACGCATTTTATCGGGTATTGTCACTAAAATCATAAATGATAAATAAAGAGAAAATAAAGCAACTGATAATTTCAGAACCTTATTAAAAAAATTAACAAAAAAAAAAAACAAATATATAGGTAAAAAATTGTATTTGCATAGTTAAGAGTTGTAAATGCATATACATACTACTGATGCACTTTTCGTCTCCATCAATCAGTTTGTATTGTCAAGATGGGGGGCAATGAAAGGCTTCTTGATATTATCTTTAGACTGTTATTATCTGGTGTTAAGCACTTTCACATATGTTTTCTATATAAAATACATCCCGACATTTATATGACGTCTTCCTATCATATTGATTGAACATCAATCAAAACTAAACTTTTTATAACATAAACCCTAAAAGTATAACATGCCAGTTTGCAAGTTAATAATAACTGTGACCTCCATAGTCGTCACAGTATCAAGTTATAAGCACTTCGCGTGAATTGATTAATAAAAATTGGATTTAATGAGTTTATTTTACTCATTTTTATTTTGATCTCAAAACTGGTTACACACAAGTCATCGTGTTCATGCAGAGCTGCTGCGTTTTGCTTAGCGTCTTTCAAATAACTTGGAGTACTTAATCTGTAAGTAGACTAGTGGTTATTACCTGACAGAGGTTGTCCTGCCCGAAAGCTTGCTTTTTGTCAGTTTTTTTTTTTTTTTATCCCGATTGTACCGAGTTCAATTGTATTTTAAACCATCCAGGGACCCACTCTTACGGCTTGTTCACAACTTCGGTCTTAGCGGTGACCGGCGCGGCGAGCGGTGCGGCGAGCGCTTAATTATGTTTTTATTACTTAGGGCCTATTACTCTACGCGATATTCAGCACACGATATTCAGTCTTATTTTTTGTTCCGAGTAAGACCGGTGTAACCCTTATTACACTACGCGACATCGACTTAGACTGTCTGAATATCGAGTAGTGTAATAGGCCCTTTATGCTTTAATTATGTTTTATTGATATCCATTCGGTTTCTAAGAAAACTTTAACTATATCTGACGACCGGCGACCCTGGTTACTTATCACCTTTGTTGACTGTACCTACGCAAACAAAATAAACTGGGTACAATGCGTTCCAAATAAGAATAGGATCGATTGCCATATTGTGACGTCACGTCATACTGTCAAATTGTAGAATTATTATGGTGAGCAAACCAAGAAATTTTTAAAATTTAATTTATTTACGAACTGTGAACGAAAAAAGTTTAATCAGAATCCAGTTTTTCAATTATGCTCATCTCTGAGTTATTCAAATTTGCCCTATTTCCTGCGATTTGACAGTATGACGTGACGTCACAACATGGCAATCGATCCTATTCTTATTTGGAACGCATTGTACCTATCAGCATTACGCTTTCCCATATATAGCCCTACATTTCAAAAAACTTCCCCCTTTATCTTGTTTCAAGTAACATTGTAGCGTTAGAATGATAAGCTGATAAGACTGGTTTACTTATCTTTGTGGTTACAAATAGGAATGCTTGTCCTACATACTTTTGACTGAATACAATAAGGTTTGAACCTGTGACATGCAGTTACGTAAATATTACCTACAGAATAGAATAAAACAGGACAAAACGTAAACACAAAAATACACAAACACACAAAAAAACAAATGAGCATCGACGCCGAGTTTCTAGCCTGTCGGTTTTCTACCGGTTGCATTTCGGGGAGTGTGCGTCGGAATTGCCTAACTTAATTCCGCCTAGCCCGTTGCATCATCGGAGGACCAGACGTTCGGCGTTGCGCTACCAGTACATGGTGGACATCTCACCCATGCGCACAAAACGTTTTGGGAACATAATTTTATCGTACGTAACGATCTGCCCTCCTAGCCAAGTTACAACCGTTTCGTTTCGATTCTCTTTTCGTTGATCGCCTCGAGTCGGCCACGCTTCCTATTCCTTAGTTCTGACCACGTGACTGAGCGTTGAGATGACATCTCAACTCAACTCTGAGACGGTCAACGAAAAGAGAATAGAAATTGCGGTAATCGACCCCGAGACACGCAGCGCAGCAATCAATTGCTCAATCACTACGCTAACCGTACCGACAGTTATTTAACTACGAGCTTCTCCAATAATATCACATTTATAAATCCCGTTACAATAATAACAGAGAGAACAGAGTAAAACAATAGAGTCATAAAATATAATATTATGTTACAGTTTGTAAGTTAATTAACGTTTTCTGAATTGCGAAACTAAAGGTAGAACTACATTGGGCACACGTGGGCCACGTACGCCGATCTGGGCGCGTCGGTCTCCTTACATTTTTAGACTTGTAGCGCTACATTAGGGCCAGTGCACATCACATTTTTTAAACGTGCGTCGACAGGCTTGCGTCTGACTCGCGTGCGTATCGCGTCTGTATTGCTACAAATACTCGTCAACGGCGCGTTTAAAAAACGTGGTGTGCACAGGCCCTTAGATCAACCCCACGCGACGCGACTCTACGTAAAGATCAGGCGTGGCCCACGTGTGCAACGGTCTAATGTAGATCCCGCTTTAATTCTTGAACAATTTCCCATCCATTTAATTTCTGAGAAGGCGTCAAAGAAACGTCGCGTCGCTGAAACGAATTTGAGATAAGTAGTTCATTTCACTTCAAAATTTAGTTTAAAGCCGTGTTAGTTCCACTTTAAATTATATATTCTTTTAGTGTAGTAATTTAATTCCCGCTTAAATGTTACATGAGCTTATATTCTCATCAAATAATCTAGTTTAACATACTTATATGTTTTTCAAATCATCAAAAATCTGTATATCTGCTCCTTAAGAGGGTCCTTTTTCACTCGCCTATCGTCAACATCGAGCATGGTTTAAAAGCTTGTTACTTCATCTAACGCAATTCAACGCAATGTTTGACGAAAAGGCAACGGGAAAAAAGAGATAACGACTGAAAACTCTGTTAGCATTCGGCAATTCCGTGGTTTACTCGAATATTTTACAAAACTTGTTCCAGGAAATACGTTTTTTTTTTAAACCCTTATAAGTTTTTGAAATAATTGTTATTTAAAATCTTGATTAAATTTGCAAGGTTTCTATTTTTATACTTTTTTAACTTGTTTAAATTTTGAGTAAATTATGAAGTGTTAAATTTCATGCAAAATAGCAGATTTTCAGAGCTCTTTACTGGATTAGTTTTATACAAATTTATAAATTAATTTCAATAGAAGTGTAGATAATATCCACAAGATACTGTGTTTCCAAAATATTTAATGAAAAATGTGTAATAACGTCATAATCGCGTAAGAGCAATTGTGTGAAAAACAGTGAAAATGTATGTTGTACACCCTTAAGCTAACCGAGTAACCAATTTCATCTTAATTCCTTTTTGATAGAGCATATAATTAAATTGTTTATCTAATAATTCATTTTTGTTACAGGTAAGCATACCAGTTTATTGCATCACTTCATAATCTTACACAGGTATAGATAAAATTAATAATTATTCAAATATAAACGAGCGGCGAGCACTTTTAGGGGTCCCTTACACGATAGGTTTTGCTGTCAGTTTTGCCACAGTCAAATATCTTGACTGACGAAAAACCTACCGTGTAGTTTCTTGCACGTTCTTCTCCATAGAGATCTACGCTTTGGAACGTGCAATTTAGGTTCACTTGTATTTTTTTTTTTTTGTCTGACTGACATTTTGACAATTCAAAAGTGCCTGTAATTGGTCTATTTGAAATAAACGTTTCTGATTTCGTGTAATGCGATGACTGACGTTTGCATGACGAAAAATTTATGGCGATAAAATTCCGTCAGTCAAGCTTCATTCATGATTGATGGTTTTGATTGACGCTTGCATGACCGTGTAATGGACCCCTTAGCGTGAAATAATTTTAAACTTTATCTACATATTTAAAAGACCAGTAGCGCTTGAAAAGCATGAAAAGGTCGCGATGTCGCCCGCAGTGCCGCGAGCGGCCGCGCGCCACGCGCTTCTAGACGGTAGTTCTAGTCTAGCCGGCCGCTGCCGGTTCCGGTGTGACTCGGCCCTTAGACTGAGATTCGATCAAACTTGTATTCAAAAATCATTACACTCATTCTAAGGCAGTTGGGTAACGAGGAGGAGTGGCAGGCAGCCGCCTCCTTTTGCCAAGCAGTAATGTTAGCAAAGGAGGAGGCCGGCGTGGCACTCACGCCTCAGCCGATGGGATCCCGATCCCGATTTCCGGCCACGGTAAGCGCGGGTTTGCGGACGGCGAGCACTGGGTAGCTCGCCGTTCGATCGTCCAGTAACCGTCCGGACCGAGCCCAAGTTGTCGACGGATCGTACTATTCCACGCGCGCCTCAAGGAGGCTGGGGCCATGCGTAGTGTGAAAACGAAACCCGGGGCCTTGGGACGACGAAGGAACGTGAGTGGGTTTTTAGTCAGTAAAAGTCTGACGCACCCTCTGGCTCCGCCCAAGTGCGGGGGATGTCATTAGATGATTTTCCCACCAAAAAAAAGGCAGTCGGGTAGTAATTAAATATTAATCAACATTTTTTAAACACCGTCATTACTGCTTGCGCCGATTTCGATTTAAACTTGCCGCGTACAAATTATTACTAGAATTAGCTGTATAAAATTACCACATTCCGCGTTTTATTTTGTTTGATACTTTGCACTTCCTTTCCTTCGTCCCGCTCCCGCACTTACCTCGAGAAAGAGAACGCAATAGACTTAGACATGCTATAAAACCGCGTCTTTTTTTCGCCCTTCCGTTTTTGAACATCAGCACATAAAGTTCATTGTCGTAGTCCGCGCCTCCAATTACAATGAGAGAGGTCAAACACCTGCTAGGGTTGCGAGTGCGAAAAAGTAAAGGTACTACAATGCACACACATGACATGTGTGCCACACACGCCGATCTGGGCGCGTCGGTCTCCATACATTTTTGATTTTATATGGAAACTAGACTTGTAGATCTACACTTGATCCTCGCCACGCGTCACGCGACGTCATTCTACGTACAAATCAAACGTGTTACACGTGTGCGTCGGTCTAATGTAGTTCTAGCGTGACCCTGGACCGCAAAGGGCTACTGAAGGAACACAGGTAGGTTTTTGGTCAGCAAAAGTCTCCTCCAGAGAAACAGTAATACGAGTTGGGAGTCGCAGGGCGTATTTCCGACCAATGTCGACGCGGGCGGGCTTCCGGACAGCGAGCAATAGTTCCGGGCGTCCGATAAAGACCAATCTAGAGTCGAATGTGCATTGCTTTCCACGCATGCCTCAAAGAGAAGTCAGAAAACCGTAGGGGACCAGCACGGAAGATTTCTGTAAGGATAACCGTGGTCCTAGAACACATATGACAACTGACAGACACAGGTATAGGTAGGTGGTTTTAGTCAGTAAAAGTCTGACACCTTTCCGCTCCACCATAGTGCGGGGATCATAGGATGTTTCCCCACTTCAAAAAAAAAAACATCGGTAAAAATTTTTGCATCACTAAAAAGACCCAAATATCGTATCGAAACTAATTACTCACACAAACAGATCAATCCAAATCTCAAGCATGTTGTTATAGTATCAACAACACACTACTGCATGACTCACTTACTACGTAGAATTTAACCGAGCGAACGTGCGACGTGCCAAACTAAACGTACGCTGGTTGACGTTCGTGTTTATAGTACAGGTTGTTCTGAGAGGTTTGAAAAGGTTACCATGATCTTGGAACGCAAAGAATAGAAAAGAAAGAAAGAAAAAGTTTATTTGCACAAACATGGCACATAACTTAGAAAAAATAATAAAATATATATAGTATAACAATTCATTAACAAAGGGCGAAGTTACGCGAAACATCCCCGCAAAACGGCCGGCGCTCAGCAAAATGCTGGAGCTCATGTACTGAACAGAGCCACAGCGTTGATTTTCAGCGCCAGCCGTCGTCGAGTCTACATCTTATGAACTAAAAACAACAAAGGGCTACTGAAGGAGTACAAAGTGGGTTTTAGTCAGTACATGTCTGACATTCTTACTCCAACGAATGGGAGAAGTTATTAAAGAAAACAAAAGGCATACTCTTGTCACTCCTGATGACGGTATTAGTATTTTTTTTAGGGTTCCGTACCTCAAAAGGAAAAAACGGAACCCTTATAGGATCACTTTGTTTTCGGTCTGTCTCGTCAAGACCCTTTATCTCGGGAATGCGTGGAGGTATCGAGTTGAAATTAAAACCATATGCTCTGGTCTGCGGTCTTTTGAAGCTGTGAAAAAATCAAATTTTTGAGTTTACGATAAAAAGAATAGGTACGGCCGTTTATGTCGCAAAAAAACGTGTATTTCGACATTCTCAAGGAAATCATATTTCATAGGGTACTTTCCTTTGACCTACAATCGTGAAATTTGGCGTAAAGCAAGGTCTCATAGCACAAGTATAGGAACAAATTTGAAAACTGTAAATTTACTTTTACCTTTTTTGCGATTCGAAAAAATCTTCATAACTCAATCGGGAATTGAACTGTTTTCATAGGTGAATTACATAGGTAAGTTAGTTTATATAATTAAAAAAACCGGGCAAGTGCGAGTCGGACTACTACACTGAGGGTTCCGTACAAACCCTCAGTGCGCGAATCCGACTCGCACTTGCCCGGTTTTTATATAAACTAGTGCTTGACTGCGATGCCACCTGATGATGACTGATGGTGAATCACATTAGTTTATTAAGAGCCTATTCACTCTAGCCTTGAAAACACCTTAATTATAATCGGACGGGAAAACTGCAGCAGGCAAATAGTTCCAGTCCTTCATAACCTGAGGGATAAAAAATACCTTATTACCCTTCTGCAAGAAAAGCGTAGGGAGACTAGCACCGTTCGCTATGACAGACCGGAGGGTACACTCCCATCCTCCCACCTCATTCGAGCAAGAGTCCCTCTGGGCATCGTGCTATCACTCCTACTCTTCACGCTGTTCATCAGCGATATCCCTAAAAGTAAAATGGCCCAGTTGGTTCTTTTTGCTGACGACACGGCCGGTTACTATACAGGTCGCGACCCTGACGCTATCGCTCGCAATCTTCTGCAAACATTTTTGGCGAATGTTTCCGTAAATGGAGAATCGAGGTTTAACCACGATAAGAGTCAGGCGGTTCTATACTCGAAGCCACGGAAAATATGTGAGAGAGAGAACGAAAATCTACGCCTACACAACTGTAAAAATTTGACGCTCCCTTTTGCTTCCCCCAAAACAGATAATTCAATTTCCACCACAAATAAAAATGAGGGTTTAATTTTTCTAGTGGTCAAGGCATTTTTATGAACATTGGACCAACCGCGAATTCTACCAATCGTGCCTAAATAAGTGCCTCTGATCGCATTTATTTTAGGTTTCGATTTGACGCACGAGAAATAAAAAAAAAAAAAAAAAATAGTAGGTTTTATATTACGTATGTTTTTTTTGTGCAAACAATTTTGTTCAGACACAAATAAATTAATATATTATTAATCAATTAATAATATTATTTATTACTATTTTTGTTTGTTTTTTTTTTATTATTTTATTTTATTAAATTTTGGATCTGGTCTTTGTGAATCTAATTATAATTGTATATATGTTTTTGTTGTTATTTTATTGTGTGCGTGTGTTTGTATTGTGGCTGTGATCCTTTTATGGTCGCAATAAACGTATTATTATTATTATTACTTCCGTTACTAAATTTAAGTTGATATACATATTAAAACTTATTCAAGAAGTAAGTACAATTTATTCGGGTTTACTGCTATGTTAATTGTAGAAAGAATTATGTAATTGGTTTCTTTGTTTAACCAGAACAATATGTTTTAAAGGCTAAGCAATTATTCTAATGAGGTACTTACTTAATAATCATCGTCATCATTTGTTTTCCATTTTACTTAATAATGATAAGATATAAATATGTACTTACATAGCTAAAGTATTTTTTTTTAACCGTTTATAAATATTGAGTTTCTGTGTTCGTTTTTAAATAAAAAAATATTTATTTGAAAAAATAAGAATAAAAAGTTAAAACAGATATCGTAATAAGGGGCATTGTGAGTTTGTCTGTGTTTCCTGATGGCTGAGTGAATAGGTTGCTTCTAGGTAAGCGCGCTCCATCGCTTTCCATCAGGTGAGATAGCGGTCAAGCGCGAACCTATAAAGAATGTTTAAAAAATACAAAAATTTTTTTACCATGTGTGCTAATCACATGTCAGTATTATTTATTTAAAGAGCCATATTGCCATTTTGCATTTTATATTGCTGGTAATGTCGCGTTTAAATAAAGTGTATTTTTAATTAGAAAATTATGCACTTCATTATGCAAGGTAGCCAGGTAATGTCCGAGCCCATCTGCCCATATTACGAGTATATAGAGGAAAGATTTGATTTTTGGTTTGTTTGTTTGTATATTAGGTACGATTTAACTCAAAAACCACAAAATCGGTTACGATTTTAAAAATTCCAATGGTGAAAGAATTTTTTTTAGCAACTGAAGAGCACAGGTGGGTTTCAGACAGTAAGTCTCACTTTTCGGTCCACCCTAGAGCGAGACAAGTCATTTGAAGATTACCCACCTCAAAAATATTGTGACACACCCAGTTGATGATTAAATAAATCACATCTATTACTCTTGTACATACTACATAATTTATTTGATAAAAATATCTAGCTAGTACTTGTGTTTAGGTACTAAAAATATAACAGCGGACGATGTTATCAGAGAAATATTCGGCGTATCGTACTATATCCGCGCCCGCACTGCTTAACCTTGTGTCATGGATAAAGTATAATGGTTATCCGATCCATTTTGCTCAAAACAACGGGATTAATCGAAAGAGTTGAGACCATGGAGTTTATTGCCGGTTCTTCTCCATAGGAAAAGACTAATTGGAACCGTGTCGCCGGCAGTCTCCACTAGCGTTACTGCTTCGCAGAAGGCGGCGACCGCCTGCCACTCCTCCTCGCTCTGGACCATGGCCTGAACCAGGGAGGTCGCCGCGGTGTTCCGCTAAAGCGGGGCACACCTCCACTGTATGCTCACCCGGTGACCCTGAAGTTACCATGTTCGGTGAAGTCATGCGGAAGGTGAGGACGTCATGACGCCTCTCGAGCCACTCTTCAAAGAGGGGACTTACCGCCATGATTATGGCGTGCCATGCAATACATTGACTGAGAATATAATAAGAGATATTGATTTTAAAATGCTCGACTTCATTAGCAATGTCTTCACTCATAATTCGTGCTCACCACAGATTTAATTAACATAAATTATTTATTTTATTAGCTTATCTGTGCACGTTTTCATAACAAAAAAGTTTGTTTGAACAAGCGTAACTGCTTTCGGACAACGTTTATTTCATAAATAGCTGTGTATCTTGCAGGTAAGCTGTTGGTGTTTAAGAGGGTCCTTTTCACTCGCCTATAGTCAACATCGAGTATGGTATATTTAAAAGCCTGTTACTTCATCTAACGCAATCCAACGCGATTTTTAACGAAAAGGCAACGCGAAAATAGAGAGATAACGCCTGAAAACTCTATTAGCATATAGCATAGTCGGCCTTTTAATGTTCCCACTTTTGGGACTCAGGCCTCCTCTCTCCACAACCAAACCAAACTCTATTAGCATTCGGTAATTCCGTGATGTACTCGAATATTTTACAAAACTTGTTCCAGGAAATACGTTTTTTTTTAACCCTCAATTTTTTATTGTCGTCATTCAGAATCTTGATTTTTGCATGGCTTCTATTGTTATACATTTTTGACTTTTTAAAACTTTGAGTAAATTATGAAGTGTCAAAAGTTCATGCAAAATAGCAGACTTTCAGTGGTCTACTGGATTAGTTTTACACAAATGTATAAATTGCTTTCAATAGAAGCCTAGATATTATCCACAAGATACTGTGTTTCCAAAATATTTAATGAAAAATGTGTACCTAATAACGTCATAATCGCGTAATCTGAGCGGTTGTATGGAAAAACAGTGAAAATGTGTGTCGAGTTGTATCCTCTTAAGGGAGATATACAAATTGAATGACTATTTCGTGCCAAAGTCATTCAATAGAGTATGACGATGTGAGAGTATTGATGGTTTTAATGATTATAATTCCATAATGAAGCGTTACACCCGCCAATCATATTTTAATCAAGTTTTTTTTTAATTTTTGTTTTTTGTGCTTAAATGAAAGCTTTCATTTCAATTATCAGGGCTGCAAGATTGTTTGAAAGCTACTGCGGTCCTAGAACGCAAAGGGCAATTAAAGGAAAACAGCTGGGTTTTAGGGTTGAGCTACATCAGTCACCCAATCGCGCTTACCTGTGCTTCCACGCAGTTTTGCCACGGACACATTCCACCCATATGTACAAAGCGTTTTGGGAACACACTCATAATGCGTACAGCTAAGGAGTGGAATGCCCTGCCGGAGTCTGTGTTTCGTGATAGCTACAACCTAGGGGTCTTTAAGTCAAGAGTGAATAGGTTACTTCTAGGCAAGCCAGCTCCATCGTCGGCCACATCATCGCTTACCATCAGGTGAGATAGTGGTCAAACGCGAGCCTAACAATAATAATAAAAAAAAAAACACCACGGAACATTTACAGACAAGAGTGATAAAGTGAGTGATTGTATTGACAGATTTTCGGGTCTCAATCAAAGTGAGGGGCTGCTTGTTACAATAGCAACGACGGCCATTTTGGTTCAACTTATTTGCCACGTACTATACCAAACGTATAATGACGAATACGCGTCTATGAAGCTACGCGTCCGAAACGATGATGTGGTCAACAATGGATAAACAAAAAACAATTGACTAGAGGTTTAATAACCATCTTTTAAAAGTATTTGTAGCTGTTTAGTTGCTATAGTACCTATCTCAATCAACACCATAACATGGGCTACGCTACGGGCCCCATAAAGGTCGATGCGTGGGTTGAAAAACTAGTAGGTCGAAGGTACTTAAGTACATTGTAGTTTTTATATTCAACTTCTTTAAAGTTTGGTACGTACTTATAACTGATACGTCACGAGCGTGGGACTGGGCTGTCGTCGCCATTAAACGCTCCCAAAACCTAAATAGATATCTCAACAGGGAAACACGTTTACTTTTCCTTAGTAGACACGATGTCAAACAGCAGTATAAGCGACCACAGAATCAGAAATATGAAATTTAGTTTACTTTAATAAAGGTCTTAATTTAATAAAAAACTGGGCAAGTGCGAGTCGGACTCGCGCAATGAGGGTTCCACTACAAACTTGAAAGGTAAATTGCGGTTTACGATTAATGACGTATTAAAAAAAAACTACTTACTAGATCTCGTTCAAACCAATTTTCGGTGGAAGTTTGCAAGGTAATGTTCATCATATATTTTTTTAGTTTTATCATTCTCTTATTTTAGAAGTTACACACATTTTAACACTTTGAAAGTGTCTCTCGCGCAAACTATTCAGTCCAGAAAAAAATGATATTAGATAACTCAATATCATTTTTGAAGACCTAGCCATATATATACGAGTAGATACTTATGTGATGAAAAAACTGTTTTTGAGTTTTAGTTCTAAGTATGGGGAACCCCCAAAATTTATAGTTTTTTTTTCTATTTTTGTATGAAAATCTTAATGCGGTTCACAGAATACATCTACTTACCAAGTTTCAAAGTGGCTGTGACATACGGACGGACAGACAGACATGACGAATCTATAAGGGTTCAGTTTTTTGCCATTTGGCTACGGAACCCTAAAAACCGACCAATTGCGAGTCTGGCTCTGAGTCGGACTCGCGCACGAAGTGTTTAGTACTGTCCGTAGCAAAAAACGGTTGTTGTATGGGAGTCCCCTTAAATATTTATTAAATTCTGTTTTTTAGTATTTGTTGTTACATAAAAACAAAATAAAATAAATTATTTATTATTTTGGGGCTCTTATACAATAAACAAAATAAAATAGTCACATATTTACTGACTAAAACCCACACGTGTTCCTCTAGTTGCCCTTTGGGTACCAGGACTGCGGTAGCTCTTTCGAAGAATCCCGCAGCAGCCTATTGCTTAAAGGGTGACCAGACGGTTGCAAATTAGCGTTCCAACCAAGGTGACCTTGGTTTATGTGTTTTGTTTGTGTTCCGGCTACATGTTGGGTGGTTGGAAAAACGCGCCTCCCAACCAAGGGCGTTGAAGGTCATGGATCACAACTGCTGTCTACACGGATTGAAACTAGCAAGGTCACCTTGGTTGGGACGTTGGTTTGCAACCGTCTGGTCACCCCTTTAAGATATTCATTCAATAAGCTTAAATGAATGAATAGACCTCTTCGTTCAAGTGTGGTGGAGTCGTGGGTAGCACAGCATGAATGTATAGCATAACCAAAATGTTGGCGTTAATTGAGTTTAGCTACTAATATTACAAATATAGAATAGACCGGTTTCTTAAAATAGACATTAGATATTTATTTATATACACATAGAAACTTAAATGCGGAAAGAACAAAATATATAGATTGAAGAGCATAAAGTTGCTGTGCTTGTTGCAATATAAATTTCTTCCAGCAGACCTACGACGAGAGAGTGCGCTTCGGAATTGCATGACCTAATTCCGCCTAGCCCGTTCCATTATCGGACCACCAGGCGTACGGCGATGCGCCACCGGTACATGGTGGACATCCCACCTATACGCACAAAACGTTTTGGGAACACATTTATTGTGCGTACAGCTAGGGAGTGGAATTCTTTGCCGGAATCTGTGTTTCCTGATGGCTACAACCCGGGAGTCTTTAAGTCAAGAGTGAATACGTTACTTCTAGATAAGCGCGCTCCATCGTCGACCGCATCGTCGCTTTCCATAAGGTGAGATAGCGGTCAAGCGCGAACCTACTAACAAAAAAAATCGACAAGAGAGTTGGGTGAGAGATGTAGACACAGTGTGTTTAATAAATAATAAATTTAGGAACTTAAAATAAATAAATAAAGTAGGTATAATAATTTAAATAATCAAGAACATAATAGTTAAATGCGCGCCTCAAAGATATCTGGTTTTAGAACGCAAAGGGCAACTGAAGGATACAGGTGGATTTTAGTCAGTAAAAGTCTGACACGCACTCGCTCCACCTTAGAACGGGAAACGTCATTGGAAAAGGAAATCATTCCTTTCAGAACAGCTGGATAAAAATGCCAAATATTATTCGTCTTAATGGCGACTCCTAGTTAGACCTGAAAAAATCATTCGTTCCTCGATTTTTTTTTTTACTATTTTTATGGTACCAGAATAAGATATAATGTTTTTTTATTTTGCAAAAAAATATGGTATGTACATCAATGGCCTTTAAGTTCAGCATATAAACGTATCTTAAAATTAAAATTATAATAACAAAAAATTAACTTAATTTTTGGTTTTAAGAGGTCAATCAGCGTGCGTATTCCTATATATATTTGCCGGCCTGAAGGTTTTCTACCGGTATCATTTCGGGGACGGTGCGTCCAAATTGTATAGCCTCATTCTGCCGAGCCCGTCCCAGCGCCGGACCACCAGACGTTCGGCGATGCGCCACCGGTACATGGTAGACAGACGGACAACAAAGTGATCCTATAAAGGTTCCGTTTTTTCCTTTTGAGGTACGGAAGCCTAAAAAGGAATGCAACTACTAGATTTTTGCCAGTACTTCTTCCATTCCATATTTCCAAGAAAAGGTCGATGGGGCCAAAAAGTACTGGAGTGGCGACCGCGTACAGGAAGACGCAGCTGTGGAAGGCCTTTTTTTTTTGTTGCCGGGGTGGAAAATCCTCATGGATGTCCTTCGCCTGGGGCAGGCGAAGGGGTCTGTCAGACTCTTACTGACTAAAAACCATCTCGGTGTTCCCTCCCACACTTGGACCGGGGATCGTGGGAGCTGATACGCTATCCATGATCCCCGGCTAGTGCCGGCCCGCCTACGCGGGCCACCTCAAGCCCGCGGGGAGTGTGAGGTGTCCTCCCCCCGCGACGTCTAATAGGGGTGCGCGTGGAACACTACGCGCCGCCGCCTCGGGTCTTGCTGGATGGGGGACGGCGGACGACCCCGAGTTCACCGTCCCTCCGGAGCTGTGGAAGGCCTCCCACAAGTTGGACCGATGGCCTGGTGAGGGTTGCGGGAATCCGATGGATACAAGATGCACAGGACCGGTTGTTGTGGCGACACTTGGAGAAGGCATATCCAACAGTTGACGTCTTTTGGCTGAAATATGATGGTTGAAATTGGCAGTTGTTTGGCAGTTATAATATAATATTCACACACACAACGCCGTCT
This sequence comes from Mythimna pallens, assembly GCA_961205895.1. Classification (NCBI taxonomy): domain Eukaryota; kingdom Metazoa; phylum Arthropoda; class Insecta; order Lepidoptera; family Noctuidae; genus Mythimna; species Mythimna pallens. The sequence continues at coordinate 13,446,693 of OY540849.1, read as the reverse complement.
AGTCCCAAGCTAAGCAGTGCTTGTGTTATGAGTACTAGACAACTGATAAACATACTTATAAATTTCTAAATACATACATATTATACATAAAATTACACCTAGACACAGAACAAATGATTGTCCTCATCATACAAACATTTGTCCTGGGTGAGAATCGAACCCACGACCTCCGGCATAGCAGTCAGGGCCACTAACCACTAGACCAACAGGCCAGTCATTTTTTTTTTATTGTTGATAGGTTAGGCGCTTGACCACTATGTCACCTGATGGAAATCGACGATGCGGTCGACGATGGAGCGCGCTTACCTAGAAGTAACCTATTCACTCTTGACTTAAAGACTCCCGGGTTGTAGCCATCAGGAAACACGGATTCCGGCAAGGAATTCCACTCCTTAGCTGATAATGATGATAATGATATTCCATTATCATTTTCTTATAGTTTTACCTACTGTGTTGGGTTTCTAGTTCAACCTACTGGTGAATACTAATATTTTACATGGAGCGCCTGCTTTCCTCAAGCAGTAGTAGCCTAGTACTAGTGAGTCAGACTTACGAGCTGTATATCGTGGGTTCCAACTCCGCACTGTACTTTGTGTAGTTTATTTTGTCTATTCTGTCTTGTCAACTAACACGCTATCACCGACTCCCTTTCTTTCACATTACTCCTCACACCAGGAGCGTAGCTAGGCGTGGGCGAAGTGAGCCCACGCCCACGGCTTCGCACCCAAAGGGGTCTCGCACAAACAAGGGCTCTTTAAGAACGAGGGTTTGTTTATAATTGATAGGCTCGCGTTTGACCACCATTCCACCTGATGGTAAGCGATTATGTGGTCGAAAACTGGGTTGCGAGAGTCGCTGTCTCGTTTTCGAATTCATGAAAAAAATTGCCTCGCTGATGTGCCTTCGCCCACGTCTAAATTAGTCCACGCTACGCCTCTGCCTCACACAATCCATGACTTGAGAGCTCATCAAATAACTGCTCTCGCTCTGGGTGAAGCGAGAGGAACTATTAGAATTTTACTGACTAGAACCCGTCTCTGTTCCTTCAGTTATCCTTCACGTTCCAGGGCCGTAGTAGGTACCTAAGTCTTTCGAACTACCCCGCAGCCCGCAATGACACCTAACATAGCCTTTATCAACGGTTGACTATTTTTTTTATTGATATAAACTATAATACTTAGTGCTTGACTGCGATCCCACCTGATGGTAAGCAGTGATGCAATCGTTGATGGTTGACTAATCGGATGATAATCTCTCGTTTTATAAATATCGGTTATCCGTGACCTTGACCGTGGCAACGTTGCTTAACCTTGGAAACTTATCGATTCGTTGGACGATTTCGTATCGAGAGATTGAGTTGCATCATCACGGACATAACTCGAGTTTAACCGAAGCCTTTGAAAGAGATGAACATAGAAACGTATTTTTTATAAGCTCGATATCTTAGCATGGTAACGTTATAGTACGTCCACTGCTGGGGCTTGGCTTTCCCTCTAGGAGAGGGAATGGGCTGTAATCCAGCACCTGAACCAGAAGGGCGTTTCGACAGGACCTGGTTGGTGTAGTTACATATAGAAGATCATCTTCCATTATCGTTCTAGCCTTTTCCCATTTGTTTTTTAATCGATATTTAATAAACTAGTGCTTGACTGGGATCTCACCTGATGGTAAGAAGAAGTAGAAGAAAATAACGTTTTGCACCGACCCCAAATAAAACTGGACAAGGGCAGGAAGATGAAGTATTGCCCCACACTACAAAAATATTCCCATATCGTTCAAAAAATGGATCTCACATACACAAGACGTAATGAATAAAAAATTCAAAGAATGGCGATGGCGTGGGTATTGATTAAAAAAAGTATTAAAAAAATCTGAGGAACATGGTTCAAATGTTGACTCACTGACCTGTCTAAGCGGCATTTAAGTCGAAAGTGAATAAGACAAGGTACATACCTATATGGGAATATCAAACTTTGGATTCCACTTTACATTCGTATGTAATTTTTCAATTCATAAGTACTTTTCTAGTCTTAGATAAGCATCTCAACGCTCAGTCACGTGGTTATAACAAAGGAATAGGAGGCGTGGCCTACTCGAGGCGTTCGACGCAAACAAAACGATCGTAACTTGGCTAGGGGGGCTGTCCTTCCAACCGTCGCACTATCACTGACTCCCGTTTCTTTTTTATTCACTCTTTACAAAATTGATCTATTTGCTTTCCTTTACTCTTCCTCTCCCTCTCCTGGATGGCTTCCAGTGTTGGACAATATTTATTATTTTAACCGCCTCCGTCGGATATATCCGACAAACACTGTCGCGTTTATTCCACCAGGTCGCACATCCACGACCAAATACTCCATCTCGTCAAATCTTCTGTCACCTATGGGGGTTGAAGAGCTAAACGAGATGGAGTACCCAGTCGCAAACAAACGTCCCTGGCGAATAAGACACGAAATTACTCGTCAGACAAATTCGGCGCAAGCTTAGTTATAAAAAATCGGATTCAAATCAAAACTTCTAGAAAATTTTACGTTATAAGCAAAAAGTTGCCACACCTTCATAATTTAGCTGAGATTACTACACTTATCAATGGGTATGTCCTGCCCAAGGCCACGCAAGCCTCTTAAAAATAATTTTCCGATGTCAATGAACCTCGGGCCTTCATAAGTTTAAAATACACGTGACTAATGAGTTTCGGTACTCGTAATTTTCTCACCTACCAGTAGTAGGAGCTGCTTAATTAAAAACACCCGTACGTCTATTTATTTCTTTATTTTTTCGAGGTCGACCCATGGATGGGTTTTTTTTTCAGGGTGGGAAAATCATCCTTTTACGTCCCCCAATCTTGGGCGGCGCGGGAGATAGTGTCAGACTTTTACTGACAAAAAATCCACTCCTGTTCCTTCTTTGCCATTTTTCCAGGGCCCCGGGGATCTCTTTCGCATCACCCATGACCCGTGGGCCTTGGTACAGGCCATGGTCCGGAGCGAGGAGGAGTGACAGGCGGTCGCCTCCTTCTGCGAAGCAGTAATGCTAGCAAAGGAGGCAGTCGATCGCATGAGGCAACGGTTCTCACGCCCCAACCGCCGCCCGCAGGCGCGGGCTTGCGGACGTCGAGCAATGGGTAGCCCGACCGTCCGGTAACCTCCTGGACCGAGCCCAAGTCGTCGACGGCGCGTAGTGTTCCACGCGCGCCTCTAGGAGATATCAGCAAAACCATAGCGGCCCAGCAGGGTCGAAGCCTACTGGGGCCATGAGTTGTGCGAAAGAGAACCCTGGAGCCCTGGAATGAAGGCAAAAAAGGAACATGGGAGTGGGTTTTAGTCAGTAAAAGTCTGACACGCCTTCGCGCTCCGCTTAAGAGCGGGAGAAGTTATTAGATGAGCTCCCACCTAAAAAAAAGTCGCTCCAAGTAAATTGTATTACATACTGCTAGTCAGCAGCTGAAAGCTGACCCCAATATAGTTGAAAAAAGACTCACGGATTGATAGATAATTTTCCCACCTTGATAGTCATCACTCGTTTCTCTGTCGACGTGTGACTGTACCTACTACAACATAACCTGAGAATGTTTGAACTTCATTGTTAATTATTTTGATAGAAGCAACGCCAAAACCGGTTACTATATAAGCGTTAGATGTATGTAAAAGAATTAAAAAAGCAATTAGCTATACGTATAGTTGAAGATTTTTTTTTTCGTTAACATTCAGTTGAGCTCCGACAAACTAACACGTGATTTATGTAGAAAAGTATTCTGTTTATCCTGAATGCTTGTTACTCCTTCACGCGCTAACAGTGAAACGAATTTGGATGAAAATTGGCACACGAGTAGACCATGTCTCTAAGGGCGGAATTCACCAATAAAATTAACCGCGTTTTAACGTTTGGCTCGCATAATCGCGTTTAGCCGCTGTCACTAGTGTCACTTGTAAAAATACAACAACAGAAAAATACAGACAAGTGACACTAGTGACAGCGGCTAAACGCGATGCGAGCCAAACGTTAAAACGCGATTAGTTTTATTGGTGAATTCCGTCCTAAATAGGACATGGTTTGTTTCCCTAAATATGTCATGGACGTTCGACACTACTCCCGGGAGTACCTATGTTCACTTGAGATATTTTTTCTTGAAAAACTTTCACTTGGGTGAATACGTTAGAAGAAGCTAGTAGGGCAATAAAAGCAATACAAGATTAAAAGCAGGAAAAAAAAGGTTCACATTATTGGACATTGTTTTATTAATCACAATGTATAGGATTGTCAAAAGAGCATTGTGATAACCACCACAGTTTGACGTAAGCCGTATATTTTGACAGGAAAAAAGTATACAAAACTAACAAATAATATCCTACAACTTTACAACATTTATGGATGGAAAAGAATTTTTATAAACAATTAATAAGTCATTTTTAAAATGTAGATTTATTTGATAAAGTAACACTAAAAATATTATATTCCTGCCAAAAGCGTGCCCTGTGCAGTAGTTCTTATTCCGAACAAATTGTAGGCAGGCCTTTGAAACGGTACCATGCTTAAACTAGAATGATACGAACCGACTGTTACTAAATTCACTAAAAGGCAACCTGATAGACAACATGTTTCACTTATATTAATTCTGCTAGTTTGGTGCGGTTTGCTGCCTAGTCAGTTTAATTGACTACGCAGATATTAAATCAGCCGGAATATATTTTTTATTGATAAACGTTTTAATGTAATTTTTTCGTTTTGGCACTATTATTAGTACTATTTGTTCCATAATTTGCGAAGATGATTTGAATGAAAAAGATGTGATTTGCTGCTTAGAATGTCAATCTGTTGCAACGACTGTTGAATAAGCATGTGTACTTAGAAAAGCATTCGAACACATGCATCATGTCTTAAAAATAATAAAATTTGAATTACTGTTGTTTAGTAACGAGTACCTACACGGTAAAACTTATTAAATCTTCTTTCAATTAGAAAAAATAACGCAGATAGGTCTCTAGTCAATGAAAAATTGCATACGAAATGCTGTGTCTCACTGGGTGGGCTGCTGTGCCCCTTATTTTTTTATTCTACAAGTCGATGTTCCTCCTGACAAATCACTAATATTTATTAATAGCCTTGTGACCATGACAATATAATACAATAAACGATTATTTGCGTGCATACATTTTGCTACAATCCATTCAATAAATTCCTTCTATATTTCTCAACTGTTGACGAAATAATATTGAAATTAAAAAGTGCCGTCCTAAATATCTCTTTAACTGCTGATAACCAAACAATACAAAAATAAAACACCTTTAGTTTAAACACTATTTGTTACTCTCCAAATTCGTTTAACCTGTCGACCTCCGGAAACCGAACACGTATACATAAAGCAACCATTTTACTGCAATAAGTAATAATTAAACATAACAGGTATATACAAAATTCAAAATGGCGCCCGTTCTCTCCGTCATGTACACTGCGTGAATATTTTCTATCATGCAACTGTTTTTAGGATAGCTACCGAAGCACCGGAGGAAAACGATGTTAAACGTAGCTCTTTTGTCCATCCGTTCACAGCATAATTCGATCAATATTCAACTGAGCCCCGATGTAATGGATATGTGTTCAAAATTGCATCTTTTCAGGAAAAATGATGGCGGATAAACGGGTCTTTATTTAATTTCAATGAAGTCAAAAGTATCTATCTTCCATGTAGCGAAACTTAGATTTGTTATTATTTTCCTACATACACCTACTTGATAAAAATATCATTTTAAATCAGTATCAGCGATAAAAAATCATTATTGCTTACAAACTAAAGGAATACCTATAAATATTAATGCACTATGTTTCCTCAATTAAACAACTCATTGTTTTTCTTTCACAAATTATATTCTCTATCCACTGTTCAGTTAGAATTAAAGTGACACAGAAAATATTTCAATTTAATTTACTTTAAATGCGGACAGAACAGAGAACGGGCCGTGGTTATTTATATACTTTGAAATGGTTGTATGGAGCGGGCGTTTCGCAGACCGAACGCGAAGCCTCATATTAACAACGGCAGACTAGAACGACGGCAGTCTCGCGTCTCGCGCTTATTATTCGAATATTCTTCAATTCTTATCGAACGCCCGTTGAAATAGCCAGCGCGATATTCTAGATTTAAAATATTTACGCCATATTTGTTTTTGATTCCCGCAATTTTACAGCTGTCATATCTTTTTTTTTTCTAATTTTGCGAAATGTGCCAGTGTCGACGCGTTTATTTTTAGTGTTATTCTCATAATTTTTGCGAAGTGAATTTCTTGTTTGTCAGTGACAATAAACAGTGTTGAAATAAAAATAAGACTGTGTCAATAAAAAAAAATATTGTACCTACCAGTTTTGATCGTCGTGGTTACGAGTTTCCTTTCATTTTTGCCTTTAGTGACGGTTTCATAAAATCGTATTGCAGTGACTCTTTGGCAAATGAAGTTTTATTTGATCTGTTTTGTACAACATTTAAGTAACTGTGCTTTGTGCGATGAAAAAGAAAATGAGTAAGTATTTGATTGTTTGAGTTCATTTTTGTGAGAATTTTAATTGTTAAGTTTAATAATATGCGTTTAATTACTAGAATACCTTACAGAAAAACTGTTAAAATTTACAGTTTTATTCGTCCTTAAATCTAGATCATACTTGCGTACTGTAGAAATCTATTTATAAAATACCAACCTACTATAAAATATTGACTAAATGACATCAATGTTTTGGCTTACAGATTATACAAACAATATTTGTGTCAGTTGTATTATTGGGAGTGTATTTATATTTATGTCGTTGAATGCATTTGATAATGTTAACTGTGGGCCCTCCCGCATTCCCCTCCCACGCCCCTCTACCGTCTACAAAAGGACATTAGTGCTAATTTCAGAAATTCCCTCCCTCTGGCAGAACTCTGAAAAGATTTCTAGATTATATCTTTCCTGAAGCGTATCGTTTTATTGGATAGTTTGTTAAAATATTGTAGTCCATCCAAAGGTTGTTTGTAAGAGATCGCTCGTTTTACACTTGTGTTTTTTTTTTTGTTTGTCCAGTTCTATATTATCGAATGTCATGGTGTGCATGAAAAGTTATAATATACTCATTTAATAATTAAAATGTCAATATTATTATATTTATTACAAATTTCATTTATTTATATAAAAAAATTTAAAAAAATAATTTTTAATTAAAAAAAAAATTTGTAGCTAACTGCGGTCAGAACTCTGAGGGTACCGCTTATTGAATCAATTATTATTATTGATAGACTAGTCAACACTAGAAATAAAAAGAAAAATCACGTTAGTTTTATTTTCTGACGCGTTAGCTAGTCAATAAGTGGGACGTTAGTGGCGTAGGTATCTAGATTGTTAAAAGAGCTAGAAGATCCATAATATTCTTATATGGCTTTTACGAGTCATAAATGGCCGAAGATAGCCGCGTTTATTATTTCGTTTGTAAGTACATCATAACTAATGACTACCAGTTATTTTTACACACTTAGTCGAAAATGCAATTTGTGTCAGTCCCCAGTCTTTGTTGTAACAGTGTTCTTATCAAGCAATGTCCCGAATTGTTTACTTCAAGGTCCATTGCTAGCTGAATTAGGTACCACTTTAGTTTATCTTTTCTATAACAACGGAACAATGAACGTATTTTAAAACATTGTCAATATGTAAATTGCATAACACATTAGTTATCAAGTCTTTTTCTATCAATATTCACATCAAAACGTATTATTTAAAAAAAACCATTTAGAGAGAGTTGATCAGTTAATCAAAAAGATGAAGCTGACTGCAAAAAAAGTAAACTGGAAAAGCATAGTACAAATAAGTATGCAACAACAAATCAAATCCTTGATCAAAAAAACCCTATTTTTAAACTCCAATCTAAGTTAAAAGTGCAGATAAGTGGACAAGTTCTAACTTGCGGATAATTTATTATCGATCACGAAATACCCTGAAGGTACTTTGAAGTTTCACATCAATAGAACGGAAAATATGTCAAGTAAATAAGTTCCGCAAATAAAATAGTTTCATCTAATATTCAAATTACGTCTCGTCTTTATCAAAGGACTTGGTAGTGTCCCTGTCCCCCAGCTAAGTTACAACCGATTCGCCTGATGCAGAGCCCCCCTAGGGCTGGCTATGATTGCCTGATTAGTTTTAGTCGTTCCCTTTGCTACATTTTTACTAAATACTGTATTTACAATAGGTACGGTTACTGCCGTATCTGTTTCACCCTCTAACAAAACCTTTTGAACGAAGTCTGTAATTTCACCGTATGTCTTTAAGTATATGACGGCCCTCAATGTATATTTTCAATGACAGATTGTAAGTACGCATAGAATGTAACCTTATCTAGGATTCTAGGATATCTTGTGTTCGTACACTAGATAGGATAGGTACAAATAACTGTAATATTTCCATTAGCATTTTAAAATTTGAGATGCTCATGAGTAGGTGAAGCCGAGAAATTTGAGTTTTATTGTAGATATGATGTTTAGAATTACATAATTTAATTCTACCAAATCCGTCCATCATCAGACCAGTAGATAGACGTACTAGATCTCTTCATTATAAATTATATGTTAGTTATTGATTTAAATATATTTTTTCACAAAATTACAAAGGCGGACTTAATGCCTTAGGCATTGTCTATCAGCCAACCAAGGGTGGTGGAGAAATAACGTAACAGATGCATAAGAAAAGAAAGTATTATTGGTTTCGTGTATAAGTATTATAAGCTATATTGCTGCAAAGCCGTCTAAAGTAGTAAAGTCATGAGCGTGAAGATGTAACAAACACAACCACATATACATACATACATACGCAGAAACTTTCGCCTTTATAATAATAGAATGATTGAAGTAACTTCTTCTTAGCGTATCGATGGCAAAACTATTTAAATTCCTTGCCAGGCCCAGTATTCGGCCACGACAATGCCGTCCGCTGATGCTGTCATTTGACGGTCCCTACATGTACAGGTAACAGGGCACGTGAGGCAGGATTGAAAGTGGGACATGGTCTGCAGAGAGACGCCGCACAAACTTTGACGATCGGAAACGTTCGAGAACTTTGGAGATTATCTTTTATACATGATGATATAAGAATTAAGATAAAAATTTCATATAGACTTGCATTTCAGAGTTAAAGTTGTCAAAAAATAAAAGGCCAGTTTTGACATTTGTTTTTTGACTACCTAGCGGTTTGTCCGGTGTACTGTAGCTACTACTAAAATGACTAAAACGGCTACTACTACACCGGACCCCTAATTATTATTTTATTCTTTCTTTCAGTTTCGGTCCAAGTTACATTCGTCATATCAAAACGGGCCTTTGATTTTTTTACCATCCAAAATTTTTGAAAGCAATTATAAAGCACAGTTTCAAAATGTTTAATTTCAAAACGAAAACATTAACGTTCTAATATAATTCCCCGAACATTATTGCGAGTAGTGACCGTTAAATGGACGTCGTGACTGCAGATCTGCTTTTACTGTTAAATACAATCTTTGTACCTGAAATCTGTGAAGATGGTTACTGGAAATTTAATTATATCAGAACCGATTTTAATGAAAAAATACTAAGTATTTATGAAAGAGATGTTGTCGAGGATACTGTATTGCAAGAAATTCTAGATGTTACAAGACGACTGATGCAAAGTGATAAAAGCTATCTGCAATATTTGCCGTTTCATGATAATTGGAGTTACGAGATCGCGAAAAAAATCACAAGCAATCATGTATTAAAAGTGCACAAAATAAGGCGATATCTGTAATTTTTTGTCTACTGTTTTGTGGAATATGATAATTTTATTAAAGTTACTGCAATTGGCGAAGTTGATATTTTATAAATAAAGCGTAAACCGCAATAGTTTAAGTTTTCATCGCTGTCAGAATTTTTGGTCATTATTGTGATGAAGCACATATCTTTTTATCTTCTTCTCTGTATATTCCATCCAAAGGATGTCTATAAAAGATCGCTTTTAGACATAAGACTGCCCATTGTTACATCCTGTTAACTAAAATCTTCTAATATATTTTTTTATCGTATGTTATAAAGAGTATACCAATCTATATTATCTAGATATCAACATAAAAACATACCTTCAATACAACCTCTTTATAAAAGTTGAGTAGATGTCCAAAAACAACCAAATCAAAACAGACACCATATTTACTAGACATTTTTTCCTTATCCCTTCCCTTCCTGTCGTCAACGAACTCTGTAGTTATTACTAGAAAAAACCTTTAAAGACGAGAAAGGACAGATACTATCAAAGGCTAGGTTATAAAAATATAAATATTATACCATTTTAATTAAGTTCTCTTCAGAGTACAGCACCACATTGGTTTCCTTTGAAAGCTTCCCTTTAGTGGCTGCATATTGATTTTAATACGCTTCTCTGCATTTATAACCACGCTGCGTCCTGTTTTGATTAATTGACTTTCCAATGCTTTTCCTTTAACTGAGATTAAATGTCAACAGTTAACGTTTCTACCTAAATACAACTTGGAATGAATTTTTATGGTCCTCATATTATGATGTAAGCGTAATCATACTCATGTCTCTTGTCTGGACTGTCAAAGACACAGTGACCTCTACAGTTGGTTTTGTTGTCTTTACTCAGACTAAACATATTAACTTTTTATTTTTAATTTTTAATTTAAATACAGTTTTTTCTGTGATGTGTTAATTGATAATTATATTTATTTCAATTTACTTAATTCGCTAACGTAAATTAAGTACTTATGGATTACCAATTTATGAGACTGCGAATGCGATGTTTATGCTTGATTTTTTTGAAAATGTCTTTGGAAGAAGTCATGAAACAAAAGCGAAAACAATTTAACCAAAAAAATGTTGCTGTAGGTACTATAAGAGTGAATGAACTCTTCATAGTTTGGACTATGAAGACTACATATTTAATAATGTTTTTTTACCGCAATAAAACAATACAGGATGTTAGTAACAATTTTTAGCTTATAATTATACTATGACTATGTTAGTACGTAACGTATACAGTACTAAAGATAATGTGCTTTTAATAAGTTGTTCCAAAACATTTTCTTTCTAACAACACTTATTTTTATTTAATTAAGTTTTTTATGAGTACCAACAGAGTGACATATTTGCACTAGCGAAAAAACTCTTTAAATAAATATTTTAAAAAAAGAAACATTGTCTCTCTGTCAGTCTTCTATTAAGTTGCACCTGCCATGTTACGTCTCTGCACCACCCTAAGGTCGACTGGTAGAAAACCCCTTAGGCATTAAGTCCGCCTTTGTATAATGTTTATTAGTGCATAAAGTTTTAAATAAAAAAATAAACTTCTGGATCTTTAGCAGACTGTTTCTCGTTGGTATTATTTTTATGATCTCCAAAATATGTACCCCTTGCCTTTCTTCTTGTAGTAGGAAACCATCAAATAATACTGCAGCAAAAGGCTCTTCCGTACTTACATATAAAAAATTGCCATTTCTTGCTTATTTGGTTGATGATTCATACAAAACTAGCTCAGCTTACACAATAGACGTTAGCGTTTCATTCAAATCAGCTTCAGAATATAGTTTTGATGACTTGGTTTATTATAAGCGTAGAAGCGTTAAAAAAACCAATCAATTGTTTTTTTCCTACGTTTATCGGACTGCCAGACATTGTGCAGAATTAATAGCTTTACGTTGTTGCTCAGAAGGTTAAAACTACAACATATACATAAAAAACAGCAGAGATGCCAAAAGAAAAGCAAATTGCTGTTGATATTATAAAATATTGATGCTGACCACGGGCAGTTGTTAAAGCTTTGTATCCAATAAGCAACATTTGACGCGCAACAAGTTCGACAACTTTGCACAACAACGCACGACGTTTAGAACTGGCGCACAACATGACGCGCGCGCGGTTTTTTGATTGTTTCCGTGGTGCAACGTGCAGTTCCTCTGGCGACATGTTGTCGGCGACTGATCATGCATGGACAGATAACGTTGCTAAACAAAGGTAGCGTGTTGCCGTTCAACATGACGAACAACATGTTGTGCATCATATCGCGAGTCAAATGTTGCCTAGTGCACACATCTGCTTAACCTTTGCCCAACTATATGTATTGAGATCGGCTGCCAGGCTAACTGGATGTAACTGAACACCAGTTATTTTGGAGTTACTGCCTATCCTACCCTCCACAATCCTCTAATAGAGTAATGAAATACTAACAACTGTCAAAGGTCTACAATTGACTACCAAGACCAACGGCTTAACATGCTTTCCGAGGCACGGAAGAATCTCACTATGTTAACATGGTCACCCATCTACAAACTGACCTCAACAAGCGTTGTTTCGAGATCAAATCGAATCGACCGAAGGAGATGGTGCAGTTGTTATTTTAGCCACAAGCTCCATGAAATAGGTGTTTAGAATAGTGAATATAATACTACCAATAAAATGTATTTAAAAAATATAATTATTATTTAAAAACTAGATAATTATATTTTAAATAATATATAAGTCTATATTAGGTAATATATAAAATTAAGAAGTAACAGTAAAAGTGAAGTTTATTTTAAAACTATTTGCAAACTTCTTCTCTAGCGAATGTATAATAATAAAAAAAATAATGTAAATACATTTTTAATAAATGCGCACTGCATATTGTTCTATTTTACATTTCTATGTATCTAAAACAATAATAAGTGGTCAGTTAATTTACTCAACCGATATTTATCTATATTTAAAAACGAAATATTTTTGACAAACTGTATTTACGACAATAATTGCAGAATGAATCAGCGCGCTCAAAAGATTTTTTTTTCTTTATTAACCATAAAGCAGCTGCTATTTCAACAAGCCAACTATTTATTCAATGTTGTCAATATCAGTAGGTACCAAAAGTCCATAAACGATTTATATAATACAAAGGTACAAAATACATTAATATCTTTTATTTATTCATTCAAATTACATTCAATGATATGATAACGAAAAGAATTTTTGTTGCGATACGTACAACTATTGTTTGTATACGTTTTGCGGTTCGTTTCTTGATTAGGTGGCGTGACGCGGCTGCGGCCGCCATTTTGTAATTTCATATTTAGAATGTCACGAAGAATTTTCAAGTGAATTTAGTTTCGTTTACTAATTAATTAAGATTAAAATATTTTTATTTATTACTAGATTCTGCCAGCAATCTTTCTATACAAACTTTGTGCCACCGTTTCATCCCTTTAGGGGATGAATTTGGGAAAATCTTTCCTTAGAGCTCGCCTACGTCATAAAAGGAGACTTTGTACAAAATTTCATGTTCCTAGGCCGGCTGAGATAGGAGCCTTTTTGGCCTCGCACAGATCTTTTTATAATAATATTTCACAACTATCACACAACGCCGTCTAGTCCCAAGCTAAGCACAGCTTGTGGTATGAGTACTAGACAACTGATAAACATACTTATATATTTCTAAATACAACACCTACCCCAACCACCCTACCTAACCTTTTTATATATTATAGATAAACTACACTCAGACACAGAACAAATGTTCGTGCTCACCACACAAACATAGTCCTGGGTGGGAATCCGGCATAGCAGTCTGAGCCACTAACCACTAGACTAACAGGCCAGTCAACTCAGCCAGTTTTATATTATTTTTCTTTATAATGTTGAATTTTTTTTTAAATTTTTTTTTTTGGTTATTATTGTTTGTCCTATACGAGTCACGGAAAAATGTTTTTCTGTCTTCTTCGTTTTTTCTTTACAAATAGAAAATGTTAGGACCTATCTGTTCCATTCGTTTTAAAAGAAATTTTCCGTTCTACATCAAGCAGACATGCTTTTTACTAGAATGCACAACACTCAAAGCGTAAAACTATTTTCCAAGAATATTTCCCATCATAAAAAGGAAGAGATTCGCAAACATTCTTCAAGCTCTCGACATGAAGGGCTCGTGCTGTTTCAAGTGAATTCGTATGCTGAAATGATTCCTTAAAATGTGTAAACATTTTTATTTCAATTTATAAACGTCTCTTAGTCATTTACGTGTTTAAAATTGTTAGATTTTTTTTTGTCATTTGAGAAACTTGCTGCGTTCAGGTGTCTTCAAGGCTAGAGTGAATAGGATCTTAATAAACTAGTGCGCCTCACCATCAACGATTGCATCACTACTTACCATCAGGTGGGATCGCAGTCAAGCACTAGTTTATTTAGAAAAAAAGAAATCAACAACTAACTCAAAACTCTAAAAGAGAGATAGTAGTAGCGTTGACAGGTGACAGGACAAAATGGAAGAAAATACTTGTTGCTTGGGGTCGGCCTTAAGTAACACAGGGGGCAGAATGATGATGTAATGATACCACGTACAATGGTCCACATAGGACTAAGTGCGGAAACCATACCATACTAATGTCCCGCAAAGTGGTGATTGGTTGGTTTGCCTTGGAAAAATAAGATTAATGGACAGACAGAAGAAAAATGTAGATGAACCTGGATGACTGGGTGGTTTCGAAATTGATTCTCCGAAGGCATTCATTTTGGATATGTACCAGTTAACGAGCAGGAAGAACTGTTCGAAATGAAAACGGATCATCATCTTCCCGCCCGTGTCCCGTTTTATTTGGGGTCGGCGCAATACGTTATTTTCTTCCATTCAGCCCTGTCACTCGTTAAGCTATCACTAACTTCCTTTTCTTTCATATCACTCTTCATACAATCCATCCATCTTGAAAACGGATCGCACATTAAAATAAAAATTTTCAGAAACTCATTTAAAATGTGTTTTTGGCTATGTGTAAAAAATAAATATCTTCTGCTTTTTATTAAGCATGCTATTGCAATATTTTTCTCATTTGCAACGAACTATTTTATTATATTATTGGTTTGTTGATTAATAATAAAAGTTAATTTATATTAGGTAAAAAATGATTTTTCATTTAAGGTGTACCATCTAAATTTTCCAATGTCCTAGTTGTCCCTTGAACACAAAAAGTTTGCGGAACGCTGATGTAAACAAATAAAACCAATAAAGAAGTAAGGAAGATGCTACCATGTTACGCTGACCCCGAATAAATTGAGTTAAGTGCAAGACAATTATGGTCAAGATGTATGAAATACGGACCATTTTTTTTAAATCGTCTAATGATTTATTTCTCTCTAGGGTGTAGCGAGAGGGCGTGTCGGACTTTTACTGATTAAAACCTACCTATTTTTCTTCGGTTGCCCTTTGCTTTGCAGGTTTCCTTTTCAGAAATTCCCCTAAATCGTATTGTAACTTACCTTCCGTTCTTCATAATTTGGAACGATTTACTAGCAAAACATTACATTGAAATTTTACAAATTACATCACGGCATCAATTCAATGCTAAAGAAATCAGTTTTATGTTCTTAGTTACACAAGTCGTTAAAGCAATTTGTTATCAAATAAACTAATTACCGATTCGTTATTGTCTTTGGAAATCACAATACCTCCGCCATTTTGAATTGACGTTATGTTTTTTGGCGGGACTTCTTCGAGTGAAGTTCAGTGGCTGTTTCAACTATACGCAAATTGATTCCTAGTGGATATTGTGATTTAAAATTGGTGTAGTTTTGTAGCTCAAGTGTCTGCGCAACTGGACAATTATGTGGAATCATTGAAACTGGTGCGATTTCGGTAAAATGGAGCTGAGAATCTCAGTGAAGTTCACCGAGAAGGTTGTCTTGATACATTTGCTGCCAAATACTGCAAAAAATTGGAATGTGTACATCCACATTCTAATGCTTAACTAATGAACTATTCATACGAAGACATGGCTTAAGGGACTTAGTATCCAAGCCAAAAATATTAACAGAAAATGAAACAAAAAGTATTTGATATTTTAATGCGACCTCCACGAAGGTTGGGTTATTCTTATGAATTTCCGTTATACAACGTAGCTTGTGGTTATTTGTTTTTTCGCTTGTTTTTTTTTTTTCACTATTTGCGTTTTATTTTATATCTGGTAGTACGAAACTACGAAGTTCCTTTTCGGTATTTCGTTTTTAGTCTGGATATTTGATTGTGAACTTTTTCTTCTGCTAATCCATAGTAATATTATGAATGCGAAAGTCATTCTGTCTGTAGGTATGTTTGTTTGTTACCTCTTCACGTCTTACAGGCGAACAGGTTATTTTAGGTCAAAAAGTAAAAAACACACGGGACTTTTATTACTTACTAGTTTTGTGCCCATGTACAAAACTACTAAAGTAATAAAAAAAACAGTGCTAATCCGATTTCGAAAAATAAATATTTTTTAATACATTTACTCGAAAACTCGCTCTTATTTACGATTTACGGTTTTTTGCACTAGGGCTGAAAGGTCGCTCGTCAACCCCGTTTAATTATTTCTTCGTAAGTGTAATGAAAAACGTCGTTTGATACACTGCAGCTCTCGGCTCCATAACACTCAAATTCCGCCTCGTTCGCAATGACAAACTTTCTCCACTTGTATCTAGGTGTACTATTTCTTATCCACGTTTGGCTCAACGCATACATGTTCCCTACATACGTTGGCTGGACGAAGTCTCACGTACGTTACTTTTTAGGGTTCCGTACCTCAAATAGGAAAAAATGGAACCCTTATAGGATCACTTGGTGGTCCGTCTGTATATCTGTCTGTCAAGACCCTTTATCTCGGGAACACGTGGAGGTATCGAGTTGAAATTAAAACCATATACTAAAATCTGTGGTCCCTTGAAGCTATGAAAAAATTAAACTTCTGGGTTAACGAAAAAAAAAAAATACTGCCGTTTATGTTGTAAAAAACGTATATTTCGACACTCAAGGAATCAAAATTCATAGGGTACTTCCCGTTGACCTAGAATCCTGAAATTTGGCATAAAGCAAGGACTCATAGCACAACTAAAGGAAAAAATCTGAAAACTGTAAATTTGTAGCCACGTCACAAAAAATAACTTGCGTTTCGGAAAAATCTTCGTAAGTCAATTCGGGAATTGAACTGTTTTCATAGGTAAGTTAGCACGGAACCCTCGGTGCGTGAATCCGACTCACACTTGCCCGGTTTTTTATTTTATTACCTGTATATTTTTCATCAAAGAACTCTCGCTCTGGATGAAGCGAAAGGGAGTGTTACTTTAGCTAACTAACAACTACGCACCACTCATGTTCCTTCAGTTGTCCTTTGCGTTCCAGGGCCGCGGTAAACACCCACGTTCGAGACCTTTTGCTTGACTGCAGTCCCCGAAAACAAAGTTGGTCAAGGTGAAGTCGTTCAATCGACGTATTATTTTTGTTACAGGCTCAGAATCTGATAAATGTAACCTCCATGCCAAAGCTGCTTTATTAGATAGGCACACCATTACCAAATGGATGTTACAGAAAAACAAGTTCTCAATGAAAATCATTTTTACCCGACTACGGTAAAGCCAAAGGAGGGTTACGATTTTCACAGGCTATGTATGTTCATCTGTTCCCTCATAGCTCCTAATCTACTTATCAGAACTCGACATATGAGGTATCTTTAGAACCGTCTTAATTGTCCGCTAAACATAGACTACGAGACGTGTCACAAAACTCGATATGACGCCCTCTAGCGGTTAAAAAGTAATGTTGAAAAAAATAAAATGGAGATAAATACGCTGTGTTTGGTATCATTTTAAAGGGCTACACTTGTACATTTCCAAAATATTGCCCAAATTTAAAGTGAAGCCCTCTAGTGGACAAAACGTAATGTGTTAAAAAAAAATGTTAAGATAAACACATCGTGTTTGATATTATTTGAAAGGGCTTAACTGGTAATTATAAAAAATATCAACAAAATTCAATGTGGCGCCCTCTAGTGGACAAAAAGTTTTGTGTTAAAAAAATAAGATAAATACGTCGTGTCTGGTATCATTTGAAAGGGCTTCACTTGTACATATAGCAAAATAAATAGTATACAAGCACAGTGATTTAACTCCAAAATTGTTTAAATAAAAAAAACTAAAACCCTGAAATCCTGAAAAAATATGAAACAAGATTTTCAGAATGCTAAAATAAACAAGGTAATTGGAAAAACAAGAACAGATGTTAAGATGGTTACAAGGCTAAGTGCTTGGGCTGCGAAAGCTTTCAAACAGTCCTTGCATTTTAAGGGCCGAGTCACACCGGAATGGCAGCGGCCGGCAGCGACGCGGCGAACACTTTTACCGTGAAAAATTTTTAAACTTTATCTTATAATTTAAAAGACCAGCATCACTTGAAAAGCATGGAAAGGTCGACATGCCACGCGCGTCTTGTCGGTAGTTCTAGCCTAGGCAGCCGCTGCCGGCCGCTGCCATTCCGGTGTTACTCGGCCCTTAGAATACAAGGATTGTTTGAAAGAATTACTGTGGTCGTGCGTTCCAACGCAAGGGGCAACTGAAGGACAGGTGGGTCAGTAAAAGTCTAACACACTCTCTCCCAGAGGTCCCCTAAACACTTCATGGAACGTGGTACCATCCAATGACAACCCTCAGTTGGTGGGAAACTATGGCGACATATGGAAAACAAATGTATAAAGCTACGGTTTTAAAAACGTTTATTTCAAATAGACCAATTACAGGCACTTTTGAACTGTTAAAATGTCGGCCAGTCAAAAAAAAGTTAAGCTAAATTGCACGTTCCAAAGCGTAGATCTCTACGGAGAAGAACGTGCAAGAAACTCCATGGACACTCTTTTAAATCACATAAATTTTGGTTACATATTTCTTGTCGCTTCTAATAATTATGTGAGCACAATGTAGATAAGTAATAATAATTAAAAAAAATAGAAAATTGAATTAAGTCACTGGCAGCTAAGAGATGACCAGTTTCAACTGACGGCACCCGTTCACGAGCATGACGCGTACATCAGCCCCACTCGGCTCAACCATTTTGAAGGAAACCGAATGACCCAATAACACTTGTCATGGACTGGTTACCAAGAACTATGTAAAGAGTATGGCCCGGCCCCTGTCTGAACAATCTATATATATAAAAGGAGAAACTGACTGACATATCAACGCACAGCCGAAAGTACTGGGAGTAGGAGCGTGAAATTTGGTACGAGGTTTCCTTTTATGACGTAGGCGACCACTAACAGAGGATTTTCCAAAATTCACCCCCTGTGAGGATGAAACGGGGGTCCAAAGTTTGCATACAGATACCTAATTTTACGCGAGCGAAGCCGCTGGCACAGGCTAGTCTAAATATAAAAGGAGAAACTGGTTGACTGACATATCAATGCGCTTCTCCTTTAATATGAAGGCGAGCACTATGAGATTTTCCAATATTCACCCCCAAAGCGGATGAAACGGGTTCCAAAGTTTGTATGGACTAACCTATTTTCACGTGGGCGAAGTTTCTGGCAGAAGCTAGTGTTATTATTATGGGTCCGGAGCGAGGAGGCATGGCAGGCGGTCACCTCCTTTTGCGAAGCAGTAATGCTAGCGAAGGAGGGGGCTGCATGCGTGAGGGAACGAAGGTCCTCACGCCCCAGCCGCCGTAATTCCGATCCCGACTACCAGCCACAGTGGACGGGGAATTTCTGAAAAGGAAACCCGTAGTCCTACAACGCAAAGGGTAATTGAAGGACACAGGTGTGGTTTTAGTCGGTAAAAGTCTAACACCCCCGCTCCCCCCAGAGCGTGAGACGTCATTGGATGATTTCCCACCTTAAAAAAAGTGTTATTATTATATAAAATATAAAAGCCTTAAAATTTATTATTATTAAAAAGCTTTCAGTGGTTGTTACTAACCACGTGTGCCTAAGATTAAATATCACTGCAAATACTGCAATGCATGGTAATAGATTGCCCTTACAAGGAAATTAGTTTACCGTCCTTGGTACTTTCATTTATAATATTGCAAGTTCTTGGAATCGTAGAGAAAAGTGACGACGGACTTCGAGGGACATTTTTCACTGCGCCGATTGTACTTACATACGTTTGTACAACTTGAATGACTGAAAAACGGTTAATTGTCGTACTGTAGGTACACACGGGTGTATGAAATTTATTCGCGGGAAATTTTTGGTTTCTATATCTTCGCTTTTCCTGGAAAAAAAAATCAGGAAAAGTTTTTTCTTTTGTGATTTTACAAAAAAACGTGCAATTACGTAATAACACCCCTTCGCGCGTGAGGGGCTCACGGGTTACGGAATTTGTTGAAAGGGTTACTGTGGCCCTGGATCGTGAAGGCGGCTCACTGATGGAACACAGTAGGTTTTAGTCAGTAAAATTCTGACACAGCCTCTCGCTCTTCCCTGAGTGGGTATAGTTTTTTGTGTTTTATTACTTCTTACACTTTAAAAATCTGGCAAAAGTGCGAGTCGGACTTGCAAACGAAGGTTTTCGTACTAAAATATTAAAATCGATGAAAAAAAAAACGCCGGACAAAATAAAATTTTATGTATGTATGTCCCATCACCCTCTTTAATTTTTTTTTTTTTGTAGCTGCAATAAAAATGCAAAATTATCAATTGAAAATTTTGTGAAAATCTCAGTTCTACCGGTTACGGTTTATGAAAGACATTTCGTAATAGGGTTCCGTTGGCACTCGGCCTCGCGTACGGAACCCTAAACGACTTATGTCTACTGTTGTTATTTTGAAAATTTGGTAATGATGAACACTTTTTTAGTCTATTTTGACCAATCGAAACGACGACGGTTGCTCGTGTAATAAAAACTCGAATACTTAAAAGCTTAAGAATTCTTAATTAATTTTCTTATAACTTCGACGAGTATGCAAACTGAATGCCGGAGATTATGTTTCAATTGAAACTGGTTTTACCGTTTTGCGGTAAATGTTCCAGTTTTGACTTATTTTGATAATCTTTGTTTTTATTGTTTAATAATAAATATATACTTAAGTTTTTATAACAACTTGCTGACACGGCAAACGTTCTGCCATAGTCAAAAAAATTTGTGGATGAGGGGAAGAAGGGTAAAAAATTGCTTACGACCTAGATATTTATTCTCAATAACAAACACTATGACACGAGCTAGGGTTATTAAAAGTGGCTAGGTTATTTAAACTGTTTAAATATGTTTACGTTAAGGTTCTTTTTACACCCGATATATCAAGTGCAGCTCGTTTAATTAAGTCCTAGAATAATAATAAATACCAACTCTTGCGTAGAAACCTGAATTGAAAATTACCTATATTCAAATTTAACCTACATCAGTCCGATCAAACGTAACTAAATGGATCATGGATCAAGATTTTATTGCCATTATATATTCGTGGATCGTGATTCACATATCACAAAACCAGTGGAAACCAATCAAAAACTAATGGTTGAATATAGGGGATGTGACGGAAGTGGTTATAACGGAACCGAATTTCGAACCGGAGTTTTAATCGGAGACGAAAGCAGAAGCGTCGAATATAACACTTTTAAAACGAATAAAAAAACTCGGATACGTATAAGTGAAGAGTAATTTCACAACATTTCAAATATACAAAACAAAAATTTATCGGAACCGAAAACGGAATCAATGGTGCAAAATCAATCAGAAGTTCCGGACTTTCCACATCTGTGACTCAGGCTTTCTCTCTATGGGAAGGAATAGGCCGCAATCCATTACTTGGTTCTAGGATATATCGTTTTCCTCATGACGCAGCCATGTTATCCGTCATCGTTTTGCGAGCAGTGGTGATGTGGTAAATTACACAAAGTAAAGCGCCTGTCTGGGCTTGTTGCAGAGATGTTATGGAGGTCCGATTCTGATTTCTGAAGTCCGAAACTTCCGATTGATCTTGTATTTTGGATGGATTCCCATTTCGGTTCCGATAGTTTTATAATCGGAACTTATATTGGAGGTACATACAAGTTTATACTGATCGCGCTAGGAACTTCCATCCCCCCGCGCCTTCTGTCGATTACTCTTTCTTTCACTTGTTGTTTTGATTCGTATTTGGCATGTTGTGAGTTCGCGCTTTATTTGTAGGTACTTAACCTAGTTTTTAATCATTTTCAGTAGTTTTTCAATTTACACTTCTGCCTCCAATTCCGTTTCCTATTCGTACAAACCAAATTTAAAAACTCCACTTCCGAATTCGGTTCCGATACAACCAGTTTCGTTACATCCCTAGTTAGTACCCACGACGCATAATTCTGTAAGTCGTGACCGACACCACTGGGTCATCAATGCTCCTAAATGACTTGCTTAGCTATTATTAATAAGTACTATTAAATTTTTTCAAAATTAATTATGGTTGGATTTCTATGAAACTAGATTTGTTTTAACGCTAGTTACCGTGGTAGTACTTTAAGAATTGTTAGGTTTTTATTAAAGCCGTTATAACACCACAACAGTAATTACGTTTACATGTCAGTTTTATTTTTTCTTAATATATATACAATCTATTTTTTGTTAGGGTATACCTATTATCAAATTCTTAGTCTCGCTATAATACAATTTCTAGTAGCAATTTTTATAAATGATTGATTCTGTTATGAATCTAACTATTATGACAGATTTTCGTGTACAATTTTGGGATTTCGTTTTTTTTTACTTTTGACTAAAAAAATATGATCAGTATGGATAGAGCCCCATTATTTTTGTACTAATTTAAAAATAGGGGTGTATATGAATCTGACAGCTGTCATCCGCACCATGTTATAGCAATTGTAGTGTAGTTAGTTTATAAATTGTCTAAATAAACTAGAGCGTGTGACCAATAAATAACATAGTATCTAAAGATAAATGAGGTGATATACTGATTGGGTTATGCTGGCAACGTGTATAGGTCGGTGATTCAACGCTCCGCGCTCGGCTCGACGTTCCTAAGTGTCGTGCGAGCGGTCAGGGACGTTCGTTCCAGTTCCAAGTAACGGATTTAGTTCACTTGTACAGAGATTTGATATGCAATTATTTTAATGGCAGACTGTGGGAATTCGAGAGGGTGTTTCTTTTATTGTTTTTGCACTTTTTTCCTGATTTTTTTTCTGTATTCTTTTTTTTTTAGTCCGTAGATAGGAAGGAAACTCATAAAAACAAAATGGTTTTGTTAAAAAGTTCTTAGCAAGCATGCTCCATCGTCGGCCACATCCACATTATCGCTTACCATGAGGCGAGTTAGTGGTCCAACTCGAGCCTATCCAAATAAAAAAAAAGTCCGTAGTTCCTAGATTTTTTCTTTTTTTTTGTAGTTGTGTTATTTTTTTGCTAAATAAGAAGCATATTGGACGAGAAATTGCGAGAAGAATGTTTTGGCGCCTTTACTTTATTTTTTGTTAATGTTTTTGGCTTGAATACTAAGTCCTTTAAGGCATGTTTTCGTATGAATAGTTAACTTGTTTACCATTTTAACATGGCTGTACCTACCTACATATTCTAATTTTTTTTTTTTAGTATTTGTGTAATGAATCTTTCCGATAAACTTCACTGAGGTACTCAAATAATTTTATTTTTAAATAGTTAAATATTAAAGCTGAATATCCAATACGAATATAGAAAAATAATTATCTTATTATTTACTATTCTTTATATTTATTATTGAATCTTATTATAATAAAAATAAAAGTTAATATGTATATATCATTAGTATGTTTTAAGTTACAATAAAAATGCCGTTATCATAATTGTTTTTTTTTTTTATAAATTCTATTAACAGAGATTTGGAAATATTAAACAAGATACATCTACAATAAAAATGTAAAAATGAATAATGATATTCTTGTTATTGAGGATTATACAAATCGAGTTTGGAGTCATCTGACTCACCTTATTTGAATGTCACTGAATCTCCACTCGTGAGTTTTATAGCATAAAGTTCTTATAATTTTACCGGTTACGAAAAAACAATAACTCCAAGTGAGTTTGAATCCGTTGGTATTATTTGATAAGGTTCAAGACCTCATAAAAATAAATAAAATTAATTATGGAACTAATTTCCCAAAAAAAATACTATAAAACAATTTTATTTTTTTCGGTTTTTTTACGATTTTAATAATAATAATAATAAACCTCATCGCCGTATCTCTACGTTGACGTCGTGGTGGGGCTTGCGTGCTCCAATATACTCTAGGTCTGTATCGATAAAGTTTGCTTTGCCGTAATATGCCTAGGGTGAGGGGCCAGACTAAGAGAGATACAATCCGCAGTGCAGTTTTTTGGCGAACTGTTGGGCATTAACGACCCCACGGACCCGATCTCCCGGGAGAATTCTTGTTCTTCATCTCCGGCTTGCCTTTATTGGCCGGCCGTAGTGAACACTGACAAGGAACTGAGCTCCCACCTCTCTCTTGCCTTTATTGGCTGGCTGGAGTGGAGATTCGCAAGAGCAAACGTGCTCGGGAGAAGGATGTATAATCCAGTAAGGTGCTGGTAGGGATCTTGACCGTACTGCCGGGATTGTCCTGATAGCCGTGGTATACTTCTCCACTCCTCAAGCACCTCAGGATATGTTGCCCTCTTGTTGCTGCGTCATTTCGTGCTAGCGGCCGTTTTTAGGGGGCCCATTTATTGAGTGTGCAAGTCACCCCTGCCTTTTTTCGATGGATATTAATTACGTTGTTTAGGCAGGGGCCATAGTCTTAACATAGTTCCATGTTACCAGTCCACTTAAGACTCCAAAAACCATAGCCCTATTGTCATTGTTCTCCATATGTCGCAATAGTTTTTCAACAACCGGGGGTTGTCCTTGGGTGCACTAGCATAGCGCGTACAGGGATAATCGTCGGTTGGTATCATGTTCCATTATAATTATCTAAAGGGCCTCAGTGAGTTGGCTTCGGCTCCTCGTACGCCTTCCAAAAGTCCAGAACCTGAGATAAATAAAAAAAAAAATAATAATAAAAGAAAAAATAGAGGACAGTCTAATAAACTTATAAGAGATATGGCCAATTGACAAGGTAAAAGAAGAGTGAGTCTGGCTAGAGTTACTCTTCTAAGAGAGAGAGTTGAGTCTTTCTTCGTTCTCTTCTTTTCTTCTCTTTTGTGTATTGTGTAACTCTCTTAGCTACTCTCATACTGTCCCTGTCCCTACCGTCTTGTGCTACCGTCTCCTTTTGCTGTGTAACCTAGCTAGGATGCCTCCTAGCGACTGTTACCTATACAGTCACCTGTATGAAGATTCTCCAGCCCAAGTTTCCATGACAAAAAGAAAGATAAGATGGGATAAGATTTCAGAAAGATAATATTTCAGTACCTAGTAAAAATTGTTTTTCTAGAAGAATTCTAAGTCAGTTGGTTTGGAACTACTGGATTGTTTCGAAGTGTTAGTGACCCTTTCCCAACACGGCCCTTTCGCAAAATACAGAAAAAAAGGCACCGAAATCGAGAACTAAAAACAAAAAACTATTTTAAAATAATGTATTTGAAATGTAGAAAGAATTAAGGTACAAGTTGGTAGCCGACTGCACGCAGCAGCAGCAGACGACATGTCGTCGCTTCATGTCGTCACGACACGTCGTTGCGTCATGTCGCTGCATTCATGATTTCGAACCCGACTGCAGACGGCAACAGCAGATGGCATCAAGTTGGTTCCGAGTGCTCTGTGAAACAAGATGTCTGACGTGTTCGAGAATAATCGACGTGTCGTTGCTCCGGCGTCAGCGGCACTACTGATCTGCGGTCGGACGACACTGCCGTCTGCCGCTCGACGACGCGTCGCTAGCTTCATGTCGCTAACTACGGAGGGAATTTCATAGAAATACGTATGAACCAGTAGTGTCACTGCGACACGTCGTCTGCTGCTGCTGCGTGCAGTCGACTACCAACTTGTACCTTATTATCATACAGAGTAATTTCTGAGAGAATATTTTCTGAAAGAATACTATTTCTAGTCAGTCGATTCTTCATATAGGTACCTATACTTTTTAACCGACTTCAAAAAGAAGGAAGTTCTATGTTCGGCTGAATGTTTTTTTTTGTAATGAATAAAGTAAAAAACTTTTGGACCAATTTTAAAAATTCTTTTAACAGTAGAATGCTACTTGATGAAAGAATGAGATAGGCATAATATATTATATTTCTTTCTTTCACGCAGGCGCTGCCGTTGGCAGAAGCTAGTATTATTATAGTTTGTGACGACAGTTTATCAAAGATGTGTTTCCAATATATCAGTCGACCTTTTAACCGCCTGCGTCGGAAATATCCGACACTCCGCCAAGGTCGCACATCCACGACCAAATACTCCATCCTGTCAGCTCTTCAGTTTATGGGGATTGAAAAGCTAAACCAGAGTACCCAGTCGCAAACACAGGACCCTGGCTAATAGGACACGAAAACACTCGTCGGAAAAATCCGACGCAAGCGGTTACAGAGTTAAGACCCCGAGAGTGAATCATAGTGAGAAACAAATCACTTACTCCAGCATTCGTTATGCAATTCAAACTATAATCTTACATTTCACAAGACGCCCACAATAAACCTTTGTGATAGCACACACGTAGGTAACCAGTGCGACTATGCAACGATATAGAACCCGTTTTAATTACGTTTTTCGATACAATTAGTGGTATTTTTAAAGAAATAATTCAAATTAAGTAATGGGTCAAAGTAGCACAAAATTGGTGCCCTGAGATAAGAAGACTTGGTCGCGGTAGACCACGAACTAGATGGCGCGTGGCGGGACGAAATTGACAGATTTCGTTAGATCTGAAAAGAGGCAGAAGGAGCTCGCGAAAGAAGGAAAGAGTGAATGGACTTTGCCCAGGTGTAGGACAGAACTAATAACAAAAAAAAAAGGATAAAAGTTGCCATACCAAAGTATCTGTTACTTGGGTATGGCAACTTTTATCCTTTTTTAATATTTTTTTAAATTTTACTTTGATATGTTTTACTTTTAAATGTGAAAAAAGTAAAGCTTATTATCTATAATATAAAAATGAATCGCAAAATGTGTTGGTAAGCGCATAACTCAACAACGCCTGGACCAATTTAGCCAATTCTTTTTTTAAAATGTTCGTTGAAGTTCAAGGATGGTTTTTACGGCAAGAAAAATTCGAATAGAGTAGGGTAGAGTTGGGTAGAGTAGGATAGAGTGGGGTAGAGTGGGGTAGAGTAGGGTAGAGTGGGGTAGAGTAGGGTAGAGTAGGGTAGAGTAGGGTAGAGTAGGGTAAAGTAGGGTAGAGTAGGGTAGAGTAGTCAGATGACGGGAGCGAAGCCGCGGGCAAAAGCTAGTTATTTATAACAAGAAAAATTTTAATATATGTAGGTGATAGCAACACGCAATTTTTTTTAACACAGACTTAATGTGTGCCTGTACAGTTTCTACAAATTAATGGTACAATGTAAGAAGACGAATGGGCAGTAATTTACCTCGCGAGCCCAGCGCGGGTTGGTGGATGTCGCATGTCTTTGAATTTTTAGATCTTGAATAAAAAATATCCTATATGTTATTCCAGGACATGGTCTATCCGTGTGCTAAAATTCATCCAAACGCCTTCAGCCGTTTCAGCGTAAAGGAGTAACAAATACACACACTCTCGTAATATTAGTGTGATTCCTAAAATGCAATTTGTCGTGTAATTCATCACGAAAAAGAACAGAAAATAGATGAGAACATCAACATTTATATATATATATATATACTAGCGGTCCCGGCAGACGTTGTTCTGCCCAAAAGCGGGATTTAGTAAAAAAAAAAAATTACCCTACTCTACCCTACTCGTTAAAAAGTACCCTATGTCCGTCTCCTGGTTCTAAGCTACCTCCCCACCAATTTTCAGCCAAATCGGTTCAGCCGTTCTTGAGTTATAAACAGTGTAACTAACACGACTTTCTTTTATATATATAGATAGATAAATAAATCAAACAAACACAGGTAAGTAGTACAATGGGGAAACAAAGTCAATTGTTTCATAGATTCTCTATAACATCATTCAACTTTAATACCGCGATACGCATTTACTTACAAAACAATCGAATGTCCTAATTAGTAAGATAACCGTACTACCTTACTTACAACTGCTAATACCTACGTTGAACCGATTGTGCGTAATTACAGCTAAGGAGTGGAACTCCCTACTAGAATGTGTTTTCTGATAGCCTCCAAGTTATAGAGGCTTTTCATCATCATTTCAGCCGAAAGGCGTCCGTCGACGGCGTAGAGGCTTTTTATTTTATTTAGGTAACCAACAGCGATACACAAAGTATGTTACAGAGTAAGTGCTTATAGTAAACTATGGCTTACTACACACAGGTTACCTTCCTAACTGGGATAATTCTATAACATGCGAACGGACTAATAAGAAAATTAACAAAAATGTACAGTTACAATTTTGCTTGAAATTAATTTTGGAATAAAAATAAAAATAGATTTATTCTCCATAGGAAACGACCAATAGGAATCGTGCACTAGCTTCTGGCATTTTATAAGTGCTCATGCCAAAAAAAAAATGTTCGTATATGTAGGCCAAATATGTATTTTTATTTTATTTTAATAGTATATATTATTTTTTTTTGATAAATGATTAGATTACTTCTAGGCAAGTGTGCTCCATCGTCGATCGCATTTTCGCTTGCCATCAGGTGAGATAATGTTAAAACGTGAACCTATCTTAAAAATAGAACCGCGCCATCTTACCCAATAAAATTTATGTGAAATCTCGCTAATCATAATAGCGATCACCGAAGGTCATCTACTTAACGGTTATTATTTTATACAAAGCATCGTAAAATCAACAATTTCGATATAATCGAGTGGAATACCGATTTTATTTTATCATATTACTTCGTTATTAGATAAGTAGGCACCTATATCAATCGTGCGATAGTAACCGATAGCAGTACCAACATAACGCAAACACACCTGCTTTTGTTATGTAATGTTGCACCCATTGCGAGCAGTGCTGACAACTGTCTGTTATTTGTATTTGAATTTAGAGTTCTAGGATTAAAATGGCGACTGGTTTTATCGGCAGGAAAATGTTTTGTTATTGCGTGTTTTTTTTTGTACGTGTTTTATATTAATTTATTCTAGCGTGTAATGTTTTAGGAATTATGTTGTTTATTAGTTAAAGATTTTTTTTCTTCTGTTGCTACTTCAATAGGTATTTGTTTTTTTGTAAAAATATACCCCACGAAACATTGTACTCTATTGGTGAATTCATTTGTATTAATGGCATACCTATTTACATATTAATAGGTACGTAGATAAGTACTTAATTAATTATTTTTCAACATAACAATTTTGCAGCAAAACTATAAGAATAAAATGAATGTAAATTCTCGAGTTATTAACAATTGAAATGATCTTCACACATTACTTTTGCCAGCACATGTCCTTCAAAACTTGCCGTTTGTTGAAGAAAAATCTCGAAATACAAAGGTCGATGCTAATTCGCTGTAAAAAAAGCAAATAAAAATAGCTTTATTTTTCCATAGAAAAACGTTAACAGAGAACCTGATTCTCTAGGTTTACTTATGGTTAGATTATCTTTAAATTCTAGTCGAAGAGTCAAATCATCCTTGGCAACTCTCATTAAATAACTTTCAACAGAAACATCGTTTAGAAACTTACATTACAAAAATCATATTATTTACCAAAATTGGATATATTGCATAAACCAAAATGAGCAACTGCCACGGGTCCCACAACACTCCCCATGGGTAACCCTATCCTTTCTCAGGGGATCCAAGAAAAACGCATACCTACCTTCTCAAACGCTTCTTACAAAACAATATCTTCGCCACGTACATAATAAGTTTATCGGCGGCCTTCAACTTGACTCGTCCGGCCAACAAGCGACCTCGCTTGCTTTCTGACTTTTAAATGTTTTGCCTTATCGAATTATCATTATTCTGAGGTATCTTGAAACATTTTTTCTTTCGATTTTGGATAGGTTGAACGCAAAAGAGTTTTGCATGTGGATTGTGGAAGCATGTAATATTTTGTAAACGATGTCCAGCAGACTACGACTAGGTAAGACAATATATAGATAGGTACTAGATTCATTAACATTTCAATGCCAGAGAAACTTGGAATTTAAAACTACTTGACTGAAAAAGATTTACAACATTTGGTAATGTATTCTGCACTACCATGGAGGATGAGACTTTTTTTTTAGGTGGGTAAATCATCTAATGACAAATCGCGCTCTTGGGTGGAGCGAGAGATAGTGTCAGACTTTTACTGACTAAAAACCCACTCCTGTTCCTTCGTTGCCTTCGTCCCAAGGCCCGGGTTTCGTTTTCACACTACCCATGGCCCCAGTAGGCTTCGACCCTGCTGGGCCCCTACGAATTGCTGACCCTGAGGCGCGCGTGGAACAATACGCGCCGTCGACGACTCGAGCTCGGTCCGGACGGTTACCGGACGGTCGGACGGCGGGCTACCCATTGCTCGCCGTCCGCAAGCCCGCGCCTACGGTGGCCGGAAATCGGAATCCCGGCGGCGGTTGGAGCATGAGGACCGTTGCCGTTGCCCCACGCGACCGGCCGCCTCCTTTGCTAGCATTACTGCTTCGCAGAAGGAGGGACCGCCTGCCACTCCTCCTCGCTCCGGACCATGGCCTGTACCAAGGCCCGGAGGATGACACTGGATATTCCTTCGGGAATGTTTGAATGAGTGGCCCTGGAACGCAAAGGGCGATGTTACTAAGACGATTTCTTCTCTCACATTAATTCTCTTCACCTTTTTGTGAATACAAATTTGGAACCCACGACACTCTGTGGGAGTTGAATATATTAACAAAACAAACATAAGAGCAAATTAATACTTACAAAAAAGACAGTCCCCCCCCCCCCCATAAATGAACAGCAACACCAAGCTGGTAAGAAGCTAGCATTATCACACATGGCTCGACTACTATCTGACTATATATAACTGGATACAATAGTTTTAGAAAGCATACTAACTTTAATTGCGCGATTTAAGATTAGTCCTTATGTGACGCCATAGATGTCGCTACAAAACCTATATAACAACTTCTTTCACTCCTTGTCCTCAGGTAAAGAGGTACAGAAGCGATGGCGCTCGATCCGCGACTCATACACGAAGACATTCAGGCAAGGCAAGTGTGTGCTACCGGAGCAGTGTCCTCCTGGCAGCAGGCGTTACCAGTACCATCAGCAGATGTCGTTCTTGCTAAAGGCTTTGCAGAACAAGTGAGTAAACTCTATACTGTACTACACTAGATGTTCCCCGCGGTTTCATCCGCGTCTTTGGTTACTGCTCCGCTCCTGTGGGTTATAGCGTGATGTTATATAGTCTAGCCTTTCTTTCAACCCTGTTACCTGTTCGCGTAGGGACCTAATGACAGCATCAGCGGACGGCGTTACCGTGGCCGAATACTGGGTCAAGGAAGGAATTTGCCTTCTCGGATCCTAACCAGTAGTTTCTGCGATTAGCGCGTTCGAACTCCAGCTTTATAATATTAGCATAGACAAAACAAGTTGCTTACTGCATGATGAGACTTCCCCGTAAAAAAAATATAGAATTCCTCCTCCTTAATTTTTAAATTTATTACATATATTTTTATTCACTTTACTAATGATTCATAAAGATCTTACAAATGGTGGAATATCCAACGAGGCTCGTAAGCGAATACCGCATACAGATGTTGTTCACTGGCACTTGTTTATTAAATCAGCCTCTCGTAGGTCGATAAATTGTTGCAACGTCAGTGTCGTTCATGGGGTCTTTGAACTTAATGTTAAATAGCGATGTAGGTCCCTTCAAGAACTACTTTCGAACTAGTAACATTTGCCTTACTTCCAGCATGTAGCAAATCCAAAGTAACTAAGGTATACTAAACAAAAATTAAGTGCTCATCTAATCCAGAATCTTCTCGTTACAGGAAACCCAGATACTCTCAAGACAAATACGAGTCTTTCTCAGAGCTCTCGAATTCCCCACAACATCCCCCGCCAGAGGACATCATACCAAAAATAAAAACCGAAGTCATGGACAAACCATTAGACCTCAAAACTAAACACGATGACAAACCGGAGACACAGGATAAAGGCAATCAAGCGACCTGCATAGAAAAACCTAATTCACTCGAAATCAAAATTGATGCGAATTCCATACTACCAGAAGATCATTTCGATGATGACAAACTCTTTATGAACTCACTTATACCGTTGTTCAAGAAAATGAATGACGACACGAGATTATTATGTCGAATCGAAGTCCTGAAAATCATTCGATATGCGTTACAAGGTCATAAGTGTTTCGAAGAGTTGAAGGTTACAGAAGATTCGTTTGATAAAGACCGTATGAATGGTGCTCTGGCGAAGGAGGAGACGAATGTGTTGACTGGCACACAAAAGAGTACGGAATCGAAGTTGGTTATGACTACAAGGTCAGCTGATGGCAGTAGGCCCGTGAGGAAACGGAGAGTAAGTAATATTATGTTTCTTAACTTCAAACTTTGTTACCGCTGTTACGGCTTCCACATGAACTGTGGAAGATTCACATCGCAGTGACCTGCGATGCGATTTCGTGCGGCAAAGCATCGGTTCAGGTGACCATACAATGTTTAATGCGAATCTTCTAATGTTCCTACTGCTGGAACTCCGCTCTCCTCTGTAAGAGAGGAAATGGGCCATAGTCTACCTCACTGGTTCAGTGCAGATTGGTGGATATCAGTTCTTTGATTCTAGGAGGTTTCCTCACGACGGTTTCCTTCACCGTTTTGATAGCAGTGGTGATGAAATAAATTACACAAAGTAATGCGCCTGCCTCGGTTTGAACCCACGACGTTACAGCTCGTAAGTCGAGGCCATTGCCACCTGGGCCCTCTGCCGAGTTAAAAACTATTTTCTTTTATAAAACTGCTTGAGGGCCATTCAAGTATTACGTAAGCACTGCAGGGGGTAGGGGGGGGGGGGGGGTCTTTACTTTACTTATTTTTGATGACATGGGGGATGGGGTATCTAGATGGTGATTACGTCAGCAGTATATATTTTTTTAGTTTTTTAAGAGAATAATGTCGGGGTGAAAGCTTTGCTTATTTTTACTGACAAGGGGGATGGGGAGTTAATATTTGCAATAAATCTGCTTACGTAATACTTGAACGGCCGAAAGACGTCCAATGTTGGACATGGTCTCCCCCAAGTGTCGCCACAAAGACCTGTCCTGTTCATCCATCGGATCCCGGCCATCACCAGGTCATCGATCCACCTTGTGAGAGGCCTTCCAACGATCTGTACTTATTTAGTCTTTGTTTCTCTTTCAAGGCGCGATCACCATCCCCCCTGCCGGTGCCAACGAAAAAGAGGGGTCCTGGTCGTCCTAGAAAGGTAAGTTAGAAATTATTTAGTCTTGACGTCGAAGTTTAGTGATATTCGCATCACAGAGCAGTTTATTTAGTTCTAGTTATTGATCAACTCAACAAAATAATAAAGGATAAAACCGGTCAAGTACGAGTCGGACTCGTGCACGAAGGATACGGTACCGTCCTTAGCAATAAAGCACGCTTAAATATTTATTGTGAAAATTTCAACTGTCAAACTATCACGGTTCAAGACATACAGACGGCACAGACAGACAGACAAACGGACAGTGGAGTCTTAGTAATTAATAGACTCCCGTTTTACTCTTTGGGTACGGAACCCTAAAAAAGTATCTCAGGTGAACGAAACTCATCTTCAGACATTTATAATTATGTAATACGGAACAGGGTGAAAAAATAAAAAGTAGTAGTTTAGTTACTCTTTATAACATCGGCTATCAACTAGTGGAAGTCCCGTCAAAATCTGTCCTGCCGTTTTGGACCACAACAGACAGACAACATTCTTAGGGTACTTCCCGTTGACCCAGAATCCTGAAATTTGGCTTTATGGCAAAAATAATAACAATATATAGGTAAATACCAGTGGGACACATTTTTTATATTTTTAAATGTTTTTTTTATTTTTTATTGAAATATTTAAAAATATAATTAATATGTACATATACAAATGAATAAACGATAATAATAATAAGAATGTTGCAAGGTCTTTTATAGCACAGGCATAGGAATAAATCTGAAAAAATAAAATAAAAACTTTTTTTTGCTCCATTCGGGAATTAAACTATTTACATACGTATGTTTTTACGGAACCCTCAGTGCGCGATTCCGACTCGCACTTGTCCAGTTTTTTTATATTACCTACTTTCGATTAATTTACATGGTATGTATGTATGTATGTATCTATTTTCACAAACAAACCATTCCATCTAGTCGAAAATTTTATTTTGTCTTGTCTTCTTTCTAGATTCGGCCACCTCCCTCGGATTCAGACGAAGAACAGATCTCCAAGAAGCGGCTCCCCAAACTGAAGGTGTGTGAAGCTCCATGCGAAGAGTCAGATACTTTTGGTCACGCCACCAGCGTGGCGCAGCTGTCCACACCACTGTTTATGAAGGTAAATAAAATACATAAAATAAAATATTTTTATTTCAGACATGTTTAGTCCATACATTTTCATTATTATGTATTATTAATTAATTTATTATATTATTAGCTTTTGCTCGAGGCTTCGCCCGTGTATAAATATATACACGTTCCAAATAAGACTAGGATCGATTGCCATGTTTTGACGTCACGTCATACTGTCAAATCGCAAGAAATTGGGCAAAATTGAAGAACTGGATTCTGATTAAACTGTTTTCGTTCACAGTTCGTAAATAAATTAAATTTAAAAAAAAAAACTTGTTTTGCTCACCCTATTAATTCTTCGATTTGCCTGTATGACGTGACGTCACAACATGGCAAT
This sequence comes from Mythimna pallens, assembly GCA_961205895.1. Taxonomy (NCBI): domain Eukaryota; kingdom Metazoa; phylum Arthropoda; class Insecta; order Lepidoptera; family Noctuidae; genus Mythimna; species Mythimna pallens. The sequence goes on along the minus strand of OY540849.1, from coordinate 13,412,081 downwards.
CGATCCTATTCTTGTTTGGAACGCATTGCAGGGTTTGATACCTTCTTAATACAAATTCTTAATTCAGAAATCGGGCATAAGCTACCTACAACTCATTAAAATTAACGTCTTCTCTCTACTATAATATGAATGTTTTATGCACCAAATCTTTCTTCATTAATTACTCTGTTTATCGGTGAAAACCGTATGAAAATCTACCTAGGTATATTCCAAAACAAAATCACCATCGAATGCATACAATCATAATTTGAACATGGAAAACTCTTCCTAATATTAATAAAAATCTTTCTCCTTCACAGATATACAATCTGGAGAGGTCCAAAATCGCCCCAGCGTTGCCAACAACCCCACAGGCCATGCAGGTTTCCATCAAAACGGAACCCATAGACTCCCCGGAACCACAACTAAGTTAAGAAATCAATATTGATTGTAGAAGTAACATGATGACATCTGTCAACACCTGTAAATGCAGCATTATTCTGTATTACGGTTTTTTACCAATAACAGACCTCGCTTGGTGAGATGGATGTCTAAACGGCCAATCAGAATGCAGCATTATTCCGAATTCCAACTTCGTCGTCCAATGGCAGACTTTGGGTATAGGTTTGACGTTATGGGATCTATGCAGGAGTTTGGTTAGCACTCCATTTTGTGACAATTCTGTGCTGTTTGTAACCAAGAAGGTGAATTTATCAGAATATTGCAAAATATGACAATATACTGATGGACAATAAGTGTTCGATATTTATCATTAAGTATAAGATTCGGTTATCAAGTAGAATGTGAGCTGAAAATATATAAATGTTATTGTATTATATATTCGTAAGTATGTTGGTTTATAATTATTTGAACTTTATATACAGGGTGACTGGCAATTAGTGTACGATACTTAAACACGTGGTTGTGCTCATGATAACAAACAATTATTATTATGGGAGCAAAACCGAAATCGCGAAAAAAATATCTGCTAAACAGCTGATTTTTTTTTCGCGATTTCAGGTTTGTTCCCATAGTAAAAGTTATTGGTTATCATGAGCACAAGCACATGTTTAAGTATCGTACACTAATTACCACTCACCCTATATACCATGATGTACTGATGAATGTCGATGATATAAACAGAATGCTAATTGGTATTGAGAATTTAAAAACTGAAGAATTTCTAAAGGTAACTGTTTCTGTGTTAACACATACGGTACGGCCGAAACATCTTGACCGATCCGAACTTCGAACAATTGGCTGGCAGTGATTCTTTTTAAGAATCATATGGCGAATATTTATTGCGTAATTTTTCGATGATCTGTCAAAGTTCGGAACGCCTAACTTCAGAGAACTACTTCCGTACAAATGAATATCTAACAGCCGGTTTTTGAATTGAGTATTTGAAGTTAAATAAGTACATGCCAAACACTATTTGATGCCAAAATTTGGTATTCAAGCTAAAGTAGAGTTTGACCGTGCTGCGGAATTGTTCGAATGAGTCATGGTCCTGGCAGGTGCATAGCTAGGCGTTGGCAAAGTCAGCCCTCGCCCACGGCCTCGCTCAAGCGAGGGCTCTTTAGGCACGAGGTTTTTTTTTATATAATTAAAAGTCTCGCGTTTTACCGCTATTTCACCTGATGGTAAGCGACGATGTGACCGAACACTGGTTAGCAACAGTCGCTGTCTCGTTTTCGACTTTTTGAAAGAAAATGGCCTCGCTGATGTGCCTTCACCCACGTCTAAATTATTCCACGCTACGCCTCTGAGTCCTGGAATGTAAAAAGTAAGCTAAAGGAAGACGAGAGGGGTTTAGTCAATAAAAGTCACACACTATTCATGTCATAGTCATGACTATTCCCAAAAACAAAGTAGATTATACAGCTTCAAATTCTTAATTCAAAAATCTGTGTTACCTTTAGAAAATATTAAAAATACCAAAATGTGTGTTGCTTTAGGTACAACTAAGTCTTATGGTCTAATTCATCTCTATCTGCACCGTGCCCAAACAAATTGGGATAAGGGTAGTCTGATGAAGGTCTACACTCCATTCGACGTAAGATTAGACATTTGAACAACTTACTGTCCTTTCAACTGATTTTCACTTTTATTGCGTTGGTGGCATTATAAATGGCGGCTGCAGAAATTATAAAATAGTTGTTATTGTAACCACTTCTTTGTTTTTAATGCCATCCTTATAAAATAATTATAATCATTTATTATCAGACAGTAGTCCAGTACATAATTTGTAAAACACAGGATAAAATTAAATTCAAGATAAAATTCATAATAAATAAATAAAATCAAATCATAAATTAAAATCACAATAAATAAATTAAAATCAAAACTTATGCCTACGGAATAGAAGTCAAAATCGATTGAACGGACTGTAAAAAATGTTTAAATGTAGAATTCTTATTTTGAATTGAGTTTATGGAAACTATTTATTTATTTACTAACTACTACATTTTTACAAGACAATCGCTTTTAGTATGTTGAGCAACTGTTGCATTATGTTATTAAATATTTATTAGAAACAGATGTTGATTTAATTTTTATTTAAGGGGAAAAGCCAGGTAGCCCGCGTAATTCAATTTTTCTTTTATTTTTTTGCTATTTGCATGTCAAGTTATATGTTGATTTGTTGACTTTGTAATAAAATAACCAGTCAGTCAAAAGGATTAGACGATCTAACAGAGTTCTTTTAATGATTTTAAGGATCAATATCCGTGCTAGGGTCACAAATCTATCTATCTTGCCTTTGAATCATTGATGCGTTCAAATTAAATATACCAGAAAATTAATTATGCGATAGGCTGATTAAACATTCAGTCGACCAATCACAGGAGCGTATTTGATGATTTATCACTTTATCTGCATTACGATTTCATCTCAGAAAGCGAAATTTTGGCTCAAATTCTGACATTTTGTCACATACACACATTTTGTTTTATGTAATTTTTATTTTAAACTTCATATACAGTAGGGGTCAATAGGCGGACATATTGCAACAAGGCATGTCCGCATAGGCATTTTGTCCATTAGGTATATTTGTTGGGGGAAAAAATACCATACTGTTATTACTCTTGTTCTCTGTTAAATATTCTACTCTGTGTTTCTAGACATAATGAAGTTTTTTTTCTTTTGTGGAGAATTAAATCAACATCTTTATATTGTCGGTTGAGTGTGGTGAATGAAATGTGATATAGTTTTAGTTTTGCCATGTAATTATTATTTTTAAGTTTACATTTTAAATAGACTTAATGTTTCCTTGTGAAAAAACCACAAAATGAAGAAGGCATTTGCTCAGACCGTGTGTGTGTGGCTTATTGTCCTTTATGATAATTTTCTATAATTCCGCTTAGACCACAAATGAAACCGAGCTTTGTAATATAAAATAATTATTTAATATAAAATGTTACGCACATTTTTTACGCGGCGTAGACCGATCAAAAAATCTGATCTCAAAAGACACTTAAATGCGTGGTTCTAAAACAAGTGAATTAAAAAAAAAATTGTCTGTGAAAGAACGGTGCAGCCATTTTGATTTTTATGATGCTTCAAGTACGCCGTTACGCGGGAAAGTTTTATTATTTTTTTCATTTTAAAACCACGCTATTTCGTAATCAATCTTTTTACGCAAACCGCGTACTTTATGAGTAAAAAATAATAAACACTTTAGTTTACTCCAAGAGCATTTTCTAGTTGTTAATTTATGTTAAGAGTTAGTACATCAAAATGTTTCTGTGTTCAGTTGTCTATATAATTATATAAGTATTCAAGTTATAGGTAAGGTGAAATTAATTATTCCTGTACGCAATGGCGGATGCATTTGCATGCTACTTCAAATAAATTGCCAAATTCTAATAGGTTTATGGGCGTTTTTATTTGAATCAAACGATCATTACAGGAGTTCCAAGTCCGGTATTATAAAAAAATATTCTTGTATTATTTATTTATATATACTTTATTATTTTAGGCAAACATGGGCCATTGTGTGCAGGCCAGATTATTATGTTGAATTGAACACAATACGATGTTTAAAATAATGTGTAGTGTGATGTCTGTACATTCCTTTAGGAATCTTATAGATTTACAAGAAATTATCACGGATTGTATACCGCTGAAATAAAAAAATATATGTTTTGTAAAATATAGTTTTTATTGATGAAATGAGACCTCATACCTACCTGCAATAGTATCTATAATATTTTAAACGAATATCCGATATAAAAATGCGCGAAAATGTATAGCCCGTTAAGTTGACCAGTGGAAGAGAATGAAGAACAGTGGTGGCCGAGTAGTAACGACCCCGACTTATGATTTACAGGTCGCGGGTTCAAACCCAGCCAGGCGCATTACTTTGTGTAATTTATTTCATGACCACTGCTCTTTAAACAGTGAAGGAAAAGACCCAAAATATGCGAATACATGTTTATCCACCGATCCGCTCTGGGCCCCCATGGTGGATTACGTCCTATTACCTCTCTAAGAGAGGGGGCCTAAATCCCAGCAGTGGATGGTGGTCAGGCTGATTATACTTATTATATTGACCAGATCAATATGGAGTATTCCAACGTAGAATACAATTTATTCCTGTACGGAACCCTAAACTAAGAATCGTAAACAGCAATTTAACTTGAAAGGTAAATTGCTGTTTACGATTTATGACGTATTAAAAAAAACTACTTACTAGATCTCGGTCAAACCAATTTTCGGTGGAAGTTTGCATGGTAGGTAATGTACAACATATATTTTTTTTAGTTTTATCATTCTCTTATTTTAGAAGTTACCTTGGCATTTTCCTTTGGAAGTATCTCTCGCGCAAACTATTCAGTTAAGAAAAAAATTATATTAGAAACATCAATAGGTATCATTTTTGAAGACCTATCTCTAGATACCCCACACGTATGAGTTTGATGAAAAACAATATTTTAAGTTTCAGTTCTAAGTATGGTTCTATTTTTGTGTGAAAATCTTAATGCGGTTCACAGAATACATCTACATACCAAGTTTCAACAGTATAGTTCTTATAGTTTCGGAAAAAAGTGGCTGTGACATACGGACGGACTCAATTGGGGAATTGAACCGTTTTCACAGGCAAGTTTGTACGGAACCCTCAGTGCGCGAGGCCGACTCGCACTTGCCTTTTTTTATCTTTAAATCTATGATTATATATAATTATAGCTATGAAATCTTCGACATTTTCACTTATTGGTATGATAATCAACATAACAACCCCTCATATAAGAAAAAAAATATTAATTGGTGCACGTGGACGCGGTAAAATGTCTTCGTCGCTTGCTCACAACGCGAGAACTCCCGAATGCTGTTTCGGTTTCGGTCCTAGTTTCGGCAGGTTGCTGCCGAAACCGAAACTCGTTTTTTTGCCGGAGCTCGACCGATATAACCGAACATTCAGTCGGACACTAATATCTAAATAAAAAACACATAATTACTTAAGTACCTACCATACGAACGGGTACCTCGTGAGGTTCTGTGGTTTCTTTTAGGAAAAAGTATGCTTGGAAAGTATGTGCAGTTGATTCGAGCGATACTCATTAGATGCAGTACTCAAGTCCATTATGCAGTCGGCAACAACGCCAGCTTCAATGTGACTGTTACATCAAGGATCAGCTCTCAGCCTTTACCTGTTCCTGATAATAATGGACGCTCTGGGTTCGCGCGCACACGCAGTGCACGTGGGCGCCATTGCAGTGCACGTGGGCGCTATTGCAGTGCACGTGGGCGCTATAGCAGTGCACGTGGGCGCTATTGCAGTGCACGTGGGCGCTATTGCAGTGCACGTGGGCGCTATAGCAGTGCACGTGGGCGCTATTGCAGTGCATGTGGGCGCTATTGCAGTGCACGTGGGTGCTATAAATAAAAAACTGAAATAGTCATTCGCACCATCATATATTTCATACATCACTTATACTAAACAACATACAAATCTCGTATGTATAAACTTACAACTAATACTTTGATAAAATCAGAACTTATACACAAAAAATAACTCTTTAAAATTGTGTGTTAGGAATGAGGTACGGTGGCATCAAGCAGCGTACATACTTATACAAAATTGTTTAAATTGGCAATTACAATTAATATTTTCGGCACCATGGTTACAAGTCAATCCCTTCGTAGAGCAAATTAGGGAATATGCATGCAATAATTTTTAGCTTTAACTTTTTAACCTAGGCGGTTAAAAGGTTTTCGTCGAATATATCCGACAAACATTCTCGCGTTGTTTCCGGCCTAGGTCGCACGTCAACGACCAAATACTCCATTTCGTCAGCTTTTCTGTTACCTATAGGTATTGAAGAGCTAAACGATATGGAGTACCCAGTCAGTTAGAGTTAATAAACAAATATGAAAATATTATTCAAATATCTTCAATCAACAATGAAGTTATAAAGCTTCAAAGTTGTTAATAAGAGAAGTTCGACGTGGACTTTGACGTCAAAGTTCAATTTCAACTCTTCATTAATGGCATTTGTGGAAAAGACACCACAATATTGCCAATAACACGTGCTAACTGTTCATAGACCATTAAAGGCTGGAGAGAGTATTTAGCGCGAATTAAAAGTAAAATAAATATATATCTCTAAACATTGAAGTTCAAAATAAAAGAATTTCTTCGCGGACGCAGAGCGACATTATGACCAGACCACATACTATGTAATCATAGTCTGTGTTCTTACGTACTTACTACTTACCAGACCTTAATTGACATAATAGAATGTCAGCTAAGGTCTGGTAAGTACTAAGTACATGACAGAAACTCGTAAGAGTGAAAAGTTACAGCACATAGCGTCGCCGCCATAGAAAACGGCGTTCTAACAAGAGATATTAGATATTTTATTATATTATTATTATTTATTTAAAACTGTTATCTCGTTTACTTTTCTATCTAATTTTTTTCCTGTTTTCACTGTAAATATTCTACTTACAAACTGGTTAGATATCAAATATTTATTTCCATGCATATTCCCCTATTAGCTTATGTATGTGACAATCAATTTATACTCCAAATTAAACCATGCCTTTTTTATACTCATTGTACCAGAATATCACGAACTAAAAAAGTTATGTCAAATCTACTTAAACCTAAGGCTTTTTCGCTGGAGGAGCTCTGAAAATGCCTACTACGACCGCATGGTCTCTTTCGTAGGGTTCTAAAGTCAACTGTTCTTGTGGTTTTAATTTATCTGCCTGTAATTTCTTTACTTCAGCTGCGAAAACAGCCTCGGGCTGCGCTGTCGAGTCTATGCAGGAAGCCTGTGAAGAAATTTAAAAATGTTAAATCATGGAATCGTTTTTGAGCGTAGACTTAGAAGTTAGGTGGTAATCAGTGAGAGAGTTCAATCTTTCAACATGTGTGATTTAGAATGTTTTTGTCATCATAAAAGCTCTTTTTTTTTCAAGATGTTGCATCAAACGAGTCTTTCCGTTCTGGGTGGAGCAAGAGGGCGTTTTACACTTGTGCTGACTCAAGCCCCTTTCGGACGTAAGCACTTTTTTGTGCTGATTCTGCGCGGCTCAATAGTGAACTAGGCCGTTATTTTAATTCGTCAGTTTCTGACTCAAACCAGTGAAGGCAAATCGTTCGCTCGCTTTGCCAGTTCTGCAGACCAGAAAACTGAAGTTGGGGACGAAGAAGCGCTTTCGTTCACTCTCGCTAGTCAGTCATATCGAATGAACTTACGAACTATAGAGTGACTGACACAGTCAGTGTTCACATCACGTCGGGGTCACCAGTTTGGAGGTAGGCAGAACAGAGTGTAAAAATGTGTCCCACATACCTCCGTTGAAAAGGGAGGATCCTCCGGCCAGACGGGATGTTATGTCTGGTGCCCGATAAATGATTTCAGGCTGTCGTATATATTCAAATCGCGCGGAGAACTTTGATTGCGCGATGCAGGATTAGTTCTTATGTGACGCTATATTTCCATCCCCCCCTCCCCCAGTTTGAAACCCCATACGACCGCATGTTTTCTCAAATAGTTCTGTACTAAATCCAATCATAATTTTCTTTTACCTTATTTTTTTATTTATAAATAATGTTCGTCAAGATCATAAATGATACAATTTGAACCTTTTTCAAAACATACACTTATTTAACAATGAAAAAAAAAAACTTACCTTAATAGAAATAACAAAATGTCCACCGTTCTTCAAGAAGTGCTGCGCATTCAGACTGACTATCCTAGCCTGGTCCGGTTGAGCCACGTCAGCGAATATACAGTCGACCATGCCGACTAGCATTCTGTGAGAGAAAGAGATAGATATAGCCTGCTATCTGGAGTTAGAGGGAGAAGGATAGAGTTTGATTGTGTCAGAGAGAGAGTTCAAATATATCAACATGAAAGATTTAGCTTACTGAGATCATCATTGTGAGTTTAACATTTAACCCATTAACCGCTTGCGTCGGATTATTCCGACAAGTGTTTTCGTGTCCTATTCGCCAGGGTCGTGTGATTGCGACTGGGTACTCAATCTCGTTTAGCTTTTCAATCCCCATAGGTGATAGAAGAGCTGACGAGATGGTTTTGGAGGATTTGGTCGTGGATGTGCGACCCACGTGTTTTTCGGATATATTCGACGTAGACGGTTAAATAGGATACAGTACCAGGCCGTAAATATGAGACATTGAGGTCCAGAATAAGACAGTTCTACGGTATGGGTGACTGAACCATGAGTCATTTTAGACTGCCAGTTGAAAATCAGCTCTAGGTTGTCTAATGCCCAGCTCTTGCGGTAATGACAACCCTTTAGGTTCAGGCATGCTCGGCGCAATAGTATTGTATAATTGTGTACCATGCTTCTTTTTACAAAAAAAAAAAAAAACAGTTTCTAAAAGAAATTTTTGAGTGAACTGAGTCTAAATGTCATATTTACGGCTGAGTACTCTAAGTTTTAATTATTCGTCCAACAGTTACTATTTTGGAAATCAGTGAAACCTGATAACTATTTTACAATATAACAGTTGTTTACCTGTATTTTAATGGATGTCTAGCATCCTCTATAATTGGTATTATATTTGTCCTCTTTTTCGCGACATTTATTAAGTCGCGGCCTGATCTATGTGAGAACTCCACAGCATACACCAAACCTTCCTGTCGGGCAAAAAAAAAGGAAAAAATAATGTTAATATGGATATCAAATCAGGAGCTTGGTAGGTTTGTTTGTAGTTTGATATCAGAAGTGGGTATGTGGATATAGTCTTCATGAATAGGTCTAGATTAGAGGGACCACGATCATCATTTAAAATTGTTTATTTGAAGTATAATATGACAATAAAAAAATTGATTTGTTAACAATTTCCATCTACTGCCTTACCGTGGCGTGAGGGATGGAGCTATTCACTATACTAGCTCTATCCCTTTAACAATTCAGTTTAGGTCGAAAAGTGGGTCGCGTGAAGAACTCGTGGTAGGGCATCAGAGTATTTTTAACAAAAAATTTCTAAATGTCATATTACGCAATTACGGTAGTCCACAAAATTCAAATTAACTTAATTTTTTTTTTCAAGTCACTGTTAAGACTTTCTCATAAAACAAGCATTCAACAGAGTTAAACAAACAGAGAGAGTTTAATCGATGATATGAATTATTATAATTACGTATATAAGTATGTGTTACGACCACCAATCATATTTTAATCAACATACAACTTAACAATGAGATGCAAAAGAAAAATTATATTAATTGAATTTTCTGGGTTACCTTAGAGCATTGACTAATAACAACAAAAAAAACGAACGTACCGGTCCAACAACATCTGAGACATGACTGACGGTGGTGCCGCTAGCAGCACCAAGATACAGCACCCTGGATCCAGGAGGCATGTGTATAGCATCCACACCGCCCATAATTGCAGCCGCTAACTTCGATCTGAACGGGTTCCATACTCTGTATTCTACCTTTTCTCCGTCAGTCTGTGAAAAGGGGGTAATGTTCATAAGGACGTGTGAAACTGAGAAGGGGTAAGGGTAATGAAGGGTTAGCCATCAGAAGTGGGTATGTGGATATAGTCTTCATGAATAGGTCTAGATTAGAGGGACCACGATCATCATTTTAAAATTCTTACACCATACGTCGGATTTATTCGACAAACACTCTCGCGTGTATTCCACTAGAGTCGCACATCCACTACCAAATACTCCATCTGGTCAGTTCTTCTGTCACCCATGAGCATTGAAGTGAAACGATAAACGAGATGGAGTACCCAGTCGCGAACACACGACCCTAGTGAATAGGACACGAAAACACTCGTCGGATAAATCCGACGCAAGCTTTTAAAGGGTTAAGGTTCACCCATAAATTGTGTCACACGTTTAGGAGAGGGAATGGGGTGACAATATGTGATAATGGGAGAGAAGAATCATAAGTTATGTGACGTCACTTTTCAACTAACGTAAAACTGAAAAATATATGACTATATTTTTCAGTTTTACGTTAGTTGAAAAGTATCTGTGATTTTGTTGATTACATTTTTTAAAACAGAATTCTAATTTGATTTTATAAAAATACTAGCGGTCCCGGCAGACGTTGTTCTGCCCAAAAGCGGGATTTAGTAAAAAAAAAAATTACCCTACTCTACCCCACTTTACCCTACTCAATAAAAAGTACCCTATGTCCGTCTCCTGGTTCTAAGCTACCTCCCCACCAATTTTCAGCCAAATCGGTTCAGCCGTTCTTGAGTTATAAACAGTGTAACTAACACGACTTTCTTTTATATATATAGATTTAAACAAATGTCATATTACAACACAGTGGGTTTTAAATTAATAATCATTAGAAGTAAATTATATCACATCCTACAAGTGAGAGTGACATAAGTCAAAAGGAGGGGGTTTACAATTCGTGTGGCGAAATTTATGGGTGGCTCCTTACTGAAAAACCTGCCTACGAATTACTTCACAAAAAACAACATTAATCTACAAACCTCAACTGATATTCTCTTCTCTCCGTATACTTCTGATCCAGGCACCAAATTCTTTGTTACCAGTGCATCTTCTTTGCCTCTTGCAATGAATACTCCGGAGTGTCTGTAAAAAAATACATTGGAAATTAAGAAAGGGTAAAACCCAGAAGAGTTGGTAGGAGTAAGTAAGGTAAGATCAGTAATATATTTTGGCTTCAAGCATTCGCTTTCAGAAGAACGAAAGTTATATTAGAAACATCATTTCAAGTTTATTTTTAGGGTGTTACTGGCCTTTCTTAAGGAGCGGGGGTAGATTGAATAACAAACACACTTGTCTTATACTTGAAATATGAGCTTTGGACGTGGAGTTGCAGATATACTTGTATCTTATTTACGCAAAATCTAAATAAAATTTAAATCTTGTTACCCAATTTGAATGTATTTTACAAATAAAAATGAGAAAGTTAAAATGTCAAGCGTAAATACGATATTTACGTTATTTTTCGAGCGAACAAATAATTTTATCGTAAAAAAAAAGATGATTGTCTTACATAAATGTTTCCTAGAAACTCGTCATTTATATAACATTTTGTCGTGTTGCTATAAAAATGTTCGAGTTCAATCAATTAGACCAAACGCTGAAAAGTAACATTATCAGGTTGACCTAAAATGTTATGATAAGAGAATAAGTTGATACTTACAACATTCAATAAAAAATGTTGCCATAGTCCTTAACCTTTTAATCGCCTTCGTCGGAGAAATCAGACCAACACCCTCGTGTTTATTTCGCCAGGGTCGCACATCCAAGACCATTTACTAGCTCTTCTGTCATCTATGGGGATTGAAGAGCCAAACGAGATGGAGTACCCAGTCGCAAATACACGACCCTGGCGAATAGGACACGAAAACACTCGTCGAACCGATCCGCGGTTAAAGCGTTAATTGACATGAATTACTATAAAATAGCGACAGATCCTCAAAAGATTTTATAGGAATATGTTTTTTTTTTTTCTTGATGATCATGTCTTTCTTAGATTACAGTTATTATAGTAAATGTTATGTAATGAATATTGAAAACTGGATTTTGATCTGATTAAGACATCAGATCAAAATCCAGTTTTCAACATTCATTATCGATTTCCGACACCTACTTTGGCGCCTTTCCTAATAAAAACTTAAATTACCCTAAAACAAAGAACTTTTACATACCTGTGAGGTTCAATTATAACTTGTTTGCCTCCCTTAAAGCCACCGCCTCCTCTACCACCTCCAGGTCCCCCACGACCGCGACCTTAGACAAAGAAATAGGTTTTAGTACAAAACAATTTTAAAAAGATTTGTTGATATCTCTATGGCTGGCATCAGAAGTGGGTATGTGGATATAGTCTTCATGAATAGGTCTAGATTAGAGGGACCACGATCATCATTTAAGTTTAGTTGTGAAAGGAAGTCATTGTAGATTTTTTTAGGTTGGTAAGTTCAAGTAAGTGAACTTGAATCTACTTCAATTTTTTATTAAAAGTTTTGGCTTGAAATCCTTGCTTAGTTCATTAAACCCCTAAACGCCGGCGTTCGCTCGGTCATTGTCTTACTATTGTGTCTCTAATTACGCTACTCAATAGGTTAATTTGCTTAGTCTAGAGTACCAATACTGTTTGTGTATACAGTATTATCTAAAATAGATAACATTAAGTAAATACTTAATTTTTTAATTTTGGAGCTGTTTCAACTGTCAAGTACTTCAGTTTTTTTCCTAAAACTATTTGAATTTCTTAGCAATAAAGACAATTTTCATAGCATGAGCGTTACTAATGACATAACACACTATAATAGTTGATTATACAATTCATCCAACCAATGACTTCTTTCATATAATATGAATCTCTCAATTTTGCAAGTAACTTACCACCTCCACGGCCGCCACCACCTCGTCCTCCAAATCCTCCCCTACCGCCGCCACCACCGCGTCCTCCGAAGCCTCCTCGGCCTCCACCACCGCCGCGGCCGCCGCCGCCGAAACCTCGGCCTCCACCTCCACCCCGGCCTCCAAAACCACCGCGACCGCCACCGCCGCCTCGACTGCCGTTAAACTCTGTAAGAAAATAGATATGATTATTACATGTTACGTATGTTGGTCACGGCACAGCAGAACGAGACAGCAGCTCATCTGCTTCTAAGCTGCTCAGTGGTCGCTGGATACAGGGCAAAGTACTTAAGAAACCCAGGTACCTCCTGTGAAATGGTCGGTAACACTAAGGCACTACTGACCATACTTAAAGAGCTAGGGTGGATCGAATGACGCATTTGTCCTGCCCATACTCAAAATACCCGTTTTAGTCATATGAGTTGCGGAGACCAGCCCGAAATACAAATACATGGTATGTATGAAAGAATTCCAGAAACAGTCAATTATGATCGACAATATCTACATGATTGACACCAATTGCAAAAATTAAAACTTGACTTTTTTTTTTTATTAATGATAGGCTCGTATTTGACCACCATCTCACCTGATGGTAAGTGATGATGTGGTCAACGATGGAGCTTGCTTGCCTATTCACTCTTGACTTAAAGACAAACTATTAAAGCAATTATTATCAATGCATTTTTATTATCATTCACATAAACGTTGTCAATTGCAAGTTTTATGGACTCTCAAGTTTGCCCTAAACATTGCTGAAAGGAAAATTTGCTTGTTCGTCACTGTACATAATGCAAAGTCAATCTTCATCAGCCTAGTCTCCAGTAGGTTGAGCAATTGACTGCTGTGCTATGTTTTGCAGGTTTGATTCCCGAACTGTATAAATATTTGTGGCCTACATGTAGATTGTCTTCCAGGTGTCTTTGGGTATGTGAGCTTACATGTTTGTGAACGCACCCATGATACAGGAGGTATTCCTATAGCGAGACATTTTTTTATAAAAAAAAAAAACATGGTTAACTACTAGTTTCACTGTTGCAGCTGAGTACCAGATTCCTGATTTCCGACTATCTCAAACTTTACAAATGATATCTAGGATCAACAAGGTTTCCTTCAACATCCTACGAATTTTGATAAAGTCAGTGACATGATTGATAAATGATAATTTTGCAAATTGGTCACAAAAATAATGTCGGTATTTAGTCAATTTAAACAGGATGGGGAGGTGTTTCCTAGCCGACTATCCTGATGAGATGAAACACCAAAACAAACTCAGAGGTCAGTCTCTTTTAAAAAGACCATGCAGTAAACATGAAATATTGATTTGTGGAAAAATAATTACACAATCAATAACAATGCCATATTTACAATGTATTTTGTTATTTAAGTTATGATGGGGGTGGTGTTTCTCAGCCGACTCCTGATGAGATGCAACACCGATCAAACTCAGAGGTCAGTCTCTTTTAAAAAGACCATGCAGTAAACATGAAACATTGATTTGTGGAAAAATAAAGTAATCACACAATCAATAACAATGCCATATTTACAATGTACTATGTTATTTAAGTTACTATGGGGGTGGTGTTTCTTAGCCGACTATCCTGATGAGATGAAACACCGAAACAAACTCAGAGGTCGGTCTCTTTTAAAAAGACCATGCAGTAAACATGAAACATTGATTTGTGGAAAAATAAAGTAATCACACAATCAATAACAATGCCATATTTACAATGTACTATGTTATTTAAGTTACTATGGGGGTGGTGTTTCTTAGCCGACTATCCTGATGAGATGCAACACCGATCAAACTCAGAGGTCAGTCTCTTTTAAAAAGACCATGCAGTAAACATGAAACATTGATTTGTGGAAAAATAAAGTAATCACACAATCAATAACAATGCCATATTTACAATGTACTATGTTATTTAAGTTACTATGGGGGTGGTGTTTCTTAGCCGACTATCCTGATGAGATGAAACACCGAAACAAACTCAGAGGTCAGTCTCTTTTAAAAAGATCATGCAGTAAACATGAAATATTGATTTGTGGAAAAATTAAGTAAACACACAATCAATAACAATGCCATATTTACAATGTATTATGTTATTTAAGTTATGAAAAGGTGAATTTTAAATAATCACTACTTAAACCTTACAACAGTCATAGAAAATATGATGTATTAGAATGGGTCAATGAAAACAGCACCGACTGACAGCTTTGACTTTGCATGGATCACTCAATGAGCCATCGGGAGAATGAGGGGAATTTGAAGTGTTTGTTTTAAAACCAAACCTTGTGCAGTAAACAAGAAAATATTGGCAAAAATGCTGAATGGCTAGCTAAGAGTGATGGTCTAGATTTGATTTCATAGTCAAGTTATTTGATAGTTGTAGAATTTGACAATAGCAGTCTTGAAGTGTACATTTGGGCCTAGTTAAAGGAAATAGGCACAACTTTTACAATTAACTTAAACAAACCTAAATATAGGTGTACTTTAGGAGCACCTGTACATTAAGTACATTAAATTAAAACACATGGCCATGTCAATGCGGCCATACCGCGGTAACGGACTGATAAGGCAACAGTCTTCATGCGATATTATACAACAATATGGGAATAATAACCTGAAGAGGGACAGAGGTAACCTTTTTAGAGCATTTCTGAGTTATGGAAAGTCAGTATTGCTCCACAAGTACTTAATTATTCTTTACAGTATGAATAATTGAACACCACGTGGTCGCAATTTGTCTACTGTCAACCACTAAATGAAATATCTATTCCAAGACGAATTCTGCGGTAATTTCTGGTCTGCGAGACTTGTGGTTGAACTTACGTTGAAGTTAAAAACGCAAAGATATTGGTAGGAGGCTAATTTCAGAGATATTTTATGTACTTACAGCCAAAATGGTTTTAAATGAGTTAGCGTGGTTCCGGCATGGTGGCAAAATAAACAACATTATGGAGCGAAAATAACGAAATAATTGGTTTAAAACGGTAGTGAAATACGAGTTTCATAGTTCTGAAATACTAGGAAGTGCTTAGTAACAATAAATCAGAAGGAATTCGGTTGGTTATATGAACTAACCTAAAAATTAACACGTGAGTTAGAGAGTGCGTATTTGGGAACTAACAATCACATAATGGCATATGCAATCATTAACTCCTAAATTCCTAGTAATAAAACTGTTGCAGCTATGATATTTTCTCCTATAGTTCACGAAATATCACAAATGTCAGCTACGCCTGTGCCAAATACCGATTATGAAGTAAAACGTAAGTATCTTACCAGGTTTTCCCATATTATTATTCCTCGATTATTGAACAACGAACTTTTTTCTACACTTTATACAAAAGTACTTTTCTATCTAAACACAAATATAAACTGTAATTTCTTCATAAGCCGCGCGGAGCCATCACGCCGCGCAGCCGACCCCGGAAATGATGCCATTTTAAATGAACGATGTTGCTGCTTCATTCAAGGAGCTAAAAAAATGTTTTAGAGTTGCTACTAAAAAAAACTATTTCTCGAAACAAAAATATTTTTAGTGGCGTTAGTTATTCCTGATTTTACAGTATTTTGTCGTATTAATATTTTAATACCTTAAATATCATATAAACGCTATATAAGTTCAATTAATATTTTCACACATCATTATAATGATTACGTAATCACTGACGCTAGGGTCAGTATGATAACGAGCCAGCTACGAACAACAAACTGTTGTCAGGCCCGCGTAAACAAGTTGTAAATACAGTGAATTATAATAAATAGTAGCGAACCTCTTAATTCAATAAAACACTTAAATATTTAAAACTATGTATACACTAAAGGCAAAAACTTCTAGCTAAAATATAGCGTCATAAAACTCCTCCGCATCGCTGTCCACTGGAAGTGTGCCCAAAAAGGCTGCCGGCATTGCCACGTGAGACTCTTAATTGAAGTGTTAAATCTAATCAGTTGATAAGATAAACAAGATAAAATTACTTGCATTTGAAGCTTGTTTGTTTCCTATCTTGTTCAAAAAGGTTTTGTGAGTTTAAAAAAAACTATGGACTCAAGTAAGTTCAATAAAATTCGACTCACTGATTTTAAGTGGGTAAATGAACCAAAAAAATGGAAAATCAACGATGTTGAAAACATTCTTGAAGTAACAACGGAAGACAAAACGGATTACTGGGAAGGCACTTGGTACAATTTTCATTATAACACTGGCCATCTATACGCAATTGAAATCAAAGAAGATTTTACATTTACGGTAAGATAAATTAATTAATTTGTTTTTTTTTTTATTTAATTTTTTTGCCATTAGTATAGTTTTGAAAAAGTACAGAAGTTTAAAAAAAACTGTTTTGGAGTTTGAAAACTTAGGTATCTACATTTTTATAAAATTAGTAGTAATATTGTTGTTTCCACCAAACGCTAAATACAGAATGCCAACATATTTTGACCGTACCTTCTACAAGGATCTTGGATAGTATAAAAAAAATCTTGCTGTACTTTAGTATAGTACGCGGCAAATAAGTTATTCTTTTTTTTAACTTTGTCCTACTCTATAGGATTAAAGGGGTGACCTGATGGTTGCAAACCAACTTCCTAACCGAGGTGACTAGCTTCAATCTTTGTAGGCAGCAGTTGTAATCCATGACCTTCAACGCCCTTGGTTGGGATGCGCGTTTTCCCAACCACCGAACGTGTTGGCGCATGGTTTACATCCATGTAGCCACAACACAAACTAAACATATAAACCAACGTGACCTTGTTTGGAACGCTAGTTTGCAACCGTTTGGTCACCCCTTTACTCTGGTATCGTGGGTGCGTTCACAAACATGTAAACTTTTGTATGTGACATAAGACACCCAGACCCACTGACTTTTTTGTAGGCCATACAAATATTTGTCACGTACGGGAATCGAACCCACGACACGTATCACAACAGCCAATCGCTCAATAACTGGGCTACCATGCCATCAAATATGACGATAATGAGCCTATTTTATACTAAAAATTTTCAGGTTCGCGTCGAAGCAGAATTCACAACCCTGTACGATCAAGCAGGACTTATGATTTACTTCGACGATAAGCATTGGTTGAAGACTGGCTTAGAGTACAATGATGGGCAGCCCATGATTAGCAGCGTTCTTACTAATGAAGTCTCTGATTGGGCCACAGGTATGATGACAATTTTCTCGCCAATCCGACTATATAAAAGTCAGGTTTTGAATAATTAAGAATGTACCGATAAACCTCCTCACAATGAGAGGCATATCGAGGAGAATACATCCGTGGTTGGTTACAGCTGCACCGCGTAACGACACTTTTGACAGATGGTCATCGACGCTATTGACCCTCAGGCTGTAGATCTTGGCAGAAACTATAATTGACACAATGTCAACGGAGGCCACATTCACAGTCAAAAACGTCGTGTGCCAGTACGGGATATAGAATTATTTAATTTGTCGTTGTTTTCGCAGCTTTTATGAGGTTCCCGTCATTTGAGATGCGGCGCCGAAATCGGTATATCATTATTATATCAGGCTTATTGGCTCCAGTTATAGGCATTGGCTACAATAGTTCTGTCAATAATAATATGATTTATTATATTTACCATCCCTGCCATATTGGGGGTCAATTTAATACTAAATAGTAATCTATTATTTCCAGGTGTTTTCACCGGTAATCCACGGAAATTTTACCTCCGGGTGAGCAGAAAAGGAGACGTGGCGTGCGTGAAATATTCCACAGATAATAAAATATGGACCCTGCTTCGATTGTGTCCAATGCCCTTTTCTACAAACCCTAATCCTTGTTTGGTGGGACCAATGTGTTGTACCCCTACGAGAGATGGTTTGAATGTCAAATTCAGCGAAATAGTCGTTTCCGTACCGGAAAATGATATATTGCATTCAAATTAAGTCACTTGTAATAAATTCAAGCGTTATAAATGTTGCCAAAATATTGTAGCTGTTTTATTTGACTGCAACTCTTTTTGCGTATATTCGAGGTGATTTTGTGATGGTAGCAAACATAGGTCTTAAATATGACAGCAGGAAGAAAGCAACAGGCTACAACATCTAAATTAGTATGGAGCTTTTACCCAGTAACGCCCAGTATGCAGATTACATCATATGACAGCGTTTTAATGCTATTTTTGAAATAACTAGATTTAACGTCTTATCAAGCACGGGTTCAAAAGTTATTGGATGATTGATATACATATATTTGTTAGCTACCTACTGATATTTTTCATATCTTTTATAGTTATCAGCTATTAGCTATTGACTAGGCATTTGAGCTGGCACTGGCAATCAAGAGTACTCTTTATCTTATCTTGTGTGGGGCTGGCCTTAAAACCAGAGCACTTCGACCCTTCTGGATCTTTTGTGCTAAAGAGTACTCTTTAATCTGTGACTCAATCTTGGCCGACCTTATTAATAAACACTAAGAACTTCCTGAGGAAGTTGAAACGAGTAGCACTGCAGGCTTAAATAAATTACTTTTTAGCCGCGAAACGCTAAGTACTTGCCTGTGACATTACCTGCCCTGCGTTCAAAAATTAGGTTAGAGTTAACTCTAATGACGTCATCAGGGTATATACTCTACGCTCGCATTTTTGAACGCGAACGTAGAGTTCAACTGTCACCACTGTGTTGTGGGCCAAGCAAGTGTCATTTATGGCCATTTGACACTAACCTACCCTGCTCGGAGTTAGAGTTAGTTGTGTTAACTCTAGAGTAGCTACTCGAGTTATAAAGAACGACCCTGGGTTGCAACTTGAAGCATTTTTGAACGGTTCGAGTAGCAACTCTACTCCTCTATTCTGGTTATTTTTGAACGCATGGTTACTGCGGAGAAGGTACATACAATACAATGCGTTCCAAATAAAAATAGGATCGATTTCCATGTTGTGACGTCACGACATACTATCAAATCGAAGAAATTGGGTAATGAGTAAAACAAGAAATATTTAAAATATAATTTATTTACGAATCGTTAACGATAAAAGTTCTCCAATTTTGCTCATCTCTGCGTCACTGTGCGAAGTGTCTGAGTAGCGGCAAATGGAAGAAAAAGGCGAATTGTTCTTCGGTTAGAGTAACGACTCTACCCTACTCGTTATTTTTGAACGCGGCCCAGAGTTCAACTGTCAATGCCAAACAAGTATTATTTATGCCCGCTTACACCAATCTACCCTGCTTACACATTCATAGAGAACAATAAAACACATTTATATAAAACGATCTATTTATTAACAAGGCGCGTCAATCAGCGTCCGAGTCTTCTCCTGGCGCGCTGGCGTCGCTCTCAAACTTGTCGTCTCCCCACGACGCGCCGCTGTCGGACTGGTAGGTTTCGGCCTCCATTTCTTCGTCTGATGATGAGTCTGGAATGAAGGCATAGGTTAGTAAGTGACCACGAGAAGAAGGAAAAGAGCCTTCGCGTCTTTCAAGCGGCGAATCGTTGATTGCTATGATCGCTAGGAGGGTACAAGAGCAGAGAGGGTGGAGCATGGTGGCCCAATGGTAATAAATAAATAAATAATATCGTCGGTGCGCTTGCCAAAACCTCTATGTGCATTTCAATGATATTATTCTTTTTACTAAATATCCTTAAAATCTAGTACATTAACACTACATTTTATCATCTTCACTCGTATCTCAGTTCATGCATACATTTTTAAATTATTCATCAGTCAATTAATCATTAAATAAAACAGTTTATTGTCTTCTCTAACAACTTGATGAAAAACACATATATTATAGGTTTTGGCAAGTGCACCGACGATATATTATAATATTCCATAACTATCGCACAACGCCGTCAATTCCCAAGATTAGCAGAGCTTGTATTATGGGTACTAGACAACTGATAAACATACTTATATATTTCTAAATACATACATATATAGATAAATTACACCCAGACACAGAACAAATTGACTGGCCTGTTGGTCTAGGTGTTAGTGACCCTGACTGCTATGCCGGAGGTCGTGGGTTCGATTCCTACCCAGGACAAGTGTTTGTGTGATGAGCATGATCATTTGTTCTGTGTCTGGGTGTAATTTATCTATATATGTATGTATTTAGGAATATATAAGTATGTTTATCAGTTATCTAGTACCCATAACACAAGCCCTGCTTAGCTTGGGACTAGACGGCATTGGGTGATAGTTATGGAATATTATATATTATATTATTAAACTAGCTTTTGCCAGCGGCTTCGCCCGCTTGAAAATAGGTTTCCCCATACAAAATTTGGACCCCCGTTTCATCTCTTTAGGGGGTGAATTTTGCAAAATCCTCTCTTAGTGCTTGCCTACGTAATAAAAGGAAACCTTGTGCAAAATTTCACGCTCCTAATCCCAGTAGTTTAGACTGTGCGTTGATATGTCAGTCAGTCAGTTTCTCCTTTTATTTAAATAGATGATCATGCTCATCACACAAACATTTGTCCTGGGTGGGAATCATACCCACGACCTCCGGCATAACAGTCAGGGCCACTAACCACTAGACCAACAGGCCAGTCAATGCCTGTTGGTCATGTCGGTAATGGCCACGACTTACGAGTTGCAGGTCGCCAGTTCAAACCCAGTCAGGTACATTACTTTGTTTAATTTAATTCATCACCACTGCTCTTGAAACGGTGAAGGAAAACATCGTGAGGTAACCGGCATGTCCTAGAAACAAAACTTCAAAGACATGTGACATCCACTAATCTGCACTGGGCCCGCGTGGTGGATTAGGGCCCATGTCCTCTCCTAGAGAGGTGGCCTGCGAACATTTTAAGGCTAATGCTTATGCTAGAAGGGTAACTGACCATTATAATTAAGCACAGGTTCCTGGTCGTCGAGAGCGATGTCAGCGGCGCTGCGTTGTGATATCGTCAGGTCGAGGCGGCCCTTCAGGTTTAGCAGCTGACAGAGGTGGGACCGTCTGGAAAGAATCACAATAATATTATTGTTTCGTATTCATACTTGAGAGCAGTGGTGGCCCAGAGGTGATGGCCCAATCTGAGAGCAGTGGTGACCCAGAGGTGATGGCCCCAACTGAGAACAGTGGTGGTCCAGAGGTGATGGCACCGACCTACAACTTGTAGGCCGCGGGTTCAAGGCCAGCCAGGCGCATTAATTTGTGTAATTTATTTCATCACCACTGCTGTCAAAACGGTGAAGGAAAACATCGTGAGGAAATCGGCATGTCCAAGAACTAAAAATTCAAAGACATGTGACATCCACCAAACTGCAGTGGGCCCGCGTGGTGGATTACGGCCCTTTCCCTCTTTTAGAGATGAGACCTGAGTCCTAACAGTGGTAACATTAAAAAGCTGTGATTATAATAATACATACTTCAGCTATCTTAATAATATCGTTTTTCAACATTTTTGGATAAATGCCCCACACACACTCGAATCCCATGACCGAACGACGTTTCGACTTCAAACGGCTGAAAATTCCATGTACTCTAATATATAAAACTGACCTGTGTGTGAATATAGCTAGCAGTTGGGTCAGATGGTCTGAAGTCTTGGAGCCCATGGTAGCGAGCAGCAGCGCCGAGTGACATCGCACCACTGCGGACAGCCACGTACATACTGATGCGCATCTGAAGGGGTAATTATATGGTTAGATTTGGTTCGTAGTGGACAGTACGTCTGAGCCCCGACCGACGTACTATCGTCACAGTCCAAAAAGATCCACCTTGCAGGTAATTAGGGTTCCGTACTTCAAAAGGAAAAAACGGAACCCTTATAGGATCACTTTGCAGCTTTGTTGGCCGTCCGTTTGTCTGTCAAGACCCTTTATCTCGGTAATGCGTGGAGGTATCGAGTTGAAATTAAAACCATATACTCAGGATTGCGGTCCCTTGAAGCTGTAAAAAACGTCAAATTTCTAAGTTAACGAAAAACAAAAAGTTACAGCCGTTTATATCGCAAAAAAACACTCGAGGGAATCAAAATTCATAAGGGTACTTCCCATTGACCAAGAATCCTGAAGTTTGGCATGAAGTAAGGTTTTTTTTATAGCACAGGTATAGGAATAAATCAGAAATCTATAACTTTGTTGTTAAGTCACAAAAAAAAAATTGTAATTCGGAAAAATCTTCGAACTTTCATTCCGGAATTGATTGTAGCGATCATGATTATATACCATAAACAGTTAAAATATATGTGGATACCAGCGTTCATGTAAATAGGTGAGCTTAAATCAAAGTTGAGTTTTTTTCCAGCAAACCAATGCACAATTTAAAAATTACGAATCAGAAATCATCGTCATCTTCCTACCCTAGTCCCGTGTTATTTGGGGTCCGTGCAACACGTTTTTTTCTTCCATTCTGCCCTGTCACTCGTCATACTATCACTAACTTCCTTTTCTTCCATATCACTCTTCACACAATCCATCCATCTTTTCTTTGGTCGAATACGAATCAGAAATCAGAATCGTTTATTTCAAATTGACACTTTGGGGATGGAATCGACGGGGTCACCACTTTGGGGATGGAATCGTTGGGGTCACACGATTCTTACTTCCATCCCACCCCCATTACAATGGCTGCGTGTTTCTAGCGTGGTAACAGTGATGTGCTGTAGGGTGGCTACAACCATTTACAGGCATTTTTGAATTGTCAAAATGTCGGGCAGTCAAAAAAAAAGTGAAGCTAAATTACATTGCATATAATACTCACTGGCTCGTTTTCCGTGTGGCCATGTCAGCGAGCTGTTCCAACAACTGCGGTACATAATCCGCGGGTAGGTTGCTCACTGTGCGCAGAGCGACTAGAGGGTCATTCTTCTGAAGTACTGTTAGGATTATACTGGAAACAAAAACACAAAACAATTAATATGAGGTACATGGTATCTGTCAGGCACGTGCAAGCAATAGAAGTAAATAAGCACGGCTTAAAATACATGACAACTAACATCTATTTTTTTATTGTTATAAACCAGCGCCTGCGATCCCACCTGATGGTAAGTAGTGATGTGACTGTTGATGGTGAGGCACACTAGTTTATTAAGAGCCTAATCACTCTAGCCTTGAAGACACCTAAATTATAATCGGACGGGAAAACCGCAGCAAGCAAGTTGTTCCAGTCCCTCGATGTACGCGGTATAAACGGCGAGGCGAAACGCTTGGTCGGGACCGTAGAGGTTTCAACAACGTTAGGGTGGATACTCGCCGTTCGTTGGGTTTTCCGATGGTAGAAATGAGATATTAATCATAAAACAACAAAGGAATTAAATAAAATAAAAACCTAAACTTTAAACTTCGCACGCCCCACGTAATTGAAGATTCATTCTTAAGATTTATTTATTTACGATACGGTGATAGCAGTACGCAACGTTGCCACTCTTCACGGTTCTACGTAAAAATGATACGCGGCATCAGATCTCACTCTAACGCTTAACAAAAAAAAAAGAGATGAACACTAGTGTATTGCTGTCTCAATCGACGTGTTGGCTTCTGTACCTGACTTATCTGCTATCTCTGTTTTCCCTACAAAAACATCAATAGAGTGAGTAGAATTTGTTAGTGTCATTCGGGCCCACGGGTAGTGTGAAAGTAAAATCCGGGGCCCTGGGACGAAGGCAAAGAAGGAAAAGGAGTGGGTTTTTAGTCAGCAAAAGTCTGACACTATCTCCCGCACCGCCCAAGAGCGGGGGATGTCATAAGATGATTTTCCCACTTCAGTTTGCTGAAATATCTTTGAAGCGTGTGTAGAACACAACGTGCCGTCGCGTCGACTCGGGCTAGGTCCTCACCAGACGACGAGCTACCCACAGCGCATCGTCCGCAAGCCTGCGCCTGCGGTGGCCGGGGATCGGCTTGTAACTTCTGACCTATGCAGAGGACATCTTCTGACTATGAAATATACTAGATCGAGAAAATGTTTCTCACCCTTTATCCTTAGAATGTAGCCCCTGCATCAGCAGCTTGGTCAGGTTCTGGCTGACAGCGGACCTGCCGCGTCCCTTCACATCGAGCGCCAGGTTAGCTAGGCGGGCTTCCATTGGAACCTCTATCTGAAAGTGGACAGATTATACTGATTAATACTCAACAAACTTATTTATTTTAATAGGGTATTACACTCATTTTTGAAAAGTGTCTCAAATTAGATTTTATAGTGCTAATAAATCACAAAAAAAAACACAAAATTTTTATTCAGTCGATAAGTACCCTAAAAATGCATTTAAAATTCACATTTTCAAAATTTCGCGCGTAATTTGACGAATATAGAGTAAACTACATCTACATCATACGTCTACATGTAGAACGCAGTGGACGCCATATTTACTCTGTGGTCGTGACGTCAGTTGGCTGTGTAAACAAATGCGCTCAGTATGGCCTAACAGTTGACAGCTGTCACTTTAGCTTCGACTGTGTATTGTCGCACTCTGCGACGGTAGAATTGTGGTACGGATCTTCTACTTGAATGAAACACTTGGGACGTTATAAAATTTTACTTATACTTTTGTTCAAGATTCGATATCAGCACATCGTGCTACACTGGTGTCTAACTTGAAAAAACTAGACATTTTTTTGTTCTACTCAATTTTTAAACTATTCTATACCAGTAAAATCCTAAAAGTATATTTTACAAGCTAGTTCGTTAACCTAACTCACGCGTTCTTCTGCGGATATCTACATAATTCATGATCATGATGATAAAAAATTATCAGAACCAAATCGGAATGGAAATTGCAAAATCAATCGGAAGTTCGGACCTTTCGGAATCGGAATTAAACCTGCATATAACAAACAAAACAAACAACTTAGTTGACACTTATAATAAACAATTCTGTTCAGTAGATATAATGTACCTTAGTAAATCATCGTTTAAAAAATAAATCTATAACATCTTAAAAGTCCAACAGTAGTCAATGAGGATATGCATGTTAACTATGTGAGTCGTTTAATTGCCTACAGAGTCCATAGAGAGCTAGATTACTTTTTTTCTTTTTCTTGATTTGTATCCCTCTCTTTCTTCCTAACAATTAAATTTAATCGATTTTGTCTTTTAACAGCCAGCTATTTTGTATAATAAAATTATCTGTGGATAACGTCGTTAGCAGTGTATATGTTATTTCTATTAACTAAGTGCCGATATTAATGTATTGTAGTATACAATGCTGTTTGTTATCCCTATAAAATAAATTAAAACTACAACATCTTTGATACTAACCTTATCCCCCGGCGTGGCTCTCTTCCTGGCGACTCCCCCCATAGGTTCCACATACGTGACTTGCGAGGCGTCGTGTTCCGTCCGCACTTTGTTCACCTCGTTCGTTTGTTTCACTTTCTTCTTCGTCTCTTTACTGTCGCCCCGGATTAAGAACTGGGTTTTTGATTTTAGGTCGGGAGTCTGTAAAAAAATAATAAGAAAAGTTAGAGACGTTATCGAACAAAGCAGTGGTGGCTCAGTGTACAACCGACTTGACTTACGAGTTGTAGGCCCAGTCAAGCCCAAGCGCATCATTGTGCTATGGTATGTTATAGTTTTAGGTTCATTATTATTTAAAAAAAACGTGGGAAAAATATGAGGAGCCGGGGGTAGAAGGATAAAAATACTCGCGAACTGAGGGTTCCATACAAACTTACCTATGTTCAATTCCCGAATCGCAAGAAAAGTATCTTTTTTTTGTGACGTAACAACAAATTTACAGTTTTAAGATTTTTTCCTATACCTGTGCTATATATAAGACCTTACTTCATGCCAAATTTCAGGATTCTAGGTCAACGGGAACTACTCTGTGTACATTTTGATTCCCGTGAGTGTCGAAATTAACGTTTTTTGCGACATAAAAGGCCATCTTTTTTTTTTCACTTACTTAGAAGTTTGATTTTTTCACAGCTTCAAGGGACCGCAGACCTGAGTACTTATATATGGATTTTATTTCAACTACCTCAAAATTTCAACTAATCGAAACTTACCACTTTTTCAAAGGTCAAGACCGGTCCATTCCAGTATCCCAGCAGCAAGTCTCCAGTGCGAGGTAGCCGGCAGCACTGAAGCGGGAGGGGTCGAGCTTCCCCACTTGATACTTGGATCGTTACTGTTGGTTTTATTGGTTTTGTTGAGGACCTGTGGAAAGATTATGTGGTTTAATATTAATGGTTGTTTAAGTCCACTTCTGTATACGCTCGATTCGAACTAGTTTGTATCGAGACCATATTGGTGACTGCATGCAACAATGATCCTTAAATGCCTAGGTGAGTATCGCTATTAAAGAGTGGTTGAAATGTAAGTCTGTAACAGAGGCGTAGACTAATTTAGAAATGGGCGAATGCATATCAGCGAGGCCTTATTCTTTCATAAATTTGATAGCGAGACAGTGAATGTTGCAACCTAGTGTTCGACCACACGAGCCCAAATTAAAAAAAAAAAACCCTCGTTCTTAAAGAGGCCTCTTTTACACGAGGCACCTTCTGGTTTAGCCAGGCGAGGAGCCGCTTCGCTTACGCCTGGCTAGCCTACTGTCTATAATGGACCAAGAAGTCACATTGAGCAACTCAAGTACCCCATAGATCAATTCAATATTACTGATCAGTATAAATCCCTATCGACGTTCTCCACACTAAGAATTAATTCTATATAATATGTATATTGGTCATTATACGCTTGGTGGATGCGTGCTCACAGCTCACATACAAAACTGTGAAACTCTGTCGACGAAGCGGCAACGTCGTCCTACCGTGTCGTTGCCGCTATAATGACGAATACGGGTCTATGAAGCTACGCGTCCGTGGATAGTAGGGTTAATAGAGACGTTAGAAAGAATAAAGTGGGGACTACATTAGACCGACGCACACGTGGTCCACTCCGATTTGTACGTAGAGCAGCGTCGCGTGGCGTGGATCTAATGTAGCTCTACAAGTCTAGTTGCTATATAAAATGTATGGAGACCGACGCGCTCAGATTGGCGTACGTGGCCCACGTGTGCCCAATGTATTCTACCTCAATACTTTTAAAGAGACTTACCCATTCAACATAAGCCCATAATAATGGACAACCCCACTTCTCGTAGCAGCCGCTAGGCTCAACCGAGTAGCACCATCCTCTTCTTTAAGTTCCACATCTACAATCCTAGGAGCATCCTCGAGTACAAAGTTGTATGTAGGAGTGCTGGTGGTTACGGACTTGCTGATTGATTTCCTGCGCTGCTTCTTGTGTGGGGTCTCATCTCCGTTCTGTTGGGGTATGCTGTCTTCTGTTATTGTTACGTCCCAAAATGAGAGGAGGCGTTCGTTTCTGTGAAAGAGGGTTGATTTTGGGTATTTATTTAAGGCTTCGATATATGTGTACTACGCACTAGATTACGCGTGCCGAACACTCACTTCAATCGACTCAGGTGTAGTGTAATCCATACACCTTGAACATTGACTGGCCTGTTGGTCTAGTGGTTAGTGACAAATGTTTGTGTGATGAGCATGATCATTTGTTCTATGTCTGGGTGTAATTTATCTATAATATGTATGTATTTAGAAATAAATAAGTATGTTTATCAGTTGTCTAGTACTCATAACACAAGCTCTGCTTAGCTTGAGACTAGACGGCGCTGTATGGTCATTGTGGAATATTATAAAAAAAAAAAATTACACTGTTAAACGAAACGCGTATGTGCCAATATTTTCATGGCACTTAAGACATTTTGGTCGAGAAAAAAGTATCCTCAAACTTTTCAGTATTTTCACAAATATTTACCATGAATGTGCTTGTCTATCTCTAGAATATATGTCGATGATTTTAGGACAATAATTATATTATATCTACTAAACTATAAATTAGAATAAAAAGTAAACATTCTTCCGAAAATAGCATCTAAATTGGTTCTTAAATAAAGCTGCAATCAGCATTTAAAACTTTGTTAGGAAGACTATGTTTAAATACAAAATTTTGTTAAATCGTTATCCTTAACCAATCTGCTTTGATTTAATATTGAAATGCAGATAAAGTAATTAATTCGGTAGTGCACAAAACTTGAATTATTTGGGAATTATTTGTTTATTTATCCTTTATTGTACACCAACTTTGTGGTTTAAGCAACATCTTATGGCATGTAACTACTATAACTATATGAAGCACACGCATCAGCTAAATAGCTGCTAGTGTGTCTTACCAAATAATAAATAATAATAATGTTTTTGGGAGTTTTATTAATTTATTCTATTTGTGGGATTTTGTTTTCGGGAGTTTTATTCATTTATTTTATTTATGGGATTTTGTTTTTGGGAGTTTTGTCTATCAGATCATTTGCTAGGTGTATATGGATGCATTTGCATAAGGGTCATTCTTCTTTTCTACCGGCAATAAGTAATTTATTATCCTTTATTTTTGTAAAAAACTATTACATATGTATTCAAGGGCTTTAAGATTTAAATTGAATAGTAATTTTTTACTGGTATTTTTTTTTGTAATTTGGCTTGACAGAGTGTACGAAATACGCCTCCATCACATATTCTTAATACCGATTAATTGACAATCACGATAAAATACAGAGTACATAAATTATAAAATAAATTCAATTCAATTCAATTCATTGAATCCAATCAATGCATGGTCATGTGAAGAGGAGGGATCAATCGCATGTTACTAAAAGAGTTATGAGTTTACATGTGGATGGATTGAAAGGGAGACCAAAGAAAAGATGGATGAATTGTGTGAGAAGTGATATGAAAGAAAAATGATAGCGTGACGTATGACAGGACAGAATGGAAGAAAAAACCGTGTTGCGCCGACGCCAAATAAAACGGGTCAATGACAGGAAGATGATGATGCTGATGAATCAATTCATTTCCTTTTGAAAATTTAAAATTTTCCTTCGTCTTCCTTGAGGAATTGATTGGATAACACATTTGTCCCACCCGTACGGAAATATGCGCTTTGGAATTGTGGACACCAGCCCAACATACATACGACATGTTTTTGATAGACAACAATATTAGTACTTACTGTGATCCCTCAATAAGCCAGCAGACATCATTAAGCGTAGCTATCGTTAACAGAGCGGTGGGTGCGGCGTTGTGACCCAAGTTCTTGACGACGGTCGCGTCTCCATCGTGCAGTCGCCAGAGACGGACTTGGTATGACGCTGCCACCAGAAATCTGGCGGTTGTGTGCTAAAAGAAGAAGGATATTAAGGTTATTATAATATTATTAGGTAAGACACACTAGTAGCTATTGGCTGATGCATGTGTTCCAAATAGTATGGAGACATTTGGTCTATCCAATCAATTTTTGGAGCAGTTCAGTATAGGAGCTTTCACAACACTTTTAGGGAGCCTGTTCATATTTCCCGACAGCTATGTCCTCATAAGTGTTTATTGGCATTCAGTGTATTAAGGTCTTGATGGCTGGGTATATCATAGTATCCTAAGCCATTTTTTTTAAGGTCAAATCACTCTTTCTGGCTTCCTCAAGAGTTTTGGACACTTTATGTCAAAGTTTTCCTGATTAAAATGGAGCAGAGTTCATTCGGTTAGCCTTTATGTTCAAGGGCCACATTAACTCTTTATGATTCAATGTTTTAGGGCCACCGAAACTAAATTAGAGATAACTACTATTATTAATGATTGGCTAGCGTACGCTTTTGCGAAACAAAATTCAAAGTGCACGAATAATAGTTTGCGTAACAAATGTTGTTGTACCATTTAAAATCCAAGTAGTAATCTGCTAATTGCTCTATAGTAACTACAATAAATCATAAAACATAAATTTTGGTAAACTCACCTGTTTGTGTGGTACAATTTTGATGGCACAGACATTATTGCCGTGTTTATTCTTACTGTCAACGTTAATATTATACTTATATCTAATCGACGAGCTATGCAAGTTCCACTCGCATACACTATTATCCTTATTACAACTGTAAAGACCGTACAATCGGTGCCAATCTAGTGTACTTATAGCACTACTAGTGTTCTCGTTTGATAAAACGGTTTCAACTTTTGCTTGTGCTACAGAATATATTAAAATCTTTCCACTGGTTGTGCCGAGAGCAATGCAATGTGTTTCCTCAGATAAACTTTTTCGCTTTCCTCCTTTTTGTGGAGAACCCTGAAATATTAATTAAGTTTAGTTAGAGAGTCATAATGGCATAACCTTCCATCATTCATAGCACGTAAATCAAAGGAATGGAACAGTGCCCTGCAGCAGTCTTTCCCTCGGATATAATTTAAGTTTCTTAAAGCTAGAGTGAATAAGTTCTTAATAAACTAGTGTGATTCACCATCAACTATTGCATTAGGGCTCATATTATCATAATAAAATTTTGTGAAAGATTTAATGGATATTTGTTTCTATTTTTATTAATATAAGGCACATATTAGGTAAATGTTCTTTACATCATTTTTCAATTTAAAGTAATAAGGGATTTTTGAGGTATCTTTTAAGTTTTACTTCTTCTTTACACAATCACATTTTTATCTCAAAAATACAATAGATAACAATACAGGAACAACATAATTAGATAAGAAACTTAGATATTAACTATTTATACTAAAACACAAATATACAAACGGAAAATATACTCCGACATCAAAGTACTGTAAGACTAAATCACTAACAGATTTGTTAACTTTTATCTATGTTGTGGCCAGATCACAGAAATTGATCACTTCACAATATGGCAACGTAAAACTGATCAGATCGTATTAAATGTTAAAGTTTGATGATATTTAAATTTCGTTTGGCCTACTTTCTTTAGATCTTTTATTATCATTGAAATCCTACATCAATGATATGTTCAAACAAAGATTGGCATATAATCAATTGTTAATGTTTAAACGATCTGGCCAGTTTTAGACGGTCATATCATGAAGTGATCAATTCTAAGATCTGGCCACGACATCTACACAACATAACACAAAGAATGAACGGTATTTGAATGAAGTAGCTCATCAAGGTTATCCAAATAATAATGTGCCCAAATTACAATTTAAGGTTATATTTACATTTAATCTTGAATAACTTATTAAGGACATCATGAAGACACTTGTAAAGTTACGAATTAAGCTTTTAGGTAACTAAATACAAGTTAGTAAACAAAGTACTAAGGCCACACAAATATAAAAGGAAGTTTAAGGAATAAATCAAAACAAAACATTTTGTAACCAACTAGTAGGAACATATTTTAAATTACTTTTATCAGTAGTTGAATGGAAATTAAAGGTAAAAATCTAGCAAAAACTGATCAATGAACGCGGGAAAAGCAAGTATATGTAATAATTTACAATAACCACGTGTGTACGTACCGCTGACTGTGTGGCCGAAATCCATTGCAAACATGAAGGTGGTGAGGTCAAATGTAAGTCTGGCGTATACTCCTGTTTGAGTACATTAGTTTCTGTGTCCCATATCCTCAATCTACCATCCTGGGTAATGGCAGAATAATATTTTCCATCATCGGAAAACGCCGCCTCTGCCATGGTTCATTCCGAACTGACAACTGACCTGACAGCCGACGTTCCGTTCTTATGGTACTAGAAAACATCACCACTTGATGACTACAAAAATTACCTTAAAAATCAGTGAAAAAAAATTTTTTTACAATATCTAGTTTAATAAAAAATAAAAATAGATACGATTTTGAATAATTTTCATCGAAGTTTTATTATACTGAAAATTTCTAGGTAAAGAGACACGAATAAATTTTGAAACAAAAATAAAGATATAGCGTAGAGCGTCACGTTTTGACTTTAGTAATTCAATGTTAACATACTAAAAAATTATATATCTAGTTGCGTTCACTTATTGAAAAAGAAAAATAAATGTTAAAATGAGATTTCTAATAATATTAATTTGAAACTCTCTATGGTACTGGTACATACATATATACAATTAAATTAAATAAACCATAAAGAAAAGTGCTAAGTTAGTAGCAAGATTATAATTTTGTAGTTTCGAAACACTTCCTTGATAAAAATAATAAGGTCACTGATCTTGCACAACATTTTTGTGTTGCCAAATCAATAAAACAATCAATTTCCAATAAGCAGTGTCGTGTCGGACGTCACTAGCAGCTGTCACGTCTGACAATATTGTTGAGAATTCGGATCGGAGCCTTTCGCGTTTTCATAGTTCGTTTGCGCTCGATGTTGTAGGTGGAGTTCATATTTTTTTTTAGTTTTTGTGCTCTCGTTCCACTTTTCGAAAGTAATCTTTTATCATTTTTAAAATTCAATGCTGTGCGGTGTTATTGCCTTACTGTTTGGTTTCTAAAGTGATGTGTGAAGGCTGTACAAAAGTCTGATTGTGAATATGATGTCACTTTTATTCTGCGTTATACCTTGAAAACATGAGTGTTAGTGTTGAAGGGGACGTGTCGAGTCCCTTGTCGGATGGGCAGGATGCGACGATCTCGAAATCATCATCGGATAGTTTGAAGATAGATGAGGATCCTTGTCAGGATGAGAAATCGGAGCCTAGCACACCGAAACCCCATCCGATGGCGTTTACCATCGATTTCGGTGCCTCGAAGCCCGTTGATACTCGTAAGCTGGAGGAGTTAGCCAAGAAATCGCAGGCTAGGCATCAGAGAGTCCAGTCTATGTCGGCCAGTCTTACGCGGCCCAGTCCAACCCTTGCGCGGCCTCCGATGAGCGCCAAGCTCCCCCGCAAAGCTCAAGGATACAACTCTGAAGGCTACTTTTCCTCAGACCAGGAAGACAGCGGCCTATCAGGTTCTGTAAAACTCCGAAATAGTCCATTA
Source organism: Mythimna pallens (assembly GCA_961205895.1). Classification (NCBI taxonomy): domain Eukaryota; kingdom Metazoa; phylum Arthropoda; class Insecta; order Lepidoptera; family Noctuidae; genus Mythimna; species Mythimna pallens. The sequence continues at coordinate 13,378,551 of OY540849.1, read as the reverse complement.
GCACAAAATATAACGCACACAACATCGCCTATTACAAATAGACACATCAAATCCCCTGTTACTGACACTGTCCTGCCAAAACGCACGTCCAAAAGTCCTATAGTTGATAGTATAATGTCTAGGAGTGAAAATTTCACTTCTCGTCAAGGCCTGAACTTACCTTTGAAAGGGAATTCATATTCATTGAGAGAAGTGCACAGAACACCAAGCTATGGTAACATTAATAGGCATGCTATGGCCGATATTATTGACCAGAGTCCTGAAGGAGTCATGCTGACTGACATATCAAGTCCTGAATTAGATATTCTAACACCTGATAATGGTTTGTCCACCCCAGAGAACTCAAAAAGTCCATTGATACGCAAAAGTCGAGCTTCTTCTGAAACCCCTGATTTGTTCAAGAAGTGTATTATGAAAGAACCTCTGTATATTGAGGATGATATTGATGGACAGTCAGATAACTCATCAACTGGTACGTACACAATAGAAGGAGATAATTACACTGAGGAGCAGAAAGCTAGAATGAGTATTGATAGAACATTCGGGACCAATACTCTTACAAAGGCTATTGAAGAGACTCTCAAGAAAAAATCTAGTGAAAAAGATCCTGAATTAGTGTTTGATTTCCCTAACCCCCAAAGGGTAATAACAAAAGAGCCTAGGAGAGACATAGGCCTCCGTAGTCCATTACTAAACCAATCATTTGAAATACCAAAAGTTTGTAAAGACAAAAATGTGTTAGAAATCTCTTGCTGTTACGAATCACCTACTGAGAATGATTTGGCCGCTCAAACGTCAAAACAGATCAAATCAACAAGAAGTTACTTAGAAAAAATAAAGAATAGAGTCAGAACCATTACAGAGAAAACATTTGCAAAGTCTCCTCCAAAACATGATGACTGTGACGTTGGTAGCTTCACGTCCGTCACTACTTCAGGAGTTTTATCCTCTCGAATCCCTCCCAAAATAGAGCCCGTACTACGTAGATGTAGTTTAACAAAATCTGAAATAGACCAGACCGATTATGTACATCGGTTGTCCCGAGAAACTTCCGTACCAGTTTCATTGCCAAGTAGCAAGTTAACGTTAGACGACGCGAAATTTGAGAGTACTGCATTGAAGAATGCTCAGAAGGCCTTGAGAGATGAGTGTGGGGTTACTTCGGACATGACTCCAGAGCAATTAGTTGGCAAACTGTCTTATTTGAGCCTGAATCGATGTAAAGGAGATAAGACCTGGATTCAAGACTGGGCTGAGAGTGTAAAGAAGTATAATACTCATACGCTGACTAAATCGGATGTGGTGATCGATGATAGGCCACCGTTGAGTCCGAGACAACTGCCCGTCAAACGTGAGTATTTTTTTAAATTACTTATTTTTTTATTGCAATGCCTGCCTGTGTTTATGTGTTTAATTAAATTGAACCTACAAAAGTGTTTGAAAAGAGCAAAATTTTAGGAGATGTAAATTGACATTGTGGCGATGGCACTCAATTTTAGGAATAAATAAGAATGAATTATTTTTTTAAGATGAGTATTATTTATTATAAGTCAAGAAACTTACAAAATAAAATAGTTTTTATCTATCTATATATATAAAAGGAGAAACTGACTGACTGACATATCAACGCACAGCTGAAACTACTTACTGGGACTAGGAGCGTGAAATTTTGCACAAGGCTTCCTTTAATGACGTAGGCGAGCACTAAGAGAGGATTTTCCAATATCCACTCCCTAAGGGAATGAAACGGGTGTAGCCGCTGGCAAAAGCTAATCATATCATAACATAACAGACACAAAATGGTGTGGTAGATAGATAGCTCTGTTTTCCGATGCCTGCTAACACTGCGGGAACGTTAGAAAGTGTTACCACGGCCCTGGAACGCAAAGGGCAACTGAAGGAACATAGGGGCCTTACCATATGTCGTGTTAAAAAGTCAGTTGTATCGTGTTAAAAGCGGGATGAAGCTGTACACTGTATATAGTTCAGTTCAGTTTAGGTCGTAAAATGTATCGCGTTTAGTGCTCCTGGTAGGGCCGCAGGTGGGTTTTAGTCAGTAAAAGTCTGACGCCGATTTCACACCTCAAATAAATACAAAAAAGATAGCTCTATTGTAGCTGCTGGTTTTCTATCCATCCTCTTGACCTTACTAGCATTAAACCGCAAAATCTCATTATATTAAAATCATAAATAAATAAAAAAAAGACTGGTTACGGTGGGCGCAGTAGTTAAGCGATTAGCTTCTGCTCTGCGTGTCGCGAGTTCAAATAATTCCCGCACGGAACATATTATATGGCCTGCAAATAGGTGTTAGTTTCTGGGTATCTTGTGTCATATAAGTAAGTAGTACTGACGATAAAGGAGTAATGTGGAGCAATGTCCTATTATCGAGCAATGTTTTATACCTAAATAAATAGTTAAAAAAAAACACGTACAAAATGCGTCTAAAGAACCTTCAACAAAGCAATCATCAGTACCCTATCAAACCGGCTAATGACGCTTAACCACATCAACTAGCTTTCTGCTTACGACATGTCGCGTACACGTTCACCAATCATTTGCAATACGCTATAAACCTTACCAAATCTACCGGCGTTTGTAATCAATCAAGATTGCATAGTCAGTAAACATAACTAGGTACACGTATTTAAAACTACATAATAAACCTATAGAGAAACTAACGGAAATAGGTGGTCCTATTTTAAGTACTGGTTCTGCCCATAGAAATGAGCAACAGTCTTCAAGAAAGTCGTAATCTATTCCGAATGAGTCTCTCTATAGAGAATGGTCTCTAAAAAAGAAAGAGGAAGAAAAGCTAGCAGTCTGCCAGAGAAAAATGGAAAGAAGCATGTTAGGTGTCAAACTGGTGGATAAAATAAGTAATAAAAAAATTAGAGCAATAACGAAAATTCAAGACATAAGAGAGAGGATTCGGTTGCTGAAATGGAACTGGTCTGGTCATATATGTGGAATGGAAAACGATAGATGGACAAAAAAAGTAACAGAATGGCTACCAAGAGAGGAAATAAGAAATAAAGGGCGACAAAGAATTAGATGGAGAGACATATTTACACAAAAAGTTGGACCGGATTGGATGAGAAAATCTAGAGATAGGGAACTGTGGAAAACACTGGGGGAGGCCTACGCCAAAGAGGCGACTACTACCTAAAAGTATTATTATTTAATTTAATGTTATGATTATTATGGATTATTGTTTTGGATTATTGTTATGGATTATTATTGTCGATTATTATTATGAATTATTATTATGTAGGAATTATATATGATGTATAATTAATTAATTTAAAATGTGTTTATATATTGTTAGATGTGGTAGTAGAATAAAAGGCTATTTTATTTTATTTTATAACCTATTCCGAAATTATAAATTGGACAAGTGGTGGTACTAATTCAGGCAGCCGCTTTACTTGGTCTGTCCTAGAACCAACAAATCAAAGAATGTGATATCCACCAACCTACACTGGGTCTGCGGGGTGAATTAGAGCCTATTTTCTGCTATTTCCTCTCCCAGAGAGGAGGCAGAGTTCCAGCAGTAGGAACAATATAAAGCTATAATCATACTTCCTTCTGCCAGTGGCTTCGTCCACGTGAATATCGGTTATTGCGGACGCGAAGTTGAAGTCAGAAGCCAGATAAAAATTAGCCTATGTCCTTCCTTAGGGTTGAACCTTAATCCGTACCGAATTTCATGAAAATCGGTTCACTAGTTCAACCGTGAAAGCGTAACAGACAGAGTTACTTTCACATTTATAATGTCTAGAAAGGGGGAGACTCCTGATGATTATGACGGTCTATGAAATAGTGCAGAAGACGTGCAGTTATGTTCCAAACAAATTAGGCTACGGCTAGATGATGCATCGTCCCACTGGAAGGCAAACGCTTTTACGTCGGATTTATCCGACAAAAACTTTATTCAATCAGGGTCGCACTTCCACGACCAAATACTCCATCTCGTCCGCACTTCTGTGACTTATGGGGATTGAAGAGCTAAACGAGATGGAGTACCCAGTCGCTAGTCGCAAACACAGGACTCTGGCGTGGAAGGACGCGAAAACACTCGTCGGACTAATCCGACGCGGGTGATTTGAAGGATAATATAATAATAATCCATTAATCACCTCATGCTTGCTCACTGCGAATGGTTTTTCAAGGATTGAGTTTACCTTATTATGTTTTTTTCTACCCACACCTTATTACCCGTATTACTCATACTTTGAACTCGACAAAACAGAGACAGACATATCCATAAAGCAAGCGTACCTAATTAACTCCGAGATTAATACTATGGTTTCCAATTCACGTGTGATATTCTAACTAGAATAATCTCTTTGCTGTGTATATACACGAGATAGACTGCTCTATAAGAGCCCCTTCCTGGCCTCATATTTCTCATTACTAAAGCTCGTAATTAACCCCGACATGAAGTCAGTCTCCTTTTGACGATACTTCGCCAAGATCGTGGCTATCTTTGGCATTGCTTTGTGTGAGGAAAAAGAAAGTAGGTCTCTGAAAATACTGATCCAATTGGAATAAAGAATGTCCAGTAGAAATATACATTATTCCTGAGTGACATGGGCTAAGTAAAAATGTTTGATGCCCAGATGAGCACGGGTCAACGGGTCAAAATACATATAAGCATAATAATCAGCCTTTTAATGTTCCCACTGCTGCGACTCAGGCCTCCTCTCTCTAGGAGAGGGAATGGGCCGTAATCCACCACGCGGGCCCAGTGCGGATTAGTGAATATCACAAGTTTTGGTTCTAGGACATGCCGGTTTCCTTACGATGTTTTCCTTCACCGTTTTGAGAGCAGTGGTGATGAAATAAATCACACAAAGTAATGCGCCTGGCTGGGTTTGAAGTTTGAACCGTCGACTTACAACTCGTAAGTTGGGGCCGTTACCACTCGGCCACCACTGCTCCAATCCTCCACTGTAAACTAATGTAAATTAAGTCTAATAGCAAGAGTCGATCTTGACGATACTGAACACCCAAAACTATACATGAAGTCTGAGCAAAATGCACTCGCTTTTACGCTATTATTGTTAACCATGTTAGTTTTGATACAATTCTGTCCGTACGATAAGATAAAGTACATAGATGTAGCAAGCAAATGATTCATGCATAAGGCGAGTGGCGAAACTTAAACGGAGAATTGAGATATTATATACATAACTAGCCTGTGCTTCGCTCGCGTAAAATTAGGTTTCTCTATACAAACTTTGGACCCCCGTTTCATCCCCTTAAGGGGTGAATTTTTGAAAATCCTCTCTTAGTGCTCGCCTACGTCATAAAAGGAAACCTCGTGCCAAATTTTACGCTCCAACTCCCAGTAGTTTCGGCTGTGCGTTGATATGTCAGTCAGTCAGTTTCTCCTTTTATATATGTACTAGCACTTTGCCCGCGACTACGTCCGCGCACATCGCGTTTGGACTTCAACCTTTAAAACACTTCCAAACTTAAAGAGTAGTTTGGAAAAGTTTATCACAATTTAATAAGATAAGGTTTTTATAAGCTTTCTTTATAAACAACATTCTTCGTAGTTCTAAAGGGCGTTGCCAGAATCACCAGACTGCAAGGTGAGCTCACGCGCGAGCATGCCACGTAGAACTGCCCGTGCGAGAAACAGGGTTGGCGCAGGTCAACTCCAGCAAATTTAAGGGTTTGGCCCTGTGATTTATTTATTGTCATCGCAAAGCAAACCTTCAAAGGAAACTGTAGTCTTTTGAATTCAAAAGGAAGATCGTTCGGAATTAATGGAATATGCGGTATGAACACTGTTTCTCCCTGGGCAGACCCGGTTAAAATAATAACCTCAACAATATTGCGATGCAATGCTTTTACTTGCATCCTAGTACCATTACATAACTTCGGAGGGTTCAAGTTCCTAAGCAACATCACGGGTGTGCCCACACGCAGTGCAAGTTTATGGTATGGAAGGCCAGCTGGATTAATAGTGTTCAGAAACTCAACCGGATAGTGGACTGCTTCGTCTGCATTTACCACCGTGTCTATTGAACTATACACTATAGGCGTCAATATAGCTCTTTCTCTTAGCCATTCCATTGGTTTGTCTTTTATTTGAGCCACACCAGTATAATTTTTTTCAATCATCTCTTCGACTGTACTTACTACCGTGCATAATTTTTCTGGTATGACTATAACCCCATCTAATTCTTGATACTTGCCGTTTCCTAATTGGAGTAAAAGGTCTGAAAATTCTCCTGCAGAGACGTCTCCTCAGAGATGTACTCTCATATTTTTCGTTAATTTAAGAATTTTAGTATAGGGCCATAAGTGAGATCTTTTAATGCATACTTTGATTTCATCCACTCGTGTCCCTTTTGGTATCGTTTTTAACTGGTAACGTTTGGCAAAAAAAAAAAAACTCCTGCCAGCAATACTTACTGTCATACCACCCATTAAGTTGTCGTTGCTTCGTATGTCCTGTGACTTCTATTTAATGCTTAAATAGCTCTTTTGTGCGCCATTGTGCTTTCGTCCCAGACTATTATTTTCGCTTTACGTAACAATTGGGCAAGATTACTTTGCTTGGAAATGTTGCACATTGGCGTCTCTACATTTGATAAATTAAGGGGCAATTTCAAAGCAGAGTGTACAGTTCGACCACCTAACTAATAATGTGCGGCGATCCCAGAAGACGCGACCGCCAAAGCGATTCCGCAAGTACTTCTTACTGTTGCTAAAATTAAATTGATAAGATATGTTTTACCAGTCCCACCTGGTGCATCTAAAAAGAACATTTGAACTGGAAACAATTTTTCTTTAATTTTTTCCTCCGAGGGTTGCATAGACATAATGACGTACATAAGTCATAGTGACCTGAGTTCGCTCGTGCATATATCTCGGCCCACCGGTGAAAAAGGACGGTAATACCACTATTTGACCCAGCTGATGAGCGTCAACATCTTGTCTACCGATGGCGTCCTTAAGGTGGACATAGCTATCGGAGCGTAACTTTGCCTGATTATTTCTATGAAATTTAGTCTCTCAGTTTTTACGTACTAATCTACCAAATATTGTCTAAAATGAGCATCAAAGTGAAGATGGTAATTTTCCTCATTTTCCCTGACCATGATGTAGTATGAATAAAAGCTTGATGCTGACACTGTCTTTTTCTGAAGTAATTTTGTTTCCGGGTCTCGCTGTGGAATAGCAATTGAATAACCGTCTTCTCCGCGGCTGAACATTACAGGATATTACAAAGCATCGTATGAGCGATGTATTTTACTAATTATATCGCGACGCTCGAACTATTGATCTAATAACACCAAAGCAACTTAATTCATTTGTGTGGTGGTTGTTTTTCGGCGTGTATAACTGACTTGAAAGTTTTACAGGAGGAAGGAATTCTGTCAATGGTACTCTTCATGTCCCTGATATAAGGATTGACTTCGTGCAACATTTTTTGCAGTTGTTTTATTAAATTTGGTTTTAATTGCGGGAAATTACAGCATCTTAAATTTGCTTCTCTTTCATCTTCACCCACGATAAATTTGTAAAAACTGAGCTGTTTGACCGGGTTCTGACAATAAACTGCCAATTAAACTTGATAAACTTGTCCCTGTACTTTGAAGGTTGGCATATATCCATCTCCACCAACTTGTTTCCCACCAAACGACGTCATTTGGAAACAATTGTTGTATTTACGAATGTTCGAAATAAAATGTTTATGATCAGGATGGAGATCCATTATCAAACTGTAAAAGGATTCTGGAGGTGTATTCAATAATTTGAGTTAAACTTTACCGCTGCTGCAACACATCTCAGGAGTTTCGTCCTTCCATTTAAACGCATTACACCAACAACATTTATGATTCATATCATCAATTGAAACTACATTATCGAATTCGTAATTTATTTCAGGTTTATATATTCCTAAAAGATACTTGATCTTCCATGGCCGTACTTCAGGATGTGCTTGCTGGTAATTTTCAGCGGCTATTTTTCATTTGGCATTTCCGGTGTGCCAAAGAAATATTTACTGAGTATATTTTCTGAGCTCGTCTAACTTAAATCTTCCTTGTCTTGTCTGTATATCTGGGCCTCTTTTTTGTAATGCCGTCATGGACTGTGAAGGAATGTCCGTAGAAATTACTGAATATGAATCTAAGGAATTTAGTGGCACAATATCGTAGGTACTTCATCATATTTCGTTTTCTTCACATTTATGTTTTCCTCGTCAGAATTAACAACGTCTGTAGGATGAAGTTCTTCATATGAAAAGTAAGCATCGAAATGACCATTTGAAAGATTTTGTGTAAAGCGAAGACGTTTTATCGGGTAACCTGGAGTACCTGCATTTACATACAATTCACCGTTACGATAAACTTCGAAAATACCATACCAACTAAATCTTACATCCAGTTACTTATCTTAATTTTATTATTATTCAAAATGTTACGTAAGACTGTTTAAAAAATATTGTTTTGTAATTAACTTTATGTTTTCGTTTGTACCAATTTGTGTCAGTAGATGTCGTTGTACGTATATAAATCACAAAATTGATACGTTATTATAGGATTAGGTTATCACAATGGAAAAAGAATAAGATATTTTATACAAACATGGATGATAACATTTCACCAATACAGGGATGAATGTTGTATTATTGTTTGAGAAAGTATTATATTAAATTAATTTTTTTACCCACATTTTTGAGTAAAATAAACCACTATGTAAAATCTTTCCGTAAAATAAATAATCGCTATTTGCTCTGTTAGAGCTTGTTTTTCTAATTTCTAACACCGAGTTGCGAGTAAATTAGGATGCGCAGTAAGACTTCAAAAATCCTGAACACGATAAGGAACACTTGACTCGACCCTAAACCGTAATTTGAGGGTAGTTTTGGAAAACGACTAATGCGTATCTTTATTATTTATTTAAAAGTGTATTCGTGCAAAGTTTCAAGTTTATTAACCCAAGAAATAAGATTCTCCCATACAAACTTTAACACCCCCTAAATCTTGCACTGGGGGGTTTTACTGAAAAAAAAATATCGTAAACTTTATAACTAATTTAGGTTAATATTTGTACTAAGTTTTGAGTTAATTGGCCCTCGAAAAAAAAAATTGCTTACATACGAAATCCCCCCTTTTCACCCCCTTAGGGGCTGAATTTTGGAAAATCCTTTCTTAGTGCTCGCCTACGTTATGAAAGGAAGCCTTGTGCAAAATTTCACGCTCCTAGTCCCAGTAGTTTCGGCTGTGCGTTGATATGTCAGTCAGTCAGTTTCTCCTTTTATATATATAGATATAGATTTCGCACATGCAGTGTAAAGGCAGCTGCATTTTAATTAGACTTATCAATGCCGTCTAAAAGGCATGGATGAGTCTAATGCCTTCTAAAAGGTGGTAACCAATGATTGGGGCCTGCCCTGTATTCTGTTCTACTATTATTATTATTTGGCTTGACACACTAGCAGCTATTAGCTGATGCGTGTGTTTCATATAGTTTGGAGATATTTAGTCTGTCCAACCGATTTTTAAAGCAGTTCGATGTGGGAGCTTTCACAACACTTTTCGTGAGCCTTTTCCATGCCTGTTGACATTGCTTCAAAGGCTTCTTTTTGGATGCATTTCCCCTTAACTTGAAGGAATGTCCTCGTAAATGTTTGTTAGCATTTAATGTGTAAAGGTTTTGAAGGCTGGGCACATCGTAGTATTCTGTGAGTATTTTATAAGTCTCAATAAGCTTGCCCCTTTGTCTACGTTGTTCCAGTGTGATAAGGTCAAGTTCTTTAAGGCGTTTTTCGTAGGATAGATTGCGAATGGTACGGACCATTTTTCTATGTGTAGATATTTCTGCTAGAGAATAAATGGGGTTTTCTTTTGCTAACAGAATTAGCACTCTAATGATTTCATTGACTTTCGTATCTGCATAAAGTATTTTAAGAGCATCTGCCGCATTAAAAATATTAGCTAGTCTGCAAAGTTGTTGCAAAATTGCGAGGCTTACTACTTAAGATGCAGCATTCAAATATGTATATCGTAATTAACATTCGTTCGTCCTCAATAAAATACTAATGCGGAAAAAATATTGTACAAAGTATCATATTCATTACTGAATCATCAATTGAAATTTGACATAAACAATAACGGGAAAAATGTGGTCAACAATGCGTCCTCCCTAACTAATATGTTTTAAATGTTACCAATGAGACAGACAAACATGTCTAAATCTGGGGAAGTTTGTTATGTCTATTCTACCTACCACACTAAGAAGTGGTGAGGTAGGAGCATTTACAAGCCTCAAAAGGAAATAACGGAACCCTTATAGGATCACTTTGTTGTCCGTCCATCTGTCTGTCTGTCTGTCAAGACCCTTTATCTCGGGAACGTGTGGACGTATCGAGTTGAAATTAAAACTATACATATACTCAGGTCTGCGGTCCCTTAAAGCTGTGAAAAAATCAGAAATCTACGATAACGGAAAAAAAAAATTAGACTACTTCACGTTGATCCAGATTCCTGAAATTTTGTACAAAGCAAGGTCTTATAACACAAGTATAGGTATAAATATGAAAACAAAAAATTTGTTGTAACATCATAAAGAAATATATTTTTTGCGATTTTGAAAAAACTTCGAGACTCCAATCAGGAATTGAACTCTTTACATAGGTAAGTTTGTACGGAACCCTCAGGGTGCGAGTCCGACTCGCACTTGCCCAGTTTTTTTTCATTTTTGCCGTTCTAAAAGTGCATTTGAAAGGGGATTTTCTGCTACGAGATAGCAAGCTCACATGTTTATTTATAACTTTATCGATCAATATTGTTCGTATACTGCTAATTTGCAAAGATAATGTTATCTTAATGTGTTTTGTTCTGCCTGTTCTTAAATGACGCTGTTGTAGATAAGAACTGAATAATGCTTTTCCCTCTATAAACGTGCCTAATCATGTTTACTTTGGATCTTAGAGATAATAGTCTTCTAATGGCTGCATTATTTCTAATCGAGGCGATTCTTCTTTTCAAAAGCGTGACCCACGATGCAGTTTTAATAAGACAAACCGTCATACTATCCATAATTGTGAGCGTAAGGGCTTCGAAAATGTCGGAGGACACGGTGGAGCATACGGTATAGGCTTGCTCCTCTTGGGCGGATCACCGCTCGTCATACCATCAATAATTGTGAGCGTAAGCGCTTCGAAAATATCGGAGGAGACGGTGCAGCAGGAGTAAGCCTAAACCATATTGTAGGCTTACTCCTCTTGAGCAAATCACCGCTGTGTCTTCGTGGAGGCAATCGGTATCCGGCCGTTCAGTAACCGTTCGAATCGAGCGAGTCATCTATGGCGAGTAGTACTTCAGGTGCGCTTCAAAGAGATGCCAGTAAAACCGTAGGGGCCCAGTAGGGCTAATGCTCGCTAGGGCAATGGGAAATTAAAGCCGTGGTCCAACAACGCAAAGGGCAACCGAAAGGTAATCAGTAAAAGTCCGATACGCCCTCCAGCTCAACCCTAGAGAAGGTCCGGGAGTCAATGGATGATTTCTCACTTCAAATAAAAAGGGCTTCGAAAACGTAGATATAAACCAGTTTTGAAGTCCGCTAAGTAAAGGTATATCTCATGTTATCTATTATTCTCTAGCCTTAGTTCCTATTTACTAGCTTCTGCCAGCGGCTTCGCCCGCGTGAAAGTAGGTTTCTCCGAATAAACTTTGGACCTCCGTTTCATCCCCTTAGGGGGTGAATTTTGGAAAATTCTCTTTTAGTTCTCGCCAACGTCATAAAAGAAAGCTTTGTGCAAAATTTCAAGTGTCTTACTTCAAAATCATAGGACTTTCATGTCATACAAACTTCCAGCTCCCGTTTTACTCCCTTAGGGGTGGAGTTTCGTAAAATCCGTTCTTAGCGGATGTCTACACCCTATAAGATTTCGTGATTAATCAGTGAGTGGTATTTCGCAAATTTACGTGGAATATCATCAAATGACTTCTTTCGCTCTGGTTGGAGCGAAAAGGAGTGTCAGACTTAAACTGACGAACAATCCACCTATTTTCCTTCAGTTACCCTATGCGAGAGCCCTGGTATGTCGTACGAATGATCCAGCAGACTCCTTTCTAGCTTTATCATCTTTCAAATGCATTGTTTCTATGGGCACTTTCCCAACGTCATTTTCGTCATACCTCCACATGGCATTAACCACAAAATCCTATAAATAATCGCGGAAAAATAAGTCTGGAAACCACGTAATAGAAAACAAAGTTCTAGAAAACACACGCGCAGTTTCCCTTAAATAAACTCCATGTAAAATTGCAATAAACGACAAAATTGAGGCAGTTATAACACGCATATTAGCATAGTTTCTTGTTTGCAACAATGTCCCTATTTGAGATAAACGGAGCGAGACTTAGAAAATGATTGTCATGTTTGTAAATATATACTCCTAACTTGGTTTGAAAGTGTGTCATGTCGGTTGTTATGTCTATCTATCTGATAACTGGTATATATTTGCGATAGTGGTTCCCCCACGGCCTTGGTAGCGTTAGATATGGTACTCTTTGTAGAAATGTGGGTCCGAGGTAGTACCTACTATCCCCGTAGATATTTGTCAATTGGCCTTTATGAATTGAGCTACATCTGTCAGCAGTTAGCACGAAATCACACTTTGCTACGTTTCTTCTTCTGCTGTGAAGTGACGTGACAGGTAATGTCATTGCCATAATCTACTATATAAAAATAAGTCGGGTTTTCGTTCCTGACGCTATAACTCCATAACGCACGAACCGATTTCAACGGTTTTGCATTCGTTGGAAAGGTCTCGGGCTCCGTGTGGTTTATAGCAAAGAAAAGAGTAGGGTAGAGTAGGGTAATTTTTTTTTTTTTACTAAATCCCGCTTTTGGGCAGAACAACGTCTGCCGGGACCGCTAGTTATATATATATTTTGTATTTAGTGTTTGGCGGGAACGCTAAAAGAAAAGTCATTTGTCTAAGTCTGCGGTTGTCAACGCATCAAAATGCACTGAACTATTTTTTTTTTAATTAAAAAAAAAAACAGTTCTAATTCCCGAATTGAGATACGAAGATTTTTCCGAATGGCAAAAAGTTTTTTTTTGTGACTTAATTATAAATTTACAGTTTTTAGATTTTTTCCTATACTTGTGCTATGAGACCTTGCTTCATGACAAATTTCAGGATTCTAGGTTAACGGGAAGTGCCCTATGAATTTTGATTCCCTTGAGAGTGTCGAAATACACGTTGTTTTTTGCGACATAAACGGCCGTATATTTTTTTTTCACTAACTCAGAAATTGTATTTTTTCACAGCTTCAAGGGAACGCAAATCTGAGTATATGGTTTTAATTTTAACTCGATACCTCTACGTATTCCCGAGATAAAGGGTCTTGACAGACAGACGGACAACAAAGTGATCCTATAAGTGTTCCATTTTTTTCCTTTTAAGGTACGCAACCCTAAACAAACGTCATTCATATCAAATAAAGACTCAACAACGGCGCCTGTATATCTACCCACTTTAAAAGTTTTTTGTAAATGTTGTATTATTTCTCATAACTCAACAATTTCTCCTTATTGTTTAACAATACATTCCTAAACCTTGTGACTACTTAAAGCAGTATTGTCATCAACCACTACATACCTTTCAGTTCGTTTCCCTTTCGAACGAGCTCGGTGAAATATTTATGAGTATGAGTGTCGGGTCGGTACCATACGGAAGAATTTTACGAACGTTCTGTGAATGACCGAGGTATTAAAGATTTGAACTTGGGGCATTGTTTTCTTAAGTTCATGGTTCGTATTCTATAGTATCAATGATATATTTGTGTGTAAAACTGATTAACAGTCCATAAATATTATATGCGCAGTCAAAAATTACTGAACGGATTTTCGTGCAGTTTTCAACATAGCATAATCAGCCTTTTAATGTTCCCTCTGCTGGGACTCAGGCCTCCTCCCTAGGAGAGGGAATGGGCCGTAATCCACCATTCCGGGCCCAGTGCAGGTTGGTGAATGTTTCACGTCTTCGAATTTTTGGTTCTAGGACATGCCGGTTTCCTTACGATGTTTTTCTTAACCGTTTTGAGAGCAGTGATGATGAAATAATTTACACAAAGTAATGCGCCTGGCTGGGTTTGAAGCCGCGACCTACAACTCGTAAGTCGGGACCGTTACCACTCTCCACCACCACCACGACTGCTCTTTTCTTAGTTTTCACCAATAGAATAATAATAATAATAATAATTCAAGAAGGGTTTATGTTGGCCATTCAGGACCAAGTCATTAATACCAAAAATTATAGAAAATATATAATAAAAGATAGTACATTAAGAAATGATTTATGCAGAAAATGTCACAGCAAACCGGAAACAATTCAACATATTACTGGTGCTTGTATGACATTGACACAGAACGATTATACTCACCGACATAATCAACTTGTTAACATCATACACCAAAAACTCGCAATTAAACTTAAACTCATGCAAGACGCATACACACCATATTATAAATATTCACCAAGACCGGTTTTAGAAAACCAATTTTACAAAATATATTACGACCGCACTATAATTACAGATCACACTATATATAACAATAGACCCGACATAACACTTGTTGATAAAGAAAACAAACATGCTTACATAATTGATATAGCAGTCCCAAACACTAATAACATTCAAAAAACTATCACGGAAAAAATTAGGAAGTACACAGAATTACAAGAGGAAATCACAAGAGTTTGGAAAATGAATAGAGTCACAATAGTCCCAATAATAATATCAGCAACAGGTGTTATTCCAAAACAAATATTCAATAGTTTTAATGTTCTCAATCTATCAAAATACACATACCTAACACTACAAAAAGCGGCTATTTTGAACACTTGTCGTATAGTTAGAAAATTTTTACAACTGGACTTAGATAATAATTTAAATTCAGTTCAAAGTCTTTTACCACCTTAAACCAATAATTAGGATCTCACCTTGGTTCATACCCGTGAGATTCTAAAAGAACACCAGGCACCAGCCTGAGAAAAATTGCCTAAAAAACCATAATAATAATTCAAGCGGAAGGTTTATATGTAGATGAACGTAGAGAAAGGTTGGGTAGGGTCGCTAGTTAAAAATAATACGTTTACGCGTCAAATCTAGTTTACTAGATGAGATCGGTATTTCCTATCTGTCGATTCTGAAAAGAAAATAATCCTGAACTGAATTTAAGAGATCAAGTCTCTTTTGAAGTCTGTACTACATTATTATTAAATAATAGTCTGATCACAAGAGAGTCAGAAAAGTTAATATCGAAGGTGATCTCTTGAGTAGAGTGTCAGGTTGTGTCACATTCATTGTGCGTACAGCTAAGGAGTGAAATTCCTTGCCGGAATCTGTGTTTCCTGATGGCTACAACCCGGGAATCTTTAAGTCAAGAGTGAATAGGTTGCTTCTAGGTAAGCGCGCTCCAACGTCGACCGCATCGTCGCTTTCCATCAGGGAGTGAGATAGGGGTCAAGCGCGAAACTATAAAGAATAAACAAAAAAAAACTTGGATTTGAGAGGAAGGCTAAGGGCGGAATTCATCAATAAAACTAATCGCTTGAGCCAGGCTAGGTAAAAAAAATGGTTTTGCTATCGACACGCTAAGAAGAATTTCCGGTATGTAAAGGATGGTGACCAATCCACGGATCGACCTCGGAAGTGCTGCTTCACTTTCAATATCGACCTGTGCCGCTGTTTTGATTTAGCCACGAGCTCAACAGCAAAAAACAGAATGTAAACAATTAAATAGCTCGGACCGTTGAACCTAAGGCGTATGCTTTAAGGGTGTGATCCAATCAATGTCTGTTTGTGCCACAATTTAGTTCCATTCACCTATTCAATTTTGTTTATGGTTGTGCCAAGGTTGTCTTCTTTTTATTTATTAACTAGTTGACCCGACCTATCTCGTTCTGTCAAAGAGGAAATGTCTGACTAAAACCTGACCCTAAATGGCCGCGTCAATTTTTAAACGACTTAAACTTATATTTTTGTTTGTTATAAAAAAAAACTTTTAACAAGTTTTTTTTTTTAAATTCAATAAAGAAATATTAGACCTTGCTTCATGCCAAATTTCAGGATTCCAGGTCAACGGGAAGTACCCTATGAATTTTGATTCCCTCGAGAATGTCGAAATACACATTTTTTGCGACATAAACGGCCGTATCTTTTTTTTGTTAACTTAGAAGTTTGATCTTTTCGCAGCTTCAAGGGACCGCAAACCTGAATATATGGTTTTAATTTCAACTCGATACCTCCACACGTTTCTGAACTAAAGGGTCTTGACAGACAGATAGATAAACGAACGGACAACAAAGTGATCCTATAAGGGTTCCGTTTTTTCCTTTTAAGGAACGGAATCCTAAGAAAAACTACTTACCACTGAAAGTAACAAGTTGTGTTCCCAACCAGTCAAATAAATACTAGGACTTCAAAGGTAACGATGCTGTTATATATACGAGATAATTCACGCACTGACGCATATCTAACATCTGTGTTTGGAACTTTTTGATGGTAGCCTGTTTGTCTTCGCTATAAACGTGAAACAGCTGGATTTGTTGTGTTTTTCCTATTTGTTTGTATCTTATAGCTGGATTTAGATAATATAGTAACCTTGAAGAATGCGTAATAACTCGTTTTTAAACCTTTCGTCGAATTGGTCCGACGAACGAGTGTTTTCGAATCATATTCGCCAGGGTCGCGTGTTTGTGCCTAGGTACCCCATCTCGTTTAGCTCTTCAATCCCATCAAGTGACAGAAGAGCTGACGAGATGGAGTATTTGGTCGTGGATGTGCGACCTTGGCTGAATAGACACGAGAGTGTTTGTCAAAAGATTAACCGACTTCCAAAAAGAAGGAGGTTCTCAAGTTGTATGAATGTTTATTTTTTTTATCTTGTTCTGCGATATCTTCGTCAAATGTTAACCGATTTTGATGATTCTTTTTCGAGAGACTGGAAGCTAGTGTGGACTAATCTGTGGTATCTACTTACCTAGTTGAAATTTCTTTATAAAGGAATTCTTCATTATTTCTTGCAGGGTGCTAACTAAAAGCTGACGCGCTACATCGCATCGCATTTGTGACATTCATTGCTCCAAATTATCATCATGGCTTCAAAAGCCTGAGGTCCTACCACGAGCTCTTAACGTGATCCATTTGACGACCCAAACTGAACTGTTAAAGGGATGGAGCTAGGGTGTATAGCTCTAACCTTCTTTCTCGCTCGTACTTTAGACATTTTAATACGTCATATGGTAAGGCGAACGTCTGTCCTCGAATGCCTTTAAGATATTCCCATTTGTGTATCACAAGAGAATCAGACGGACCCTTTGTAAATGATCATTCAAGCGAATAGCATTTAGTCTGGAGAAGGGTTGTTGACCCCGAAAATATTTGGAAAGAGGGTAGAACCTCGTCCAAATTTCCATAGTCTAGAACTCGTTGAAACGGAACATAACATTCTAAAATAAAGAATTTTCAATGTTTGTCGGAGATTTTTTTTTTTTGCATTTTAGGAAAGCTTACAGACTATTATTAACATAATATATGACAATAGTAAATAACTAAATTGCTAATTACAAGCTTCCACATGTATAATGACAAAAAATATTGTATAAAATTGGTCCCACAATACCTCAAACTGTTAGTAAATTAACCATTTCACGAACAAGAACTGTCAAGAACTGTCAAACTGCAGGGGCGCCATAAACAAAATGGTGGCGGAAATATGACTTTTTACAAATAAAAACGAAAAAAAAAATATAGGAGGGTATAGACTATAAAATATAATGCGTTCAATTTATAGGAAATTTATCCAAGAACGTAAGTAATCAAACTTGTTCATACAAAAGTAGTCTCTAATTGTTGAAAATAGGGCCTACAATGAAGTGGGAGAGAGTGAACGCCGGCGGTCGCTTGACTTTCGGCCGAATGCGCGATGACGTCACGCGCGACCGCCGGCGTTAGCTTGACTCTCAACAACAAACAATAATAATATACTTAAATTTCAGGTGCAAATAGGTGCTAGTTGCTCAAAAAATGGCTTTGCTAAGAGCTTCCTAACTGTGCCCGCGTTGGTGCAAAATAGTTTAATGCCGGGTTCACATGAAATCCTTTTAAAACTGCGATTGGCTCTCAGAAAAAATGCATTACGCCTATAATTAGTGATAGTAGATTCGAGGATAATTCCTTTTTCTCCAACTATTGTTCCATTCTTTGTCAATCTATCTGCCAAGCTTCTTCCATACAATATTTAGGGATGATTTTCAGTATAACAGATAAAACATATTTATTGGTAAAAAATACTTTTTATTCATTTTCATTTTTTTTTATATATATTTTTTTTACCTGGTTATGGCTGAATACCAGCATTTTACTTGTAGCGATTGTTTATCTGTGGCCTTTTTAGGGTTCCGTGTCTCAAAAGGAAAAAACCGAACCCTTATAGGATCACTTTGTTGTCCGTCTGTATTTCTGCCTGTCAAGACCCTTTATCTCGAGAATGCGTGGAGGTATCGAGTTGAAATTAAAACCATATACTTGCAAACATATAGCGCAGGTCTGCGGTCCCTTGAAGCTGTGAAAAAGTCAAAATTTTAAGTTAACGAAAAAAAAAGATACGGCCGCTTATGTCGCAAAAAACTTGTATTTGTGCACTCTCAAGGAAATGAAAATTTGGCATAAAGCAAGGTCTAACAGCACAGGTATAGGAATAAATCTAAAAACAGTAAATTTATTGTAGCGTCTTCGAGATTTCGAGAGTTTGTACGGAACCCTCAGGGCGCGAGTCCGACTCGCACTTGCCCAGTTTTTTTGAGGTTCGAACCATCGAGCATAATAGTGATCGCGACGGAGCGAAAGAGCGCGGCGTAAAACCAACTTGTTTTCCTTCAGTTGCACTTTGCGTGAAAGGACCGCGGTGACTTTTTCGAAATTGAACAACTTTTTTTTTTCTTTACGATTTAACATTTAAAATACAGTTTACGTTTTAAAAAACGTTTACTTCAAGATGAAACTCACACCAGGCCCTTTATCCTCTACAATCCACTTTACTCTGTAACATATCAACGACAAGACTATTTTTTAGACTTAACTTCTCGTAACCATAAAATCGACGACGACGACGAAAAAGACGGCTGGACGGCTTAGGTACTTTTTTGTAATAAGGGCAAAAGTAAAAATCATTTCGGTATTTCAAATGCTTCATTATTTCATAAAGGTCAAACTGTAGCCAGAATGCACGAGCAACATTACGTGAGCTTATTACTAGCCATCCTTAGTTCTTATTTCAACTGTATCGCCGCCATTTGTAATTTGAAATACGTGGGAATGGAATGTTTTCATTTTGAAATTGGAAACTGCATTTGAATGTGGCTAATCGAATTGAGTCTATGGTATGCTATTGTTTATATAAATGTCCAACGAAATGGGCAATATGCAGGCTTTTTATTAACATTGAGGGTTATTGAGACCACGTTTAAGTAAGTATGTATTTGGTATTAGAAATATTTATGGGGCTGAAAGTTTCTAGAGTGGCGACCGCGTACTGGATCTCAGCGTTGGTAGGCCTCCCACAAGATGGACGGATGACCTGATTAGGATCGCGGGAATTCGATGGATTCGAGGCGCAAAGGATCAGTCGTTGTGGCGACACTTCGAAGAAACCTATGTCCAACAGTGACAGTCAGTGACAGACGTCTTTCGGCTAAATTGATGAATGATCTGAAATCCCTTCCTTCCGAAAGACCTTTCGAAGGTGTAAACATTTCTTTAGGGTATTTTGATTACTACCAGAAATAAGATTGTCTTACGAAAAACATAGGTTTCATGTCACTATGTCGTTAAAAACAACATCAATCTAGCTAAACGAAACTCTTCCTCAATTGAAGAGAAGTCATTTAAAACGGTTACTTAACATAATCGCTTTCCAGTGAACTCATAAGTGTTGCCTTAAGGAAATACGTTATTAAAATGCCTTTCCAACCCCGTTAGGCCATTACTTAATGGTCTACGTTCCTATCTGTAAACAAACCTAACGTCAAATACGCCATGTTACGAGCGTCATTATACGAGGCCGTATTGTTTTCCTTGTCAAAGACGTTCGATTTTCGAAATGCATTTTAAGGCGATTTTCCTAGAAATTGTGGAGTAACTGCTTGCTGCACTCGGTGCTGCGAATCGATTTGAGCGTTGTCTCTTACGACGGAAACTGCCGAGAGTTCCCGAATGCTTGCACTCGGTTTCCGACAGTGTTATGTTTGCGATTTGCTGAACTGTGATATTACTCGATTACATGCTGATGTTACTGGAATTTGTATTGACACAAATTGGAATCCATTTTTGACAATGATGGAAAAGGTTAAATAATATAATTTGTTTAATTCTATATTGTACCTACACCAAAATAAGTAAGGTACAGTGATAAATTATAAAAACCGGCCAACTGCGAGCCGGACTCGCGCACGAAAGGTTCCATACTGACCGTAGAAAAAACCGCAAAAAAATAAATAAATAACACGTTTGTTGTATAGCTTAATTTTTTTTTTTTATGATTTGCTGTTATAGCGGCATTAGAAATGCATCATCTGTGAAAATTTCAATTGTCTAGTTATCATAAGATGCGGAATGATAGCAATAGGGTCCCGTTTTTACCCTTTGGGCACGGAACAGTATAAAGACTGGCCTTCTTAGCGCAGATGAATGAGGTTTTTTTTTTATTGATTTAAAACATTGCTTGACTGCGATCCCACCTGATGATGCAATCATTGATGGTGAGGCGCACTATTTTACTAAGAGCCTATTCACTCTAGCCTTGAAGACATCCAAATTATTGTTGGAAGGGAAGACCGCAGCAGGCAAATTGGTAAAGCGAGAGGGAGCTTTTTGCCCAGCTGTGGGAAATTAGAGGTACATTCGATTGATAGATCTACTGCTACAAATGAAGGACCAAGTTATCTTGCATAGAATTTCTCAAGACCAATCTTGCCTCTTAGATTAATTAGCCAAATAAAAGCAACATTGCATCATCAATACATCATGCCATTAACATACGGTTTGACCTTAGTGTGCTATTTTGCCATAACGACCTTGAAAGTATAGGTATCCACAATTTTCTCCGACCCCTGTGTTTGTTTGTTGCAAATTCGGTTCGACTACACTATCGTGAACGTGGGTTTCGCATAAATGATTTGTTTATTTATTTAAACTTCATGTACAGTAGTGATACATAGGCGGACTTAATGCAAAAGTCTATTCTTTATCAGTCAACCTTTTGGGTTAAAAAAAAAACAACTGCTGCACTGGTAGGAACAATGAATGTTATATATTTTTTAACTCAGGAATGTTATTTACATTAAAAAAAACGGTTAAGTGCGATTCTGACTCGCGTACTGAGGGTTCCATGGAAACTTACCTAGAAAGTAGTTCAATTTCTCAGTCGAGTCTCAATGATTTTAACGGCGGCCGATCGCTTGAGGCAACGCTCCTCACGCCCCAACCGCCGCCGGGATTCCGATCCCGATTTCCGGCCACCGTAGGTGCGTGCTTGCGGACGGCGAGCAATGGGTAGCTCGCCGTCCGACCGTCCGGTAACCGTCCGGACCGAGTCCAGGTCGTCGACGGTGCGTACTGTTCCACGCGCGCCTCAAGGAGATGTCAGCAACTGTAGGGGCCCAGCAGGGTCGAAGCCTACTAGGGCCAAGGGTCTGATTCTGAAAGGAAGACTCGGCCCTGGTACGAAACGCAACGAAGGAACAGGAGTGGGTTTTTAGTCAGTAAAAGTCTGACACTATCTCCCGCTCCGCCATCCATTCATTTTCATCAGGTGAGATAGCGGTCAAGCGCAAACCTTACAATATAATAATAAAAAAAAACTCATCACTCAGATTCCGACATGAGATGCTGCTGATACTAGAGTATCTTTGTTCACGAAGGAGACGTGTGACGATCTAATTGCTCGAAATTGATCCCTCGCTTGTAGCTCGAGGGTTCGAGTCGCTTAACACAGCTTAATTTATCCCACTTAGGGCAGACGTCCACAGCTAGTTCCTCGACACTAATATTATAAATGCGTTTGTATGTATGTGTGTGTATGTCTGTTTGTTACTCTTTCACGCATTTAGATGATACTTCCGACACCGGCAAGGCACTTGCTATGACTTGTTAAAATGTTAGTTGTTTTTTTTTAGTTGTGAAATCATCTAATGATTTCTCTCGCCCTGAGGGTCGTGTCAGAATTTACTGACTAAAACCCACTCATTTGTTCCTTCTTCGCCTTGCGTTCCAGGGCCCCGGGGATCATTTTCACTTAACCCATGGCCCCAATAGGCTTCGACCCTGCTGGGCCCCAACGATTTGCTGACATCTCCTTGAGGGGCGCGTGGACCACTACTACTTGGGCTCAGTCCGGCCAGTTACCAGACGGCATGTTATCCATTGTTCACCATCCGCAAGCCTGCGCCTACGGTGGCTGGAAATCGGGATCGGGATCCTGTGGTCAGTCTAGGGCGTGAGGGCCGTTCCCTAGCACGTGCGGTCGCCTTCTTTGCTAACATTACTGTTTCCCAGAAGGAGGCGACTGCCTGCCACTCCTCCTCGCTCCGGACCTTGGCCTGTACCAAGGCCCGGCGCGAGGGGTCGTTGCCGCCGATCGCTCCCACAAGGACACGACGGTGCTCTGCCCAAGCGGGGTACACTTCTACCGTATGCTCTACCATGTAAAATATCAGTCAGTTCAGAGCGAAAAAGAGGGATGAAGCTATACACCCTGTAGTGACATCTATGGCGTCACATAAGAACTAATCCTGCATCGCGCAATCAAAGTTCTCCGCGCATTTAGAACATATAGAACAGCCCGAAATCATCTATCGGGCGGTAGTAGCCCACCAGACATAACACCCGTCTGGTCGGAGGATCCTCCCTTTTCAACGGAGGTTTGCGGGACTTTACTCTCTGTTCCGTCTACCTCCAAACACCCTATAAAGCTCCATCCCTTTAACAGTTCAGTTTAAGTCGTTAAATTGAGCTCGTGGTAAAGCCTCAGCTGTCAAATCAAAGCTAGCATTCAGTTCCAAACAAAAATAGCTAATTAAAACTCATTAGATTTGACAACCATTAAAACTGAAGTACCAGGCTTTCAGAACCCGGCAGTAAGTCTCCTTTGTTATTCTAACTTCGGAAGCTACAAGTCGCAATAAGGCAACATATGACTAGTGGTTCCTATTGAATTACCATAATGACCATGAAGTTCCAAGCCGTGTGGGCTGTATTATGCTATTTTTTGTAGTAAACGTCCTATATTTTTACTGCTGAGGAGTTCGTAACCGAGTAATAACAACCGGGTAATTCTTCAAGGATTAGCAACTCTCGCAGAGGTCGGGCCATGGAACACAATTGGTCCGCAGATCAGGGCCAAGAATAGGATCGATTTTGCGCCATGCTGTGACGTCATAGCTGTCAAATCGAATAAATTAAAGGTCGTTAAAAATTTAATTTCTAAAGCTACTATGGGGCTTTCACCCCGGGTCCCGGTTGTCATTTGTAGATCTTTGAAGGCGTTTCTGATGGTCAGAAGCCAGAAGATCTGACACCAGTCTTGACCAAGGCTGTTCTATTGTATTGTATTTCGGGCTGGTGTCCACAACTCCACGACTTTTGCATACGAGTAGGACAAATGTGTCATTTGATCCACCCCAGCTCCTCAAGGAAGGCCAGCATCGCTTTGGTGTTACTCACCATGGACATCACACTTCACGGAGGGTACCTGGGTATCCCAAGTACTTTGATCTGTATCCAACGGCCACAGGACAGCTTAAAAGTAGGTAGTTGCCCAGGGGAATCGTGTTACGCAGTTACTTTATTTTGGAGGTCAGGTAGGCAGTTCCTTCATGTAAAATACTGGTACACAGCCGAGAAGTCAACCCTACGCAGTTTTGAATGACTAGGCAGTCGGTGATTAACGTCCTATATATGCAATGCTAAGTCTACATCGACCCACGTACTAACTGTTTTTTGTACACTTTTTGCGAAAGATTGATTATAGGAACGAAGATGCGGGTTAAATGTTTTTCATCTTGCCAAAAATAAATGGTTTCAATCAAGGCTGAATTTGTCGTTCGTCCGATTTGTTGGTGCAGTGTAAATTGGGCAACACTTGTCCATTTTGAAGAGTTCGGCCACCGTGTTTCTTCAGGAGCTCTTTGCGTTCCAGGGTCACGATGACTTAATCCCGCAGCCCACACTGTGGTTCTTTGCCATTTGTTTGCACCGTGTCACGTTAAGGGAGACGCATTGTGGTAATACTGTACCCTGGTCTACTAAGAGCGGCCAACCCGAGATACATTGCAATACAAATGCTCTTACTTATTATGACGTTATGACACATCTTTCTCCAGATATTTAAGAAACACAGATATCTTGTGGATATATCTATGTTTCTATTGAAATCAAATATTCAACAAACAAGTATTCTATTTTGTTTAGTAAATAGAAATCTTAGTTTAATACGAGTATCAAGTAAAAGTGAAAAATCCATTTTAAGATCCCCACTACTGTTTCCGACCGACGATAATTGTTTGCATGTACGATAGTATAAACAGTACTGTATTTATTGTATTAATCCAGTAAAGACCTTTGAAAATCTGCTATTTTTCCTGAATTTCGGCACTTCATAATGTACTCATAAATTAAAAATATAAAAAAAAATATCTTGCGCATTTACTGGAGATCTTTTAAGGTTTAAGAAAAAACACGTATTTCGGGAACAACTTTTGTGAAATATTCGAGTAAATGACGGAATTACCGAATGCCAACAGAGCATTCAGGTGTTATCTCTCTTTTTTCACGTTGCCTCTTTATCAAATATTGCTTTGTATGAAACAACGAGCTTTTAAACCAGGCTCATGTTGGCGATAGACGAGCGGAAAAAGGCCCTCTTAAAAAAACACTGGAGATGACAAAAATCATCATCATAGTCATCTTTTCAGCCGAAAGAAGTCCACTGTTGGACATAGGCCTCCCCAAGCGTCGCCACAACCACCGCGACGCAAAGATGCAGCATTGGAAGGCCTCCCACAATGTGGACCTATTACCTGGTCAGGGTCGCTGGAATCCGATCGGTCGTTAAGATAAAAATAACTTCAATTAAACTCCAAAGCTTTAGAAGCGGCAAAAAAAACAACTTTACTCGCCTTCCAAGACTAGTGGCTTTAATAAAATGTCGAACTAAGCAAGAACATTTAATAGATTGCCTGAAGTATCCGATCTCAAGGCTTGGAAGTTTTCAAAGAACCGATTAAACAACTTACGGAATAAACTAAGAACTTTCTGTCTTATAAGAGTGAGATTCGAAGGTAACTTTAAGCTGGCTAATAATAAGTCGAAATCTCTTCTAGCTATTCATCTACACTAAGCCATGAATAAGGACAGGTTTTTAATTGATATAAACTAGTGCTGGACTGCGATCCCACCTGATGGTAAGCAGTGATGCAATAGTTGGTGGTGAGGCGCACTAGTTTATTAATGGCCGGTTCAATCTAGCCTTGAAGAACAGTGACAATTTGGCATTAAGAACATATCTAATCTTATTTGAATACGAAACTTGCAGGTTTTGCAGGTAAAAGTGTGCAAGGTAGCTCTACAAGTCTAGTTGCCTTATAAAATGTATGGAGACCGACGCGCCTAGACGTGGCACACGTGTGCGCAGTGTAGTTCTACCTTGATTTATACGTAGAACGACGTTGCGTGGCGTGGATCTAATGTAGCTCTACAAGTTTAGTTGCCATATAAAATGTATGGAGACCGACGCGCCTAGATCGGCGTACGTGGCACACGTGTGCGCAATGTAGTTTTACCTTGATTTATACGTAGAACGACGTTGCGTGGCATGGATCTAATGTAGCTCTACAAGTCTAGTTGCCATATAAAATGTATGGAGACCGACGCGCCTAGACCGGCGTACGTGGCACACGTGTGCGCAGTGTAGTTCTACCTTGATTTATACGTAGAACGACGTCGCGGGGCGTGGATCTAATGTAGCTCTACAAGTTTAGTTTCCATATAAAATGTATAGACACCGACGCGCCTAGATCGGCGTACGTGGCACACGTGTGCGCAGTGTAGTACTACCTTGATTTATACGTAGAACGACGTCGCGTGGCGTGGATCTAATGTAGCTTTACAAGTTTAGTTGCCATATAAAATGTATGGAGACCGACGTGCCTAGATCGGCGTACGTGGCACACGTGTGCGCAGTGTAGTTCTACCTTGATTTATACGTAGAACGACGTCGCGTGGCGTGGATCTAATGTAGCTCTACAAGTTTAGTTGCCATATAAAATGTATGGAGACCGACGCGCCTAGATCGGCGTACGTGGCACACGTGTGCGCAGTGTAGTTCTACCTTGATTTATACGTAGAACGACGTCGCGTGGCGTGGATCTAATGTAGCTCTACAAGTTTAGTTGCCATATAAAATGTATAGAGACCGACGAAGCGTCTAGACCGGCGTACGTGGCACACGTGTGCGCAGTGTAGTGCCTTTCGTTTTGACTGTCCCTTTCAAAATTATTAGGTCATGTCTTGTAAAGGTGTGGCCAGTCATGGCAAATAAAAAAATAAAATTTGTACTAGGTTAAGTTTTCTATGGGTCTATACCACCCGAAATAAAGTTATTATTATTAAATCCAAGAGAAGGGCAACGTTTTAAATAATACCGTACTTTCTCTCGTTCTATTTAAACTATTCCATAATTATAACATTAAAATGTGTTCGCCACTATCAGTAACAGCTTTGTATTTGTCAACAGCTCGCAGCCCGCATACAGGGACGCCCACCAAGATACCGAGTCCCGTTGGCACCCTGCTATCTAGGAGAACACCGGTAAGTGATAGTTTTATAGTTATTTTAGTTGTATGAAATGTACGGAGGGATTAGAATACTAGATTTAGATTGTTACACTTGACTTTTCTCTGAACCGGCAGGTTCTTATCCATAGGAAACGACCAATCGGAAAAATCGAATTAAATTGACTTCTGAATTCTTAAATATTTGTTTAAAATTGTTATATCTCGATTGCTTTTCTACCAATTTTGATATTGTTTTCACAATTCGACTTCTATTCTTGTATATCATCATCAATATATATAAAAATCAATGCCACTTTTCGTTTAATTTTATAAACCAAGAACGGGCTCACCTATCCAAACCAAATGTTTAGGCTTTGTTCGGACTATTTAGTAGATGGTTTATGTGAAGTTTGCACAAAATCGGTCGAGCAGTTCCTCATTTATCACATTTTTTGTAACAAATGAATTCAATAAATGGCGGATCATTTTGTTAATGGAGATTTTGCTGTCAAATTGAAACTTGCAGGGCAGAGTAGGGTAGGGCAGGGTAGAGTTGTGTAGAGTTGAGTAGAGTAGTCAGTAGACGGGAGCGAAGCCACGGGCAAAAGCTAATTCAGTGATAAACTTGTTAGATAACAAATATCCTTTTCATGCATATTCCCCTTTTACGTAACCCGCGCTTAATGATTGAACTATTAAAATGTTGTCTTTGCTGTTAAGCTCAATGGTGGCTGTAGCAATATGGATGAAAAAATAATCTGCAGAACCGTTCCAATTTATTGCTGACATACATTTTTTATGAATTTGGCACACTGTTCCAAAAAGTTCGGCATCCCTGCTTTGACCTCTTTGCAACTGAAATATTTAATGCAGAATACGGACAGAATTCAAGCGTGGTAATATTTACGATTATTTCTATTACAACAACGCTGTTGGATTATTTTTATTGCAATTAGAATATGCGATAACACATCGCATATTATTCTGGGAAATTATTATAGTGAATATCTTATGTTATCGTTATTATGGAATTTAAAATTAGCTATAAAATCAGAAACCTGACTAAACTGTGTTACTTAGGGCGGATTTCACCAATAAAACTAATCGCGTTTTAACGCTTGGCTCGCATAATCGCGTTTAGCCGCTGTCACAAGTGTCACTTTTCTGTATTTTTCTTTAGATGCATTTTTACAAGTGACTAGTGACAGCGGCTAAACGCGACTATGCGAGCCAAACGTTAAAATGCGATTAGTTTTATTGATGAATTCCGCTCTTAGGTGTATTCTTTTGCACGTTCGCAATTTTGCGTTTCCAACAAATAATTTAAGTCTTAGGATCAAAGCGATATTGTAGTTTCTGGTTTAGAAAAAATAGTGCTCATTTCTGATGGGTGTTGTGAAGAAGTACTAAAGGGTTTTCGGCACAAGTAGATGCGCTGAAGAATGGGTTGTAAATAGTGTATCAAAGAACGAAAGGGCAACTGAAGGACACAGGTGTGGTTTTAGTCAGTAAAAGTCTGACACCCCCTCTCGCTCCGCCCAGACTGGGAGAAGTCATTGGATGATTTCACACCTTAAAAAAAAACTAGAGTATGTAACAATGGTCAAGAACTTAATGTGTACCATGATAACGTTGTTGCCGATGGAAAATCGGTTCTATCCTTCTAAATATATACACTAATATTGTAAAGAGGTAAAGTATGTTTTTTTGTTTGTAGGAGGTAATCTCTGAAAATACTGCCTCCCTAGCCAAGTTACAACCGTTTCGTTTCGACTCTTTTTCGTCGATTGCCTCGAGTAGGTCACGCCTCCGATTCCTTGATTCTGACGTCATCTCAACGCTCAGTCACGTCGTCAGAACAAAGAAATAAGAGGAGTGGCCGACTCGATCCGATCAACGAAAAGAGAATCGAAACGAAACGGTTGTAACTTGGCTAGGAGGGCAGGTCCGATTGCGAAAATTTATTCACCGATAGAAAGCTGCTTTATTCCTGAGTGATAAAAGCTATATTTTATGTATGTGGGCGAAGCTGCGGGCAAAAGCTACTACCTAGCTTTTGCGTACTTTTATTAAAACATATTTTGTCTTTGGTAAAATCGTAGAACGTATGGGTAGTGCGCTGATTGCGACTTTTTCTTATTTTAACGCGCGTTTACTGCGTTTGGCTCTCTGATTGGTTAAGAACTGGGAGCGGGCCAATCGGAACGCCGAACGTCTTATACGTTTTCATCGCGTTAACGTAAAACAAACTCGCTCTATACACTCAGAACTGATTACCAGAGGTCGGAATTAGGTAGAGTTAATAATGTACTTGCATCGAAATGTTGATATTAAAATGGATCTTTCCGGGATTTCTAATGAAAAATCCCGTGTGACCAACAATATTACAAATAAATAATAATAAAACCTCAGAGATAGATAAGACAGAAACAAAGATAATTAACATACAATTTTTATTAGTACTTTTCATTGAAAAATGTCTCTCTGCGTCAACTGAGGTGAGTTTAACAAATTTATACACTTCCTCCTCCTCATCATTACTGCAGGAAGAATTTTTTTCTGCTATATTTCTGACAGTGTCATAAAAAAAATCTGCTATTTAAAATTAATCTCAGGATTTGAGGCATAGCCACTTTATTCTTTCCCTGTATGAAATCAGTGTAAGTACATATTTAACTCTACCTAATTCTGCTGATTACTTGCAATGTAGTTAGTAATAGTATTTCTGTTAAGCCTTCCTGTTCTACTTAGATAATCTATTTTGTAGCTAGTTACATGAATCAATTATTAACATCCTTCTTTTTATTAATTCTAGATCCCAACTCCCAAAGACATCTTCCTTAGTTCCCAAACGATTGCCTTTGATCCTGAGTGAGTCACAGCAAGTCAAATACTACGGTGTAGGTAACTGTGCGCTGAGTGCGAATTGTTTTTACGTTAACGCGATCGAAACGTTTACCGCGTGTGGCTCTCTGATTGGTTCAGAGCTTGGAGCGGGCCAATCGGAGCGCCGAACTTCATAAACATGTCGACCGCGTTAATGTCAAACAAGTTAGACTAGGTACCTACTCGGAAGTCTTAGTGCGAGTTATTTTAACGTTATCGCGATCGAAACGTTTACCGCGTGTGGCTCTCTGATTGGTTCAGAGCTTGGAGCGGGCCAATCGGAGCGCCGAACTTCATAAACATGTCGACCGCGTTAATGTCAAACAAGTTAGACTAGGTACCTACTCGGAAGTCTTAGTGCGAGTTATTTTAACGTTAACGCGATCGAAACGTTTACCGCGTGTAGCTCTCTGATTGGTTAAGAGCTTGGAGCGGGCCAATCGGAGCGCCGAACGACATAAACGTGTCGACCGCGTTAATGTCAAACAACTCGGAGTAGGGGGGTTACCATGACGTTTAAAGTAAGATTGTTTTATTCCTATTCCATTGTGGGTAAGAGATGGCGCTAGACAACATGTATAGCTCTGTCTCTTACCCACACAGAAATAAGAATGAAACAATTTTACTTTGAACGTCATGCTACAGAGGTTAGTACTCGGAAGTCTTAGTGCGAGTTATTTTGAACGTTAAGGCGATCGGAAAGTTTACCGCGTGTGGCTCTCTGATTGGTTAAGAGCGTAGAGTGGGCCAATCGGAGCGCCGGACGTCACAAACGTATCGATCGCATTAACGAAAACAAACTCGGACTAGGCACTCTGTTTTCAAATAAAAACTACGGTGTTACTATTCTCAAATAAAATCTCGTTTGATTTCAAAGTCGTGTCATCTATTTTTGTAATCAAGGTTACGTCTGCGAGGTACAGTGTGTTTATGTTTACGTTTTTATGTTTTACCTTTTTATAATATGTTGTTATGGATAAAATATACGTATGATAATTAATGTGGTCCTTTATCGTACATAAATTCTTTATTTTCCTACGACAAACTACTAGAAATCGAATGAAACTCATCATAGCCAACCTATAATGATTCTTCTGCTGGAAGATAAGCCTCCTTCGTGGATCGTAATATACCACGAGGGTCAAGTGCAGATTGGCAATCCTCATAACTCAGCCACCGCAGGAGATGCCCCGAGCTTCGACGCGATTCCCGGTCACCTTAGGCTTGCGGACGTAGAGCATTGGGCAGGTCGCCGTCCGATAAGGACTGTGCCCTTTGCCGTGGGGCCTAAGCATGACCTATTAAAATATCAGGTGTGCGAGCGAGAAATAGGGAAGGAGCCATACACCCTATATAACTCCATTCCTTTAACAGTTCAGTTTCGGCCGTCAAGCCCTCTGGTCAGTGCGCGTTATTCCACGCGCACTTCGTGGAGATTTCATCATAATTGAAGGGGCCTGCTAGCACTGCAGTACTGCCTGGAAATACTGGTTGGAAGATTAGGCAGAATCAACTCATAAGCATAATCAGCCTTTAGTATTCCCATTGCTGAAAATCAGACGTCCTTTCTTTGAGAGGGACTGTCCTGTTGAATTTAGCAGGCCCTTCTCTAAATAGTGGATTAAGTTATTCAAAACTTTAGCATCACTAAGGCACAAAGGTGGACTTAATGCCTAAGGCATACCCTACCAGTCAACCAAGGGTAGTGAAAAGAAAACTTGGCAGGTGCATAATTGAATTTTTGGTTCTAAGGACTAACTGTTACCGTTCAACATTTTCTTTCACAGTTTTTGAGGACAGTATAATAAATTACCTAGTCAGCAAGATACAGCGCCTAGGGTTCGCCAGTAGTACATACATTGAGCTACTAAGTAATAAATTTTATGCAGTCTATTTCTGCCCGCATAAAATCGATCACCATTTTATCGGTGGTCTGCGGTCTCCAGTAACCGGTAAATGATTTCGCGGTTAATTCTATTATATTGCTATAAGGTATGGTGGTAATACTGGCATCATATATTTAGAGCTACATTTTAATCACCTTAGGGCTAAAACATTAATTAGATTGAACGCGACTATTATAGTAGTCGCGTTAAGAATTTAGTCGTTGGACGTTAAATGTCAGTAGCAATAAAAAAAACTTTTTTTCCTTTTTTTGGCAATAAAAAAAAAACTTGTTGTCTTCAGTCAATTCCAAATTCTAGTTGCATTATCATCTCTTTGAATTGTCACTGATGTCAATGTCAAGACTTGTCAAAATGTAGGGTGAGGTATATTTGATAGGTTGCGAATGTTTCTTAAAAATATGGGATTTGTCTTTCTGCTTACACTAATTCCATTAGAGCGAACGAGACAAACTATAGGTGGGTCTACGTTAGAGGAGCCGAGCATGTGCGGAGCACGAGCCGAGCTCAGATTCGTGTAATGTAGACCGACTCCAGAGAAGCCGAGCACAAGCGACAAGAACCACCTTAATAATTACAATGATTATACTGACGTCTCTTGAACACGTTTCGGCAGGCTTAGACCACCTGTCACTTCACTCGTCACGTGACTTCTCCGCAGCTAATGTCATTGCCATCGATTTTGTACTTAGCGTTTGGCGGGAACGCAAATAGGAGAGTAATTTGTCTAACTCATCCGCGTTAAGTTTGTTTAATGAAATTGGTTCTTAATTATGTCGACCATGAAGAAATATGTTTATACCGCGTACATCAAAGGACTGGAACGATTTCCCTGCTGTGGTCTTCACGTCCGATTATAATTTTGGTGTCTTCAAGGCTAGGCTCTTTTAATAAACTAGTGCGCCTCACCATCAACGATTGCATCACTTCTTACCATCAGGTGGGATCGCAGTCAAGCATTAGTCTGTATCAATAAAAAAAAATATGAATTTTCTTTGATTATTCTGAGAAATGATCCATCCAGAAATGTACGCTTTTAACTACAATAGACTTCAAGAGAGTTCTTAATGAAGAGAATTACGTAAAACTTCAAATCCTTTGAAGTATATTATTTAGGTCATCTATTTCTCGACATGGCAAAATTAAAATGAAATTTAGGTTACACTCGCTTATTTGCTTGCCAATTTAGACATCGCTTTCAAAATTAACTCCAACTTTTTTGTAAAGGTCTATAAAATTGTTTTTAGTATCATTGCCTTTCAGGTATTAGCATATTAAATTCGTTTATGGTTTGTTTTTCATTGGTCACAGACCATATTTGAAAAGGATGTTAAAATAAATACAGTCATAAATAGATGTGGGTAACTTTATTGTACAAAAAGACAATATAAAATCATGCTATAAAACGATGAAAGTGTTTAGAAGATAATGACTTATGTTAATACGATGCTTTTTGGCGCCTTTTTCGGTACCCGTCGCGCCATTTTTGAAGAAAATTCTCAAATCAATGGTTTATGGATTATTTATGGAATAAGATAATCATAAAAATACTAATATAGTATAATTAATAAGTGTTTGGTTCGGTCAATATATAGCTATAAAACAACCGATGAGCTATATTGTAATAGATTACGACCGATTAAGTTTTTACTGTACAGAAATAAAGTAACTTTATGCGTAAACTATAATGTTACTAATAATAAAAATTTGTGTATACAAGTAACTTAAACAGTAGTAACTAATTCCATGTGTGTATTGAACGTTATGCATTTTGAATTTGACTCGTTTAAATAGTGATGAGAAAAAGATTATTGCTA
Source organism: Mythimna pallens (assembly GCA_961205895.1). Taxonomy (NCBI): domain Eukaryota; kingdom Metazoa; phylum Arthropoda; class Insecta; order Lepidoptera; family Noctuidae; genus Mythimna; species Mythimna pallens. The sequence continues at coordinate 13,345,069 of OY540849.1, read as the reverse complement.
GTTTCCGATTAAATTATGTATAGAATATGATTCGCCTAAGTAGTAATGTTGGTTGGGTCAAGAAAAAGTAATTCACTTTGGTGAATGTCCTGCGGGATTGTATCTATTATTTCACAGGCTTGTTGTTTGAAAGAAGAAAATAATCGTACTAAACAATGTGTATTACATTATTCAATCAAAGTTCTATACAGTTATCTCTCAGAGCGATTGTGTATTGAGGGCAACGTTTCCTATTTTATTAAAAGTATTTACATGATATAATAAAGCTTATTGTATTGATGATTAACAATAGAATCGCAAATTATGTAACCTTATTGGTTTTGAGCCGTTTGGGGTCGAAATGCTTGGGTTGAGTGCGCATTTCTTTTTAAAGGATATTTTCGTTCGCGACTAGAGGGCTGGCTCGTTCTTTGCTCAAACATTTGGCATTGCCTTTCAACGTGGCAATGCTGCCCGTCTTTTGGCCTTGTTTCCGGATGACAGCAATGTGGGTGGAGGAGTACTTACTTCGAGACTAAGTGTTTCTTTTTGCTGCTATGAGTCTTAATGCAGTTTTTTATAAACTATTAGTAAAGTTAGCGTATAAATTTGAAAGCACTTTGGACAGCTACCTATAGCAAAACCATCATCATCAGCCCCCCCTCCCAACCCTTTTCCCTACTAGCTTAGGGTCAGCTTCCAGTTTAACCGGATGCGGCAGAATACCCGTGGTTTTATATGGAGGGACTGCCTATCAGACCTCCATAACCAAGTTACTGGGCAACACGATATGCCTTGGATAGACCGATGATCAGATTTAGTCTGTAACGGCTGTCAAAGATTTACAAATTAAAACTGGCACCAACGGCTTTACGTGTATCAGTAATGTCCTAGATAAACGTAACCTCGTACATGAGAGGTCTTAATCATGGAGCCTTCATAACACCATCGGTCATAAAACCATATCTATCAAAATCTGCCCATCATTTTTTAAGTAAAACACCAACCCAAACAGAAACATATGTCTCGCTTAGTAAGTACAGATTAGATATAATTACGGTGCAGAGTTAAGTGAAATCATGTGCTTTCCACTCTGTTCCACTCTACATGCTTGCTTGCATAATTAAGTCAAATTATCTTTGTTTTTCGCAAAGCCTTGTTATTTTTAGCATAGGCTGTAAAGCACGAATTCTAGAGCGTTCGATGGTCTTGGATCTCGTTCGTAAAAAACTAGATTTGAATTGAGTTTGTGTGGGATTCGTCTTTTCTAGAAGGACTAAAGACTCGAATTAATTACACTAATATTATAAAGGTTGGTTGGTTTGTATGTCTGTGTGTTTGTTTGTTACTGCTTCTCGCTCAAACAACTGAATGAATTTAGCCTGATAGCTACGACCTGGGGGGTTTCTGATTTTTGAATCAAGAGTGAATAGGTTACTTCTAGTCAAGCGTGCTCCATCGTCGACTACATCATCGCTTACTATCAGGTGAGATAGAGGTCAAGCGCAGGCCTATCAATAATAAAATAGACTAGAAACCATGTCTCTTTTGGATATACACGCTTCTGCTAAACGTGTTTTACTAAGTCCCTAGGCACTTAGTAAAACACAGGATTTAACCAACGGTCGTGCTGTCAAACAAACTTCACGCATTTACGATAACAACTGAAGTCTTGCTACTATGATTGAAGATCGTAAATATTATTTCAAACTTGTACCGTGTGGGGTTAATATTATAAAGGCGTAAGTTTGTATGTATGTGTGTATGTTTGTTTGTTACTTCTTCACGCTCAAACAGCCGGAACTATATTCATTCCCAGGACCATGTTCTGGAATTAGAAATAGGATACTCTTTATTCCGGGATTATATCCCCTTGGGATAATTTTCTAATTTCAAACGGGAAAGATGCTGAGGATGAAAGCTTCTGGAGTGGTGACCACGTACCGGAAGACGCAGCGTTGGAAGGCTTTCCACAAGGTAGACCGAGACGCAAAGGACCCGTCGTCGTGGCGACGCTTGGGGGAGGCATATGTCTAACAGTGGACGTCTTTCTTTCTTCATAGAAGCTAGTATTTCATAATAGGTAGGTACTATGAAGTTTTGCTACTTGATCTTAAACAGAGCAATATTAAAAAAAAAAGTGTTATAAAGCTGTGCGGTGAATAGGAATTTTAATTCAAATAGACACGAATGATGTTTAATTCTTTAAACCCACTTGCACTCTCTGCTTTACTGAGCTTGTGTCTCTATGAAACAGATGCTGTTGAAAAACAAAACAAGAAAAAATCTGTCAACAATATTTCTCCTTAGTAAGCTTCTTACAGAAATAAAATACGGACTGCGACAACGCAGCGACAGCCGTAATTATTCTCAACCGATTACGGTTAAATTTAGTAACAAGCTACTGCTTAGTACTTATACATTTTGTTTTATATCGTGACTAAACAAGGAAGCATTGTATTTGCGGCTTCTGTTATTAATAGTCGAGTCTCAGTTGTCGTCAGGCGAGTTGAGTAGTGATGCGAAAGTTACTAATTTTGTTAGTGTGATACACGGTTGGTATTATTGGATTCTGAATAATATAAAAAGTAATGATGACTCGAATAAGTAAGGTATTGGAATTGGATTTTGATGATTTTGTTATTTTAAAAAGTCTGATGTATGGACGTTTTAAGCTGTAAATTCGATAGGAATAATTCAAAAAGAGCTGTAAAACTCGATCACAGCTTTGTTTTTTTTTGTTATGGTTTAGCGAAAGCGATTACCCAATCAAAAAGATTTTTTTTCTGTCAAATTCTCATCGAAAATTAAACTTAAAGTAACCTATTATTCTACCTGTTAGTATCTTCTCTACAAATGTCATCTTTCTAAAAAACGACGTCGCGCGCCTATCAAATATCTTTCTAAAAAGTTTTTTTTTTTTCTTTTTTTTCTAAAAACTTAGAGGAAGACGAACGTCAACTACGATCTGTCATTCCACGTATGTTTTCACTGTGATTGACAGAGTATAGCTGACAGAATAGCACTGCTGATACTAGGGATTGACAGCACTACAAAATATGATATATGATATATCTTCTAAGCATTCACACCAGAATAGTTGATGTGGTTCAAAAGGCTACCCAACTGAAATGGGACCGGCAGGACATACCTGCTGCATGCCTGACAAACTGGTCACGGCAGACCACGAAGGAGATAGCGCGACGAACTAGACAGATTCCGCCAGAACTGGCAGGAGGAAGCGCGGGCTAACGAAAGATGGAAGGAGGGGAGGGAAGTCTTTGCGTAGGAGTACAGAACAGGCTAACAAAAACAAAAGCTTTCATGATGAGAGTTTCACATAATAGGGTTGCCTGATATCTACGAGTCTTGTTCTATTTTTTTTCATATTAACTTTATCTGAACGCGTTGCTTTTAACCAGAGACAAGAAATGATGTCGAGATACCTTTTTCACTTGTTAGGCAGCGATATCGTCGATGCGTAAAGATGAACATCGGGAATTTTAAGTGCGGATATTAGCACTAATTTTAACAAGAGATCTAAGCTCAAAGTAGACTATAATATATTTAGTCTGAAAGATCTATCACACTTTACACTAATATTATTATATATTCTTTAATATAAAAATGAATCGCAAAATGTGTTGGTAAGCGCATAACTCAACAACTCCTGGACCAATTTGGCCAATTCTTTTTTTTAAATGTTCGTTGAAGTTCAAGGATGGTTTTTACGGCGAAAAAAACAAAAAATATAAATTCGAATAGAGTAGGGTAGAGTAGGGTAGAGTAGGGTAAAGTAGAGTAGAGTAGGGTAGAGTAGTCAGTTGACGGGAGCGAAGCCGCGGGCAAAAGCTAGTAATATTATACAAACGAATGTTTGTTACTCCTTCATGCTTAAACGGCTGAACAAAATTGGACAAAAATTGGCACACGGGCAGACTATGTCCACCTGGAATAGAATATAGTATATAATTTAACCCGGGAGTATGTTAGCTTGGTATAATTTTCTACTTTCACGTGGGCGTAGCCGCTGATAGTAGCTAGTGAATTAATAAACAGTAGACACTAAGAAAATACTGTCAACTACTCAAACTAAAAATATAGGAGAAAGAAAAACGTGTATCTTGAACTCGTTAAAAAATAAAAGGTATGTTTTGACATTTGAGAAAAACCCTAGAATGTAACTTGGAACCAAACTGAAAGAAACAATAAAATAATATATTTTTGGCGCGTTTAATATAATGATGGAATATATTGCGATTATTCTTTTTGCGTATTTAAGTAGATATTCGTTTTGACAGATGTCAAAACGGGCCTTTTATTTTTTGACAATTTTACAGACTTAATTTCTGAAATAAAATAATATATAGTTTAAAGTGGAACTAATACGGCTTTAAACTAGATTACTAACTAGATTTTAAAGAAGTGAAATGAACTACTTATCTCAAATTCGTTTCAGCGACGCAACGTTTCTTTGACGCCTTCTCAGAAATTAAATGGATGGGAAATTGTCAAAAATTAAAGCGAGATCTACATTAGACCGGTGTACACGTGGGCCACGCCAGATTTGTACGTAGAGTAGCGTCGCGGGGCGCCAAACGGGGCGCGGATCTAATGCAGCTCTACAAGTCTAGTTGCCATATAAAATGTATCGAGAACGACGCGCCCAGATCGGCGTACGTGGCCCACGTGTGCCCAATGTAGTTCTACCTTTAAGGGGTCCAAGAGTCATAATGTCTGGTGATATTATTATGCCGGTCAATTTGCTTACATAAAAAAATTGGTTGCCTGTAAAGTCGGTATACGGGCGAAAGTTTTACGTGACAACGACTTTGAGTGGTAAAATAAACTTTTTATGTCTGTCTCTCTCGCTCTTAGGCGGGCTAACCATGCCCGAGTGGAAGGGACGCGTGCCTCTCACTCGCTCTCATTGTGAGCGCATAACGTGAGCGGAGCGTAACGCAGTTTCTTGAAGTGTCACCCGGCAAACCAATTTATAAGACGTTGTCACGTCAAAACGTTCAAAATCAAGTCACAATCTCATCTCAACGTCAATCATTAACAAAAATTTGTCTAAATGTAAATAGGTGACAGATTAAGACTGATACAAGATGGCTAATAAATTTTAAATTAAGAGACGTGGCAGTCAGTTTAAATGTGTTTATATTGAACCAAACTTATCTTATTAAAATGATTTTTGAGTCAAAAAACGACGTTCACTTAATACAATTGATTGAAGCCAAAGACATTTTAATATAGAGATATATTTAAGTTCTTCGTGTATTGAAGTACAGTACCATAGACATAATTACATGAAATTCTTACTTTTTTAAGTTTTTGTGTTGCCATTGACAATGGCAAACGCTCCATAAAAAAAATCTGGAAATGTCCCTTGGTACTGTAGATGTAGGTAAGGAACTGGTTTTCAGAAATTATAGATTACATAAAACATCTCCTTATTTTAATTTACAGCTTCAACAAATCTCATTAATAGATTAATAATGGTATCAACGAATAAAACCGTAACTACAATAAAAGATGGCGTAATAAAAAAAACAATTAATGTTGTAATTACATGCTACGTTATGTCAAGTTTACTCGAAATAAAGAATTAGTTTCATAGTAACGTAATTACGGTTATTTTTAATCGAGAGAACATTGAGGGTTTGTGGAAACAATGGTTTGGCTTTAAAGATGCACCGATGTCTTTACCTCGCAAAAAAAATGGTTCAAGCTTTATGGAATAGGGTTGCTAAAATAAAGTTTTATTTTTTAAGTTTCATATTATTTTTACATTAATTATTATTTATTTTTGTTGAGTTACTTTTTTATTTTTATAATTATCATTTGATTTTGGGCCGGTTTTCAAACTTAGTAAGTATCTATAGTTAGTCAAACCCTACTTTGATGCCGAAGTTTGACTGATTTTCAGGATAAATGCCATTATCCAGTCTACAAAGCCTCGAGCACAGGCGCAGGGTAGCCAGCCTATCGGTATTTTACAAGTTGCATTTTGAAGAGTGTGCGCGGGAATTGCATGACTTGATTCCGCCATCTCCTTTCTACCATTGGAGAACCCGACGTACGGCGAGTATCGAAGGACTGGAAATTTAGGTGCCTTCAAGGCTAGAGTGAATAGGCTCTTAATAAACTAGTGCGCCTGACCATCAACGATTGCATCACTGCTTACCATCAGGTGGGATCGCAGTCAAGTACTAGTTTAAAACAAAAAAAAAGGAAGTTACGCTAATATATATTATGTCCATCTCTGTCTAATATATTGGAAACTTGTTTTTCCAATTAAAACTTGCCATATAAAAATATAAAAAAAAAACAGTAAAGTTTGACAAATGCGCTAAGTTTAGTCAGTGGTAGTAATAAACTCAAGTTAATTTCTGAATTCTGGAATGAGGAGTATGTCAGTAAATATTAAGTGTCCACTTAAACAAATATTAGATTTCCCTCTTCATGTTCAGATTTATGATACTAGTTTAATATCTTGATTAAAAATGATTGAACGGTCATAAAAGATGTTAGAGAATGATAGTGAATATTTATGATGTTCGTAATAAAGGCAACTTATTATTAACGCGACAAGAAAGCGTATGAGATTCACCAGCGCGAGGAGCAACGAATTTTACGCTTTATTATAAAAAAGAAAAGAGCCTTAAACGGCGAGGGGCAAATTTGAGCTGGAAAAACGCTGCGGAATTCCGGTCAATCGAAAGTTCAAATGTCCTAAAATGGCCGTCATCATCCTCCTGCCTTTATTTCCATTCCCTTGTGTGTGTTTACATGTCTGTGAACGTACTCACGATACAGGACTAATTTCTAGTATGAGGCCGCATATGTTTTGTTTATTTTCACTTTCCTCTAATTATAGTCTTCTGTATTTTAACCATAAATACAATGCGTTCCAAATAAGAATAGGATCGATTGCCATGTTGTGGCGTCACGTCATACTGTCAAATCGCAAGAAATTGGACAAAATTAAAGAACTCAGAGATGAACAAAATTGAAGAACTGGATTCTGATTAAACTATTTTCGTCCACAGTTCGTAAATAAATAAAATTTTAATAATTTATTGTTTTACTCACCATAATAATTCTTCGTTTTGACAGTATAAACGTGACGTCACATGGCAATCGATCCTATTCTTATTTGGAACGCATTGTAATGTTACTGACACTCAATTTCGTCTTATAATGTTATTTTTTTTTTTGCTGTGGGCCCTGGCCCTGGTGACCTGTACCACAAGTTTTCTCAAAAACCTATTTCAGGTACCAGACTCTTACAACAGTGAAATACAGTTTTTAAGTCACAAATATTGTTAGTAGTCAAGAAAACCTATTTTGAAGGGGAATTATATAAATGAATTGAATTGAATATTTAAAATAAATAATGGAATCTGCGCAACTTATCTGCTTCTTTCATTTCTCTAGTTGCTATCGTTTAAATACTTAATCACTTCCTTTCTAGGCATATAATCTGTCTTTTATATAATGTATATATAAAAGCGAAATACCACTCGCTGTTTAATAACGAAATCTCAGAAACTATAACAACTACAAACTTAAAATTTGGCAGGTAGGTTCCTTACAGGGTGTAAACATCCGCTAAGAACGGATGTTACGCAACTCCACACCTAAGGAGGTAAAACGGGGGTTGGAAGTTTGAAGCTAGTTTTTAATAAAAGCAATCCATCGTTCCTTTGATCTAAGAGTGTAATTCTGGGCAAGAAAAACGCAATTTTGGATGCATTTTCCGCTTAGATTGAACACTAGCAATATGCGCTTTATTCTTATAAAAATGTGATTATATAGCCGCATTAGATAGTTACTTTATCAATGTTAGCTCACGTGTGAGGAAGCATCGTGTCATTCACTTATCAACCTGTAAATCTTACATTACCTCATTATAATTATAGTGATTCACGTGGCCCTATCTCTAGACCGATGCGATCTGCATAAATATTATTGTTTATTTCGCATTTCATTCATAGTGCCATTAAAAAGGAGAGAATTTTAAGTACATCGTACTAATATTATAAAGAGGTAAAGTTTGTTTTTTTGTTTATAGGAAGTAATTTTCTGAAAGTACTGGTCCAATTGCAAAAATTTTTCTTTGATATAAAGCTGCTTTATTACTGAAGGTAGGGATAGGCTATATTTTATGTACGCGGGCGAAGCTGCGGGCAAAAGCTAGGTATAAGGTCGGTCGTAGTGGTGACCTATAGGGGCTTCAGGTAGGCCTCTATTTCTAGCAGTGGACTCTTCTCTCTTCTTTAAGGAGTACTAGGACAAACCGTCAACTAGAATATGACATTTGGCTCAGATACCAAACTGACATTTGTGATGATTTGTTTATCTGTCATACCAAGCATGCTTTTAGCTAAACTAATATTTAACTTATCTTACACTTCCTAGAATATATTTCAAGAGTCTCAAGCGATAAAAATAACAAGTGCATTAATTAAAACACATATTTTTACAAAACAATCTGAAAAAAAAAATAGACTAAATGCGGAAATCCGTGTTGCATCCGGAAAAACGCTCAGCATCCAACTTTCCTTAATTGCAATCTTGATAGTCATACTTGCTGCTTGTGCCTCCAACTAATTGATGTGTTTGGTAATAATCTAAGTATCTCATTTCTTAACAAAAGTTTTATCAAAGATATTACGATAGGCAGTGTTACCACGATTCGAGTGCGGGAACATTCTAAACAGTTACCGTAGCTCTGGACCATAAAGGGCAACTGGAGGAACACAGGTGGGTTTTAGTCAGTAAAAGTCTAAAATGCCGTCTCGCTTCAGTCAGAGTGGGAAAGTTATACGATGAATTATTGTCTGGAAAAAAAAAGTGTTACAACGACGCGACTGTTACTCTTCTGGAAGATTAATTTATTAGATATTAATCTACCAATGCAACACTGCTTTAGTTTTAATAACATTATTCTTCCTTAAATAAGTTTAATCATTTGAATTAATTAAAATAAATCTTAATAAATTAACCGAATGACCCTACAACTTTATACATATAAGTAATGTGGTAACCCTGAAAAGTGACAAACGTGACTCACCTGTCAAACTTTCGCGCGGGAAAAATGGCGCGCGCAGCGAAAATTGCGGCGTTACGGTGGCCAGTGAATCACGAAGATTGTGGTTTGGCGAGATTTTTTTATTATTTTAATTCACCGTCGCGTCGCATTCCGAGATACTTTTGATGTATTTGTATTTTTTTTCTGTTTCGTGCAAATTAAAGATTAAGGGTGTGTTTCCACTGATGGCGGATTGGAGAGGAGCGGTCTGGGAATACGCCAAACACAGTGCTTGAAATCTCCACTCCGCATCTGTGGAACTAGTTTATGTGGAATGGAGTGGAACGGAACAGACTTTTCAAATAAAACAAATGAACATGCGTCCCCTAGCTGGACAGAACGGAGTCGAACGAAGAGCATATAGCGGAGGGTAGCTCAAATCCAATCTGTCACTTGACACTTTTTACTGCTCATCTCCGTTTCACTCCGCCCATCTCTGCTTCAGTGAAAACACCCTTACCGCCATTACCCGTGTAATCGGATTTTTGCGAGAAAGTTATATTAATAAAAATATTTATAGTCTGCTACTTTTGCCACTGGTGTTACTATTGATGATTCAAAACCACTGCCTACCATCAGGTGGGATCACAGTCAAGCACAAAATCATGGCCAGTTAAACCAGTAACTTTATTTTAGTATCGTTTGAATTCGAAGTGACTAAGCAGTGGGCTTGCGGACGGCTAGCAATGGGTAGCTTACTGTCTACTTTTGCCACTGGTGTAACTATTGATGATTCAAAACCACTGCCTACCATCAGGTGGGATCATAGTCAAGCACAAAATCATGGCCAGTTAAACCAGTAACTTTACTTTAGTATCGTTTGAATTCGAAGTGACTAAGCAGTGGGCTTGCGGACGGCTAGCAATGGGTAGCTCGCTGTCCAGTCATCCGGTAGATAATAATCAAGACCGAGCCTGAGTCGTCGACGGCGTTTTGTTCCACGCACGCTTCAAGGAGAAGTCAGCAAAACAGTTAACTGCCGCGCTTATGATAATTACAGTAAGTCGCAATTTTGGTCGATATTGAGTTAAATATACAGAAATGTAGATCTCAATCTCTACATTTCAAATATCGTCACCCTCCCGGCTAACTGTCCTAACTAGCAAATTGATAATTTTCCAGGGCAACCGTTTTTCGGTCGGGCGTTACAATCATGTTCCTGTAGTTGCGTTAGTTGTGGCTTTATCAATGAATTAATACGTTTTTTATATTGACCTTGGCTTATTCTTTAAGCTAGTAGTGGCCCTAAAGCCCTAAGGTATCTATTTATTTATTTATATTAATTTGAAGCAGATACGTCTCTCTGTGAGAACTTTGTTTCATAACTTGTGTCTGTTATGACGTGGTTATTTGGTATAAAATATAAATAAAAGTTTATTAATATCATATAAATTTATTAAAAGCAATAGTAAAGATCTTTCGTAAGCTTAAAAAGTTACAAGTTACTTTTAAGGACTTTAAAAATATTCTTTTATTACATTTTTGGCAATTTAGCTGTGTACTCTATGTTTAAACTAGTATCTAATGAAATGAATTTAAACTCAACCTTATTTCAAATAAAGTGTATTTATTTAATATTTTAAGACTATACCTACTTGTGTATCTTATCATGCTTATTCTAAGAACGAATGGTCTTATAATATGTAGTTAAGTAATTTAATATCACAATCACTCTTTGCAAAAATATTACCTAGGATTAAAGCGTCAGTTAACATTCTTATTTACTGAACATAGGAACTAGAAATCAGGTTAATATTTATGTTATAGGTAAACATCCTCTTAATATTAACGTAAGAGCTAAATTTTAAAATCCACAACCAGCTAGTAAATTGAAAAATAGTAAAAAATTATCATGACATGAGTAATTAGTGAGAAAGTGATGAATAAAATGCCACTGGCTCCGGCAACTTAATGACTGGGGTGTCTCCTGTTGTTAGTGACAGCGTCATTTTATTTTCCATCGAAATTTTGGGCGGTGTCGGATTAAGAAGTCCTATAATCTCTCTTAAGAACACAGAGACCTGTCTCTTAAGAGAAAGAGAACTGTCTAGTTCAAGTAGCGGCCCTCATCGTCTTTACGGATAGAAAGCATCCATAGGTCGGGTGAAAATTTTTTGAAGTCTAGGAAATCAGTGTATGTGAGAACATTTACTACGTACGGTTTATGTGCCAATCTAAAAATTGGAGGTAATTGGCTAGGTACAAAAATGTCCCCACTTGTTTTCAGCGGCCGATGGTGCTGTGTACGGAGTCTCCTTCGCTTTGTCCATGACATGGCACGGAGCAACGTAAAGTGATTTCTTGAATATTGGTGGCATTGTTTATGACATACTCTTTGCATCTCTCTTCGCCCATAATTCTCGTCTTGATACTAGCAGTGCTACTCTACCGACTCTACCTCACTGCAACACTTTGATGCCCGAGGTTCGCATAAGGAACAGAGAAGTTTTGAGAGCACTGTGTCGTATAGACGTGAATAAAGCGAGTGGACTAGATGGTATACCAGCAATAGTTCTCAAGGCATGTGCACCCGAGTTGTCTCCTGTTGCCTCTCCATACGCTTATATCGCCTCCCATTTAGGACTGGTATAGTGCCCAAGTCCTGAAAGTTTGCCAACGTGCAACCCGTGCCCAAAAAGGGCAGTCGTGCCGATCCTGCTAACTATAGGCCGATTTCAATAGACTCCATACTCTGCAAGATTATGTAGCGTGTATTGAACTGGCGCCTCAAGGCATACCTGGAAGGTAACAATCTCCTCAGTGACCGACAGTACGGGTTTCGCCACAATCGCTCTACTGGGGACCTACTAGTGTATACTACTAACATGTGGGCGAGGCTCTCGAAAAGAATAGAGAAGCAATTGCTGTCTGCTTAGACGTCTCGAAGGCTTTCAACAGGGAATGGCACGCCAGCCTTTTGAGTAAGCTTCCAGCGTACGGCTTTTCCCCTGCTCTGATTAACTGGGTAAAAGACTTCCTGAGTGAACGGTCTCTCCGAGTTGTAGTCGATGGATGCTCATCAGAGCCCATGACCACTAATGCTGGAGTTCCTCAGGGGTCAGTTCTCTCTGCAACTCTTTTCCTGCTTCATATTAACGATCTGCTGATACCCGGTGTCTATGGGTATACAGATGATAGCACAGTTGTAGAGAGATACCTTCCAGGTGCTCGGGCTAGTAAGGAACTAATCCGGTCCGAACGAGAGGCTATGGTAGAGCGTACGAATGTCTCTATTCAGGCAGTCTCCAAGTGGGGACAAACCAATCTGGTAGAATTCAACGCCGCCAAAACACAAGCGTGTCTGTTCACCGCCAAAAGGAGCCCGTTCACCATGGCTCCTGTTTTTCGGAATGTATCCCTGAAGTGCACCGACCGCCTTCAGCTCTTGGGAGTCGAAATCTCTTCAGACCTCAATTTTGAGCGGTACATTGAGTCTAAAGCCAAGGTAACTGCTTGAAAACTAGGCGTTCTTGCAAAGGTCCGACGTTACTTCACACCGGAACAGCTTCTAACGTTTATACAAAGCACAGGTCCGATCGTGTGTGGAGTCACATACGGGCTGGTGCTGCAAAATGCCATCTAGCAGCTTTGGACTCAGTGGAAAGGCGTCCGAAGAGGCTAATACAGTAAGGTCGATGCCGCGATGGAATTTTTGTTCTGCCCACTGAATCCATCAGCAAACAGGTAAACAATATTGATGCCTTTTGCGTCACTCTTCTTGAGAAAGTCATACAAAGAAGTCGAAATTTCTGACGACCTTCTTTTGCTTACTCCTTCATGCCATGTACAACACGAACAGGCTCCAGAATACATATCATAAATTGTGAAATTGTAGGTTGAAAGACGACGTTTATAAAAAACAGCATTTTCATTGCTAATAGGCAAGCTTATGACTTGTTGGAGGTCAAATGCAGCACATTGTATTGTGGTTGGGTTCTGCTGTGATGCTATTTTACATTTATTTCTTTCTGATCTAAACAAAGTCTTCTCTTGTTGATGCTTCAGTGTCACTCTACAAAGAATTTTTCGACTGAATAGTTTGGGGTCAGTCGCTATACACCCACCCGTACATCCCGTACGTATCGCAGTGTGACTTCACTTAATGCTATGGAAATAAGGTTCATATTTGTAAAAAAGCTTTGATCTATACGACGTAAATTTAAAATAAAATGTGTAAACAACGTAGAAAAAATTCTAACTAAGAGCCATATGTACATACTTCAGTCATTTGTAATCGTGAAGAAAAAAAAAAAATCTTACTAACTGTAGTATATGTTCATACGACAGGTAGAGAGAATATTTTTACCCTCCTTTTGCACTTACGCAAAACAAAATACGTGATTATCTCCTAAACGGTAAACGGCATCGATACGACGATTAGAGAGAACTTATTCGAAACAACGTTATGAACACGTAGGTAATGTCAGTGCAGATACGTCAGTTTGTGAGATACGACGGTTAGCGGGGAGGGCGACGATATATACTTAACTCAACATCGACCAAAATTGCGACTTACTGTAATTATCATAAGCGCGGCAGAGTAGGGGCCCAGCAGGGTCGAAGCCTACTGGGGCCATGGGTTGTGCGAAAGAAAACCTCGGGGTCCTGGAACGAAGGAATAGGAGGAGGAGTAGGTTTTAGTCAGTAAAAGTCTGACACACCCTCACGCTCCGCCCTAGAGCGTGAGAAGTCATTGGATGATTTCCCCTTTGAAAAATAAAAGTGACTAAGCAGAATCTAATTTGTCAGTCAACCGACGTAGACCACGAATTATTAAGCAGTCTGTTTTCGTCAATGAATTCTTGGTAAGGCGATGCATCGCAAGCACGTCGATAGACAGACAAACACAATGCCTTCCTGCATTTATTTAACTAAGGGAACTGGTGATTTTCTTGCTCATGAACTGCATAAACTGTTTGGCAGTTTATTTTAACGAAAAACAGGATTTTCCGCAGAATGCAGCTGCATATGCTCTCTTAACAAACGATGTTTTGTATCAGGTAAATCTGAAATCGCGTGTTTGCGCGTACAGCTAAGGAGTGGAATTCCTTGCCGGAATCTGTGTTTCCTGATGGCTACAACACGGGAATCTTTAAGTCAAGAGTGAATAGGTTACTTCTAGGTAAGCGCGCTCCATCGTCGACCGCATTGTTGCTTTCCATCAGGTGAGATACCTATCAAGAATAAAAAAAAATCTTGTACTGTACGCATAACATTAGTCGCTATGTCGGATGAGGTGACCATTACTAAATGTTCTATTCAGGCCGCTTCAGACAACGGTGACGGGCACGACATCCCTTACTCTGACTTACGCATGTAGGTGATTGGTTTCATGAGATGATGTATTTCTGATGCCGTTATAACAACAAATGCTAAAAACAGAATAAAATAAATGTCTAAGTAGGGTTCCCACACAAAAAACGTGATTTTTACGGTTCCTCCTCAAAAGCAAAAAAACGGAACCCTTATAGGATCACTTTGTGGTCCGTCCGCCTGTGTGTCAAGACTCATTATCTCAGGAACGTGTGGAGGTATCGAGTTGAAATTAAAACCATATACTGAGGTCTGCAGTCCCTTGAAGCAGTGAAAAAAATCAAACTTTTGAGTTAACGAAAAAAAAAGATACGGCTGTTTATGTCGCAAAAAACGTGTAATTCGACAACCTCAAGGGAATCAAAATTTCTAGGGTACTTCCCATTGACCTAGAATCCTGAAATTTGGCATGAAGCAAGACCTCATAGCACAAGTATAGGAAGAAATCTGAAAACTGTAAATTTGTAGTTACGTCACAAAAAAAAAACTTTTTACGATTCGTTAAAATCTTTTAAACTCCATTCGGAAATTGAAAGGTTTTCATAAGTAAGTTTGTTCGGAACCCTCAGAGCGCGAATCCGACTCGCACTTGCCCGGTATTTTTATTTAAATTTCCCTTTTGGCATCTAACGTGTTAAGTTTAAAGAAATAAATAAATTAGTGCTTACAATATGTGGGAAAGTTCAGTGTGGCTTATGTGCATAGCTATCAACTACTCGGTATGTTTAATACAGCCTGTTGTAGAATACTAATTGCTTTGTTTGTCATTAACACAGATTCCGGGACCTAGGCTGAATATTCATTGCTATTGCTTCTAAAACTCGAATCCTGGAATCCAAAGAGTATGGATGGAATGTAGATTGATTTATGTTGACTGTGAACGACCAATTGTATATAATGCATTATAAAACCCAACATATAAATCTATACTAATTCTATAATAGCCATGTCTTTTCGTAAAAAAAAAAAAATGAGAACTCGATTGAAGTGTCACCCACCTACCTTATCGGGCTTGCGGACGGCGAGCAATGGGTGGCTTCATGCGTACCTCAAGGAGATGTCAGCAACCGTAGGGGCCCACCAGGGTCCCACCTACTAGGGCCATGGGTGAAGCGAAAGAGATTCCCGGGGCCCTGGAAAAATGGCAAAGAAGGAACAGGACTGGGTTTTTAGTCAGTAAGTCTGTCACTATCTCCCGCTCCGCCCAAGAGCGGGGGATGTCATTAGATGATTTTCCCACCCGGAAAAAAACCCACCTACCGGATTCAATTGTATTTTCAAACCATCCAGGAATTTAATATACACAAAAAATTCCATCCAGATCGGGCAACTCGTTTAGAAGGAGTTAAGTAAAAAACACATCGAAGAATCCTATTAATATTATAAACGTGAAACTTTTTAAGGATGTTTATTATTCTTTCACGCAAAAACTACTTGTAGCGACATCTATGGTGTCACATAAGAACTAGTCCTGCATTGCGCAATCAAAGTTCTCCGCGCGATTAGAACATATAGAACAGCCCGAAATCATCTATCGGGCAGGCCACCAGACGTAACACCCGTCTGGCTGGAGGATCCTCCCTTTCCAACGGAGGTATGTGAGACTTTACTCTCTGTTCCGCATACCTCCAACCACTACCGACTGAATCGATTTCGATGAAACTTGGTACACTAGTAGATCATGTCATGGAATAGCACATAGAATACTTTTTGTCCCGGGATTATGTTCCCCCTGAAATAATTTACTACAAACACGCGGGAAAAGTCGCTGCAGCAACTAGTAATCTAAATAATAAAGATTATAAAGCCCTACTACTGGCTCGAACGCGCAATCTTCAACAATAATCTCCGCACCGAAACCCTCGTAACCGGTATATTATGTTTATTCACATTCCATAAACGTTTCGAAATGTCATTGTTATAGTAAGCTTTGCTTAACATAGATTATGCAAAACATTGTATCTGCAATTTCTTTGGTCTTTTTCAGTACGTTCTTTCTATTACCCCGGTGGCGGCGGTTTCATCCGCGTCTATGCTTACCTCCTTTTTCACCCGCCTATCGTCAACATCGAGCACTTTAGTTACTTTACCTAACGCGATGTTTGACGAAAAGGCAACGCGAAAAAAGAGAGATAACGCCTGAATACTCTGTTAACATTCGGTAATTCCTTGATTTACTCGAATATTTTACAATACTTGTTCCAGGAATTACGTGTTTTTTTTTTAAACCCTTTTGAAAAAAATTACGTCGTTCATAATCTTGACTTTTGCAAGGCTCCTATTATTATACTTTTTGACTTTTTTTATTTTTGTGTAAATTATTAAGTGTCAAAGTTCATGCAAAATAGCAGATTTTTTAGAAGTCTTTACTGGATTAGTTTTACACAAATTTATAAATTGATTTGAATAGAAGCCTAAATAATATCGACAAGATACTGTGTTTCCAAAATATCTAACGAAAAATGTGTAATAACGTAGTTATTACGCGATTATGACGTTATTACACATTTTTTGAGAGCGGTTGTATGAAAAACAGTGAAAATGTAATTTATTTATTAAAAAGCTTATAGTTTTAACTTTTATAAGCTTGCATAGAACGCAGGACGGTAAATATGAATATTCATACTGGCTGCAAAAATGCTGATACCAGAATGAAAATATGAAATTCTATGAAGAGCAAAAATGTGGGATAGAATTTTCCTATTCGTTGCCTGCTTGTGTTATGTGATAGCTTTATACACCGGGTTTGCTTGCAATCTTATTTCTCCTATACTTGTGTTATTTGGGGGTTACCATGACGACGTTCAAAGTAAGATTGTTTCATTCTTATTTCAGTGTGGGTAAGAGACAGAGCTATACAGGTTGTCTAGCGCCATCTCTTACCCACACAGGAAATAAGAATGAAACAATCCAGGTCTTTACCTTTAGATTTAGTTGACTTAGAAATTTGAATTTTGCCTTGCTGCTTGGAGTAGCAGATCTGCGTATTTCATATTAATTTTAGCTTGCTCAGCACAGACGGACAACAAAGTGATCCTATCGGGTTTTTTTTTAAGGGGAAAATCATCTAATGACAAATCTTGGGCGGAGCTGGAGGTAGTGTCAGACTTTTACTAACTAAAAACCCACTCCTGTTCCTTATTTGCCTTCGTCCCAGGGCCCCAGGGCGCTTTCACACAACCCGTGGATCCTATAGGGGTACCGTTTTGGCCGACTTAGGTACGGAACCCCAAAAAATTTAAGAGGTGTTAGTGGATAAACAGACAAGACGCGGAAAACGAATTCATTTTATACTTTGTAAAGATATTTTATAATCAAGAGAAAATATGTTATTACATGGCACGCTAAAATTGCAGGCTCAAAAATCACTGAACCAAATTTGATAGGACTTTCTCTCTTCCGTAACTTTATTTGCTGCGGTTGGTAGTAAAACGTTATTACTTTCCTGGTGATGACAGAACGGTATTAACTTGAAATGCTGACATTTTAAATTGGTTTGAAACTAATTCGGGCGTCAATGGTTTTCATTTTCTATTAATGGTTTGTTTTTATTGTTCGTTTTTTGGAGAAATGCATTCGATGTGTTACTTTTCTATATTTGTAACAGTAGGTACCAGAATACAAGTATTTTTTTTGGTGGGAAATCATCCAACGACTTCTCTCGGTCTAGGGTGAAGCGAGAGAGAGTTTCAGACTCTTACTGACTAAAATCTGCTCCTATGTTCTTTCTTTGCCTTACGTCCAAGGACCCTGAGGTTCCTTTTCGGACGACTCATGGAGAATACTAGCGTTGCGTTATTATATTATAATATCGAGTTATTATGTTACTAAGAGTTGTGAGTATACATGTGGATGGATGGAGAGGGTGAGGGAGAGGGAGGCCAAAGAAAAGATGGATGGATTGTGTGAACAGTGATATGAAAGAAAAGGATGTTAGTGATAGCATGACGGTTGACAGGATAGAATGGAAGAAAAAAACGTGTTGCGCCGAACCCAAATAAGATGGGACAAGGCCAGGAAGATGAAGATGATGATGAGACTACCCATATTTTTCCGTAAACCATTTTTACTGTGTTTCGATTAGCTAATAAACGTTTGCAATTCGAATTGCATCATTGTCTGAGTAATTTAGAAATTAGACACTAACTTGCCGGCTTGTCTGTGAATAATAGACATTTTGAAACAATAATATAAACTCCTAGAAAGCTTTAAACTAAGTCATATAGATTATAAACATGCCTACTACAATGCAATGTAGAGGAATGTTGAAGGCCCCTCCCTAGGTTCCTACCTAGGGAGGGGGTGTTTCATGTTTTTTTTTTATATTTTCGATTTTTGACTTTGCTCGAATTCTTGATACCATTCATGCACAGTGTTCATATACCAAAAATCAGCATAATCGGTTAATATTTAGAGGTTGCACAACGCCAATAAAGTATTCTCTCTCATACGTTAAACTTTTAATAATATTATTTTTTACAGCGGAGGGTACCAAGTGTTACTATTGTGTTGATGTGTCTAGTAAAACTTACTTCCCTCCTCTGTAATAAATCATAATATTTAAATTTAAATTTTCACTGATGACGTACTTATTGGCGTTGTACAATATCTAAGTAATAACCGATTATGGTGATTTTAGAGCAATGGTGGCCGAGTAGAGCAGTGATGGTCCAAAATTTGTATGGAAAAACCTGCTTTCACGCGAGCGAAGCCGTTGGTTAAAGATAGTTCATGTATATTCTTTAAAAATTGCAGTTTATTGTCCCCCGTTTGTACAATACATTAACTTGTTACTACACGTATTAACACCTTTTTTTAGACAAAGTGTGTCAATAGGTCACAGAATGCAGTCCATTCGCAAATTAGATTGTTTTTAGTTGTGGTACAGTAGTTTCCCTCCCCTAGAGAGGAGGCCTGAGTCCCAGCAGTGGGGACATTAAAAGGCTGATTATGCTTATGTTATAATATTAGTTTATAGCTGTTAATTTTTAATATTTTGGTGAATACAGGCTAAGATATCCGTAGGAGAACCAAAGTTACCGACAGAGCCCAAAGAATTGCCAAGCTTAAGTGGCAGTGGGCAGGGCACATTGCTCGCAAAACAGATACCTACCTACTGCTACCGCGTGCTGGAAGACACAGCGTTGGTAGGCCACCCATAAGGTAGACCGATAACCTGGTGAGGGTCGAGGAAAACCGATGGATGCGGGCCGCATAGGATCGGTCATTGTGGCGTGGTGACACTTGGGGTAGGCCTATGGCCAACAGTGGACGTCTTTCGGCTAAAATGGTGATGATGAAGAATGTCGTAAGAGATGAATATAAAGTACTTCTGCCAGTGGCTTCGCCCGCGTGAATGTAGGTTTCTTCATACAAACTTCCAACCCCCGTTTTACCCCCTTAAGGGTGGAGTTTCGTGAAATCCTTAGTGTATAATAATAATAAATAATATTTCACAACTATCACACAACGCCGTCTAGTCCCAAGCTAAGCAGAGCTTGTGTTATGGGTACTAGAACAACTGATAAACATACTTATATATTTCTAAATACATACATATATAGATAAATTACACCCAGGCACAGAACAAATGATCGTGCTCATCACACAAACATTTGTCCTGGGTGGGAATCGAACCCACGACCTCCGGCATAGTAGTCAGGGCCACTAACCACTAGACCAACAGGCCAGTCAGTCAGCCAGTATGTCTACACCGTATAAGGAACCTACCTGCCAAATTTTAAGTTTCGGAGATTTCGTTATTAATCGTGAGTGGTATTTCGCTTTTATTTAAATAGATTTTTTGAAGGATAACAGACCACCCAACTTAACCAAAGTCATAACGAGCCACCAACCTAATAAAAAATAACACTGCCATAAAAATTGACGTGTAAAAATTTACGGTTGGTACGACAATAAATCATAATCTATGATTAAATAAATAAACAAAGACTGTAGAGCTTACCGGATATTATTCCCGCACCATGTTGGCTGCGCGGGAGTCGGGGGCAACGATCTCTTCTATGACTCAAGAGCAGCATTGTCTTGAGCGCGTTAAAAAAATAAATTATAAAGTTAAGTTAGACTTTTGACAGTTGAATGCAAGGTTGAATAATTGGAGCTGTTATTTTTGAGTGATTTATGTTTTTTATCACTATAGACCTGTTATGTAGTGATTATTAAATTCGAAGTTGATTCAATAAGAATCGCCAAACTTAAGTGGCAATGGGCAGGGCTTGCAGAACTGATGGCTGTTGGGGCTGAAAGGTTCTGGAGTAGCGACCGCGTACCGGAAAACGCAGTGTTGGAAGGCCCCCTACAAGGTGGACCGATGACCTGGTGAAGGTAGCGGGAATCCGATGGATGCGAGACACACAGGACCGTTCATTGTGACGACATTTGGGGGAGGCCTATGTCCAGCAGTGGAAGTCTATCGGCTGAAATGATGATGATGATGATATATTAGTTATCTAGTACTCATAACACGAGCTCTGCTTAGCTTGGGACTAGATGGCGTTGTGTGATAGTTGTGAAATATTATTATTATACCTACTTACTTAATGTACTCACCCGTAACATTTGATACAAATAGGATAAAAATATCTACAAATAACAACCATGGTCAACAACTCCACGTGCTCTTCAAGGCACGGAATTTCTGGATAGGGTTACCCATCCACGGACCGACCTTGACAAACGTAGCTTAACTTTTGTTAAGGAGGAAAATCATCAAATAACTTCTCCCGTTCTGGGTGGAGCGAAAGGAAGTGTCGGACTTTTACAGACTAAAATCAACCTGTGCTTCTTCTGTTTCCCTGTTCCAGGGCCACGGTTAAAGACCTGGTGGTCAAACAAAAAAAAAAAACAAGAAAAAATTTACATACAGTCGAACATTTATTTATTTATTTACAAGCACACAGTAGAAACTTACAAACTAAGAAATATATTTAATAAAACAATAATAACCTAATAGCAAATCCATACACATTGAAGAAAAAATTTGGTACATATAATTTAGAAATAAAAATAAAATACACAAACATTACCACTAAAATAATATATCCCACAAAACATATAACCTCCTTTTTGAAGTCTGTTAAAAATAACAATTAATTAAAGTGGAAACTTACGAATGACCCAAAGACAGGTAAAACAAGACACAATGACTAATAAAAAGTTTATTAACATACTGATATCATTATGTGTTATATCATAGACAAGTTAATGTTTTCCTCAACTTGTATGGGAAGATGTTGTTAATGTTATTCTGCTTAACATTTAAGAAGATCGTTGTATTAAACTAGTTGTGTCACCGCGGTTTCATCTGCCCGCGTCCGTGCTTTTACTTCAAATTCGCTTAGCTTCCTGGCCCCCCTAGCCAAGTTACAACCGTTTCGTTTCGATTCTCCTTTCGTCGATCGCCTCGAGTCAGCCACGCCTCCGATTTCTTTGTTCTGACGTCATCTCAACGCTCAGTCACGTGGTCAGAACAAAGGAATAGGAGGCGTGGCTGACAGCTTTTCTTTTTTTCTTTTTTCGGCTCCAAAAGATTGTAGCGTGGTTTAAAATTGCCGATATATTTCTCAAGAAAAGGACATTACTATGTGCATATTCGTTTAAGGTTTAAGTACAACTTTATTTCTCATAAAGAATTGCATACATAACTCACTTATTGAGAAACAATATCTAAAACTAAGATTAATTATTAGAGCGCACAGATGTACTAAAAAAGAAACAAAACTTACCTTCTGCCCATTACTTAGGGTCTTCCCTAGTCTTTGACGCCATTTGTTCCTATGGTCAACATGTCCACAGACAAACAAACAAACGCTCCAGCTTTATATATGGCATCATAAATTAGTATACATACACATAGATTTTAATCGTAATAGTTGTAAATATAAAGCTTGGCTCATGTGAGAACACAGACTTTATCTTTGACCTACTATCTATTTCCTTTGATGTGTGAGCACTTGAACATCAGCCTTTTCAGCCTGTTTAATTATGTGAAGTTGCGATATTTTTCTTCTGTCTAATCGACACGAAATCTTTAAGAATAGCTCATCATCATTTCAGTCGAAGGACGTCCACTGTTGGAAAAAGTCTTACCCACACGTATGGCCACAACGACCGGTCTCCTTAAGAGCCGGTTGTAGTCATAGAGTATTTTGTAGGGGTTTACCCGGGTCTATGTCGATTTGGCGGCCCCGTAAGAGCGATTTTTTTTTTTTAAAAAGAAACGTAGTTACTATTCAAGATTTATTTTTTGCCAGACCCTTTTAAAAACATGCTTTATTAAACTTTTTTTTTTTATTTAACATTCAAATCTTTCCGTGCCATAATCTCGTAGATATACACGTTTGAAATCGTAAGTTAGGTTCTGATTCGTGTTTTTTTTTTATCGAGTTAACTAATTTATATCATGTTTTGATTTTTGCCCAGCGGTTGGTCATATGGTAAATTTTAATAAAACAATTTTTTTTATTTTTTTGAATTTCCAGACGTTCAAAAAAGTACAAAATTCGTAGAACCTGGCCTTAAAACTTGTCTTAGACTTGATCTGTTCGCTGTTCAATTGTAGGAATTATTGTCTGTATTTCTGGTGATATAAGAGAAGACTGAGTCAGAGGTTTATTTGTATTAGGGCAATATTTTAACCTCTACGGTCAGGACTAAGCGTTTCGACTCGTCGTTTATACTATGTACTACGAAGGATTGAAACAATTTGCTGATTATAATTTAGGTGTATTCAAGGTTAGAGTGAATAGGCTCTTAATAAACTAGTGCGCCTCACCATCAACGATTGCATCACTGATTAACATCAGGTAGGATCGCAGTCAAGCACTAGTTTATATCAATAATAAATAAATAAAAACAAACATAATTTGTGTTAAATTAGTAGAAATT
The DNA here is from genome assembly GCA_961205895.1 of Mythimna pallens. Taxonomy (NCBI): domain Eukaryota; kingdom Metazoa; phylum Arthropoda; class Insecta; order Lepidoptera; family Noctuidae; genus Mythimna; species Mythimna pallens. The sequence continues at coordinate 13,321,770 of OY540849.1, read as the reverse complement.
GAATTTTGTTGCTTTGTTTAAATTTATAAACAATAATAATATTAATTAAATCAATAATAATAACTTATTAGGTACACCGCGGTATACCGCGACCGTGGTGATAATTAAGGAGTCGGCAAGTTTAGTAGCAGGGTTTAATGAGTGGGTTTGCTGGACATAGGTAATATATATTTGAATATTGGTGAACGCCAATCAAGCTGGAATTACCTTTATAAAGTGCAAAGACAATTTGATTATGAGTAATGAGTAAAGAATGCGCAAGTAATCATACCAACGTACATGTCAATCATAGGTATGACGTGAGTGACACAGTTGACGTATGTTTGACAGTTAAACCGTCACAATTGATCGTTCTTATTTCAGACGCTTTCTAGCCCGATGCTCAACTGTTCAAGCCCGAATCTTGATCAAAATTTCAGTAGAGATTTTTTTAATATTCTATTCTCGATAGGTTCGCGCTTGACCGCTATCTCACCTGATGGAAAGCGACGGTGCGGTCGACGATGGAGCGCACTTACCTAGAAGTAAACTATTCACTCTTGACTTAAAGATTCCCGGGTTGTTGACATCAGGGAACACAGATTCCGGCAAGGAATTTCACTCCTTAGCTGTACGCACAATGAATGTGTTCCCAAAACGTTTTGTGTGACATCAGTCTAAATCGAGATGCGCAATATACAGCATCTATCTCGATTATGGGCGTTATTCTGGGCAGCAGGCTGACATCAATTTTGGCATGACCTCTAGCATTGGATTTATTGAGACCGGTTTTCCAAGGTTAGGACCGTTGCCGGTTTTTTGACTGTTGAGGAAATTATAAATATTATTTTAAACTGAAGTATCATAATAATTAGCTTTTATTAACATTCATTTCGGAAGTCCTAAATGGTTACCCACGTTGGATTGTTTCCGGACTCGGATTCAAAATTGTGACAGTTATCGGCATTGGTTGCAACAGTGTAACAAAATTCCTTCGTAAACCTTAATCTACACGTGAAGATATATCTTAATATCCATACAAAACTGTTAAGTATAAGGTTATAAGCATTCGTTCGTTCACTTGCGTTTTCTTTTGAAAGCAACGCAAGGCCACTTAGCCTTTCGACCAGTATCAGATGACGTCAAACATATCTCATATGAGTATGTTGGCAGCATTGTGTATGTGGATTTACGTGCGTTCTCGATTTGAAACTCGTTTGCTAATGTCATTGATTTGTTGATTTTCTTGATCAGTATTTCTACTTAGATATGGATTTTAAAAACTGTGCAAGTGCGCGTCGGACTCGCGCACTGAGGGTTCCGTAAAAACTTACCTATGTGAATATTTCAATTCCCGAATGGAGTCTCGAAGATTTTTCCGACAGCAAATTTTTTTTTGTGACATAACATCTTTACGTCTTCAGATTTATTCCTATACCTGTGCTATAAGACCTTGCTTTATGCCAAACAGGATTCTGGGTCAACGGGAAGTACCCTATGAATTTTGATTCGCTTGAGTGTCGAAATATACTTTTTTTTCGACATATACCTACGGCCGTATCTTTTTTTCTCGTTAACTTAGAAGTTTGATTTTTTCACAGCTTCAAGGGACCGCAGACTTGAGTAAGTATATGGTTTTAATTTCTACTTCATACCTCCACGCGTTCCTGATAGAGTGACAGACAGACGGACGGACAACAAAGTGATCCTATAAGGATTCCATACATACTTACTTACACATAATACTTAATTTCGTATAAATAAACTATCAACGATTAGGAAAAGCCCAATTAGATGTTTTTTGCTCTCAAGTGAGCACTAGAAATTTTTAGAATTGCCTTTATAAAGTATTGTCGTTTAGGGAGGCTGCTCCATAGCATAGCTCCATCCAAAGTTTGTGATAAATTGTTCCTGCCATGGCGACCGTGCCAAGTTGCAACTGAAATTGCAGCCGATATTTCTCTGTAACTATCCTCGTGAAAGTAATGGAGACAGACCAATGATAAGGTGACCGTTGACAAGATAGAATGGAAGAAGAATACGGGTTCACAGACCTCAAGTAACATGGGACAAGGGAAAGAAGATTAAAATGGCTCTGTAACTTTTTTTTAAGTTTGGAAATCATCCATTGACGTCTCCCAATGTGGGTGCAACGGGAGGGCGTGTCAGACTTACTGACTAAAACCACACCTGTGTCCTTCAGTTGCCCTTTGCGTTCTAAGGCTACGGGTTTCTACGGGTATTTTGAATTTTGACTAAACTAAATCAGTGACTTGCCAAGGTTTATCGACCCTCCATAAAGTTGCATAATTCAAAATATTATATCTATTTCGAAACAAGCAATCAATGGATGGGATACAAAACATTAGAATTGCAACAACACGAATTTATAGTCGCCATAATAGAGCACGGAATCGACTAGAGACGCCATTGCTTATAATATATGCTCGAGAAAGCACAATTTCCGCTGTGCTGCGTGATTGTTCGAAAGAGTCACAGCGGCCCTTCTTTTTGAGGTGGGAAATAATCCAATGACCCTCTAGGATGGAGCGAGAGGGCGTATCAAACTTTTACTGTGTAAAACCACACCTGTGTCCTTTAGCTGCCCTTTGCGCTCTAGGATCACGGGTTGCTTTTTCAGAAATTCCTCGTAGCCATAGCGGCCATCGGCCCTGCTGGACCCGTATGGTTTTGCTGACATCTCTTTGAGGCTCGGTCCTTAATAGACGGGCGGACGGCGAGTTCCCATTATTCGTCGTCCGCAAGAGTTACAGCGGCCCTACAACGCAAAGGGCAAATGAAATACTTTGTACTGTCCTTATAGCCACTAACATTGTAGATTTACCACGAGGTACAAAGTTTGACGATTCACCTCATGCTGCTGCCGTCACCACATAATGCTGGCTGAATAGTGTCGACTATTCTGCCGGCGTTTTCGGCTCAGATACCAAATGAGAAAAAAAAACGTAGTTTGACAATGGCGTCATTTTGACAGATGCCGCCAAAGCACCTCTCAGCTCTATGGTCCCCATTATCGCTCTGTTCCACGTTGCGGAATGCGAGCTACACACGAACGGCGAATGCATGACGAGACTTAAGCATTTAACCTTCTTACAATTTACATGGTACTTGGAACTGTCGAGATTATTCAAGATATTACCATTGTGGTGTGGGAACTGTTGTACGTGTAAGGAGCTTACGAATAACTTAATTTTTTGTAAAAAGTGATGCCTTGTGACAATGCGGAAGTTTTTAAAGTTATAGACAAAGTAGTCTTACCTGTGAAGATGGGTACAAGATAGAAGAAGATATGAGTGATGGATGGGTTTTATTAGAGGTTATGGCTAAAAAAGGGGAGAATACTGAGTAAACAGGCCGAAACATTTCTGTGTATCTATGAGTGAAGCGGGCAAGGTGTATCAATACTAAGGCTGCAGAATTCTTTGAAAGATTTACCGCAGCCCCCGATGTACAAAGGGCAACTGAAGGAACACAGGTGGTTTTCAGTCGACACTAGCTCCACCGACAGCGGGAGGAATTATTTTATGATTTCCCACGTCAAAAGAAGGGTGTACCTACTAACAACCTGAAACATTGAGACGGGTAAAGATTTTGAGTCTCAAATAATTGAAGAAAATAAGACTTGAAATGCGAACTCATAAAAGCATCAAGTAAAAAAATACGCAGACAAACTTTATAACATCACAAATCTTAAAGTTACGTCGAAAATGGGCTCTGTGATGTTTTGCTTAAATTACTAAATTTGGAAACGCAATGTAGACGCTTTTGTCTCCCATCTCAACTTCAATTTAAGCTAACTAGTTACGTTTGCAAGGGAATCTTCAAATATTAAAACCCATTTGCGAGCTCAGGATTTATTTCGAATGGCCACGTTTCAAATATCACAGGCATTTGTGAAATAAAAATTATAATAGTAGCTGTTTTCTGTTGAAGTGGCCGATTGAGAGGTTTCCTTTGCCGTTATTATTTTTAAGTTGGTATAACGCTGTTCTTAATTCAAAAGTGGAAGATGAAGCTGATCAGATGCTGATGCTGATGCTGATTTGATAGTCAAGCACTGTTCTTAGTTTGTTTTTCAAATCTAACAGTTGATGTTTGCAGTGATGGGCGTCTAAATTCAGCAGTTGATGTTTTTTTTTGCTTTCAAGAGATCACTGTTGTTCAGATTTCAATTTTTCTTTTCTTTTATTTATCTGTTGAGTTTTGTACGTAAAGAATGGAGCAATAAAGGATTATCTATCGGCCAGTGACTCAATATGATTGATTATTTTTTATTAGAAGTGTACTATGTTAAACACAAGACATGCATGGTCGATCGTTAATTGTTTCATAGAAACTATAATAAATTCGTTATGCGTTTTGTTGTTGCGTTTTTATTAATGTTTAATTAATGTTTTTCTTTGAGAGTAGGATACACTTGTGTATGGAAGTCGACGTAAATGTACGGAACGTTACTAAATCTAAAAACAAGTTTTCAATGAAAATCATTTTTTCATTGCAACTTTTTATAGCGCGGTTTAAATACCTATATAATTAATACTTAACCATTACAAAAAGCTCAAACATGATAGGGTTATCTGAGTTCCTATAGTGTGGTTCCACCTTCCGGTTCCATCATCTGAAGAAGAAAGTGAATAAATTTTAATTTACAAGATTTGATTACAGACAAACATCGGGACAGGTGAAGTAAAAACTAAAAGGCTAAATAAAAGCTTGTAATAAACAAATATTTCATATATACACTTGCTGCATGTTTGTTCGCTGAAAGCACAAAATATTATAAAGTCGTAAACGTAGGTAGCCTATTCTATATTGTAAAATTCAAAGTTAAATTATTAAATACTACTTAAGTTAAATCCAAACCCAAGTTATCCTTAACACTTAGGTTAACACGTACATTGTAGGTACGTCCTGTTTGACATAATTGACTCATTCATACATTATGCTTCATTTCCTTTCACTACAACTCTCCCGTTTAATTCCAACTTTACATTGTACAAGTTATAATATTTAAGCAAACAAAAATTTAGACACCACACAATCGACCTAAGCTGAATAAACAATAGTCCATAACTCCGTCTAAAGCTATTCGATTTAGAACTCTAAATTCGTAGGTACAAAGTTTAAAATTCATTGTTTATAAAGAGAAGGTCATATGCATATTCAGGAAGAAACAAGCATACTGGGAGCACCGAACAAGGGATTAATATTTAAGCGGTTGGTAGCATTGGAGAGGGTTGCCAGTTTTAAAATAGTTTAGTGTAAATTTTATTTTTATTTGGGTCGGTTTGAATTTAGGCTGACTGCTACAGCTGCGTTTAGATATTAATATTTTGCAAACAAGAATATGTAAATTCATTTTCTAAGATTTTAGTGTCCTAATTTTCAGTTGTTTGTAATATATGTTTTCAGTTATTTGAAACCGTTCTCTGAAGTCGTATTCTATAAGTTTTATTACAGTTGCAGTATGTAAATATCCTTGGATTACTTCCAATGTATAGTATCGATGTTATTTTTTGGCAGCAAACTGTTTAGCTGGCCATGCCAAAAGCCATGAGAAAATTAGCAGATGTGGCGATGGAGGGTAAGTGGAGAAATTATCGAATGTTTTTTTTTTTTGAGTTGCGAATCCAATAAGGAGCGAGATTATTTCGACGGATTTTAATGACATTTAGCACACAGAATGGCTGGAATAGCACAAGGGTAGGATACTTTTCAAAAAAATAAAACTAAATTCAACTTTTGCGCGGCGAATCGCCATAAATATCATTTCATTTTAAATTCGAAAGCTTGTCTGACATGCATGTCTAAAAATAATAACCAATATGATACCGTATTATTGTTATAAAAGTTTCAATCTAGACTTTGTAATGCTATAATCTAATTCTTAGATTATATTATTGATTGATTCATTTTATACGGAAATAATCGCTGACGTAGGCAACTCAGCCGTCAAACTAAAATGGAACTGGGCACGCCATATCTGCAGCATGTTGTAATAAAATTGGGCGAAGGCAACCACTGACTGGATCCTGAACAGCCGGAGCCGACGACGCGGTAGGCACGGAAGGACGATGTGTGACGACTTGGACTGTTACCTAATGGATTGGCCAGAAGTAGCTAAGGAATGCCCAGGAACCTTTGCCCAGGAATGGAACACAACAGGCTTTTAATAATATTTAAAAACAGAAACAACTAACATACACGCCTTAGACATATTTGCATAAGTACAGAGATTACGATTTTGTGAGTCATACTTTTTCATAGACAAGCACAAAAAAGTGCGTTATTTTTTTAAGTCTCAGATTAAAGCTATCATCTAACTAATAATTAAGATGATCTATGATATACATGATTCATTGTAGAGTGCGGAGTTTTTGGCGGGATTTCTTCGTGTTAAGTTCAATGTCTGTTTTAATTATTCGCAAATAGATTCCTAGTGGATATTGTGATGTAAAATTGGTATGGTTTTGTATCTCAAGTGTCTGCGGGACTGAACAATATGTAGAATCATTGAAACAGGCGCGATCTCGGTAAAATGGAGCTGATAATTTTACTGTAGTGTTGATTATCCCAGCGAAGGTGCCGAGAAGGTTGACTTGATAAATTCACTTCCAAAAATTAAAAAAATATTAGAATGTGCACATCCATATTCTAATGGAAAACAAATTAACTATTACTCTCAGTTGTAAAGTACATGTACCCTACCATACAATGTTTCCACTGCTGTCGTTTCGGCCATACTCGTACTGTATGCCGTTCGAAACCGCGTTGCTTCAAGTGCAGTGAAGACCACCCAGGTGATGGATGCCAAGTTCCCAATGAGTATGCCATTTGCGTAAACTGTTCCGGCAACCACTATGCTAACGACAAGGCATGCCCCGAATTAGGTCGTCAGAAAGGGATAAAAGCCCTTATGGCAGAAAAATCTGTTTCTTATGAGGAAGCAAGTCAAGTTTTCCCTAGGGTTTCACGATCATATGCTGAAGTATCAAGAGCACCATCCAATCCAAAACCCCCTTGTTCTCCTCAATCCCAAAGCCAAACTCCCCAAATACCCAAATCGCACCGTAAAACAGTTTTCCTTAAACCAAAATCCCATGCCCCCCTTTCAGCTAGCTATGATAAGCAGGCTCATCAAGCCCTTATTCAAGATTATTCCTTTTCCCCCTCCCAAAATGGCTGCGCCATCCCTAGAGAAGGTGCAAGCAGTCCCATTAGCCCTGAAAACATACTTAATGTAATTTCCAGTATGCTAATGACAATGTTAGCGAACCCTTCCCAATCCCTACCAGACCACGTTGCCAACAAATTGTCATCAATCGTCAACTATATTCATAGTGTTCCATCCCCAGATATTTCTTCAATGGAACGTCAGGAGTGTTTCACCCAGGAAGACTGACCTTCTTTATCTAATTAATAAACATAAACCATCAGTCTGTAGCATCGCTGAGACATGGCTTCGTCCGGATAGTAATTTCGGGATTCCATGTTTCAGTGGTGTTCGACATGACAGATCAGATGGATATGGGGGATGTGCTTTGTTCATCAATAACAAAGTTACATTCTCCCCAATTCCTCTATCCTTTGTAGGTGACAACGTCAATGTTGTTGCTGTTAAGGCTGAGGATATAAATATTTTTAGTTTTTACATTGCTCACCCACAGTCTAATGATCTTGATACAATAAAACATTTGCTGAGTAATGTACAAGGCCCGTTACTTGTCATGGGTGATTTCAACGGCCATCACTATAGGTGGGGGTCAGATACCTGCGACAACTTTGGTTCGGGTCTGGTTGATATGTTGGATGAGCTAGATTTGTGTGTGATCAACAATGGCTGTGCTACACGTCGGGGCTCGCCAGGACAGAACAACAGTTGTGTTGATCTAACATTTTGCTCATCCAATATAGCCAGCCTTTTCAATTGGAAGCGCTTGGATATGACTTATGGGAGTGATCACTATCCCATCATGGTTGAAATCCCATCTAAATCCATTCCCGACAATATCTCCCCTCCCCTGTTAAAGTACCAACTGAATTCAGTCGATTGGGATCTGTACTCTAAAATTTTGGATTTACGGGTCTCCTCTCTTCCTCCCATCAATGACGCAAATGCTCAGGAATGCTTTTCAGCATTCTCGAGTACTATATCCACTACAGCGGATGACTGTTTCCCCGCCAAAAAACCGCCAACCGGCAAAATTCCTTCTCCACCATGGTGGGATAGAGAATGCTCTGCCTCGATCAGAGCCAGGAATGAGGCCGAAAGAAAGCTCAACGTGGATATGAACCTAGAGAACCTCATTAATTTTCAACATGTATTGGCTAAATCCAGGAAACTACTCAAGAAAAAGAAAAGAGATGGTTGGCGGAAGTACTGCGATTCGTTGAGTCCATCCACTCCAGCCTCAGTGGTATGGCGTAAATTAAAATCTTTTAGGAACAGCATGCGACTACCCTCTGGCAGCATGACATCTAAAGAACTGGCTCACCAGTTCTTCTCCAAGCTAGCTCCAGCCTACGCCCCGGATAAAGATGAATGTGTTTCATCAGATCCCCAGATGGCATCAGATGATCCTCTGGATAAACCATTCACTTTGGGGGAGCTGAAATCGGTCCTCGCACATGTGAAGGATTCTGCTCCTGGTGTAGATGGATTTCCATACTCTTTCATATGCAAAGCTGGGGATAAGACCCACCAGTATTACCTGGATTTGGCCAATTATTGTTTTTCCTCCGGATATATTCCTCCTGATTGGAAGGTTCAAGTTGTTATCCCCATTTTGAAACCTGGAAAAGATCCTAGTAATCATTCTTCATACAGACCAATTGCTCTATCGTCCGTCCTTATGAAACTCTTGGAAAATTTAGTAAAAAATCGTCTGGAATGGTTTGTGGAGAGCAGAAGACTGCTACCAACGACTCAATTTGGCTTTAGGAAAGGTCTGGGTACAACTGATAGTGTGGCAACCCTCACATCAGAGATCCGGCTGACCCTTAGTAGAAGTGAGTCTGTGGTAGTCGTCTTCTTGGATATTTCTGCTGCATATGACTCTGTCCTCCTCCCGATCCTCAGGCAGAAGTTGCAACAGCTGAGAATCCCGGCTAGGATATTTCAGATCATATGCAATATCTTCTCAGACCGCAGTATTAAACTAAGGATTCCTGGGGAGGACTCTGAACCAAGATTAGCTTGGAGGGGTCTACCACAGGGATCCGTTCTTAGCCCCCCTCTATATAACATTTACACTTCAGATCTTCCCTCTTGTTTAAATTTGGACTGCAAAATTCTCCAATATGCGGACGATATTGCACTATTGGTCTGTGGCAAGTCCATCGAGGACGCTGCCCAATCCATGAACGTGTCTTTGTCCTCATTAAACCATTGGCTACTAGATCATGGGTTATCTCTAAGCGCCCCAAAGAGTACAGCAGTTGTTTTCACTCGCAGACGTCTTGTTCCACAGGTGGACATTAATATCGACGGCCAAGCTATCCCAGTAAAGGAGAGCGCCAGATTTCTGGGTGTTACCCTGGATTCCAAATTATCGGGAGTGGGTCACATTAACAACACAGTGAAAAAATGTGAACGCTCGATTTCGGTCCTTAGAGCTTTGGCAGGTGTATGGTGGGGTGCTCACCCATATACCTTAAAACTGGTCTATAATGCTATAGTCAGAAGCGTATTAGATTACTGCAGTTATCTAATTGAGCCATGTAACAGAGAAGCTCTGCGCAGACTAGATTCAGTCCAGTCCAAATGCCTAAGAATCGTAATTGGTGCCATGAAATCCTCCCCCATAAATGCTCTCCAGGTTGAATGTGCAGATCCTCCCCTTGCCCTTCGCAGACAATACTTAGCAGATCGTTTCTTATCAAAAGTCCTCTCCCTCTCATCCCATCCTTTAATTCCCATTTTGGAGCAAATTTTTCTATCTCTCAATGCCTCTTCCTATTGGAACAATAAAAATATTCCATTGATGAATAGGTACAGAGAGCTTAAACACCTCGCTTCACCTGTATGTCAATATCCTACTCTTCCTGTCTTTTCTTCCGCCTATGAGGTGGTTCATTTTAAGCCAAAAATCGTTTTAGGACTTGGCATCTCCAAAAACTCGCAGGACGTAAAAGGGGACTTCGACCGGGCTATTGAAAGATACTGGCAAGGCTGGAACTTATTTTATACGGATGCATCGAAATTATCGCTAACTGGTTGTACAGGTGTATCAACATACTTCCAGAACTCCAGAATAGCCCTTTTATTCCAATGCCCTCCAGAGACCTCTGTATTTACAGGGGAATGCATTGGCATACTAGAAGCTATCAATTTTATATTAGCACACAATATTAAAAATTCAGTCATTTTCTCAGACTCTTACAGTAGTATCCAGGCTTTAGGTCAAAACCAACTAAAATCAAAACTCCATAGTAAAATTATTATCGATACTCTTAATTTACTCTACACTTGCCATTCCAAAAGTTTAAATATTGAGATAGTTTGGGTTCCTAGTCACTCGGGTATAAGTGGTAATGAATGCACCGATTCGCTGGCAAAATATGCTACATCCAACCCTGTAGACCGAAGGCATTACATGTTGCATAGCTACGACTTACGCTCGGACACCAAACTTAAGTTGCATAATCTGTGGTCAGCGGCATGGCAGGTAAGCTCGAAGCTCAAGGGAGCGTACTACGCCAGTATCCAGCCTGACATCCAGCGGAAACCTTGGTTTTTTAAGTGTCTCAAACTATCCAAAAGAACGGTCTCATCCTTGTGCAGATTGAGACTCGGCCACTGCAGTAGTCCAGTTTTCCTTCATAAAATTCACGTTCGTGACAGTTCTTTATGCGAGTGTGGCCTCGATGATGGTACATTGGACCATATCTTCTTTTCTTGTCCTTTAAACTCCCACTCCCTCGATTTGTACCAAATGCTTCCCAAAATTAAAATACCCCTTCCTACTAACTTCCATTCCCTATTGACGAATTTCTCTCCTAAAGTTGTCCAACTCCTATCCAAATTCCTAAATGACAATAATATCAATCTGTAACCTGCCACTAACGTCTTAGATCTATCACAAAGGGCAAAGTTCGACGGTTCACCTTACGGCGCTGCCGTCACCACATGACACTGGCAGAATAGTCGACATCGGCTCAGTTGCCAAAGAAGAAAAAAAAAAAAAAAAAAAAAATTAACTATTCATACGAAGACATGGTTTTAAATGACATTACATCTACAAAACAAAAAATAAATAAATTGTAGAGTGCTCTATATTAAAGTATTGTATACTAGAAAGCCTTTCTTTGAATGTAAAGAGTTACTGAAACTGTAATTAAGTTCTATATTCTATTCTAAATCTAAAGCGCGTTTATTTTGCGCAGTCATAGCTTGTTGATTGCTAAAAATCTTTAAAGCTTATTGTAATATTAAAAGATGCATTTTATGTCGCCCATACCCTGTAAAAATCGATAAACTTTCGCTTCTATTTTTAAAAATATCTTTAAATATTATTTTTATTAGCTATTGGCAAATACCGTAATTTTGTAATACACCTGGGATTTAAAAAAACTATAAATTCCACCCAAATTCGTTTAAAATATATTCGAGATTTACTGAAAAAAAAAAAAATTATAACCTAATTGTATTGCTTAATAAAACTAAAATTTCTTGTTTCAAAGGTACAATTTATATTAAAGTGTTTGTTTAAACTTCTAGACATAATAGCCTTCGTCAAAGATATACCATTGACCAAGTAACCCAAATAACCATAGTTATAGAATCCATTTCAAAACTAGTTTGTTGTTATTTGTTTTAAAATATTCACTATAGTCTATGGTTCTAGTGCGCAGCTGTCAACATTCCTTAGAAATAGTGATGTGCTAGTTCTTTTGCAAGTTACGGTATGACCATAATTATAACCGGTTTTTTAGGATACCTTTTCTTAGTTTCTCTTGAAAGCACGATATATAATTATGAAAACATAAGCAATACATGCAAAAGTAAAAATATTGGTAGTTCGATTGCCCTAAGCCGAGGTCCGTACTCCACAGGGAGTGCCCTTGGCGTATCAACGCTTATTTTTTAAGTTTATGGTAAAGCCTGAAGGCCCAGGGGTTTTACTATGACGTGTTAAAATGTCAGGCGAACGCGCAAGAAAGAGGCATGGAACTATACACCTTATATAGTTCATTCCCTTTAACAGTTCAGTTTAGGTCGCCAAATGGATTGCGTTAAGAACTCGTATAGTAACTCAGTCGTGTAGTCAGCAGACGACAACCTCTTTGGTTGACATGCAAGCCACTAATGAGCTAGTCGTAGCCGATTAAGGGTGCTTTTCCATTAGAGATGTGCTATGCTACGTTGCTTTGGACAAGGGCGTCGCCGCGCGCCGGCTTTTAGAAAACCTCATGGGTGCTCATGCTCATTTGATGACTCGAAAAAGTGGCGAAGTGTGAGAAGAGATCACACTGATCGACTGACAAATAAATAATGTCCTACTAACATACTGCGTGCTTAATTACTAATTATGTTTGATAAAGATATAAAATTAAAACCAATAAATCAAAATGAAACAAGTTTTTATTATCAAGAAATATTATAATTTATACGTAATCTAAAAGGCGAGATTACTGATCTGTATCTTGATGTCTATTCTCAGGGGTGCTTGGCACCCATTGTTTATTTCTCATGGGTGCTCGAGCCCCCGAGCATCCACGCAGTCGGGGCCCCTGACTTTGGTTGCGCTTGTTATCCACCATTTATATTCATTGGTCAGTCCATATAGCTTAGCACTAGTGGAAATAAATTCAACTAATCTGTTTTGGTATGGATAGATGCTTGCTCTGGATGGGTTCTATGGATGGTCGCTAGTGTAACAGTAGAGTGCAGAGCAGCGAGTAGCAAGTACAGTAGGTTCGTCTTCTCTACTATCGATACATCTCATAGCTCGAGCTGCGCATCTTTCGCGCACAGTTACCTCGCGGCGGTGCATCTTTCGCACACAGTTACCTCGCGGTGGCGCATCTTCATAAAACATCTTACTCGCCCCGCTATAGTTAGCATCAGTGAAAACCACATAGTTTCGTAGATAGATAAGTCTTTATTTGCCTTAAACATGTGTGTTTAGTTTAGTTTTCACATCTTTGCAGCAAAGCACGGTGGAAAAAACATCGTAATAGTGTGGTTGACTGTTCAGAGTGAGTTGGATGTACCCTCACAGGGCTGTCCGGTAACCGTCGGGACAGAGTTCGAGTTGTCAACGGCGCGTAGTATTCCACGCGCGCCTCAAGGAGATGTCAGCAAAACCGTAGGGGCCTAGCAGGGTCGAAGTGTACTGAGGCGATTGGTTGTGCGAAAGAGAACCCCGGGGTCCTGGAACGAAGGCAAAAAAGGAACATAGGAGTGGGTTTTAGTCAGTTAGTCAGTAAAAGACTGACACGATAGAGGGGGTGAAGTCATTGGATGAATTTCCAACTAAAAAAAAACCCTTAGAGGGCTCTCTCCATTTGAACGTCAACAAAGGAAATTCAGAGTATCTAAAAAGACAACTTGATCATTACACTTTGAAGAAACAGTCTATCAGTAAAATGTAAGTCGCTTCAGGCTAGTTGGAGATTATTGAATGATGTCATTCGCGTTAATAATGTTTTAGTACCTACTTCTCATCTGTTTAATGTAAATCTTTAGTCATCTAATATTGCCATACTGTCATCATTTGGGAAGATACTTATTAGTGGGCACCGCAGTGCCGCCGCCGAGGCGAGCAAAAAAGCGGCGCGGCCGTACCGTATTTTTTCGAAACAGTTCAGGCCATTTTCGACCACCTATAACTTCATTGTATAAAAAACTAGAAACCTGAATTCTCAGTAACCAAGTAGGCATTTATAATTTACACAGCCAGAGTAGCAGGTATTTCTACAATTGCGGGATTTTTCTAAAAAGTTGCCGGTTACCGCGGTCCTAGATTGCAAAGAGGAACTGAAGGATCACAAGTGGGTTTTAGTCAGTAAAACTCGGACACTCCCTCCTGCTTCACGCAGAGTGGAAGGAATCATTTGATAATTTATCACCTCAATAAGAGAAGGTATTTCTATTGTCCGACAGCTGAGCAAATGCTTTCATTTCCTTTTTCCATACAATCCTGTCTTTCCTTTCGATGGGAGTTGAGCTCGTCTCGCCATTTTCTTTCCAACCACGATGTCTTCTGGCGTTTACGCGGTGTGTTCTGGGACACATTTGGCATTTCTAGTAATCTGTAAATATCATAAACAGGAAAGATTTCTCTTGTATTTTTTTTTTATTATGAACTAGCTGACCCGACGAACTTCGTACCGCTTGCCTAATAGTCAATGAATGTTGTGACATTTTAGTTAGCTAAACTGTCAAAGGATAACGCCATCTACTGGCATTACCAGAACCAAAATAATTTATTTTATAATGAAAGAAAGAAAGAAAGAAAAAACGTTTATTCGTACCTCACACATACAGTAAAATTAAAAAACAGTAGAATACATTGGGAGTAAAATAAAAAAAAAATAATAAAATAAAAAATATAAAATAAAAATTATTGTCTGATCTGTGCAAGGTCAAAAAGGCATAATGACATTTTAGTTTCTGATTTTCTTTTTTTGTGATTTTTTCCATATTTTCTCACCGATTTTTAAACCTTCCCTATACTATCACGAATATTTCAAGATCAAAATTAGTCAAATTGGTCTAGCTGTTCTCGAGTTTTAGCGAGACTAACGAACAGCTATTCATTTTTATATAAGAAAAAAAGATGAGCTCAAAAATAACTTTAAAAAATATCGTTAGTACCACAGTAGTCGGTACACGCGGGCGAAGCCGCTGGCAGAAGCTAGTAAATATATGTATAATATAACACACATAAAAAGTCAGTATGTAGCCATTCAAATCGTTAAATGTTTTCTTACAAGTCGTTAGTTTGAATGACGGAAATGACTCGCTGCATAGTAGTCTAAGAAAGATTACACATCTTGTTAAAAAAGTTATGTAGCCATTGTCTGTGGCTGTTTAAAAATGTAAGCATGCGCGCTACTATTGTCAATGGTTTTTGTCGTAATAAAATAAATTGTGTTTTATTTAAAAGCTTTTCTTTGTGACTGAAAGTAAACAGTTAGTTAACAGAGTATTTTTTAGGATGCCATATTGTGTAAGGAAACCTTGAAACAAATGGTTTAATTTTTTATTTATTACTAGCGCAGGTAACACAGCGCGGTGCCGCGTGTGCTATTTACGCAAAAAAAACTTTTATATTTATTTTTTTAATGTATGGTTCTAATGGTAAAACGATCTTTACATATTCCCTTTCCAATGAAATCGGTTTTAGGAAGTTGGATGTTTTCAAAGTCTTTAGCGGGCATAAGTGCAAATATTTTGTGTTTTTGTTATTACTTGTTGATTGATGATCGTGTTTTTTATTTATAGCAGCATCTCAATAGTATTTTTTTTTTTTAAAGAAGAGGCATTTAATAATTTTGCTACGACTTATGAGGTTCTAGTAAGACAGGGTTTTAGAATGTTTGTTTTCATTAAAAATAGAAACTAAAATTATTTTACTCTACCAACTACTTTTGTCGGATATATTCCGTAGTGCCATTATTCAACTGTCTTAGCAGAAACTAAGACAGTTGAATAATGTCCCTTTTTTGAGGTTAGAAAGTTTAAACAACTGCTCCCGTTTCGGTTGGAGCGAGAGGGAGGGTCAGATTTTTACTGGCTAAACCCAGCAGTGTTTCTTCAGCTGCCCTTTATGTTCCAGTGCTGCTTGCAGTGACTCTTCAACCATTTTGCTGCTTGGTCGCAAATCGTCAACTTTATTGTGGCGGTTTGGCTTATAGGAACTAAGTAATTTGACTGGGAATTAATGGTGACTAACTTAACTTTTACATACGCGAAAAATTCTCGCAAATGTCATAATAATATACTGTTCATAAATACCCTATTAAAATAAAACAACTTGAAAGCACACAGGAGTGGCTTGTTGTTGAACTTTTGATGTCATGTTTACTATTTATGAATGCCAAATCGCCTTTATCGTTGACCTGGCAAGGTCGATTTTGGAATGAGCGTGTTAATAGTCTAGGCGCGGCATCGCTATGTTGAAAATGGAATTCAACGTTTGACATTTCGCGTTATGTATTTTGGAACGTGCGAAGATTATTTTTTTTTCTGTTAGGGTTAAAGTGATATCGGTGAAATACGGTTTTTATTACCTTTACGGTTATTTGAAACACTTTGCAGAAATGAATAAGCCGTTAAAACCTGTGTTATCTTATGAAATTATAATATTATTCAAATAATTTTGTTACACACCCAAAAATAAATATCTCCGTAGAATTCCAAAATAAAACAAACAACTGTGACCTGAAAAAAAAACTTGAACTTGACCGTCATTTTTAAAAGTGATGGCCTGTCATTGGGAACAACAGTGGAATAAAAGAAAAATGAGAAAATTATGTATTTTTCCACGCGAACTTTGACTCCTCACGAAACTTAAATCTTAACACCATAGAAATAAGGTATACATTTCTGAATATCCAGAAGTTCATATTTTTATCGTTGTTCTGTTATTTAGCATAGATCAGGGACGTGGGAGTTATTTTTTGTTCCGTTCAGAAACCGCTATGTGATTGCAACCTCTTTTTACAGTTTTTTTACGCACTTATTAATCTGCACACCGATATTTATCAGTGTAATTTTACCGTTAAATGGAAGGTATATTAAGTAGGTGTTAATAAATTAAACGGTTATTTTTAAATGCGGTTAGGAGATTAATAGACGTATTTATGAAAATTAATACATATTCATGTATTTTTTACTTGTGTCGTCATGATTTAATCAGTTAAATTATATCCCACCTACAAACGACATACTTATTTGCAAGGTTACAAAATTGGACGATATTCTCAAAGTGTGGAGCTAATTTCACAATAATAGGCCTTTACAACAATAAATTTCACCGAATTACTACGTCCATTACGACGGTCATCATTCAATTCGGTCAGATAGAATATTTTTCTAGTTAACAGTAGATCTAACAAACATTTTCTTTATTACAAGATTTAACTAGATGTTTCTCGCTTTAATTTGACATTAACCATTTAAAATGACAAGTGTTTCACAGATTATACAAATGACTACAGACAAGCACATGACACGCGTGTAAAAGAGCAAAGGAAAGTGGTATAAATCCTCAGCCGTCACGCCCGGCGTTACGCTTCCGCAATTTTTTTAATGTTTTATCTAAATAATCATCTTTTAATGTACAATCGTCGACATAAATATAATAACATAATATCACTGCGTGTAAGATGGTGAAATTACTGGGAGACATTAAGCGGTTGGTTTCGGTGTAAACGCTGCGAAATTTAAGACAGTATGATTTTGGAACAGCGAGTTGGCATTTTCAAATGAACGTGTGACATGTATAAAAATAGTTGAAAACTAATGTAGAAACCAGTTTCCTTTAATATGTGAATTTGAGGACGTTCTCGTTTATAAATAGCTGTGAACTTTAAATATCACCTCTACAAGAGTAATGCACCTAGTCAACAACGCATAGCTGTACTGAAAGAGCATGCATAGTGAAAATCACCCTTAATATTACTCTAAAGTAGTGCTGTCAATAAAATAACTTTTATCATAGAGTGCACCATTTATTACAACTGGCAAATATAGGAAAATCCCGTCTATTATAAAATAGTAGATATCTTTAACCATTCGAATACCGTAATTGGCATAATAGAAAGACAATGAGAGAGCGAACGCTAGCGTTCGCTTGGGGTTTAAAGAATTAAAGACACTGACGTGAAAGAATTTGATAGATGTATCAATGTTTAAATAAAAAGCTAACAATCCACGGAAGATAGACATTGTTTCATGTTTTATCCGAAAGTTCAAGGCATCTGAGAGGTCATGTCTTTTGAAACTTGACTTTTAGCGGTCATAAAATTCCAAATACATGCAAATGTGAAAAGATAAAAATATTGACAAAGAAAACGATTCGTAAACTTATTTATTCTGAATGTTTGCAGACAAATAATAAAACGAAAAAACCGTAAAACACAATTATAAAATTGACCTCCTTTCGGTTAACCACTTGCAAAAAAAAACTTGTCACCACTAGCACGATTGACTCATAGGTTTCCGCTATAAGTTGGAATCGAACCGTAACGCCTATTAGCAATTACACTCTAAAATAGAAAAAAACCGATTGCCGTGTTTTTGCTAAATCTTGCTCAAACATGGAATAATTTAATTAGAAATGTTTAGTCGATTTTTTTTACGTGTCTATTCGATTCGACTATTTTGGTGTGGCAGTGTAAGTCATTGTCTATTGTCTGAGATGATAACGAAAAGTTAGAAAATATTTATTATGGTGCTAAAAGTGGCTGGAAAGGATGAGTTTTTTCGAGTGAAGTTGAGTGGCTGGCTTTAATTATTCGCAAGTTGATGTTTAAGGACTTTTTAGGGTTCCGTAGCCAAATGGCAAAAAACAGAACCCTTATAGATTCGTCATGTGTCTGTCTGTCTGTCCGTCCGTATGTCACAGCCACTTTTTTCCAAAACTATAAGAGCTATACTGTTGAAACTTGGTAAGTAGATGTATTCTGTGAACCGCATTAAGATTTTCACAAAAAATTGAAAAAAAAAATATTTGGGGATTCCCCATACTTACTGAAACTCAAAATGTTTTTTTTTTTTATTGAGGTTCATCATCATATCATAAATGATATTGAGGTTTCTAATATAATTTTTTTATATACTGCATAGTTTGCGCGAGAGACACTTCCAAAGTGGTAAAATGTGTGTCCCCCCGTAACTTCTAAAATTAGAGAATGATAAAACTAAAAAAAATATATGATGTACATTACCTTATAAACTTCCACCGAAAATTGGTTTGGACGAGATCTAGTAAGTAGTTTTTTTTTTAATACGTCATAAATTGTAGACCGTAATTTACCTTTTAAGTTTGTACGTAACCCTCAGTGCGCGAGTCCGACTCGCACTTGCCCAGTTTTTTTTTCATACCATTGGGTAGGTTGACAGCAGGACGAAAATATGCATCTTTAAGATGAGAGAAAAAGATACGTTAGGTAGCTGCATTGTATGAATCTGACAGCTGTCACCCGCACCATCTTATAACAATTGTAGTGTAGTGGCTATAGTCATGTAAAATGGTTGTGGTTTTGTATCTCAAGTGTCTGCACAACTGGGCAATTATGTGGAATCATTGAAACAGCCGTGATTTCGATAAAATGGAGTTGAGAATTTTACTGCAGTATAGTGTTGACTACCTCAGCGAAGTTTGCGAGAAGCCTAACTCGTTACATTAGCTGCCAAATACTGCAAACACATTAGAATGTACTGAGGATATTATGTCATGTGCCTCGGCAGGAGCTGCTGCTGATGTGCGAATAGCCAGATAAAATAATATTATGAATTGTGGCGATACCCAGCTCCCTGGCTACCACACTTTTCCGCACTAGAGCTAAATACAATTTAGTGCAAGCCCAAAATTTTGGTGTATGAGCCGCTGCTTTAATGTATAAAAGTTGTGTACATCGATTTCGTACATTTTACGTGATGCGCGCACAAGTAAAAACTTCTACAGATTTATTATAATGATATGTATAGACTAGCTTTTGCCAGCGGAGAACCCCGTTTCATCCCCTCAGTAGCTGAATTTCGGAAAATCCTCTCTTAGTGCTCGCCTACGTCATAAAAGGAAGCCTTGTGCAAAATTTCACGCTCTTAATCCCAGTAGTTTTGGCTGTGCCGCGTTGATGTCAGTAGTCAGTCAGTTTCTCCTTTTTATATATTGATTTGCAAATGGCGGTATTTTTAAAAGAGAAGGTGCATTATTATTGCAATAGTTTAACAATAAAGTCTACATACAAGTTATTTCTTGTTGTTTTCAGTGCAACGCGTACGTTATTAGTTTAATATTCAAATTACATAACGCACGGCACGCAACCACTGCCCGACCTACAACAGTTGGTTTAATTCTTTACTGTTTATGATACCTAAGTGATTAACTTTCAACAGGTGTTTTTTTAACGTTATTTTGAACATTATACTTATAAGTATGTGAAATCTTGGATTTATTCCCTTCTAATACCAAAAACTAATACCACTTGAGCACGAGAGCAGTGGTGGCCGAGTGGTAACCCCCGACTTACGACTTGTAGGTCGCGGGTTCGTACATTTTACGTGATGCGCGCACAACTCGCTCGGCACAATTAAAACTTTTCTACAGATTTATTATGTACCTATAACTATGGCTCCGAAAAATTGCAAACGCCAAAATAAAGTTCGACAAAATAGTAGTACTATCTCGTGGGATAATATCAGATGATCACGCGGGCTTTAACACTGGCCAAAAGTAAAGCAAGTATGCCATATAAAATACAAATCAAAACAAACATCTCACCTATATGCACATAACGTTTTGAGAACACATTCATTATGCGTACAGCTAAGGAGTGGAATTCTCTGCCGGTGTCTGTATTTCCTGATAACTATAACTTGGAAATCTTTAAGTCAAAATTTACTTCTAGTGTGCTCCATCGTCGACCACATCGTCGCTTTCCAAATTAGGTGAATAGTGTTCAAGCGTGAGCCTATGAATAATAATAAAAAAAAGGATAAACATTCAAAATTCGAACGTTCTTTCTCGAACGTTCAAAATTCGAACATCCAATATGGAACAAACATGTGTTGCCATTTACATGCAATATTAGGGTTTGTCTACACGGCCTCGACACCCACACGGGGAGGGATTAATTTAATTTTTGGCTAATGGCTTATCCAAGGCTGTTTGCGTACTTACTATGGTCAGTTAAAAGCTGTTATTTTTAATGAAGATAATTTAGATATTTTGGAATGATCTTTAGCTGTTTTCAACCTGAGTAGGTATTTTTAAATATTATATTGGGGTAGCCTTGCCAAAAGTTTTTTAAATGTGGGAAATCTTCAAATAACCTCTCACGCTCCGGTTGAGAGTGAGGGTGTTTCAGATTTTGACTGATTAAACTCCACCTGTATTCCTCTAGTTGCCCTTTGCATTCCAGGGGCAGGGTAATTCTTTCGGACAATCCCGCAATCGTGGCCACCAAGGGGTATCGTATTACTCAGTAACTGTTTTGTCTAAGTCAAAAAAGACTGACGCACCACTTGAATTACTGGTCTCAGCTGCTTCTGGTTAGATTAGAAGCCTATCCCTAACATATCGGTATAGTTGAGAAGATTGCACTTTGCATGTTATTCTGTCCAAAGTCAGGTGTATAGGTCAAATTACTTTCAATTAATCCAACCTGACCCGAACTAAGTTCTTAAAAAGGATATCGAAGCCAAGATCCCAAAAATAGCTAAACCGTGAGTCAGTAATTGTGACGGAAGTGCGACCATGTCTTAAACAAAAGTAACTTGACACGAATTGACAATAACAATAATGATCGAGGTACCACGCTTAGCCGGTCACGGCAGATATTCACGATGCAAGCGTTTTGGGGTTTGGTGCAAGTTAAGGGAGCTTAGAGGGGTCCGAAGTTGATTGAATTTTGACTGACATGTGGTGAAATTGTGTTGCCATTTGTAAACTACATCCGAGTTTTTTTTTTTTATAATTACAAATATATAAATATTATAAAGAGGTAAAGTTTTTTTTTTTTTTTTTTGTAAAGCTGCTTTAGTCCTGAGTGGCATAGACTATATTTGTATATTTACTCGGGTGAAGCCGCGGGCAAAAGCTAGTTACAAATATGCTAAAAAAAGCTTGGCCTACCGGTTTTCAGTGAAATCGTTTTGCATTCACTAAACGACAGTCTATTCTGTAAAAATCTAACCGTGAAAATTTAGGTCAAGTGACCTGTGTATCCACCTCATATTTGAGATTGGAAGTTTTTTTTATTCTTTATTTTTTTATTGTACACCAAAACAATTTATAATGTAGGTACAACGATAACAATGTTCATGTAGTACGAGTAAATAAGCAAGTTTAACTCAAAGTTGTATTTTCGTCCAACAAACTATTGAGTAACAAAGTGAGATCACAATATGGGACTTTCTTCAAGCTGTGCGTACATAAATTTTGACTTTATTATTTTTACAGAATATAATAGCACTCTGATATATGTAGTTGTACGAATGCCTTTGATTTATCTTGTAAATAGGACATGATACACCTAGATTCGACATGAGCACCGCATTTCTGACCAAATAATTAATAAGGATGAGGGCAGGAGATGATGGTGGTGGCCTGCGAGATTGTTTAGGCTCAGAGCGAGTTATTTGATGATTTCACACCTCAAAAGATAAAAAAAGTTAATGAGTAGTGGTGGGAGCTTTTATGTACTCAATAATAACAGCGATTTTGTTTTATACTATGGAAATGTACAATGACGAAGATCTATGTGTCATTCAAAGATTCAAAGCATTTTATTTCAAATAAACCATTTACAGGCACTTTTGAAATGTCAAGAAGTCAGTCAGTCAGAAAAAATGATGCTAATTGCACATTCCAAAGCGTAGATCTCTATGGAGAAGAATGTGCGAGAAACTCCATGGACACTTTTCAATCACGTTTTTAATTACAAATATCTCTGTTACATGTTTCTTGTCGCTATCATGTGAGAACAATGTAAATAAAGTAAAATTAAAAACTAAATATAGATATTAAAATAGCAAATGGCAGCTAAGAGGATGATATTTGTATTCATACTTCTAATAATAGCTAAATTATTGAGTAAGGAAGACGTCATCACAAATCCAATTTGGTCACTATAGGCTTAACCAAAAATATCAGCGAATACACACAGGTAGTTTGCGTAATTTGTGTCTATTCGCTAATGTGTTATGTTGCCATTTATGAAAATTACATAATTATTTATTTTACGCGGGAGTATGTCTCACTTTTAAAAGTCAATAAAAATACAAAAAAGGAATCTACTAAACTGATTAACCTACTAGTGGATTTACGTGTCTATGGTCTGACCCATAAAGTGTTCAGTTATGGTAGATTTTAATAATAAGCAGACAAATATGGTTAACGCATTTTTTGTAAAAAAAATGTAGGCCAGAGCGGCGCGGGCGCTCCTATTGTAGCGAAAACAGATGTCTATCATGTATTCATGAGTTATAAACACTAAAATAAACTCCTTTGTTTGGGTAACATACAGTTTAAAACATTTAAGTATGCTTTTGTTGTTAATTAATTGAATACATTAGTTATGCGGTCTATTATTCACTCATAGTAAAGATAAGCTTTTATTTACAACCGTCTTTGTTTCCTCGATTTAAATTAAAATGGGTTTTGTTTTTGATTTTTTTAGTTACTGTCTTAAGTACATTGTGAATATCTTCTAAACTGTAAACATTATTTAGGTGTCTTCAAGGCTAGAGTGAATAGGCTCTTAATAAACTAGTGCGTTTCACCATCAATGATTGCATCACTGCTTATCATCAGGTGGGATTGCAGTCAAGCACTGGTTTATATCAATTAAAAAAAAAACAATAGTGAATATGCATGTTAATATTTTGTTATTTTTTATTGCAAGTACTCGTATAAAAAAAAAATAATCAAAACAGTAGTAACAGTCACAATTAAAATCAAAACTTGTGAAATTAAATTCAAGTGCACACGTGCATTCGATTCAAATACGGATCATTTTTTTTTTTGATAAGCATTATTACTTCAGAATTAAGCATCTGTTAATATTTTAGATTATAATTTTGTTTTGAGCTAGAATTTTTTTTTTAAATATTGCAAAATAATTGCGAGATATATATTTTGCTATTGAGCATAGTCTGACTTGCTTGCCTTTACTAAAAAATCTTTAAAACTTGCATTCCTTCTTAAAATATTTTGTTATAATTCTCTAGTAAAACGCCTTCATCTTTTAATTTATACCATTTCACGGCGTAGGGGCGTTCTAATGTTACCTACACCTGCTGCTGACGTCACATCCCGTCATTGGCACAACCGGCCCTTTGTCCCTTTTAAAACAATATGTTTTACATTTTTATTTTAGGTACTACCGTTTTAACCACAGTTTTAACTTCGTAAACTCTCAACTCGATAGGTGTAATTTTAGTAAATTTTTTCCATAAATGTTTAAAAATATATGATGCAAATAGTTTTTCCTTCCGGCATTAAAAAAAAAATTATTAGTAGATTTTCCCACATAATTGAACGTCAAAAAAACAATCACCATTTAAAAAAAATGAATCATAGTCTATCTTGTTTACGGCCAGCAATTAAATCGCCATGGAGGTATGATTATTTAAAATTAAACTCTCAAAAGCAGATGACATAACCTCGAAGGCCAAGTTCAAATAAGCACAAAAGAATCTCGACTTGATCCGCCATTTTTGGTCAAGAGGTGTGATTCAGTTTCTGAGTCACGTTCGATGTGGTCCATGACATCATATTGTGTTCATTGCTTTATTTGTAAACGCTGCGATTTTCTAGATGAATCGATTGATTTATCGATTAATTTTGTCTACAGTAAATCGATATAATTAATTGGCTGCGAATATGTGTTTAGTCTTCTGTCCTACTAATATTATAAATGAGAAAGTTTGTTTAGGTGTTTGTTGATGAATGAAACTTTTTATTAGTCCATTAGTATTAGGGTTTAATCATTACAAACAAAAATACAAACATACATACATACAAATCTTCCCCTGCTGGCCTATTGCGCGGTAGGTCTCACGGTGACACGGCGCTGCAGTGAAATACTAGTGTTTTATAATATTTGTTTAAAGAGCGTAGACAAGCTTCTGCCAGCAGCTTTGCTCGCATCAAAGTAGAAAATAGGTATAAAGCTTAAATCACTCAGAATCGGTTCAGTAGTTTCAGAGATTACCTCAATATATATATAATGTTTATATATTGTCTATAATAACTATATTATGTATATGTAGGTACCTATAGTCTAGTATAAAATTTTAATCCAATATTTACTTTATTAATTTGTAATACACCGCAGACTACCCCCCTTTTTCTATTTCAAGTTCTTACAGTTCATCCTAAGGTTGTCCGGTAGATATCGCTGTCAACGTTAAGACCGCCTTTGTACCCATAGATTTTAAGTTAGTGTTAAAGTTTTGTTACTATTTTGGTGTACAATAAAGTTTATTCTATTCTACTACCTTCTAAATTTTTAATCTATTTGTAATATTACCATTACCTCTTTATTTATCTATAAAAAACTTAAACGCGAACAAAGCCGCTAGCAAGAGTTAGTAAGTGATAAATACGAGGAATAGTGGGTAATAAAGTTTAGATTTTATGGCAGTGATGTGATTATTTTATAATCGACTATTCAACTAAATATTGACTCGAGTCAGATTATTAAATAGTAATAAATCTCGCTTGAAGCAGGTCACAAACTTTATGGCAGTTATAGTTAAGTGTATTGTTCTTAGTGTTCGTTTTGTTAGGGTATAAACCCTAACAAAACGAACACTAAGAACACCTACACAGCGTACACCTATAAAGGTGTACGCCAAAGGAAACACTGTTTAAAGGATTTTAATAATAACTGTTTATTAAGTGCTTATTACACTACGCGATATTCAGCACACGATATTCAGACTCTTATTCTTATTTTTTGTTCCGAGTAAGACCGGTCTCTAACCCTTATTACACTACGCGACATTGACTAAGACTGTCTGAGTATCGAGTACCTTTATCGAGGCCCTTTATCCTTTTCTTTGTATACTGAAAGATGTGTTTCAGTAATATTACGTGAGACGTGTACTCCTAAGCAATGCTAGTAGTCCAAGATCCCAGAGTCATCCGACATGATTTATTTTCACATGGATGAAATGAAACCTTAGGTTCTCAGTAGCGTCTCTTGTGCTTTGAATACCTGTGTGCTTGCGGAGCTCACCCTTGGGGCCCATGGGCAGGTACCAGGTGAGAAAGGGACCTAAAAATAAAGAGTTACTCAACTTAAATATTTATGGCTGATTTTTAAATAATCATGCTTAATCGAAAAGAGACGTAACTCAAAACAGAGGATATTTGAAAATTCATCCTTATCTTTGAAACATGTATGTTTTCAAATTCAAATACCCTCTTTTTGAGTTTGGTCTCTTTATTATTAAGCATAAGATATGTTTTGTAGAATATTAAGTGTTCACTTTCCATGGACCAAAACTTCTGTCAGACGCTTTAAGGCTTCACAAAAAATAAATGAACTTTACTTATTTTTGTATATCTGATTTATAATATGTTATTAAAGTAGCTATTACAATGGTATATTTCATTAGTCAAACAAATTGTAGTGACACTCCCTTTATTATTTGATGATTTTCCAGTAAGGAAAAAAACCTTGCACGATTTCGAGAACTGTGACGTTTCGTATGCATCGAATATAATATCGATGGTATAGATTCAAATAGTAATCAAAAAAATAGTTTTACGACTGTATTTAAAACCACGATAGTTCTCACTTACTTAAAGAGAAGTCCCCTCAAGGATGCAAAAGCCGGATTAAGCTGAAGACGACTTAATTTTAGTCTGACCTTAATATAGCCGGGATTGCCTTAGCAAGACCATTAAGCCTTATTTTTCTGTAGTCCAGGAGCTATCCTATTATAGACTAAGCCTATGCTGATCTATAGAATTGTTTAAAAGAGTTTTTTGACTGAAGGAAAACTGGTGGGTTTTAGCCACTAAAAGTTTGAATCTTTTTTCATTTCTCTTCTCTCATTAGAATCTACCTTACCTAAGCCGAAAGACGTTCACTGCTGGACACAGGCCTCCTCCAAGAGTCGCTACAACGATCAGAAACCAGACGTAAGCTACAAGGGGCACCTTACCTATTTTTCAGGGAAATCTGGAATGTATACCTTACTAGTTAGAATAAATGAATATTATCCTTTCCCCAAAACAATTTAAAGAATATTTGGTTATATCAAAGTCGAATTAGAAAACAGTGTCAAAAGTTTTATCATAGAAACTTTCAACCGAAATCAAGATAATATCAACGACACTGCTTAAAACAATCAACCCTCATAACAGTCACCTCAACTAAAACTTGTAAACTACGCTTTATTCAAATGTTTCTTAACTTCAAGCTTTTATAGAACGATATCTAGAATTTCAGCGGTCTTGTCTGGAATTTCAGCTTGATCTAGATTAGTGTCACAACGACCGTACTGATTAACTTTCACTCAACCTTGACGTTTGTGACCAAACTCGCCTAAACGTATCGTGTCATATTGACACAGATAATAGTCATAGACTAATAAATGTTGCCATGTATGTGACAGGTTGGAGGATTAATGGGACTGGCAACTTTGTCTAGGGTGAATTTTGCTAAGTATATGTTTTTGGAATAAAGGCTTTTTAGTATTGTAGATTTCGTTTATGAATCATTGCGGTTTGTTTTGTGGTTATTAAAAATTGTATGTTCGCACAAATATCTACAGTAATTAATTAAATTAGCATACCTTTGCCTACATTCAAGGCTTCATTCTGTTTTCATATTATCGTATGTTTTCTCAAAAAACGCAGCTCGAAGTGCTCCGAATTTTTGAGTGAAGGGTTCTTTCTATTATCGTTTTAAATATACTCGTACGTATTTGTTACCGGCTATTATCCGTGGCTTTGTTCCCGTTGTTTATTATTTAAGACCAATGGGACTTTTGGGCTGTAAATGGTTTATGACACTCAACGATGGTGTTTTCTCCCCCGATTTCTAATTAAGCATTTGAAGTTGAGTATTTCTCAAACTCTACTTTAGCCTGAAAATCTGTCAAAATTTGGCGTTAAAGTACGGTTTGAGACATACCTAACTCAAAATACTCAATTCAGAAACCCGCCCTCTGTCTTGTTCACCGATAGAAAATAAATAATCGTAGCAATACTCTCATTGATTACCTTACTAAGGTATATATATATGTGGTGTACAATAAAGAATATAATAAATAAATAATACATATTTGCTTCCGCATGAAATTAGTGCTTCCTACCTTTATAATATACTCACCTACCGTCACCGTTATACATATTTGTTTATTCAGGTTATTATAATTTATCCTAGTGCTCAACCAAATCCGTTCAGCTTTTTGAGCTTGAAGGAGTATAAAAAAATACATGCATACATATAAACATCATTTCCAAACTACTACTATAAATTTAATCTCTTTGTTCAGATATACTTGAAAGTCAAATAACAATTAAAGCTCAAGTCTGTGATTAAAAGGTACATACAACATTGGTCTTCTGTTTTCTTTTTTCTACATGACAACACGACTTCTTTAGATTTTCTAAGTTTTTCATTTATTATAAACGTTAGTCCGAAACCTGTTTACTACAACGTACCTACAAAATCCGTAGTAGCGAATTTCAGCAAAGTTTAACCATACCATAATGTCTGCATACAAAATGGTTTATTTATTTTTCAGTATTCTTAACTATGACTCAATCGTCTTAACACAAAACAGAATGTAACAGAACCAGCACGGTATAAACAAAGAGAGCAACGGTTTATAATTAATTAAAATATATTAATCGCGCCGGTTTTCAGTTCGCGGTTTTAAAACTAGGTAGGTATTCAATTTACATTATAATATAGTGTGTAATGGTGCCACATTAGTTCATATGAGACCATTATAAATTAGGTTTTGATTTAGTAGGTAACATAATTTATTATTCACTATCTTTTGTTAGCGTTGAAGTAAAAAATTATTCCGGGGCCACTCGTTGCTTCACAGACGCGTATACGTCATTATACGCTTGGTGTACGCCTGCTCATAGCTTACCTACATATAAAACTCTGTCGACGAAGAGACAACGTTGTGCCGTCCATCGTGTCGTTGCTAGCTGTGAGCAGGCGTACACCAAGCGTATGATGACGAATACGCGTCTATGAAGCTACGCGTCCATGTCAGTTTGAGCGAAGGAGTGTCAAACATACATATATATATACTTATACATACAAACTGTCGCCTTTATAATACTCGTATTAGTGTCATAGTGTGATTAATAACTTTATTTAAAAGGAAAAATTGTTTGCGATATTAAGTTTTCACTCCAGTTTATCCTTTGTGTGCCCGTTTCCTTGCCACTCTGGGATTTCGCTCACTATTATTTGTAAGATTTGATCTCTGGAAGTAAAGAACCGATTTCAAACATCATTGTTTTAAAGCCATTCTGTCTGGGTGGCATAGGCTCATTTTTAGCCTGAAAATATGCACAGTTCCTGAGAGATTGACCTCTGGAGCGAAATCGCGGGAAAAGCTAGTTTTAGGGGTATTTGCAGTTAAATAATATAATTATACACTATTCGATTCGATACTAAAATCATAAAAGGCGTTGCTATTACCAACTCTCTTGTATGAACAGCATCATTTGTCTTAGTAACTAACTTAACCCTGCTTTGGTAGGATGTTGGGTGGCAATAAGGGTTTATGGCGCCCAACATGGGACGAGTGCAAGATTCTTGGCGCCCAACGCACTGATGTTTTTTTATTTAAATTCGTCACAATATAATAGTTTGATCATCTTTCTGAATTAT
This sequence comes from Mythimna pallens, assembly GCA_961205895.1. Lineage (NCBI taxonomy): Eukaryota > Metazoa > Arthropoda > Insecta > Lepidoptera > Noctuidae > Mythimna > Mythimna pallens. The sequence continues at coordinate 13,292,211 of OY540849.1, read as the reverse complement.
AAGTTGTTTGTAATAGCTCACAACTCGACATCAGCCACTACTGAGCATATACCAATCTTTGCTTGTATTAATTGCCACCCTTGCTTCTAAGCCAACTGCATCTAGTTTCTATCTGCAACTGCAACAGCTCAACAACGTTTAATTTAGGTGAAATTAAACTAATCCAGATAATTAGAAACAAAATTACGAAATAACTAGGACTGCGAGTTAAAAGTAATTAACTTAACACAATAAAATACTCAATAACCAATATCGATTTACTAATTAGGTACATTAAATACGTTCATAACACATTAGTTGGCCATAAATTATTTAGTACAATTGTGAATTACCGTTATCGTACCGTACGTGACTTTTAGTCGTTTTTTTTTATCTGTAGATCATATTGACATTTGTTTGTTTTTAAACAATGCTTGTATGTTCCATTTTCTTATCACGTTTGCATTTGTTAAAGTTTAAAAAGGAAATTGTTGACATGTATTGTCAACTATGCTTGGCTTAACTCGGAACATTTTCCAATACGTGGAAAACTTCCGATCTACTTACAGAAGCAAGTCAATGGCTTTGAAACTCCAATAAAAAAACCTTTATAAGTACTTCATACAGGCATAATTTTCAGTTGTTTCAAATGTGTCTTGTAATTAGGTTTGCCAACCATACTATTAAATTAATGTATTTTTCTTTATTTTTGGCAAATATTCTTACTTTATACTTTTCAATAAAAATGAAGTATATGAAAATACTCTATTTTAAATCTTTCGTGTGCTGCGTAAAATGAAACACTAATATGAATAATTATTGAACTATTATCGTTGCTTCTACATTGAAATATGAATTCAATGCCTTTTCAAAAATCTAAGAATACCTAATGAAAAACAGTGTGTGCAAGAACCACATAAGTGAAAAATGATTTCTAGAGCATAAATAAATAAATAAAGTTTCGATTTTTTTTTTCATATCTTTTTTTATGCTAAAACATTGTTTTACTTTGATATTATGTACGTATTACGTATTTAAATAAATACACTAAACTCAAAATCTTACCTACCTATCGTAACTTATCTGTTCATTTATTTTCAAACTTCGTCGAAAGTTATGCACTGTTTAAATTAGGTCAAATATATTAGTTTATGAATATCGGAAGTATTAGTTTCTACAGTGGTATAATCTCCTGTGGTCTGGCTATTGTAAGTGAAGGCGTGCTAATTTCGGCCTGAATTAGTTACGTTGGCGTTTGTCTTGAAACAAGACTGGATACGTAGAGATTTCAAATGAAGTTAGAAGTTTGTGTTAGAGCTGACTAGAGTATGTAAATGAATGCTTTTATTGGGTTTTGATATTAAGGTTAAAGCGCCAGTGCAGCCCCCGAAATAAAAATTTTCTTCATGACTACCCGGAGCATCCACCTTAAACTTGTTAATATTATGAGAGATCTTATATTTTTCGGCATATAAATATTTGTAAGATACAGAGGTGTATACCTATCTCTTTTGTGGTGTAGTGGCGACGCGGGGAACTTTTATATAAAGAATAAGGGTGAAGAAAAGTGCGGTAGGTAGTAGAAAAATATTAAATAATGTGTGTTCCTTGATAGCTGATAGCAATCACAATATCAGTCTTCAAAAAAATGGAAACGGCTGGACCAATTTCGCTAATCTTTTTTTTTTTTTGTGTTTGTTACTGTCAGAAGAACGTTTTTATCAAAGAAAAGATTAAGAAAGTGGTGCAGAAAATTACGACTATGGGCGTTTGACAGTTCGCACGATTGACAGATTGTGAACTGTCAAACGCGCTAAGATAGGACAACGTCTGTCCGGTCTGCTAGTCTATGATAAATATAGTTTTAATTTCACAACCCATCACATAGATCTGAACGAATGAGGTCCGTTTAGGCACGTTGCATTCCAACACGTAACTAACTTTCACTTTTAAAATATGTTTTCATTTTATCCGCGAGTCGGATTATAGTTATAACTATGGCCGATGGTGCAAAAAATAGATTGAATTACTCGTCGGTTAAGGCAAATAGTTTAATCTTTTACGTATTTTTGTTAGAAACCTCAAATTTTGTGGAATAGCAATCAATGTTTGCTCTTTGTTAGATTTGATTGGAATCCTGATTAAATCATTTTACTAAGAACATAATCTTTAGGTGAAATTTCATTGTGACAATGACAGTAATATATTTTCCAATTAAATTGTAAGATTTATCCTCCCTGAAGATTTCACGCTTCAAAGAGATTTCACGCTTTATTATCATAATTCATAGATTTGCGTTTGACCACTATCTAATCGGAGATGATAAGTTCAACGATGGAGCACTTTTGCCTAAAAGTAACCTATTCACTCTTGATTTAACAGGACTCTGCCCAAGCCGTCTGTCATCAAAGTGAATATTTGATAAAAAGGCAACGTGAAAAAAGAGAGATAGGTAACGCCTGAACGCTCAGTTTGCATTCAGTAATATCGTTGTTTACTCGAATATTTCACAAAACTTGTTCCAATAAATATGTTATTTTTTTTAAGTTTTTTAAAAAAAAATTTGGTCATTCAGAATCTCGTTTAAACGTGCAAGGTATTCTATAAATAGATATATATTTTTAATTTATGACTACCTAATAATATTATGAAAAGCGCAAAGTTCACGTAAAATAGTAGATTTTCAGAGGTCTTTACTAGATTACTTGTACACAAATCTATATTTTGATTCTAATATAAACCAGTTGCGAATTAGCTATGTAGCAAGCCCCGCGCAATCGGAGGCCCCGTGCCATCAGGGATCCTTCACTAGAACGCAAAAAAATCTAGTCAAAGTATACATGTATATTTTAATCCAAATACAGCTCATTATTTCATTGAATATGATAGTCAATCTCTTAGATTTCTCTCATTACCGTACTGTCCAAGTACCTTACTCAATCTTAAAATCCACGGGGTTATTGGTGATTAAAAATAAGAATGACAATAACAGTAGGTACTAAATAGGTCTATACCCCTTGGTCGAATTGGCTACAGGCTGTGCGCTGGCTTAATTCGCCATTGATCGAAACCTAAATAATATCCATAAGATACCTGTGTTTCCAATATATCTAGAGAAAAATGTGTCATAACGTCATAATTACGTAAGAGCGGTGGTATGTAACTGTATCACGGGTTGGTCCCTCTTAAAGACCCCTAGGCAATCATAATGTCCAAATGTAATGCCATTGATTTGTTTTATGCGATTACTCTGTTATGTTTGTAACCAATATTATGTAACTGATGCTGGGTCAGGAGATCAGAATCTTGCACAAAGCCGTTACAGGTGCTACTTCATCGATTACAGTTCTTCTTATGTCATATAAAATGGCACTCGTTTTTTTCATTGGTTTTTTCTTAGTGCGCAAAAAAATTGGACATTGCTTTTTCGAATGGTTTCTTGTTTTCCAGTAGCTGCAATGATCGGATTTATTTAATATTTATTGTATTTTTATGAATAAACAAGAACGACTAAAATGTTCTAAGCTAGCCACTTTTCAGGCAGTCTCATTCAGTTGGTAGAATTTATTATAGCTTAGTCTCAGATATGATGGCACCAACTGTATAAAACTGCTTGAAAATTTACTTATTTAGGGTTCCGTTCCCATAGGGTAAAAATAGGACCCTATTGTTATGACTCCGCTGTCCGTCTGTCTGTCACCAGGCTGTATCTCACGAACCGTGATAGCTAGTTGAAATTTTCGCAGATGATGTATTTCTGTTGTCGCAAATACTAAAAAACAGTTAAATCTCAGATCATCAGATAAGACTTAGGGTCAGCGAATTGCGTTTTGTTTTACTATTCTATCTTCTCTTCACGCTATCATTGACTCCCATTTCTTTCATATCACTCCTCACACAATCCATCCACCTTTTTTGACATCCACATGACCATACCAAGATAGAGGATTCCCTTATATTTTATGTATTAAATGGTAATTGGATATATAAAATTACATAACAAATAAATAATGGCGTACTAGACTGTGTGCATCTTATATTTATACTAACCACAGACAGAGTAATTTTGTTGGGCCTGCGGGCTTGTAGAAAGAGTTATCTCCGTCCTAGAAGGCAAAAGGGCAACTAAAGGAACAAGGGTGAGTTTTAGACTGTAAAAATCTGACACTCCCTCTCAGTAAAAATTAAACCCAGGATTTATTACGCGTAATAGCTTAAATACTGTATTTTGTATTTTATATTTCAAATACCTTACCTAAAGATATTTTGTATTTTATATTTAAATTACTTGCGATACTGTATTTTGTAATTTGTATTTTAATTAAAGCAAAGCATTTATTTTGCCCAGCCCTGCCTTCAGGTGAGGTAGTGGTCAAATGCGAGCCTATCATCATCATCATCATTTCAGCCGAAGGAAGTCCACAGTTGGACATAGGCCTCCCCCAAGTGTCGCCACAACGAACGATCCAGCGAGCCTGTATATAATAAAAGTAAAAAAAAGTAACTGTATAATTCTAAACCTCCATAGGTAATCTTTTAGCCTGCTTGTATTTTTAATTCTTACTAAAAAAATATATTCTAAATTCCATTTATCATCCGTTTTCTGATCTTGTAGCCAAATTACATTCTGTTGCATTGTATGTTATGGAGTTTTGATACATAATGCGATTTCGTAAGTTATATAAAGTTAAATTGAATTACTTTTTTACACGATTCTTCGCAAGTGATGCAAAGATGAGAATATTTTTGAAAGAAGCGACAGCAAAAAATCTTGACGAATAAATTTCCAGTGGTTCTACTGTTTTTTTTTAATCATGAACTAACGTCTTCTGTTCTGGGTGGAGTGAGGAGTCGTGTCTGACTTTTACAGACTTTTTTTATGTGGGAAATCATCCAATGACATCTCTCGAACTTGGGCGGAGCGCGAGGGCGTGTCAGGATTTTATTGACTGAAACCCACTCCTAGTTTCTTCGTTGCCTTTTATTCCAGGGCCGGGTTTTCCTTTCAGATGCGAACCTATGGCCCCAGTAGGCTTCAACCCTGTTGTGCCCATACAGTTTTGCTGACATTTCATTCCTAGAGGCGCACGTGGAAAAATACGCGCCGTCGACGACTTGGATTTGGTCCGGACGGTTACCAGGCGGTCGGACGGCGAGCTACCTATTGCTCGCCGTCCGCAAACACTGACTTTTACTGACTAAAACACAGTAACTGTTTCGAACAATCCCGAAGTTCGTCTTTGCGTGTAATCTCTTTCCTTTAATAAGAAACAGGTTAAGAATAATATGGTCTGATCTATGTAAAATGTTAGTTGTTATGTTGTTATTACTGATATGACAACAAAATAATTACAACAACACAAAAATTACAAATACAATTACAATTAAATAAAAAACGTAACCAGTGTAGCGCTAGTGTCGAGGCGGACTAAACAGTCTTGAGCCGGTATGTACATAAAAAAAAACTAAGTTGTGTTCTGCGTTTGTTTGTTTCTTTCGAGCTGGAGTCGTTATTTGATAACTTACCAACGTTTAAAAAGTGTCTGACGCTGGTCTTCAACTGAACCTGAGGTTGTGGAGCAACGTTATGTAAGTTAAATAATTCTTCTGTCCCAGACAAAACAAAAAAAAAAAGATGTTGATTGCGTGTTGGCAATGTTACTGAATCTCCAGATTTCTCTACAAATTTTAAATATAATTTTAAATAGGTATTTCCATTGGAAATCGTCAAATAACTTTTCGATACACTTGCTTAATCAAAAATCCGCTCTTATCCTTACCGCTTTAAGTCGCGCAATTTAATGTTTTTCGTACTAGTGCGGAAAAGTGCGTGTTATTGTATTTATCGTATCAGGCTGGTTGCTAAGTGACCCCCACAAATCGCGCATCAACCCCCCGCTTATTTAGTTCTTCATAAGAGTATCGAAAAACTCGGCAACAGCACTCGGCTCCATAACACCCTCGCTTGTGGCTCAGGCGAATTTCGCCTCGACCGCAATGACAAACTTTTTCCACTCATATCAAAGCTTAGGGTGGAGCAAGACTCAGATTTTTACTAAGGTATTTTTTACATAGCATGGGTAGGATGACAGCAGGACGAAAATATGCATCTTTAAGATGAGAGAAAAGGAGAGGTAGCTACATTATATGAATCCGGCAGCTGTCATCCGCACCATCCTGTAGCAATTGTAGTGCAACTAAAAGAAAAAAGATCCAAACTTTTTCTCACTAAAACCCACCAGCGTTCCTTTAAACGCTCTTTGCGTTCCAGGATCACGGGAACATTCCAGCAACGCAATTTGACCTACCTTACGAAAATAACACATTATGAAGTAGGTCGTGTGATTCGCGCCAAATCGTCTTTTATTCGTCGCCATGTTGCGTCACAATCGCAATGCAGAATTTGCAGTGCACTCTAGAAGTTCAAGAGTTTATTTGTCGCAGGATGCTTTCTCGGGTACAAAAATATCTTTTCTTATGATTATAGGCCATTTGGAATTATCTTCAGTGATTTTTTTGATGCCTACAGTTGGTTTCTGAACTAAAACTTTTATCAAATTTAATATTCTAGAGTAAAACCTCACATTTTAGGAATGGTTAAGTACCATCATAACTTAGTGTACCTACTAACCTACTACTTAACTAGCACTGTTGGACATAGGCCTCCCCAATTGTCGCCACAATTAACGGTTCTGTGCGTCTCGCATCCATCGCATTCATGTACAGTAGTGGTACATATGCGGACTGAATGCAACAAGGCAGTCAAATTTTGGATTAAAAAAAAAAAACCAAAAAAAGAAACAAATCTTTCAAACCTTTGGGTTGGCAATTCGAAATCATAGGAACCTTTATAAATACGAACAATATTATATCTACACATATACATAAAAAACTTAAATATTAACTAAAACCTAACTGTGTAAATTAATACTTAAACACAAAGTACAATTAGGCGTCAAAGTACTCCTCCACGTCGTTGTCATCCTGAAATGTGCCCAGAAGACTGGCAGCATTGCCACGTTGAATGGCAATGCTAATTCTTTGGGCGAAGAACGAGCCAGCCCTCTGGTCACGCAAAATGTATATAAATTATTTTGCTACCATTGCATGAGAGGCATAAGTTTTGCTGTTTTTTATAACAATTTTTTAGTGAAAGAGTTATTGTATTCTAATGTTCCAACGTGAATAGGAAAACGACATCATTTTATAACATTTTTTTTGGGTTACGAATCAATTGACCCCCAGCTAACGGTACATAATCGACAGATACCGAGTTTTTTTTGTTGAAAATACCTGAAGAGACGTATCGTGGTTAAACTTGAACATTAAGAGAAAAATATTTGTATGTCTGTAATTGGGATGTGATTCAAGGTTCAAAGATTCAAAAGCATTTATTTCAAATAGCAATTTTGAAACGTTAAGAAGTCAGTCAGTCAAAAAATTGCATATTTCAAAGCGTAGATCTCTATAGAGAAGAATGTGCAAGAAACTCCATGGACACTCTTTTCAAGCATGTTTTGCAATTACAAATATCTCTGTTACATGTTTCTTGTCGCTATCATGTCAGAACAATGTCAATAAAGTAAAAATAAAAACTAAATATAGGTGTTAGAATAGCAACTGGCAGCTAAGAGATGACCAGTCTCAACTGACAGCGCCCGTTCACGGACCTGACGCGAATATTAGCACCACTCAGCTCAACTATTTTGAAGAGAACCGAATGATCCAACTCACGCGCCACCATCAAGTGAGACATTTGAGTGAGCATGAGTATGTTATAAAGTATGTGAAAATTTGACGAAAAACACGACACAAAGCAATCGCATTTGTAGCCAGTAAACAGGTGAAAATTGAGAAGCTTTAATAAAATGATACAACAAAATGTATCTGGTAATTTTAGTTTGCCTGGTGACACAATTTTACAACAATCTAATCTTTATTTCTTCAGTCATTCTGTTTGTATTGAAGATAAATAAATCTGACCTGTTTCTGTACTAATCTAGGGGGTTAATTTATTCTATTTTTATGACTTTCCAAGAACCCAATTGTTTTGGATAAAACTGGAAACTATTTTCGTATATTAGGAGTTATTGAGCAATTTTAACTGTTCACTTAGATATATTAAAGATAAATCCGACTCATGCTTTAAACGAAGATGCGAGAATATTGAAGAGTTACTTTGTTAGCCATTAGAATACGGATGAAACGCATTCTAATAATTTGTAGTATTTGGCAGCAAATGTATCAAGTGAACCTTCTTGCCAAACTTAGTAAAATAACGAAAAATAAGGTAATTTCGGCTCCTATTTTACTTATATCGCGCCTATTTCAATGATTTCACATATTGTACAGATAGTCACATGAGATATAAAACTACACACACAATAACCACTAGGACTCCATTCACACTCCACGACTGGCCTGTTGGTCTAGTAGTTAGTGGTCCTGACTGATATGCCCGAGGTCGTGGGTTCGATCCCCACCCAGGACAAATGTTTGTGTGTATTTATATTCTATATTATGTATGTATTTAGAAATATATAAGTATGTTTATTTGTTGTCTACTAGTACTCATAGCACAAACTCTGCTTAGTTTGAAACTAAAAGTCAAAGTCAAAGTATTTATTTCAAATAGACCATTTACAGGTACTTTTGAATAGTCAAATGTAGGTCAGTCCAAAAAATCTCTATGGAGAAGAACGTGCAACTCAACACTAGATGGCTTTGTGTGATAGTTGTGGAAAATTATTATTATTATTTGCAAATAATTAAAACAACCATACAACTTCTTTGAATTTCAATAAAATCCTGCCCAAAAACTCCTACAAATCAATACTAAAAATCGCCATAGACAAAATGACAGCTTATGACACAGACAAAATGGTCGGAAATAAAAACTTTAAAACGAGAAAATTGTCCCATCTGCAATATATTCCAACTCTTACATTGCACTCAAACAATAGGTAGGTGTTTTAGCGATAATAATTCAAACGGATCCATTGTTTAGCTTACCATATCTTACTGCAGTTTAAATGAGATTGTTGTCGACATCTTGACAAGAGATTCTAAGTAAAACATGCGGAAAAAAATGACAATTTGTTTTGTATTAACGCTTTTACTTTAGCATTGTTATTAAGACTATGTTTTCATTGTAATGTTATCTATAAATATAAAGAGGAGAAACTGACTGACTGACTGACATATCAAAGCGGAACCGAGACTACTGGGACGTCTGAAATTTTGCACAAGGTTTCCTTTTATGACGTAAGCGAGCACTAAGAGATGATTTTCCAAAATTCACACTTTATGGGAATGAAACTAGGGTACAAAGTTACTTAATTAATTAATTAAAAGTTATTTAATTCAATCAATTTTCAGACTATTATAGTGTCTAGTGTAGTGTTAGTAAATATAGATACAATAAAAAAAACCACCCCATTTCCTTTTGGTTCTGTCACCACAAACTATCACTAACTATTTTATATAATTATCTGTGGATAACGTCATTAGCAGTGTATATGTTACTTCTATTGACTAAATGCCGATATTATTGTATTATATACTGCTGTTTGTTATCCCTATAAAATAAAATAAAACTCTCTTTTCTTACATAATATCTGTCCTCATACAATCCATTTATCTTTTCTTTGGCCTCCCTCTCCCTCTTCATCTATAGACATATATACTCATAATTCTTTTAGTAACATGCAGATTCTTCCATTTCTGTCATATGACACGACACGCTATCACTAATTCCTTTTTCTATCATATCACTTCTCACTTAATCCTTGCATCTTTACGCTAGAACTACACTAGACCGACGCACACGTGTAACACGCCTGATTTGTACGTAGAACGACGTCGCGTGGCGTGGATCAAGTGTAGCTCTCCAAGTCTAGTTTCCATATAAAATGTATGGAGACCGACGCGCCCAGATCGGCGTGTGTGGCACACGTGTGCGCAGTGTAGTTCTAGCTTTACTTTGGCCTGCAGAATTGTCTGTACCTTATCTTTCAAGTACATGCGATGTTATAATATAACTGGGTGTTCTAATAAGCCATGAATTTACTTATGTCGAAACTACTCGAAAAATACAGGTGCAACGCGTCGCACATGTTCGGAATTTTTGCGTGGGTTTGACAGGGTCACCTGCATAATACATTAATTAAACAAATGGCTTTCCAAGCGAAAGTGTAGCGAGGTATTCGACTTGTCCCCTTGACAGTGACACCTGTCATCCTTTTGACATAATTATGCTATTTATTTACGACATTCTCTAGGGTTTTAAGCACGAATGTTATGGATATGTCGTGGCCAGATCTTCGAATTGATCACTTCATGATATGGCCAACTAAAATTGGCCAGATCGTTTAAAAGTTAACATTGGATGATATACAATCCTCCTTTGGCCATAAAATTGATGTAGGATTTCAATGATAATAAAAGGCCAAAAAAAGTAGGCAAAATAATGAAATGTCATCAAACTTTAACGTTTGAAACGATCTAGCCAGTTTTGCTTGGCTATTTCATGAAGTGATCAATTTCTAAGATCTGGCCACGACAGATATGAAATTTCGGATCTACAAACGGATACGGATATTAAATTATTTCGGACTAGCTTTTACCCGCGGCTTCGCCCGCGTTTTTAAAATATAACCTATGTCACTCAGGAAAAAAGCAGCTTTCTATCGGCGAAAAAATTTTAGCAATCAGACCAGTATTTTCAGATATTACCTCCTACAAACAAAAAAAGTAAACAAAATTTAGGTACCTTTATAAAATTAGTATAGAACATCCGCTAGTTTCGGGTAGTTTAGGTTACGGACAATAGAATTTTATAATTACAAAAGTAAAATTCAAATACATAGCACTTTTGACTTTCATTTCATTTCTATCATTAGCCCCAATGCCATCCTGGCAATGATCGCCGACAGGCTAGACTGTCCATATATACGACATGGCTGTGGAAGACATGCTACTGTTCCAATTCCTGTTAGGAAATTGTAATAAAACTATAAATGTATTTCAATATAATAATGACATTTATTTGAATTTTAATTTTATATAATTTATTTATTTTAATATTTAATACAATTCTTTTAATATCTGACTGACTGACGGTGTAAACCTGACATTTATTGATCTACTCTAACATTGTATTAACTATTGAACTGAATCTGACTTTGTATTATTATTATTAATTTTAAATTTTTCAAATTGAATTGTAATGTAACTATGGGTATTTCAAGCCTGAAATTAATGAATGAATTAATTAATTAGTTTGGTTGGGCGAAATATTTACTTAAAACTGTCCGAAGCTTTTAAATCGGGTTCGGTTACGGTTATTTTTTTTTAGTATGTATATCCGAAAATTTAAGTTGTGACTGAAAAGTTGAAAGGGAATCGTTTGTCTTGGTATGGTCATGTGAAGAGGAGGGATGAAACGCATGTTGCTAAAAGAGTCATGAGTTTGCATGTGGATGGATGGAGAGGGAGAGGGAGACCAAAGAAAAGATGGATGGATTGTGTGAAGAGTGATATGAAAGAAAAGGAAGTTAGTGATAGCATGACGAGTGACAGAATAGAATGGAAGAAAAAAAACGTGTTGCTCCGACCCCAAATAACACGGGACAAGGGCAGGAAGATGATGATGATGTATATCCGAAAGTTTCGCTTTGGGTTATGGAGTTCCGTAACATTCCTGATTTCAAGTTCTAGGTTAAAACAAACATGTTTAGTTAATTTCTTCGAAAGTTTTTCTAAAAGCCTTTACGAAATTGCATTATGACATAAATTACGTGAATGTTCACATTTTCCTTCAAATAATTTCTATTGGCCTAACAAATATTGTCCACTTTGCTGTAATCTAATATTTAAAGAAGTAAAAGGTTATATCCAATTTTATATAACGTAAAGACAATAGGTTTTCAGAACATCTATTAGCCTAACAAATATTGTCCACTTTGCAAAACTCTAAAATTTAAATAGGTAAAAGTACGTAGTAAATAGTAGTCTTAAATTACGTAAAGACAATGTTTTGACGTTATCATTTCTCTTGTTACAGGACCTTATCCCCACTCAAGACACGGAATCATATCTTCAGAAAACGCAAAACGCGATCACTAACCTGCAAGCGAAGCTCCAGTCTTCAAAAACAAACAACTTCAGCAGCATTCCCTCGGCTCTCACCTCTAGTCTCATCAGTGAGAAGACTGCTATCTCCCGGCTTCCTATCTCACAGCTCAGCCGCTCCAACTCACTGAACTACCGACTGCGGAGAAAGGACCATTCTAACGACAGCAGTCCTTTAAGAAGTCCCGGTCATTATGTGATCACTGGGTCTACCAAAGTCCCTGGTTGCACTAAAATACTTCTGAATACGGCATCAAGGTCTCTAGACACTGATAGAAGACATGATATGAATATGAACAGTCCGTCTTCCGATAGAGGTTTATTGAGCAACAGTTCTGATGACAAAACACTGTCGAATAGACCTTACGATGTAGAAGCCATACTGTCACCTCATAGAAAGACACACACGCGAAACCGAACGTTTGAAAGCCAAGCGAATGATGTTTGTAACGCTAACTCGACAGTATGTCTGAAGACGGTCTTGAAAAACAACGCCTTAGAGATGAAATACCCTCGTATCGAACAAACGCGTTGCCAAGGAGACAAGAAAACTCACCAGAGAGTACTGAGCGACGGGCTTAAGTATAAATCGAATAACGTCGGATTTGGGTCGTCGATTAAACGATCGAGTTCCTTCAACACTGTTAATAAGAACAACAATTATATCGATCATCGAATAACTTCAAGAAGATCTAGCGGACATTCTGAGGAGTATAAAGACTATTCCGATGAATCTGATAATGGGTCTTATGATAAATCACAAGAATCTAGGTATAAGAGACAGATCATAAGTAGAGGAAGAATAGATTCGCCAGATTTAAAATCGATAGCGCCCGCTAATTCTCCAAGAAGATGTCCAAATACTCCTGATATGCACAGAAAATTCGGGCCAGGATTGGTCAGGAGCTCCGTAAGAGTGACCAATAAGGAGAGGTTAATGAGTCCGAGGGTGTCTGAGCAGCCAACCGTGAGAGAGGAGAGAGTGAAGCCGACCAATCACCAGAGCAGGAGGTCTGCTGAACCGAGACAGACCACGTTGAATAGACTGACTAAGTCTAGGTCCTCAACACGGGAAGTCCAGCCTCAGAAACATCTAGATAAAGGTCAGTGCGATATCTATTATTTATAACTAGGTTGCGGTTCTATGGCAAAGATCGATAAGGCAAGATTATTATTGATGTATAATCTTTTAGCCTGGCCACTATTTCTAATCCTTACTTTGAATGTGGTCCTCTTATAACAGATTTTTTTCTAGTTAAAATTTGTATTGAGGTTATAGACTAGATAGATGAATTGCTAACCCGTAAGCTTCGCCAATTAAAATTATAATCGGTTACATAATTCGGTTTGAGGTTTAATATCAAGAAGGTTTTTCTCCATTCGTCTGTCGTCAACGCGAGCATGGTTTAAAATTTAGTGAAGAAACAACGTGAAAAAAGAGAAAATACCAGCAAAAATCTGTTTGCATTCGCTAATTCCGTCATTTAGGGCCAACGTTGGGTTAAGCGGGAGCTCGCGCGTGTATCCGTCGCGTGACGTCGCACGTTTATCGTGTGCGTCGGTCCCCATTGCGGAAACCTGATTATTACCTGCGCAGTGTCGCTAGTTCAACTTTAACGGTGTACATGTAGTCGTGTCGATGGAGAACTTTAATGTGTTATTACGTAGCAAAATGGGCGCGGGCCGCAGATGCCCGCGATGAGTGCCCTTACGGACACCTTGACGGAGCACTTTTGTATAGGACCCCCCGCGGGCACCCGCGTAACGCACCGTTCGGCCTTACTCTAATATTTCACAAAACTTGTTCCAGGAAATACGTGTTTTTTAAATCTTAAAAGTTTTTTTGAAAAATGTACTAGACAACTGATAAACATACTTATATATTTCTAAATACATACATATTATAGATAAATGACACGCAGACACTGAACGAATGATCGTGCTCATCACACAAATATTTGTCCTGGGTGGGAATCGTGTTTCCAAAATATCTGGAGAAAGATGTGTAATAAAGTCATAATCACGTAAGAGTGGTTGTATGGAAATGTATCTCGGGTTAGCCGCTCTTAAATACACTTTGAATTGTAAACAATTACTACTCATTATCTATTTATAGTATTAGTGAAAGGCACCTTTGACATTTGTTTTTGTTAACCGTAATTGTTGCTTATTACGTTTTTTATCATTCAACTATTATAGCTTTTGCCCGCGGCTTCGCTCCTGTCAACTGACTACTGTATTCGCTCTACCCTACTCTACTCTACCCTACTCTACCCTACTCTACTCTACTCTACCCTACCCTACTCTACCCTACTCTACCCTAGTCTACCCTACTCTACTCTACTCTACCCTACTCTACCCTAGTCTACCCTACCCTACTCTACCCTACCCTACTCTACCCTACCCTACTCTACCCTATTACTATTTTTTAATTTTTTTCTTCTCCTGACAATAAAAAACACAACAAAAAAAATGTGAAATCGGTCCAGCCGTTCACGCGTGATGACGTGACCAAGAGAAATTGGGATTCATTTTTATATATAGATTAAGGCTACTACCTATTTTTAGAAAAGAATAGAGAGTCAGATGGTCGATGGGGACGAAAAGTTCTAGAGCGGCGACCACGTACCGGAAGACGTAGCGTAGGAAGGCCTCCCACAAGGTGGACCGATGACCTGGTGAGGGTCCATCGAGGGACTGAAACAATTGGCCAATTGTTTCAGTCCTTTGATGTATGCGGTCTTCCCATCCGATTATAATTGAGGTGTCTTGAAGGCTAGTGAATAGGCTCTTAATAAACTAGGGTGATTCCATCCACCATCAACGGTTGCATCAATGCTTACCATCAGGTGGGATCGCAGTCCAACACTAGTTTAAGAATATCATTAAAAAATAAATCACGTATCAATTTCAATGAAGCCATTCTATTGTTCCTCTTCACTGCAAAGTTTGCAATGATGACCTATCTGTCTTGCAACGTGGTTTGTAAGTAAAGAAACCTAGCCAGGCTGCGGGATTGCAACTGAAAGAGCTCAGGTGGGTTTTAATCAGCAAAAATCTGACACTCCCTCCACTACATCCAGAGCGGGAGAAATTATTTGTTGATTTCCCACCAAAAAAGAAACAGAAATCTATACTAAATTGCTTAGGTTGGTAAACCGATGTTAGGTAATTATCTAAATTTAAATAATTTTTCTATATCCGTATAATATATATATTTCTACCCAAATGTCCTTTCCTTGGTATTGTTCGTCAAGTCGTTCAGCAGTACTCCTGAGTTGAGCTTTGCGACTTGCACTGACTGGACCGGTCCACTCAAATCTGCATGGTTTTCATGTGATTTGACCATTACATATTTACTGTATGGACTTTAAAGGAGACTTTGACCCCTGAGTATGTTTCGGTGTTTCTTCTCAGGGTAGTCGGCTAGGAAACACCGGCCATATCTAGTTTAAAATGACGAAAAAAAAAAAATTACATGTAAAAGTGTTTTTTTAAACCTATTTGCAAAATAAATATCATTTATCTATGTCTTTTATACGATTTTTTTAAAATAAAAAGACATACTTAACAAGATTGTTAACGTTTAGTTAAGGACCTAAACAAATGGATTACAGTTACTTTCAGATTTTCTAAGTCACAATGGCAACGTCTTCCTATTGCGTAAAGTAAACGTCCATCCGTTGGCTATGGGTGTAATTCATAGGTTTCGCTATGTCGCGATGTCGCCTATTCAAACGACAGTGCATCATTATGTTAGTAAATAGACTGGCAACATGGCGGTTTCATTGTATATATGTACGTAACAGAACGTTGTATATAATCAACCTAGCTTAGATATGTATTTATACAGCTAAGTTATATTTCCGTTGCTATTTTCCACTTAAGTTTTGCAGAGTTCTTTAATAAGCCGATAAGATAAACCTATTTTTATTAAGGCACTAGAATTATGACTCCAGTCTTGCCAAGGGCATCGGGGGTTAATCAGCTTTTGTTTTTAAAAATATAGTACTTGACCCCATTATCGTTGATCGTTTATTAAGAGCCTATTCACTCTATCCTTGAAGAAACCTAAATTATAATCGGACTGGAAGTTACTGTAAAGGGCCAAAGTACTTCGGAAACCCAGGTACCTACCCTCAGCGAAATGGTTAGTAACACCAAGCTGGTCTTCTTCGAGGAGCTGGGGTGGATCGAATGACACATTTGTCTCACCCATACGCAAAATACGCGCTCGTGGAGTTGCGAGCACCAGCCCAAAATACAATTACAAGTTACTGTGTTTTGGAGATATTATAGGCAGTCGCGCCATGTCAAATAACCAACCAACCCCAACATGGAAGGGAAAAGGTTACACAGGTTTAGACTTAAGATATGCAAACAATGAAATTCAAAGGATTTGATACAGCATTGACTAACATCCTACCAAATGCTTACACAATGACGCACAATAACAATACCGCCATTGCCCTTTCAAACCAAAGATAAAGGAAACAAAATCAAAGGAGGTTAAAAGTTACAAAACCTTTATTGGCTAATTTGACAAGTAAGATTACAGTTTATAATACAATTTCTATTTAACACACACTCCGTTACTAATAGAGAATCGAGTTATCCTTGAATCGTGTCTGTGGTACTTACCGATTCGTCACGCTTGCAACACGGCGGCCATCATGAATTGGAATGCAATTTGGCGCCAAATTACGCTTTGATTTTGACAGATTGTTTTTGGTCCGGGTTTTGATTTGATTGGAGAGATTTGCTTGCCTTTCTTTTGATTACTGTTATTATGGATTATTTATTTCTTTAATTGAAATGGTTGAATTGTTTCCATTTATTTTATTTTAAATTCCGCAAACAAAAAAAAAAATATATATATTTGTTCAAAAATATCAGAAGATTCGAGGTGAAATATAGCACGGTGTACTTTCCAATGTTTTGTTATATTTTCACATCAAGTATTAATTTAATTGACAAAATAAAATCCCTTTCATAAACTAGGATAGCAGTTTTTTTTTAAATGTTTTTGGCTTGGTTACTAAGTCCTTCGTATGACACATTCTAATTGTACACATTTTAATGTTGTTGTACTATTTGACAGCATATGTATCAAAGTCAGCCTTCTAGGCACATTTTGTAGTAAACACTACAATAAAATGCACATCTCCATTTTACCGAGATCCGAGTATTTAAATGATTCCACATATTGTCTATTTGCGCAGATACTTAAAATACAAAAGTACGATTTTACATCACAATATTCACTAGGAATCAATTTATGAATATTTAAAACGGCCATTGAACTTTACTCGACGAATTCCCGCCAAAAACTTCTGGTAATCTTCCACGTATAAAAAATACCTGCCACATAAAACTAATGCTTATTCGGTTTAAATATTATGCTTTAAATTAAAATAATTAAAAACATAAAACCCAAGATGACTAATGGTAATTCATTTTAAATAGAGATTCAATTATGCGCAATTCATAATTTTAACTAACAAATTATAAACAGAATATAACAGAAAAATAATAAAATGAGCATATTAAGTTGATCTAGATTTGCAATGAATAAGGAAGTACCGAATTGAAATATATTTATGAGAAAGTAAGTTCGTTTGTTTGTCGGCCGTAATCTCAGGAAGTACCTACTGATCCAATTACGTTCTGAATACTAATATTTTTGTTCAATAATAGAAAGTCAAATTATTATTAATGAGTGTCATAAAGAACATGCTTTTTTGGGTATAGCAACTCAAACCCAAAGCATTTAAATACCGACTGAAGGACTTTGTATCCATGGTCAAGAAATAAATTTAAAAAAAGTATTTCAAATTAAACATTTACAGACATTTTTCAGTTATCAAAAAGTCGGTCAGTCAAAAAGATGAAATTATTTAATTTAATCTACATTCCAAAGCGTAGATAAGATATCTTTAGAGAAGAATTATTAATTAAGAATGTGTTGGAAACTCTTTTAAATCATGTTACTTTAAGTATTACAAAAATACTAGTTTTACATATTTCGTCTGGCTACTGTGAGAACAATGTAAAAAAAAAAACAAGCAATAAGACGGAAAGAGCGAATCTAAAGTGAAATATAGAGGAATGAAAATTAAAAAAAAAAATACGTTATAGGGCCGGGCCTTACCATGACGTGTTAAAATGTCAAGTGTGCGAGGGAGAAAGAGCAATCGAGCGATACACCCTATATAGCTCCATCCCTTTAACAGTTCAGTTTTGGTCGTGAAATTGGTCGCGTCAGGACCTCATGGTAAGGCATTCATAGCTGTAGGCACATCCGACCATTACTGATTAGTCTAACAAATGCATGGCGTAACCGATTACAATTATCGTTACACCATTGAATTATCGATTCAAAAGCTCATATTACTCGAATGACACACTAAATAAGTCGTTGATACGAATCGTTCCAAACTGTTCTACATATTTGAATTTAGAATTCTTTTTAAAAAGATTTTGAATTCAATATCGTTGCGCGACACGACATTGCCTTGCAAGTCTCCGGTACGCAGAATCCATAGAACACGGAATCTTGATGCCGGCAGCACATAGTAATCTTATTATTTATTTATATATATATAAAAATGAAACCCGTTTTCCTTGGTCACGGCATCACGCGTGAATGGCTGGACCGATTTCACTAATTCTTTTTTTGTTGTATTTGTTATTATTAGGAGATGGTTCTTACGGAAAAAAATATTAAGAAAATCTCTCAGAAATATTGAAAAATATACATTTAATTTTGCATATTTAAAAAAACGCGCGTAACGAATATCAATGTCATTCACAGCCATAGACTATATTGAAAGAGCATTGTTTGTTCGGAAACGTGGTTACTTAATTAAATTCGAGCATCATTTGTTCCAAAATAAAGTAATGCATCATTGCTACGCTAAGGCGGTACGAAGTTCGCCGGGTCAGCTAGTAATTTATAAAGGGGAAGCACTAATTTCAAGAGGGTGAAACCGCGGGCTGCGGGTTGTCAATAATTTTTTTAATGACTTACCAGGTGGCAGCACTGGGACGTCAGGACACCTATCATAGCTCATAATATGTCTTGCGACCTAAGTAAGGTTGCTGTCAAAGTCTTATTGGCGGGCTGCGAGATTGTTTGAAAGAGGTGCCGCTGTCGGATCGTAAAGGGTAACTGAAAGGACACAGGTGGGTTTTCGTCAGTAAAAGTTTGACAATCCCTTTCGATCCAGCTGGAGTGGGAGAAGTTACTGATATATCACCCCAAAAAAAAATGTTGTTAGCTCCGTAACTCATGACTCCTCGTCGAAGTTGCGCCAACTGGTAGCAAGAATTTTCAAGAAAACCCTCATTGAAGAAGACGACTTAGTGACGTCCTTTGACGCGCTTGTGTTTTGTTTTACATTCACTTTGAGTAATTTTGAGTTCCATTAGAATGTGGACGTAACATATTATTCTAATATTTTTTGCAGTATTTGGCAGCCAATATAAAGTAAGTCTTCCCAGCAAGCTCCAATGAAGTAGTCAATAATGTACAGCTGTTATTTTTCCCGAATAAAATAAAATAATAGTTTAATAGAATTCTCAGCACAATCTTTCCGAAATCACGCCTGTTTCAATTATTCCATCTATGTATTGTCCAGCAGACACTTGTGATATAAAACTACACCAATTTTACATCACATATCCACTGGGAATCAATTTACGAATAATTTAAATGCCACTGAACTTCACTCGAAGAAAGCCCGCCAAAAGCTCCCTATTTTTTTTTTTCTTTTAAATCTTCTCTTTTGTATGGTTTCGTGTTTACATACTTATATTGTTTGTGTGCCTTGCGTTGTGACAAAATAAATTCATTTTCTTTCTTCTTTCTTTCTTAATGAATGTTTTGCCAATGCCATCTCTAGCGATGCCCGGTGAGGTGTTATGTGGTCTATGGAAGCATCGCTGATTCGATTATAGGTATCCCCATTCTCTGCTGCAGTAGCATAAAATATAAAGAAAGTAATATCTTCTTTCATATTCTATTAGATGAAAATAGAAACCCTTGTATTTATTTCCTTTTGCGCGCTCTTGAAGCAAACTTGTCGCTGTAAAATGGACTACCCATAAATCGACAGAAAAGTCGATTCAGATTTTTACCGTCACAAATTTATTCCTAGTGGACATTATGATGTAAAAATGATGTAGTTTTGTATCTCAAGTGTCTACACAACTGGACAAAATGTAGAATAATTGAAACAGCCGCGGTTTTGGCAAAATAGAGCTGAAAATTTTATTATAGTAGGTACTTATTGATTAGGATATAAGCATAAGCATAATCAACCTTATAATGTTCCCACTGCTGGGACTCAGGCCTCCTCTTTAGGATGGGCCGTAATCCATCACGCGGGCCCAGTGCGGGTACAGGGGATGTCACATGTCATCGAATTTTTGGTTCTAAGACATGCCGGTTTCCTCACGATGTTTTCCTTCACCGGTCTCAAAACGGTAACTAGAATATATATAGAAATATTGATTAGAATATGTTACATAACATCCGCATTTGAATGTAAATAACGAAAGATGACGAGGCAGTCTGGTCCAAGACCTTAGCTTGCCCAAATGGGGCGGTGAAAATGAATAAAAAAACTTAAATATTATAGTAATGTGATTATTTCCGATTTTTTTACAAACAATAATAAGATGCTACAATAATATCTTATTATAATCTACGATATCTTTAGCATCATAATCAGACTGAACGTCTAACGGGACCTCTGGGAACTAGCCCCGACCTCTCACCTCCAAAAGGTCCATTCCAGGGACCCGAGAAAAGCCAAAGTCGTTAAAGAATAAAATAATACTTGTTCTATTTCTTATTCTGTGATAATACTAAGGGCCAACACTGCGTTAAGCGGGCGCCCACGCGGGCACCCGTAGCGTGACGTCGCCCGTGACGTATGCGGTGGTCCCCGTTGCGGAAACCGGATTATTACCTGCGCAGTGTCGCTAGTTCAACTTTCACGGTATGCATGTAGTCGTGTCGATGGAGAGCTTTAATTCTTTATTGTACACAAAAACATACCATAATATATGGAGATACAGACAGTTCATGTACAAAGGCGAGCTTAACTCAGCAATGAGTTTTCTCCCAGCAAAACTTATTACCTAACCTTATTATTACTTAGCAAAACGGGCGCGGCTGCCCACTACGGTTGCACGCGCGGCTAGCCGCGGTGGAGCACTTTTGTATGGGACCACGCGGGCGCCCGCTTAACGCAGCGTCGGCCCTAATAATAGTAACTGACATAAATCTCAATTTTCCCAATCCTCTTTTTCCAGGTCCAAAGAAGCCAAGCCAGCACCGCTCATCATCAGCGCTGGCCACCAAAGAGATCGAGTTTTCCAACTGGAAGAAACGCGCGTCCTACGACCCCATGAAGGCAGCTCAAGAAGATAAAAGAAGGAAGCAGATGGCTAAGCGACAGGATTGTAATAAGGATGATCTGAGTTCGCCTAGGTAAACATTTATTTAGCATAGCATAGCATAATCAGCCTTTTAATGTTCCCACTGCTGGGACTCAGGCCTCCTCTCTAGGAGAGGGAATGAGCCGTAATCCACCATGCGGGCCCAGTGCGGGTTGGTGAATGTCACATGTCTTTGAATTTTTTGGTTCTAGGACATGCCGGTTTCCTCACGATGGTTTCCTTCACCGTTTTGAGAGCAGTGGTGATGAAATAAATTAACCAAAGTAATAGGCCAAGCTGGGGTTGAACCCGCAACCTACAACTCGTAAGTCAGGGCCGTTACCACTCGGCCACCACTGCTCTCGAACATTTATTAAGATAGATTTATTCAGTAAGAAAAGAAACTTACACATTTGCTGGATCTAATTCTGCTAAGTTCGTTCCATCGTCACCTGACGTAGGGCTATGCGCCACCGGTGGTCATCCCACCCATACGCACAAAATGTTTTTGGAACACATTCATTGTACATACATACGGCTAAGAAGTGGAATTCCCTGCCGGCGTCTGTTTCCTGATGGCTATAACCTAGGGGTCTTTAAGTCAGGAGTGAATAGGTTACTTCTAGGCAAGCGTACTCTATCGTCAACCAGGTCGTCGATTCCCATCAGGTGAAATAGTGGTCAAACGCGAGCCTGTTAATAATAAAAAAAGTAACACTATAAAAAACCTCGATGGGATCTTTTAGCCTGGCTACTATTTATAATCAATTACTTTGAATCCTCCTCCTCCTCCTTACTCCTTTATCAGACCTTTTCCAGTTTAAGTTTGTATTGATGCCATAGACTATGTAGAATTATAAACAGTAAAAAAAGCACTTAAATGCACTATTATTTAAATCATAAGATCCAAATAATAGGTCTTTTACCTGTGAAATTGTTTTTTTAATTTAAGTCCATATGCATCATCAATATTGCATACCGCTTAAGACACATTGTTTCCACGGTAGAACACATGTTA
Organism: Mythimna pallens; assembly: GCA_961205895.1. Taxonomy (NCBI): domain Eukaryota; kingdom Metazoa; phylum Arthropoda; class Insecta; order Lepidoptera; family Noctuidae; genus Mythimna; species Mythimna pallens. The sequence goes on along the minus strand of OY540849.1, from coordinate 13,269,635 downwards.
CAAAAAAATGCGAGTTTTCTTAGATTTCATGCAAAAATGGTTATAAGTACTGCGATATTACATAAAATACAAAACACAAATAAACTAATAAATAACTAATTTCGAAAAAAGAATAACGTACCTTTAATATAAAGTTTATTTGAACTTATAATTCCAAGTTAATCCAAAGATATAACACTTCAAAGCATCCCGTTTTAAAAAAACTGGGCAAGTGCGAGTCGGACTCGCGCACTGAGGGTTCCGTACAAACTTAAAAGGTAAATTGGGGTTTACGATTTATGACGTATTAAAAAAAAAAACTTCTTACTAGATCTCGTTCAAACCAATTTTCGATGGAATAAGGTAACATATTATATATTTTTTTAGTTTTATCATTGTCTTATTTTAGAAGTTGTGGGTGGGGGGGAGACACATTTTACCACTTTGGAAGTGTCTCTCGCGCAAACTATTCTGTATATAAAAAAAATGATATTAGAAACCTCAATATCATTTTGTTTTTTGAAGACCTATCCATAGGTACCCCACACGTATGTGTGGGGTACATATGGGTCTGATAAAAAAAAAAATTGAGTTCAGTTCTAAGTATGGGGAACTCCCAAAATCTACTTACCAAGTTTCAACAGTATAGCTCTTATAGTTTCGGAAAGTGTCTGTGACATGCGGACGGACAGGCAGACACATGACGAAACTATAAGGGTTCCGTTTTTTGCCATTTGGCTACGGAACCCAAAAAACGGCAATTTCATAGGTAAAGATTTATTAATACTACAAAATACTTACATGAACAAAATAATCTCTCAAGTGGTCAAACGCGAGCCTATCAATAATAAAATAATAGGAACCACTTACTACTACCAACGACGTCTACGGTCTAAAACCCAATATAAACACACCATTTTATATTCCAGCCACTCTTCACCCGTCCACCGCTCTCAATCCTTCCACACGACTAACATAGCGGACCTAGAAACCCTGGACTACTCCTCAGAAGAGACCGAGGATGACCAGCTCCTGGCCACATTGCCAGTAGACCCCATGATCACGTCGACTCATTCAGACATACTGGACCTCCGGCCGAAGGACTACAGCAACTTGAGGAGGCAGGCCATGACCAATGATGTGGTGCTGTCGAGGGATTATGTCACTAACTTCCAGGTAAGAAATAATACTCCACGCGCGCTTCAGAGATTTCAGCAAAATTGTAGGGGCCAGGTACGCCTGCCAGGGCTACGGACTGTTCGAAAGAGTTACGACTGTCCTCCCAATAAAGGGCAACTGAAGGAACTCTGTGGGCTTTAATCAGTAACAGTCTGACACTCCCTCCCATTCTGCCCAAGGGCGGGAGATGTCATTAGATGATTTCACACTTAAAAAAAAACGCTGGGAAAAGGCAACCAGTTTTTTTTTTAAGAAATATTGCCCCACACCAGGAATGACTAAATCATTCACATACAAAATGTAAACTCACATGCATAAGACAACATCCAGATGATCCAGATATGGAACAACTATACATTATTTTTAGTTTATGCTAAACCTGAATATATTTCGTTTAGAATCAGTAACTGAATGGATTCTAATGGATTTTACACCATGTTATATTTTTTCCAAAAATATTTAAAATGGTCACAAAATGGATACCACCTACACACACAATATTCGTTGACCTCGAAAATGCATATGACCGGGTACCTCGTGAGGTTCTGTAGTGGGCCCTTAAGGAGAAAGGTGTGCCTGGGAAGTACGTGCAGTTGATCCGAGCGATGTACAGTCGATGCAGTACTCAAGTCCGGTCTACAGTGGGCACTGGCACTGGCAGCTTCAATGTGGCTGTCGGCTTACATCAAGGGTCGGCTCTCAGCCCTTGTCTCTTCCTAATGATAATGGACGCTCTGACGTCGGACATCCAGGAAGAGGCTCCCTGGTGTATGCTGTTTGCCGATGACATTGTGTTGGTTGCCGAGAGTGGCCTAGAGGTCCAGAACAGATTAGAGGTGTGGTGGCACAGACTGAAGAGTGTTGGCAACTCAGGTCATAGCGGGTATTAGGTGCCAGCAAACAGCTGGGTTCAAGTGCAAAAGAGCCCTTCAGTTGCCTGGATGGCCCGGTGACTATGTATTTTGCTGACATAACAAGCTTATAACTTTGTGATTTTTCATGATACAGTTATGAAATTTTGTACATAGATTCTTTACATAAAAATACTAGACACGTGTTTCGGGTTTCGCATATACTAAAACTAATGTTGTGTATAGGCCATAGAGATACAATTATATATTTTGATTGATTTGTGCGACTAACAATTTGAACCATAATTTCCAGGTAAACCAATCCACACACGAAAAGAAACGCCGCGACGCTCGAGACGCAGATAAAAGAAAAACCTTCATAATAGACGACATTACTCCAACCAAAGAGAACATAGACTTCTTGACAAAGACAAGAGAGGATTCGGTCATAGACAAGCGAAAGACTTTTATTCTCGATAGTGATACTAATTCGACAACGAATGGTAGTAGTCCTAGGAACTCGTCGATATTTAGTCATGAGAAGAACTCTCTGACTACTGGGACTAGTGATACAGAGGGGGAGAGTGGAACGGAGAGTGCGCCCGTTGTGATGAGGCATCAGGGAGGGAAGAGGAGTGCGCCAGTGCAGGCTAAACAGAGGTGAGTTAATCATCATCATCATGTCAGCCAAAAAAGTCTTTTGTTGGACACAGGCATCCGCCAAAGAGGAATTAAACTTTTCCCATACATTGCTGGCATGTAATTTTTTTTCTTTTCGCCAAAAGTGAAACTTAGGCCATATCTTAAAGGACTGTAAAATAAATCAATAGCAAAAAGAATTATGTCTAACAACCGTAACCAAGCGTAGTTAGAAACTATTTAGTATATTGCTATAGTTTGATAAAAGGCATTATTTTTCTTAAATAAAAATTCTGTATGTCTGATATTTTAAGTTTCCCATTGTTAAATATAGTTTTAGTTTCGGTTTTTATGGTGAGTATGCATTAAATAGTGTCAATCACTATCACAACACTAACGCGTATCTTTTCGATTCATTTATCTTTTTTTTTTGTGATTTCCATAAGTCGCGCTTCAACCCCCGTTTATTTATTTCTCCGCAAGTGTGAAAAGCGTCGTTTGATACACATGGAAATTTGAAATTGTAGCACTCGGCTCCATAACACCCTTGCCTAAAGCTCAGACGAATTCCGCCTCTGTCGCAATGACAAACTTTATCCACTTGTATCAAAATGTCAATAATCCCTTCCAGGTACAGCGGTGACTACTCAATGTCATCGTCAACCACCTCGATCAGCCAGCGCAAGCCGACAGTCCAGCCCCGGTACATGGACATATCCAAGTACAAGAACGAACAGTCCCCGAAGAACTTCCTCCGACGGGACCCCAGCAAGACGTATGTGGGCGTGTTGAACACAGATAAGGCTGTCAGCAAGGGGAGTGCTCAACATTATGAAATGGGTAAGCGAACTACTCTTTAAACACAAAAAAAGACTTGTATTACTTTATACTTTTTTTATTTTACAACAATATAGATAAATACGGGCCGCAGCTTAGGACGTCATACCGTGATCCTAGAACGCATAGGGGTACTGAAAGAACATAGGTGTGCTTTTAGTCAGTTAAAGTCACACGCCCTCCCATTCCGCCCTAGAGCGGGGAGAAGCCGTCAGATGATATCCCAAATAAAATAATAATAATTAAACCTTGCGTTGGCATCGACTAAAGTTTTTATTATATATTTGTGACTCCGTATTCCCGCTGGACACAAGTTTCAGCTTTTAGGATAGTCATGGGCTGTCAGTTTCTATGAGCAACCGGTAATAGTCACTGGTTTGAATAGAAAAATACAATACCGTATTAGGTGACCGAGATATCACGGTGCTGTGGTATGAATTGTCTGAGAAGATGGAATCACAATCCCATTAAGTCAGCAAAGATGCAGGAATAAAAAAATACCTGTTTCAAGCGTTTGATACCGTTGATCATAACTTACTGTAATTATATTTTTGGGATTACACTAGATTAACATTATCTGAGCAATAAGCTAATCTAGCTAGCTATTGTATAGCGAGCTAGTGGAATAAAGTTAGTCTGGTCGGAAGGAAAACAAGTTATGAAAGTTATGGTAGTGAATAAGTTTGGGGATACCTCAAGGCACTATTTTCGGGCCGCCACTAATTTATGTATTCTTATGTTGTACCTTGCTTTATTATGAATTACTAGTCTTTTTAGTATATCACATCAGCCTTTATAATAGTGTCTACTATCGTACTAATCACAATACCTATTTTTCAGAACAAAAGAAACAAGAATTAGAGAAGTGGAAACGAAGGGCTTCTTACGACCCGAGGAAGGCGGCTGCACTCGGAAAGTCGAACAAGACGCCGTCAAAGACCGCTAGGTGAGTTGCCTTTGCTTTATAAGTTTGCTAGTATATTGTAGGCTGTATGGGATAGCTAGATTCGTTTGTATTAGCTCAGTAGAAGAAGTTGAAGTTGGGGTAGTGGCATAGATAAAGAAGAATACGCGGATGGACCCTGGGCCCAGCGTTGTAGCATTTTCTAACCTACTATAAAATGAAGACCCAATCTATTACAACATTTATTTCGTAGGTACCTTAACACTAATCAATTTAAAAAATATATATAGCCGTTTTAAAATATCCTAATAATTACTGTAAAAAATCCTATACTTGTCTAACCACCTTAAAATAAATACAATTAATTATTTTATGGTGGTTTAAGTCGATTTCTAGTTTTATTTAAATTAATTGATATAAACCCGTGCTTGACTGCGATCCCACAAAGGTAAGCAGTGATGCAATCGTTACTGGTGAATAGCACTAGTTTTTTTTTAGACACTTACATTATAATCGGACGGGAAGACCACAGCAGGTAAATTGTTCCAGTCCTTCGATGTACGCGGTTTAAACGACGCAGCAAAACCGTAGAAATTTCATCAACGTAAGGGCCGTACGTCGGGTTGTCCGATGGTAGAAAGGAGATGGCGGAACCAAGTCATGCAATTCTCGCGCACACTCTCCAAAAAGCAACCTGTAAAATACCGAAAGGCTGGCTACTTTACGCCTGTATAGTTAATGGTAAATCCCTATTGATTAGAAGACGTATAAACCAGTTATTAACATCTCATATAATCTACTTGGGTTTTTTAATACAAACTCAAGTGGGTATAGCAAAAGATATGTTGTTAACTTAGAGTTACTGCTGTATTAAGAGTGGATAATGAATGTATAAGGTATAAGATTTAGTCTCTCCAAGAAGCTGTGGTTGAGCACTTGAATTTATCCTAGAAGGCTGTCTCTAAATTGAGCGATACCAATTTGGTCATTGTATTAGAGCATTCCTAAACAGTTGATAGCATTGGCTTAGGATTTTGTATACTTGTTTAGTTTTAATAATAAAAGCTATTTTGTAATTTTGAAAGACACAAGACAAACAAAAAATATTTTTATTATCATATTAGTATTTTTATTAGCAACTATTTATCGAACTTTTGAAATGGCTATAACCTTTTTTTAATTGATTGGAGTCATGTTGTCAAATAGTAAAATGTTGTAATTTTCCGACTCTTCAATTCTAGAACAAACTTAAACATTAGGTATATTAATGGTGGAGTTACGATATTCGTTAATAGTATGAAAAATCACATAGATTATGAATTAAGAATCAAAGCATTAATTTTAAATAAACCATTTACAGGCACTTTTGAATTATCAAGTCAGTCAGTAAAAAAAATGATGCTAATTGCAAAGCGTAGATCTATAAGAAGAATGTGCAAGAAACTCCATGGACATTATTTTCAATCATGTTATAATAATACTATGTACCTTCCGTTAACAGTACTAAAGTATTTAACCAGTATTTGGGATACCTTAACTTTTAATAACATCAAGTAATGGGTGTACTTCATTGTTTCCAAGGGCCATCATAGGCACTACTAACTTTTAATTACTGAGTTATTTTTTCATTTGCCATATCTAATATTACCTTTTGTTTTTGTAAATTATATCCTTTAGTTGTAAATATTCTTTCTTTTTACGTTAATTTTCTTTTAACATTTAAGTAAGTTTAAAATAATATTAAAACCTAATTTGTTGTAAATTTTAGAGCGTGACAAAACTCAAAATGCATGCAATTCCGTGTAAGTGACATGGTGGCCGCCATCTTAATGTGTAAGGTTAGTCAAATGTCAAAACTGACAGCTGTGGCGACCACGGGTTTCTCGATTTGACAGCTGTCAAATTTATTGGCACTTGGTGTATTTTTTTTTTGCTTCGAGAGCTTGACACGACTATGCTGCTAAAATTCTTGATTTTTCATGTCTGTATTTAATGTTATTTTTTTTGTTACTTTTTTTTGTCTAAATGATTTTTTTATTTAATAATTTATGTATGTATTTTGTATGAAGAATCAAGATGTCTGCTTTTCTATTGCCTAATCTAATCAAAATTGGTATGAAAACAAAAACAAAAAATTTTATGGTTCCTATTGGCTGGTTAGAATATAGGATTTTTTTGGTGCAGATCTTTGTGTAATTGTGTAAATATAGTTTTTATTAACTGGCAATTCCTATAATGCTTACTAACTGTGGTTCTGGGTTGTATACCTTAGTAACATTATTTCTGTTTGAATTTTCGTTTTCCTTTTATTATTGGTGTTTTTTCACTAAAGCTAAGCTAAACCCTCTTGAATAATAGGTCTTGAGAATATGAAATTGAGGTTTTATTGAGACACAGTTTCCACGGTAGAACTCAAATTACAAAATAATGCGAGTTTTCTCAGATTTCATACAAAAATGGCTATAAGTACTGCGATATTACAGAAAATACAAAACACAAAGATTTCACTAATTTCGAAAAAATAATAACGTCTCATTATATAAAGTTTATTTGAAATTATAATTCCAAGTCAATCCAAAGATATAACACTTCAAAGCAACCCGTTTTAAAAAATGGCAATTTCATAGAAAAAGACCTTTTATTTATCTCCAAAAAGCTAAGCAAAAATGCGTTTTGTTAATGAAAAATAATTCTTCGTGTTTTGCTGTGACCAATTATTACTTTTTTTAGAGTATTACTTCTTTTGCCTGTAGTGGAGTGCAATAGCATAATTTATAAGCACCACGCACAACCACTAAATATCACAAAATAAAAAACATTAAAAATTGTAACGTTTAAAAAAAGTGTAACCTGACCAAGCTTTTGACACATTTCTAACACAAAAAAAATATACCTACACAATTCTGCAACGTCATGTAACATTTTTTCTTTCCTCTAGCGTGCTCCGCTCACAATCCTTCCATGGGCCGGTGATGGCATACCCAGGGCTTCGCCCTCTGCCCCCGGACCAGATCTGCGAGACGTATGACGCTTCTAGCGACAACGATTTTTAACGATTACGACTTGTGATAAACCGTGTTTGTATTTGAGATAGACTAGTCTTTTGTTTTGATACAAAAACCATTAGATTGTTGAGTTAAGCCTCGTTTACATAAGACAAGTTGTTTGAACATCGAACAGTTTATCTATGAATTGAAAAAATATGAAAAAGTCCAAAAATATTTGTGGCATTGGATTTAGACTTTGTCATTGAGTTAAAAAAAATATCTAAAATTCTGAATTCAAAGTGAGAATCGCTAGTTTCTTCTTTCTATCCTCAATCTCGCTTCTTAATCGAGTTGATCCTTGTGTAAACGGGACTTGAAACTGTCAAATAATTTGACATGAACTGTCAAAATGATCTCTTTTTCTTCGACAGCTAATGGATTTTTGTATCAACAAATAAAGGATACAGCGCAGTGTGTTCATACTAATTGTTAGTGTTATATAAGAGTTTGATGTTGACGCAAAATTGTGTACAATTGAATATCTTTTGCTTCGACACAAACTATAAATAAGACCAGTTAGTAGTGTGATGTGCAATGTGATGCATAATGTTGCAGGGGATCCTGATTTGTTTTTAGTCACTCGGCAAAATAATTTCGAACAAGTCCCTATTATGTTTTCTTTATCTTTGTAAAGGTGTTACAATATCGTCAGCGTACAAATATATGTTTTTTTTTTCGTTAAGTCTGAAGTGACAAAGAAGTACATAATCTTTTTTATTTTTAATCGGTAGTAAATTAAATTTTCGATTAAGAATGCTTTATTTTACGATATTGTAGCATCTCAGAGGTTTTTCTGTATTTGGGGATCAAAGAGATAGTTTTTTTAGGAATAAAAAAAAAATTATGAAAAGCTTTTTTAAACATTAATGAAATAAAAGAAGTTAAAATTGTCTTATTGCATTTAGGACAGGTGTAGTACCTAGTAGCGAATTCTTGTTAGTTCAATAGTAGTCAACGATATTATATTAAAAAAAGCTTATGAAGAAAATAAAATTAAAAAGGATAATTAGATGTTAATTTATTTAATTAACTTATCAATCATGTAATATTTATTTTATTTATTGTTGATAAAACATTAGAAAAAAAATGTCGTCAACTTGATGCCATTTTGTTTTTTCGCCAAATACAGAATGGATCCTCATTTTTATGCAAATACATATTGAAAATGTAAGTCATGATTTTAATAACTGACGATTAAAATGAAAATGTTCATTGTTTGGGAGCGATGCAATTTTTTATTACTATTTTTTAAGTTATTCCGCACAAATCGAAATTATTTTAAATCGCTAAAAAATGCATCGTCGTTTATTTTTATTATTATTTTTATACTGAAGTTCTTGATATCTTTTTTTTGTAAAATATTATTTTCTCGTAAACTTACGGTTTAATTAAGGAAACATATTAAATAATAATTAAATGTGATTTAATTAATAAAGCCTACAGTATCTTTAGGATTGGCTATTATCATTTACCACTAAAAGTGTATGAGATTAGATTTTCTTTCTCTCTAAATGTCCGATTTAATTAAATGTAGAATAAAATCTTTTCTAAACTTATATCATATTAAATATCCCTTTATATTGCTCATATCATTCATACATCGATGTACTTTAGAAATATTTAACCTTTTTTTTAGTTTTAGTAGTTTTTTTTTCTATAGTGCAATACCACATCACATTTATTACCAGCTTAAATAAGAACAAATGTTTTCATTTATGATATTTTTGTATTTTTTGAGTATTAGATATGTATTTATTGGTCGAAATACTCAAGTTAAGGAAAGAAAATGTTATTTTTACGTGTTTGAATTTTTTTCACAGCACAGATGTAGTTTGAGCACAGTATTTTTTGCGAATTTTTAGTAGACGCTGTGGAAAAATACGAGAAAAATGACCTAAGATAAATGCGTTATAGGTTTCGTTCTGCCAGGCTATACGATCCGCACTTGATAAAGCTTTACGCGAAATTTTATGTACCTCCCTAAAGATGACTAAATAAAATAAAACATCTCTTTACTTAAAAATAATACCTAGATTTTCCGTGTTTTAATTTCGAGTACAATATAGTTGTTATTTTATATTTCCAATAAAATGCAAATAAAAAGTACTTTTAATATTATTTTTGCTTACTATTTTGAAGTAAAGAGAATGCAAATCTAAATTATAACTCAAAAAGTCTGCTAAAATGTTTTTAAAATAAATTCTAAGGTGTTTCTTACGACCTTACCATAGAGACAAGGCCTTCGTTTTTTTTTTAATTTTAAACATTAATTAAAAAATGGCGGGTTTTTTGGTAATGTCGTGAGTTCGTTATCTCAATTTTGAGTAGTGATGTATTATTAATTAGTAGTAAGCCTGGCTTTGTTTCATTAGCGCCAACTGTACCATAAACGCTGCAAGCGTTAATATTTGTAAAACATAATTGATGTTTAGAGTTTTGTAAAAATATTATTTAAATAGGAAACAAATAAAAAGAACGTTTAAAATAATTTCCATTGTCTTATTTATATTTCTTTCCCCACAACACCCGTCAAATAAGTTCGAAATATCTTAGTCCGAATCATAAATATATTTGAATTAGGAACACTTCATCAAACTTTTTAAAATTTTGTTTGGCGAAAGAAAAACAAGAAAATTGGTTTCACTGAGAAAAGCCTAATTTAAATTATATTATTTCACATCTATCTACTTATGAGTTTATTAAACGTCAGAAGATGATGATGATGTAGGAGAATGCCCAAAAACTTTTTACTCAACTAAATTGTATTTATGTAGACGTGCAGTGTATTTTCAAGTTAGTAAGGGTAAAAAATTAAACAAGATATACATTTATTATAATATTGATTTTATCTTTGAATATCAATTACACTTTTTTTGTTTTATTGTTATTTTATAAACTTTACATATTCATTTCGTATTTTATATATACCATATAATATATAAAGTTTCATTACTAATTATTTTAGCATTACATTACTTAATCTAAGAGGGATTAGAAAACAAATGAATACTGCATCTCGTAAAGTAAATAATAATCTCCTGTTTTAATGTTAAACAATTTCTTTTTCGTTGTTTTACACCAGTACACAACACTTAGTTTAAAAATAAAAGTAATGAAGAATAACATTTCAAAGTCACTCGTTTTTTTTTTAATAAAAAGGAACTCTTTACAACGCTCTTTCTCTTTTTCATCCGTATCCTACTTACTTCACAACCACATTACATATTTTTTTTATTAAAAAAAGATTTAAAAAGATTCATTACTAGGTCAAAAGTAATTTCTAAATTGAGCAAGTTAGATGTGACAATAAAACGTTATTCGTCAAGAAATTTATTTTAATTACTGTGTCATTCATTAATTTTAGAGTCGTTCCTTACGACTACGATTGACGTTTTCGTAATTCTGAATTGTTCATATTTAATTTATTAACAGGATTTCATATACTAATGCTAAAGATCGACAACTAAAAGATGCTAGAAAATGGCTTAACTCAAAATGACAATCTTTCAAGTTCATTTTGTTTACCTAATACATACATCGCAGAAAAATACAAAAAAACACAACATTTTGTATCTGTACATCCTTTTTACAATATTAAATATAGTTAAAACTATTTTATATAGATATCCTTACTAAACTGGTATCGGTAGTTGAAATTATTTTGAGTGTACCTACTTCCTCAAATATTTTATCGAAAAACGAAATGAAAATCTAATCTGAATATACAGCATGACTTGAATTCAGACAACTCAGATCAGGTAAATGAATACCGGCAAGTCACGATGACTTATGTGGTCCAAAAGGGAGATTTTCTTACTAAACTAGGCTATAAAAATCGAAGTCTACACAATGGTTTCAATATCACACAAAACAGTCAACATTTGGCACAAGATAAACATTAAAGTTTTTAAAGGTGGATTCTCTTTTAGCATAAACTAAACTATTGCTGTGCTTTGCTCACAGATATCGTCACCTGTATGGTTATTCCAAATTTTACAGGACAGCAAAAAAACTCTTTTTTCTTATTTTTTAAATGGGCCGCTTCATTAAACAGGTATTTTTTTTTTTAAATAAGATAATGGTTTTTTTTTTCTCTTGTAAAATTTGTAATTACGCACATTCGCAACTTTACCGTACAGGTGACGATATTACAAGAAAGAGAAGGTAGTGGTAACTGCCTAGGCTAAGGCCTACTACGGACGCGTAGCGTCACAGACGCGTATTCGCTTATACGTATACGCTTGGTGTACGCCTGCGTGAAGCTTACATACAAAACTATGAAACTGTCGACGAATCGGGCAGCGTCATGCCGTCATGTCGATGCTACGCTACCGAGGACAGGGAGGCCTTAGTTTATAAATATTTTCCAGACAGCCTTTGATGGTATGTTATTAGTTGGCACGTGTTATTGACAAAATTGTGGTGTCTTTTCCACAAATGCCATTAACGAAGAGTTGAAATTGAGTTACTTTGACATTAAGAACTCAATTTCTGCTAATTGAGATGTTAATGTTGCCACTACTTTCTCGTTCTATTTTAATATTATATTGGCAATATTTCAAAGGCAAAGTTACTGATAAATATGAACAGTTTTACTGAGGGACCAACACTGGATTGATGAAAAAGAAATCAGCAGTTCATATATGTTTTTACGAACATAAATGTAGATACCGAACGGCAGATTTTTTTTCATATTTCAGCGTTGATCCCATAGTAAAATTTGTTTATATTATGAGCCCCAGTAACAGTCGCCTGTGTAAGTTTAGTGCCAAAGAGAATCGGTACCAATATACCGAAGAAAAGATTTGATGGAATTTTAAATGGAAAAGAAACGAAATTTACCATGATACCCTGTAATTTCATGCCTAAAACGTAACTAAATGCACATCCATGTAGGCAGGAACTAAACAAAACGGCACTACTACAGTGAACCTAACAAATTCTTACCTTAAACTATCTTACAGTAATTAAAGCATTCATGTGACTTTACACATTTTCAATTTCATATATATAATATATATAATAAATCTATGTTTTTATATCTTCTAAGTGTATATTTATATATTATGGCAAATCTAACAACACTAAAAGAAAACTCCAGAATATTCTTAGTTCAACATCACATAAAGTTTTTTATAAACGAAAAACATAGTAACCTGTAGTATCTACTTGAAACGTTATATATTTCGTATCTTTAAAGGGCGGATGTACATAGATACCTACATTTTTATTATTATTTACAAACATTTTAAGCGCCTACGGTGTCTATTTTATTTATTCTAGGAATGAAATTGGAACCTCACGTGGTTTTTTTCTTGTATAAAAAAAAAATTAGAGCTCATTTACTTTTAATGAAGGAGGTAACAATGCTACTGACATTGTACGTTTTGTTTCATTTATAATTATAAAAAAACACACGAAAGGTCCTTGAAGATCAACAAAAAAGACAGAATCGTATAATTCGTTTCCGTGACCTTAATATAAGTTTTAGATATTTAAGAAGCAATATAACTTTCGCCTGTGCGTTTGTTTTTCAAAATATGTAAAGTTTAACACATTTCCAGAACACATTTAATCTCAAATCTTTAAACAAATGTATCACCGGGTGTAAATTTGTTTAAAATTCTGTATAAAATTGTGTCTAATTCACAAACATTTGTAAAATGTTTGAGACCAAACGTGCTTCTGAAGACGTTACATTTAAATTTGGCGGAAATCATTATACAAAATTGTATAAAACAAATAGCTACGAAGCCCAGTTTATTTACAAAAAGTTTTTATTTAAAATTACACAACTGATTTTCCGATAAAATATCTAAGTAGAAAAACTAACTGCCTTTATTCGATCTAGGTAATATTTTGTTCGCAAAACATTGAGCTAATTGAGCAACAATAAACTATGACTATAAGCATCGAGGAAGCCATTTTGTTAAATAAACTACCATCCGTAACGGAAATAAAAAACATTTTGTACACGTACGATAAAAATACAAAAATTTCAAAATAAATATTTATTAATAATATCTTCATCATCACAAAGTCTATTTATTTTTAAAAATATTTACAACTAGTAATATGTAACATTTCACTGAGTGTCCGGTGGCACAGTTTCAACACAACCACAGTCACTGGCGTTTATAGTCTAGCAGCTAATCTCGGAGTCCCCGACATACTCGCCATTACTACCCTGTTTGTTCACTATATTCCTATCATCGAATTTCTTGCTGATCTGGTTACTGCTGGAACTTGAAGACGCGTTGTCGCTGTCGGCGTAGGGCACGTCAGTCATCGGACCGTTGAGCAAGCTCGCCGCGGAATTCGATTGTTTTAGCTTCCCCTTTTCCTCCTTCGGCTCGGTTTCTTTCGGCAAGTCATCTATCACCGCCTTTTTAGGGTCTATTTGTATAGTTTTTGATTCGGATAGCTTGTTTGGAGTTACAACGTTGATGTATGGCGGCAGAATATTCATATTCATGGTTGTCAAGTTTACACTTCCACTGTTTTTCTTCAACGCATTTAAATTTTGTTCTAGTTGTGCCGCATCGAGGCATAGTGGTTTCGGTTTGGGAGTGTATTTGACTGTATCTTTGGCCCATGCGTTAATTCTAGGTGGGTCTGGGGACGCTATGGGCGCTGTTTTCCTCTCTGGCATTAACGCATTCTTGTGATTAGTTTTATCTATGACATTTGTCTCTATGGCTGTTGTGAGAGCGTTTTCAGGCGGTTTGGGTGAGGTTGGGGTTATGCTTATTAGTTTTTCGACCTGTAAGATAGACTTTATTAGAATAAATTTCTATATTCCTAACTATACCTAAGTATGGTCATATCTGCTACCTATCATTTCATTCAATTATGGCTGCAGACTAACGGATATATGAAATTATTTTATCTAAATATGACCTCTGAGTTTGTTTCGATCATTACTTCCGGGCCAGCTAAGAAATGCGGAAGCCATATAGCTTAAAAATATTTGGGATCACATCATGATATGATCAACTAAAACTGGCAAGATCGTTTAACGTTAACGTTTGATGATACGTCAATCCACGTTTGGTGATATCATTAATGTTGAATTTCTGAGCATGACAAAAAATCTTATTCTTATTGTACACCAAATATTAATGGACTTTTTACAATTATTAAGGAATTTGGGCACCCCAACTCGGACAGGTTAGGTTAGAAGGGGATAGTGGGGTCTAATGTGCGAGCGGAGCGAGCTAACATAGACCCCGCCATCTCTTCCGTGGTTATTTTTTTTTTAAACCAGCCAGAAGAAAATATTTTAGCGCACAATTAGTATTTTTGACGAAATATAAAGCATATTTTTATTAGTTTGTTTTCAGGAATACATTGAGGAACAGTGGAATCTACCGGCAGACAACGTAACTATTTTACTATGTATATGATCAGTCATGTTTGACCATATCATAGCGTTAAGCTGAAATAGCACTAATTTATAAAATGGCCGGTCACTTATTAAAGTGATTAATTCTAAGATCTGGCCCCGACACAAGCTTTCGCCTTTATAATATTAACTAGCTTTTGCCCGCGGCTTCGCTCCCGTCAACTGACTACTCTACTCTACTCTACCCTACTCTACCCTACTTTACCCTACTCTATTCGAATTTTTCTCGCCGTAAAAACCATCCTTGAACTTCAAAGAACATTTAAAAAAAAGAATTGACCAAATTGGTCCAGGCGTTGTTGAGTTATGCGCTTACCAACACATTTTGCGATTCATTTTTATATTATAGATATAGCAATGATATCGAAAACGTAATGACGTTAATATAGAGTTTACTCACGGCAGGTCCATTATCAATGCTCTGTCGCGGTGTAGCGAGGCGCGATGGCTCTGTGAAGGACGTCTCCCATATGACTGGCTTGTCGTCACACTCCGAGGTTATCTCATCCAGTGCCGGACCCTCTACTGAGCTTAGCAATCTGAAAATGATTAATGGAGATAGGATTAGTCATAAATTGCCCCACCCCCCATTATCCTTAATGGGAATGATATATGCTGTGTGCAAGTTTAAGTACTTGAGCTTGTGGCATCCACATAATCCCAAGTCCGGACCCTTGAGTACGGCCCTGTACAGCGGGGGACCACGCGGGGCGAAGGAGCGGAGGTCACCTAGAAATCCCGTTATATTCAGTGCGCGCGCGACGCCGCGTCAGTGCAACCAGATCGTCCTAACGAACGCGCGTACTACCTTGTCCTAGCCACCCGTGCTTATAAACTCGCTCGTAAAATCACTATAGCCTTATATGACTTAGCTTCAGTTCTACCCTATCTCTCTGTATCGTTTCTTCTTCATTCTAAACTCTGTAACAACCATCTATCCTCATTAAATACCATCTATCGTTCTTCTTGCTGTTTCATATTCACCGCCGCCTTCCTAGCTGCTAGCTACACAACACACACGCATACTACCCCATAAGCTATTAAGGGCCTTACAGCGACTTATTAAAATGTCAAGCGTCGAGCGAGAAGGAGGGATGGAGCTATTTACCCTATATAGCTCCATCCCTTTAACGATGGAGCACTCTTGACTTAAAGGCCCCTCTGGTTGTAGCCATCAGATAACTCAGACTCCGGCAGGAAATTCCACTCCTTAACTGTACGTTTGTATGGTATGTCCACAATATACCGATGGCCCATCCCCGTACGTCTAGTACAGTACACGTCAAGTATAACTATTATTCAGTTGAAAAACTTACCTATCTGTTGAGTTAGACGGCAGAAACTTTGTTGTGGTCCTTGTCTCGACGCCGGAGGTAGCGCAAACATCGCGTCTTGGTACGTTTGCGCCGATCCGGGACGCCGTTGGAATGTTGCCATATTCTTGTGATGCTATTACAAAAAACAATATTGTGATACACACTTAAAAAGAAAACTTAAAATTATCTGTCTTAGATTTTACAAGATGCAATTAAAATTTGGGACAATTCGGTTTCCATTCAAGCTGGAAATCAAAATTAGGTGGTAGACCAGAACAAGGTTCATTTGGATCACATAACAGTGGGGTTTTCGTTCCTGAATGATCAATAAATTGTTACCTGAAGAATTTTGGTCGACTCTCTGATATGTTGCGTGATAACTTAAAAGAATCTATTAAGTAGGAATGTGTAGAAGCGTGACTCACAGTTGCTTAAATACGGTCTGTAGGCCTAAAGCTTTACGGCGTCTGCGGGATTGTTTGGAAGAGTTGCCGAGATCATGAAACGCATAGGGAAACTGAAGAAACACAGGTGAGTTTCAGTCAGTAATATTATGACACTCCCTCTTCACTCTGACTGGGAGGAGTTATTTGATGATTTACCACCTCAAAGAAAAACAATTTTATTGCATACTAGCTTTTACCCGCAGCTTTGCCCGCATACATAAAATATATTTGCAGCCGTCTATGTAACTCAAGAATAAAGCAGCTTTCTATTAGTGAAAAAAAATTCGAAATAGGACCAGTACTTTCAGAGATTACCTCCTACAAACATAAAATCAAACATCCGGACAAGTGCGAGTCGGACTCACGCACTGAGGGTTCCGTACAAACTTGCCTATGAAAACAGAACAAACAAAGATTTTCTGAATCGCAAAAAAGCTTTTTGTGAGGTAACTACAAATTTACAGTTTTCAGATTTTTCCTATACTTGTATTATAGGACCTTGCTTCATGCCAATTTTCAGGATCTAGAATCCTGTCCTGTCAACGGGAAGTACCCTATGAATTTTGATTCCCTTAAGAGTGTCGAAATACACGTTTTTTTGCAACATAAACGGACGTATCTTTTTTGTTCGTTAACTCAGAAGTTTGATTTTTTCACAGCTTCAAGGGACCGCAGACTTGAGTATATGGTTTTAATTTCAATTCGATACCTTTACGCGTTCCGGAAATAAAGAGTCTTGACAGGCAGACAGACGGACAACAAAGTGATCCTATAAGGGCTCCGTTTTTTTCCTTTTGAGGTACGGTACCCTAAAAACAAACTTTACCTCTTTATAATATTAATAGTGTAGATGTAGATGATTTAACAGAGATAAGTTATACAGTTACGATACTAGTACCTAAAAGCTTTCAGAGTTCAAATTGAAAAGGCTGCTTTCGCCTGAATTGGGAAGCAGTACATGTTATTATTGGCGGCTAAGGCCCAATGGTTGCCCATGAGTATCGCTTCTACACATATTTCTTATTCTACAACCAAAATACCTTTCAGAAGAGGTGGATATTGTGAATCCTCCGTTTCTGGTAGTTCCTGCACCACCGTTTGCGATTTGCTATGAGGGACCAGCGGTTCCGTTGGGCTACAACAATTTTCTTGCATTGGTATGGGTTGTAGGTAGACTTGGGTTGTAGGTACATTGATTGTGCAGTTGACAAGCTTTGTAAAATTGTGATTGGATTGCCGAGTTGCTTGGATTTGGTAATGTAAGGGAAATATTGTAAACTTGCATTCACTGATATACTTTAAGAACACTTCAATAATGATGTCAAACATGCCATTTTATTTAAAGTGCTGTTCATCATGATTTTTATTTGTTAAGATTTTAAAACGACTTGTATTTTTTTGTAAAATTATGTATATTTGAATTCGAGAAATTTTCAAACTTTGGAAGAACAAACCTTATGTCACAGAAAATGAATTCAATCCTTACTTTTTTAGCCTCTTTAATACAAATGGTCACTGAAAATACACATAAAATACGGTAAAGTCGATTGTTGAAGTCGACTTGAATTTATGACGTTGAATTCAAATTAACTCAAATTATTTTATCAAGCATAGTTCAATTCGCAATCAAAGCAACTGGCACAAGATAAAAAGACTTGTAAAAATATAAAGAATCCTGGCTTGTAATAGATTTAAGTGTAGCATATTATTCGATTGTTTATCAGAATCGCTTTTTAAATTAGAAACGTCGGCTGGTAAGGAAAGTTCAGCGTCTAACGCATGCTGCCACTGCTCTGTCTTTCTAAAGCAGGTTGATACTTTGTTACTGCTCGTTTTTATATCGAAATTTTCTCAAATAAAAGATATATATTTATATTCAGGACTTTTATCACTATCGCCATACTTTTTTTTTTGTTTATCAAACAATGTAAAGCTTTTTGGCTTTAGAGCTGGCATAGAGCGCACTGTATTTAGCCAGTGCGGCACAAAAGGCTAGTTTCCAATTTCGGAGTTTGAGAAAATTTAGATATATAAAAGTTACTGTCAGTTGTAAAGTTTGTCTTTTACTATACAACATCGAACTGTGAAAGGAGGTGCCACATATAAGTTAGATTTTAGAAATAGCTCAGTAATTAGTACTTGAAAATACTGGCAGGGATCTGATAAAAAAGCATACGTTATAACCAAACATATTGGATCGATATTGCAATAAACCATCTTTGGACTTGGTGAGGGCTTATCATCAGGTCAAATTTTTTTTGATCGTTGGATATTTAGCTTATCTTTTCTTTCTGATTTATAATACAATATCTCGATTATCTTTTTTGGGCCTTTTAGTGTTACATTTTGTTCTGTAAAAAAAAAAATTGCCCTTGTGATAATTTTATAAAATATTATCTGGATGACGTATTCGTATGCACTTAAATTTACAAAAAGTATCGTAAGTATTGTTATATTATTGTGAGTTACAAATAAATAGCTTTATAATTTACAATAAATTGTTAATTTCGCCCATCTGAGGGGTTTTTTTATTTCGTCAAACTACTTATTTTTCTTTGTATTGCTCCTGCCAGCACCCTCGGATATGAAAAGGCGTTACCTATTGCTGGTCGGCGGGTTGTCCTGCGGCGACATCGGCACGAGGTAGTCGCACGCCGGTGCTCGCTGCCAACATGCCACTCTCAGTACACGCACACGGTCACAGGGAGATTTCAGTAAGAGCTTTCCGACATCTTTTGGGTTTAAGTCTTTGAATTCAATGACACATAGAAGTTGTTGATTTAATTTTGTGTCTTCTATGTGGTGTTCTTTGTATCTTGTGGCCACAGGATCATTGATTGAATTTTAAGGTCCCAGTTTCCCTTTCTCTTTCTTTCACAGGATTAGTTACTAGATAAGCCAATTAGCTTTACCAGAGCTAAGTTTTTTAGCTTTGCTTCCTTGCAAAGGTAGAGTTATATTATGCGAAATATAAGTTTATCCAAAATGGCTATCAACCTTGAATGCGCAGTAACAGATTTTCGGGTCTCAATCGAGGTGGCGTATCCATCCAGAAACAGGTTCAACTTATTTGCCGCGTACTATACAGTCGTTTACACATTTCATCATGGTATAACTCGATCGTCCTTATGGACCAAATTAATATCTTTTCATTTAAACGTTAACGTTTGTTTATCTGGTAGTTGTTATATCAAAATAATAGAAGTCTTGTATATTTGATTTTTAATCCTTCTTAAATAATTTATAGCCAAAAAATTGCGGAATAGCTTTTCTTGATTCTATAAATTTTATTACTTGTTATAATCTCCCTGTGTTTCACTTTTAATACTACGCGTGCATACCACTGTGTTTTGTAAAAACTCCAAAAGAGAAATAATTTATATTGAACTTTATTATTATAAAGCCAAAGATTAATTTTACAAAACCCAGAGGCAGGGACCAAAGGTAATAAAAGAAAATAGATATATAGGTAATAGATTCCCGCTATAGCTACTAGGCAAGTAAACACCCAAGTCTCTGAAATAACCTATCTTTGAGATTCTTTGAAATGCAAGATAATGATGATGGAGAAGAAAATTAATAAATAATCAATTAAACAATGAACTGAAACATGTTATGAAAAAACATGCGATTATTTTGATGATTCTCTTTCACATTCCAATGAATCTCTCGACTAAACTACTGGGGAACTAGTTTGCTATGCGAATTTCATTCAAGGGGAGGGCGGGTAGTTTTAGAAATAAAATAAAAAAATGGAGGTAGTCATGCGAACTCGTAAGCACGGGCTCTTATAAGGATCGCTAACACCGAATTAAAAAATAAAATGTATAGTTATATGTTTTATTAATAAAAAAAAAAATCCATTTACTTGCTTCTAGTAGCCAGAGCGAAAACATTTGGAAAAAAGAGAAAAATGTTGTACGCATTAGTCTTTTTGATTATATTAGTTTTTTTTTTGTTTTATTATTAAGTGGGCTATACACTCATTTGTGAAATCCCTTTTACAATTTCTGTTTTTTAGTATTTTGCTATTTTATTAGAGGCGTTGTTCCGTTTGTAAAATATCTTGCAAATGTGATCCTAGAATCTAAAAAATAAACACCTACATTTATTTCACTAATTTGTAACAAATAACAATTTAACTAAATCGGGGTAAATCCAGTGGCGGATTTACAATTTTTTAAGGCATAGGCTATACAGTTTTTGCCGCCCTTGCCTCTACAATTGTCATCTCCTGCATTATTTTTAAAATCTAAAAATTTCGTTGAAATTACACGTAAAATAATTTTTGGGTATATTTTTGAGCTATTCAAAGCTCAGTCATGTACAGCCTCGCTACGTGCACGTGCAATATTGACGTCATAGATAACATTGTATGTAGCGTTAAAGAAATACCGCATTCGGGGGAAAGAAAATATTTTTTTGATTTAAGACTATCCTGACTTCCTCACTGTCACTGTTCAAGGATTTATAAGTTTTTTTAGATTTTCAATTGAATTTTTCTACTCTCGGAATGTGCAATGACAAGTGAGAGGGGAAAGTCATCAGAAAACCGTCATGCAAAAATCTTTTTGATTTCTATGAGGCAGCAAAAAAAAACAAATTCGGTACCCTAATTTGCCGCCACAAAAATCTGCCGCCCTAGGCTCAAGCCTACTCAGCCTACTGGTAAATCCGCCACTGGGTAAATCTACAAAGTGTACAGGGTGTCCGTGATACTACTGAAATTATTTCTCTAATAACTTTTACTGTGACCAAACAATATTATTTACAAAAAACGACCACATTACGGCTAACATTTAAAACTACCTACATTTGTAACATTTTATTTTAAAGATTTTCAATAAATTAAAATTAATTCATAATTTACATATTATTTTGAACTCCAAACTACAACAATTTCAAAAATAAAATCTCATTTTTATTATTTTGTTTTGTTCCAATTATTTTTTAATGCTGTTTTTCGGAATAACGCCTCTTATTAACCAATAATTATAATAAAATCAAGTCGATTACTCACCTGCGGTCCATTAGCGTTAGTATGTACCTCTGTATGAGGCGGTAGGAGCGACCGCACTATCGGGAGCGGCGCGCCTACTATCGCGGGATCCTGGAGAAAAATGGCAGGTTGGATGAGGAAATGATACACAGTAAGTTATTTCATTGATACTTATTAGTATTTTGCCGATATGTGGAACATAGTGTAAAGTCTCACAAACCTCCGTTGAAAGTGGTGGATCCTCGGACCAGCCCTGCGTTCAAAAATAACCCGAGTAGCTTCGAGTTGCAACTTAAGAGTCGTTCTTTTATAAATCGAGTAGCTACCCTAGAGTTAACCCAACTAACTCTAACTCCGAGCAGGGTAGGTTGGTGTAAGCGGTAGGAATGACAGTTGCTTGGCATTGACAGTTGAACTCTACGTTCGCGTTCAAAAATGCGAGCTTAGAGTATCTACCCGATGACGTCATTAGTGTTTACTCTAATCTCATTTTTGAGCGCAGGGCAGACCGGTATTATGTCTGGTTTGAGCAAAAGATGATTTCTGGCTGTCATCTATGCTCAAATCGCGCGGAGAACTTTAATTGCGCGATGCAGGATATCTTATTTTGTTGTAGTTCTTATGTGGACGCCACAGATGTCGCTACAGTATTATCTCTTGTATAAGTATTGTATTCGAATTTCAAAACGTATTTATGAAGATGATAATGAACGTCTTTTATTTATTGTTAATCAAAATGAAGTCTATTCCAGGTTGCCTGTAAGAGATCGCAAAATGCGATAAGGTCGCCGCCCATAGTATCTGTTTTAGTTTCTAGTTTCCTTTTGTTATGGATACTTATGTACAATAATTTTATTGTTTATTTTCTATATATTTATAATCATCATCATCATCATCATTTCAGCCGAAAGACGTCCACTGTTGGGCATAGGCCTCCCCCAAGCGTCACCACAATGAAAGGTCCTGTGCGTCTCGGATCTATCATGTATTTTCTCGTCAGGCGTATCGTAAGACGAAACTCTATAACCAGTGCATGTTGCCAGTGATGACATATAGTTCCGAAACGTGGTCACTCACAGTGGACCTCTTCAGAAAGCTTAAAGTCACCCAAAGAGCAATGAAGAGGGCTATGCTCAGAGTTTTCTTGAGTTAGCAAATTATAAATGAAGATATATATGTGTGTGACGGATATACCTGTGCAAACCGTTGCATTCTCTCATACATGTGCGCGAATGACGGCCTCTCGCTCGGCGTCGGGTTCCAGCACTCGCACATCAGCCTGTATATCTCCTGTGGACACCCTGGTTAAAACACAAGTCATTGAGTTATTAAATTTTTTAAAAGGGAAGTAGAAATTTTCCGTCAAAGCGTTCAAGCATAAATTCTTTTGTTTTTAGCAGTGTCCAGTGAATCCATATGTCAATAATAGCTACTTTTACGATACGTTTTGAGATACCTACTATAGGTAATATATAGGAGTAAGTATCCTTAGAGCAAAGTATTTTAGTCTCATTCGTAAAGGATATTCCCCAAAAAAGAAAACCGGCCAAAAGCGAATCTAATTCTTGCACGAAGAGTTGCGTACCATTATTTATAAAAATGACAAAAAAGTCATGTCAATTGTATAGGAGCCTCACTTAAATATTTATCTTATTCGGTTTTTAGTATTTATTTTTAAATGTTTAACTATCACGGTCCATGAGATACAGCCTGGTGACAGACGGACAGCGGAGTTTTAGTAATAGGGCCCCGTTTTACTCTTTGGGTACGGAACCCTAAAAACGCATGATCTTACTATTTCGATATGAGACAGATCATATTTAGTTCACAGAATGAACATCACAACCCTCTCTACGACATCGTCAAAGTCAAAACGTTTATTGCGAACTAAGTGTACAATGTTGTTGTTATAATATCATGTCAGCCCCCCTAGCCAAGTTACAACCGTTTCGTTTCGATTTTCATTTCGTTGATCGCCTCGAGTCGGCCACGCCTCCAATTCATTTGTTCTGACCGCGTGACTGAGCGTTGAGATGACGTCAGAACAAAGGAATCGGAGGCGTGGCCGACTCGAGGCTATCAACAAAAAGAGAAACGAAACGATTGTAACTTGGCTAAGGGGGCAGTTCTTTTGACTTAGCAACATTTTACAAACATTGCAAGTATTTTACATTTAATTAATATATTTATTGTGATTTTGATTTTAATAATATTAATAATTTAAATTTTAGATTTGATTTATTTATTCTGATTTAAATTTATGATTTGAATGGATTTATTTATTATGATTTCATTGTTTTTATTTTTATTTCATTTCATCCTGTTTTTTTATTATGAGACTTTATGCCATGGACTCCTGTCTGATAATAAATGTTTCTTTTTTGTTTTTGTTTTTTTATTGCAATTTTAATTTATCCTTATTAACATGCAATAAACGTTATTATCGTAATTTAATTCATAGTTATGGCAGTTTTCCGAACGCGGCATCTTACCATCGATATTAAGCCTAGTGAGAACCTTCCGCAGCAGCACTCTGGGTGACCTAGGAATTGGAGAAGTTATAGAGTAACTTACCAAATGGCTTCTCCAGTCTTCCGCCGCCGGAGACCATCTCCATGACCTCTCTGTTGGCGCAGCCGGTGTACGGCATCACTCCCAGCGAGAACACCTCCCATAGCAGCACTCCGAAGGACCTGGGGGTGGAGGAACACGACATATATGAGCTATTGGATGATATCATGGAAATATAATGATTCGACGTCCAAAAATAGATATGTGTTGGTGTAAGCTTGTATTAATATTCAGTAATATTGTAATTGTTACGTCTATATTTAAGGCTACGGGGAATTTCTAATAAAGAAGCCGTGGTTCTGGATCGCAAAGGGTAACTGAAGCAGACAGGTGTGGTATTATGTCTAATACCACAGTAGTTTTGATGACGCAAATCTCTGACACGCCCACCACCCACCACCTGGTCCACTCCACCCTACAGCGGATGAAATAATTGGATGAAATACCGCCTCAAAAAAAAAAACTGGGCAAGTGCGAGTCGGACTCGCGCCCTGAGGGTTCCTTACAAAGAAACATAAGTAAACAGTTCAATTCCCGAATGGAGTCTTGAAGATTTTTCCGAGTAGCAAAAGTTTTTTTGTTCTTGTGACGTGACAACAAATTTACAGTTTTCAGATCTATTCCTATATCTGTGCTATAAGAACACATGCAACACATTTGCTTTATGCTAAATTTCAGGATTCTGGGTCAACGGGAAGTACAATATGATTTTTGATTCCCTCGAGTGTCAAATATACGTTTTTTGCGACATAAACGGCCGTATCTTTTTTTTTCAGTTAACGGCTCTTAATAAACTAGTGCGCTTTACCATCATCGATTGCATCACTGCTTACCATCAGGTGGTAAGCAGTGGTGTGTGTGTGTGTAGTGGTTATAAACTAGTGCTTGACTACGATCTTATTTAAATACTTAAAAAAAAAAAATTCATAATTGCCGTAAAAAATGAGTGACACGTACACATCACCTAATTTTTTACATTAATATTGCAGAATATACCGTTTGGAAGAAAATTTTT
Source organism: Mythimna pallens (assembly GCA_961205895.1). NCBI lineage: Eukaryota > Metazoa > Arthropoda > Insecta > Lepidoptera > Noctuidae > Mythimna > Mythimna pallens. The sequence goes on along the minus strand of OY540849.1, from coordinate 13,244,447 downwards.
TAACGTTACAAAGCTGGGAGTATTTTAAAAGGCCTTCTGTTAAAACACTGAGGACCTTCAAAGTCATCACTTACCAAACATCAGTTTTGATAGTAAACACTCCATCGATGTAAGCCTCGGGCGGCATCCACTTGATGGGCAGCATGGCTTTCCCTCCCTTCTTGTAGTAGTCGGCGCGGTAGATGTCCCGCGCCATGCCGAAGTCCGCGATCTTCACGACGCGCCCGGGACCCCGCGACGTCAGCAGGCAGTTGCGGGCTGCTATGTCCCTGAGGGAAAGAAGACACAAGTTCACACAATATCTGTACGTCCACAACATTACGTCCTTGTTTCTGTCAATTCTTCTCATAATAATCACAAGTATTTATTTATTTAAGAGCAGTGGTGGCCGAGTGGTAACGGCCACGACTTACGAGTTGTAGGGGGTTCAAACCCAGCCAGGCGCATTACTTTGTGTAATTTATTTCTTCACCACTGCTCTCAAAACGGTGAAGAAAAACATCGTGAAGAAACCGGTATGTCATAGAACCAAAAATTCGAAGACATGTGACATCCACCAGCCCGCACTGGCCGGCATGGTGGATTACGAGCCATTCCTCTCCTAGAGAAGAGGCCTGAACATTATAAGGCCGACTATGCTATTTAATTATTTAAGAACACCGGGCCACGGGATTGTTCGAAAGAGTTACTGCAGTCCAAAGGCCCCTACCACGAGCACTTAATGCGATTCATTTGACAACCTAACCTCTTTCTCTCTCGCTCGCCTGACATTTTAACACATCATGTTAAGGCCCCTGGACTGCAACGGACAACTGAAGAAACACGGGTGGGTTTTAGTTAGTAACAAACGCACACGCTCACCCAGAGCGAGAGAAGTTATTAGATAGTATCCCCCAAAAATTTAAAATGTATTGAAATGTATATATTTGAATCTTACCTGTGTATAAACCTTTTGCTCTCCAGATACCGGCATCCCTTGCATATATCAATAGAACTCAGTAGAAGATCCTTCATAGTGAGCACGCTAACTCGTTCGGGCTTCGGTCTGCTTTCACGAAGGAAGTTCTTTAGGTCTCCACCCGCTAGGAGCTCGAGGACTATAAACCTGTAGATTAAAATTGTTGTTAAAACAAAATGGATGTATGTCTTGGGTTTTATCAAATTAAGATGGAAATTGAAAATTGGTAATTGGTAACTGGTTATACTCGAATGGTTGCCTAGGATATGTTTGTAATCGCAAATAATAACCTAAAATAGTTTCAAGTAAAATATTATGTATCGTGTGTGTAAAAAGTAAAAAATTAAATCGAGTTGGATAGAATATCGTCAATATAAAGTATAGGCTTAGTCTACTTTTATACAATTCTGTGGCAATTACGGTTTTCTAAAATATCACTCTAATATAAAGTTAAAAGTTTGGGAGTGTGGTCAAATCATATTATGAGAACCTTAAGATTAGTGTCTTAGATGGTCTTTTGACTTTCCGTAGGTAAACTCTCGAATCTGAATATTTGCATTTTTTTTTTAATTTCTGTTTTAAGCTTAGTAAAAACTAGCTAGCTTAACAAAAAATATTTATTGTCTAATGATTCTTAAACCCAACCGAACTATAAAACCAAATTTATATACAGACATAGTTATTACTGACCAAGTTATCCATAAAATAACTTCAAATCAAACTTAAAAAAAAAATAAACAATAAACTTCAAAAAATACTCCGAATTCTTATATGACTTCCTATTACGACTGACTTTTTTATGACTTTTTAATGTGCTTTTAGGTACAATATTCACTGGTCTATACTGTCCTTACATAATGTCTATTAATACTGTAATATGGAAATATCATCAACCCTTTTTTTTATAAAATCAACCCTTTTGTTTTAAAGAGTGACCAAGGAGTTTCTTCCCGGTTCTTCTGCATAGGAAACGACCAATTTGGAATCAAAGTGCACTAGCTTCTGACGTTTTATAAGTACGTCAGAACCTAATGCACGTAGGCCTATGTGAAATAAAAATATTAGCATTTTGAATTTTTTGATTTTTGAATCGCTCTCCTGTAAAGTAAGCTTTTTCACTTCAGATAGTTTACTTAGGGACAGTTGACACAGATTCGAGTGGACCTATTTAAAATATATTCTAAAAAGGATGTAGATTTACCTCGGATGCCTATCGAAGCACACTCCAATAAGATGCACGATGTTAGGATGACTGAACTTGGCCATGATGGCGGCCTCCATAAGGAAGTCGGACTCCGCCTGTCCAGTGGACAGTTCTGGTAACGTCTTGACAGCCACCGGCATTTCCACCGTGTCACCGGTACGGTGGCGGTACAGGCCTTGGTAGACTTCTCCAAAAGCGCCTTGGCCGAGTGCCCTGGGAATAAAAGAAAATTATGAATTAATGTAAAATCTTTTATAGAACTCAGATACTGTGATGCCTGTTATGGTCTTGTGATGGATCCCGCCACCAGGTGCAGACTACCTCTGTCTAGTCGCAGAAGGCTTGTTGCCTCGCCAAAGGGTATTTTTCTAAAACTGTACGAGAAATCATCGAGGCGGTATACCGTTATTTTTGATCATTTTAGTTTTTAGACCATTTCATTAAATTTTTGTCAATTTTCATTTGCTGATATTGTATGTTATGAGATTTCGTGTTTTTTTAATTAGTTTAATTTAGATAATACTGACATTAGTAACACTAAGATCATTGTACCATGTGTTCATAAAATTAATAATGTACTCGATTGATCAAGGCAATCCCTACAAAACTTGGATCATTCGTATAAAGCAGTGATTCCTAAACCATTTTTGAGATTTCTTTGTTGTTAATAACAACCAATAGTCCAAAATAAAATTATTTATTTATTTATTTATTTTTATTTATTTGTTTATTGGTTCACCAACAATTGTTTACACTGGTATTATGCTAAAGGTAACATGCAATAAAATAGAGTACAATAGTGTAACAATCACTTATAGGTAAACTCCGCATGCTTTAAGGATAAGTTGCACAATGAGAGAGAACAAAAAAAGCCGACTTAACTAAAACTAATCTAATCTAAAATTATTAGCGAAAACACGCGACATTTATGAGTGTCTAATCCAGATCGAGATGATATTTATAAATATTGGTTTTTAATTGGCTTAAAGAGTTAAAATGCAGATCAATTATGTCACTACAACCATTAACCACCTTGCAAAATCTCGCGTAAGGAGAATTGGAGCCTAAAACCGTTCTTCTTTGCGGTGGACGCAGTGGTGTTATCTGGCTGCGAGGAATTCTTGAAGGTGCACGGAAATTGAAAGTGCTCAGTATTTGTGGACAGTCGATCTTATGAGCCATAACTTTGCACACAAACGTCGCGTCATTTAGACGTCGGCGCTTGTCTAGGGAAATCATTTTGAAATGTCTCAATCTATTGTAATAAGAACGTATCTTCTTAGCTAAGCCCCTAGAAAACGCCAGATGCCAGAGAAAACGCTTTTGAACACGTTCTAGACAACGAATGTGCAGCATAGTGCGGTCGCCAAACCACACTACAATATTCCAACACGCTACGAACCAGACTATTATAGAGCATGATTTTTGTCTTACTACTTCTAAACTGTTTCGTATTTCTTAAGACAAAACCCAGCATTTTAGAAGACTTTTTTATAGTACTGTCTACGTGTGGAATAAAAGTTAGTTTCCTGTCAAATGTAACGCCAAGATCCCTTATTGTGTTCAGTTCATCAACTTTATCACCTTTAATATAATAGCTATGTTCTACTAAAGTTTGCTTTCTAGAGAATTTTACATGATAGCATTTTCGTGCATTAAGGTGCATTGCATTGTTATCGCACCATTGAACAAGCCTGTCTAGATCCCTCTGTAATACATAGGCATCGTCTTTATTTTTAACTATTTTAACAAATTTTAAATCATCGGCGTACATAAAGATATTTGAATGTAGAAAACAGTAAGGAATATCATTGATGAAGTAATTAAATAGAACTGGACCCAAATGAGATCCTTGTGGTACCCCAGATGAGATATAACGCGAAGTAGATTGAAATCCGTTCACCACTACAAAGAAAGACCGATCCACAAGATACGAGCTCAACCATGAAAGCAATGATCCAGTGATACCGTACGCTTGTAATTTTTTAATCAGTATGTTATGTGAGACTTTATCGAAAGCCTTACTGAAATCTGTATATATTACATTAGCTTGGAAACCTGCATCTATTGCTTCTGCCAACAGCTCTGTAAACAGTACAAGATTAGTGCTTGTAGACCTCGATTCAACAAAACCATGTTGTGCTTCACTTAAGTACAGCTTTAGATGATTTTGAATGTGCGGGCAGATAAGAGACTCAAAAACTTTAGCAAGAGTCGAGAGAATTGATATAGGTCTATAATTAGACACCACATCATCATCATCTGATTTATGAATAGGCACAACCTTTGCCTCTTTCCATTTTGAAGGAAAAATACCAGATGCTAAGGACTTGTTGAAAATAAGCGATAGTGGAGCGACCAACTCGGCCGCACACTCATAAATAAAAATAGGTGGAATTCCGTCTGGCCCAGCGCCTTTACTACAATCTAGATTTTTTAACTTTTTATAGATGGTTTCATGGTCTATAGTAGGATTAGACAAGCATAAGCTATAATTTTGAAGGTTGCTTAAGTTATCAGCGTTTTGTAAGTTATAATCGCCCTGAACCGGGCTATAAACAGAGGAAAAGTAAGAAGCAAAAAATTCGCAAATTTCTGTGCCATCTGATGATGTCCTTATACCATCCGTCATAGACATAGGGTAAGTGCTAGAGCCGCCTCGTTTGGATTTAACGTAAGTCCAAAATAATTTAGGGTTCTTTGTAAGGTCATCTTCTAATTTCTTTAAATAGTTATTGTAGCAGACAGTTACAAATTGATCGCATCGTTTACTAATTATTTTTAATTCGATTTTATCCATAGGGTTTTTGTAAGTATTGTAACGTTTTCTGATTTTATTTTTTAAATTTAGCATTTTTATAAGATTACGGTTAAACCAAGGCGGGTATTTCCTATTCTTCGGCACGCGAGTGGATATAAAGTTTTGTATAGCTGAGTTAATAGTGTCATAAAAAACCTGCACCATCTCATCAACACCGTGCTGTCCCTCAAATAATTCGCCCCAGTCGAGTTCACTTAGATATTTACGGATCGGGATGTAACTCGTTTTACGAAAGTTAGGCCTTCCACTCTCAACAATGTTATATGGAAGTTTGGAATAATAATAGTTAGTAAGATGATTCCTTAGTTTAAAGTATGTATCTATGATTTGCGGGACTACACACCTAGTTCTGCATACCTCTAAACGATTACTTACTTCACCAGCTTCAGGCTCTCCCTAGACACTTGCGGCAAGCCTCTCACATCGATCCCCTGCGGGAGGATGCTCTCGCTGCCATAATGAGGGTTGAAGGCCATGGTGAGGTTGTCGTTCCCTCCCGGGGCACTCCTCAATCGTTGCAGCTGCACATCTTGTTCCAGGAGACGCTTTTGCTGCTGTTCTGCTTCTTTCTTGCGTTGGTAGGTGTTGTCTGTGGGTGGAATTGTTGTAATTAGATTTTGCATATATCAGTTGCGCACTCCTAATCACCCATACCGCGGACACTCTCTGCGCTTAATGCTCTCCTAGACAAGAACACAGATTTTGATATGTTTGCAGAAGAATGGAAGACGATACTGTCAAATTTACGAAATTTTGTGAGATGAAACTGTGTATAATATTTATTAAATAGTTGTCTAGCCCTAAAATCTTTTCGCGACTTATAACTTGTCTGTTTTAAATTTTAGATAATTATTGATTTTATATTTTATTGCTTTGTCTTCTGTCTGTGTTTTACGATGAGAAAAGTTGGATGGATTGTATGAAGAGTGATATGAAAGAAAAGGGAGTTAATGATAGTGTGCGGATGATAGGACAGAATGGAAGGAGAAAACGTGTTGCGCCAACCGAAATAACACGGGCAGACAAGGGCAGGAAGATGATGCTTTGGGTAGAGCTAAAAAGAGACATTGTAAATAACTATGCTAGTAAACTTTAAGTCTTAGACAAAGGAGCTTAAATAACTCTAGGTGAAGTAATTGGTTGGAATCATGGAAATTTTATTTGCAAAGTTGTGCATAAAGTTAACAATAGCGTAATAAATTTCAATTCATCGATTTATATCACTAACAATTGTAACATTGTATTAACATAACATTTTATTAAGCTACGCGTCCATTGACAGTACGACTTTGTTGATACTTACACAGATACAAACAAACGCATAGAACAGCGAGCGCACACACGAACACGGCGACAGACAGCACGATGATCACCACCCATGGCGTTCGAGGCCACGCTTCGTCCACTGAAATATAACACAATCATTTACACGTTGACAGTGGCACTCATTTTTCTATTATTTTCATTCCTGCGGTACGGGGCGTTTAAGACCTCGTTTGAAAACTATCATTATGGCAGTAAGGGGCTTATTAGACCCCGTAATATTAAGAAACTAATAAGTATTCTAGACAAGCGTTAGTGAGCTTCAGCGTCGACCACATCATCCTAACCATCTTACCATCAGGTGAGATAGTGGTCAAGTGCGAGGCTATCAAATAAACAAAAAAACTCAATACCCAATGGTCATTATGGACACGATAGAATAGATACAAAATATTATTTCGTGTAAACTTACGTATGCACTTGGTAGGATCATGAGCGTCAGTGGTCCATGTGGCGGGGCAGTAGCACTTCACTTCACTGCGGTACTCGTTGAGGGCCACGCAGCGGTAGTCACAGTCACAATCCTAAAAAAAGAGAAACCAATAAGATCATACAAGGTACTGTTGAAAGATTATTTGTAGAAATTGGAGGTATATGCACAAATATACGTGCCTAGACCTTAATACACGAACTTTAAAGCAAGAAATAAGTTAGCGTAAGATACCAAAAAAGATTTGCACAACACACAAATAAGCTGGCACTAGCATTGAATGCTGCTCAGCTACAAAATATGTAACAGATTGGTTTTTTAGTTCTAAACGTACATGTCTTGTTCCTGAACGCTACAGCGTCGTCACTATAGTCTCTCAAAACTCTGCTAATTTCTACACAGGACCAACCATACCGCTATGAGCTTGCTTCTCCATAACATGTGATATTACATGTATGTATGACTAGAAATATAAGCAGTTCTCCAAGATTGGTCTTGAATGCTACAGATACATCACCTAAGTTTCTCACAACTCTGCTAGGTGCTACGTACGAACTGCTACCACCGTGTTCCTATTATGCCATCAATAGTCATATGTATATTGGGAAATATCACCAGATCTTCGGGGCCGATCCTGGGTGCTACAGCCGCATCACTGTAGGCCCTCACAGCTCTGTTACCTGCTACGTAACATCAGCCACCACCGTACTCCTATAATGTCATCAAACTCACATGTATAGCAGGAAATATCAGCAGTTCTCCGGGCCCGGTCCTGGGTGCTACGGCAGCGTCACTGTAATCCCTCACAGCTCTACTTGGTGATACGTATGACCAGCCACCACCACCATGAGCACCGCCATTTTCGTTTGTGTTGCCACCTGGACGAGAGGATATTTGATTAGTCACAATAATAAAGCATTTTTTTAATTTAACACGTTGGATCAACACGGACAATCATTGGATTTTCAAGGAGTCGGTCAGTGGGTTGTCCTAGCAATCACAAAGCTGGTGTATACAAGTGGTGCGACAGATCAGCATAGAGCCTCCTCGTCTATAAGTCTGCTGGATCGTGCCCCAGAGACCAAAATGACGGGCCCCAGAGATGGCAAGTTCCCCAGGGAACATAGCTGGTGCCCCAAACAATAGTGAGCTGGTATGAGTAACTGTAAATAGTTGGAAGGCCAGACTTATGATAATATGATTTATTTTATTTTATTTATTTTATTTATTTTTATTCCGATAAATAATATGATAAATAATCTAGTCCGTATTTCACGACGGTCGACGATCAAGAGAGCAAAGAGCTAAGGGCAGCGATGCAGCGCCCCTAATTATCGCCTCGTTTTACTTAACTACCCTAAATCTAAAGTGCGTTCACATATGCAATATGTAATGCCACACCTGTATACACTACTTATGTCGCTACTCACCAAGCCAGCCGCCGCCGCCCCCTCCCCGCAGACAGCCCCCGCCGCCGCCCCCGAAGCCCCCGTGCGCCTGGCCCGCACACGCGGCGCCGCCTCCTCCTCCCTCATGCAGGGCAGCGCCGCGGACGATCTCGAAACCGGGAGTTGTTGGTCCCGAGCGGGCTAACCAGCCTCCACCAGCACCTGAGACAAGGAGCACATGAGATTCCTATGTACCTGCGTCCTACAACTCGTAAGTCGGGGCCGTTACCACTAGGCTACTGCTCGCCCTCAAGACCAAACAAAAAAAAGATCGTCATTCTCACCTGAAGTCTTCCCCGGCTGTCCATACATGTACCCTGACTCCGGGGTCGCATTGGTGAGGGGCCTCGCGTGCTGAGAGCCATCGTCTCGGAAGCTTCCCACTGATATACCACCCCCTCCTCCAGCTACTATCAGGGGGAAAGCTTGTCCGTCTTTGTCGAGCTAAAAATATATTATGTTACACATACTACATTATGTTTTAAGTAATAGGCACTACGAAATAAACTAAATATGATCTATCAGTTTAGTTAGATTTTTTCAAAACACAAACTGTTTCGCGAAGTAGCCTTTTATTGAGGTACGAGTGAGAGAGTTGTATTTATTATTTAAATGGTCGTAATTTCACAAATCATATTTTAATCAACATACAACTTGAATCTGACCTGCAAAATGCAAAAAAAAACCTTAAGGTAATTTGGATTTCGCGGCATACCCAAGCACTTTCACAATAAATATAAAAAAAACTATGCAGTCTATTTCATTGCCTTTTAAATCTATTTCTTAATTATTATATTCTATTTCAATTACTCTATGTAACTTTCTGTGAGTGTGCCCGTAGAGTCACAGCGGGGCCTAATAGAATACCAGCATTGTTTATTGTACACGTACAGTGCGGAACGGGGACTAATATGCCTCGTACATGTCTTCCATAATCAAGAAACACATAATCTTCTCTGCCGTAACTTCAATTTGATTAAATTTAGAAAAGAGATGAATGTATACCTAAGATGCCATATTAAAACAGAATGCAGTAGTGCATTTACTTTACTACGGGGTCATTTTGACCTGGTATAGCACTTATCCGAAAAAAGATTTTTGTTTCTTAAACGTTACAGAGTCCAATAAGGCCCTTTCTGCCAGAATAACAGTTTTCATACGAGGTCTTAAAAGCCCCGTATCGCAGGAACGGAAATAATACAAAAATAAGTGCCGTTGTTAACGTGCCTTTTCCCTCGTAAAGAATATAATTTTAGGTTTCCTTTAGAAATCTATTCCAAATAGACCATGGTTTTTTGAGCTAAAATTAAATATAAGAACTACTTTTATTCTCTGTAGAATGTGTTTAGGTCATGTTTGCACACCATCTCAATTGTTTAAATTTACTATTGTCTATTGAGCAGCGTAATTAAAGACCCTTTCTATTGTGTAATTAGAGACACAATAGAAAGACAATGACCAAGCGAACGCCGGCGTTCGCTCGGGGTTTAATGAATTAATATAAACAGTGCTATGTTCCTGTGGCGAATACGGGGATGTAAATCATATTTTCTTTAACTGTTCTCCGACTTTATTTCCCAACTCCTTTCGATCCGTGTTCCTTTTCCCACCGCTCATATGTTGACTAACTAATAATGACTATGGCATATACAAAATATTAGCTCTATTTATAGAAAGTATTATATTCGAATATGACATCCAACATTATTTTTCAATGTTTTAATATTTGTGTATTTGTATATCGCAGCTCCTTACCAATCCTTTCCGATTTTCCTTTTCGTTATTTTTATATCTGCGTTTTCCTAAGGGCCTGCGAACACATGAGTCAAGACTGTCTTAGACATAATTGTCTACGACGTCGCAGACTTGTCTACGACGTCTGCGACAAGACTCTTTTGCCTGCGTCACGGCGCACACTATCAAGACAAAACAGTCTAGCGACGTACGGCCAGTGTTGCCAACTTAGTGGATTTACCACGGAAACTGGTGGTTTTAACCCCGCATTTAATTGCGAAATATTGGTTTTAGTGGCGAGTGGATTTTTCTAGTGCTTTAGTAAAATTCAATTTCTTACTAAAAGTGCGATCACTCGGGTGGAAATCAGCACCATAGAATCCATAATTATCAATCTGATAGCGACGATGATGGTACAAACAAAAAAACTTGAGAGGTGTCAAGGGACACCCGGATGGAACGAAGTTCTTTTCGATTGATTAGTGAAGGAATTGTAATAAAATTTTATTTCATTGGACATAACACACCCATGTCAAAAAATTTAAAAACTTTCATAGCCGCCATCTTGGATTTACATTTTGATCTCATTATCGGCTTTAGCACCCTCGATAACCATGAATACGACACCCATGTAAATAAAAATAAAAACGTTCATCATAGCCGCCATCTTGGATTTACATTTTGATCTCATTATCGGCTTTAACACCCTCGAAAACCACGAAAACGACACCCATGTCAAAAAATTTAAAAACTTTCATAGCCGCCATCTTGGATTTACATTTTGATCTCACTATCAGCTTTAACACCCTCAAAAACCATGAAAACGACACCCATGTCAAAAAAAATTAAAAACGTTCATAGCCGCCATCTTGGATTTACATTTTGACCTCACTATCGGTTTCAGCATCCTTGAAAACCATGAATACGACACCCATGTCAAAAAATTTAAAACGTTCATCATAGCCGCCATCTTGGATTTACATTTTGATCTCATTATCGGTTTTAACACCCTCGAAAACCACGAAAACGACACCCATGTCAAAAAAATTAAAAACTTTCATAGCCGCCATCTTGGATTTACATTTTGACCTCACTGTCGGTTTAAGCACCCTCGAAAACTTCAACTCGAAAAAAATGGCGGCCACAGCCCAGAGGATAAGAGAGAGAGAGACAGACGGAGAAACATGCGACGCCGCACAGCTTACAATAGCTTACTATAGCAAAAAGTGTCGTGACAACTTTTCGTAAGAAAGTGCCGTGACAACTTTTCGTAAGAAAGTGTCGTGACAACTTTTCGTAAGAATTTTTTCCGTCTAGCCCCCTTTCACAACGCGCGATAAGTAACTTCGTTCCAAAAATAGTTCTTCTGAAGACGGATTAATACATAGCTGTTATTGAATAATTTTTATGTTGAATTACCTACTAATGTTAATTTACCCACAAAGGGTATTTTGATCAACAACTGATTGTTAATTTTTATCACTTATTTTATTTCGTACAACACATTTTTTTTTAAGTGGGAAATTTAGGATTTTGTGTGTGGGATAATTTTTTGTTAGTGGTTTTCTGATGGTTTTAAAAGTTGACTCTAGTGGTAAGTTAGTGTAACACTGGACGTCTCAAGTCTGCGACGTTGTAGACAATTCTGTCTCAGAGACAGTCTTGTCTCAAGTGTGCGCAGGCCCTAACTTTTTGATTGGCTAATGCTTTCAGGAATCCAGAAAAAAAAACAGTACTTTTTTATACGTATTTTTAGTTTAAGTTTGTGTGAAACACGAATAAACATTTTTTTTCTTTCTTTTTATCCAAAGGTATTAAAAAAAACTACCTCGTAGTCTACACTCACCAGGAACACATACGTAGCCCCGCCACCACCACCGCCGCCATCATTGACCTGCATGCTCCTCACTTCATGCGTCTTGCTGGTGAACACCTGCCCGGCTGAGTCGTTGGAGTGGCGACGGGCACACTCCGGGTTGGCATCTTGGGCTGAAAGGGTCTGGGGACAGAAGAAAGAGAGGTTTATAAAGATCTTGATCAGATCTTAATAATATAGCACAATCGGAGGATATATTTGGCCAAACACTGCCGAAATTTCTAGAAGCAGCTCAAATAATTATTGAGAAAGGTCTGGACATTACATCCTAATTAATTTAAGAATATCATAACCATGTACATATATTAAGTGTTAGTTATAACATCGCCTTGAACTTATCTGTAAAGGTGTTATAATGTAATAAATAAATAAATAAAATAAAATATTTAGGACCACGTTTTATAGTGGGATCCAGACAGGATGTCAAGCACACCTAGCAAGCAGGGCCTAGCAGGGCCGATGCCTGCTTGGGCGATGGTGATGGGGAAAAGTATGAAAGGGTATATGGTGATGGGTGAAATATTAGAAGTCCTAAACGCAAAAGGCAAACGCAAAGAAAAAGGAAAAACATAGAAAAAGTCATTGACAAAGATGTCTATGTTTTTGTCTGTGTCCACACCATATCTACTTATGTCCTATCTCTATGTCTAGATAAAGGACATAAGTAGATGTGGTTTAAGTCAGTAAAAGTCTGAAACACCCTGCGCTTCGCCCTAGAGCGCGAGAAGACACTGGATGATTTCCCAACTTAAAAGAAGACAGTTATGTCAAAAGGACATCGGAAAATTTCTCAAAGGGACGCGGAATTCCTGGAACGTACAGTACAACTGAAGGACACAGGTGCTGTTTTAGTCGCTAAAAATTTGACACGCCCTCTCGCGCCGACCTAGAGCGGGAGTCTGCGGGAGAAATCATAGGATGATCTCCCATCACCAAAAAATACCATAAGACTGTGATATCAACGCCTTGATACATAAAATCGTATTTTTTCTCCTCTGTCAAATCCATCCAAAGGTTGTCTGTAAAAAAATGCTTTTAGAGATAAGACCGCTCATTGTGAAACTCTATTAATTTTAAGTTCCTATTGTATTTTTTTATGGTCAATCAATTAGTCAGTCAACAACGTTTCTACATCCACTGGAAAACCCAATGAAAAACTATTGGGTTTTTCACACAATGTGAAAAATAATATTCTTCGTTTTTGCGTTCCCGTCGAATCGCCTACTTAGGACCCCACGTAACTCGTAAAAGCCTACGAAGACCGGGACGGCATGACAAAGGATTTAAATTTTTACCAATGGACATTCAACCATATTGAAATAGAAATACGAAATAAATTCCTGTGCTTTAAATAAAACCAGTGGCGTCAAAAGGGATATCATCGCACGGCATTGAAAGATGCGTCACGGGCTCCCGCGGCATGATGCCGAAGGACGCCAGCGTCCGCCAACACTCTATCAAACGCTACTTATGATTGAAATATGTATCGGGCAGTAGAAGCTGCCGTGGCGGCGGCTCACTCTCGCGCCGGGCCTGGTACAGGCCGTGGTCCGGAGCGAGGAGGAGTGGCAGGCGGTCACCTCCTTCTGCGAAGCAGTAATGCTAGCAAAGGAGGCGGCTGATCGCGTGAGGCAACGGTCCTTACGCCCCTATCGCCGCCGGGATTCCGATCCCGATTTCCGATAACCGGAAGGTAGGCGGTAGGCGCAGGCTTGCGGACGGCGAGCAACGGGTGGCTCGCCGTCCGACCGTCCGATAATCGTCCGGACCGAGCCCAAATCGTCAACGGCGCGTGCTGTTCCACGCGCGCCTCAAGGAGATGTCACGATGTACTGGGGCCAAGGGTCTGATTCTGAAAGGAAGACTCGGCCCTGGTACGAAAGGCAACGAAGGAACAGGAGTGGGTTTTTAGTCAGTAAAAGTCTGACACTATCTCCCACCCCGCCCAAGGGCGGGGGATGGCATAAGATGATTTTCTCACCGAAAAAAAAAAAAAGAAGCTGCCGTGGCAAACTTCGACGTGACGTGGCATGCCGTGGCAAGGCGCTGGAAGGCCGCAGTATCTAAGCGGCGAGTGTGCGCTGACTGGCGGCAACATCCTTTGCCATGCCGCCCCGGTCTGCGTAGCCTGCGTAACCTCTGTTGCATGAAGAAATTATTAAATAAATAAATTTAAAAAAGTCCTTACCTTCTTGCAAGCGTTGAACCCCTGCTGGCCCACGAGTATGTAGACTCGCTCGCTCTTGTGCAGCTCGACGAGAGCTCTCACTGACGCCGCGTGTGACACTCCCGCCCACGCCGAGCCTAGCCCACCACTCGCGCCTGTTGCTATCAGCCTGGGAGATGAAAATATTATTTGAAACAGGAGTTTAATATAAACATTATGCAGAGACAAGCCTTCCCCATTCCCATCATCATCATCATTTCAGCCGAAAGACTTCCACTGTTGGGCATAGGCCTCCCCCAAGCGTCTCCACAACGACCGGTCCTGTGCGTCTAGCATCCATCGGATTCGCGACCCTTACCAGGTCATCGGTCCACCTTGTGGGAGGCCTTCCACCGCTGCGTCTTCCGGTTCGCGGTCGCCACTCCAGAACCTTTCGTCCCCATCGACCATCTGTTCTGCGAGCAATGTGTCTGCCCACTGCGATTTAAGTTTGGCGATTCTTCGGGCTATGTCTGTAATCTACTAATATGTTAGGCATAATATAAACTTACGTATACAATCCTTCGGCAGGCACCTCCCACAGCTGTATGCCCTGGTATGGAGGGCTCTGTATCACGCTAACAGAGACCGGTGTGTTGTTGTAGGCGTTGTCACACATGGTCTGATTTGGTCCGAAGCGGCCGGTCGCTCCACAAGTTGTGAAGCGGTAGACTGAGGAAAAAATATGGAGTTAGAAGCTCTGCATCACGTATATTTACATAATCACTTTTAGAATATTTCCTTCGCGCTTTTACGTAAACTAAGTGTCGCCGCACATGAGCTACATGGCACAGCCACAAACGCCGTCACGAGAAGCTAGAAGCGGCCACAAGCCTCTTGTGGCTGGTGACTGCTACTATTTTTAACCCTTATGCGAATTATCATTTGAAAGTGGCGCCAGTGACTGAAAAATTGAAAGGGAATCGTTTGTCTTGGTATGGTCATGTGAAGAGGAGGGATGAAACGCATGTTACTAAAAGAGTTATGAGTTTACATGTGGATGGATGGAGAGGGAGACCAAAGAAAAGATGGATGGATTGTGTGAAGAGTGATATGAAAGAAAAGGAAGTTAGTGATAGCATGACGAGTCACAGGGCAGAATGGAAGAAAAAAACATGTTGCGCCGACCCCAAATAACATGATGCGCATTATCATTTTATTTGCATAAAATACCTACCTAGTTAGTACCTACCACTGTACAAAAGATTTTATATAAAGGAGAATAAGTGCAAAGACACTGTATTCACTGCGTGCAAATATTTAGTCGATAGTGTTTTAGTAACATAAAGTAACACAACTATCTAGAGTTCTACGGTTAATAAAACAGAAATAGAAACAGCCCCCCTAGCCAAATTACAATCGTATCGTTCACGCCAAACGCTTCGAGTAGGCCACGCCTACAATTCCTTTGTTCGGACCACGTAACTGAGCGTTGAGATGACGTCAGAACAAAGGAATCGGAGGCGTGGCCTACTCGAGGCGTTCAGCGTGAACGATACGATTGTAACTTGGCTAGGGGGGCAGATCTTTAAACTAAATAATATTAGACACACATTAAGGTAACTAAATTAACAGAGATTTAGGTAAATGAAATACTTAAAAATAAAACACATTAATACAGACTACAAAAAATCACTCCCAGAGTGGTGCCTGAAGTTTTTTTTATCTAGAAATTCGCCTACTACCATTTTTTAAAAACTACACAGAATTTTTTGTAAGGTAATTTAGTCATCCAGCTAGGTAAAGAGTTAAAAATAAGTGGCGCCATATATACGCAGCTGTACATTTCTATTCTAGGCAAAGGAATCTTAAGTAAGTACTGTGTAACTTTTCTCTTGTTAAAATTATTTTTTGCTTCAAATAGAGATACATTTATTTTTTTTCAAATTTTGCAATTTCGTAAATATAAATACATGGAGCGCTAAGAAGTTTGTGTTGTAGTCCTCTTAAGCTTGGTTACTTTAGGTGACGTCGGCGACATGTTCTTTGTTCAAAAGAGAATCAAAATGGCGCAGCAACTAAACTGTCAAAGTAATCAGAAACTCCTCTTTTTTAAGTCGATTAAATACTCACAAGGCCTGTCAGCAAAAGCAGGATGCGGCGTCGTCTGCTCCTCAAACGACGGATCGTAATAGTTGTAATCCCCAAGCTCCTTCGGGTCCATGTTCAGCCCGAAACACTCCGGAGCCATCGAGAAGTCGTCTATCGCCGAGTCTGAGTATATGCGCATGCCCATACGAGTCTTGAACTCTAGGAAGTATCTGGAAGGTTTAAGTTATAATAAAATATCGTGCCAGGATAGGAATCCTTCTCAGCTCGTAACTGTTGTAATTTTTTATGGTGTACAATAAAGAGTACTGCCCCCCTAGCCAAGTTACGATCGTTTCGTTTGCGTCGAACGCCTCGAGTAGGCCACGCCTCCGATTCCTTTGTTCTGACCACGTGACTTCGAGCGTTGAGATGACGTCAGAACAAAGGAATCGGAGGCGTGGCCTACTCGAGGCGTTCGACGCAAATGAAACGATCGTAACTTGGCTAGGGGGGCTGACATCTATCTACATAGGTATCTTGTTCGCTGTTCCTGCGAGTGACACCGTTGCACGAACCTAGTCCCCTGCCCACGCACTCTCTCTACGCTTAACACTTTCTTGGATACAAAACCGTGACGTGTTCGCGAACGAATGGAAGATGATGATCATTTTAGTATATTTATCTAGAGTTCTGTAAGATGGGTGTGGGTATTTAAAGCAAAACAAATTTAAATCTAAAATTAGTACTCGCATATTTTACATTTCGCAGTTTAATTTGAATCCCATGTAATCGATGGTGAGCCTTAAACAAATCCAGTTTATGGTCTGTTAGGTGCCTAGAATTTATTCTTGATGGTATACCATCCGCTTCCCAGGGTACACCATCCCGCGGACAAACCTTACTCCGGACGTATCCGTAAGGGAACTACAGTCCGCGGGCACACGTGGAAGTTTTCTGCCGTAGCACCCCATCCCAGGTCTTATCTGACTTGTTTGTAACCAGGACATTTCTTGTACTTTGTTGTGAACAGACGTGCCGAAGAATTATTAAAATTAATAAATAAAAACTTGCTGATTCGTGACCTGGTTTACCTACTGACCGGATAACTGTGTCAAACGTAGTCATAATATGTACTAGTTATCTTACGTAAATAAATAATGTGTGAAGTGTTACCAAGCCAATAACTGTGTCACAATGGCAAGCAGCCCCTTCAGCCGGGGTGACCGATGTGCTCGGAGTCCACCTCCTACACCCGTGCCTACAGCTGCACCTAAACCAGTGCCCGCACTCGCATCTCACCCTCAGACGCCAAACCGAAGTAACGAGGTCATGGAAGTGGTTTCAACGCCGGAAATACAAAACTGGATGACGACTATTGAGCAATGTCTAAACGAAGTGTGCACTATTGCATCAGAAGGCAAATTAAATACCGAACAAAAAATGCGCATAAGTGCCTTATGCCGAAAAATTGGTCACGGCACGTCACAGATGGCTGTCCAGTACCAGTCGGTCAAGATGAAAGCAGTCATGGCAAACTCCACCGTGCAAACACTTAAAGACCAAATAGATCTGTCGCAGCAACTGCAAGAACTTAAGATGACAGTTGGAGCCTCTATAAAGCCAAATACGGGATCTTCCTTTGCTGATATGGTGAAAAAAGGTACCAACAAATTTATTCAGCCCTTAAATTTAAGTTCAGTGGCCATATATCCAAACGACAAACTAAAGTCCAGTGAGGAGACAAAATCACTTGTCCAAAAAATTATATGCCCAGAGCAGATGAAACTGCAAGTAAGAGGACTACGCAAGACAAAAAATGGCGGTGTCATTATCAGTACTGAAACAAAAGACGACATTGAGAAGGTGAAAAAATCGATGCAGTCAACAAATTCAGGCCTTACAGTCGACGAACCTCAGAAAAGAAAACCTAGAGTAGTAATTATCGGAGTGCCCTCATCCATGCAAGAGAAGGAAGTTTTTACTTGTCTGTTCAACCAAAATCTAGCCGATAAACTTCAGGATTGCAGCCTCGAGACCTTTTTGTCCTCCATTAAGCTGAGCCACAAGTCAGGTAAGAAGGATGCAGACACCTGTAACTTTATTATTGAAGTTTCTGCTCAGATACGTAAAGCCCTGATATGTAAAGACAGAGTATTTGTTAATTGGTCTTCCTGCCCTGTCAGAGACTTTACCCTAGTCACACGTTGTTATAAATGTCAGCAGTACGGACATGCGGCTAAATCATGTCGGGAGACCGCCTACACGTGTGGCCACTGTGGTGAATTGGGTCATTCCATCAAAGAATGCACTAAAAAGGCAGAGGAACCAAAATGCGCTACTTGCATGCACTTTAAAAAGCCAAGCAATCATAAGACAAGTGCAGCGGACTGTCCGGCGAAAATTATGGCAGAAAATAGGTACATAAACTCTATTGATTATGGAGGCGCCTAAGAGCGCCGTAAATTACGATTCTTCTTGGCCTTTGTTGTTATTTTTATTAATATTTTAATATGATTAATCATTTAATTAGTGACATAGATAATTTCTCTGTATCTCAATCACAAGTTTGTGACGTTGAACACTGCAAGCAATATCTCTCCTCTTACACTAGTCCATTAACCATATTAACCCAAAACATTCGTAGCGTTTTTAAGAATTTCGATAATTTTAGCATTTTTCTAAAACGTCTAGACATAAATTGTGACATTATTGTCTTAACTGAATGTTGGCTTGCTAAACAATATAACATACCACAAATTCAGGGATATTGTATGTATAAGAGTAACTCAACTTCCAATCAGAACGATGGGGTGATAGTTTATGCAAGAGATCATCTAAATGTGTCTGTCGTAGAGCCAAACATGCACGACTGTAGCAGATTGTTGGTTAAAATTGGAGCAGATTTTGCGATATTAGCTGTATATAGATCTCCCTCTTTTACGAATATAAAAAATTTCACTGACTCTCTAAACGACACCTTGCAGAACCTATCATCGTTCAAAAATACCATTTTAACTGGAGATATTAATATCAATATTCTTCCGGGAAGTGCAGACGCTTCCGCTGAGGAATATCTGAACCTATGCGCGTTCCACAGTTTGCTTCCCGCTCACACGCTTCCTACACATCAAAGTGGCTCCTGCTTGGATCATATAATGCTCAAGGCCAACTTCCCTGCACTTACCCTTGTAACTAATTCAACAATAACCGATCACAATGCTACCCTACTCATTCTTAATTGTAAATTGCCTAAGGTGGCCTCTCGCACGGTCTCTAAATTAAATTTACATAAATTTGAAGAAGACTTATGCAATATTGATTTTGTCCCAGTCTACAATTCCGATGATCCGCAGTTTTGTATGTTGTACCTAATTAAAAAAGTGCAAAATGCTATTCAGAAGAACATGGTCATATCTCGGTTAAAGAACAAATACTGCAACATAAAGCCATGGATCACGGCTGGTCTTATACGTTGTATGAAAAATAGAGATAAACTGCATATGAAAGCTAAAGCTAATCCGAATAATTTAATATTGCAACTGTCATATAAGCGATATCGTAACTTTTGTAACGACCTCCTAAAAAAAGTAAAACGCAATTACGATAACACAGCACTAAAAGAGGCTGGTACGAATAACAAAAAGATCTGGAAAATTATTAAAAATGTGACGTATAATTCAAAACAGAATCAGTCTTCTTCAGGTTTATTACAGGCACATTCATCACAGTTAACAACTGCGAACATTGCAAATAATTTCTTTGTTAATGTGGGCAAGTGTCTAGCTGAAAAACTTCGGGGACAATCGCAGTACCTAACAAGCTCATTGTTTGCATCTAGCACTAGCTTATCATCCTTTGTGTTACTTGATACTGACGAGACGGAAGTAGAAAGGATTATTATGGGTCTAAAAGACGACTGTGCAGTTGGCTGGGATAACATACCTAATAAAATTATTAGGCAATTCAAAGACCTTTTAGTACCACCGTTAACTTACATTTTTAATAAATGTTTAACTACAGGTGTGTTCCCCAAGTGCTTAAAAAAAGCTGTTGTTGTCCCAGTTTACAAATCAGGTAGTAAAGATCAAGTGACTAATTATAGGCCTATTTCCTTACTGCCTTCTATGTCTAAAATATTAGAAAAGATTATAAACAACAGGCTTTATAAATATTTGGAGGATAAATCTATTCTCTCTAAGCGGCAGTTTGGATTTAGACCTAAAATGTCTACAGATGATGCTGTACACCATTTAACTAACTATCTAGCACAAGAACTTGATAAAGGTAACCACACCCTAGGAATATTCCTGGACCTCGCCAAAGCTTTTGACACAGTTTCTGTTTCCATTTTGTTGCGCAAGCTTGAAGCCATAGGCATTAGGGAAACGCAGCTGAAACTATTTAAGAGCTATCTAGAAGAACGTACGCAATGTGTAAAGATTGGTAATATTATCAGCGATGATGAAAAAAGCACAGCTTTCGGAATTCCCCAGGGAAGTATTTTAGGGCCTTCACTTTTTTTAATTTACATAAACGATCTCTGTAATCTAAATTTAGATCACGGCCATATCGTTTGTTATGCTGACGACACTGCTCTTTTGTTTTCGGCTGACTCAGAAGAAAATGTCTACAAGTTTGCGCAACACGGATTCAATGTTATTAATAAGTGGCTTCATAATAATTCACTGACTTTAAATGCTGACAAGACAAATTACGTCAAGTTTTCGATGCGCAAGCAAAAACTAACTGGCACTACCTCAACATTGTATGCTCATAACTGCACATCTAGCACAAATAACCAATGTGTTTGTCCCAATATTAAAATGTCAAATACTGTTAAGTACCTTGGAATTATAATCGATGAAACACTTTCGTTTAAACATCATATAGAAGCTGTAAATAATAGAATTCGTAAATTGATATTTGTTTTTAAAAAGTTACGCTACATTGCAGACCCAAAAATAGTTAGACAAGTCTACTTTGCTTTATGTCAATCGATAATAACATACTGTATTACCACATGGGGTGGAGCGGGTAAAACGTTGTTACTAACCATCGAGAGAGCTCAGAGGGCAATTCTCAAAGTGGCTACTTTTCGCCCATTCCTTTTTCCCACTAACCTCCTATACAAAGAATGTGAAGTACTAACAGTCCGACAGCTATTTATAATGGGTATTGTATTAAAACAGCACGCAGATCTAACATATAGCACGGAGTTTACTAACAAAAGACGTAAAGACCTAGTCTGTCCTCAAAATCATACCAAACATGCTTTCACATCAAAATTTTACCTGTTTCTCGGTCCTCTCCTCTACAATAGGTTGAACGCGAAAGCAAACATTTATAGCTTAAATCAAATTAACTGTAAGAGAATTCTTAAGGAGGCTCTTCAAAGAATGTCCTACGATGATACAGAGAATTTACTGATTGTGCTAAAGTGATTTTTTTGTCTTTATACAATATTTGACCTAGTTTAAGTATCTTGTTAGTTAAGAAACTAGAAGTTAAGATTTGGTAACATTATAAATTAATAGTATAAGATAACTTGCCTACTTTACAGATTTTTTACACGTTTGTATTGTACTATAAAATCCTTTTGATTATTTGTTAATTTTAAATTATTTTAGCTCTTTTCGCCTGAAACACAGGATTTCCTAGTTCAGGCACGTAAGACTCAGAATTAAGATTTATATTTAAGACTGTATTACTTTATCCTGTAAAGAATTTTGAATAAATATTATTATTATTATTATTATTATTATTATTATTATTATTATTATAGTTCAATTTTTGGGATCACCGAATAGGTGGCTGATATGGTGAAGAGCATGAAAATTTGATATTAGATCCAAGAACACACCACAGGTGGTTGTGGTGATACTTCAGGATAGCATATGCAAACCAACTTAGAAGCCTTGTATCCAGAAGATGATGATGAATTTTGATTTCATTGTGGATGGTAAAAGATAAAATAACATAACAGATATAGGGAACAATGAAAGAAGAAAACATGTTGGCTTCGACTTATAGTTGCTTTTAGAGTCGATGCCTATAGAATTACTAATAATATATCAGTTCCTTACCTTCTAGTAACATTCGGCAGGAAGATGGACGCCCTGTACCACGGCTGGCCCATGTCCTTGGTACTGAACCAGACGCTGGTGGTAATGTTGCCACGTTTCGTCAGTTCCACCACGTTTACGCTCAGAGAGCCGAAGTTACGGCCGTATTGGGTGTAGTAGAATCGTATCTGTGGATGGGAGAGGTCGGTTAGAATGTTGGACTGACTCCAGAGCACCGAGCCACAAATTGATTTCTTTGTAAGGTGAAAGCTACGGGCCTGAGATGGGTAAATTAAACAAATAAACAATAAACTCACCATACAACAATTATAGTATCTCGAAGTGATATTCCCATGGACCTTCGGAGGAGGATTAAAGATAACAGTCCTCATAACTGCAGTCGAAGCAAAATCCGCCTTCTTCTGATTGGGTCCCGTCACATTCATGTTCACGAAGAAGTAGTACCCGACACAGGTCTGGTTCAAATGCGCCGGGTATAGCAGGGGGACCATCATGGTCGGATGTGGTTGCTGGTCCCCGCAAGTGTGGTCGTTGTCTGGACCAGTCTTGTCTGTGGGAGTCGGGCCGTTGTGGCGGGACCAGCGGAGGATTGGCCTGTGGGGAAAGATGAGGTTATATTACGCGAATATTTCTCTAGGGGTGATTTCGCGGGGTACCAGCTGAAAACCAGCGCTGGGTGTCTCACGCCCAGCGAATGCTGAGATGGACTCTCTTTTGGTAAAGGCACGCTCGGCAAATTCTGTACTTTAGTTCTTTTTACTTTGTGTTTGTAACCGTTGTGCTGTGTCTGTCCCGAATAAAAGTGTTTTTTTTTTCTATTCTATTCTAAGGGGATGGCAGAGCTGACATCCACGTTACGAGGAAGGCGACGATATCGGATTAAAATACTAGCTGTTCAAAAGAGTTACCGCGGCTCTCGCAAAGGGCAACTATAATAACACTGTGAGTTTTAGTCAATAAAAATCTGACACACTCTCTCGCTCCATCCAGAGCGGTAGAAGTCATTAGAATGGAGTAGAATAGAATAAACGTTAGTGTACATAAAAAAGTAACACAACTTATACACAGGCATAAATTATTTGATGTTTTCCCTCGTAAAAAAAAAGCGCCTAACTTACCTATTCACGTATACCTTACAAGACTCGACCACGTCCATGACATAGCCACACCCCATTTCTTTTACTTTATTTTGTATTTAGTGAGCATTATCAAGTCAAGGAAATCCGTGGAAATCAGACATTCCGCTATAAGTTGTATTTTAGATACTTAGTCAAAGTCAAAGCCATTTATTTGCAATAAATGCGGTACAAGAGATGTTAACTTATAATTTACTAGCGCAAAGACACATTTTGCCATGAGTTGGCATGCAAATATTAAAATAGGACTTACTGAGGTACATTCTCGAAACCACAGGCATCTTGTTCGAAGTTGCAGTATGACCCATATGGCATTTTGTCTGAAACAAAGTCATTTCCAATTATATTTGTACTCAAGTAAAATCCACAAGAAGTTCACCTCGCTGGTTTTGACCGCCGAAACTTAATTTAAAAAGAACTACAGCTACATGAATCGGACTAGAAACCACTGAGATTTCATTAATCGATATTTACTTCGACTTCCAATACAATATATTTTATAAAGTAACATATTATTTGAGTAAACTTGTATTATAACAATGTGAAATAAATATTATTGTTTCATATAACCTACATCCAGCGTCTGGCACTGTGATCTTAAACTGATTATTGACTTTTTACAAGTTTAGTCTTACGACCTTAGACATGGGAGGTGTCGAAATATACCCCAATACACGTCTATATAAAAGCCATCGTAATTTTTTTTTTTTTTTTTATTGTTGATAGGCTCTCGTTTGACCACTATCTCACCTGATGGTAAGCGATTATGTGGCCGACGATGGAGCACGCTTGCCTAGAAGTAACCTATTCACTCTTGACTTAAAGACCCCTAGGTTGTAGCTATCAGGGAACACAGACTCCGGCAGGGAATTCCACTCCTTAGCTGTACGCATTATGAATGTGTTCCCAAAACGCTTTGTACGTATGTGTGGGATGTCCACCATGTACCGATGACGTGACGCCGTACGTCTAGTGGTCCGATGATGGAACGGACTTGGTGGAATTAAATTGTGCAATTCCATCTAAAAATTTTATCTAACAGTTTATTTTTGATCATCTCCGAGGAGGAACTGGCTCCTGAGATACAAGCATTTATTTCAAATGTTCATTTTTCCTTTTATCAGCGTTTGTACAACTATTGTACGAGTAACTCCTCAAAGTCATCCTATACAGGGCTGAGATGATCCTCCAGAATTTTCCAACTGTCTCTAGCTTGGCCTCTTTTAGAGAAATCGGTTAGCAATGAGTATAAATCGTCTAGTCAGCATATCCGAAGCCTTATTATGTTCCAAAGATTATTATGTTTTTGAGCTGACAGTTGTTGTGACAGATACCTAAAAACTAACTGACTCGTTTAGGTGTGTTATAATTTTTATATAATCGCGATTTGTTCGATTATTAAAGCTAGAACTACATTAGACCGACGC
This sequence comes from Mythimna pallens, assembly GCA_961205895.1. NCBI lineage: Eukaryota > Metazoa > Arthropoda > Insecta > Lepidoptera > Noctuidae > Mythimna > Mythimna pallens. The sequence continues at coordinate 13,219,770 of OY540849.1, read as the reverse complement.
ACACGTGTAACACGCTTGATTTGTACGTAGAACGACGTCGCGTGGCGTGGATCAAGTGTAGCTCTTTTTTCTCTTTTTTTTTTAACTTAGCTTCCACTTTTACTCACTGCGAAATGCATACTACTACTTTCTAGCATACTAACCGCGGTAGGGTCCTGGTGACCTGTAAGGCGTCCAGTACACGGTCATGCAAGCGTCAGTCAAAACCATCAATCATAAATGAAGCTTGACTGACGGAATTTTATCGCCATACATTTTTTGTCATGCAAACGTCAGTCATCGCATTACACGGTAGGTTTTTCGTCAGTCAAGATATTTGACAAAAAAAACTGACAGCAAAGCCTATCGTGTAATGGACCCCTATTAAAGGTTGTTGTACATACCTACATCGGGCACCAGACCCTCACAAAGTTAGCTCTAAATTGTAAGCTTTGTTAAAAAGCTAACACAAGAAAACTTTGTAAAAAGAAAATAAATAAAGCTAATAAACAAGTCTAGTTTCCATATAAAATGTATGGAGACCGACGCGACGCGCCCAGATCGGCATGTGTGGCACACATGTGCGCAGTGTAGTTCTACCTTTTAATAATAATTAATAATAATAATTTATTTATTTTCCTTCCACAAATTACAGATAAATTAATTAATTCACAATATAACTAAAACAATTTGTGGAAGACTGGTGCCTGAACTAAGTTTTTTACAAAACCTGTGTGTCAGGTCACCAGGCCTTTAGGATTGTCGATCGAGATATAGCATAATAGCATAGCATAATCAGCCTTTTAATGTTCCCACTGCTGGGACTCAGGCCTCCTCTCTCCAGGAGAGGGAATGGGCCGTAATCCACCACGCGGGCCCAGTGCGGGTTGGTGAATGTCACATGTCTTCGAATTTTTGGTTCTAGGACATGCCGGTTTCCTCACGATGTTTTCCTTCACCGTTTTGAGAGCAGTGGTGATGAAATAATTTACACAAAGTAATGCGCCTGGCTGGGATCGAACCCGCGACCTACAACTCGTAAGTCGGGGCCGTTACCACTCGGCCACCACTGCTCTCATCGATCGCATCTCATCTCTATATCGAGATATAGTTAAGAATAACTTCATCGAAATATTATTTTTCTCAGTTTCTCTACTACCATGTCAATTTCGGTTTCAGTCAAGGCCGAAACTAGAAGTGCCGAACGTTAAATTACGGTTTCGGCTGCAATCTTGTTTCGGTCAGTCACTACTATAAATAGATACGTACCACAGTTCCGAGTTTCGTCGCTTCCATCATCACAATCCTTGACCAGGTCACAGACTTGCTGCAGCTTGATGCACGAATCGTTCTGTAAAAGGATCGAAATATATTAGTCAAGTTAGCATAGTCAGCCTAAAGTATAATGTTCCCACTGCTGGGACTCAGGCCTCCTCTTTAGGAGAGGGAATGGGCTGTAATCCACCACACAGGCCCAGTGCGGGTTGATGTCACATGTCTTTGAATTTTAGGTTCTAGGACATGCCAGTTTCCTCACGATGTTTTCCTTCACCGTTTTGAGAGCAGTGGTGATGAAATAAATTACACAAAGTAATGCGCCTGGCTGGATTTGAACTCGGGACCTACAACTCGTAAGTCGGGGCCGTTACACTGCTCAAAATCAATATAGATTAGCTATGTAATATCACTCCTGAATCCCTTAACGAGGTGGGCAGATATAGAGATGAGTCCTGCCTTGGCTGCGATATTGTTCGCAAGAGCTTCCACGACCTTAGAACGCAAAGGGCAACTGAAGGAACACGAGTGGGTTTTTATTCAATTAAAGATTTTTCTGACATTTCCTCTCGCTCCGCTTAAAGCGAGATAAGTTATTTGATGATTACCCACAAAAGAAAAAAATGCAACGAATTGTGTACCCCCTTCGTAGCATTTTGAAATATCATGTAAGCAAGCTTTTAACCGACTGCGCGCTTGGTTGGTTGGCCGCTGTAAAAATAATTTGGGCAAATGGGGCTTCCTCGACCCGTCTCTAACACAGTGCCAGTGTGGAGCCGCTGCACAGGACATGCGTCATTTACTATGCTGTCCATCCTGCACAACCACCTGCAGTTTTCAGGATCTATACGAGGCCAATAACAGAGCCGTAGAGGTTGCCAAATACTGGTCCGATAAAATTTTGTTAGAGTACATCGACACGAAAAGAAGAAGAAGAAGAAGCAAGCTTTTAACGACCGTATACAAATCTGTTAATAAAAAAATTCAGTAAGATCTAAAATTTTGCTCGACTTAGAGTTACAGTCACGATCGTGACTGTACATGTCCGGAAACTATATTTTTTAATGAATAATTTATTTAACGTACACAGTTTTTACAAATTATTGCATCAACTTGATAGAAAATAAAACTAACTCTATGGACACTCTTTCAAATCATGTAATGAGTATATATTACAAATATCTCGGTAACATATTTCCTGTCGTTTTTATTGTATGAGAACAATGTAAATAAGTAAAGAATAATTCATAATATAGAAATTAAAGTCCAGACATGACCAGTCTCAACTAACATCGTCCATTCACGGACATGATGCGTACATCAGCACCACTCAGTTCAACCATTTTAAAGGGAACTGAATGATCCAACACACGTAAAAATATATACTTACATTCATAATCTTGCACTTCAGCTGTCCCGGCACACACTTCCCGCCATACACGGGAGGCTCAGGTCCACAGTCCATCATCCGGATGTTGTCAATGGCAATATGCGGCAGAGGCTGCGAGAGGCTCACGTAGTTTGGACGAGTGATCTCTATGATGATCCGGACTTCTTGCAGGACCTTGCCGATCATTACTCGCCAAGGTTGCCAGCTGAAAAGGGAAGAAGACACTTAGAATAATGTTCTTAGAAAGGGCCGCGTCTCTCTGGGATGCCATGACGGTGTAAAAAAACCTGTGGTTGACTGCGTGACCAACAGTTGCCAGATGAGGTATACATCATAGAACGGCATCCTTTTTCTTGGCTACGCGAACTGGTAGCACCACTTTGGCATCCCAGTGAGGCCTTAAGGTTCAAAAGGAACCAGTATAATACTTTCAGAGTTTTACGCGCGATTAAAACACACACAACAGTTCGAAATCAACTACTGGGCAGCTGCCCGGACCAGACAACACCCGTCTGGTCCGAAGATCCTCCCTTTACAACGGAGGTTTGCGGGATTTCATACTCTTTTTACTTACATATCAAAGTTATTGCCAGTGATCTCCCCGGCAATCCATTGCACCTCAGTCATCGTTGCTTCAGACACTAGCTTGATACTCGCGTTCTGCATCTTGCTCTGATGGAGATTGGCTTCAAGCTGTAGGAGAAAAACATGATGTAAAAAAAAAAGTAATACTAAAATCATATTTCATCAGGCCTGTATTTCTTTCTTGATTGTACTGTATTCTGACGACACGGTTGGTGGAAACAGACATTTGTATGGCCTGCAGTTAAGGGCCTATTACATTACTCGATATTCAGACAGTCTTAGACTATGTTTATATATGTATCTTGTTGTTCTGTTTCATTCCTTTACACGACATTGGCGTAAGTTGCTCTCTTTTTTTTTGTGTAACGCTACATAGACTAAGACTGTCTGAATATCGAGTGGTGTAATAGGTGCTTGAGTTGTTCAGGTTTTTGGTAGCTTGTGTAACTAAGTTTATATGTTTGTGAACGCACACTATTCAGCCCCCCTTGCCAAGTTACAACCGTTTCGTTTCGATTCTCTTTTCGTTGATCGCCTCGAGTCGGCCACGCCTCCTATTCTTTTGTTCGAGCCACGTGACTGAGCGTTGAGATGACGTCAGAATAAAGGAATCGGAGGCGTGGCCTACTCGAGGCGATCGACAAAAGAGAATCGAAACGAAACGGTTGTAACTTGGTTAGGGGGGCAGGAATAATTACTAGCGTGAGGCAAAGTTTTATGAAAGAGTTACCACGACCCTGAAATGCAAAGAGCAACTGAAGGTACTCAGGTGGGTTTTAGTCAGTAAAAGTCCGACACCCTCTCGCTCCTTTGAACTCTGGGTGGGAGGCGTAGCGTAATAATAGCGTCCTTTTGCACTTTTACAGACATCCACAGCACTTACTTTAATTGAAGAACGTTACCAGATTAAAGATCTTTATTTTGAGATCTTCATTCTTTCAACCTCATCAGACATATTTCTGAAACTATCATACTTACACTAGCGACCCGGAATTTTTTGGGCCTAGTTTATTTGTCTCATTTTATTTATTTATTTATTTAAACTTCATGTACAGTATTTTTTTTTTTAATTTACAAAAATCATCGGCAAAATCATCTTATAACATCCCCCGCTTTGGGCGGAGCAGGAGATAGTGTCAGACTTTTACTGACTAAAAACCCACTCCTGTTCCTTCGTTGCCTTTTGTACCAGGGTCGAGTCTTCCTTTCAGAATCAGACCCTTGGCCCCAGTAGGCTTCGACCCTGAAGGGTCCCTACAGTTGCTGACATCTCCTTGAGGTGCGCGTGAAACAGTACGCGCCGTCGACGACTTGGGCTCGGTCCGGACGGTTACCGGACGGTCGGACGGCGAACTACCCATTGCTCACCGTCCGCAAACCCACACCTACGGTGGCCGGAAATCGAGATCAGAATCCCGGGGGCGGTTGGGGCGGGAGGACCGTTGCCTCACGCGATCAGCCGCCTCCTTTGCTAGCATTACTGCTTCGCAGAAGGAGGCGACCGCCTGCCATTCCTCCTCGCTCCGGACCATGGCCTGTACCAAGGCCCGGCGCGAGAGATCACCGCCGCCGATCGCCCCCACGAGGACACGGCGTTGCTCTTCCCACGCGGGGCACACCTCCACCATGTGCTCCACCGTGTCCTCCGGGCGGTCCACGCAATGGTGACACCCGGGCGTTATTTCCGCACGGATCCGGTGCAGGAACCATCCGAACTTACCATGTCCGGTGTGGACCTGCGTCATGCGGAAGGTATGGACGCCGTATTGCCTTTCCAGCCACTCCTCAAAGAGGGGACTTATCGCCATAATTATGGCGTGCCCAAACTTCATGTACAGTAGTGGTACATAGGCGGACTGAATGCAACAAGGCATTCTCTACCAGTCAACCTTTGGGTTAAAAAGACAATAATGACATTTTGATTCTAAGTATAGAATAACAGGTCCTTACCTGACAAAACTCCCACAGCCCTCTGAATGGCGGTGACTTGATGACCATATTCTCCATTGTGGGATCCACAGCCAGGTACAGGAAGTGACCTGTAACAACAAGTACAGTCAAGTCAATAAAATGCAATAGGCAGGTACAGAAAAATAGGCGGATTCGGTATTACAAATACTGATTGCACTGGGGTTTCCTCACAAGCTAAGTGTCTTACAAAAAACACTTTTTTGAGAAACCAAACGAATAGTAGGTTACTACGTTTTGACGCAAGTGGGTAATTATCATTGCAGCCGAAGTGAAAAACACAAAATAATTCAGTTGTAATATGTAATCAAATCAATTGTATTCAAAAATTCTACACTACTGTTAACAATATGTAGATGAATATTTATAAAAAGATTTACAAAATTCCATGTTAATTAATTAAATTAGACCTGTACCCAGGAGCAGCTTTTAGAAAACCTCATGGGTGCTCATGCTCATTCGATGACTCGAAAAAATGGCGAAGTGTGAGAAGAGCAATGCACAGTGATCGACCAACAAATAAATAAATGTCCTACTTACATACTGCGGAACAAACACCCAGACCAAACACAAATATCTGTTTCATCAACAAACATGTGTTGGTGCGGGAATCGAACCCGCGACCCTGCGGCTTAACCGGCGCTATAAACCACTGCGCTAAACGGGTCGTCGGGTAATGAAAAAACGCCCATCCTTAAAAGGCGATTACTGATATGTTTCTTGATGTCTAGTCTCAGGGATGCTCGGCACCCACTGTTTATTTCTCATGATCCCACGGAGTCAGCGCCCCGGTCTTGTACCGTTTAAATTAACTATAAATAAATAAATTAGAGACTATTGCACCCGATTAGTCTTAAAGCCGAATATGAAAAAAACGGAGCGGTTAAAAACGGTCATCAAAATTACAGCTCTCTATACATCTAAACTTATACCGTATTTGATAGAAACTGACCGAAAGTTCAGTTTCGGTTTCGGCCAGTTACGATAAAAAAAAATGGTTTTGACAGGAGTTTCGTTTTCACCAAAAAAGCGACTGAACATTCGGTTCTGCCGAAACTAACGTGTCTGAGCTGGTGGTTGTGAGAGATACCTAAAAACTGACTGACTGTTACGTCTATACTATGTATGTTATAATTTTTATGTAATTAACGATTTATTCGATTATTCGGTATTTATTTTATAAAAAATTATAACCATACTAGCTGACCCGGCAAAAGTTGTTGTGCCATATAAATTAATTGTCAACGAAAAAAGTGGAGGGTGGGGGTAGGAGGGCAAAAAAAGCCTACAACCTATTCTCAGACCGCCAAATATATGTATGTATAATAAAAAAATCATATAAATCGGTCAAGTCGCTTCAGAGGAGTTCGACAACAAACAATGTTACCGGAGATTTTTATATATTTTGATAAATATTAGAATAATAATAAAGCATAACTTTATCGAAATGTAGTTAGGAATAACTGTACCGAAATTCATTTTCAGTTTCAGTTTCGACCAAAACTGGAAGACGAGTCGAACATTCGGTTACGGTTTCGGCTTCAAATCGCATTTCGTTCGATCACTAGTATTTATTTGAACAATTTAAATAGCTTCATAACATATTATTTCAGTGTTTAAGCTGCAGGCTGAACATTTTATGTTCACACGTGGGCGGGATACAACAGTAGTTATAGTCGATATAGACGTCATGCAGTAAAATGTACAGAAGGTTTAATCGGATTTACCTCCGACATTTAAAACCAGTGGGTGTAAAATATGGTGCTGCGGGAATGATCGCCCGGGTTAAATTGAACGAGTGACTTGACGATCACTTGAATCCGATGTATCGAGACGAACAGGACCGGTCGTTATGACGACTATAGGGGGAGGTCAATTTAATCATTTAATTCATTTATATAGAACGGCCGAAGCCAATTACACCATTTAAACGCAGACAGAGTACAAAAATACGAAACAATAAAATATAAAACAATAATTAAAATAAAAACAGACAAGTCACACTTCGCGCAGGGCTTTAGGGGGTATATGTCCATCAGTGGACGTCTTTTGGCTGAAATGATGATGGTGCTTTCGATCCTATGGATTGATTAACAGAGTTAAAGCTATCCTAGAACGCAAAGGTCAACAGAAAGAACACACGTGGGTTAATCCGTAAGTCTGACACTTAAAAAAAGAGTGTATTTTATAGTCCGACTGTGCTTATGAATAGATTCACGTAAGTACATTATATGTAGAAGGTTAAACTATCCACGGGTAGTGTGAAAGTCCACGGGTAGTGTGAAAGTGAAACCCGGGGCCCTGGGACGAAGGCAAGGAAGGAATGGGAATGGGTTTTTAGTCAGTAAAAGTCTGACACTATTTCTCGCTCCGCCCAAGAGCGAGATTTGTCATAAGATGATTTTCCCACATAAAAAAAGAAGGTTAAACTATATATTGGTATTATTATTATTTATTTATATTCTTTATTGTACACCACATAAACAAAAATACAGAACAAACATAATTAAAAATAAGTTTACAATGGGCGTGTGTATTTTGTTAGTAGAGTACTTAAAATTATGTTAAGTAATAACTTTACACATTAAAATATAAATACAATAATCAATATCTAAATAATAAATTCCACTGTAAAAACAATTTAATTACAAATTTTAATATAAGTTGACATTAAAATTAAATTAAATTATAAATAATTAAAATTTATAAAATTCATTAAAACAGTAATCGTTTAGAAATTAAATAAATAACACTGTGAGAAAAGATTAATATTATCTTGTTTGTAACTCGAAGAAACAGCGATGGTATTTTTTACATTTTTCTCGTATATTTACCTATTCTTGCTCATACATAATGCAGTGGTATTTCTGAAATATTTCTGCACAGTTCTAGAAGGGACATCTGTGGGGTGGGCGGCGAAGCAATTTAGATAATAAAACATAAAGTGACTGAATTTGTCCTAATTGAAACATGATCGCGTTTGACAACGGGGGAAGGGAGTTCAGACGGACACGGGAAGTAACAATGGCGGTTTGAAAAAAGTTAGTCGCTAATTAGCATATAATAGTCGGCCTTATAATGTTCCCACTGTTGGGACTCAGGCCTCCTCTCTAGGAGAGGGAATGGGCCGTAATCCAACACGCGGGCCCAGTGCGGGTTGGTGAATGTCACATGTCTTCGAATTTTGGGTTCTAGGACATGCTGGTTTCTTCACTAAGTTTTCCTTCACCGTTTTGAGCATAGTGATGATGAAATAAATTACACAAAGTAAGGGTGCTTTTCCACCAGAGATGTACTATGCTACGTTGCTATGGATGCGTTTGATATCCACCAATCATATATTCCGACTATGATGAAGTAAGATGTATTGACTGGCCTGTTGGTCTAGTGGTTAGTGGCCCTGACTGCTATGCCGGAGGTCGTGGGTTCGATTCCCACCCAGGACAAATGTTTGTGTGATGAGCACGATCATTTGTTCTGTGTCTGGGTGTAATTTATCTATAATATGTATGTATTTAGAAATATATAAGTATGTTTATCAGTTGTCTAGTACTCATAACACAAGCTCTGCTTAGCTTGGGACTAGACGGCTTGTGTGATAGTTGTGGAATATTATTATTATTATTCATTGGTGCAGTATATAGCTTAGCACTGGTGGAAACGGATTCAACTGATGTTTTTTATATGGAAGGATGCGTGCTATGTACGGTCGCAAGTGATGTAGCTTATTTCGAGCTGCGGATCTTCCTCGCGCAGCTACTTTGCGGCGGCGCAGCGCATCTTGCTCGCAGCGCTACATAGCTTAGTATCAGTGGAAACGGTCAAATAGTTTCACAGCATAGCTATTATATTACATTTTTGCAGAATTGCTTCGCCAGTATGAAAGTCACAAATTTTCCCTACGGAACATACTTCTTGAAAAGAACGTATTCTATGTCTTATTCCAAGACAAGGTCTACCCGTATGCCAAGTTTAATCCAAATCGGTTCAGCCGTTTGAGCGTGAAAGATAAGCAAACGTACACACATGCATACAAACTTTTGCTCAATGGGCTAAGTTTTTTTTTGTTCTTGGTAGGTTCGCGCTTGACCGCTATCCACCTGATAGAAGTAACCTATTCACTCTTGACTTACAGATTCCCGGTTTGTAGCCATCGGGAAACGCAGGCAGGGAATTTTACTCCTTAGATGTACGCTACGTACAATGAATGTGTTCCCAAAACGTTTTGTGCTTATAGGTGGGATGTCCACCATGTAACGGTGGCGCATCGCCGTAAGCATCGTGGTCTGATGATGGAACGGGCTAGGCGGAATTAGGCTATGCAATTCCGACGCACACTCCCCGAAATATAACCGGTAGAAAACCGACAGGCTAGCGACTCGGCGTCAATGCTCAAGACTTTGAAGCCTCGACTCGACAAGTGCATCATTGCCAATGATCCTCCTGGCTCGCCTCTTAATTGTCTCAAGTGCATCCAGCTGGTATCGGGCAGATCCGTCCCAAAGATGAGAGCTATAAACTAGATAAAGATGGAAAGGCATTCTGCTTGCTCACTACCACATTCTTGTGTGGGTATGATTGTAACTATTAATTTTTCCCGTCATAGATCAAGTTCGCCACGGCCCACGATACACTTACTCGATACACGATCGAGCTTGCGCTTGATAAGCGTCCATTACACGATAAGTTTTGCTGACAGTTTTGCCACAGTCAAATGTTTTGACTGACGAAAAACCTACCGTGTAATGCGATCGTAGGGGCCCAGCAGGGTCGAAGCCTACTGAGGCCATGGGTAGTGTGAAAACGAAACCCGGGGCCCTGGGACGAAGGCAACGAAGGAACAGGAGTCGGTTTTTAGTCAGTAAAAGTTTGACACTAACTCCCGCTCCGCCCAAGAGCGGGATTTGTCATTAGATGATGTTCCCTTAAAAAAAAAAACCGTGTATTGCGATGACTGACGTTTGCATGACGAAAAACGTGTGGCGATAAAATTCCGTCACTTAAACTTCATTCATGATTAATGGTTTTGATTGACGCTTGCATGACCGTGTAATGGACGCCATAAAGTGCGAGCAGCTAGTGTTTCGGCGTGAAGTACTGTCTGATCTTTGCGAGGCCTTTGATATGGCTAAGCGTGTTCAAGACTTCCACAGTCACTGCAAGCTTATTTTTTTTCAATCTGTTTAAAATTAGTCTGCCGTACTCTAACATTTCTTTTTGCACAAAACACAAATGTTGAAAATGCTTTGTTTGAACTGCTGCCTAGCGCTTAGCCGCCCACTCCTAACATAATGCAGTACATTTAATTGAAGTGGCAAGACTGTGGACTATTATTAGATCGTCTCGACGCTCTGCATCCAAAATATTTGCTTAGAAAATGGCGGGTTCTGTGACGTCGGGTGCAGGGACGGACTTCTGCTGTGTGTGTTACAAAAAAACTAGCTTGGGCTGCGTAAAAGTAGGTTTCTCCATATAAGCGTTGGACCCCCGAGGGATGGAGCTATAATAATAATATTCCACAACTATCACACAACGCATTCTAGTCCCAAGCTAAGCAGAGCTTGTGTTATGGGTACTAAACAACTGATAAACATACTTATACATATATTTCTAAATACATACATATATAGATAAATTACACCCAGACATAGAACAAATGATCGTGCTCATCACACAAACATTTGTCCTGGGTGGGAATCGAACTCACAATCTCCTGCATAGCGATCAGGGTCACTAACCACTAGACCAACAGGCCAGTCGCTATACGCCCTATATAGCTCTGTCTCTGTAACAGTTCAGTTTAGGTCGTAAAGTGGATGACGTTATGAGCTCGTATGGCCTCAGATTTAGTTGGCGTGATGTTTTAACTAGCAATCGGTATAAATTGGGCACGAATCCAAAATTGGGCAAACTAGCATTCTCATTCTCTTCTACGAATACTAATGCTAAGAAATAAGCAAAATATGTTCTTTAGCTCCATCATCAGGACCAAGCTAGTGGTCTAACATGGAAATAGGTGATGATGATGAATTTCATTTTACAAGGATCTGCTTTAACAATAATATTAGGTCTTTACCTATGAAATCCGAAATTTGTATGATAATTTTAAAATATAAAAATTTTGGTTATTTTTTTTATTTCAGCTAATCAAAGTACTAGCCCAAATTATCTATACAATTTTGCCATTTTGATGGCAGTTTGTTTATCCCTTTACTGTAGAAGTCTGCCGGATGGGAGGCGATGAATTCAGCGAAAGCGTTTTGTACTGCATCACGGGTGTTGAATTTTTTCCCACTTAATAAATTGTCTAAATTTTGAAAAAAGTAGAAATTTGTTGGGGCAAGGTCCGGTGAGTACGGTGGGTGACGGAGAGCTTCCAGCTGTAACTCTTGTAGCTTTGCGATGGTCTGTCGTGAAGAGTGAGCTCGCGCGTTGTCGTGGAGAAGCAATGGGGAAGAGCGATTGACTAGTCTTGGTTGTTAAATTGCCAGCTTCTCCATCATTGTTTGCAATTCTTGGCAATAGACATCTGGCATCACTGTTGTGCCATTCGATAAGAAGCTGTGATGTACTGGTCCACCAGACAGTCACCATCATCTTCCTATGAGTAATCTTTTTTTTAGCGCACTGATTAGGTGCTGTACCCGGGTCCACCCACTGAGACGAACGCTTACGGTTGTCGTACAGGATCCACTTTTCATCGCAGGTAACAATTCGATTAAGAATTCCCTCGTTTCTATGCCGATTCAGTAGTGCTATGCATGCTTCGACACGTAAATCTCGCTGTCGGTCGCTTAGTTCGTGTGGCACCCACTTATCTAGCTTTTTTATCTTTCCGATTTGACGCAAGTGCTTCAATGTTGTTTTGACACTAACTCCAAGGCCCACAACAAGCTCAGCCGTAGATTGAGATGGATCCGCTTCCACTATCGCCTTCAATTCGTCGTTGTCGACAATAGTTACCGGCCGACCGCGAGGCTCGTTCTTCAACTCAAAATTCCCAGATTTTAAACGATTGAACCAATAATGGACTGTGTTTATGCAAGCAGTGTTATGCCCGTACACGTCGTTAATGTTTCATGTTGTTTGCGCAGCGGTATTTCCACGTAGGAACTCATATTCGAAAATTGTACGAATTTTCAGTTTATCCATAGCGCCAAAAACTACCACAATGTCACAAAAACAAAAAACTATCTAAAAACAAATGACTGAAATTGAAATTGAATGAACACATCTTTCGAATAAAATTTATTTGAATTTCGAATTGCGCGCCAATCCACAGATAATTAATTCTGAAAATGCTGGTTCTAGAATCTCCAATTACATAGGTAAAGACACACCTACCTATACCTACCTATAAAGGCGCAGTTTTGTATGTGTGTTACCACTCCGTAACGCTCAAAACGAACGAACGTAACGCTCTGAACGAATTTTGATTTGACTGATTTAAGGGGTATTTTTGTGTTGTGAGATTCCATGGCGGTAAATACTTAGAAACAAATCAGTTGTTAAAATATGGATAAAAACATGTAGTAGGGTGTACAGCTCCATTCCTCTTTCTCGCTCACACACTTGACATTTTAACACCACATTGTAAGGCCACTATCCCACTGGTCTTTTACGTTCGTTGGCGCTTCTCCAACGTCTGCGCAGCGCCAACGTTGCGTAGACGCGACGTTAACGTCACGAGTTTCTAACGGTAAGCGCCAACGTTGAGCAAACGCGACGTTAACGTCACGGTAAAAATTTTTGTTTTTCATATTTTTTTATTTTGTTTATATACATATAAGTTGTGTTACTTTTATGGTGTATAATAAAGTTTATTCTATTCTATTAACACTGTGATGACACTGCCAACTTCTTACGAATTAGCTCTCGAACTTTAGTTAATTCATTAGACCTACTGGACCCAAGCCCCTTCTTAGTTCCTCAATTGATCAGCAACCCAACTTCCACTCACGTTTTGGACCACGGATCTCTACAAACAGCTGGACCAAACCGCGGTGGGTTGGTCCGACTTCAAATTACAGTTTTATGGGTCATTTCCTTTTATAGAATCGCAGACGACACGTGTCTGTTTCATATGCATATTTGTTTACCAATTTCAAGGTAGCTTTTCTTATCTGTTGCGAGATTCTGCGGGATCTTTTGGTAAAGTTACCGAGGTCATAGAACGCAAAAAGTAAACGAAGGAACCATAGGACTTGATATGACATTAGGACGTTAGATGTACATAGTTAGGTTTAGTATAATACTAGTAGTATTTATATATATAAAAGGAGAAACTGACTGACTGACATATCAACGCACAGCCGAAACTACTGGGACGAAGAGCGTGAAATTTTGCACAAGGCTTCCTTTTATGACGTAGGCGAGCACTAAGAAAGAATTTTACAAAATTCACTCCATAAGGGGATGAAACGGGGGTCCAAAGTTTATATGGAAAAACCTACGTTTACGCGAGCGAAGCCGCGGGCAGAAGCTAGTGTATAATAAAACAGTAAAATTATTTTGGGATGGTATTCATTGGCGCAAAAACTACTGAACCGATCCTGTTGAAATTTTGCATACATAATCCTTGTAGGCCGGGACAACTTATAGGCTATAATTTATCACGCTATTTGCTATGGGGGGTGAGCAATATTCAAAAATTTTGGTATTGAACGACATTTGCCACGAGTTCGAAGCCAAGTTATAGTAATTATAGTTAATATTTAAGTCCTCACTATGACTATAAAAATAAACCAAGACTATAGGTGAGTGTTCATCCACAATTTTTTTTTTTTGAGGTGTCTTTCCTGCCGGAGTCTGTTTCCTGATAGCCACAACCTAGGGGTATTTAGGTCAAGAGTTAATAGGTTACTTCAAGGCAAGTGAGCTCTGTCGTCGACCACATCATCGCTTACCATCATCACTCTTATAAGAGTGTTATAGAATTTTTCTATTTGGAACTTCTCATTTATCTAGTATCTAAATTCGGTTAATGCTCTGTTTATTTATTTTTAATAAGCTTCCATTGATAATATTTTTAAAAGCTTTTTCTTATTTTTAGGGTTCCTTAGCCAAATGGCATAAAACGGAACCCTTATGGATTCGTCATGTCTGTCTGTCTGTCCGTCCTTATGTCACAGCCACTTTTTTCCGAAACTATGAGAATTATACTGTTGAAACTTGATAAGTAGATGTATTCTGTAAACCGCATTAAGATTTTCACACAAAAATAGAAAAAAAACCAATAAATTTTGGGGGTTCCCCATACTTAGAACTGAAACTCAAAATTTATTTTTCAACGAATAACAAAGAATTCTAATACAATTTTTTTTCTAAACTGAATAGTTCGTGCGAGAGACACTTCCAAAGTGGTAAAATGTGTGTGTCCCCCTGTAACTTCTAAAATAAGAGAATGATAAAACTAAAAAAATATATGATGTACATTACCATGCAAACTTCCACCGAAAATTGGTTTGAACGAGATCTAGTAAGTAGTTTTTTTAATACGTCATAAGTCGTACACCGCAATTTTGTACCTTTCAAGTTTGTACGGAACCCTCAGTGCGCGAGTCCCACTCGCACTTGTCCAGTTTTTTATTCTCATATTGGTGCACAGTTGCAGACATAATATTTTGACGGGGTTTCTCACGTGTTAGGTGTCAAAAATATATTTCTATAATTACTTACAGCGCCAGACGTTTCGTCATAATGCCTTGAGTTCCAGAGAAATACGAAAACAGGATGATAAAACTGTTTGTATTGGCGTTGCAATAGTTTTACTGATCCCATAGTCTGACTGTATGCCAAAAATTAGCCATGAACCAGATCCCCGGACTAAAAAATACAAGCGTAGAGGAGGGTATGAATATATAATTATGTCGTGGCCAGAGAATTAATCACTTCATGATATGGCTAACTAAAACTGGCCATATCATTGATGTAGGATTTTTATGATAATAAAAGGTGTAATGAAAATAGGCCAAACGAGGATTGACATAATAATATAGAGTAGTTCCTATTCATAGGATAAAAAGCGAGACGAACTTCCGCCCTGAGGATTCCGAATAAACTTACCTATATAAATAGTTTGATTCCCAAATAGAGTTTCCAAGATTATTCCGAATTGCAAAAAAAAAATTGTGTCGTAACAACAAATTTACAGTTTTCAGATTTATTCCTATACCTGTGCTATAAGACCTTGCTTTATGCCAAATTTCAGGATTCTGGGTCAAGGGTTCCCTGTGAATTTCGATTTCCTCTAGAGTGTCGAAATGTACGTTTTTTTGCGACATAAACGGCCATATCTTTTCTTTCGTTATCCTAGAGGTCTAATTTTTTCACAGCTTCAAGGGACCGCAAATCTGAGTACCTATATGGTTTTAATTTCCACTCGATGCCTCCACGTGTTCTCGAGATAAAGGGTCTTGACAGATAGACAGACAGACGGGCAACAAAGTGATCCTATAAGGGTTCCGTTTTTTCCTTTTGAGGTAATGAAACCTAAAAAAAATTAAATATGATAATAGGAACTATTCTAATAGATGTAGAGTTGTATGAAGAACAAATCACATTTTTAATAGAGAATACATTCCTGCTAAAAACGCAAACTGTCACTTATGTCGTCCTAGGTATGCTTTATAGAATAGAATAACCGTTTATTTTGTTATTAATCAAATACTTAAACAAGAAAAATAAGAACACAACAATTTTCTTTGCTAAGAACACATAAATTGCAAAATTTATACAATTTTCAACATAAAACTCAATATCACACATTATAAAATAAAAATATCAAAACGTTTCGTTCCTAATTCTGAACTCACGCATACTTACTTACCGTTGTAGTATGCGTCAATACTGCGCTGTTTTTGCAATTTTGTACCTACGCTTAATCGAATACAATACATGTCATGCTCTTAACTAATCTGTACATATAAAAGAAGAAACTGACTGACTGACATATCAACGCACAGCCAAAACTACTAGGACTTTTTTTTTAAGTTGTGAAATCATCCAAATGACTTCTCGCGCTCTGGGTGGAGCGCGAGGGCGTGTCAGACTTTTACTGACTAAAACCACACCTGTATCCTTCAATTACCCTTTGCGTACTAGGACTACGGGTTTCCCTTTCAGAAATTCTCCGCGGTCCTAGCTAGCGGGCATTGGCACCGCTGGGCCCCTACGGTTTGCTGACATCACTTTGAGGAGCGCGAGGATCACTACGCGCTGTTGACGACTGGGCTCGGTACGGTTAATTACCGAACAGCCGGACGGCGAGCTACCCAGTGCTCGACGTCCGCAAGCACGCGTCTACGAGAACCTCATTTCAAGCGGGCAAAGCCGCTGGCAGAAGCTAGTTAAAACTATACATATACTCCTAGGCAAAAAACCGCTAAAGTTAATACAAAGCGTTTTAAAATTAAACTCACCGTCTCCAAATCCGTGCCTGTGGGCATAATTAAATGCACATAACAAAGGGAGGCTAAAAATAACTCGCATTTAGATGCAAACGTTAGTCTGTCTACTTAGACTTAGACTAAACTGGTAATTCACTTTATGAAACGGGCTGGGCATTCAGCACTGTGTTTGTATGTGTAAGGCCGCGTTCTCACTTTGTCGTGACGACATATAATCGTGCAGTTTTAAGTGTTGAGGCTTAAATATTTAAATGGAGGTGTTCACATAGAGGACGACACGAATAACTGTGGTCTACGACTATTTATTCGATGAGAACAGCCGCCCTAGCCAAGTTACAACCGTTTCGTTTCGATTCTATTTTCGTTGATCGTCTCGAGTCGGCCTGTCTCCTATTCCTTTGTTCTGACCATGTGACTGAGCGTTGAGATGACGTCAGAATAAAGGAATTGGAGGCGTGGCCTACTCGAGGCGCTCGACGAAAAGAAAATCGAAACGAAACAGTTGGAACTTGGCTAGGGGGGCTGATTGTCATGATAGTGTTCGCAAAACGATAAAAATTTGTCAAGACTGACGGTAAAGTATGTCGTTGTTGCGACACAGTTGTTATAATGGGAACAGCTTGAAACGATAGTCGTCCGACGATAAATTAACCGTTACGGCATAGTGGGATCGCGGACTTAGGTATATTTCAGATTTAAAAATAATTCGGAGCAACCGTTTAATTTCTAGAGGCCCTACCAACAAAATGTATGAGCATAATTTTGTATGGTGTATAGTATTCGTGGGCAAAGCTGTGGAGTGAACACTAGTAAATTAATAAACGTGTGAAATGTTAGTTCGTTGGCACAGGAAAATTACAAAAGTAGTATCATCAGCATAACCATGAAAGTGTGATGTCACAAGCCTGACTGGTAAACGACAGCTATCCCTGCGTGCTTGACATTTTAACATGTCATGATAAGGCCCCAGGCCTGGTGGACAAGGTGGACCGATGAGCTGGTGAGGGTCGCAGGAATCCGACGGCTGCGAGACGCACAGGACCGCTTATTGACACACACTTGGGAAATGCCCTATGTCCAGCAGTCTTTCGTTTGCAATAATTATAATGATGAAGGGGCCCGGTTCCCCTTTTTTTCGTTGGGAAAATCATCTTATTACATCCTGCGCTCCTGGGCGGAGCGGGATATAGTGTCAGACTTTTGCTGACTAAAACCCACTCCTGTTCCTTCGTTGCCTTTTGTACCAGGACCGAGTCTTATTTCCGGAATCAAACCCTTGGCCCCAGTAGGCTTCGACCCTGCTGGGCCCCTACAGTTGCTGACATCTCCTTGAGACGCGCGTGGAACAGGGGGCTTACCATGACCTGTTATAGCAGGACTGAAGTTGAACTGTCCGGCATTTTTGTACTATGACTTCGTTACAGCAGGCCTGTAACTGGCCTGCTAAGTGACGTTTACGAAATCCGCTCAACATTCGTTCACCTTTTTTTTCGTATAGACTTTTCGTACTATGGCGTGCTATTAGACGTGTATTTGACAGTAGATGGCCGTCTTTTGAGTGTCTGTAATGTCAAAATAAGTGATCTTCAAAAAGTTACTATTTAAACGCTGAGTTAGAAGCACAATCAAAATTGTTTTGAGACGTAGATTGGTCCTTTAGAACTGTCATGGTGCGATTTTTAGCGATTCAGGAGCAGGCCTGCTTATGAAAGGAAATTGACTCACTGGAAATTGAACGTTTCCATATGAGGTCATGATAAGCCACCTGTACGCGCCGTCGACGACTTGGGCTCGGTCCGGACGGTTACCGGACTGTCGGACGGCGAGCTACCCATAGTTCGCCGTTCGCAAGCCGACGCCTACAGTGGGCCCGGCTCCACTTCAGAAATAACACTAGACACGCCAATGCTTAAACTCCATGATTTCAGAGTAACTAACTGAAGTAGTAAGTAAAAAAAAACGAGTGTGCTTATGACCACACGACTGAAGTGAAACTTCACTTCCGTTCGCCTTGCCCGATCACACTTTTCGTAACGCTTACGTCACGCGTTCGCCAGCTTACTCCCCAAGTCAAGCGTGCGTAAAGAAGTTTCACTTCAATAACAATTTTGTTTACTGCTGAAAATCATGACCTTTACTATCATCTCAGTCTCGTAACCTTTAGACATAGGTATTGTTCGTAGTTAAATGTACTATTCACTGGCTTCTACCAACGGCTTCACTCACGTAAAAGTAAAATAATATTCCTGCCCCCCTTGCCAAGTTACAATCGTTTCGTTCGCGCCGAACGCCTCGAGTAAGCCACGCCTCTGATTCCATTGTTCTGACCATATGACTGAGCGTTGAGATGACGTCAGAACAAAGGAATCGGAGGCGTGGCCTACTCGAGGCGTTCGGCGCGAACGATATGATTGTAACTTGACTAGGGGGGCTGAGCAACATACCGTTACACAACACTACACTGCAGCCACATATGGGCTGGTGCTGTAAAATGCCACCTAGCAGCTTTGGACTCAGTGGAAAGCCGTGCGAAGAGGCTAATTGCTGATACAGATTTGTAACGCCTACAGTACATCGTAGGTCTGGAACAACTTGGCTGTTGCGGGGGATGTCATAAGATGATTTTCCCACCGAAAATATCTCCAAAGACAACTGAAATCAACCGCTTGACGTGTTTTTTGAGACAAGTCCTAAGTAATTGAAGATCACCCATCTTCACACCGACCTTCACTCCCCCTATTTCTACCCCCATCATATAAAGGTGTGCCCCTTAGAATAATAACGCATTATTATTCTAAGGTGTGCCCTTAATAATTTATTCTACTACCAAATTACCCATATCCCTTTATTCCCATAAACCTCGAGCCTTAACGCGTAGGAGTAACAATCGTGCGCCTGCAGAGATTCGAAGCTGTGACCTTTTGGCAGTCAATACCCAACAGGCTATTAACGTAATTATAAGTAAACACGACTTAGCCTTTATCAAAAGATACCCCCACTCACGCGGTGGGTGTTATGATCATTAAATTACACGGAAGATATGGAGGGTAGATATATATGGTAGGTAATATTCTTTTTTAATTTTTAGGGTCCCGTGCCTCAGTCGGTAAAAACAGAACCTTTAGCATTTTGCTGCAACCCCAGCAGTTTGCTGAGCGCTGGCCGTTTTGCATGAATGTGTCGCATAATTTAACTTTTTTGTATAATTTGTTATATATATGTATGTTATTATTATTATTATTTAAGTTATGTGTCATGTTTGTGCAAATAAACTGTTTTTCTTTCTTTCTTTCTTTCTTTATCACTCCGTTCGTTATCGTCCAGTTGAACTCACTTCGTTGTTCATCTGTCAGGGTCATTTCTTAGGGTTTCGTACCCAAAGGCTAAAACGGGACCCTATTGCTAAGATTCCGCTGTCCGTCCGTCTACTGTCTGTCCGTCTGTCACCAGGCTGTATCTCATGGTAACGCTTCTGATCAACGACGGTGCGTTCCGTTCCACGTGCGCTCAAAGAGATGTCAGCAAAATTAAAAAAAAAAATGTGGATAAATAGTATCTTCCTAGCCTAGACTGAAAATACAACTGACCTGTATTTTCAGACCTACTTGTTTTAGCTGATGCCTAATAATTACACTACATTTCTACACAAATAAAACGGATGAAATTTCTATAATATAACGGCATCATCTAAAACAATCATTGTGGAATGCAAACGCGCGAAGGTACGGCCCTCACGCCCCAGCCGCCGGGATCCCGATCCCGATTTCCAGCCACCTTAGGCGCGGGCTTACGGACAGCGAGCAATGGGTAGCTCGCTGTCCGACTGTCCGGTAGCCGTTCGAACCGAGCCCAAGTCGTCAACAGCGCGTAGTGTTCTTCGCGCGGATCAAGGAGATGTCAACAAAACCGTAGGGATCCAGCAGGGTCGAAGCCTACTGGGGCCATGGGATGTGCCAAAGAGAACCCCGGGGCCCTGGAACGAAGGCAAAGAAGGAACAGGAGCGGGTTTTAGTCAGCAAAAGTCTGACACACCTTCATACTCCGCCCTAGGGCGGGAAATATCATTAGATGATTTACCAATTTAAAAAAAACACTTAAACATACGTAAGACCAAAAGCGCAATCAATTGTCTTTTTTTTTTTTGTTTTTTAGGAGTTGAAGCAGTGCGAGTTACCTTATGGTCTATGATCAGTGTAAGAAAAGAAGATTTTGAGGTAGCATAGTTTTTAGTAAATTACGCAGTTTTAAATCATTTGATAAATAAAGAAAAGGCAATAATGTCAGCACTGCCAAAAGGATGACAAATAAAAAAAAAATGCCGTTTCCATTTCTCTATTTATATTTTTCGAATTGTCGCGCTCAGCTTTCTCCTAATCGTCACAAAATAGATCAATTTCTCTTTTGTGTTATTATGTAGACTTCTCTATGAAGGAATATTTGTATGGTTTAAAAAAAAAAGTCGATTAAAATATGTATTTTCACTGATATCTTCTGCACCTCCTATTATCTGCGCCACGCCTTCAAGCCAGCAATTCTAAAAACAAAAACACGCACAAAAAAGTCTAGCGTCGTCGAGCCTTACCTCCTTCATTCCTATCTGCATCAGTCGATGGCCCGGAGAACTTCAATCCTCTTGTCGACTGGTTCATTGCCACTACATCCGCAGCCGTCACCACCTTGAAGCCAAGCCCGTGGCTTGACACTGTCGAGTTCCATTGCCACATACACATATTCACAGGATTTTCAGGCCCGTGCTTTTCGAAATTGCAGTAAACCCCGGTCGCTTTGGAAATGAACGAGTTCTTGTTGACTGCCTCGTACATTGGACCGTAGGGTCGCAAGATCTTCATTTTGTCTGTTAATGAGAAAGTGTCGTTGTCAGGAATCAGCTTCTGGTTGATCGCGACGATCGCCCCTTCGTTGTCGTTCATCATCCCGTTGTTGTTGCCTGACAACTTATTCTTCAACTGCTGCAGTGCTTCCACAGAAGACTTGTTTCCCCTCCGGCTCATACGTCGGTCTTCTGTTCGATTCATTAATGTCGACAGTTTGTGAAAGGATCCCTTCTCCTTCCCAGGATTTGCTGATCTGTACTTCTGTTGCGTCTCCGCCGCCACGGTTTTCTTTGCCTTATTCTCTTTTTCGACCTCATGGTCGCCAAGAACTATGGCTACCACGACCAGCACAGAAAGTAACTTCCCAAACGCCATTTAGTGATCTCGTTTTGTTTTTAGATGATATGGCCGCACTGAGCGGTCGGTATAGCGGGCATGATGCGTGTTAACACTCATAACAAAAGTTTAAACCAGAGTTCAGTGCGAAATCGTCCGTGATTATCTCGTTAAGCGTGTTGGGTCGGGCGAGCGCGCTCGTCGCGGCTTTGGAAAACAGCCAGCCGTGTTGTCGGCGCGGTCGATACACTCTCCATCTCATACATCTTGCTAAAACACTCATTGGTTCCACTACATCTAGCCTAAACACTTATAATCCAACGCACTAGGGAATTTTCCGTTTTAATTCGCACACCCTACACTGCCCCTGGAAAATCGTTTCTAATGGAGGACACCGCTCGTACAAGCCAGCATTGTGATACGCCCAGACACATCAATTAATATATTTTTACACACAGCCACGCAACACGGTTTGTTAATATTTCACTTTCATATATTTTAACACGTAATTTATCAATTTACAATACAGTTAATACGTTTTAAAATCCATATAACGAGGTACGTATTCGCGGTCGGACTCCCGTGACAGCGCCACGGCGGGAGTATGCGGAACTAAACGCCCGCGGACAGAAATAATCATTACTTTTCGCGAGATGTGATCTTGGAGCGGCGTCTGTAGGGATGCTGCGCAGGTGTCGTCCCGCCCCGGACCGTTCCCGGGCTTTTCGCGCAGGATGTGGTCGCATCGCTCACCGGATATTACATTGGCTCAATTAGGATCGCTGCTCACGTAAGATATCTCCGATTGGCTGTACCTACAGGTGGCCTATCGTGATAGGCTGACGGTGGAAATACCGCGAAAATGCTCCAACCATGAGCCAGACCGGATATTGCATGAAGAAAATTTCCTCAGAGATTTGTTTACGCGAACGGCGGGTGGTCGTCGGATTTTTGCCGACTACGGATATCAATTTAGTGTTTTATCGGCTTCATGGCTGTTCATTCCCCCAGAAAAACCTCATTACGATCTGTGCGTTGGGATTGATTGAAATCTCATTTGCAACAAGCGCGACCGACGCGTCCCATTCATAAAAGTGATCGATATGGACTTCCATTGTTTATTGTTGAATAAAAAATAATGTTCCCGTGAAAAAGGTAGCCAACAGTTTTTATTTTTTGGTGATAACTTGACACAAACAGCATGTGAGTGATTAGTTTGTTAACATAAACAAGTGAACTGTTCAAAAATTGTGCATATTATGAATGACAGATTACCCCAATTAAAAATGAACATTCCGAATCACGTAACTGCAATACAGGGGAATGTTGCTAACGAAATCATTGTATGAAATAAAGGCCAACGTTCCATAGACAGTAAATTTAAAACATCTATAGGTAAATAAACGCTCAATGCATAGTATGATATGAGCGTATCTAATCATAACATTTAAGAAAACTCTATAAATAATTTGACAGTTGAAAAAATATTACGTCTGTTCACAGTTTCCGAACGTGTACGCAGCAGCAGGCTGACAATCATGCAGTACGTACCACTCCTTGCGTTGTGGATGTAGATTAATTTTGATCAGAAATACCTACTTTTAAACCCACAAATTAAATGCTAATTTATTTATCTTACAGAATTTGTGAGTAACTAACGCCTAACAATGCGTGGTGTACGTGAAATAACATCGATGATCTAACAGTGGGATAGAAATCTATTGTTTATATTATACGGTGAGTGTCCTAACAGTACCTTTGCCCTTATTTTGAAAAAAGTAGAAAAGGTTATCAATGCTTTGTGTTCGGAATATGAAAATAGTCTTGCATCCTTTTATTGTGCAATTTAACAAAAGTTCATTGCGTTTTTAAGTATAAATTCCTATTTCTATGACCAGACTAGTTCAGCATGAATCATGATGAATTAAATGATTTGTTTTGGTTGTAAATCTAATCTCCTTTGATGACTGGATAAGATCTAAATTATAAAAAGCAATGATTGACATTGTTAGTAGTAATTTATTTTTATTGTTCTCACTGTTGTAAATCAGGTAAACCCATAAACAATATTTTATTAATTTATAAATTAATTTTCTCTTTCCTTGTTTCGATCAGGGTATACGGAATGTGTTCTTTATACAATTTTATTAAAAATAGTTATTATGTTAAATTCAGACACCATGACAATGCATATAAAATTGGTAACAAAAACTATCCATTTTTTCTCACAGTCAGTCCTTGAACCAAAACTTTGTGAGATATTTAAAGGTTTTATTTATAAAATCTGTCTAAGATTGTAACAAGAAACTATTGTAGTTTTTAAGTACCTCTAAAATGATTTTAGTGTGCATTTCAACATAATTTTAGATGACAATATCTTGTCAAATCTTATGCCAACTAATTTGATTGGTCATTGTTTTTTTGTTTGACCAATAATTACAATAGCAAAATGTCCAATGTAATTTGACAGTAGTTTTTGTCAGACTAAAAACAAAACCTGTTTTACCATAGAAATGAGAATATGTTTCTGTTTTCTCATTGGTTGCTTTATTTTAACCTATGAGGGCAACACTAATGAGAAACAATTATATTATTATTGTTGAATGATCTCTGGGAGTCAAATATCGACGGTGATGTGCCAATACCTTCTAACTAACATAAATTACTTTTAAGCGCTTTTAATTCAATTGTGTTTCCGCATGTTTTTGTGAATTTTCTGAAGCAAATATATTTAGTTGCTACTGCACCAAATTAAATTGTGGAAACACTTCTTAACTAAACCAACAAGTCAATTTTTAGTATTACCTCCTAACGTTTTTAAGACAAACATTTTTTGACTTCGACAGTTAGGAGTTCTTGTCACTTCGCCGTCGTTATGTAACTTTAGAGAATAGCACTTTCAATTTTGCTGGTCTTTTTTATTTGGGAAATTAACTGACTCTTTCTAGTATGGGTGGAGCGAGAGGGAGGGTCAGACTTTTACTGATTAAAACCCACCTGTGTTGCTTTCCTTCCATATGCGTTCCAGGGCCACAGTAACTCTTTCAAACAATTTCACATCTCTAGTTGAACTTTACATTTTTATGATAAAAAATTTACATATTATGACATGTAGCAACACTATTTATACTTCATTCACGATAACATTAGACAAAAGAGGTTCATAATAGCAGGTGTGCACAAAATTAATTATTCGAGATAAATTCAAACAATTTTAATAAATCGTCGACCACATCGTCGCTTTCCATCAGATGAGAAAGTGGTCAAGCGCGAACCTATCAAGAATAAAAAATAAAAATAAAAATTAACGGTTTCTATATAAAATTTTTACATTACTTAGTACAGAAAACTTTTTTTTTAAATTGGAAGTGTCAGTTTATAGATTACGTCCCACATCTAAACTTGCTAACTTTATGTTATAATCTTAGTGTAATTCAAATTTTTACAGTTTAATTTTTAATCAGTTTACTAATGACCCTTTTTGACCTTAGGTTTTTCAATGAACAACATCTCCATAATAGTGTGGCTTTGCAGCGGCCCTAACAGAATACCACCGCTGCATTTTTTTTTGTTATTATGTATTTTGGCTTCCTTATGTTTCTGTATGCCTTACTAAGGCATGAAGTAACATTTTTCTTTCTTTCTTTATTATATTATTTCATGTTATTTCCCAAACAATAACCAGAATGACTAAATTGTTAATTTCAATTTCAATATTTTTATTGTGGATCATAGGTTTGTACTTAAATAACAACAATAAATACTTAAATAATTAAATAGATCAGCTAAGTCGCCCCAAGTCTAAGTCGCACCCGCCCGTGGGGCATACAATAGTCATATACGTATGACTATTGTTTATGGTACATTATTTTTACAAATTATTAAAATTTCACATAAAAAATAAAAGATAAAACCAAATGACATGAATTAAGGTAGGTAGGTACATATCTATCATTGTGCCACTAGTTCTTATCACAATTATATAGAAGTTTCTGATTATTTCGTCATGGAAGTCAAATATTGTAATTTAAAATGAAACTAAACCAGACATATTAAAAACATTTATTGACCATGCATGAGTCACATTGCACCTCTAACCACATATTGGTACAAGTCATCTTTTACCAGGAAATGTTTCCAGAATTTACAATAATATGGCACAACTGAAAACAAAAATAGTATTTTATTTATCAACAGGCTCATTTTTAAGTCTAATAATATACTATAGATAGAAACAGTTTTACGTCCGTTGCGTCAGAACCACAGGTTCAGTTGAAAATCAGCGTCAGGCACTAGTTGTCTGACATTCATGCTGAACTGGACCTATTTTGTTGCAGCCGTGAGGCACACAAATGCATTTTTTGTTACTTCTTTTTTTATTTTTATTTTTTGTTTCGTGTTTACCCTATATTGTGTTTGTGCCTTGTGCTGTACCAAATAAATTCTTTTTCTTTCTTTCTTTCTTCTTTCAAACATTTTTAGGGTTCCGTACCTCAAAAGAAAAAAAAACGGAACCCTTTGTTGTTCGTTTGTCTGTCTGTCTGTCAAAATCCTTTATCTCAAGAACGCGTGGAGGTATCGAGTTGAAAATAAAACTATACACTCAGGTCTGCGGTCCCTTGAAGCTGTGAAAAAATTTAACTTCTGAGATAACTAAAAAAAAGATACGGCCGTTTATGTCGCAAAAAACGTATATTTCGACAATCTCAAGGGAATCAAAATTCATAGGGTATTTCCCGTTGATCTAGAATCCTGAAATTTGGCATGAAGGTCTCATAGCACAAGCATAGGAAAAAATCTGAAAACTGTAAATTTGTAGTTGTCACAAAAAAAAACTTTAAAAATCTTCATAACTTCTCGGGAATTGAACTGTTTTCATAGATAAGTTTGTACGGAACCCTCAGTGTGCGAGTCCGACTCGCACTTGCCCGGTTGTTTGCGTTTAATATCAGACTAATCTTTGCCCACGACTTCACTCGCGTGAATGTCGGTTATTGCGGACGCTGATTCGAATTCGAAGCTGCAGATAAAAAGTAGTCTATGTCCTTACTTGGCGTTCAAGCTAACTCCGTACCTAACCTAAATCGGTTCAGCAGTTGTACTTTCACATTTATAATAAATTAGTATGGATTCTTTGTCTTTTTCAAAACTTTTCTCACTGCATGTTTTTCATTCTTTAATATTACATGCCCATACCATAACATCTAGCATAATCAGCCTTATAATGTCCCCACTGCTGGGACTCAGGCCTCCTCTCTAGGAGAGGGAATGGGCCGTAATCCACCAAGCGGGCCCAGTGCGGGTTGGTGAATGTCACAAGTCTTCGAATTTTTGGTTCCAGGACATGCCGGTTTCCTCCCGCCGTTACCAATCGGCCACCACTGCTCTTGCCATAACATCTAATAAATAAAATATATAAAAATCTCGTGTCAGTGTTTGTTGTCAAACACCTCCGAAACGGCTTGACTGATTTTTAAAATTACCAATTATAGGTCCTTAGGCTATTTTTTTAACTTTCTGCCCCTTTAAAAAGGAACCTCATTTTTTTTTTGTATTGAAAATTTATTAGCCATGACAGCTAATTAATACTATATTTCTCTAATCTGCAGATGCTCTGAAACAATGTCAGGCGGTAACTCAAAGAACAAAGCCCGCTCCAAGAAGCAGGAAGGATGGGAAGAAGCTGGCGGGGAGTTCTACCAAGAGTTATACCCTGGAGGCGAGCAGGAACTCTTCGATAACTTGCAGAGAGCTGATGCTGCTAAGTTGGCTACGCTGCTGCCCTCGAAGCAGGCGAGGAATAGTAAGTTACCATTTTTATTTAAATATGTCTGCGATTAAATCCTAAAAAAAAATTTGAACTCAACGTGATTCTTGAGGATCTGGGAAATACGCGAACATCTACAGGGTGGATTTTTGTGATGTGTCAGTAAGGGCAAATATATTAGCCGTTATAGGTAAAGGAAAACATTCTTATGAGACCATAACTTTGTAAGATATTCTGAACTGCATTAACAGATTTAAAAAAATAATAATTTAGTTAGCAAAATAAATACGCTGCTACATTGGGCAGTTGTCCGGACCAGACACAACATCCGTCTGTCGGAAGATCCTCCCTTTGCAATGGAGGTTTATGAGACTAAACCCTTTTTCGCATACCTTTAAAAGACCACAATCTGTGAGGGCGATTGAAAGAGTTACCCGTGGCAATAGAACGCAAAAGGCGAATGAAGAAACAAATGTGAGTTTTAATCAGTAGAAGTCTGACTCGCCCTCTCGCTCCACCCGCTAGAGAGAGAGAAGTCATTTCATGATTTCCAATTAAAAAAATGTTAGCACATTTTAGAGATTGAGCGACGAACAAAAATATTTACTAGGATTAATTGGTCTGAATTCATCATCATCATCATCATTCCAGCCGAAGGACGTCCACTATTGGACATAGGCATCCTTCGGATTCCTGAAACCCTCACCAGGTTTCAGAACAAGCCTTCGGCCTCCCACAAGATGGACCGATGACCAATGACCTCTTTATACGAACTTTAGACCCCCGTTAATAATATCTCCTCATCATTTCAGCCGAAAGACGTCCACTGTTGGACATAGGCCTCCCCCAAGTTTGACTGACCTGTTGGTCTAGTGGTTAGTGGCCCTGACTGCTGTACCGGAGGTCGTGGGTTCGATTCCCACCCAGGACAAATGTTTATAATAATAATAATAATCATTTTATTTTCGGACATAGTCCATACAGTATACACAAAATTAAAATTAAATAAAACATTAAAGTAATCAAATGAGATGTCATTTTTTGATGTTGTGATTTTATGTGATGAGCATGTTCATTTGTTCTGTGTCTGGGTGTAATTTATCTATAATATGTATGTATTTAGAAATGTTTATCAGTTGTCTAGAACTCAGAAAAAAATTAAGTATCGCCATAACGACCGGTCCTGTGCGTCTCGCATCCATCGGATGCCCGCGACCCTCACCAGCCCCCCTATCCAAGTTACGATCGTTTCGTTTGCATCGAACGCCTCGAGTAAGCCACGCCTCCGATTTCTTTGACCACGTGACTGAGCGTTGAGATGACGATAGAACAAAGGAATCGGAGGCGTGGCCTACTCGAGGCGTTCGACGCAAACGAAACTATCGTAACTTGGCTAGGGGGGGCAGGTTATCGGTCCACAGTGGGTGAGGCCTACTAACGAACTGAGCGACTGAACTGACTTACAAATTACTCTTTGCTAATTAGTAAAAGGTACAAATTCCACCGAGTGTATACTGATCCGATAAACATTTGTCATATTTTTTTTCCTGTTCCTACATATTAGTAAGAATGTATGCAGCCAAAAATAATAGCTACTCAACGAGTGTGTTACACAATTCAGAAAAGTGTTACAACGAATTACACGTTCCCGTAAGTTTACTAATCCCAAACACAACAACGAATGCACGTTACCACAAAAAACTTAACGCCGTAGCCATGCGATCTCGAATTACATGATTGACTGTAATATCGAATAACACAGCCCCGTATGTTTACTAATAGGAAACTCTTCACAACGAATGCACGCTGCTACGAAAAACCTAACGAATAACCAAATCTCTAATTCACCAATTCGAGTAAGTTAACAACCAATGCGCGCTTCTACGAATAACTTATCGCCGAAGCCACGCGACTTCGCTTAAACCTCTAACCAAAAGACATCCCCTAATCTATTTTTCTTCTTCTTCTTTTCGTGTCGATGTACTCTAACTAAATTTTATATGACCAGTATTTGGCAACCTCTACGGCTCTGTTATTGGCCTCGTACAGATCCTGAAAACTGCAGGTAGTTGTGCAGGATGGACAGCATAGCAAATGACGCATATCCTGTGCAGCGGCTCCACACTGGCACTGTGTTAGAGATGGGTCGAGGAAGCCCCATTTGGCCAAATTATTTTTACAGCGGCCAACCTGAGTGCGTAGTCGGTTAAGAGATTTCCAGATTGGCCACTGCAATTCGCGTCCAGGGGGGAGATGTTCTGACGGGGTGATGAATTGTGTAGTCTATCTATTACAATCTATGTATTTTTCCTTGGCAATGTGTGATGGCCAAATCAATTTTCCCCAGTAAAATACTACACGAATTTGCGATGAGCTCTTGACCTAATAAGTATTTTTTTTTTTTTTATCTATCACACAACGCCGTCTAGTCTCAAGCTAAGCAGTGCTTGTGTTATGAGTACTAGACAACTGATAAACATACATAAATATTTCTAAATACACCCAGACACAGAACAAATGATTGTGCTCATCACCAAACATTTGTCCTGGGTGGGAATCGAACCCACGACCTCCAGCATAGCAGTCTGGACCACTAACCTCTAGACCAACAGGCCAGTCATATCTGTCTCTAACGCAGTCCTAACAAATACATATAGGATGTCATCATAATTATCCTGTATTCCGTCGGAAGTCTTATCACTTATTATATGCAGAATTGGGTTTTTTGATTATGATAATCACACACCCTTTCACGACTACTTACCTTGAAACGGATATTTAATACAGATACCGGCACGGATCTTGAGCGCTGACTTCTACAGTTCTACTTGCAGAAGCACGCAGAAGTGAAATATCGGGTCTCTTTAGTGGTATGAAAAGAGATGCGGGGGCGGGGAGTGCAATCTTATCCTTGTACAGTGATTGGCTCGCCGATGTGTACGATGCGCAAAGCGATCCCCGCTTTTTCGCCGAGCGCTCAAGATTCGTGCCGCTTATCTGTTTCTCACGTGATTTCTTGATAAGTTTGATAGCTCGGACTTCTTGTAACTCATTTTTATTGTTTATTTGTATCAAAAAGTAGACAACTTCATCCAAAATACTGTCTAGTAAGAACCGAGCCCGAATGGTCGACGCCGCGCCTCAAAGAGATGTCAGCTAAATCGTTGGATCCCAGTAGGTTCGATGTCCACTAGAGCCACGGGAAATTTCCCGAATTTCTGAAAGGGAAACCGTAGTCCTAGAACGCATAGACACAGGTGTGTTTTAGTCAGTAAAAGTCTGGCACGCCCCGCCCTCTCGCTCCACACTACAGCAAGAGAAGTCTTTGGATGATTTCCCGGTTTAGGGCGGAATTCACTAATAAAACTAATCGCGTTTAGCCGCTGTCACTAGTGTCACTTGTAAAAATACAACAAAAGAAAAATACAGACAAGTGACACTGAAAACTGACACAGAAAAATACAGACAGCTATCAGGAAACTGATTCGGGCAGGGAATTTCGCTCCTTACCTGTACGCACAATAAATGTGTTCCCAAAACGTTTTTAGGGTTCCGTACCTCAAAAGGAAAAAACGGAACCCTTATAGGATCACTTTGTTGTCCGTTCGTCTGTCTGTCTGTCAGCCAAGACCCTTTATCTCGGGAACGCGTGGAGGTATCGAGTTCAAATTATAACCATATACTCAGGTCTGCGGGCCCTTGTTGCTGTCAAAAAAAATCAAACTTCTGAGTTAATGAAAAAAAAAGATACGGCCGTTTATGTCGCAAAAAACGTATATTTCGACACTCTCAAGGGAATCAAAATTCATAGGGTACTTCCCGTTGACCTAGAATCCTGAAATTTGGCATGAAGCAAGGTCTTATAGCACAAATACAGAAAAAAAACTGAAAACTGTAAATTTGTAGTTACGTCACAAAAAAAAACTTTGTGATTCGGAAAAATCGTCGTAACTTAATTCGAGAATTAAACTTTTTTCATAGGTAAGTTTGTACGGAACCATCAGTGCGCGAGTCCGACTCACACACACAAACTCACACAAACACTCACACTTGCCCGGTTTTTTACGTATTGGAGAGAAGGAGACGCCCCGCGTTCAGTGGGCGGACGACGAGCAAAAAGGTAGTTTACGTCCCAGCCGTTCGATAAAGACCGAGCCCGATTCGTCGACCAGTAGTGTTCCACGCACAGTTCCACGCGTACCTCAATGATATGTCAACAAACTGTAGGGACCCAGCAGGGCCAATGCTCTCTACGGCCAAATTTCTGAAAGGTAAACCGTGGTCCTAGAACGCCAGAACGCAAAGGTCAAGTGAAGGAAGTTCATCCATCACCTATGATGGATGAACATAAGATCGATTTCAAATTCGATTTTTAACTGACGTATTTTCATAACAGCGTATACTAATTACGTTAATACAACAGTTACAAGGTCTATGAATTTATGTTCATTATAAAACCAATTGGTTTCCTTATTATAATCACGTAATCTTTAGAAGAAACTGTATACAACATTATTTTTAGTTTAGGCGAAACCTGAATATAGTTTGTTCAGAATAGGTCACTGAATCAGAATCAGTAAAAAAACCGGGCAAGTGCGAGTCAGACTCGAGCACTGAGGGTTCCGTACAAACTTATTTATGAAAACAGTTCAATTCCTGAATTGAGTTACGAAGATTTTTCCGAATGTATAATAATTTCAACTCGATACCTTCACGCGTTCCCGAGATACAGGGTCTCGACAGACAGACAGACTGACAACAAAGTGATCCTATAAGGGTTCCGTTTTTTTTTTCTTTTGAGACACGGAACCCTTAAAAGGTCACAAGTGGGACACTACCGACAACAAAGGTCACGGCAGGCCATAGCGGGCATTAGGCGCCAGCGCGCAACTGTATGTGGGAACAAAACAACCCCTCAGTCGCCTGGATGGCATTGTGACCATGTATTTGTGCGGGCAGCCAGCTAACATAACAAGCTTATAACCTAGTGGTATTTCATGATACAGTTATTTACATAGATTCTATAGATAAAAATACTAACGTGTCTAGTAGCGTGTGTAGTTTCGGATTTCGCATATATTAGATCTTTACCTATGAAATTGGAGATTTGTATGATAATTTTAAAATATAAAAATTTTGGTAATTTTTTTTATTTTAGCTAATCAAAGTACTGGCCCAAATTATCTATACAATTTTGCCATTTTGATGGCATTTTGTTTATCCCTTTACTGTAGAAGTCTGCCGGACGGGAGGCGATGAAGTCAGCGAAAGCGTTTTGTACTGCGTCACGGGTGTTGAAGTTTTTCCCACTTAAAAAATTGTCTAAATTTTGAAAAAAGTAGAAATCTGTTGGAGCAAGGTCCGGTGAGTACGGTGGGTGACGGAGAGCTTCCAGCTGTAACTCTTGTAGCTTTGCGATGGTCTGTCGTGAAGTGTGAACTCGCGCGTTGTCGTGGAGAAGCAATGGGGAAGAGCGATTGACTAGTCTTGGTTGTTGAATTGCGAGCTTCTCTATCATTGTTTGCAATTCTTGGCAATAGACATCTGCCGTCACTGTTGTGCCATTCGGTAAGAAGCTGTGATGTACAAGTCCGGCACTGGTCCACCAGACAGTCACCATCATCTTCCTATGAGTAATCTTTTTTTTAGCGCACTGATTAGGTGCTGTACCCGGGTCCACCCACTGAGACGAACGCTTACGGTTGTCGTACAGGATCCACTTTTCATCACAGGTAACAATTCGATTAAGAATTCCCTCGTTTCTATGCCGATTCAG
The DNA here is from genome assembly GCA_961205895.1 of Mythimna pallens. Lineage (NCBI taxonomy): Eukaryota > Metazoa > Arthropoda > Insecta > Lepidoptera > Noctuidae > Mythimna > Mythimna pallens. The sequence goes on along the minus strand of OY540849.1, from coordinate 13,186,451 downwards.
TAGTGCATGCATGCTTCGACACGTAAATCTCGCTGTCGGTCGCTTAGTTCGTGTGGCACCCACTTATCTAGCTTTTTTATCTTTCCGATTTGACGCAAGTGCTTCAATGTTGTTTTGACACTAACTCCAAGGCCCGCAGCAAGCTCAGCCGTAGATTGAGATGGATCCGCTTCCACTATCGCCTTCAATTCGTCGTTGTCGACAATAGTTACCGGCCGACCACGAGGCTCGTTCTTCAACTCAAAATTTCCAGATTTAAAACGATTGAACCAATAATGGACTGTGTTTATGCAAGCAGTGTTATGCCCGTACACGTCGTTAATGTTTCGTGTTGTTTGCGCAGCGGTATTTCCACGTCGGAACTCATATTCGAACATTGTACGAATTTTCGGTTTATCCATAGCGCCAAAAACTACCACAATGTCACAAAAACAAATACTATCTAAAAACAAATGACTGAAATTGAAATTAAATTAACACGTCTTTCGAATAAAATTTATTTGAATTTCGAATTGTGCGCCAATCCACAGATAATTAATTCTGAAAATGCTGGTTATAGAATCTCCAATTACATAGGTAAAGACCTATTACTAAAACTAATGTATAATATCTTTTTACAAGCTGTATTTAACTTGAGTGTGGCCTTTAGTGTGGGATGGATGCTACATGTGTCGACACTCTTGCGCCATACCATCTTCCTAGCTCGTCGTGCTGTGCCGGTGCTGCTGCAGCGGCTGCAGAGAACCTCAAGTGGCGAAAATATAACAACCTTGTCGGCTGTTATATTTTCAAGCCGTTTGGGGTTGAAACTCTTGGACCGTGGGGTCCGAGTGTTCATACGCTTTTTAAAGAATTATCCAAATGCCTAGTTGACACTTCGCGTAACCTAAGTGCCAGCTTTTACCTCGGTCAGAGATTAAGCATTGCCATACAACGTGGCAATGCCGCCAGTCTTTTGGGTACACTTCCAGTTGATAGCGATGCGGAGGCATTTTTTGACGCTATATGTATTTTAGTAGGAGTTAGTCTTAATTAGGCAAGTGTTTTTAGTTTTTGTTGTTTGTTACCCAGTAAAATAAATTACAATACGAATTATAATAATAAATGATAATAATATTTAAAAACTTGTATTAATGTGTATTTAGGACAAATCTTGCGATTCAAACCATCCTTTGATGGAGGTCCTTAATAAATAAATCTATATATATATAAAAGGAGAAACTGACTGACTGACATATCAACGCACAGCTGAAACAACTGGTACTAGGAATGTGAAATTTTACACTAGACTTCCTTTAAGACGTAGGCGAGCAGTGCTACGACAGGAATTCTCAAAATTCACCCCCCTAAGGAGATGAAAAGGGGTATCCAAAGTTTGTATGCCTACTTTCAAGCGGGCGCAGGCGCTAGCAGAAGCTAGTATGTTAATAACGTCATTGATTAAAAATAAAACAATGCCAGCTACTGTTTACAAAACATCCGGTCATTTCTCGGACGATCTAAATCTGTAATAGCTCAACATATCATAACTCAAATATCTGTGTCCATTAATAGCTGATAAGGATAACTTTGTTTTATAATTATTGACCTTATCTAGCAATGGTATTTATATCTTTTATATCGGTAATTACAATTCCAATACACTTATTGGTCCACTGACATGAAAATAAGGGAAATACGGTTTACGGTGAATCTGTGAGTTTAATTCAGTTGCAAGTACGAGAGGGCTGGCAATTGCGGTTTCTTTTAACTTTTCGTGTGTTTTAGACGCGGATACACGCGAGACACAATCGCTTTTTAATTGTATCTCTAATTACGGCATACGAAAGGTTAATGGATAAAAAATGTGAGTGTTTACTACCTTTATTAGGTGGCGCGCTACCTATTGCTCGCCGTCCGTAAGTCTACGGTGACCGAGAATCATCCTGCGACTCCCAACGCCCAAGGCCCTACCACGAGCTTTTATATCGGTTCATTTAACGACCTAAAACAAAAGTGTTAAATGGATGGAGCTTTATAGAGTGGTATAACTCCAGCCTTCTTTCTCGTTCGCACGCTTGACATTTTAACACGTCATGGTAAGAACCCAGGGGACTTATACTCCATCCCTTTAACAGTTCAGTTTAGGTCGTAAAATGGAATGTGATAGAGCTCGTGGTAGTATTGAGGGGCGTCTCCTGCGGCGGCTGGGACGTGAAGATTGCTTCTGCTTCACGCTTTTTGCCACACCTTAGATCGCATTACTGCTTCACAGAAGTAGGTGGCTGCTTCCAATACTCTCTCGCTCCGTATGGCCTGCGCCAGAGCCTTCTTTTTTAAGGTGGGAAATCATCCAATGACTTTTCGCGCTCTAAAGCGAAGTGGGAGGGCGTGTCAGACTTATATTGACTAAATCCCCACCTATGTTCCTTCTTTGCCTTTGCATTCTAGGACCACGGGTTTTTAGGGCGCCATCGCTGATCGCCTCTGCCTAGACCTTCATCTTATGCTTCCACCGTATCCTCCAGGCGATCCACATAGTTGTAACAATCGGGCGTTTCTTTCTACCGAATCCAAAACACGAACCTCTAAAAACAACCGCGCCCGGTGAGGACCTGCGTCCGGCGGAAACTTGTTTTTTTTAAAACCTTTATGCCACACTAAGAATTACTCTTGTATCGTGGGTGCGTTCTTAAATATAACTATCTGTAGGCCATACAGATATTTGTCCCGTGCAGGAATCGAATCCGCGTCACGCAACTCAGAAGTAGATCTGTCAACCACTGCGCCTACCATGTCGTCAAAACTCATGACGCCGTGGCGCCTCTCTAAACACTCCATAGAGGCATTATCGAGGCGATTGTGGCGTGCCCATCGCGGCGATTATGGCGTGCCCACTGCGACAGTCGTTGCTTCTTGCCACCATCTTGATAGAGCCGTGTCCGCCGTACCGCGATTTATTGCGGCACCGACGTGACGCCACGGCGTTGTACTTCTACGCACCACTACTGCGTGAGCAAGGACTATTGCCTCCAGATCCCGCGATGGCAAACCGGCAAGGAGGTTCGTCGCCTCACAGGAGACCGTGAGGTATCCCTGTACCACCTGGATGGATGGTCTTGACCCTCTGAGACGATTTCAGCCGGTAGGGTAGTCGATTTCGCAGCGATAGCGCCATACCGGAGCCCCAAGGCAATAGACTGCTCGATCCCTGCGTAGTCTCCGATAGGAGGCTTTTGGTTCCTCTAGATTAGGCAAGTGTCGCTTGAAACCAGATCTGGTCCGCTCCAGGCTGGGAACTAAACGTCGGAAGTACTCCACGAAGTTCCATCAACTGTACGAGTCCCACGTACTACATCGTCGACTCGACGACTCAATTTCCCTTAGCACATCTCTCAGGAACCATTTACGATACATTTTACCGAGACCAAAAACTAGTCTATGACGCTCAGTGTTACTATATATTTTTACTTGTGAAATTCGCATCAGTACTCCATAATACAAACAAAACTTTTCCTTAATGCTATTGTCTGTATATTAACAAAACTAACCATGAATCATATTGTCCCCAGCGACCACAGTAAAGCGCGCTCGCTCACAGAATGAGCGGCGCCAGTCAACGTTCGCGCGCACCACGCAGAGCAGGGACATACATCTCTCTATGCTGCCGGATTTGTCGGGTGAGTTCCACGCGTAGCGACATCTATAGCGCCACATGACTGGCTTGTTGGTCTAGTGGTTAGTGGCCCTGACTGCTATGCCGGAGGTCGTGGGCTCAATTCCCACCCAGGACAAAGGTTTATGTGATGATTGCGATCATTTGTTCTGTATCTGGATGTAAGTTGTATAATATTTATGTATTTAGAAATATATAAGTATGTTTATCAGTTGTCTAGTACTCATAGCATAAGCTTTCCTTAGTTTGGGACTAGATGGCGTTGTGTGATAGTTGTGGAATATTACATAGGAACTAAAATTCGAAATCCTGCATCATGTAATTACAGTTCTCAGCGAGATTTGAACACATATTTCTGAGATCTGACATAACACAAGTCTGGTCAGAGGATAATCCGTTTTCAACGAAGGTATGTATATGGGATGTGACGGCTTAGTAACTGCGATTCGCTGAGTTGCAATTTTGATGAAATACGGGAGCGCGAGCGCAAGGCTCGCCAGTCGCTTACGTTACACCGTCCCGCCTCGACACATACATACGTACGTAGTTAGTAATAACGAACTATTGTGGAGTCAGAATTAAAGACATTTATTTCATTGTAGTCAAGTCTTCATTAATCTATATATATAAAAGGAGAAACTGACTGACTGACATATCAACGCACAGCCGAAACTACTGGGCCTAGGAACATGAAATTTTGCACAAGGCTTCTTTTTATGACGTAGGCGAGCACTAAGAGAGGATTTTCCAAGATTCACTCCCTAAGGGGATAAAACGGGGGTCCAAAGTTTGTATAGAGAATCATACCTACTTTTATGCGGGCGATGCCGCTGGGAGAAGCTAGTCATCCGATAGTATAAGGAACACCCACAACAGGGACTTTACCAACTAAAACTAGACTTGTAGAGCTACACTTGATCCACGCCACGCGACGTCGTTCTACGTACAAATCAGGCGTGTTACACGTGTGCGTCGGTCTAATGTAGTTCTAGCTTAAGAATTATCTGTTTGCAACGAAAGAGATTCCAACACACAATATTACCGCCAAAGCTGAAACCGACTAGATTTCTACATCACTGACGTAAAAATACCTCAATTTTACTCAATTACTGACATAGTTACAAAAACTCATGGGAATGAACTTGATCAATTAACGCGCTCCCAACAACGGTTCAGGGTTTGGTGCTATCATCATTATCAGTTGTGTTTTTACCGTTATTCAGAAACGTGGGTTTTGGTGTCTACTCGTTTTTAGAATAGAAAAAAAAATACTTTAGAAAATAGATACATATACGTGTGTGCTTATAGTAACGTTGGCGAGTTTTAAGTTGTGTCAAAGTGATTTATTTATTTATTGAATACATATGTCGTGGCCAGATCTTAGAAATTTATCACTTCATGATATGGCCAAGTGAAACTGGCCAAATCGTTTTTAACGTTAAAGTTTGATGATATTTCAATCTTCGTTTGGCCTACTTTAGATCTTTTATTATCATAGAAATCCTACATTAAAGATATGGCCAAACCAGGATTGACATTTATCTATTTATTTTAGGAAACTCAACAGTTTATTTGTAAAGTTACATGGGCTAAGAAGGCTCACCCACTATCAATGAACAGCCCAATGTAGCTGCGTATAGATCATGTAAAAGTGAAGTCTGCACACGCTGCACATAGATAGCGAAATGATGACAATTATCTCTTAAATCAATTACAGAGTTTCACGGCATTTATAAAACTAGTTTAACTACAAAGTGGTGCAAGGAAAGAATAAGAAAAAAAAGATTGAAAGGGTAAAAATAGACCATTAAGGAATATTATTACAATCTATCAGGAAGAACAAAATATAAAATCGTGAAATCTAAACAGTACGATTCAATTTACATTCAATAATTAGCGCTAGCGAGGAATGAGTTACGGTACAATTTGTCTACTAAACAATATCTGCTTAACTTGTTTCCGGTATGATTGTTTGGATAAAAGAAATATATCGACATATCACCAAATGTTAACGTTTAAACGATCTGGCCGGTTTTAGTTGGCCATATCATGAAGTGATCAATTCTAAGATCTGGCCACGACGTATACACAATAGGTGAGGGTAGTTGGCAGCCCACAAACCAGTGTTACCATAGGGATTCGTGTAAATTAACAACTGATTTGGGAAGCATATCCTGTGTAGGAAAAGTTATGGGGTCATTCAAGTGTTCCTTAAGCTATTAGGCATCAAACAGAGGGGTCATCGCTTTGCTTATTTCGGCGGGTCCCAAGAATAAAATCGTATATGAAAAATTATCGATTTACGGTATGAGGTTTTAAAGTTCTGTGTAAAGTTCTATTGGTTATTTCAATAAGTAAAAGGATGTAAAACAAAAAAAAAATAGTGCCATATAGTTTTTAGTAGGTATGTACAAACGTAATATAGCCAGTAGATTTTGCCTTTTTTAGTATTCCGTACCTCAAAACCAAAAAACGGAACCCTTATAGGATCACTTTGTTGTCCGTCCGTCAGTCTGTCTGTCAAGACCCTTTATCTTAGGAACGCGTGGCCGTTTATGTCGCAAAAAAATGTGTATTTCGACTCTCTAAAGAGAATCAAAATTCATAGGGTACTTTCCGTTGACCTAGAATCCTGAAATTTGGCATGAAGCAAGGTCTTATAGCACAAGTATAGAAAAAAATCTGAAAAATTTTCGTAACTGAATTTGGGAATTTAACTGTTTTCATAGGTAAGTTTGTACGGAACCCTCAGGGCGCAAGTCCGACTCGCACTTGCCTGGTTTTTGCTCTTGGGACCCATCAATTGGATTTATGGACGAGTTTCTGAATTGAATGTTTTGAATGAAGTACTTTCCAAACCCTACTTTAATACCAAACTTTGACAGATTTCCCTCTCCCTACCTACTGTCGATTACTCTTTCAGTTGTTGTTTTTTTGTTTTGTAAAACGCATGTTGTGAGTTTACACTTCATTTATTCCTACTAAACTGAAATTTCGATTAGTTTTAGTGGTGTTTCATTTGACGTTTCTGCCTCCAACTGCGATCCTGGGTCCGATTCTAACTCCAATTCCGGTTCCGATTACAATTCCAATTCTAGATCCGATTACAATACCGGTTCCGATTACAATTCCGTTAAACTAAAACCTCCGCTGCCAAATTAATTTCCAATATAACCACTTCTATTTAAATCTCTTGTTTATATTGTTGTCTATGTTTTTTTTTTTAATCAGTTTTTTATTTATAAGCCGTAATTCCTCCAAGCTATAATAAATTATAAATATAGTGATTACGTCGTATTTTTTATTGTCTTTTTCTGCAAATGTTTACGTAAAGGAGGGCGGGGGTGGGTTTCGTTTACTTTGAGCTGACAAGGGGAGGGTTTTTTTTTTACTTACGTAACACTGGAATAGCTCCTAACTAACATTGAAATAGAGAAGGAGTGATATTCAGTCTACCACAGTTCTTTGGAATTGTCTGAACAGACTTTGATGAGATTTCACAAAAATGGCGAGGTACATAAGGCAAAGGAAATTCGCTCGTGTCGCAAGCATGCACATAAAGAAACTTCGATTGTCAGCTAGGATCAACTGTGATGGTAAGTTGTGTGTTAGGAATCGGTTAACGCAGCCTTGGAACGTAAAGAACAACGGAAAAAAGTGGGTTTGGACGGCAAAAGTCAAACACTCTCTCACTCCACCCAGACCGCCAGAAATTATTTTTAAATGATAAATGATATTTATTTTATAAATAGGTTTAAAAACACTTTTACAGGTCAATTTTCTTTTTTCGTCATTTTTAAACTAGATGAGGCCGGTGTTTCCTAGCTGACTACCCTGAGAAGAAACACCGGAACAAACTCAGGGGTCAAAGTCTCTTTTAAAGTCCATACATTAAATATGTAATGGTCAAATCACATGAGAAGCATGCAGATTTGTCTTAGATGGTCTTTTGAAGAAAGAACCATACAAATTTGAGTGGACCTGTCCAGTCAAGCAGACAAGCATTTGGTTATATCCCACACAAAACATTGAAAAAAATATCCCAATTTTATATATAATGATAAAATTCTAAATATAAAATATCATAGATCAAAATGATGTCAACTGTGTTTAGTGTCTAGTGTCTATGGTGCAGCACAGTTATTGTTTGTTTGGTTTGCACATGGCCCGACAGATGACTATTTTTTATTGTGCGTCTATTTGGGCAGAATAAATATGTTTTCTTTCTTTCTTTTCTTTCAATTGAGAGAGGTTGCTCTTTCTCTTTTTACAATCAAATTTAAGGCAGTTTTGCTCAATTCATTCTTTATAATAATAGTAATTTATTATATCGTCATCATCTTCCTGCTGGTCGGGGCAGCACGATTTTTTTCTTCCATTCTGTCCTCTCACTCGTCACGCTCATTTTTCTTTCATATCACTTCTCACACAATCCATCCATATTTCTTTGGTCTCCCTCGTTCTCTCCATACATCCATATGTGTCCTCATAACTCTTTTAGTAACATGCGTTTCATCCCTCCTCTTTACATGGCCATACCAAGACAAACGATTCCCTTTCAACTTTTCCTTCTCTTGGTATTTATTATACCAAAAATTTTTTTTTTTCGGTGGGTCATTAAATCATCTTATGACATCGCTCGCTCTTGGGCGGAGCGGGAGATAGTGTCAGACTTTTACTGACTAAAAACCCACTCCTGTTCCTTCGTTACCTTTCGTACCAGGGCTGAGTCTTCCTTTCAGAATCAGACCCTTGGCCGTATACTTTGTGTAATTTATTTCATCACCACTACTCTCAAAAAGATGAAGGAAACCATCGAGAAGAAACCAGCATGTTCTAAAACCAAAAATTCGAAGACATGTGACATTCAACAACCCGCACTGGGCCCGCGTGGTGGATTACGGCCGGAATGGGCCGTAATCCACTAATCTCTTCTAGAGAGGAGGCCTGAGTCCCAGCAGTGGGGACATTAAAAGGCTGATTATGCTATGCTTTGCTAAGATTAATATAATTTTACTTGTTTTGATTCTTTCAGAGAACCTGTCAAACGAGGAGCGAACATGGGAGGAGATCATGCAGATCAAGGCGATGCCGGTGCCCATGAACCAGAAAAGGGAACGGAAGGCTAGACTACAGGTATGTTCTAAAACGGAAAACTATAAATTAATTACAGAACCATTGATTAAAACATAACAAAAAACATAATTTCAGACTTTGAATGTCCATATTATGTTAGTGGCTGAAACTTAAAACTAAGTTAGTAAAAAAAAACCCTGTGATTAATTTTATCGAAAGAAAGAAAGAAAGAAAGAAAAATATTTTATTTGGCGCACATACATAGATACACACAATGTAGAAAAACATTCGAACTCATCGGCGTGAAACACTCGACAATCCAAAGTTGCAGAGAGAAAAAGATTTTAGAACTTGCATATGTATGTAAGTACATTTTGAGACAAGTTCAAACTTGTATCATCGTACACGAGCCTTTGTTTTTGTAATGATTAGTTTGACACACACTTCCGTACGAATTGGTTTGTTTAGTTAAGTTTCAGTTACTGTTACTCTTTCGCAAATACTCCTTTAAAAAGTTCGAACCATTTGATATTTCGAACTCTTATAATTAATTCGTAACATTTTAAGAGTCCCTCGATTTTCGATTTAACGAGACTCGACTGTATTATAGAAATAGTATTCGCGTGTCACTAGACAAGTTGTTGGACAATTTAACAGCGTTGCGCGGCATGTTGGGGGACAATTTATCTCCTAATGTATCCGAGGCTTTAGGCTAAGGGCTATATTTCAACGGGACACCATGGCGGCGTAACCAGTCGCGCCACCGTGGAATCCGTAAGCTACTAAACTAGACACCATACAAACACCAGAGTCGCCACACCACACTGAGACAGTATCAAAATGGACCTGGTGGGTCGTTACTGGCGTCCGAGTGAGTGAGACACCTCACTCCTCTTCGGTCCGGACTAAGCGTTTCGCCTCGTCGTTTATACCGCGTAAATCGAAGAACTGGAACAATTTGTCTGCTGCGGTCTTCCCATCCGATTATAATTTAGGTGTCTTCAAGGCTAGAGTAAATAGGCTCTAAATAAACTAGTGCGCCTCACCATCAACAATTGCATCACTGCTTACCATCAGGTGGGATCGCAGTCAAGCAATAGTTTATATCAAAATAATAAAAAATAAAATTAATAAAAGACACCATACAGCTTTATAGTAATTAGTAGTGGCGCGACCAGTAACATTCGGTGCACGCGTCCGAGCTGGTCGCGCCGCCAAATTGTATGCTCAACCAAACGGACACCAGGTGAGTAACTCTCTATAGAGCTGTATACATTTTGTAGCGGCGACTGGTCGCGCCGCCATGGTGTCCCGGTGAAATATAACCCTAGCAATCGACATTGCATAAAAAATATTGTCCCAACAAACATAATAAACCTTAATTTTATTCCGCAGAACGCCACAAAACTCCGTCTGCAAGGCTTCGAGCAACTTCAATGGCGGCAACGAAAGGTGTGGCACCGATTCCGAATACGATTCTCCGAAATAGTTGGCAAGCTAGAACTGTGGCAGTCTCCTATGAGGGAAATTGAAGGCAAGTTCGGTACAGGAGTCGTCTCCTACTTCCTCTTCCTCAGGTGGCTATTATTCTTAAACATAGCCATTTCCACGTTAATAATTATCTTCATGATACTACCAAAAACTTTGCTCACCGAAGCAGACACTACATGTGAAGATTATTCTAGTAATTCTACTGAATGCTGCTCCAATTATTATCTGACAAAGAATTTGTCAGATTCCAATGTTTTCCTGGACGTCATTCAAGGCACGGGATGGATGGAGAGGACCATCCTCTTCTATGGAGTCTACTCCGATCAAATCTACAAATACTATGTCAAAAATGTATTCCAAAGTGAGCTTTATTTCAATATGCCCATGGCTTATATTCTTGTGGCTATTTCTTGGGTTTTATTGTCCTTGATAGCTATAGTAAAAACTGCTGCCAAAGGATTTAAAGAGAGGCTCGTTGAAAATGAAGGTCAGTTTTATAAATATTGTAATTTAGTTTTCGGAGGATGGGATTTCTGCATTCAGAACGACAAATCTGCTAAAATTAAGCACAAAGCGTTGTATAACGAAATTAAAGGATATTTGGAAGAAGAGAAATATAATGAAGAGAAACAACTACGAACAAGAGAATCTCAAATTCTGATTTATTTCAAAAGATTACTTATAAATATAATTGTTTTCATCATCTTAATAGCTTCAGGAGTTCTCATATATTTCGCGTTCAATTATTCAACAAATAGATTGAGTCAGCTTCCTGAACAGAATGATGAAACCATCAATAACTTTGGAAATACAAATATTAATGTAACTCGTGCTGAAAAATTAACTCTAAGTCTTTATAAAGAAGGTGGGATGTTCTTTGAACAGCTAGAAAACACTTTACTAGAATTTCTTCCCTTCTTGTGTATAGTAATTTTAAATTTAATAGTACCAGAGATTTTTAGTTATTTAATACCATTTGAGAGTTACACTCCTGCGCATGTCCTTATCATCAGTTTACTAAGGACTGTATTATTGAGGCTATCATCTTTGGCTGTCTTATTGAGCCAAATGTACTCCTATGTAAGAGACAACGGATTTGTCTGTTCCTATGTCAATGAAACCGACGAAAATTCTTCAAAATTAGATTGTTGGGAGACATATGTAGGACAACAACTGTATAAGCTCATTCTGACAGATTTCGCAGTACAATTCGTCACGACGTTCTTCATTAACTTGCCCAGAGCGTTTGTGGCACGACACACCAATAGTCGCTGCTTCAAAATCATTGGGGAACAAGATTTTTATTTACCGAAACATGTTTTGGATATAGTTTACACACAAACTATTATATGGATGGGCTCATTCTTTTGCCCATTCCTACCCATAATTGGCACAATATTTTACTTTTTAATTTTCTATATCAAAAAGTTTACTTGCCTGACAAATTGCACCCCGTCTCCTGTAGTATACAAAGCATCAAAATCTAAATCTCTATTCATGTCTGTACTTCTTCTAGGATTCATAGCTTCAATCACTCCAGTAGCGTACTCGGTAGCAGAAATATTCCCCTCAATAAACTGTGGTCCATACCGAGGTTATAACAATGTATGGGAATTTGTTATAGAAACTTTCGACGGATTCCCTTTCCTCGTAAGGGAATTTATATTCCGTTTGGGAACGTCGACGTTTGCTGTTCCAGCATTTGCTGTGCTGCTATTCTTTTTGTACTATTACTGGGCTGTAGCAGCCGCAAATAGGCATATGGTGACGGTTCTGAAGAACCAGCTGGTTCTAGAAGGTCACGATAAACAGTTTCTACTAAATAGGCTCAGCGCATTTATCAGGCAGCATCAGAAACGGTGCGAGAGGAGGAATCGAGCTAGTTTTGCTGATGATGACTCAATTAGACAGAGTTCTAGGTAAAATATTGTGGTTATCGATAGGTAAGATAGTTTGGTCTGATAGTTTAAAATGTTTGGTTCATACTATAGTGCAAAAATCGCTACAGAATTTATCAGGTCCTAAAATAATACAATGCGTTCCAAATTAGAATAGGATCGATTGCCATGTTGTGACGTCACGTCTTACTGTCAAATCCAAGAATGATTATGGTGAGCAAAACAAGTAATTTTTAAAATCTAATTTATTTATGAACTGTGGAAAAAAAAGTTAAATCAGAATCCTGTTCATTAATTTTGCTCATCTCTGAGTTCTTCAATTTTGCCCAATTTCTTGCGATTTGACAGTATGACGTGACGTCACAACATGGCAATCGATCCTATTCTTATTTAGAACGCATTGTACTCGTACTTACAAACTGTGTGAATTGAAATTCTCGTTGAAAATCTAAATAAGAGATTGTCTATAGTTTTAAAACAATACTTAATCGTATTTATTTATATTCATATTGGTACCTACGAGTACTTACCGTAACAATTTAAAGAGGTACTTTATTGCTGTTTTCATCTAAAATAATTGTATCAGAACAATAATCGGGTACCTATTTTCCTGTATTATTTTTGATACAAGGTGCAGTTTTGTTTCTGCAAAAAAATTCAGCAGGTAATTATGTTACTGATATTTGCCCTGAATTAACAATAAAAAAAGGAAGGTATTTTATTTAAATCCTATTCCTATTTACGGAAATCGGTAAAAGCGTTTCGCAGAGTAAGTGGGCGGAGCCTCATACAAGCTGTCGCACTCACCCACACAGTGGCATGACGCGCGATAAATCGCAACGGGTGTATATGTTTTTTGAAAATATTTATTAAGAGTGTTATTAACCAGGAATTATTATATGATTATTATTTACGAGCTTTATAACAACCTCCTGAAATTTTGTACAGTTTCAAAACTGCATTTTGTATATTAAACAAAAAATAATAATTAAAAGAAATCATTTTAAGATGGGTTTTTTTCACTCGCCTATCGTCAACATCGAGCATGGTTTAAAAGCTTGTTACTTCATTTAACACAATCCAACGCGATGTTTGTAGAAAGAGCAACGCGAAAAAAAAGAGATAACGCCTGAAAACTCAGTTAGCATTCGGTAATTCCGTGATTTACTCGAATATTTTACGAAACTTGTTCAAGGAAATACGTGTTTTTTTAAACCCTTAAAAGTTAAAAAAAAAAATATTGTCGTCATTCAGAATCTTGATTAAATTTACAAGGCTTCTATTGTTATACTTTTTTGACTTTTTTAATTTTTGAGTAAATTATGAAGTGTCAAGTTCATGTAAAATAGCAGATTTTCAGAGGTTTTTACTGGATTAGTTTTACATACAAATTTATAAATTGATTTCAGTAAAAGCCTAGAATAATGTCCACAAGATACAGTGTTTCCAAAATATCTATTGAAAAATGTGTAATAACGTCATAATCGCGTAAAAGCGGTTGTATGATAAACAGTGAAAATGTATGTCGAGTTGGATACCCTTAAAAACAACAATTAGCATTTCAATTATTTTTTTAAAATGATATAAACGTGTGGTTGACTGCGATCCCACCTGATGGCAAGCAGTGATGCAATCATTGATGATGAGGCGCACTAGTTTATTAAGAGCCTATTCACTCTAGCCTTGAAGACACCTAAATTATAGTTGGACAGGAAGACCGCAGCAGGCAAATTTTTCCAGTCCTTCGATGTACGCGGTATAAACGACGAAGCGAAACGCTTAGTCCGGACCGTTGAAGTGGTAATGTGCCCAAAAGACTGGCGGCATTGCCACGCTGTATGGCAATGTCGTGTTGTGCTGGTGCTGCCGCTGCGGCTGCGGAGAACCTCAAGCGGCGAAAATATAATAACCTTGTTGGAAGTTATATTTTCGAACCGTTTGGGGTTGAAACTCTCGGTTCGTGGGGTCCGAGTGCTCACAAGTTGTAAAAAGATCTGTCAAAACGTCTAGTTGACACTTCGCGTGACCCAAGGGCTGGCTTTTACCTCGGACAGAGGATAAGCATTAACAATGTTAATTGTTAAGGTTCCGTACCAAAAGGGTTAAAACGGCCTCCTATTGCTACGACTCCGCTGTCAGTCTGTATATCACCAGAATATTTCACAAACCGTGATGATACAACACTTGAAATTTTCACAGATGATGTATTTCTGATGCCGCTATAATAACAAATACTAAAAACATACAACAAACGTGATTTTTTTTCCGATTTTTGCTACGGACGAGTCCGACTCGCACTTGGCTGATTTTTTAAGTAGACGATAATAGCGACCCGATATTTGAACTATAGTATGAACCATACAATAAAAGTTAATTAGCTAATAATTTTATAAGTGACTATGAAGTTAAGTAATGTAAAGTATTTTATGCCCCTCGCCATCGGCGACTTTTTGTAGCGATGTTGTCGCACGTTTCATAAGCGCGCATCGCTACTAACGCGCGTTAGTCGCATTTGCAAGCGGTATAGAAAAGATGCCAACGCGCTACTAACGCGCTACAGCATCGCGACTGTATCGATGTAAATGCGCTACAGCATCGCTACTAACGCGAGTTAGTCGCATTTGTAAGCGGTATAGAAAAGATGCCAACGCGCTACAGCATCGCTACTAACGCGCGTTAGTCGCATTTGCAAGCGGTATAAAAAAGATGCCAACGCGCTACAGCATCGCTACTAACGCGCGTTAGTCGCATTTGCAAGCGGTATAGAAAAGATGCCAACGCGCTACAGCATCGCTACTAACGCGCGTTAGTCGCATTTGCAAGCGGTATAGAAAAGATGCCAACGCGCTACTAACGCGCTACAGCATCGCGACTGTATCGATGCGAACGCGCTACAGCATCGCGACTGTATCGATGCGAACGCGCTACAGCATCGCTACAAAAAGTCACCGTGGGTGAAGGGCCTTAGCATTTTTCTGAGGTTGCCATTATTTATTCTTCCAACTAGTATATTAATGCCATGAGTATACTACATAGATAAATAGTACTGCACTACCTATAAACATACCTTATATATAATAATATCACACAACGCCGTCTAGTCTCAAGCTAAGCAGAGCTTGTTTTATGAGTAATAGACAACTGATAGACATACTTATATGTTTCTAAATACATACATATTATAGTTAAATTACACCCAGGCACAGAACAAATGATCGTGCTCATCACAAAAACATTTGTCCTGGGTGGGAATCGAACCCACGACCACCGGCATAGCAGTCAGGGCCACTAACCACTAGACCATCAGGCCAGTCAAATATATGCATGCTTTTTTTATTTTTGCTAAGTTAACTCTTTAACTGCTTGCTTCGGATTTGTCTGACGAGTGTTTTCGTGTCTTATTCGCCAGGGTCGTGTGTTCGCGACTGGGTACTCCATCTCGTTTAGCTCTTCAATCCCCATAGGTGACAGAAGAGCTGACGAGATGTAGAGTATTTGGTCGTGGATGTGCGACCCTGGCGAAATAAACGCAAGTCTTTGTCGAATATATTCGACGTAGACGGTTAAGGGGTTAAATACTTTTTAGCTCTGGTAAACAAATATGAAAAAATAATTAAAATATCATCATCAACAACGGAAGTTATAAAGCTTCAAAGCTGCTATTATAAAAGAAAAGTCCGACATGGTCTATGACAACCAAGGGCATGACACCCGAACGGCCGCTATAAAAACGTTGTTTTTTTAGGGTTCCGTACTTCAAAAGGAAATCACGGAATGGTGGATGGTTTTATTTTCAACTCGATACATCCACGCGTTCCCGAAATAAAGGGTCTTGACAGACAGACGGACAACAAAGTGATCATATCAGTCTTACGTTTTTTCCTTTTGAGATATGGAAACCTAAAAACAAGCTTTATTATTTTTATTATCTGTAAACTTTGTAACTTTCAAATATTGCAGTGACGTAATCTGGAAGATATACACGTTTGAAATCATAATTTAGGGTCAGATTCGAGTTTTTTTTTTATCGAACCAACTAACTTATATTATGTTTTGACTTTTACCCAGCGGTTGGTCATATGGTCAATTTTAATAGTATATTTTTTCATGGTGTTCTCTTTTATATTTGTGAATTTCCAGAGGTTCAAAAAATTTCAAAATGAGTACAACCTCGTCTTAATGACCCTTTAGTTGTTCCTATCAGGAAACACAGATGCTAGTGTAAGTGGTAAGGGTCGAAGGCTACTGGGGCCTAAGGTCTGCTTCTGAAAGGAAGACTCGGCCCTGGTATAAAAGGCAACGAAGGAATAGGAGTGGGTTTTTAGTCAGTAAAAGTGATGTCATTGGATGATTTTCACAACTACAAAAAAAAAAGTATAAGTGGTGCAATACTGTTTTATTCAATGTATGTTTTAGTCAGTTTCTGTGCTATTTTCTCTAGAACTTAAGTGTAAAGCTCAAATAATTTCAAATTTCGTGAATTTCCGCTAAAAAGGAATATATACGTACTTTAGTGATACCGCAATTAACGCGATTCATTGACGACCTAAAGTGAACTGTTAAAGGAAGCTGTATACGGTGAGGATTATCATCATTTCAGCCGATAGACGTCCACTGCTGGACATAGCCTTCCCCCAAATGTAGCCACAATGAACGGTCCTGTACGTCTCGCATCCATCGGATTCCCGCAACCTTCACCAGGTCATCAGTCCACCTTGTAGCCTTCCATAACTGCGTCTTCCGGTACGCGGTCGCCACTCCAGAACCTTTCGACCCCAACAGCCATCTGTTCTGCGAGCAATGTGTTCATGTCACTTAAGTTTGGCGATTCTTCGTGCTGTGTCGGCAACCTTGGTTCTCCTGCGGATATCTTCATTTCTGATTTGATCACGCAAGGAAACTCCGAACATAGCCCTTTCCATTGCCCTTTGGGTGACTTTGAGCCTTCTGATGAGGCCCATTGTGAGCGACCACGTTTCGGAACCATATGCCAGCAATGGCAACACGCACTGGTCATAGACTTTCGTCTTGAGACACTGTGGTATATTGGACGAGAAGGTATCGCGCAGCTTCCCGAACATGTGTTTCCCGAATGGCATAGGGTGTATAGCACCATCCTTGTTTCTTGCTCACACGCCAGACATTTTAACACATCATGGTGTGTTTAGTTTATATTGCGGTATTCATTTATTATTTATAATAATTATTGCAAGTTGCGAAACCAACAGCGAAAAATAATTCATGCATTTCCTTTCTTCATTTTGAAATTGAAGAAAATCTTAAGTTTATTTTGTGTCTTATTTTATCATCTTCAGATAAATTCCGATTAGTTATCCGATAGATAGTGGCTGAAACTTGGCGAAATAGTGTTTTATAGACCAGTCTTATACTCAATGTGAGTGCGTTTTCCCTGTTCAAAACATGAGCCACACACGATAGAGTGCCCTAAGTGCAGTAACATCTACTGCCCCCTTAGGCAAGTTACAACCGTTTTGTTTCTCTTTTCGTCGATCGCCTCGAGTAGGCCACGCCTCCGATTCCTTTATTCTGACGTCATCTCAACGCTTAGTCACGTGGTCAGAACAAAGGAATAGGAGGCGTGGCCGACTCGAGGCGATCAACGAAAAGAGAATTGAAACGAAACGGTTGTAACTTGCCTTACGTTGGGTAACTGCTTGAGCCCAAAGCGGTTTATCAAGTTTACTTCTTTTCGAAACGATAGTTTTCGAAACGGTAGTTTCGAAAAGAAGAAATTATTGAAATAGACCCACACCTTTAAAATTCAATGTATGACTAATTCTTGCCACAGATGACTTTGAAACTCGCTATATTGTGCCATAAAATAAAATTAACTAATTTTTTTTTGTCAAATGTTAAGTAAAACTGTCTTTTTGCATTTTATTAACTAAATTCCTTGAACTTCTTTTTGTAGAACTCCACAGTTAAGACTGATAATATATTTAATTAAAAAAGAAACTACTTTTGATCAGACTTGTAATTGTCACCGTAAAATTGTAAATACCGTTAGATACATATTGTGATTTAACAGTACACAATATACAGTACAGTTTGTGATTTACAATCTTTCGACAGTTTACAATCTTGCGAGATAGATTATAATCTAACGGTATTTACAATTTTACGGTGACATGATTATCAGTAGCAAAAGTTTCTCACATATCCAGGGCCCTCTCAACCACGATTCCTTGTACTTACTAAGTACTGTGCAAAGACTTGAAACATTATAGAAGTTGATTCATTTAAGGATTGTCGATTTTTTAAATTAATCTTTGACTGCCACAGTCACGTATACATGACAAAGCAAAATGTGTCCAGCACGCCACAGTCACGACTATGTAACAGACTTAAACGCTAATAAATTTTATAAGAAAGAATTGTTTTTCTTATTAGAATGAAATGAGGGTTTTCTAGAATGACTTTCACCAGGTGGTAGGTGCCGGGACCTGACGACTCAGTTTGGACCAGGCACCTGTCAAAACAATTGTGATAATGACATTAGTTTTTTTTTTTAATTGATATGAACTAATGCTTGACTGCGTCCCATCTGATAGTAAGCAGTGATGAGATCGTTGATGGTGAGGCGCACTAGTTTATTAAGGCCGATTCACACCGAGGCAGGCAGCGACGTGGAAAGCACTTTTAGCGTGAAATAATTTTAAACTTTATCTACATACTTAAAGACCAGTATCGCTTGAAAAGCAAGAAAAGGTCGCGAGGTCGACTGCAAGCGGAGCGGCCATTCCGGTTTGACTCGGCCCTAAAGAGCTTATTCACTCTAGCTTTGAAGACACCTAAATTATAATCGGACGGGAAGACCGCAACAGGCAAATTGGCATAGTTAGACATCAACGTCAAACGTTAGACATCAAGTCATGTATAAGTTCTCAAAAGTAGAAGACCTCGGCTAAGTAGGGCCATCTGGTGATGTGAAAACCCTTATTGCCGAGTTCCATTAGCGCAGAGCAAGCTTTTGTTATTTTGACATGTCAGTGAAAAGTTTAATATCGACTAGTACTAACCACTACTTGTAACTTTAATTATGTATCACGACTTGTCTTATCTTCCTTATTTTCTTGTCTCGAATGGTGAAAATTCGAAATAAATATTGTCACAAAATGAAACATAATTATTTAGTATTCAAAACAAAAAATTTATAATTATTATAGTATATTTGATCTGTTTAGTTAGATATGACTATGTGATTTTTCCTGAAAATCCTTATGGCCGAATTCCATTGGCGCAAACCAAGCTTTTGTTTTTTCGACATGTCAGTGAAAAGTTTAAAATCGAGTATAGTAACTAACTAACCACTACTTGTAACTTTAATTATGTAACAAAACTTGTCTTATCTTCCTTATTTTCTTGTCTCGATTCAAGACGAATGGTGAAAATTCGAAATAAATATTGTCACAAAATGAAACGAAATTATTTAGTATTTAAAACGAAAATTTTATAACTATAGTATATTTGATCTGTATAATGAAATATGACTAAAGGTAGGCGCACAATATGTATAAAAAATATGATTATATTAATCGGCAAATGTTTTTTTTTTTTGTCACATGCATACTTAATCCTGTGTCAAAATGAAGACTGTATTGTAAAATTGTTTATTTATTTAAAAAAATCTACGTCTTGCTCAATTGAGTCTGACTATATACTATAGCAAAGTTATTTAGATGATTTTTAAAAGTCTTTTGTCATTTATATGCTCACAATACATTTTTTTAAATCTATTTATTAATATTTTATTCTTAAAACTCGTAACTGAGGCTCTCTTTTGTAAATCTGTACATAAATACATAGCATTTATTAGTATATAAGTACATAAATAATTTAGTGATCTCAATATAGAATCATTGTATGTTTAGGATGACGCGATAATCGTGAACTATAGTTTTTAGGCTTGATATTGTTTGTCCTTATGCATTATTCAGGGTAAGATTCATACATTGGACTTTGATTTTATAAGTAAGTTAGCATTTCATGCATATAAGGGATTTTGTTTCTTTTCTATCGACGATCGATCAGTACCAAAAAAAATGTGACGAAGCGAAGGTAAATTGCTTCCAATTAGTCACGGATTTTTTTAAAAAAAATGTGTAATATTATTATCCAAGCCCTTGAATAATAAATAACCTAAAATTAAAGAGAATTAAGTAACTTAAAAATTTTCAAGCGTAAATATTCAAGATGTCCTGGGACGAAGGCAAAGAAGGAACAGGAGTGGGTTTTTAGTCGATAATAGTTTGACACTATCTCCCACTCCACCCAAGGCGTGATTTGTCATTAGATGATTTTTCCCACCTAAAAAAAAAGCGTAAATACGTTATTAACATTGATTTTCGAAAAACAAGCGAATGCCTATAGAAAAGAACATCCCATATGAACTTTATTCTTGGTTGAAAGGTTCATATTCGCGTGAAAGTTTTACCAACATTCGCTTTACAAATATTAACCTTTTAACCGCCTACATCGGATATTATATCCGACACTCGCGTTTATTTCGCCAGTGTCGCACATCCACGTCCAAATACTCCATCACGTCAGCTCTTCTGTCACTTAAGGAAATGAAGTGCTAAACGAGATGGAGTACCCAGTCGCGAACACACGACCCTGGCGAATAGGACACGAAAACATCGTCGGATTAAAGGTTCAATATACAAAGTCACAGTACGGTGTATGAATCATATTCATTATTTTATACTTAAGTACAATTTTGTATAATGTACCTATGTTTAGAAAAATGCAAAACATTATTTTCATTGATGATGTGAATAATATCTAGTCTACCATTATCATCATCATTATTGCAGCTGAAAGACGTCCACTGTTGGACATAGGCCTCCCCCAAGTGTCGCCACAATGACCGGTCCTGTGTGTCTTGCATCCATCGGATTCCCGCGACCCTCACCAGGTCATCGGTCCACCTTGTGGGAGGCCTTCCAACGCTGCGTCTTCCGGTACGTGGTCGCCATTCTAGAATCTTTCGTCCCCATCGACCATCTGTTCTGCGAGCAATGTGCCCTGCCCACTGCCACTTAAGTTTGATGATTTTTTGGGCTATGTCTGTAACTTACCATCATAGAATTATTTATTATACAACATGTAACAAGAATAATGCACAGCCTTATGACTTGATATGCAATATATGCAATCCTTTTCCATTCAAAATCTTTTTATTTCACTTAAGCCTACACGGGCACTTATAAAATGTCAGAAGCTCTCAAAAGCAGAAGCAGAAGAAGAAGAAGAAGTTCGTTTACCATGTAAAAGATACGGCAAGAAACTCCATGGTTACTCTTTAAAAAAAACTAGCTTTTGCCTTCGCCCTTGTATATAAAATATAGCCTATGTCACTCAGGAAAAAGCATCTTTCAGCCAGTGAAAAAATTTTCGCAATCTGACTAGTACTTTCAGAGATTACTTTTTTTTATTAGAAACTTTACCTCTGATAATATTAGTGTAGATGTTTGTTTTCCTTAAACTATAAATTAGAACAGTAAAGATACAGTTTTCACGACATTTTTACAGTTATAAGGAATGCCGATGAGTCGTGGTACTCCAGGAGCGCGTTAACAGTAATAATGAATACGATGAACGTAATAAAGAATTGGGTATGAGTACAGAATCGTGTTTTTTTGACAAATCGCTCCAGTTGCCTTTCAATATTTGGCTGTATACCAATTAGAAAATTAAGTTACAAACATAATTCAAACACTGAAATTTTTAGGAGATTTTTTTCCACTTTTTTTTACTGTTTAAACCTTCCCCGGACTATCTCGAACATTTCAAGACCAAAATTAGCCAAATCGGTCCAGCCGTTTTTGAGTTTTAGCGAGACTAACGAACGGCTTTTCATTTTTATATACTTAAATAGATAATCAACAATTTTTTATGATAAAAAAGTTACCTACTTTAAAAATAGCTGAAATCGATTCTGTAGCCTATTCTGAAGATAGTATTTTCTGTATAATTATGCATTTAATATGTTACATGTTGTATAAAATACAGTTGAATAACCTACTTTTTTGCAGTCGGTTAAAAAAAGTTTGAGCATTTTTGAGTCTCAAAACTGTAGACAACGT
Source organism: Mythimna pallens (assembly GCA_961205895.1). Classification (NCBI taxonomy): domain Eukaryota; kingdom Metazoa; phylum Arthropoda; class Insecta; order Lepidoptera; family Noctuidae; genus Mythimna; species Mythimna pallens. Next base: position 13,164,222 of record OY540849.1, on the reverse strand, counting down.
AAATATTGTATGAAAAGATTCTATCATACATATTTTATTTTTCTTCAACTTAGTTCTTTAGACAATTATATAGTTTTATAATGATAAATATTGTATTGTAAGCCAGAATATGTGTTGCTATTTAGTTAATTTTTTATACGCATTTATGTAGAATCAAGTGGTAGTTTATATTAGGTATCGTTTTTTTTAATTAAATAAAATCAGTGTGTGTAAATTTTGGTATATTAAAATTTATTTATATTTTAGTGTAAAAAAATAACAAGTACAGGCAACCTCGCAACAGTAGTAACACTTTCGCTACGCAAATCGCCCTTATTAACATAGGCTTTGTAAATTAAATTGTTGCCTCTGATGCGCGATTGACTGTACATAAATCTTATTTATTAGTATTTTATCTTATTTTATATAAATTCGTCTTCCTTTTTGTCCAATGTTTGTAACGCAAGCGAAGTCGCAGGTTCTAGCGAATATTGTAAGTTTAAAATAAGAACTAAAAATGTTACCACAACACACTGCCATACACATCTAAATATTTATTAAAAATAATGATTATAAACATTAATATGAAAATAAACAATTGTACACTTTTTAAGCTTTTTTTTTTACTATACTACCCTTTTTTATTCCTCTGCGAATTTTAGATTTGGTCACGCAACCCTAAAAACGACAGCCCGAAATCATCTATCGGGCACTTGCCCACCAGACACAACACCCGATTTACATTACTTTCACATTACTAAGAATTACGAATGGTAAAAACAGGAATCTTAGGACTCCACTGTCCGTCTGTCACCAGGCTGTATCTCATGAACCTTTGATGCTAGACAGTTAAAATTTTCACAGATGATGTATTTCTGTTGCAGCTTTAACAACAAGTGCTAAAAACAAAAAAATAAATTGTGTAAATAAAAAAAAAAGTTATATAGATAATGGTACGAAACCTTCGTGAGGGAGGCCGACTCTCACTTGGCCGGTTTTTATAAACGTGTTGTCCCTTTGATGGTTATTCGTATTTGGAGGTATGCGGAACAGTGAGTAAAGTCCCACAAACCGGGTATTGTGTCTGGTGGGCAACTGCCCGATAGGTGATTTCAGGTTGTGTATTCAAATCGCGCGGAGAACTTTAATTGCGCGATGCAAGATTTCGTATTACTTGTAGTTCTTACGTGGCGCCATAGATATTGCTACTTAAATCGGAGATCGATGGTTCATGATGCTGGACCAGTGGAAGGTCGGTTCCAGTGGGTCGGATCCGAAAGCCGGTATGCCCCAGTGAGTCGGGGTGATGATGTCCCAGTGAGTCGGGATGATTCAGCAGGCTCCAGTGAGTCGGTGCGGTGCTCTGCGACGTAGGGCTTGACTGCTGGCGCCGACCTGGAGAGATTTTCTAACTCTATGTGACTGGCCGAATGTGCGGTGTGCTTAGCTAAGGTCGCTGATGAGGCTGAGGGTAATGACCAGGTAGGCATGCTGGTAGTCAGGATACCCTTAATAGCCGTGGGTGCTGGCTGTATGGCTCGCTGCTCGAAAGCTTGAGCAAGTAATGATGACATCACAAAGTAGTAGCTGCACGAAGGCTGCGCTGACGTTCATAGTCGAAGGTCACCAGTTTTGAGGTATTCGGAACAGAGAGTAAAAGTCCCACAAACCTCCGTGAATAGGGAGGATCCTCCGACCAGACGGGAGTTATGTCTGGTGGGCAGCTGCCCGATAGATGATTTCGGGCTGTCGTATATATTCAAATCGCGCGGTGAACTTTGATTGCGCGATGTAGGATTTCGCATTTCTTGTTGTTCAGTGACGCCATATATGTAATAATAATAATAATATTCCACAACTATCACACAACGCCGTCTAGTCCCAAGCTTAGTGAGTTAGCAGAGCTTGTGTTATGGGTACTAGACAACTGATAAACATACTTTTAGATTTCTAAATACATACATATATAGATAGATGTCGCTACACGTATTTTACAAATAACCCAGTATAGTGAAGTTCAAGTTAACGCTTTTTGAAATCTAACGTAAAAGTTAATTGAGGGAAAGTACGCATAGAAATTCGTAATTTTTGCGCATGGAAAAAACGTCTCAAATAAAACTCAATCATACATAACATAACTTTTATTATCAATATTATCTTGCAGTACACAAAGTACAAAACTAAATTATTCTATTTCGATATATTCTTGCTTTTATCTATATCTAAATATATATTATACTATAGTTCTATACTATATTAGGCTCACCTATGCAATATAAATTTTGTATAATCAAACCTAACTAACTACCCTTCAAATGCCCGACGAATATTGAAATATTTTTTTATGACGTAAAAATCTACATCGCGAATATAAATTATTTTTATGTGTGAAATATTATTGTTTTACAATCAGTCGGAGAATAGTTTGGAAACAAAAGATTTAAATGAATATTATATAACCTTCTAACTCCCTACGTCGGTTTTTTTTTATTTTTATTTATTTTTAAGATTATTTGACGTATTCTGTCTATTGTTGCCTGAAAATAAAGAACTATTATTATTATTATATATCCGACAAACAAAACACTGTCGCGTTTATTCCATCAGGTCGCACATCCACGACCAGATACTCCATCTCGTCAGCTCTTCTGTTACCTATGGAGATTGAAGAGCAAACACGAGCCTGATGAATAGGACCGGAAAACACTGGTCGGACAAATCCGACGCCAGCAGCTAAAGGTTTAATGGCAATTGTGGAAGTGACATCACAATTCGGCCAATAACACGTGTGACATATTTTTAGTCGATCAAACGCTTTTTATTAAAGTCGAATAGAAGAATTTCGACGCAGACTGTCACTACAGCTACATGACAAAAACTCATAAGCGTGAAACAGAGAAAAAAAAAACTTTACTTGGTGATTTTCAGTCAATCAAAAATCTTCTAACTCCTTTTCTTCTTTCTTCTTCATCTTCTTTCTTTCTTCTTCTTGATAATTAAATCTTCTTTAATTGTTACATCAACTATGATATAAAAATACAATCATCCTTATATGGAGGTATAATTCCTCTAGTTACAAATCAATTCAAAAGTACTTAGCGCCTGAGAATTTTAATTCCTTACATGACAAACAAAAATTGTTTTTAATATCTGGTATTAAAATCATTTTTTCGGCCAAATTAAGCTCTTGAAGGCCTCAAATCCATTTCCAGCAGGGAATGCCCAAATACCTTTGGTAGTAGTGAAGCAAATAGTTCGAGCGATGATGCGTACTTGCTCACTCTCGCCAGTCGGTCTTATTGAATGAACTAAAGAGCGACGGATCTGGGATCCAGTTCGCGTAGATCTTCCATCGATTACTCGACTCGAAGAATCGATTTTATAGGTCAAGATAAATCGATCTTAAACATTAGACCGATTCTGTGAATCGCTCTTATAGACTTGAAATCGAGATTCGATATTTTTCCTGCAGAATGTAACACATATATATATATATATATATATATATATAATTTAAAAACATCCAAAGGGTCTAGTTTCCTCAAGCTTGCCCGATTACTAACCAGTCATGTACTCAGTTCCTAAACGGAAACGAACGATCTTTAGAAATGCGATTTATTGCTGAATCGATTCTTTAGACTTCGATTTGAATCGATACAAAAATTTGATCTTTAGGAACGACATCTCCAGCCCTAACTACCTATTTCATTCGCGAACTACACAAGTGTACTAAACAAAACTGCCAAAATATAGGTATACAATGCCTATATAGGGTGACTGGTAATTAGTGACCGATACTTAAACACGTGATTGTACTCATGATTACAAACAACTTTCCCAAAGAAACTTTTTTTATATACTCACTAGTTTGTAGGTACATTCACTGATTAGGTACGTACACCTATGGGTTTGTAAACTGCGCGGGTGTTCTATCACTATTGTAGGTGCGACGGCGTCACGCGGGTAACAGCTGAGCGGACGCCGGTCGCAAGCGCGCGCGTATTTAAACAGCTGTTTTGCTATTTTCATAAAACTAATGAGAATATAAAAAAAGTTTCTTTGGCAAAGTTGTTTATAATCATGAGTACAATCACGTGTTTAAGTATCGGTCACTAATTACCAGTCACCCTATAATGTTAATGTGTTAATAAAATAAATACATACATACACCTTAGCCTTTTCAGAGGATACAAACGCTATGTTCTTATTTAAATATATTTTGTACAATAACGGACATTTAAAGGGTGTTTAATTTAATGGGGTGTGTCGCTCATTAAAGTTTTGAAACAGGAGCACCTTTTTAATCTATACCCTGTGTTAACATATCAATATTATTTGCTTATATAAAACTACTACAAATATAAGTCTAAATATATTGTACTGTGACTGTATCAATTGAACATTCTCTGTACCTGTAACAAAGAAATTGTGTCATGGTTAGTTTGTGTAAATTTGTTACGACTTAACAATCTTATACTCCATTCGAACATTAGAAGCGCGGAATATCAATGTCAATTTTGGTCAATTTATTTTTCTCCAGTAAAATGGAGAGATAATATAGAAGTTTTAAGCGAGAAGAAACCACTAAGGTTTAAGTGGTTTTTGGTTGTTATTTAACTTAGACTATCCTGTATTCTTTTGTATTAATAATAAATAAATGAAAAATAAAATGAAACTAAGTAGCTGATAATATAATATTTTTTATTATGTACTAGCTTCTGCCAGCTTCGTTTGCGTAAAAGTAGATTTCTCTATACAAACTTTGGACTCCCGTTTCATTCCTTTAGGGGGTGAATTTTGAAAAATCCTCTCTTAGTGTTCGCCTACGTCATAGAAGGAAGCCTTTTGCAAAATTTCACGCTCCGAGTCCCTGTAGTTTTTTTTTCAATACGTCATTTATCGTAAATCGCAATTTACCTACCTTTCAAGTGGAACCCTCAGTGCGCGAGTCCGACTCGCACTTGCCCAGTTTTTACTGTCTGTTCAACCGATTTTGACATTTATTGCATTGGTGGCATGATAAATGGCGGCTGCAGTAAATAGTTGGTATTGTAACCACTTTTTTGCTTTTAATGCCATCCTTATGCCTACGGAGTAGAAGTCAAAATCGGTTGAACGGACAGTAAAAAAACGTATTTTTAAATATCTTGGAATGTAGTATAGGTTACTTCTAGGCAAGGGTACTCCATCGTCGACCACATCATCGTTCACCATCAGGTGAGATAGTGGTCAAACGCGAGCCTCTTCTAATGTATTTATTATATTTTTATTGTACCTACACCACATAAACAAAAATACAGGACAAACATAATTAAAAATATGTATAAAAAGAGAAACTGACTGACTGACATATCAACGCATAGCCGAAACTACTGGGACTAGGAGCGTGAAATTTTGCACCAAGCTTCCTTTTATGGCATAGGCGAGCACTAAGGACCGTGCCTCACTGGGACGCCATGACGACGTAGCCACGTCGTGACGCCAAATAAATGTATAATATAATAATATATATTTATTTAGTATAAAGTACATATTTGACACCAAATGTAAGCACAAAAAAAATATAAGCAATACAACAGTCAATTTAATTTGAACACCCTGACTCCTAAACTAGGAAGATCCTGATCTTAGGAGGCAGTGTCTTCGCAAAAATAGTGGACGAACAAAATAATGAGCGTACAGCGTAGAAATCATTGCCAAAATGTGGATTAATGAAGAAAGAAATATATATATATATATTTACTGATAGTATGTATATGTATAGTGTATGTATGTGTATGTAGAGTATAAGTGTAGTGTGCATGTATTTGTGTGTGGTGTCGTGTCATGAGCAAATGTAGTGTGAGTGCGTGTAAGCGAGAAGGGTGTGTGGTATGGTCTAAGTGATTAGCATATGATGATGTATGGATTGGCTACGTGGGCTATAGTGGCCAGGTTAGGTACACACCATAGAGACGCATGCAATTTCTTGGTTGCGTGAACTGGCAGCGCCGCCATGGCGTCCCGGTGAAGCACGGGCCTATGAGTGGATTTTCTAAAATTCACCCCTTAAGGGGATGAAATGGGCGTTCAAATTTTGTATGGAGAAACCTACTATCACGCGGGCGAAGCCGCTGGCAGAGGCTAGTTAAAAATAAGTGTACAATGGGCGGTCTTATCGCACAGGGCAATTTCTTACAGACAACCTTTGGACGGACTGAAAGAGAGGAGATGGATTTGGGGCTGTCAGTGTACAACATCAGAAAAATACTAATAAGACATAATAACACAAGTACATACATACAATATGAGAAAAAAAATATACTAATAAATGTTAAATATCTATCTATAGGTATATCTAATATTATTTTCTTCTGCGGCAAAAAAATACAAAAACTGACCATGTTCAGTTGATAGTAGCGGAGTGCTCGAAGTCTCCCTTGTCGAGGTGTCGCTGCGGCGCCTTCGACGGCTCGTAGATCAGCATGGACACGCGCTCCGGACTCGTCTTGTTGCGTTGCATGTCTGGAGGGAGTGGAGCCCTATTTTAGTATGACTGGAGAATCTTTGTGCTGTCAATTTATTTTGCATGGGTGTAGGCTTGCAATATAATATTTTTCGCACTAGTACGGAAAAGCGAGTTCGCCCCCGCCCCACGAGTCGCGCGTCGATCCCCGTTTATTTATATCTTCGTAAGTGTATTGAAAAACGAGAGATACGAAAGAAAAGGAAGGTAGATAGTATGACGAGTGATAGGGCAGGAATGGAAGAAAAAAACGTGTTGCGCCGACCCCAAATAACACGGGACAAGGGCAGGAAGATGATGGTACACGTGGAAATTTGTAACTGCAGCACTTGGCTCCACAATATCCTCGCCTACGGCTCGGGCGAATTCCGCTTCAGTCATAATTACAAACTTTCTCCACTTGTATCAAATTTTAACGGTAAACGTAAAGTGGGACGCTCTCGGACTAGACAGCCGCCACAGGAGAGGCCCCGGGTATCGGGAGTCACAGGGCGATTCCAGTCTACTTTGTGCACTAGCTAGCGGACGAGCAATGGAAAGCTCACATTGGTGTATCTAGGGTATTTTTCAAAGGGGACCTGGTCCCTAAAATGCTTAATTTTATGTAAAATTACCAGTATTTTTGTGTTCATCATAGTATTTCGATTCGGTAGTCCAACATCCTGGAGTGGGCGCTAGATCATATTGGGATGGGAACGTCCCACTTGCCCCCCTCTCCCACCCTGTTTACACTTACAGCTATTGATCGTCCGGTAAGGACCTGGCCCGAGTCCATGGCGCTTTCTGTTCCATGCGCACCTCGAAGAGCTATCAGCACAATTGAATGGGCACGGCTAGGGTTGATGCCTGTCAAGGTACTTTTCTCAAGGTGAGATATCATGTAATGACTTTCCCGCCCTAGGGCGGAGCAGGGGAGCGTGTCAGACTTTCACTGACTAAAACCACACCTATTCCTTCAATTGACTTTCGCAGGACCACCGGTAACTCCTTCAGAAGTCGACCCGTGGCCCCAGTAGGCTTCGGCCCTGCCAGACGATTACCGGAGAGTCACCGGACGGCCAGACGAGGAGCTAGTCTCAATTCACCTCAGCGTTCCAATGTCCCCCGTTTGCCTGTACTTACATCTCAAACTCAAGCGCCGCTTGTGTTGGCCGCACAGCTCGAGCTGCCTCCTCACGAGCTGCGACGCGGACGCGGGCCGCGGACTCAGCGGCAGGGTGGCCGGCTGGAGGGTCACCTCTGAATATGCTGTCTTGCTTGTGTAGTCTGCGAATGAAAAGCTAAATTAAATACAAAGCTACTGAAGATTAAGCAACGCTTGACATCTATGACGTCACATAGAAACTCAACTACGAAATCCTGCAAAGCGCAATTAGACTTCTCCGTACGATTTTAACATATACAACAGCCCAAAATCATCGGGCAGTTGCCCACACCAGACATAAAATGTGTCTAGTCGGTGGATCCTCCTTTTCAACGGAAGTTTGCGGGACTTCACTCTGTTCCGCATACATCTTAAAGCTGATGGTCCTGGGTGACATTTGTAAATCATTGTCTTCACCCGTGTGGATTTAGTACTCCCCCCCCCCCTTTATAAATTATAACCTATATGTTATTCTGATGTCTGTGTCGAAGCCGTTTTGTATATCGCCATATTACATGAAACATGAAAACAGTCGCCGGAATGTAATGCTACCTGACGTTTAACCGAAATTAAATACTGCTGAAATAAAGTCTTTTTCTTCTTTCTTGGTTTATCCCTTCATTCGGGGTCGGCTCTCTTCGTCTTTAGGTGCCAGGATAGTCTATCCTGGGTTGTCTGTGTATCCAGCTGACCTCGTTCCAGGTCTTTGTATACCATTGTCCACCACGTAGCTAGAGGCTGAAATAAAGTACTAGATCCTGATGAACCACGAACCCACCTCTCTCATTGAGCACAATCTCGCGCTGCATGCTTGAAAGCTCAGCATCGTTAACCTGCACCGTATGCTTTTTCTCCGAGCCGTCCCACGAACGGTTGCGGTCGCCGAAGGTGACCGTTAGGTCGCCGTCCGGCTTCAGTTCCTCATCCTGGAATGAGGTGTTCTTGCTTTGTGGTTCCACCTGGGAATAGAAGAAAACAAAAATGTATGTATTGATAGGCTCACGTTTGACCAGTATTTCACCTTATCTGATGGTAAGCGATGATTTGGTCGACGATGGAGCAAACATTCCTAAAAGTAACCTTGACTTAAACAGCCCTAGGTTGTAAGTAGCGACTAAAGTGAGAGTGAATAGGTTACTTCTAGGTAAGCGCGCTCCATCGTCGACCGCATCGTCACTTTTCATTAGGTGAGATAGAGGTCAAGCGCGAACCTAGCAAGAATAAAAAAAGGTAGCTTTTATGAGACACAGCCTCCGGCAGGGATTTCCACTCCTTAGCAGTACGGAAGAGTGTTCAGTAAATCAAGCAAATAGTACTTTAGGTACAGCTTTTACAGGCATTCTATATCAATGAAAGATACGATTTACGCAAATATTCATTGTTAAAAATTAGCTATTTCCTTTTGTCGAGTAATGCGAGCGAACTAATCACACATTTTCTTTTTATTGTTATTTATAGGCCCGCGCTTCACTGCTACCTCACCTGATGGTAAGCGATGGTGGTCAGGAGATGTCCCATAATACGTTGTAGCTATTAGGAAACATATTTGTGAAACTTTTGAATGGTAACAAAAAATATCAGGTTATCAAAATAGTGCTTGAATATAGGGAATGTGGTTGATCTTGGCAGGTTAGGTTAGCTGGTAAGCAGCTGGATGAGAGTAGCCGAGAGTCATGGATGTATGATTTATTGGGATGACTGGACAGAACCACAAGATACACCTACTTAAATATAAATAAACTACAGTACGGTCGAAATATCTTGACATGTCGAAACTTCGAACAATTGGCTGTGCAGTAATTCTATATAAAATCATATGGCGAATGCGTATTTCGTATTTTTACGTCAACTTCAGAGTGACCAACATATTTTCACCGTACTATACACAAAGGCAATAAGGCATCCTTACTTTGATCTTCCTCTTCACAGTAGGACTCGACTGCGGCCTGTTCATAAAATCAATATGCTGGTTCTTGTCACTCTTATTCCTAACTATCGGCGACAATTTCCTAAATTCACTCCTTGGCTCCAATTCTATCCTAACAGTTTCCACCGTCGAATTACTGGCCCTGCCGAATAGAGGGGACAGTTTCGGCTTCACGCCGCTAGTCTCATCAGATTCGTCGACACTCTCAATAGTGATAGTCGAATCGATGCTGTTAGGATTATGCTTAATCGGTTTAACAATGATCAGTCCTTTATGGATTTCATCCTCGTCGAGTTTAGAAGACTTTTCAAGATCGTAATTAGGATTTTCAAAGCCAGTCTGTGTGGCTATATCGTCACTAACTGCTGTAAAAGTCTGGGAATTGGTATTCGATGCTTTATTCAGCATACGTTTGCGTCTTTCTAAGTCTGCATGTATGTCTGTTTGCACGCGTAAGTTTATGTCCCCGTAGCGACGAACTATGTAGTTTAAGAGCCATTGGTAGCCTTTGCGGAGGCCGGGGTCGAGTTTTGGCTTTTTGGACTTAGGGTGATCGCCGTGCGCGCTGTAAGATTCAACTAGGGTTGGGCATCGGTACCTGCGAAAAAAGAATACGAACGATACTGTTACTGTCTCCCTCTTAAGTCTCATAAGCGATGATATGGTCGACGATAGAGCATGTTTGCCTAGAAGTAACCTATTCACTCTTGATTTAAAGACTCCCAGGTTGTGGCTATCAGGAAACACAGACTATGGCAGAGAATTCCACTCTTTAGTTGTACGCACACGCACAATAAATGTGTTTACAAAACATTTTGTGCATTTGAGATGTCCAGCATGTACCAGTGGTGCATCGCCGAAATCTACTGGTCCGATAATGGAAGGAGTTTAGTAGAAATCATCATCATCATCATTTCAGGCGATAGACGTCCACTGTTGGACATAGGCCTCCCCCAAGTGTCGCCACAATGAACAGTCATGTGCGTCTCGCTTCCATCGTATTCCCGCAACCTTTACTAGGTACTTTGTAGGAGGCCTTCCAAATCTGCATTTCCGGTACGCGGTTGCCACTCCAGAACCTTACGGCCCCAACGTCCATCTGTTCTGCGAGCAATGTGCTCTGCCCATTGCCACTTAAGTTTGGCGATTCTTCGTGCTATGTCGGCAAGCTTGGTTCTCCTGCGGATATCCTCATTTGTGATTCGATCACGCAAGGAAACTCCAAGCATAGCCCTTTCCATTGCCCTTTGGGTGACTTTAAGTCTAACTAGTTAGTAAAAATAACCTATGCAATTCCGACGCACACTCCCGGAAAATGCAACCGAAGTCGCCAATACAGTCTAAACTCTAAATGATCAGATACTAGATTTTAAGAAAATTATTGGTATAAATTCTGTGAAAAACTGGGCAATCGTATTTCAAAGGGCTTTGATCTTTAAAATGTTTTTACACAAAAAAAATGCTGATTATTTGTTCTTCAGAATGTACATAGCATATATTTCGCAAAGAAAATGGATTTAATGGTCAGTAGGGCTCTATCCGGGCGGAGTTGGCTGGAATTAAATGCACAGATACTGCGATACTACGAGTATGTGCGCATTTCATTCCGGCCAGATGTTCAAGAGAGTCCATTTGACGACCTATACTGAACTGTTAAAGGGATGGAGCTATATAGGGTGTACTGCTACATCCCTCTGTCTCGCTCTCACGCTTGACATTTTAACATGTCATGGTAAGGCCCCAGAGCCTCAAGTCTGCTATTACATTAGTGTCAAAATGGTCTATCATTGATTTCATAATTGTTGATTTTGACAAGTTTGGTAGGTAATCTACTAATATAATGGCGTCATTATGACTTTCCAATGATCAACCACTGACACTCCATTGAAAGAAATGGCACAGAATGGTAATCTCGTATATAATGACAAATGAATGTCTGATGTATGCGGTAATCTGCTAAAATAACAGTTCCTTTGATCAGTGACCTCCCATTGGAACGTCACTATGCAGTCATTGCTTTTAATTCGTTACAAGACAGCTCGTACCACAATTCTATTACGAGACCGCTGATCGATCAATGATCGGTCATTATGAATGAACAGATTAAGAACTTTTAGCAAAATGACAATGGAATCGTGTTGGAATGACGAATTTATAAAAATAGCAGACTAGGGCCCCTGGTCTTCTGTCAATTTATAAAAATAGCAGACTAGGGCCCCTGGTCTTCTGTCAATTTATAAAAATAGCAGACTAGGGCCCCTGGTCTTCTGTCAATTTATAAAAATAGCAGACTAGGGCCCCTGGTCTTCTGTCAATTTTCGCACCTTCAAGTGTCGTTTTTATATTCAGCTCCTACATAAAGATATTAACGGTTTACTTACTTATTCACTAATGGCTCTATGTTAAGTTTGTCGACCACGTCGATGTCGTCCAGGGCTCCCTGTTTATCCTGTTTATTTGCCAACACCAGCACTGGTTTGCCTGATGAAAGGAAACATAGCAGCTAGGTACGGTTGTCAGGTATTGTTTTCAGAAATTTGGTATGATATGGCCAACGAAAAATGGCCAGATCGTTAAACGTTAACATTGATGATATGTCGATCCTCGTTTGGCCATATCATTGATGTAAGATTTCGGTGATAATGAAAACTCTAAAGAAAGTTGGCCAAACGAGGATTGACATATCAATAAACAAATATAATAGTTAAACAATAAAATAAAAAAATACAGTTAGGTTTTGGATCGGTTTCTCAGAGCGAACTTAACCATATTAATGATAGGGATTATTTTAATTGAAACAGGATTTGATAAATTAATATTGTGCACGCCACTTATAGGACTTGGTATCTGAAAATTTGCACAAGGCTTCTTATTGTGACGTGGGCGAGCACTAAGACGGGATTTTAGGAAATTCAACCTTTAAGAGGGTGAAAAGAAGGAATTTAGTTTGTATGCAAAATCTTATTCCGTGGGTCAACATACTTGAAACTTAGCATAAATAGTAACCTAAATAAATAATAAAAATTGCCATAATTTATTTAAAAAAAAAAAACTACCCCATATGACGATTTAGGGTGTGTTAAAGACTGTATTGAACGATTCTTATTTCTTCTTATTTCTGGGATTAATGAACTTGAAAATTGGCCCGAATTCTAACTTAAATGGATAATAAAGACTGTCATTAATAATTTTCCAAAACTACCCTAGAAAGGCGGTTTAGGGGTTTTTTGTTTAGGTGGGAAAATCATCTAATGACAAATCCTGTTCTTGGGCGGTGCAGGAGATAGTGTCAGACTTTTACTGACTAAAAACCCACTCCTATTCCATCGTTGCCTTCGGCCCAAGGCCCCGGGTTTCGTTCTTCGTCCCAGGACCCCTCGGGTTTCGTTACGGTTTAGGGGTAAGTTTTTAAGAAAATATTCTTGCGAACGAGTCGCGGACAAAGTGCTGGTTACTCATAATAAATGAGTGACGCATTACCGTACTTCACGTTATCGTTAGGATAAGGCCAAGGACCTTACTTGAACGTGAAGTAGTAAATTAAGTAATTTGTTACAAATATTCTTTAGTCACGAAGTTAACGATATTAGGTTTTCATAGAAGGTCATTGAGCCACCTAGGAGATTTGTAAACATATCTACAGGTCTCGTATTTAGACGTGCTTTTTAATATTTATTCAGCTGGCAATAATTACTACAGATCTTTACAATGGAACTAAAACCTACATCATAATCATCATTTCAGCCGAAAGACGTCCACTGTTGGACATAGGCCTCCCCAAGTGTCTGTCCGTCTCGCATCCATCGGACTCCCGCGACCCTCGCCAGGTCATCGACCCACCTTGTGGGAGGCCCTGAAACGCTGCGTCTTCCGGTACGCAGTCGCCACTCCAGAAACTTTCAGCCCCATCGACCTCTCGATCTGTTCTGCGAGCAATGTACCCTGCCCACCGCCACTTAAGTTTGGCGATTCTTTGGGTTATGCCTAATAATACCTTGGAATTAATTTCAGTATCTTTAATTCTAGGAATAAATCGTTGACACTGGTATGCTTCAAAATTAGGTAACGTCGGTGAACCTAATCGTGGCCACGGAACGGGCCGGCACGGGAAGCGAGGATCATGGCTCGCCAACTCGAGCACCTGCTCTCGCTGGCTACCTTAGAGCATCCACTTTATCTCGGTAACACGATATCCACCCCTTGGCAAGATTGGTGTCGATTTTTTTTTTATGGATGGTTAAGCTTGCATTTTGACCGATGGTGAGATAGCCACCTAATGGTAAGCAATGATGTGATCAACGACGGAGCACGCGTGGCTAGAAGCAACCTATACACTCTTGACTTAAAAATCCCAAGGTATCTAGCTATCAGGAAACACAGACTCCAGCAGGGAATTCCACTTCTTAGCTGTAAGCAGTTACTCCAGTATTTCTGGCTCCTGATTATTCGTAACAGTCGTTACAAACGTTACAAAAGCACGCGTGAAAATAGAGTATCTTCCAAGAAAACATACTTCCGGGATGAAAAGTATCCGACGTCTTATTCTGGGGTATTGTCTACTCGTGTGCCAAATTTCACTCAAATTCGGTCAGCCGTATGAACGTGAAGTTTTTTTTTTTAATTTAAGAACTAGTGCTTGACTGTGATCCCACCTGATGGTAAGCAGTGACGCAATCGTTTAAGGTGAAGCGCACTAGTTTATTAAGAGCCTATACATTCTAGCCTTGAAAGCACCTAAATTATAGTTGTGACAAACGTACGCAAATACGTATACAAACTTTCGCTTTTATACATATTATAAAAGGGGGAATACTAAATCAACACGGACGAATACAATGATCTACAAATGCCACTCGGGGCCAACGGCTTCACGTGCCTTCAGAAGCTCGGTGGAGTCTCAGTATATGGGTAATTGAACGGTCAATCATCTACAGACCGACATTGAAAATCGATCCGTGTAGATGTTAATTATTACTTAGCTACTAGCTAATACATGCGTGAATAATAAATATAATAAATAAAACGTATTCGTGTTCAGGAGGGTCCTTTTCCACTCGCCTATCGTAAGCTTGTTGTTACTTCATATAAGGCAATCCAACGCGATGTTTGACGAAAAGGCAACGAGAAAAAAGAGAGATAACGCCTGAAAACTCTGTTAGCATTAGGTAATTACCTAATGCTAACAGTTTTCAGGCGTTGATTTATTCAAATATTTTACAAAAATTGTTCCAGGAAATACGCATTTTTTAAATAGTTCAATTCCCGAAAGGAGTTTCGAAGATTTTTCCAAATTGCAAAAAAGTTTTTTTTTTGTGACCTTAGTTACGTCACAAAAAAAAACTTTTTACAGTTATGAGATCTTGCTTTTTTTCAATTGATATAAACCAGTGATGCAATCATTGATGGTGACGCTTCATGCCAAATATCAGAATTCTAGGTCAACGGGAAGTACCCTATGAATTTTGATTCCCTTGAGAGTGTCGAACAAACAAAACCAGGCTTAAGGGCCGATTCACACCGGAAAGACAGCGTTGACCGAATGGCAGTTAGTAAAGGCTATCATAACATTATTCAATTTTTTCAACGGATAAATTAAACGGTTTATCGAAATTATACAGAGATTCGCAGAACGAAGTGGTCATCAAATAAATAAATCAGTGACTACCCCACTCGATTGCCAGTTGTCAGCTATAGAACATTAATGTGCTATTAACTTCCAAGTTAGCCTTGACGTAACATAATAACATACCTAACGCTACCTAGTCTTTGTTTCTGTCTCACTGAACACTTTTCAGGAAAATTAAATCATTCAAACGCCTTAAAAAATATTTTCTTTGGACACGTCCATTGTTTTTATTTATATATATATAAAGGAGAAACTGACTGACTGACTGACATATCAACGCACAGCCGAAATTACAGGGCCTAGGAGCTTGAAATTTTGCACAAGAGTTCCTTTTATGACGTAGGCGAGCAGTAAGAGAGGATTTTCCAAAATTCACCCCCTAAGAGGATGAGATGGGGGTCCAAAGTTTGCATGGACAAATCAACTTTCACGCGAGCGAAGCCGCTGGCAGAAGCTAGTCATCATTATAAATTCAGCCGATAGACGTCCAAAGTTGGACATAGCCTGCAACAAGTGTCCTGGGCCACGTTTCAGAGCTATAAGCAGAGATCGGAGTAGGTAGATTGATTTTTGGTACTTATATTATAAATGCACACAGAAAGAATAACATAAAAAAGCCATTTTTCCGGAAACTAATTCTGGTATTTCCGGATTCAATTAAATATTGTTCATGTTAGTAGTGATATTATTAATACTCAATTCAAAATTTAAAGGAAGGTATCAAAACGACATTAATTTATTATTTATCTGTTGAATAATAAATACAATCGAATTCCGATCGAAGCACCAATTCTGGAGGAATGTCCATATTAATATATACGTTTCGGATCAATGACCCAAATTCAATCTACCTACTCCGATCTTGATCATAGACTATTGTCTCAGACACTGTTGTACGAAAAAATACTGCGCAGCTTTCCGAACACTGCCCAGCCGAGTCGGATTCGGCGACTGACTTCTTTCTCGAAGATAGAGCTACGAGCTACCCAACTGGACCGTCTGTCCCAGGTCTTAACCCTATACATACGAGGAATACAGGCATAATTTCATGCGGTTAATATAGTAATTGTTTAACCTTACGAAGTGGGTAGGTTACTTTTTAGGATTCCGTACACAGGGTAAAAACGGGATTCTATTGTTAATAAGACTCCGCTGCCCGTCTGTATGTCATCAGGCCATAAACCGTGATAGCTAGACAGTTGAAACTTTCACACATTATGTATTTTTGTTGCCACTATAACAACAAACAAAATAAAATCAATATTGAGGGGCTCTCATACAACAAATGTGATTTTTTGTTCCGTTTTTTGCGACGGACGGTACAGAACGCTTCGCGCACGAGTCCGACATGCATTTGGCCGGTTTTTATCATATTTTTCGCTCCTTGACTGTACTATGGGTAGGTATTTTGTTCATCACTTCAACAAGTAGGTACTTAAGCACCTTGTATTTCCGATATTAACCACGGCAACGGACACGGTTCAGTAACACGATAAACTACCCGCCATTTTCAATGCAACTGATAAGCAGTTTAATTACAAAATGCCGAGTGGTTTTATCATCATTATTAGTGTTACATAATAAATAACACACTAGCTTCTAGCATAGCACAATCAGCCTTATAAGGTTTCTACTGCTGGAACTCAGAAGAAAGAATGGGGTTTAATCCACCACGCGGGGCAAGTGCGGATTGGTGAATGTCACATGTCTTCGAATTTAAAGTTCTAGGACATGCCGGTTTCCTCATGATGTTTTCCTTCGCGGTTTACAACTCGGTAAGTCACCATTGTTCTCACTAACTCGCTGGTGGTGGCCACGACTCATCAAGAACTACACTGCGCACACGTGTGCCACACACGCCGATCTGGGCGCGTCGGTCTCCATACATTTTATATGGAAACTAGACTTGTAGAGCTACACTTGATCCACGCCACGAACGTCGTTCTACGTACAAATCAGCCCCCGTAGCCAAGTTACAACTGTTTCGTTTCGATTCTCTTTTCTTTGATCGCCTCCAGTCGACCACGACTCCAATTCCTTTGTTCTGACCACGTGACTGAGCGCTGAGATGACGTAAGAATAAACGAATCGGAGGAGTGGCCTACTTGAGGCGATCAACGAAAAGTGAATCGAAACGACACGGTTGCAACTTGGCTAGGGGGGCAGAGGTGTGTTACACGTTTGCGTCGGTCTAATGTTAAGTCATAGCCTTATTCCATATTTCTGACGGCACGTTTAACGCAGTGGTTGAGTGATTGGCTGCTACACTGTGTGTCACGGGTTCGATTCCCGCATGGAAAAAATATTTGTATGGGCTACAGGTAGTTGTTTCAAGTCAGGATGTATTGTGTATGTGAATTCACATGTTATTGAACGCATCCACGATACAGGAGTAATTCCTAGTATGCATAATCAGCCTTTTAATGTTCCCACTGCTGGGACTCAGGCCTCCTCTCTGGGAGATGGAATGGGTCGTAATCCACCACGCGGGCCCAGTGCGGGTTGGTGGATGTCACATGTCTTTGATTTTTTGGTTCTAGGACATGCCGGTTTCCTCACGATGTTTTCCTTCACCGTTTTGAGAGCAGTGGTGATAAAATAAATTACACAAAGTAATGCGCCTGGCTGGGTTTGAACCCGCAACCTACAACTCGTAAGTCTGGGCCTTTACCACTCGGCCACCACTGCTCTTCTATTCCTAGTATGGAGGTTAGGTATTCTTTAGAAAAAAATATTGGATTTGGAACAGCTATCCGGATTTTATTATTGATAGGCTCGCTTTTCACCACAATCTCACCTAGGGCTTTACCATAAGGTGTTAAAATGTAAAGCGCAGGGATGGAGTTATACGTATACAACCTGTGCACCTCCATCCCTGTAACAGTTAAATTTAGGTCGTCAAATGGATCGCGTTAAGAGTTCGTGCGCTCGAGCGTCTCTGACGGTAAGCCATGATGTGGACAACGATGGAACACGCCTACCTAGTAGTACAATGCCTTCTAAATAAGAATACGATCGACTGCCATGTTGTGACGTCACGTCATACTGTCAAATCTCAAGAAATTGGGTAAAATTGAAGAACTGGATTCTGATTAAACTTTTTTCGTTCACAGTTCCTAAATAAGTTAAATTTTAAAAATTTCTTGTTTTGCTCACTCTACTAAATCTTCGATTTGACAGTATGACGTGACGACACAACATGGCAATCGATCCTCTTCTTATTTCGAACACATTGTACGTTTCCTTTTATTCGTGATGGGAATAAACCAAATTATTATTTTTAAATTGCTACAAGTAAGTGGGGTCAATGGCCGCTGGTAGTGTTATTTTGTTTTTAGTCATTAGTTAATAATACCCATCAAATCAACAAGGTACAAGCGCGAACTTATCAAGAATAAAAAATAATTGCGGAAACGTATGAAAGGGTTACCGAGGCCCTAGAAAGCAAAAGGCAAATGAAGGAACATAGGCGCAATTTAGTGAATAAATGTGTGACACGCCCTGTCGCTCAACCCTAGAGAGTGAGAAGTCATTTCATAATTACCCAGCACAAAAAAAAATCTATAGCATAATAAATTAACAGTACATACAAATATTATTGAAGAAAAGACTTTCCGCGAGACATTTTCCGCGCGCGATAACGCAACTTACCTATCAATGCAAGTCGTAAAATTTAACTGAATGCTTGAAATTACTTGAATAGTAAATAATGGGCAAGCAAATGTTACAGTGGTCTAATAGACAAGATAGAATAAAAACCATAGGGGTCTTCAAGAATAAAGTACGCCTAATTGTAGGACCATAGATAGGTGTGGTTTTAGACAGTTAACGTCTGACACGCCCTCAAAAAACAGAAAACCTACATAGGTACCTACTTATCTACTATAAAGGTTTTTGTACCGGGAATTTGGTGATACCCACATTTTGAAGGCCGGGTTCAAAATGTGGGTATCGCCGAATTCCTGATGAGGGGATTAGGAGGTTTTTTTTTTAATTTTATTATTTGATATAAACCAGTGCTTGACTGCGATTCCACCTGATGGTAAGCAGTGATGCAATCATTGATGGTGAGGCGCACTAGTTTATTAAGAGGTACGTCTTATCTGCAGTGAGAACGCTGGCAGTCCATACAACAGTTCGTTACACTATTTCTTAGAATTAGGCACTAAGAACTGTCCTGACCTAGAACTACAAGTGAATTGCGTGTGGATTAATGTCCGTAGGTAGGTACCAACTTATTTAACCTCTCAGCGATCTTTTGATAAGCGCGGAAATTATCCTACCTATAATAAAAAAACTGGGCAAGTGCGAGTCGGACTAGCGCACTGAGGGTTCCGTACAAACTTGAAATGTAAATTGCGGTTTACGATTTATGACGTATTAAAAAAAAACTACTTACCTACTAGATCTCATTCAAACCAATTATCGGTGGAAGTTTGCATGGGGGGGACACATTTTACCATTTTGGAAGTGTCTCTCGCGCAAACTATTCAGTTTAGAAAAAAATGATATTAGAACATTGAGGGTTCTAATATCATTTTTGAAGAACTATCTGGGTTAGATGAAAAAAATTTTTTGAGTTTCAGTTCTAAGTATGAGGAACCCTCATAAATTATTGTTTTTTTTTTTTCTATTTATGTGTGAAAATCTTAATGTGGTTCACAGAATACATCTACTTACCAAGTTTCAACAGTATAGGTAGTTCTTATAGTTTCTGAAAAAAGTGGCTGTGACATACGGACGGACAGACAGACAGACATGACGAATCCATAAGGGTTCCGTTTTTTGCCATTTGGCTACGGAACCCTAAAAAGTGGATTATGAGCCTGATTTGAGGCTTTAGATGGGGTCACGTTTTAATATTAGGGGAAAAGCCTCTCTGGATTTTACAAAATAGTTATAGGTTGTTTTTTCGACAGGCGCCCCAACCCCTCTGTTGTTGTTGTTGTATAAAAATCTAAAAAAATACCATTTTCCTTACAATTTGTATGTTATACCGGTACGAAATTAAAATTTTGAAACGCATTATATACGCCAGAAAATTCACTATCCTAAAATCGCATTTTACGAGTGAAATTATTACGAAATCAATGTGAATCAGCACGAGTTACCATGACGATAATATTGCAAAATATTAATAAAATTCATACCTGATATTTTGTCGTGCGATAAGACCTCTTCGAGCACGGCTCTGCATTCATCCAACCGCGAAAAATCACTCGAATCGATGACAAATATCACTCCGTGCACTTCGCTATAATATTGGGACCATATTTGACGAAAATGAGGGCCTCCGCCTAAATCATATATCGTCACAGGAGTATCTTTATGCACTAAATTCACAGCTTTAAAACCCACAGTCGGTAAAACCTTGTCATCCTTCTCGCCGGCCAAAGTATTCACAGTTTTTGTTTTTCCCGCGTTATCCAATCCTATCAGTATCAGTACGATCTGACGACGCTGCTTCCGACGCCGAAAAACACTTCTGAGGCAATTACCCATAATAAACACGACATATACAACAAGATTAACGATAAAAATCACTGTTCATATCACAAATACGTGTTTCAAATTTGAATTTGTCACCCGTGGCCATTTGTAAATAAAAAAGTTTTGTTGACACAACGGTTACCAATAGCAATCGAGTTCGATGTGGCCAGTGTTATGCATTGGTTTGTTCTCTTTTCCCTTTTTTATTATTGATAAAAATTTTCATTTTGATTTTTTAGTTGTTAAAAAAGGACAAACAATTTAATGAAAATTACACCCGTCATGATTTTTAATAGGTTTTGGCGTCGTGTAACAATTTTTTATTCTTTTGTGGCACATTTCCTTCTTATGACCACGACGACTATTTGGCACAAAAACTGTTTACAAATTAATGCTCATATATAAGCATGCTTGTCTACCCCAAGGCGACAGCTGTATTTGATAAAGTCGACATAAATTACGATTTTACGTAAATTAAAGGTCACATCTGTTCTGTCATAATTACGATGTCCTTGCAATATGTATATTTTTCTTTTAGGTAAGCAGAGTGTGGAGTGTGTCAATGCCTTATTGCTCGCCATGATTAAAACGCACACACATCTGAATACGGTACCGTAACTGATTTAATGCAGGCACTTATATTTTATACCCAAGATAACTTAAATGGCCTTTAATTAAACCGACTGCATAAAGACTGTTCTAACTATTACTTAGAGCTCATGTGCCTACATGAGTCGAGCGGCATGTTGCCAACGGCAGAGCTAACTGCAGCCGTACTGACACTTGACACACACGACGGCTACCGCTGATCTTCAAAGTAGGAATGTCGACGCCCGCCGCGGGTATGCGTTTCAACCGCGCGGCTATGGCGATAACTGAAAAAAGTTATGCCAAGATTATGTAAAAATTTGTAAAAGTTGATTTCCAAAACCATAAAGTTATGGGTTAGAATGTGGCCGCGCTATTGAAATGCGGAGAACCGCGCGGCCACGGAGATCTTTAAAACTTAGCGTTGAAGAGACCTGTGTGTGTGAGAATGAAATTGTAAAAAAAAATTAAAAATATAGAAAAATTCCTAGGTTTATATTTTAGGAGCTATAAAGTAAAATCTCCATGGCCGCGCCATCGAAACGGCGACAAACATATTATCGCTGATATCTCGCTGAAAAAGCATCGTAGAGGTCTGAAGTTTTTTGTAAAACGTAGTTTGGAGGTAGACGGAACAGAGAGTAAAGTCCCGCAAACCTCCGTTGAAAAGGGAGGATCCTCCGACAGACGGGATGTTATGTCTGGTAGGCTGCTGCCCGATAGATGATTTCGGGCTGTTCTATATGTTCCAATCGCGCTGAGAACTTTGATTGCGCGATGCAGGATTAGTTCTTATGTGACGCCATAGATGTCGCTACATCACTCCCCTCCGGAGATCGGAGATCGATGGTTCTTGATGCGTGCCAGGCCAGTGGTAGGTTGGTTCCAGTGGGTCGGAACCGAATGCCGCATAGTTCTCGGTGAGGCGGAACTGTCTGCGGTGATGCCCTAGTGAGTCGGGGTGGTGCTGTCCCAGTGAGTCGGGATGATGCCCCAGTGAGTCGGGGTGGTGCTGTCCCAGTGAGTCGGGATGATGCTGCAGGCTCCAGTGAGTCGGAGTAGTGCTGCTGGCTCCAGTAAGTCGGAGCGGTGCTGTGCAACGTAATGGCTTGACTGCTGGCGTCGACCAGGAGAGGTTCTTCATAGCTCTTCATGTGACTTGCCGAAGGTGCAGTGTGCTTCACCAAGGTCGCTCATAGGGCTGAGGGCGATGACCAGGTATGACCAGGTAGGCATGCTGGTGGTCAGGATATCCTTTATAGCCGTGGGTGCTGGCCGTATGGCTCGCTGCTCGAAAGCTTGAGGAAGTGATGATGATGTCACGAAGTAGTAGCTGCACGAAGGCTGCGCTGACGTTCTTTGTCGAGGGTCACCAGTTTGGACGTAGACGGAACAGAGAGTAAAGTCCCGCAAACCTGTGTTGAAAAGGGAGGATCCTCCGACCAGACGGGATGTCATGTCTGGTGGGCTACTGCCTGATAGATGATTTCAGGCCGTTCTATAATAATATGTTCCAATCGCACTGAGAACTTTGATTGCACGATGCAGGATTAGTTCTTATGTGACGCCATAGATGTCGCTACAGTAGTTTTGGATTTGTCGAAACTTCAAAAAAACACAAAAAAATCTTAGGTTTATATTTCAGCTGTTGTACGATGTCGCGTAGAAATAAGTTGTGATTATCTATCGGTGAAATTAGGTAATAGTTATTTTTTTTGTAAACACCTTTTGATACGTTTTAGTCTTACAGCTCCTGAAATATAAACTTAGGAATTATTCCTATATTATTAAATTTTTTTTTACAAATTAAATCTATTATTTACCTAAATTTCAGGTTTCTGCAACGCTTAGTTTTAAAGATCTCCGTGGCTGCGGCCACATTAAAACCCTTATAACTTCTTACCCATAACTTTGTCAAATTTATGGTTTTGGGAATCAACTTTTACAAATTTTTACATAATCTTAGCATGGTTTTTTTTTTTATCGCTTCCGATTCCTATATTTTGACGTCATCTCAACGCTCAGTCACGTGGTCAGAACAAAGTTTAAGGGTTAAGAGTCCGTATAAGATAACCAAGGACTCGAAAGGCTCCAGTATACAGTTCAATAATCAGCCCCCGAATAAATAAAACATGCTAATAAAAATACATAATTGAACATTTATTTTGAGAAAAATAATATTCACCATAAATACAGGTACAATTTCGAGATAACGTTATTTACAAAGCTCAAAACTTTCATAAATAAATACATTAAAATGCGCGCCAATTAAAATCAACGGCCATCTTGATTTGTGTTGCCAGTCGGGGAAAAAAGAGTTTATCTGAATTTCACAAGAATTGTGTCCCCATTTTTGATTGAAAAATAGGCAAGATCTTTCATAACATTGTCGAGGCATATTTCAGCACCTTTCATTTGATCGTCAAGTAAATATAATGTCGGTGGGCCAGTGTGTACGATTCTCGGGAACAGTCTCTGTGCTAGTGTGACCAGCTTTTGTACAGACATGGAAGAAGGGAATTTCTTTTTGAATTGTTTTCCGCTTTCGTCTTTGAGTATAATTTCTAGCAGTTGCGATGTGAGTGTCATATTTTTCGGTTGTTTCTCTAGCAGACTATCTTCTGGAATGCCGTATTCTGAAATAGAGAAATAGAAATAAATTAATGTGGCTATTATATTATAAACTCGTTGGGGGATGAAGAAAGTTTATCGAATGTCTAATACCACAATTATATTACAAAGGTGTTTTGTATGTATGTTTGTCATTTCTTTACGATCAAACGCAATTGGAAACAATTTGGCACACGGGTAGTTTCTCTTGGGAGTATGTATGCTTGTTGATCTCGGCTGTAAAATTAAGCGCAAAGTCTTTAACACCTGCATTCTCCCCTGCCTTACTTATGGATGCGAAACTTGGGCACTCTCCAAACACCACAGAAATATGCTGGAACACTGTCAAAGAGCTATGGAGAGAAGCATGCTGGAGATTAAAAAACTAGACAGAGAAAGGAACTCAGCCATAAGAGCTAGGACAGGAGTGACAGCCATCCTCACTAAGATAGACCAACTGAAGTGGATATGGGCGGGTCATATGCTACGGAGTCCCCAAGACAAACGGAGCAAAGTCCAGAATGATACCCTAGAAACGGTAAAAGAAATAAAGGTCGACCACGCAAAAGATGGCAGGACGAACTTAAACTTACAGCAGGTCCAAACTGAAGAAAACATCGGGAAAATCTGTGATCTGATATTGACAGATAGGAGATTGACCATCAGGGAGATTGCAGACACTATTGGCATCTCGTATGAACGAATACAAAACATCATAGTCAATGAACTTGGATTTTCTAAGGTTTCTGCGCGGTGGGTACCCAGATTGCTTTCAGTCGAACAAAAACGAATACGCCTCACGATTTCTCATGACTGTTTGAAAATGTTCGAGGCTGATGCACAACATTTTTTAGCCCGATTTGTAACAATGGATAAAATTTGGGTACACCACTACAACCCAGAGTCAAAACAGCAATCCAAGCAGTGGAAAAATCCTGAGGAACCAACTCCAAAAAAAGCCAAAACACTTTTGTCAGCTGGCAAGGTGATGGCGTCAGTTTTTTGGGATGCTAAGGGTGTCATCATGGTGGACTACCTTGCAAAAGGTGAAACTATAAACTCGGCATATTACTGCACCCTCTTACGTCGCTTGCGTGAAACAATCCAAGAGAAAAAGCCAGGATTACTCAGCAAGAAAGTGTTGTTCCATCAGGATAATGCACGCGTTCACACGTCTTTTGAATCTATGGCTCAAATTCGTGATTATGGCTTTGAATTACTGCCCCATCCCGCCTATTCCCCTGATTTGGCACCTTCAGACTTTCATTTATTCCCAAACCTAAAAAAACACCTTGGAGGTCAAAAATTTTCATCAAATGAGGAGGTCGAAGCTGCGGTGGGTGACTTTTTTGAAGGCCTTGAAGAAACTTTTTTTATGACCATACAAGCGTTGGAAACCAGATGGAAAAAGTGCATAGAGTTAAGTGGAGATTTCGTGGATAAATAAAATTACTTTTGCTTATATTTTATATTGTTTTCTTGCTGAGGCCGCGAACTTTTCCACCCTCCACCCTCGTACATCTAGTAGCTGAAGTGCCCTTTTAGACAAAATTGCCTGTGTTAGGGCACTTCGCTCTTCCGAAACTTAAAATTACGAATGGTTTATTTTTTTGTAAAAATCTTAAATTTTTTACCAAAAAGAGAAAAAGATTAACAAAAGAGAAGATATGTCAAATAAAAATGACAAAAATTAACAAGAGGAAAATTTTTACTTTGCAAATAAAAAAACTTAATTATAATATTATAAAGAACAGTAGTAATGGCGTGCGTGTTTTGTGGTAAATGAGAGTAGGGGGGATCGCGTGATGTATGTATATGAGTGGGTGTGTGGGGTGTATGAGTGATGTGAGTATGTGAGTGAGTGGATGTGGGGTGTATGCGTGATGTATGTGTGTGTGAATACTTACTGCTAACAAGCTCCGGGAACCGACAGTGTTCCATATTGAAGGCTCTCTGCGCAGCGGGGTCCTTTTGTGCAAGCTTCCATTCCGCGCCGTACCGCTTCATGTAGTCGTACTCAGCACCACGGCGTAGTTCCCGAGTTATTGTTGAGCCGTTTAGTTCCTGGAAATTAATGTCGTTTATTATTTTAATCGATTCTATTTCGTATCCTGCTCCTATTATGTGGCACTAAATATTAAATATTTTTATTGGCAGCCATCACAGGTCCATGTCGGACGTTGAGTTTTAGTATATGCGAAAACTGAAAATAGTTTGTTCAGAATCAGTAACTGAATCGATTTCAATAATTTTTACATCATGTTATATTTTTTCCCAAATTCATTTAAACAAAGTAGGACAAAATCGAGCTCAAAGGGGTCGGTTACAAACAAACATACATACATACAGGTGAAACTAATAAAAGCGTGTTAAAAAGGTCTTTAATTGAACACCACCGACACTGAGTAAAACATAGGTCACTACAGCTCATAGCGAGCATTAGGCGCCAGCACATGGCTGGGTGCGGGAGTAAAACAACCCATCAATCACCCGGATAGACCATGTATTTGTGTTGACAATCAGGTACCATAATAAACTTATAATTTTGTGATTTTTCAAGATATAGTTATGAAAGGCCAATACAAACTATTGTTTTTTATTATTTTTCATTTCGCCAGAAATGAAACCTAGGTTTTATGTTAAAGGAATCAATAGCAAAAAGAACCAGGACTTTAAACCGTAACCCAACGAAGATACGTATAGAAGCATTGCTTGTATTTTTTTGTCAGGCGTTAGCTATTTTCGTTATATTATGATGAAATGGAAATATAATACGTAATATTTTGAGGTTTCCATTGATAAAATAGATTAAATTGGTAATTGGCTTTTATATTTTTTCCACACTCGCAGTTTTTCATTACTAAAAATAGTAAAAATAAAGTGATAAACGAATCGAAAAGATACACGTTAGTGTTGTGATAGTGATTGACACTATTTAATGCGTGCTCACCATAAAAACAGACTTTGAGGAATGGCTGGAAAGACCACATGGCGTCCTTACCTACCGCATGACGCAGGTCCTCACCGGACATGGTAAGTTCGGGAGGTTCCTGCACCGAATTCGTGCGGAAGACACGCCCGGGTGTTGCCACTGTGTGGAACGCCCGGAGGATACGGTGGAGCACACGGTGGAGGTGTGCCCCGCTTGGGCAGAGCAACGCCGTGTCCTCGTGGGGGCGATCGGCGGCAGTGATCTCTCGCGCCGGGCATTGGTACAGGCCATGGTCCGGAGCGAGGAGGAGTGGCAGGCGGTCGCCTCCTTCTGCGAAGCAGTAATGCTAGCAAAGGAGGTGGCTGATCGCGTGAGGCAACGGCAACGGTCCTCACGCCCCAACCGCCGCCGGGATTCCGATCCCGATTTCCGGCCACCGTAGGCGCGGGCTTGCGGACGGCGCATTGCTCGCCGTCGGTGGCTTGCCGTTCGATCGTCTGGTAACCGTCCGGACCGAGCTCAAGTTGTTGACAGCGTGTAGTGTTCCACGCGCGCCTCAAGGAGATGTCAGCGAAACCGTAGGGGCCCAGCAGGGTCGAAGCCTACTGGGGCCACGGGTAGTGTGAAAGCGAAGCTCGGGGCCCCGGGATGAAAGCAAAGAAGGAACAGGAGTGGGTTTTTAGTCAGTAAAAGTCTGACTCTTATCTCTCGCTCCACCCAAGAGCGGGATTTGCCATTAGATGATTATCCCACATTAAAAAATATATATATATATATATATATATCAGACACAATATTTTTATTTAAGAAAAATAACGCCTGATAACAAACTATAGCAATATACTAAATAGTCTCTAACTTCGTTTCGTTTGGTTACGGCTGGTAGACATCATTCTTTTTGCTATTGATTTATCCTTTAAGATATGGCCTTAGGTTTCACTTTTTTATGGGAAAAGTTTCATTTCCCTTTTTTACATAGATTTTTTACATAAAGATACTAGACACGTGTTTCGGGTTTCGCATATACCAAAACTAATGTTGTATACACCTTTAAATCGTTACCAAGACCTCGTGCCTAGTATTACGTGGCAATCAACGGAACCCTTATAGGATCACTTTGTTGTCCGTCCGTCTGTCTGTCTATCAATACCCTTTATCTCGGAAACGCGTGGAGTTATCTAGCTGAAATTAAAACCATATACTTAGGTCTGCGGTCTTGTGAAAAAATCAAACTTCTAAATTAATGAAAAAAAAAGATAGGGCCGTTTATGTCGCAAAAAACGAATATTTCGACTCTCAAGGAAATCAAAACTCATAGGGTACTCCCGTTGAACCAGAATCCTGAAATTTGGCATAAAGCAAGGTCTTATATCTGTGCGATATGCATCACTGCTTACCATCAGGTGGGATCGCAGTCAAGCACTGGTTTATATCGAATAAAAAAAAAATATAGGAATAAATCTGGAAACAGTAAATTTGTTGTTACCTACGTCACAGAAAAAAAAGCTTTTTTTACACAATACAATACAATAATTTTACACAATAAATACAATTCGGAAAAATCTTCGGGACTCCATTCGGGAATTGTAGTTTGTACGGAACCCTCAGTGCGCGAGTCCGACTCGCACTTGCCCAGTTTTTTTACTTTACATATATTGTTCTCAAATAATAGTAGCGACAAGAAACATGTAACCGAGATATTTGTAATACATAACATGATTCAAAAGAGTGTCCATAGAGTTTCTTGCACATTCTTCTCCATAGAGATCTACGCTTTGGAATGTGCAAGTAGCATAATTTTTTGACTGACTGACTTCTTGACCTTCCAAAAGAGCCTGTAAATGGTTTATCTATGTATATAAAAAGAGAAACTGACTGACTCACATATCAACGCACAGCGTAAACTACTGGGACTAGGAATGTGAAATTTTGCAGTTTCCTTTTATGACGTAGGCGAGACTAAGAGAGGATTTTCCAAAATTCACCCTCTAAGAGGATGATACGGGGGTCCAAATTTGTATGGAGAACCTGTACCTTCACGCGGGCGAAGCCAGCGCCACGCCGGCCAGCCACGCCGGTTCAGCCACGCCGGCAGAAGCTAGTTTGAAATAAAATGCTTTGAATCTTTACCTGCAGTGTTTGAATCTTAGCAATAATCAGTTGTGATCCAGTGTCGTAGTCTTCAGTTTCTTGTATGGGATTCTTGAGGAAGTACAGTTTCTTTAGGCCGTTCAGTTTGTTCAGTTCGCTTAGCGATCGCCACTGAAAAAAAAAATGTGAGGTACTTGATAGTGTACTTTTTAGAATGTTAAAATAGAGTTTTAGAGATAAAGATCTAATTAGGACTATGAATTAAATTATAACAAGCGTTTAAGGGCATCCAACTCGACATACATTTTCACTGTTTATCATACAACAACTTTTACGCGATTATGACATTATTACATATTTTTCATTAGATATTTTGGAAACACAGCATCTTGAGGATATTATCTAGGCTTCTATTGAAATCAATTTATAAATTTGTGTAAAACTAATCTAGTAAAGACCTCTGAAAATCTACTATTTTGCATGATTTTTCAAAAATTAAATAAGTATAACAATAGAAGCCTTGCAAATTTAAGCAAGATACTAAATGACGAAAATCTCTTTCAAAAACTTTTAAGGGTTTAAAAAAAACACGTGTTTCCTGGAAGTGAATGAAATGAAGTAAATCACGGAATTACCGAATGCTAACAGAGTTTTCAGGTGTTATCTCTCCTTTTTCGCCGTGCCTTTTCATCAAACATCGCATTGGATTGCGTTAGATCAAGTAACAAGCTTTTAAACCATGCTCGATGTTGACGATAGGCGAGTGAAAAAGGACCCTCTTAAAGAGGATAGGTAAACCCAAAATGTAAATTAAAATTGCTTGAAAAACAAACTAGATTAATAACAATATTGTGGGAATTCTGTTACATTGCGATAATGTGGACGGCAAATTCTTTCATTACGTGTTACATTACATGTTACATTTTGTAAATCTGTACCCGCCTTTAAAAGCTGTATAACTTCGTTGTTAACGAATGTTTTTAAAATTCTTTCATTAGTATTAATTTAACCAATATAATAAGCATTTTAATTAGCATAAAATATATTAAAAATACATGCATATTCCCGATTGAAGTAATACATCGGCACAACTTGGGGTTACACTAAAAATTAAGTTCGTTGTAAGTTA
Organism: Mythimna pallens; assembly: GCA_961205895.1. Lineage (NCBI taxonomy): Eukaryota > Metazoa > Arthropoda > Insecta > Lepidoptera > Noctuidae > Mythimna > Mythimna pallens. The sequence continues at coordinate 13,134,201 of OY540849.1, read as the reverse complement.
CAATGAACGTTGGAATGGTCATGTGAAGAGGGATGAAACGCATGCTACTAAAAGAGATATGAGAATATATGTGGATGGATGAAGAGGGAGGTTAAAAAAAGGATGGACTGTGTGAGGAGTGATATAAAAAAGGGAGTTAGTAATAGCGTAACGGATGATAGGACAGAATGGAAGAGAAAAAAAATACAAACATCCGAATTGAGAACCTCCTCCTTTTTAGAAGTCGGTTAAAAAACGTGTTGCGCGCATCCCTAGTAACACAGGACAATGGCAGGAAGATGATGACACAGCAATATTCAACACCAAAATGTTACCATACTCACATCATTAATCCTGTTCCTATTCAAAAACAGAACCTCCAACTTCTCAAAAATGTCCACCGTGTCATCTGGGTTCTCAGTAAACCTTATTTCAGAGAACAGACAGTCGTTCAAGCTCAAAACTTTCAAGTTTTTCAAACTACCAAGATTCAAGATTTCCGACCACCGATCTAAAGGGTTGCCATCCAGTTTTAAAACCGTTAAAGTTCTCAAAGTGACAGACGGTGGTATTATTTTTTTAATACGATTGTAGGCAGCGATCATCTCGTTCAGTTTCGGCCATAAGTGGGATAGGGCGAGAATATCCGCCCATTCGTAGTCGCATACGGAGATGTTTATTTTCTCAAGGTTGGCGAAATTGATGGACAGTTGGGCGAGTGTTTCTTCTGGCATGTCTATGGCCATGCGGTTTTTGCTGTAAAAGAAGAAAATACTGTTTTTAATATTCATTCTAATTACAATTTTTTTTTCGGTGGGAAAGTTATCTTATGACATCCCCCGCTCTTGGGCGAGGCGGGAGATAGTGTCAGACTTTTACTGACTAAAAACCTATTCCTGTTCCTTCGTTGCATTTCGTACCAGGGCCGAGTCTTCTTTTTAGAATCAGACCTTTGGCCCCAGTAGGCTTCGACCCTGCTGGGCCCCTACAGTTACTGACATCTCTTTGAGTCGCGCGTGGTACAGTACGCGCCGTCGACGACTTCGGCTCGGTCCGGACGGTATTCTAATTACCATGCAATCGTTATCTTTCTGCCCTTGTCCCGTTTTATTTGAGGTCGGCGCAACGTTTTTTCCTTCCATTCTATCCTGTCAGCCGTCACACTATCTAACTCCCTTTTCTTTCATATCACTTCTCACGCAATCCATCCATCTTTTCTTTAGACTCTCTCTCCCTTTTGTGGATATTGTGATGTAAAATTGGTGTAGTTTTGTATCAAATGTCTGCGCAACTGGACAATAATGTGGAATCAATGATACAGAGATGTTATAGTACATCTCTGTATGTCTGAATGAATTTAGACAATATAGTATATATTTACTTTTCTAACTAATGTATATACACTGTGTCTACATCTTTCATCCAACTCTCACGTCACAGGTCCGCTAGAAGAAATTTAATTTGAAATAAATACCTTTGTGCTCTTCTATATGTATCTGTTCTTTTCATTTTAAATGTTTGTGTGTACATAAATAAATAAATAAATATTGTCGCTGCGCTACATACTTGACATCCAGTTCCCTCAGGTGGGGCAGCTGCGCGCTCAGCTGGATCACCTCACGCCAATTGCAGAACAAGTTGCGGGACACGTCTAGGCTGCGTACGCCGGGACACAGCGACGCCACGTCTCCTGGCTGCGCGATGTTTTGATCATGGACGCAGACTTCCAGCAGGCGGTCAAATTTTCTGGAAAGATAAATGAAGATTAGTTTTCATACAGACTGTCAATCAATAGCCTAGTCTTTTCCCAACTCACACTAGATTTTATATATTTTTAGGGCATATTTTGTACAACAAGCTTAACAGGGGAATTAAACTTTCGCCATAAATAGCTTTAAAGGACTGTATGAGAAATCAAAAGCAAAAAGAATTATATCTACCAACCGTAACCGAACGAAGTTGGAGACTATTTAGTAGATCGCTATTTTTCTTAAATAAAAATACTCCGTGTTTGATATTTTAAGTTTTTCATTGTTAAATATACTACATAGTTTCTCTAATGAGTTATTCTGCGTCCCGCGCTTCAGCATATAACGCCGGGTGTGGTAGAAGGCGTTTAGTGTTGTAAAGAACTCGAGTCCTCAAATCAAGACGATTTTAATATAAGAAAAACAAGTAACGCCTAACAAAAAAGTACTAGCTATGCTTCTAAAGGTATCTTCGTTCAGTTACGGTTTAAAGACTTGGTTCTTTTTGCTATTGCTTTCTCGTATTGTCCTCAACTTATAACCTAGGTTTCATTTCTGGCAAAAAGAAAAAAGAAAATTGTGCCAATATTTTCATTGGCTTTTATTAGATTTCGGAGTATCTATTAAAACTCAATTACACGGAGAAACTATTGGAAGTTTTAGTATGATTGTAACGTTTAGTTCGTAAGTTGTTATTTTGTATTTTCTGTATACATGCACATGTAATGTTATTATTGAGTAAAAAGATTAAATAAAAATTGTTATTATGGAGTTACCGCGGCCCTGCAACGTAAAGAGCAACTGAAGGAACACAGGTAGATTTCAGTTAGTAAACGTCTGATATTTTCTCTCACTCCACCCTGAGCAGGAGAAAGTATTTAAAGAATCACCATCTAAAAAAGGTCTCATTAACTTCAAACAAGAATCAACAAGAGTGAATAGGTTACTTCTAGGTAAGCGCGCTCCATCGTCGACCACTCACATCGCTTTCCATCAGGTGGGATAGCGGTCTAGAGCGTACCTATCTACAATAATTTAAAAAAAAACCTACCGGATGTGCACGCGCAGTTTGTTGTTGTCACCAAGCGTTGCCATGGTAACGCAACTCAGCACGATTTTGTTTCTTTATGATAATTTTCACGGTCTGTAGTCACCCCCTATCAACCCAGGTGAGAAACACCGAATGCTTACACTCTTCTTATGGCGGTAAGTCCCCTCTTTGAGGCGTGGTTGGAAAGACCTCACGGCGTCCTCATCTTCCGTATGACGCAGGTTCCCACCGAACACGGTAAGTTCGGGAAGTTCCTGCACCGGAATCGTGCGGAAGCGACGCCCGGGTGTCGCCACTGTGTGGACCGCCCGGAGGACACGGTGGAGGTGTGCCCCGCTTGGGCAGAGCAACGCCGTGTCCTCGTGGGGGCGATTGTCGGCGGCGATCTCTCGCGCCGGGCCTTGATACAGGCTATGGTCCGTAGCGAGGAGGAGTGGCAGGCGGTCGCTTCCTTCTGCGAAGCAGTAATGCTAGCAAAGGAGGCGGCCGATCGCGTGAGGCAACGTTCCTCACGTCCAAATCGCCGCCGGGATTCCGATCCCGATTTCCAGCTACCGTAGGCGCGGGCTTGCGGTAACCGTCCGGACCGAGTCCAAGTCGTCGACGGCGCGTATTGTTCCACGCGCGCCTCAGGGAGATGTCAGCAAATCGTAGTGGCCCAGCAGGGTCGAAGCCTACTGGGGCCATGGGTAGTGTGAAAACGAAACCCGGGGTCCTGGGCAACGAAGGAACAGGAGTGGGTTTTTAGTCAGTAAAAGTCTGACACTATCTCCCGCCCCGCCCAAGGGCGGGGGATGTCATAAGATGATTTTCCCACCGAAAAAATTAAAAAATAAAACACTCTTCAGCTTGAACGCAATCGGCGTTGAACCATGGGTGAGCTAAGCCTTCGATGGGTACGTCACTCGTGGGATTCAAATGCAAATAGTTCGAAGAAATGTATTGTCCCATCTTCACATAACGATACTGGAAGTATGAAATAACGTAAGGGACATTTACTTAAAATGTAAACCGGGCCTTGGTACAGACAGTGGCAGGCGGTTGCCTCCTTCTGCGAAGCAGTAATGCTAGCAAAGGAGGCGGCCGATCGCGTGAGGCAACGGTCCTCACGCCCCAACCACCGCCGGGATTCTAATACCGATTTCCGGCCACCGTAGGCGCGGGCTTGGACGAAAAATGGGCAGTTCACCGTCCGATCGTCCGGTAACCGTCCGGACCGAGCCCAAGTCGTCGACGCCGCGTAGTGTTCCACGCGCGCCTCAAGGAGATGATCGTAGCCTGGGGTCATGGGTGATGCGAAAGAGATCCCCGGACGGCGAGCTACCCATTGCTCGCCGTCCGCAAGCTAGCGCCTACGGTGGCCGCAAATCGGGATCGGGATCCCGGCGGATGGGGCGTGAAGGCGCTCCTTCGCACGTGCTAGCGGCCCTCCTTTCCTAGTATTACTGCTTCGCAGAAGAAGCTGACCGCTTGCCACTCCTCCTCGCTTCGAACCATGGCCTTATACCAACGCCCGGCGCGAGAAATCGTTGCCGCCGCTCGCCCCCACGAGGACACGGCGGTGCTCTGCCCAAGCCGGGCACGCCTCTACCGTATGCTCCACCGTGTCCTGTGTCCAATGCTTTGTCGTACGAAATTGCATCGCAGCAATTCGCATCGCAGTTTTATGTGGGAACCCTATATCCACAAGAATGTGTAGCGTGCAACGTAGCGTGCGTTCTTCGGCATGCAATAAAATCAAAATTGCATGCGACCCTTGCACCATATTTCTATAAAATAAATTACCATTTTATTTGGGTAATAACGAAATGTAGCATTAAAATGACGTGTCCAAAAACTTGAATCGCATGTTTTGCAGAGCTTGTTGTCGGCGAATTTCTCTTGTTAAGAATTTAATGCTCTAGTCTGACCAGAAGGAATATCTATGAACGCAATATAATACGACTATATTAAGTTACTGTTACTTGAAACTACCAAGTACAACTTAACAAAGTTGTTTGTTGTTATATGTTTAGAGGTATGCGGAACAGAGTGTAATGTCCCGCATACCTCCGTTAAAAAAGGAAGGGTCCTCCGACCAGACACATTTTATGTCTGGTGTGGGCAACTGCCCGAGAGATGATTTCGGGCTGTTGTATATTATTATTATTCGGATTGTTAACTCTTATATGGCGCCGTATGTGTCGCTACAACTGCATAAGTTTGACTGATAACACAAAAATAACTCAACAAATTTTGAGTCTTGGTAAGTCTGATGTTAGCATTATAGTTGGCTGCATTTGCATTTGCGATTTTGTTCTGCATTGTTTGTTAAATAGCCAGGACCATTACATAGCACCTGCAACTCCTAGCGTGGGTCTGCGTGCAGCTCAGCCGAACATTCCCGTAAACTTCCCGCCTGCGTCACACCACAAGGGTGGAAGACATCGTGGAGTACGTGCGCCATTGAGACGAAGTTCGCACTGAGGGTACAGCTGCTGGAGTCGCACCGTAACGTCAATTTCAAGGCGTTCGTGGTGCGAGTCCCGAACACTTTTCTGCCTCTCATGTTAAAGGAAGACTTTAGGCCGCAGGGCGTGGTGTTCCGTCACTTCCGCGGACAAGTGGCCAATGGCCCAAGTTAAACTGGCCAGATCGTTTTAACCGTTAAAATTTGATGATATATTTTATTTTATTTTATTTTAATAAGTACAGTGACAGACTACAGACTAAGACAATCAGCACAATTAAAAATAACATACAGTACATAAATCTGAAGTCCAATTATTGCTGTACTACAACACTCAAAGTTTAATATGCTGGAACAGAAAAAAAAAACACAGTAAAGGTGAAGTATTATGGAGAAGTTAATAAAGTATATATCAATCCTGGTTTGGTCTACTTTCTTTAGACTTTACATTATCATAGAAGAAATCCTGCATCAGTGATATAGCCGAAAGGAGGATTAACATATCATCAAATGTTAACGTTTAAACGATCTGGCCAGTTTTAGTTGGCCATATCATGAAATGGTCTAACAAAGTAATGCACTGGGCTGGTCCTAGTGGCAAGAGAAAAAGAGGCAGACCGCCTGAAAGATGGATAGATGAAATCAGAAAAACTGCAGATGAAAACTGGGTTTCAAAAGCCAAAGACAGGAAGCTGTGGAGTAAAATGGAGGAGGCCTTTACTCGATTAGAGGTCCTTGATGACAAAACAAATCAATGAAAAATTTATGTCAATAATTAATTTCTATTTATCTATATATATAAAAGGGGAAACTGACTGACTGACATATCAATGCACAGCAGAAACTACTGGGATTAGGTGCGTGAAATTTTGCACAAGGTTTCCTTTTATGACGTAGGCGAGCACTAAGAAAGGATTTTCCAAAATTCACTCCCTAAGGGGATGACGTGGGGGTCCAAACTTTGTATGGAGAAACCTATATTCACGCGAGTGAAGCCGCGGGCAGAAGCTAGTTCAAAATAAAATAACAATTAAAAAAAAATAAGTGCAAATTAAAAGAAAATTGGAATTGTCAAGGAATATTAAATGGCTAAATAATAATAAAAATCATGAAGTTATCAATTTCTATGATCTGGCCATGACATTGACATTACAGTGAACAGGAAACAAAGCAAACAAACACGACATTAAAGTTCTTACACTGATGACTCACAAAATTGTATATGAATCACTGCCATCATTCTAAATTAACATTATGAATCTCTGCATAATTGTTTGAAAGAGCCATTGCTGCCCTGGAACACGGGTGGGTTTCAGTCAGAAAAAGTCTGACATACTTAATCCAGCCAGGAGAACCGGAGTTATTTTATGATAATCCAACTCAAAAAAACTGGGCAAGTGCGAGACGAACTCGCTCCCTGAGAGTTCCGTACAAACTTACCTATGTAAAGAGTTCAATTCCTGATTGGAGTCTCGAAGTATTTTCCCAATCGCAAAAAAAAAATTGTGAAAAAATGTTTATTATGAATTTAGTTCTGCAATTCTGCTTATATATCTCTGCATTTGATTCAAGACATCATTTCGAAGTGTCTGAGTATTGGCGAATGGAAGAAGAAAGTCAATTGTTACCAGTAATTTGATAGAAATAAGTTTTTTTTAAACTAAATAACCGTTCGAATGTCAGCCCCCCCCCCCCCCCCCCCCGTCTGCTTAAAACCGCCTCTGTCTAGTCCGACTTCCGAAGTTGCGACACGACTTCCCCGCGTTCACTAAAACGACGATATCTCCGAAAATACGCGTCCTAGCTCAACGAACCTTACGTTACTGAAATTGTTATGAAATAAGCTATCTGATTATTTATGATAAATCATTTATTTGGCTAATTTAGATTAATCAATAATGTTTTTTCTTAAAAAAGAAACCTCTAGCAAACTATATATTTTTTGAGTGACATTTGACAGATAGAGGTCATTGATTCTTATTTGAATTGCATTGTTAATTATTGCATGAGTACGAATGTTAATAAAAACAATTCTACTCACTGTTTCTGATGTATTTTCTCAAATCCAACCATCTCAATAAACGGAGCCCCCATCTCCCGTTTCCACTCATTGATGACAGTTCTACGGTGAGCGGCAACCGTCTCATCCTGAAATAGACAAATTGTTAAGGATAGTAAATATGGAACTTACGTAATGTCTACGTCTAAGGTCCTTCTTGTTACTTCATCGTATTGAGTCATTTGAATGAACTGGAAAGAAGTAGAAAGAAGTGAGGGATGTTTCTGAATAACAGAAAGAATTATAGGTAAAGTAGATAGAGATATTAGATAGAGGAAAATAAAAAAGATTATCTGGAACGGACAAGAAATAAAAGATGTTTGAATCCATCATCGTCATCATTTCCACCGAAAGACATCCACTGTTGGACATAGGCCTCCCCCAAGTGTCGCCGTAATGACCAGTCTTGTGCGTCTTGCATCCATCGGATTCCTGCGACCCTCACAAGGTCCAAACATATTACAACAGTTTTTTTTTTATACAGTAACATTGTTCGTTTTTTTTTGTGGTGGGAAATCATCAAATAACTTTTCCCTCTCTGGGTGGAGCCAGAGGAAGTGTCAACTGTCGGTTCAGTTGTCTTTTGAGTTCCAAGGCTATGGTAACTCTTTTCAACAAACATTGTCCACTAGTGTTATACTAAAGTTGTCAAAAAATAAAAGGCCCGTTTTGACATTTGTATTTTGATTACCTAGCAATTTGTCCATGTAGTGTAGCTACTACTAAAATAGCTACCAGGTTCTACACCAAACCCCTATTTATTGTTTAGTTCCATCCTAGGGTTTTTGAAATGGGCCTTTTATTTTTTAAGTTGCTATAATTATATTGAGGTTACTGCAATTTTGCGACAAAGTAGAAGTTAACATAAATCAGTCTATAAATTTGGATGTATAAAATCAATAGGAGCGACATATCTATGTTTGTAAGACATATTACTGCCATAATATCATGCATGCTATATATTCACAGATACTCTACAATGCAAGCCCATTGTGAATTTGTGAGTAAAACTCCTAAAAGCAGTGGTAGACTAGTATAAATAAGTAGTGACACAATTATTTGTACTTGAACTACAAAGCAAAGAGTTATATCTTTGTTTATTATATTTAATAGAATATTCTAGTTTAAACTAACTGTAGCATTTATAAAGATATTCCAGTAAAAGTTCAAGCAATTTAGACAAAAAACAGCCTTGACATGCAGTGATAGATTCAAAACAAGCATACTACCCACGCAAACACTTATTCAGCCAAGTCTTTATGTAGGTGGAATGACCTAATGCTTGTGCACAAACGACGGAATAAAAAAAATATATTTAAAAAAGTTTGTTTTGTTTACAGAATTGCTCTGACTCACCTCACGATCTCCGTAATATTTCTTGATAGCTTCAGCACAAGTTTTAAACGGAGCAATTTTGTTCGGACGAATGAAAGAACCTGCTCCAGGTTTTGAGGCCTTGAAATAGTGTACGTCGTCCACGGAACCATCATGCTTACCCCTCACTGGGTCATCCCACTCAACACCGTACCAAACACCTTTATACCCGTGCACCTCGCCGATATACTTCACCGTACCAAAATCAGCGTTACTCTTTACACGACTACCGATATGCACTTGAATTTCGCTATCGTCGGTACCATTATGACTGTCCATGGTACCGTTGCAAAATTTTGGTATTAAGTTAACAGGCATTGCGCCCACCATTATTTTTATGTTTTCGAAAAAGGAACTGTTTATCAAAAGAAAAACAGGCTGACTTTTTCCCCGAAAACTGTTGTCACTTTACTTGTCAAACTACGTCGTTGTAGGCAAGAATATAACTTCTGTTTTAGTTGGTCTAGTCGATTTTTTAGTCTTATTTGACGTTGAGAATTTTTATTTAGGAATTTAATATTTTTTTTAGAAAACTATTAGTGTCAAATTAAATAATACTAAGAAAAAATATTGTATTGCGAGAAAACTAAAGATTCAGATTTATCACGACTTGGTTCAGTAAAATTGTTTTGTAGCTTTCTGTAAACGTTTTTCACACCGGTTATATTCTGTGTTTCATCTTAAATATGTAGTACACAAGTCTAAACCACTAAAGGATGGCAAATATGCTTTACAAACACAAAATCAACGCTAGGTTAAATTTTTGAGAAGGTACAGCGAATCATCATCATTTCAGCCGAAGGACGTCCACTGTTGGACATAGGCAGTAGGCCTCCCCCAAGTGTCGCCAGCGAATAATTCATCATTATTATTTGCGTTTTAATAGTTTTGTATGATAAAATAAATTCTTGATGTTCTAGTTGTTTACTAAGTGAATAATTAAGGGTTTAATTTTCAAAACATCATTTCTTTAGTAGATTTTAGTAATGTTAAAAATTAGTAAGTTTTATAACATCACTAATAGTGAGAGAAGTGGCCAGTTTAAAAAAATAACTATTTCTTTGTTAACTTTTGAAAACGCCTACCGATTGATTATGTTACTCTAATCCTAACTAAAAAATTATCGGAAGTTATAATAGGTTAATCTTCCATGCTAACGACATTAAGCTATTAACCTGCTTAGCTTATTATTTAAAAATAACTATGAATCAATTTCATCAAAGTTGCCAGGAGAGATTAAACTAACTCTTGCTAGGTACACAACTTGTCAACAGATGGCAGGACTGGTATCATTTCGAAAGCAAATTCTAAATGGTGATTGGTTAGTGCGCGGAGGATAAGATATTATCCGCCCAAGTATGGTAGAAATACCGAATAAGGACGAGAAATGTAAATTTGCGTTCCGATTCGCGTATTGAACTTCAAAGCTGCAATTTTGTCAAGCAGTGAACCTATGCATAACGTTCAACGTGGAAGCTTTTGGCGGAAGCTAAGTGTGATACGGTAATGTGAATCGGACAGCAATACACTAGGATTCGCGACCGCCCGGTTCAATGTTCCATTTATTTTCATTCGTTGTCTCGGCGCGGCGCTAGCGTCATCTCGCTCACAGCTTTCCGAAATCGGGAATCGGGACGTAAAAAGTGTTTTTTGACAAAAATGGCTACCGAAAGTGTCCCAGACGTATACACCAGTCGATAATACGGAAGTGCTCGTTTGTGTTTGTGGAAATATGCAGTTTATAAGTGAACAATTGTTTCGTGCTGTGCAGTAGTGCATACGGATTTGTCACGACAAAGGATAAGAGCGTCAAAATGAGGTATGTACAATATAACGAGTTCATCGCTCCTCGGAGCTTTCGTTAGCAAAACAAATAAATAATTACAAAGATGATCATGCACGCGTCGATCTATTTACGTCCACATAATATTTGCTGCACCGGCGGTCTTCCTTTTCATCGCCAGACTGTTTTTTTCATAGATATTACAACGTAAACATAGAACGGGCGTGCGGTAGTTACGGTTCATCGATTACTTGATTACGATCGTAATTACATACGTTTATGAATGACATCGTAATTAGAGGCTGTAACCTACCTTACCTTGATCATTCCTTCATGCATTTGTAAAAGATACATGCGTTTCGGATACGTTTATCGATTTTTCTTCGCGTTGCGTTCCCCCACACGATGTATTTTCATATTATTTTCTGAGAAAGTGTTGTAAATAGGAATTTAGCAATGACCTTGTGAGGGTTCAGAGGTAATTTGTTAAATTGGGGCATGGTTTGTCCAATAGGGATGTCCCTTGGCACCATATGCGTAATGTTTCGCCGAATTGGGGTGTATAGGACCCCCAGGAAGGGTGTCTCGTTAAAACGACTGCATATGACTAATAATAAACACCCCACCCCTATTTCTGCGTAAAACTAAATTTCCCTACTTGTTATTGCATTGGAATTTTACTTGATTACTTAATATTATAACTTATCATATTTTTTATCTCTTAGATAGTTCAGTAATTATTTAACTACGAGATAAGCCAGGTATATGAACCTGTGATAATTTTGTTTACTTGATTGAGTCATAATCTAGAGATTGTACAATTTTGGATATAATTTTTATTCATTAAACATATTTCCTGAGTGATATCACAGTGTCAACAAGTTGTTTTAAAATTCTAATTAATTTAGGAAGTAATTAGATTATTTGAATGAAATTATGTATAATCATGAAGCATTTCCTTGTAGGTAAATAGGTATGGTTGATTGATTAATATTGATGAGATTAGAGACCTTAATTATCCAAATAAGGTAAACTGAAGGCTTATTTTATTCATGAATGAGTTGTACCTTATGTTTATATATCATGTGTTCTAGAATAGAGTAAGGATAGAGAGGAGGCCTGAGTCCCAGCAATGGGAATATTATAAGCCTGATTAGGCTATGTTTATGCTAAGGAATTATTTTTTCAGGCATTGCGCCTATGGTATCTGTAAAGATCTAGATTTTTAGCAATATAGACACTTTAGCCAGCAGGTTCACCTGCATTAAGATGATGACTGATGTTAGCCATTAAATTGTTTGCTTCCATACTACATACTAAGGTAAAGAAATGTCTTATGTCCTTATATAGACCATGTCTCTACAGTCTTGCTCTAATTATTATCACCCATAAAAATATTAAACAGAATTAGATTAGGTTACACTATAATAAATTATTGAATTACAATATTAAGTAACATAAAAAAGTAAATATTAAGTATACTTACAAATACCTATTAAAGAGAATAAATTAAATGACTGATATTATAAAATAATTAATTCCTGTTATGATAAAAAAAAAAAAATGATTTACTTATTAATTACTTAGTAAGGAAAATTATTAAAGCGGAATTCCTCTCTCTTATTAGCAAAAATCTTGCTGTCGCCGATAGGGTTCATAATTATTTCCATTTATTGATATTTACCTTACCTGTATGTGACGTTACGGCTGTATGCAAAATATGTGCTTTGAAAGTGGAGTTGTAATAAAGATTTCAGATCATCATGACTGATAGAAATGCGTGGAAGGAAAATATTTATGTATATGTGCTACACCAGCCTTTAAATTATGGAAAGGATAGGAGGCTAATGGTTGCTCATATGCTAATCTCATCCTCAGGATGTTGACGGACAATATCAGCTAAAATATTCATGGAAAAAAAAACATTTACTTAAGTGTTTAATGTGGGAGGAAGATATTTTTGTATGAATAAATATTATTTACACAAAGTAATGTACTTGGCTGGGTTTGAACCTGTGACCTACAACTCGTAAGCCTGGGCCGTTACCACTCGGCCACCACTGCTCTCAATACGGAGAAGGAAAATATTGTGAGGAAACTGGCATGTCCTAGAACCAAAAAATTCGAAGACATGTAACATTCACCAACCCGTATTGGGCTTGTGTGGTGGATTACGGCCCATTCCCTCTTCTAGAGAGGAGGTCTGAGTCCCAGCAGTGGGAACATTAAAAGGCTGATTTATGCTTATTAAGCTTAATATTATTTGGTTATAAATATAGTCCAAAGATGGATAGATTGTGTGAGAAGTGATATTAAAGGAAAGGGAGTTAGTGATAGTATGGTGACAGGACAGAATTCAAGTAAAAAACATGTTGTGCAGACCTCAAATGAAACGAGACAAGGACAGGAAGATGATGGTCATGAATATAGTTGCAGGAATTCGTTAGATGCAAGATGCACAGGCCAAGTCCTTACTATAATGTGTAAAACAGTGTATGTTTAAATTATTTGATTCCAGCAGGGAATTTTATTATGTTCATCAAACTACAATTAAATTATCACTTTTTCTACACATATACCCTTTTTTTTTAATTCATATAAACCAGTGCTTGACTGCAATCCCATCTGATGGCAAGCAGTGATGCAATCATTGATGGTGAGGCGCACTAATTTATTAAGAGCCTATTTACTTAAGCCTTGAAGATGACTAAATTATAGTTGGACGGGAAGACCGCAGCAGGCAAATTGTTCCATTGTCCAAGATCCTTTTCCAGTTATTACCATAATGCACAGTTAACATTTCCTTCCAAACCTAGCTTTTTGAGGTGGGAAATTATCAAATGACTTCTACTACTACGGGTGGAGCGAGAGGGTGTGTCATACTTTTATTAACTAAAAAAGGCAACTGAGGGAATATAGCTGTGTACCTTCAGTTGCCATTATTATTATTATATGTGTCAATATATCTCAGAACCCTGAGGTTCTGGATCTTTGGAAGGCGTACTAGGAACCGAAACCAATTCGCAGAGGCCCTGTAGGCACTTTTAATGGAATGTTGTACCAACCGACGATTATCCCTGTATGCGCTATGCTAGTGCACCCAAGGACGACCCCCGGTTAGTGAAATACTATTGCGACTTAGGCAAACAAAGATAATAGGGCTATGGTTTTTGGAGTCTTAAGTGGACTGGGAACCTGGAACTATTTTAAGACTATGGCCCCTGCCTGAACAATGTTATTAACCTATTAATATTCATCGATAAAAAGGCAGGGGGTGACTTACACACTTAACAAATGGGCCCCCATAATCGGTTGCCAGCAGGAATTGACGTAGCACCAAAAGGGTAATATATCCTGGCGTGCTTGAGGAGTGGAGAGGTATACCACGGCTATCAGGACAAGCCAGCCAATAAAGGCAAGAGAGAGGTGGGAGCTGTGTTCCTCGTCAGTGTTCACTACGGCCGGTCAATGAAGGCAAGCCGGAGATGAAGAACAAGAATACTCCCGGGAAATCGGGTCGATGGGTTCGCTAATGCCCAACAGTTCGCCACAAAACTGCCCTACGGATTGTATCTCTCTTAGTCTGGCCCCTCACCGTAGGCGTGTTACGGCAAAGCAAACGCTACCGATACAGAGCTACGGTTTATTGGAGCACGCAAGCCCTACCACGACGTAGAGATACGGCGATGGGATTATTATTATATTCTTTATTGTACACCGCATAAAAAAAATACAGAACAAATATTTATAAAAACAAGTGTGCTGATGGACTGAAGGAAAAGAGACAGATTTAGGGCTGTCATACAAACATGAACCATTCCACGGTAACATTTCCAAACAGCTACCTAGGCCTTGACATAATTTTTAATTAATAAACTAATGGAAACATGTCAATTACTCAAAGTATTCCATACAATTTTTATGAATGACACATTAGAAATACTAAGAATCAGGAATTTAATATGCACAAGTTTGTTGCTTAGTCATCAGAGTATGATAAAGTTATTCATACCTACTATATTTTAAATATCAGTTTTACTTGTTATTTCATCTAATAATCTTTTTTGTATAGAAAATTATTTATATTTTGTTTAGGGCGTCCTTTTTCACCGGCCTATTGTCAACATCGAGCATAGGTCCAATGCGATGTTTGATGAAGAGGCAATGTGAAAAAAAAAACTGAAAACACGGTTGAAATTCGGTAATTCCGTGATTTACTCGAATATTTCACAAAACATGTTCCAAGAAATACGTGTTTTTTTATAAACCGTCTAAAGTTTTTCAGAAAAATTCTCGTCATTCAGAATCTCGATTAAATGTGCAAGGCTTCTATGAATGTACTTTTTTTATATTATTAATATATGAGTACATTACGGAGGGCCAAAGTTCATGTAAAATAGCAGATGTTCAGAGGTCTTTACTAGATTAGTTTTACACAAATGTATCTTTTGATTTCCATAGAGGCTTAGATAAGTAATATCCACAAGATAGCTGTGTATCCAAAATATCTAGAGAAAGATGTGTAATAACATCATAATCACGTAAGAGTGGTTGTATGGAATTGTACCTCGGGTTGGCCGCTCTTAAGGGACATACTCCCGAGATAAAAAGTATTCAGTGTACCATTCCGGGTCATGGTCTACCCTTGTGCCAAAGTTCGTCAAAATCCGTTCAGCAGTTCAAGCGTGAAGTTGTAACAAACATTATCGATTACACTTCGGGGAGTGTGCGTTGGAATTGCACAATTTAATTCCACCAAGTCCGTTCCATCAACGGACCACTAGAACGTACGGCGTTGCGCCATCGGTACATGGTGGACATCCCACCCATACGTACAAAGCGTTTTGGGAACACATTCATAATGCGTACAGCTAAGGAGTGGAATTCCCTGCCGGAGTCAAAATCGGAAAAAAAAGCATCACTGACTAACTTTCGCCTTTACACTAATATTAGTGTAATTAGAATGATGTGATGGTTTCCAATTAATTTCCACTACCTACATAGTTTTGTGTAGTTCTTTGAATGAAGGTAGAACTATATTGTGCACACGTGGGCCACATACGTACGCCGGTCTGGGTATGCCGGTCTCCATACATTTTATAAGGCAACTAGACTTGTACAGCTACATTAGATCCACGCCACGCGACGCGCCGCTTTACGTACAAATCAGGCGTGGCCCGCGTGTGCGTCGGTCTAATATATTGTAGATCTCGCTTGAGATGGCATCCAGCAGCACATGTTGTGTTGACAAATACTTGCTTTTTTTATTTTTTCTTTCCCTGTATTTGCTACGTCATTAAATATCTAAGGGCGGAATTCACCAATAAAACTAATCGCGTTTTAACGTTTGGCTCGCATAATCGCGTTTAGCCGCTGTCACTAGTGTCACTTGTCTGTATTTTTCTTTTGTTGTATTTTTACAAGTGACACTAGTGACAGCAGCGGATAAACGCGATTATGCGAGCCAAACGTTAAAACACGATTAGTTTTATTGGTGAATTCCGCCCTTAGGGACTTAGTTAACTGACAAGACTCATCATTACCTCCTAATGTGTGTACCTGTATGGAAATTTATTTGGGATTGAGTAAGTAAAAAATTCTTCTTAAATGTTATAAATCATCTCTGTGGTCACCTCTATTTTAGCTGTATTTTTCACACTGTAGTGAATTATAATGAATATATGTCATTATATTTGGTATTTCCACTGTAATAAACATAAACTGACTAATAATGTTAGCTTGGATGTGGTTTAGGGTCAATTCAGACCGGAATTTCAGTGACGCGAGTGGCCGCTAGGTAAACCTCTGACAAGACACGCGCCCTTTTTGAACCTTTCAAGCGATACTGGTTTTTCAAAGATGTAGATAAAGTTTAAATTTATTTCACTCTGTAAATGCTCATCGCGTTCCTATTGGCCGCTGGTTGATGCGGATGAAAGGACCTGGTGAGGGTCGCGGGAATCCGATTGATGCGAGACGCATAGGATCGGCCGTTATGTCGTCACTTGGGGGAGGCCTTTGTCCAAAAGTGGACGTCTTTCGGCTGAAACAATGATGATACAGCCCTAAGAGTTAGTCTAGATTTTTTTTAGTCGATATAAAATTAGTGCTTGACTGTGATCCCACCCTGATGATAAGCAGTAATGCCATCGTTGATGGTGCGGCGTACTAGTTTATTAGGAGCCTATTCGCTCTAGCCTTGAAGATACCTAAATTATAATCGGACGGGAAGACCGCAGCAGGCAAATTGTTAAAGTCCTTCGATGTACGCGGTGTAAAGGATGAGGCGAAATGCTTAGTCCGGGCCGTAGAGGTTTCAATAACGTAAGGGTGGACACTCGCCATACGTTGGGTTGTCCGATGGTATAAAGGAGATAGCGGAATCAATTATGCAATTCCCGCGCACACTCCAAAATGCATCCTGTAAAATACCGAAAGGCTGGCAATCCTACGCCTGTGCTCCAGGCTTGTAGATGATGATGAGTCTAGAATAATTTTATAAGTAAAGGAAAATTTCCACCAATGACACAGCTGTTTCCCAATCCTATTTCCATAATCAAACGATTCCTTTCTACCAAATAGCTGTTATCCAAAAAAAAAAAGTGGTTCGCCCAGACCCAAGAGACACACTTTAATTATTATTGCAAAATAATTCAGTATTTGCCGCTCCCACCACCTGTCAACCGTCCATCCCATTTTAATGAACTGGTTTCGTTCAAGGTGGTTTACAGTTAAAAAGTCATTGTTGAAATATTCAGCTGTGTGACATTTTATAGTATGTTGAAATTGTTTCTAGGCTTGATATTGGTATGTGTGGGTTTTTTGATGCTTTTTCTGACATTATTTTAAATTATATACGCTCATCAAACGCCACGACCCAAAAATGCTGGGTTCCAAAAAATCGCTCGCCTACGTCATAATTGGAAACCTTGTGCAAAATTTCTCGCTCCTTGTCCCAGTAATTTCGGCTGTGCATCGATATATCAATCAGTCAGTATTTCCCTTTATATTAATCTATATATTATATAAAAGAGAAATGCCCACTCACTGATTAACGATATGTCAATATATAAAGGCGAAATCACGCGAAATTATACCACACACTGATTAATTATGGAGATGCAACGCCGGGGCGAAACTCCGCTGCCGCGCCAAGTTGCGGCATGGCGGGAAGAACTCCGGCGGGATATCATGGTGGAATGGCGACAGCGACTATCCCAACCCAGTGCTGGGCACGCCACAATTATGGCGGTAAGTCCCCTCTTTGAGGAATGGCTGGAAAGACCACATGGCGTCCTTACCTACCGCATAACGCAGATCCTCACCGGACATGGTAAGTTCGGGAGGTTCCTGCACCGAATTCGTGCGGAAGACACGCCCGGGTGTCGCCACTGTGTGGAACGCCCGGAGGACACGGTGGAGCATACGGTGGAGGTGTGCCCCGCTTGGGCAGAGCATCTCTCGAGCCGGGCATTGGTACAGGCTATGGTTCGGAGTGAGGAGGAGTGGCAGGCGGTCGCCTCCTTCTGCGAAGCAGTAATGCTAGCAAAGGAGGCGGCCGTTCGCGTGAGGCAACAGCAACGGTCCTCACGCTCCAACCGCCGCCGGGATTCCGATCCCGATTTCCGGCCACCGTAGGCGCAGGCTTGCGGACGGCGAGCAATGGGTGACTCACCGTCCGACCGTCCGGTAACTGTCCGGACCGAGCCCAAGCCGTCGACGGCGCGTATTGTTCCACGCGCGCCTCAGGGTGATGTCAGCAAATCGTTGGGGCCCAGCAGTGTCGAAGCCTGGGCTACTGGGGCCACGGGTAGTGTGAAAGCGAAGCCCGGGGCCCCGGGATGAAGGCAAAGAGGGAACAGGAGTGGGTGGGTGGGTCAGTAAAAGTCTGACACTATCTCTCGCTCCACCCAAGAGCGAGATTTGTCATTAGATGATATTCCCACCTTAAAAAAAAAACACTGATTAATTACGAAATTTCAGAAAATATAAAACCTTCAAACTTAAGGTTCCAAGGGTGTAGACATCCGCTAAGAACAGATTTTACGAAACTCCACTCCTAAGGGGGTAAAACGGGGGTTGGAAGTTTGTATGGAGAAACCGACTTTCACGCGGGCGAAGTCGTTGGCAGAAGCTAGTATATTATATATATATATATATATATATAATAGAAGATAGATGGGTGTGCCAAGTAAATAGTGATACTAATGTTGGTCCACCAAATTAGCGTAGCAAAAAATTGTGACTAATATAATCAACTTCCGAATATAAATCATCGTATGAATCATAATCTAATAATCAGTTCACTTCTAACACTGATTTCATTTTAATGAAGCATTATTTCGTTATAGAAAGGATTTACTGGGAGTACAAATTTTTAAGTCACATAAGGGCACACCCGACCAGCACCACCACATCGCTCGGTTTCCACTCGTTGCCGTCAGGTGGTCTACGGTTGAATGCCGCGTGTCAACCAGTAAACATCAACTGTTCCACGGATTGACGCCGTGTTGTTAACCAGTAAACGTTATGTAGTGAACGAGTGGACATAGCGTTTTCCGCGAATAGATGAGTAGTTTATCAAGGAATGACGGAAAAGGGTGCAGTGTTTTGCGAATGCATCATCTTCGCTCGTGAACCACTCGCAGACAGCACACGATCCATTCGGGAACAGCGCATGGGTAACGCAAGGCAAGCTTGCGAATGGTGGAATAAAGTGAGCGTATATTCATAGTACTCTCTGATACAAGGAATACTAACCGCTCGAGCGAGATGGTGCTGATCGGGTGTCGGATGGCTCTAATGAGCTATGACCTTAATCCTTGTCTCGCTTTTTTTTAAGCAAGCAACTGGTCTCTGGTTTTAGATGTCATTTAACAGGCTTCTAGCATTAAGGAATGACCATATGGTTGTAAACTAGTGTTCCAACCAAGGTGACCTTGGTTTATGTGTTTGGTTTGTGTAGCGGCTGCATGGATGTAAACCTCGCGCCAACACGTTCGGTGGTTGGATAAACGCGCCTCCCAACCAAGGGCGTTGAAGGTCATGGATTACAACTGCTGTCTACACGGATTGAAATTAGCAAGGTCACCTTGGTTGGGACGTTAGTTTGCAATCATCTGGTCACCCCTTTAGGTACTTGTGCTTTGATCTCAAATCGTGATGAATCCCACGAGAGCTCTTCGTGGCCTATTTGTTTCACATATACCTATTTGTAAAGTCCAATAAGGTACTAAATGAATTTTCACAAGGATCAACCCCATTTGTTTTTAATTTGCTTAAAAGCTTGTGGTTTCCAGTAGCATTAGGTCAAACCCTACCCACTCGGCTGTGACCCGATGGCGTCGTAAATAGGCAACTTACACTATGAAATCTATGAGTGAAGCCACAAATTGGTCCAAAAGTTTTCTTTTTATTTTCGGCAGTAGTAAGAAATCCTCATGGACGCTCAGGCTACCTTACAGAGGAGCCAGTCTGGGCAGTGTCAGACTCCTACTGACAAAAACCACACTCCTGTCTTACATTTAAACCTGTTGGTTATACATTTTTTGCTTCTGGGTAACTCCACGTGCAAGCACCTTTCAACGCTAACGATAAATCTCATCAGAACTCCAGGGTTGAGAAGCCATCAATCCGAGGCGACACCACGAGAAACAACGACCCATATGTTTGTGTGATGAGCACAATCATTTGTTCTGTGTGTAGGTGTTATTTATGTATAATATGTTTGTATTTAGAAATATATAAGTATGTTTATCAGTTGTTTAGTACTCATAACACAAGCTCTGCTTAGCTTGGGATTAGACGGCGTTGTGTGATAGTTGTGTTAATATTATTATATTATATACGCATACAAAATCAGGAATCTCCCAAGCTTCAACACATTACAACCCTAGAAATCTATATAACATAAAAGGGGAAACTGACTGACTGACATATCAACTCATATCCGAAACTAGGAATAGGAGTGTGAAATTTTTCAGACGGTTTCCTTTTATGACGTAGTCGAGTACTAAGAGAGGATTTTTCAAAATTCATCTCCTATGGGTATGAAACAGGGGTCCAAACTTTGTTAGAAGGAACCTATTTTTACGCGGGCGAAGCTGCAGGCAGAAGATAGTAATAAATATACTCTTATCAATAACTTATTGATAATGTTGAGAGAACGTAAAATTTTGCACAAAAGCTTTCCTTTATTATGTAGGTGAGCACTAAGAGAGGATCTTCCTTTACCGAGAGGATGGAACAGGGGTTCAAAGTTTGTACGAAGAAACCCACGTTCACGCGGGCGAAGCTGCTGGCAAAGCTAGTTGATTGATAACAGTTTTTATCAGTACGAGCTGCTATAGTTTTTTTTCTATTTAGTGCACTAAAGTTGTCAAAAAATAAAAGGCCCGTTTTTTAAGAAAAACCTTAGAATGTAACTTGGAACGAAAATGAAAGAAACAATAAAATAATTATTAGGGGTCCGGTGTAGTAGTAGGTGCACTACATCGGATTGGACAGAGCAACGCCGTGTTCTCGTGGGGGCGATCGGCGGCGGCGATCTCTCGAGCCGGGCCTTGGTACAGGCCATGGTCCGGAGCGAGGAGCAGTAGCAGGCGGTCGCATCCTTATGCGAAGCAGTAATGCTAGCTAAGGAGGCGGCCGATGCGTGTGAGGCAACGGTTCTCACGCCCTAACCGCCGCCGAGATTCCGACCTCGATTTCCGGCCACCATAGGCGCGGGCTTGCGGACGGCGAGTAATGGGTGGCTCACCGACCGATCGTCCGGTAACCGTCCGGACCGAGCCCAAGTCGTCGACGGCGCGTATTGTTCCACGCTCGCCTCAGGGTATATCAGCAAATCGAAGGGGCCTAGCAGGGTCGAAGCCTACTGGGGCCATGGGTAGTGTGAAAACGAAACCCGGGGCCCTGGGACGAAGGCAATGAAGGAACAGTAGTGGGTTTTTAGTCAGTAAAAGTCTGACACTATCTCGCGCTCCGCCCAAGGGCGGGTCAATTTGTCACTAGATGATTTTCCCACCTTAAATACACTACACCGTACAAGTCGCTAGGTAGTCAAAATACAAATGTCAAAACGGGCCTTTTATTTTCTGACTACTTTACGTTGTATCCACGAATGATTTACCATTAACATCATTATGTAACGAACTGGAAAGAGGAAGCCCGGGCTCGTGAAATATGACAGACGGGTGAGGATAGCAATGCCATCACCTGCACGTAAAACATGATTATAATTTCCAACATCCTAAAATAACGTCAATGACACCACTTCCTCCCAAATAGACGGGACAATTAGCGTCAATTAATGTTATTTTACATAATTTTAGAGCTGCCAACGTTCGTTGTAGCGAATGTAAAGACTACAATGACAGTCGAACAATAAAGAAAGTTAGTATGGATGTTTATAGGTATAGCTATATGATAAAAGGCTCCGTACCGTGACTCTGAACGCACAGGGCAACTGAAGGAACACAGGTGGGTTTCACCCCGGATCCACGAACGACAAGTAAGGGGTAGCTCGCCGTCTTTTTTTTTTGCGATTCGGAAAAGTCTTATGAGGCTCCATTCCGGAATTGAACTATTTACATAGGTAAGTTTGTACGAAACCCTCAGGGCGCGAGTCCGATTCGTAATTGCCCAGTTTATAAACTATAAAGCACAGAAGGGCCCATTTAATAATAATATAATAATAATAATAATATTCCACAACTATCACACAACGCCGTCTAGTCCCAAGCTAAGCAGAGCTTGTGTTATGGGTACTAGACAACTGATAAACATACTTATATATTCTTAAATACATACATATATAGATTACACCCAGACACAGAACAAATGATCATGCTCATCACACAAACATTTGTCCTGGGTGGGAATCGAACCCACGACCTCCGGCATAGCAGTCAGGGTCACTAACCACTAGACCAACAGGCCAGTCCTTTGTCGGTTACACATATATGCCAAGGCTTGATGCACGAACGTTTTGTATAGAATTTTATTACTAAAGCCAGCTGGTGATTACGAAACAGAATATGTTTCTACATATTCTGTTTCTGCTCAAGAATAAACTGTTTTTGGTAGTGTATTTCCCGATAGTTAGGGTCATACGAAGGGGTATCAAGTTCTACCAAGGCTGCTGGATTATTCTAATATTGTAAACAACCACTTTTTTTAAAGGAGTAACCATGGAGTTTCTTGCCGGTACTTCACCATAGGAAACGACCAATTTGGAACCGTGCACTAGCTTCTGCAGAAACTTTTGACGTGACTTGACTTGATTCGAAGTTGCCATAGCCCTGGACCTCAAAGAGCAACTGATGGAACACGAAGCGGAAAATACGTCGAAGTTCAATAAACGCTATTTTTGAAAAAAAGAAAACATGTTTTTTTGGCACACCATGATTCGTGAACAAACGAGTAATTGCAACAACGTTGGTAGTGTAGTTCCTAATAGCTAGGGCCGTAGCCACGCTGTAATGAGAAAGAAAGCTGCCTCGTTGTTAAGCAGATCTTGGACCAGCTCCAATGGTATTTTTCGAAACTTAGCCGATAGCATGATGCGCAGCCGTTGACTTATAGTCACACGACGGCTGCCGCTGATCTTCAAGCTAGAACTACATTAGACTGAAGCACACGTGGACCACGCCTGATATAGAACAACGTCGCGTGGATCTAATGTTGCTCTACAAGTATATATATAAATAATTCTAAAGCAACCTGGGACCTCATTAAGACTATAACTCATTCAAAATCCGTACCCTCACCACCAAAAGAACTGCTAAACCTTGAACCTGACAAGCTTGCATCAGCAAATAGGGTCAACAACTACTTCGTTAATCTAGGCAAAGACCTAGCTACTAAAATACGACAGGATCAGTGTGGGCCAGCTCTTCCTTCTAATATTGTATCAATGTGTGACTCAATGTGTGTACTAGAGACCGACAATTTAGAAGTTGAGAGTCTTATTATTAACTTAAAGTCAAGTTCTGTTGCTGGAGTTGACGGCATTTCTGGTCACATATTGAAGTTAACTCGCAAAATTTTAATCCCCTATATCACCCATATCTGCAATCTTGCAATAAACACCGGTGTCTTCCCAGATACTTTCAAAACAGCTCTAGTTCACCCTATTCATAAGGGTGGGGACAGAGGCAGTGTCAAAAATTATAGACCCATATCTATTTTACCAACCATCTCTAAGATTCTGGAGAAGATTTTGAACAACCGTTTGCTTAAATATCTTAACACTCACAAAATTCTCTCTGATAACCAATATGGTTTCAGAGCAGGAATGTCAACAGAGGATGCGGTTATTGCACTCTCTGAAAGGGTGACTCAGCTCATGGATAGGAAACAGAGGTGTCTTGGTATATTTCTGGATATTTCGAAAGCTTTTGACACTGTCTCTGTGCCCATCTTCATCAATCATCTTCTATCAAAGCTGGAACGCATTGGGATTCGTGGTCAAGCACTTGATATTTTTTCGAGCTATCTGCGGAATCGTTTCCAACATGTTCAATTGGATGAGGTAATAAGCGGTAAAGCTAGAATAGAATACGGTGTCCCTCAAGGAAGTATTCTTGGCCCAACCTTGTTCCTCATCTACATTAATGACTTATGTTCACTCCCAATTACTAATTGCTCCATATTTACCTACGCAGATGATACAGCCCTACTTGTACATGGCAAAGATTGGAGTGAAACAGGAAGGTATGCTCAGACGGTGCTGGACATTGTTATGCGTTGGTTTGGAAAAAATTTGTTGACGCTGAATGCAGAAAAAACTAATTTTATATCATTTTCTTTGAGTAATAAGACTCAGCCTGATGTAACACCTACCATTAAAGCTCATACCTGTTCCCAAAATACCTGCTGTACCTGTCCGTCCCTGACACCCAAATCTTGTTTAAAATACTTGGGCGTGCTAATTGACAAACATCTGAACTGGTATAACCATTTAGATAATCTAGTCACTCGAACGCGCAAACTCATTTCCATCTTTAAGAAACTCCGCAGTTCGGCAGACTCGGATACACTTATGACGGTCTATTACTCACTCTGTCAGTCTCTTCTTCTGTACTGTTTGCCTGCTTGGGGTGGCGCCTGCAAAACATACTTTCTGAAATTAGAAAGAGCTCAAAGAGCAGTTCTCAAAGTTATGTTTTGCAGGCCCTATAGACATCCCACTTTGGAACTTTTTACGGAATGCAAGGTTCTGTCTGTGAGAAGGTTGTATGTGTTACAATGTGTTTTAAGGAAACATCGGCTGCCTTTCACAGTGAGTAATAAACGTCGAGCTGATATTATCCTCCCACCAGTCAGACACAAAACTGCCTTCGCAA
The DNA here is from genome assembly GCA_961205895.1 of Mythimna pallens. Taxonomy (NCBI): domain Eukaryota; kingdom Metazoa; phylum Arthropoda; class Insecta; order Lepidoptera; family Noctuidae; genus Mythimna; species Mythimna pallens. The sequence continues at coordinate 13,109,410 of OY540849.1, read as the reverse complement.
AACACCAATTCACCTACCTTAGCTATATTTTATATAATAATATCAATAAGTATCTTCATATCCACAGTTTAAATTATCACCACTGCAAAAACACAGTTAGGAAATGGTTGTTTGAGAAATCGTATGAAGAAACTGAAAAACTACTCTTCCCACATGCCTAAGTTAGAACTCCCCTCATATAAGAACACACACTAGCATACCATCACAGCAACTCACACACATACACACAAATACACACACCCTCACACACATACACACAAATACACACACCCTCACACACATACACACTAAAACACATACTAACTCCCTTTCTCACATTGAGTCGCGGTTCCTAAACGTGGCATTTTTATTTTTTATTATTACTTAGTTTTATTTTTTTATTTTTCTGTGCCAAAATTTTTATTTTATTGTAATGTCAAGTGTGTTACTGGTGAAAACAGATTTCCACTTTTGTTATTACCGTCATGGAATCACTGGTCCCCAAGTCACAGGCTTTAAACCTAGTTTGGGGACCAGGAGATAATACTTCATGCAAACTTTATTGTATCCCATTACTGAACCTTTGTGAGCAATTTATTGAAATAAACTTATTATTATTATTATTATTCCATTTATTTATTTTTTATACATATCTTTTACATTTTCAAATATTTCTTTAAAAAACATATAAAAAAACATTTAAAAATATAAAAAATAGTTGTCCGCCGGTGTCGGGAACAGGGTCCAAGCTACCGGTGGTTAGGGCTCCAGAGACAGGAACCTCCTCACAATGCGAGCCGTATCGAGGAGTACTGCCTTTTGTATCAGGCCCTTGATCCAACCGCGCAACGACAGCTTCGACAGATGTTCATCGAAGCTTTTGGCTATAAGGCCATTGGCGGTCACAACAATCGGCACAATGATAGCCGAGTCCACATTCCACATGTCGACAACCTCGTGTGCTAAGTCGAGATATTTGATTTGTTTCTCTTTCTCAGCTTTCACGAGATTCTCGTCATGCGGAATGGTGACGTCGACTATCATTGCGCGGCGCGCTAATCGGTCTATCACCACTATATCCGGCTTATTGGCTACAATAGTCCGGTCAGTAATGATAGACCGATCCCAGTACAGCGTGACATGGTCATTTTCGAGAACTGGGTCGGGCACATACCTGTAGTATGGTACCTCCGAATCCACTAGGTTATATTTCAAAGCAAGTTGCTGGTGAATAATCCTGGCTACTTGATTATGCCTGTGCAAGTACTCGCCGTTAGCCAGACGAGAACAACCAGAGATAATATGTCTGATGGACTCACCCGGACGATGGCATGCCCGACACACGTCAACCGTCCCGTCCTTCATAATATGTCTCCGGTAGTTGTTCGTTAAGATAACTTCGTCCATAATTGCACAGACAAAACCTTCAGTTTCTCCGAAGAGGTCGCTAAAACGTAACCAGGCCACGGACGCCGCGAAATCTACATCAGGCTCATGAAGAGCCCGATAAAAGCGCCCGTGGAGCTCCTTGCCTTTCCATACTTCCTTGCGGTCATCAGTAGTAAGTACCACAGGTTTGCGCCAGTCCTCTTTAGCCATGGATAACGGGGTGAGTCCCTTGTCCATTGCGACCACATCGCGGTGCATACCCACGTCGGTTTTGAGAAAATATTCTCTGAGGCTGCACACCTCACGGTTGTGTAGAGTCTTTGCGTTCAAAAAACCCCGACCTCCACACTTCCGCGGGATGTACAGTCTCATCACCGATGATCGTGGGTGATGCATCCGATTTGCGGTCAGCAATGTACGGACCCGTCTATCCAGAGCGTCTAGCTCGGTCTGAGTCCATTTGAGTATGCCGAAAGAGTACATTAAAACCGGCATGACCCAACCATTGAAGGCGCGTACCCTATTTCCACCTGACAGAAGGCTGTTTAGAACCTTCTTCAGGCGGCCAAAGAAACGCTCCTTCAATGTTTGTTTCATGTCAGCAACGTTAATGCCCAACGCTTCCGACATACCCAAATACTTATATGTTTCGGTCGAGGAGAGGGTTCTAAGGTGTATGGAATCCGAGAGTTGAATTCCCTCGGATTCCACAATCTCCCCTCTCTTTACATGCATGACTGCACATTTGTCCACACCAAATTCCATCCTGATGGCACTACTGAAAGTTTCAGTTACTTTCAGTAGTTCCATCAGTTGCAAATTGTTGTGGGCAAAAAGTTTCAAATCATCCATGTAAAGAAGGTGAGATATGACCTGACCACCTCTTCTCAACCGATAGCCTAGACCTGAATTCTCCAGCAACGTGCTTAGAGGATTCAGGGCTAAGCAAAACCAAAGTGGACTCAAACTGTCGCCCTGAAATATTCCCCGTTTAATCCATATTGGTTCATCATTCCCTTGGATCGGTCGACATCCTGGGTAGCGAAGGACTGTTTTCCATTGCCTCATACATGACTCAAGGAAGGTGCGTAGAGTTGCATCTATTTTATACAACTCCAGCACCCTCATGAGCCATGTATGGGGAACAGAGTCATAGGCCTTCTTATAATCTACCCAGCATGTCGACAGATCCTTGCGGGATCGACGAACCTGTTGGCTTATGGCCATGTCAATGAGGAGTAGCTCCTTAGTACCACGGGACCCATTCCTACATCCGTTCTGAGAGGCAGACATTATCAAATTTTTTTCTATATGTACATTAATTTTTGCTCTCAGAATGGATGTAAGAAGTTTATAGACCGTCGATAAACATGTAATCGGCCTATAATTCTTGGGTTCCGTGGGACTACCAGTCTTATGGAGCAGGTGGGTGATACCAGTTGTTAGTAACTGAGGTAGCGACCCAGAATCTAAACATGACTGGAATTGCGATGCCAGAGGCGCGTGTGAGCTGCTGTACCATTTTAACCAAAAGTTGTGCAGTCCGTCCGTACCTGGAGACTTCCAATTAGGTAACGGACGAACTGCTCTGGCTACGTCTAGTGGAGTAATTATAACTTTATCCATTTCTGGTACAGCTGCGCACACGCGCTCGACATCACGCATCCAGCCACCCTCAGTGTGACAGACGGGCACCGACCAAATGCTGCGCCAGAATGCATTCGTGGTGGCATCATCCGGGCGGAGCACGTCAGTCACACTATGTTCAGGTCGCTCCCAGGCTCTATACACCCACCTCTCATCGCTCTGAAACATGCGATTCTGCGAGTACCGATCAACCCGCCGCTTATACCGGCGAATGCGGCTCGCCCATGCACAAACTTTCTGCTTCAGGAAGTCGATGCGCTCTGTGACACGAGACATGTATTCTTGAGGGCTGATACCAGTCCCCAAAAACGCCCGCCTCACAAAGCGCATCACTCGTGGTCGTGTATTACCCTCCCTGAAGCAGTGTAGTTTGCCGATGAGTACCCTGGCCCCATCAATACGCTTCTCGATCCTGCACTGCCAGGCTGGTACAGCAGGCTTTGGTCGAATAGTTCCATCTGAGTTAGGAAACTTGATGTTGGCTAAACGACATGCCGCAACAGCCCCACAATACAGGATTGAGTGCGTATCAACGAGGTTCTCGCTACTTTCAAAGATGTTCTTAAGCAGCGAGTCCAAAGCACACACCAGCGCCCTATTTTTTTTGTGCATGGGTAACCTTGGCAAACGGGGTCTAAGCTCAGTCGGAGTTGATCTGTACTCGCGAAGCGCATCCTCCAGTACGCTCCTCAGTCGATCGTTGCACTGGCTACTTACTGTGACAACCCTATCATCTGCATCATCGTTATTATGATTGGACCGCGGCGAGATTGCGTTAGTAGTCGGCGTTGCCGCGGTCTGTGTTTGTGTAGATGTCGAGATGATTTGGTTGCTCAGTACCTCTGAGCGCAGCCGATCAAGTGCAGCGTCGTCCAACCTGTGGTTGCGTTGGATAACCCGCACCTGATCCGACAATCGTTGGGCCGAGACGTTCACGGTTGGTTCCAGGTCCTGAAAAAGAGACAGCATCCTATCACGGTACGCAGTGAGGTTAGTTCCCCCCTCTGTAGACCCGTAATATGCGCGCATGACGTTCTCATTCATAGTCTGAGTCCATCTCATGCGCTGCACACAACCACCGGCAGCGGGGACCCGGCTCGGGGCCGGTTGGCCCCTAGGTCCTAAGCTCTTCGGTGGCCGGCCTCTCCCCGGCCGACGTACAGGTGTTGGCGACGTCGGCGGAGAGAAATACTCGTCGCTCGAGCTCGACGCAACTGCAGCCGTCGGTGACACTGGTGATCCGAGGTCCGGCGGCGGCGAGGCGGAGCTGAGCGACGAGCCCGGGGGTGAAGGGCGTGCGCGACGGGCAGCTGCTCTCGTCAACATACTCACAGATGTTTTTTCATTCTTTTATTAATATTGATTATGTTATTTTTGTTGGTGACATCTGTCATCTGTCTGGTCTTGTGCATATTTTTCTTCTTCTTGTTGATTTTTGCTATAATTACTATGGTTTTGATCAAGTTTTTATTACGTATTGTTTCTTGTTGGCTATTGTAAAAATTGTGAAAAAATGGGAACAGAAATTAATATTTAAAAATCTTCGTCGGTGAAAAAACAACTTGTTGACATCTGGTGTTGCCAGCTTATTATTATTATTATTATTATTATTATTAAGTCTAGTTTCCATATAAAATGTATGGAGACCGACGCGCCCAGTAGATACGTGGCATACGTGTGCGCAGTGTAGTTCTACCTTCAAAGTTGGAATGTCGAAGGCTGCACTTACCTCTTCCGTTGGCTATATGCGTGTGTATGAGCTCTAAAGTCCACCCGTTCCTTCGGTTAACCTCTGCGTTCCAAAACCGCGATGACTATTCCGCACAATCCGACCTTCCTATAGCGACTTAACATAAACAGTGATAGCAATACAAAGCTATGTTGTTTTTTATTGTTCTGTGAAAAGATTCGGTTTTCCAAACAAATATTTTCGCTTCCGATTCAATAACGCGCAATATCTAACAAATGAAACAGTCGTTTGTAGGATTGCGTGCTTATATCCAGATATCAAACTGGATTCTAAAAGCAACTTCATACAAATTCGCAAATAGAATGTTCCAAATGCATCGTCATCACTTCAGCCGAATGGCGTCCACTGCTGGACATAGGCCTCCCCCAAGTGTCGCCACAATGACCGGTTCTGTACGTATCTACAACGATCCTCACCAGGGTCAAATCCATTCTGGCGATCTCCGGCCACCGTATGCTCGGGCTTTCGGACGACTAGCAATGGGTAGCTCGCCGTCCGCTCGTTCTATAAGAACCGAGCACGAGTCGTCGCAAGTCAGCAGACAATAGCCATGGGGAAAAGTATGAAAGGGATACTCGTGTTCCTAGTACGCAAAAGGTAACTGAAGAAACATAGGTAAGGTTTTAGTCGATAAAAGTCTGACACGCCCTACCTCTCCACCATAGAGCGCACGAAATCATTAGATGATTTCCCACCTCAAAAAAATATCTACCTTCTACTACCACTTTCGTTCAATTAAACAGCATTCAACGAAGACCCATTAAACTCTTCGATCTTAAGCAACTCTCTTAAAATCTTCCAGAGAAACTGATTAATGAAAAAACTTACCAAACTTTAGTGCTATCGCCAGTGGGTCTACTTGAGAAAGTTTGCGTTTTAAAACTAGGTTGGTGGTGGTTAATTTGTTGTAACATCATCTATATAGAGGTAAATCGAAATTAAAATACGTTCAAATTACCCGCTTAATAAAGGATCTCTAATAAAACACATCTACAACAAAAGAATCCTATCAAGATCGGAGACTCTATACTCGAAGTTGTGGACGACTACGTTTACTTGGGACAGACGGTCCAGTTGGGTAGGTCTAACTTCGAGAAAGAGGTCAATCGTCGAATCCGACTCGGCTGGGCAGCGTTCGGGAATCTGCGCGGTGTCTTCTCGTCCAATATACCACAGTGTCTCAAAACGAAAGTCTATGACCAGTGCGTGTTGCCAGTGATGACATTTGGCTCCGAAACGTGGTCGCTTACAATGGGCCTCATCAGAAGGCTTAAAGTCACTCAAAGGGCAATGAAAAGGGAGTTTCCTTGAACATGACATAGCCCGAAGAATCGTCAAACTTAAGTAGTAGTAGGCAGGTCACATTGCTCGCAGAACAGATGGTCGATGGGGACGAACGGTTCTGAAATGGCGACCACGTACCGGAAGACGCAACGTTGGAAGGCCTCCCATAAGGTGGACCGATGACCTGGTGAGGGTCGTGGGAAACCGATGGATGCGAGACGCACAGGACCGGTCATTGTGGCGACATTTGGGGGAGGCCTATGTCCAGCAGCGGACGTCTTTCGGCTGAAATGATGATGATGACAGCAAAAGAGATCCTATCTGCTACACTCTTCAGAATTCCGTTGTTGCAGTTGCCACGTAATCTGCAGATCGGGCATAAAGTTTTTTTGCGAATGACGGCATGAAAGCCAGAAGTGCGATACAGTGTAAACTTCCCTGATGCACTACAGAAGCGAGGCAGCCTCACTATCATCCTGAAGATGTTAAACTGGACGTGCAGTATATCTAGCGTTCTTTTCGTGTAGCTGACCTTACAGATTTTCATATAAAAAAAGGCCAAATGAAAGTCGGACTCGAGCACGAAGGGTTCCGTACTGTGCGTAGCTAAAAACAGCATAAAATATCACGTTTTGTGTATGGGAGCCCTACTTAAATATTTGTTTGATTCTGTTTTTAGTATTTGTTGTTATAGCAGCAACAGACTGTCTAAGGTCTTTTCTACATAGCAAGGGTAGGATGACAGAAGGACGAAATAGGCATCTTTAAGATGAGATAAAAGGATAATAGTTAGCTACATTGTATGAATCCGACAGCTGGCACCCGCACCAACATATATCAATGAGGATCAGTCATGATTTTTGTGGAGTATGCAGACTTATAGCGTCAAAAAAAAACAGTACATACGGTGAAAAAAATATTTATATCGGACCAAAAATGGCGAAGATACAGCAATTTTAGTGTATGAGTTCCAGAAACGCGCCCGAGAATAAAGCGACTCGCTGTGACGTCATCTGTCATGATCGGTCTCCACCGGCGCCGTTCAGAAAAATTTAATAAATCCACCATTTCTTGACGGATTTTAATAATTTATAAAACTATATGCTCACTAAAAATATTACACATATGATGTACTTAGTAAAAGTCGGTTTTGCTATTATGTGATTGATCCTCATTATAGTTTAGCTATCACGGTTCATGTCAGCCTGGTGACAGACAGACGGACAGCGGAGTGAGTGATAACAATAGGGTCCCATTTTTACCCTTTAGGTATGGAACCCTTACAACTAGCCGCACTAATCTAGCCACTAGCTATCTGAACACGACTAACTTACTAATGGTACACTAAGAAAAAGATCTAATCATGTCTCCAAGTGATTAATAAGTTCGACTACTTACTGATGTGCAACTGTATTGCAATCATATTTAAACGATACAAATCGAAACGAACGAGTCTCGTTAACAAAATTGCTCGTGTCGTAATGTATTGAAAGGTGTGTGTAACTTAATACTAATCACTTTCAATAATATTTGACCAATCTGAATTTTTCAATTCATTGTACATATTGTTAAGTACCGGCAATCTGTATAATATGACATTCTATACAATTCCTACATAAAAACGTGTAACGAAATTTATGAATTACTAGCTTCTGCCAGCGGCTTCGCCCGCGTGAAGTAGTTTGCTCTATACAAATTTTGGACCCCCATTTCACCCTCTTAGATGGTGAATTTTGGAAAATCTTTTAGTGCTCGCCTACGTCATAAAAGGAAACCTTGTGCAATTCATATGTCAGTCAGTCAGTTTCTCCTTATATATAGATTATTTATTTTAATCTTTGACTAAGTATTCTATACAATTCCGAATGCGCAGCCGGTAAGGTCACCCCGCACGGATAGGTTAAACAAAGCAATTATTAGGACTAAAGTTAAAGTTATTAAGATTTAATTTTCTGTTTAATTAATGTTGATTTTTACAAAAAAAAATGCATTTTTTATGTAGAAATTAAGCGGGAATCCCCAAACCTTAATATTTAGTGTCATTTACCTGACTTTTATCAAACAGACAGATTTTAGATCCAGACATTAGCGCGTAAAAATAAACAAAAATATCTCTTCCTCTTTATTGTATTAGTTTAGATTTCACAATTTGGTCATCTCATTATCTATTGATTCATTATTTTTTATTTGTAATCTTGATATGCTATAATGTATATATATATATATATATATATATATAAATAAATCTTTCCTCTTTGTGTCTACAGATGTGCAGGATATCTCTATAGTCACTTCGGTTTACTTATACTGTGAAAAAATCTAATCTCAATCAACATTAATACATTGCACTCGATTTTAGCGAGGCTAACCGACATCCTAAAATGAAATTCCCAACTACCCTCCTTTCACAATTTAGCAATACATTACTTTACTCGTATTTTCAAATCGAATATCTTGCAATACACACGTGCTGCGCAATGCGCTATAGTGTGGTTCTCGGTACAGATTGCATATTGTTTGTAACAGTAAGTACCTGTTCCTTGCATAATGTGATAACATAAAAAGTTACTATTGTTCTTAGTGATGTAAGACGTTAGCGATCACTTTTACTGTTTGTCAGCTGTTAACAGGTTTTGCTTACGATGTGTAAGTGCATCGGAGAGTTTGAAAGACTGCTGATTGCCATAAATGAAACCAGCGTCATGCAACTACCGTCAAACGGGGTGAATAGGAACAAAACTTTGGTTTGGTTTTTCACATTGGTATATCTTATTATTATATATATAAAAGGAGAAACTGACTGACTGACATATCAACGGACAGCCGAAACTACTGTGACTAGGAGCGTGAAATTTTGCACAAGGTTTCCTTTTATGACGTAGGCGAGCACTAAGAGAAGATTTTCCGGAATTCGCTCCCTAAGGGGATGAAACGGGGGTCCAAAGTTTGTATGAAGAAACCTACATTCACGCGGGCAAAGCCGCTGGCAGAAGCTAGTATTTATATAAATGATTTCTATCAAAGCATCCGTTTTTATTACAATTAATGAATAAATAGGAGTACTTAAATGCTGGGGAAAATTGTTAATTGACGCGAAGATCCCCTTCAAACTTGTGTTTTATTCACCGCTGCGTTCATATTCACCTCGTTTGACTGTACCACTTGTTGTCTGGCATTTTTGCTGAACTGGACCTATTTGGCACAACCTTACAATGTTAGTTTTCTTTTAATCTGTTTCTAAAGTTGAAACCTTCAGAAAAAGGTAGAACTACACTGCGCACACGTGTGCCACACACGCCGATCTGGGCGCGTCGGTCTCCATACATTTTATATGGCAACTAGACTTGTAGAGCTACATTAGATCCACGCCACGCGACGTCACGTGACGTCGTTCTACGCACAAATCAGGCGTGGTCCACGTGTGCGTCGGTCTTATTTGCCCTTATTCGTAATAATCCTTGGTATGACAATTACTTAGTTGAAAGTATTTAAACTCTATTTCTTATTCTGCGTCTAAGTGAAGAACCGTCGTAAGCATAGTCTGTTAACTCATATCAATTTGTTATTAACATGAATAACCTCAATGAATTTCAAGGAGGTCTCTGGTCATAATAATGTAGCAAGTAGGTACTAGTTATCTGACTTGGCCCACTGGTACTGCTACCTGCCAGGGTTGAGGCATCGTTCGAAAGAATTACTGCGGCTCTTTATTTTTTTGAGGTGGAAAATCATCTATTGATTTCCCCCGCTCTACGGTGGAGCAGGAGGACGTGTCAGACTTTTACTGATTAAACCACATGTTTCCTTCAGTTGTCCTTTGCGTTCTAGGACTACGGGTTTCCTTTTCAAAAAATCCCCGCGACCACCACGGCCCTGAAACGCAAAGGGCAACTGAAGTTACAAAGGTCTATTTTAGTCAGTTGATGATTTCTCACCTAAAAAACGGCAGTGAGAGTAGACTCTTTGTGACACAACTTTCGCCAGTTCGCGACTCGTGAATGCTATTTTAATGCAGACTGAAACAGATCGATCATAATGTTGCGTCCCTAAATCTAGGTCACATTTTTATAGTGTTTTCTTGTAACTAATCTATAAATGCGGAATGAATTAGTACCAGTTTTAAGGTAGCTCACACGTGTGCCACACACACCGATCTGGGCGCGTCGGTCGCCATACATTTTATATGGAAATTAGATTTGTAGAGCTACACTAGATAAACGCCACGCGACGTCGTTCTACGTACAAATCACACGTGTGCGTCGGTCTAATGTAGTTCTAGCTTTAGGTTTAACCATACTTTTTTCTATAAAGCCATGTCTATTTCTATCTTCCTTATCTAAGGACATAATTATTATGAAACCGACTTTATTTGTACTTCGTCTGTCTGTTCACGATAAACTCAAAAAGTATAGAACGGATTTTCATCAATAAACAGTGGTTCTTAAGGAAGGTTATTATATATAATATACGCATATTATGGTAAAGAAAAACCAAGAATATCAATAAATTTTAACACATTCGTGCGGGACTGGTAATAGGATCTATCTGCTGTCCACGGCCGAGGAATGGCATTCTTCTCTTTCTGACTTTGACAGAGAACACATTCATTGCAGTTAAGGAGTGGAATTCCCTGCCGGAGTCGTGTGTTTCCTGATAGCTACAACCTGGGTGTCTTTAAGTCGAAGAGTGAATGGTTTACTTCTAGGCAAGCGCTCTATCGGCGACCACATCGTCGCTTTTCGATCAGGTGTGATAGTCGTCAAACGCGAGCCTATCAACAATAAAAAAAATCACTATTCGGAGGATGAAAAGGGCATCCTCCGAATATATGTATGGTGGATAATGAACAGGTTGGAAAATTCCTAAATAAGCTATAGCACTGTTTAATCAATCACAACCTCGGTTACAATTGATCCCTGCTAAATATACACATTGTTTACCAATCAAGAATACAATCAATAAGTTTATCGCCGACCGAACCATTGACCGACCTTGCCGTACCCATCTGTCGATTATCACTTTGCCCTTTGCACCTATATGCTTACTTTGTTAGGGCGGGTACCGACTGCAGTAAAGTAACATGAAATGTAACATGAAAGGAGAATTTGATATGTGTGGACGCAGCGCGCGCACAAACCAAGCATTTGTTTTCAGCTCAGTCTGCTGAGAATAAGCGAAGAGAATGGATTGTGACGACCAATGGTCTACGATGATAGTCGGTGCTTTATTATTTATAGTGATTCATGTGATAAAAAACGCCGATGACTCTAAATGGCGGATCGCAGCGTGCACGAGTTGAAATGCTCAGCCCCCTAGCCAAGTTACAACTATTTCGTTTCTATTCTATTTTCGTCGATTACCTCGAGTCGGCCACGCCTCCGATTCCTTTGTTATGACTCCATCTCAACTCTCAGTCACGTGGTCACAACAAAGGAATAGGAGGCGAGGCCGACTCGAGGCGATCAATGAAAAGAGAATCGAAACGAAACGATTGTAACTTGGTTAGGGGGGCTGTTCGCGCGAATGGTGTGCACGGTTTGCGTGTGAAAGTCGTCCACACTGGGAATTCTGTTACATTGCGACAATGTGGACAGCAAATTCTTTCATTGAGTGTTACATTGCATGTTACATTTAGCAGTCTGTACCCGCTTTTAGGAATGCGCCTGATTATACGTTAAAGGTATAAACTAGTACATCCGCAGCTGTTAGCCGGTTCATTGTGCGTAGTACTGGCGCGGAGAAATGGGTTTCGTTAGTTATGATCGTCCTAGTTTTGTTACGGGAAACTTCTGTTGTGTTTTTGCTCGGGACGTGGCTGTTTTTGCATTGTAAATCGGGTTTTTGTGGAACGAAAATGCTATACATATTTTTCAGGATACTGTTATTAATTTTTTTGATAGGCCTGCGTTTATCCACCGCCAACGATGTAGTCGACGATTGAGCACGCTTGCCTAGATGTAACCTATTCACTCTTGACTTAAATATGCCCAGGTAGGTATCAGGAAACACGGACTTCGGCAGGGAATTCCACTCCTTACCTGTACGCTCAATGAATGTGTTCCCGAAACGTTTTGTACGTATCGATTAAAGGCCCATCATGTACAGGTGGCGCATCACCGTAACAATAAAATACTTATTGTGATTGTGGAAACAATATCAAAATTAATAGGGATGCAAACGAGATACAACAATTTTAAAGAGAGAGAAAAATATTTTATTTTGCACACATAGATAAATACAGTGTAAAAAAAATTATCTTTTTTATTTAAGGGATTTTCGCACACTAATGCGACGATGTCAATCCCATCGTACCTACTATGATCTACACTTAATCACAAAATATAATCTACTTTTTTATATCTATGAAAGAATATAAAACTTTTGCTTCACTGCAGTTAGGTTTCGCTAAGATGCCATTAAACACTCCTACGTCCCTTGCAGACAATTTCAATGACTTTAAAAGAATGTTTCTCTTGTCTTTGTATCGGTCACATTCCACCAACTTAAGCTGTACATCTTCCTTTTTCCCACACAGCTCACAGACTAACTTCGAGTGTCTCACGGTTGCTAAAGAAATATATATGTATCTGTTTCTCTCGCCAAGACGCCGTGTTCTAAGACGACCATCATGGACTTTTTTACTCCCTAATTATAATAATGGAATCAATCCAATGATTTTATATGTTTATGTATTAGATTTAAGTTATTTTTTTATATCATGTTTTAAAATTTACATTCTTGATTGCATTCATACTTAAAAAGGCGTCTATAGTCTGCAAAAGTGTTAGTATTTGATGACTGAATTGTGACTTAGTGTGTAAGTTTTACAATTATGTGTATATTTTTTATAGCAATAAAGAATTTTATAAAACAAAAACAAATCATGGACTTTGACGTCAAAGTCTATGTAGGACTTCTGTTTCTTTTAAATTTATTGTTAATGATAATATTTGAAAAAAATATTTCATATTTTTATACGAGAACAAAAAAGTATTTAGCTATATGGCGTGCATATTTTGTAGCCTATTTTCACCTGTCCACCACACAAAAGTAAATTCTCCAACAAAACGTATTGAAATGAGACGCAGCTGTATACGCCATTCTGCATCGGATCTAGCCCAGTTTAATATATTATGTTGTAAGAGCCAGTTGCGTTATGTAAGTGGCGGTTCTTCTGTGGCAGACGGTTTGTTAATTGTTTGGAAATTTGTAAAGGTGAAGCTTGAAAGTAGAATGAATGAGGTAGATGGAATGAGGACTATAGCTGGTGTTAGATTAATTGTATTTTATGTATTTCAAACAGTGATATCATAGGTAGGGAAGAACCAGCCCCCCTAGCCAAGTTACGATCTTTTCGTTTGCGTTGAACGCCTCGAGTAGGCCACGCCTCCGATTCCTTTGTTCTGACGTCATCTCAACGCTCAGTCACGTGGTCTTCTGACCTAGGAATCTGAGGAGTGGCCTACTTAAGGCGTTCAATGGAAACGAAACGATCGTAACTTAGCTAGGGGGGCTGGTCCTTCCCTACCCATGATATCACTGTTTGAAATACAGAAAATACAATTAATCTAACACCAGCTATAGTCCTCATTCCATCTACCTCATATCTCGTAACTTGGTTACTTGATCGTAACTTGGCTACGACTTGGCTACGACGGGGGCAGGACTACGGAATGGTTTTAGTTACCGTGACCTTGGACCGCAAAAGACCGCGTTAGAAAGAAAGAATATGAATTTATTTGGCACGACACAAGGCACACTCAATAGTTAGATGAACACAAAACAAAAAATACAATTGTGTGCTTCACGGCTGCACAAAAATAGGTTCAGTTCAGCATGAATGCCAGACAAACTAGAGCCTGACGCTAGTTTTCAACTGAATAAGCATGAAAAATAAAATGTTGTCTAACCAGTTTATTAATAAATATACAAAAATAAAATAAGTAGGAAGAACTATAAAATAACTCAGAAAACAATATGAAAATTGGTTGAAAAGCAAACAAGATATATACCAATATTTTAAACAAATATTTAAATATAATGTCGTGGCCAGATCTTAAAATTGATCACTGATGATATGGCCAAGTTATAAAACTGGGCAGATCGTTTTAAACGTTAAAGTTTGATGATATCTCAATCCTCGTTTGGCTTACTTTCTTTAGACCTTTTACTATCATAGAAATCATACATAAATGATATGGCCAAACGAGGATTGACATATCATCAAACGTTAAACGTTTTAACGATCTGGCCAGTTTTAGTTGGCCATATCGTAAAGTGATCAATTTCTAAGATCTGGCCACGACATAATCTATATATATAAAAGGAGAAACTGACTGACTGACATATCAACGCACAGCCAAAACTACTGGGACTAGGAGCGTGAAATTTTGCACAAGGCTTTCTTTTATAACGTGGGCGAGCACTAAGAGAGGATTTTCCAAAATTTACCCCCTAAGTGGAGGAAAGGGGGATTCAAATTTTGTATGGAGAAACCTATTTTCACGCGTGTGAAGCCGCGGGCAGAAGCTAGTATATATATAATATCTGTCTCTCTTACCAAGACGCTGTTTTCTATGGCGGCCCTTCGGGTATATTCCCTATTCAAAACTCACTTGTACGAGTATTAAGTGAGTTTTAGTAAGAGTCTTACAGTTCCTCTTGCTTCACCCAGAGGGTAAGAAGTCATTTGATGCTATCACAACCTCAAAACTTGTATAAACTTTTTTGTAGCTCCGATATAAGTTTCGATCAAAAATCGGAACCGAAATTTGAATCATAGCATACCATAGTCGGCCTTATAATGTTCCCACTGCTGGGACTCAAGCCTCCTCTCTAGGAGAAGGAATGGGCCGTAATCCACCATGCGGGCCCAGTGCGGGTTGGTGAATGTCACGTGTCTTCGAATTTTTGGTTCTGGAACATGCCGATTTCCTCACGATGTTTTCCTTCACCGTTTTGAGAGCAGTGGTGATTAATAAATTATAAAAAGTAATGCGCCTGGCTGGGTTTGAACCCGCAATCTACAACTCGTAAGTCGGGGCCGTTACCACTCGGCCACCAAAGCTCTAAAAAAAACGGAATCGAAGATGCAAAATTTCGGAACTGAAGCTCCGTAACAGCTGCTTTATACGGATCGATTCTGACCTTGATAACCGGAAATTCAGCTCAAGTGTCACCTATATTCCTGAAGTTGAACCGGAATAACTAGAAAACAGCTTTTACTAGTAAAACTGTAAACGTTGTCAAGGATATAAACAGGCATACTATAGACATTCTACATTTTACTGGGAGAGAGCTGGCTAGGTGCCAAGCAGTGCAATTTATAGGGT
Source organism: Mythimna pallens (assembly GCA_961205895.1). Taxonomy (NCBI): domain Eukaryota; kingdom Metazoa; phylum Arthropoda; class Insecta; order Lepidoptera; family Noctuidae; genus Mythimna; species Mythimna pallens. Next base: position 13,094,029 of record OY540849.1, on the reverse strand, counting down.
TCTTCACTTGTTTTAATTAAAGCAGAAATAATGATTACTGTTTATAAACAGTGTCAATATTCGAAGATCAGTTGTATACAAGTGATCTTCGAATATTGATCATCTTATTTTAATTTATACAACGTTATTTTTAACCGACTTCAAAAAGAAGGAGGTTCTATGTTCGGTTGAATTTTTTTGTGTGTACCGATATCTCGGTCAATTCTGGACCGACTTTGAAAATTTTTTTTTTTTATTGAATGGTTATGCTTCCAAGTTGGTCCCATATAAATATTGTTATGTCCTGATCATGAACTTTGAAGATGTGGAATAAAACTCCTCATAGGATCACAGCAGAACTGTCGTAACAAGTAAAATTGCTTTGTTTTTACGTGTAGTCGATGACTGGCTGAAAGAAAAGAGGGAGAGGATATATCGAACTGATTTGATGATAAGCCGGAAGGTAAATTAATGTAATTTAACCGTGTTTGGGATTATTGTTATGAGATGCCATGTCGGGCCTTGGTACAGGCCATGGTCCGGAGCGAGGAGTGGTAGGCGGTCGCCTCCTTCTGCGTAGCAGTAATGCTAGCAAAGGAGGAGGCCGCACGCGCGAGGGAACGATCTTTTTGACGACCTAAACTGAACCGTTAAAAGGATGGAGCTTTGGTGTATAGCTCCATCCCTCTCCTTCGCTCTCATACTTGACGTTTTAACACGTCATGGTAACATGGGCGCAGATCTTCACAAGACACGAACTTTCTTGCCTTTAAAAGTACCGTAACCAAACTTAAAACGTTTGCGACATTGACGAAAAAAAATCCTCAACCCATTAACGGATGCCCTTAAAAAGTCGAGGAACGTCAAGGCATTGCGATTAATCGCTCCGTCGGTTATTTCCGTCGAGCCGAAGCTTTCGATTGCGTTTTTGTGCGTTTTATTATAACATCGATGCGTCAGTGGTTCAGTCATTATTTTGCATTCCTGTGGAGTGCGCAAGCGATGGTGGTGGTTATAAATCTGTGGCTTGCTCGTTATTCTCTTTATTGGGACATTAGTTTTTTATTTGTATCTAATTTTGCTACAAACTATACTCCATTTGAAATGAAATTAGACATTTAAACAAACCTATTTCACTGTCCGTTCAATCGATTTTGACTTCTATTGTGCTGGTAGCATGACAAATGGCAGGTGCAGTAAAAAGTTTGTATTGTAACAATTTTTTTTTGTTTTGAATGACATCCTTATGCCTATAGGACTGGGTCGAAGTCTACTGGGGCCATGGCTTGTGCGAAAAAGAACTTTGAGGTCCCGGAACGAAGGCACAGAATCAATTTGAATTCTACTGTATTTTTTTTTTGAGGAGGTAAGTAAATCGTCAATTATCTCTTCTTGCTCTAGGTAGAGCGAGAGAGAGGATGAAGAGTAATGAACCCACCCGTGTTCTTTCAGTTGCCATTTTCGTTCCAGGGTCATGGTACCGCTTTCGAGCAATCCCGCAGATACTACCGTATGCTAATAAGACAATACCGTACCGTATGCTAATAATCAATATTCGCGTCATGTCCGTGAACGGGCACTGTCAGTTGAGACTGGTCATCTCTTAGCTGCCAGTTGCTATTTTAATTTTTATATATTACGTTTTATTTTTACTTCATTTACATTGTTCTCACATGATATTAGCGACAACAAACATATAACCGAGATATTTGTAATACTTATCATGATTGAAAATATTGACCATGGACTTTCTTACACATTCTTCTCCAGAAATATCTACGCCTTGGAATGTGCAATTAGCATCATTTTTTTTTTCTGACTGACTGATTTCTTGGCATTTCAAAAGTGTCTGTAAATGGTTTATTTGATAATAAAAATGCTTTGGATCTTTCTTGAATGAGATTATTTTTGGACAAGCGCCGATACAGCTAATAACAATAATAGCATGAATAACAATACGTGCACTCGCATATTAATATGACAATGGCACAGGAAACGAACTCTATAGCATCGATTGTTCCGGCTAAATTAGGCATAGGCTTGGTGGAATCATTGGTTCAACGATGGTGAGTGACGGGGTTATGTAGTTGGGACTTGGATAGTTGGTTAGATGTTATTTCATTTAGTCAACACATCAACAAAATTGCATTAGTGTGGAACAGTTTAAAATTAAACAATTTGTAACACAACATATGAAAACCACAATATTAAAAATAAAAAATCTATTTATACAGACGTACTGAAACTAAATAATATTACATTCCCCCCGTCATAACATTAATTTCATAGATTAAAAATAAAAATATTAAAAAAAAAATGTCAATAAAATCCATTATGGTCATGATAGAATGTCGACAATACACATATTATTTAAAGTCAATAAAAATATAATTACTTAACATAAAACATTAGTTTAACTACTATTATTAGGTACAATTTTTGAGAAACTCTTCTATGTTATTGAGTTGGGCTCGTGTTTCACCGTCTTCCTCACTTTATCAAATATTTAGTGACCCTGCCCGGCTTCGTATGAGTTCAAATTATACATTAAAACCTTCCACGTCCAATGCTCTTTTCGTTAGTGAAAACCGCTTTAAAATCCGTTGCTTGGCTCAGGAGGTAAGCGGCTTTGTTTTAGGCTATGTTCAAAAGGCAAAATCGCGCTTCTTGACTTCCTGCCCCCCTGCCAAGTTACAACCGTTTCGTTTCTCTTTTCGTCGATCGCCTCGAAGTCGGCCACGCCTCCGATTCTTTTGTTCTGACCATGTGACTGAGCGTTGAGATGATGTCAGAACAAAGGAATCTAAGGCGTGACAGACTCGAGGCGATCGACAAAAAGAGAATCGAAACGAAACGGTTGTAACTTGGGTAGGGGGGCACATGAGTTAGCGTTAACGCGTGGCACGGTGTTTAGAGTAAAAGACGCAGGTGATCGCAAGTTGAAACACATGCTTTGATGTAATACTGTTCAGATGAGCGCACGCTTTTAACGCGATTGAATGTACGAGTATGTATCTGAAAATATTGGCATCGACTTAATTGATGTGGTAGATGCAAAAAACTCTGCCAAAACAGGCTGATGAGCGCTTGCAACGCGCGTTATCGCTTGTCAACTGAACTCTTTTTAGGTTTGATCGCGCATTGACGAGTGTTAAAGCGCTTTCATATGAACATAGCCTTATACTATGTAAAAAAGATGTGGCCTTCCTTGAAAGTCAAGTTGACAAACAAAAGTTTTTTAAACATGACGTCACACTTTCTGCTATGATTCAACTTTACATTCTCTTTAAATAGCAGCACAACTATCCACAAACTATAGCAGACCTTTACAATCCTTGCTTTACTTAAACTCGAACACGAGAAACTCAACATAAATCACTTTAACAAAGGAGTTGCCACCATTTTGTAAGGCATGAAAGGAAGCATTGACATCAAGGGTCAGTATTCAAATAAGTCAAAAAACATGAACCTCTTTCTTTCGCCGCGGTCGGGTAAGACGTCATCAAGATATTGTGTTCAAATGAGTAATGACCTAGACTGAAGTACCTAACTATCTAGTGGAGTATTTTTAGATACGTATTGATAAAAAACAAAAAACTTGGCCAAGTGCGAGTCGGACTCGTGGCCTGAGGGTTCCGTACAAAATTGACTTGCTTTTATGACGTAATTTTTTTTTACGATTTATGACGTATTAAAAAAAAACTACTTACTAGATCTAGTTCAAACCAATTTTCGGTGGAAGTTTACATGGTAATGTTCATCATAATTTTTTTTTAGTTTTATCATTCATATATTGTAGAAGTTACAGGTGGGGGGGACACATTTTACCACTTTGGAAATGTTTCTCGCGCAAACTATTCAGTTTAGAAAAAAATTATATTAGTAACCACAATATCATATTTGAAGACCTATTCATAGATACCCCAGACATTGGGTTTGATGAAAAAATGTTTTTTGTGTTTCAGTTTTAAGTATGGGGAACCCTCAAAATTTATTGATTTTTTATATTTTTGTGTGAAAATCTTAATGCGGTTCACAGAATACATCTACTTACCAAATTTCAACACTATAGCTCTTATAGTTTCGGAAAAAAGTGGCTGTGACATACGGACGGACGGTCAGACAGACAGAGATGACGAATCTATAAGGGTTCCGTTTTTTGCCATTTGGCTACGGAACCCTAAAAAGTGATTGGAGGCGGAGCGACTGGCGGTTATTCTGTGGTGTGTTACTGGTCAGATTTTTTTGCTCCTTGATTTTAGTACCGTTTCGGCAGCGGACAGTGGTCCGAAAATTAGACTCACTATTGAGATAGGAAATTGGAATATGATGTGCAGAAAAAATTTAATGTTCTGTAAGTATAAATTCATACTTGAAAGCAATTACTGGTAAATTTACTCGAAACTGCTACTGTGACAAACGGCATTGATAAATTTTTTCTGCGTTGTTTTTTTTTTTATTTACACATTAGCTGTTCCCCGCGGTTTCATTTGCGTCTTTGATTACTGCTCCGCTCCCAAGGTTCGTAGCGTGATGTTATATAGCAAATAACCATCCTCGATAAATAAGCTATCCAACACTATCTTTTTTTTTCTGTTCGAACCAGTAGTTCCTGAGATTAGCGTGTTTAAACAAACAAACAAACTCTTATCATATTCATTTCAGCCGAAAGACGTCCACTGCTGGACATAGGCCTCCTTCAAGTGTGGTCATAATGACCGGTACTGTACATCTGGCGTCTATCGGATTCTCGCGACTCTCACTAATCATCGCAACGCTACGTCTTCGGCCCCATCGACCATCTGTTCTGCGAACATCAAATACAATATATAACTCAACGCACAACATGTCTTCTTCACACTTCTCTATTCGTCGCCATCTCTTCTAAGTTACTTCTCCTGCTCTGGGTGGAGCAGGAAGGAGTTACAGTTTTTTACTGTTCCTTACCCTATTGCGAGAGCCTTCGAGGAAGGTAACTCCTTCGAGCAATCCGCAACCCTGGGTTTTATGCACCTAGCGTTTATTGTGATCCATTCGGTGTTTCCTTTACAACATTTTTAATCTGACGTGCGGCTAGGCTGACATTTCCGGCCTATTAAACTTAACAGTAGCAGTTTTATGGGTAACACCGTTCGTGTAAACTTATTGCAACAACAACTAGAGATTCTCATTTATTGGCACAAAGAATTCTCAACCACTTCCTCATAGCTACATTAAAACTGTACAACTTACTTCCTCAACTTCGTGAAGAAATTCCTGCTAAGATTGAGTGGGAACGGTCCGTCGTCCATAATGGTTGCCATCGGTCATACATCATGACCATCCGTCATGGTGTTCTGTAGGTCTCTGATGACCGTGTAAATGGGGCTCGCACATGTAATATTCGTTTATTGTGTGGCGTTTTGATGGTATTGCGTTTAGCTTACGTAAGCAAAGGCTTTCACTGTTCAACCGGTTCGGTTTCGGGATGATAAATTTTTTAATCAGTTATTTTACGGCAACTTACAAGCGAAATACCACTCACTGATTAATCACGAAATCTTCGAAACTATAACGCCTACAAACTTATAATTTATCAGGTAGATTCCTTATAGGGTGTAAACATCCGCTAAGAACGGATTTTACGAAACTCTACCTCTAAGAGGGAGGACGCTGGCTTGCGGACGGCGGGCAATGGGTGGCCCGCCGTCCGACCGTCCGGACCGGGCCCGGGTCGTCGACGGCGCGTATTGTTCCGCGCGCGCCTCAGGGAGATGTCAGCAAATTGTAGGGGCCCAGCAGGGTCGAAACCTACTGGGGCCATGGGTAGTTTGAAAACGAAACCCGGACCCTGGGATGAAGGCAACGAAGGAACAGGAGTGGGTTTTTAGTCAGTAAAAGTGTCAGTCTGACACTAAAGTGAAAATACCACTCACTGATTAATCACGAAATTTCCGAAACTATAACACCTACAAACTTATAATTTAGCAGGTAGAATCCTTATAGGGTGTAAACATCCATTAAGAACGGATTTTACGAAACTGGTTGGAGTCTAAGGTGGTAAAACGGGGTTTGGAAGTTTGTATGGAAAAACGAAATTTTACTCGTTGCCAGAAGCTAGTATTATTTAAGTTTATGGAACTCGTTTTTTGATGGACTTGTGTAACATTTTTTGTCAGTCCAGTTTTAAAACGGATTCTTATTATATATGTATAGCGTTAAACAAACCTCTTGAATAATAATGTGGATTCGTTGACGCCCACTTTAGAATCCGGAGGAGTTTGATCGTTGATTCAAACTCAGGCAAATTCATCAATCAATTTGGTCAGTTCATCAGTTGTTCTTTGCTATATAATATATTCTCTAGAGATGCTGCTCTAATCCAGATTCTCCTCTTTTAATATCTAATTAATAATGCAGCATATGTACGTAATGTTCTTTACATGGTCTTCTTTTATATATATAAGGCAAAGCTGACTCATTAACGCTCAACGCAAACCCTTCGACCTAGAACGCTGAAACTTTGCACTTGGGTGACTTAAGATTATGAATATGAAGTATACAAAGAATAAACAAAGATTTACCAACATTCACCCCCTAAGGGAATGGATTAGAGGAAAGAAGCAGCAATTCGAATTTCAAATATTGGTACGAGGAAGACTGGAGACGTGGTGGGAACATCTCGCTATCTTTTTTGTACTCACGTAACGTAACGGTGATGACGTCACATTTCAGTTCTTGCATTTTTTTTCTGTTACTTGACAGTTTTGCCTTCCACCTTTGTAATGTTTCTAAATTACTTAAGTAATTCGGATTTAGAAATATACTGTATGTACTTTCTATTTGCTATTAAGGATAAAGTTGCATTCTGAAACAGTTATTTTAAAACAGCAAATTACACGAAAGCATAAAGCTCCGTACTCACATACGGTTTTACTCGATTGAGCTATCATGTCGGGTAAAAACCATGGCATGGGCTTTCGTCCACACATTCAGCATTAATCTATCGAGTGACGAGCACCGTTCAGTATTCACCGAACCGTTCGAGCCAAAACATGTCTGTTCAACAAAGGAGACGGTGGCTGCTACATTTAGCAAGTCTCGCAGTTGTTAATTATAAAAAAAAAAATAAAGAAAATGAAAACGAAATTACTTTTATTTAATTTCATCGAGCCGGCTCGATGCGAGCCTGGAGTAAAAATATCGAGTAAAACCGTATGTGAGTACGGAGCTTAAGAAGAATCGATTCGGAAGATACACAAAATAATCATGCCAGCTAATAGCGTGGCTCATCGTTCTAACATCACGCTTGGCCAATTTTTTAGCTGCCACCGTTCAATGTTCGAGTCGAGGCAATTAAGTGTGGGGCTTGTCACAGGCGGTAGCGGTAGAATATCGGTTATATTAATTTTTTTATTCTCATCAAATAACTACTCCCGCTCTTAGAGCGACAGGAAATGCACTTTATACTGACTAAAACCGTCCTGTGTTCGTTCTGTTGCCCTTTGCGTTCTGGGACCGTGGTAACTTTTTCGAACAATCCCACAGTTCAGGTAGTATGGGAAGACCTTCCCTCCCCACAACCTGGGCGAATAAGAGTGGTTTTGTTAAAGTAATAAGTAGTACAATATATAAAAAGTTTAAAAAGTGTACGCTCATTTCGCTAAAGTTCTTATTATTATTATTATATATAGTTTTTTTTATTATATTATTGATAAGTTCGCGTTTGACCACTACAAGTTGTCAGTCAAAATAGTGCCCACACAGGAATATTCAGGATAAGTTATGTCCAAAACTATCTAGTAAAGATCGTACCCTAAATAAACTGAGAACCTTTGGAAAATATCTCAAAAAGAGCAGCAGAACCAATAAAACTGCTGAAAATTTCGAAATGCAAAAAAAATACCCGTCCCGCGTGCGGGTTCCACGCATTACAATAAATACTTGTATGAAATGGACATTTGCGGGGGTAACACGTGCGGAGCAATCCCGCATGCGTGATCAAATCCAATGAATGTAACAAAATTCTGAATGCTTACTGCGAGTTTTATTAACGTTAACGCGATAGACTCGTTTATGAAGTTCGGCGCTCCGATTGACCCGCTTTAACTCTTAACCAATCAGATAGTCAAACGCGGCAAACGTTTCGATCGCGTCAACGTTAAAACAACTCGCACTCAGCGCACTAATACTTCAACTTCATTGATATTCTCCGAAAAACCTGAAGTGTACAAAAATAATAATAATCAAAAATCGCTACAGCTCAGCACTTAAACCACATTTTTACAGTTAAGGCCCCTGACCACGTATGATTTAATAGACTCATCCGTCCGGACGTTGTTGTGCCACAATTCGCCGGTGTTACCCGACCGAATTCGGTAACACATGCGCGTGCGCACCTTTAACGAAATGGAGGGATTTCCAAATTGGTCGGGTTATACATTCTCTCGTTATAATGAGCTATTGTGTTTTATGATAATTTAATTGGTTTTAAATTGGATTAGACGATTATTGTTTTTTATTTGGGTACGTTTGATCACGAAGTTATTGAGGAAAGAGTTGTCTTTTTTAAGGTGGAAAATCATGTAATGACTTCTCCCGGTCTGGGTGGAGGGCGTGTCAGACTTTTACTGACTAAAACCACACTTGTGTCCTGCAGTTGCCCTTTACGTTCTAGGACTTAGCATCGGCCCTGCTGGGTCCCTACGGTTTGACATCTCTAGTAACTACGAATTAAGCTTGGAAGAATACCCATGGAGATTCTTGTCGGTTCTTCTCCATAGTAAACGAGCAATTGGAACCGTCCACTAGCTTCTGACGTTTTATAAAAAACAAAAATACATACTTGGAATTTTGCTTTTTTATTTCAATGATATTGGTCCTTTCCAAGATATTTACTGGCATGGCCTACTGGAAGACCATTATTATTATAGGCTATATATATAACTAAAGGATACTTAGCATTCCTAAAAATTAGTTGTTTTTTTTTAATTGATGTCCAGTGCTTGACTGCGATCCCACCTGTTGGTATGCAGTGATCCAATCGTTGATGGTGAATCGCACTAGTTTATTAGTTGAATAGTTGAAATACTGTTAACTCTTAAATTGCCTCCATTACCTTATAATATTAGGTCTTTAACTATGACATTGCCGTTTTTTTAAACAGGTTGCTTTGAAGCCTTAAGTTCAAATACAATTTATATTAAAGTTACATTTATAAATACAGCGATATTATAGAAAATGCAAACCACAAAGAAACCAAAAAATACCCAATTCCGAAAAAAGAATAACGTGACTTTAATATAAAGTTTATTTGAACTTATAATTCCAAGTCAATCCAAAGATATAACACTCCAAAGCAACCCGTTTTAAAATACGGCAATTTCATACTTTAACCCCTATTATTTTGGCAATCTTCGCTGTAATTGCCAAATATTACCCATAACGCCTGTTACAAACTTCAACAGCTACTTATATTCCCATCAACACCTGTTCGTGCAACCCAATACCTCGCCATATTGAGGTGAAATGGAGTGTTAAAGTGAAGACCGCCATGTGCCCCAGGGTTTGTTTACAAGCCTGTTGCCATGTGCCTTGAAAAAAGTCATTATTGTGTGTGCCTTTAGGTTGTGCCAAATATGTCATGTAGCTTTCGTTTCTTTCAAAACATGCATAAAAGCATAAGCAGCCTTTTAATAAAAAAAATCCCGCTGCTGGGACTCAGGCCTGCTCTTTAGGCGAGGGAATGGCAGTAAACCACCACGCGGGCCCAGTGCGTGTTGGTGGATGTCTTCGAATTTTTGGTTCTAGGACAAGCCGGTTTCCTCACGATATTTTCCTTCACCGTTTTGAGAGCAGTGGTGATGAAATAAATTACACAAATGAATGCGCCTGGCGGGGTTTGAATCTACGATCTAAAACTCGTAAGCCTTCACTAGGCAACCGCTGCTCAAACATTTTGATTATTCTTCTTCTTAGCGTGTCGATGTCAAAACTAGTATTTTTTTTTTTCAATATTAAATTCCTTGTCTGGCCTAGTATTCGGTTTTTTTTTGTTTGATTTCTGTTTTAAGTTAGACATAGGCGTGTTTCCATTACCATTGTTTTACCGAAGGAAAATAAATTCGGCATAATATACCCGCTTTGTGACCGACTTTCGCAAATATTTATAAAACTAATTTTAAATTAATGATACAGTGTTTCTTGCTGGAGCCGTTTTTTATGAGGGTGAGAAATCATAAAAAATCTTCTCCCGTTCAGGGTGAAGCTAGGAGTGTTACATTTTTAGTAACTAATACTCGTCCATATTAAGTACTTTAGTTGCCCTTTGCTTAACTCGTTAGAAAAAACCCACAGGTTTTGGTGGCGCTCTCAGATTTATATATTATTCGTCGATCTTTAAGAATATATTCCTGCGTTTGCGTCGTCATAAATTGAAATATTCCAGGTGTCCGGATATGGGGGCATTTCTGACGTATATTTGTGGAGCAGTTCCGCACCCTTGCGTCCGGTGTTTACGGAAACGGTAACAGCTGTTTGTTATTTTGATACTAGCTGCGTCCGTGATTTCAGAAACAACGTAATGACGTCATTTAAAACGAAGTAGGCGCTACCCTTAAAACGGGAGAAACACCCCGAGTTCAGCTTGTCAGTGTGAATCGTCGAATTGCCGTGCTGCAATTTATTATTGGTACGCTCGCGCTTACAAATACAAATAATTTATTTTCTTTTCTCAAAATTTCTACTGCATCTAGTAGTAAGCCTTTTAGACAAAATTGTCTGTGTTAAGGCACTTTCGAAACTTAAAATTACGCGATGTACCTAATAACAATTTATTTCAAATCAATGGTTTATTACTAGCGTTTGACCACTATCACACTCCCATAGGGGCCCAGCAGGGCCGAAGTCTACTGGGGCGGTTCAATATCACATGAGAAACTCGAGGCCCTGTAACACAAGCTAAACAAAGAACTTAGGAGTGGGTTTTAGTCAGTAAAAGTCTAACAAGCCCTCGCGCTCCACCTTAGAGCGCCAGAAGTCATTGGATGGTGTGGAATTCCTTGACGGAAATCTGTGTTTCCTGGTACCTACAACCCGGGAATCTTTAAGTCAAGAGTGAATAGGTTGCTTCTAGGTAAGCGCGCTTCATCGTCGACCATATCGTCGCTTTCCATCAGGTGAGATAGCGGTCAAGAGCGAACCTAACAAGAATTAAAAAAAAATATTTTCCACGTAAAAAAACACCCATAAGGACAACATTTTTGGGAACACATTCATTGTGCGTACAGCTAAGGAGTGGAATTAGCTACAAACTGGGGGTATTTAAGTCGACGAGTGAATAGGTTACTTCTAGGCAGGCAAGCGTGATCCATCGTCGACCACATCGTCACTTTCCATCAGGTGACAGTGAAAACGGGTAGGTTTTAGCCAGGAAAAGTTTAACACTTCCTCTCTCTCCATCAAAAGCAGGAGTGTTATTACTGTACACCACATAAACAAAAATACAGGACAATCATAATTAAAAATAAGTGTACAATGGGCGGTTTTATCGCACAGGGCAATTTCTTACAGACAACCTTTGGATGGACTGACAGAGAAGAGATAGATTTAGAGCTGTCAGTGTACAATATCAGAAAAATACTAATAAGACATAATAACACAAATACATACATACAATATGAGAAAAAAACATACTAATAAATATTAAATATATAATTGAGCCAGGAGAAGAGAATGAATGCTCCTTCACCATTTTTTTTAACGAGTTATTTAAAGATTTAAAATATGAAATACTGCTGCAAACAACAACAAAAAAAAATGTCCTTGTGCTAAAATTCTTGTAACTAAAACAGGTAAAGCCTTAGTAAATCCCCCATACCATTAATGCTTCCCCGAACGCTTATCAATGGGCGTACTAAAAATAACTCCCGACTGAAACTCGCCCTCAATAGCTGAATACGGCTAATTTCAGCGAATTTTGTCATCGCGTAGGCTGCGGAATTAAGTTTATCGGTAGACATTTGACGTCATTGCGGTACTGCGAAGAAATTTTCTGTGATGATACGGAATCTTTGATTTGTACTAATGCTAAATTTTTTTTTTTTAATAGCCTATACTGTCCCACTGCTGGGCAAAAGTCTCCCCCAACTTCCTTCAAGTATTCTTTTCTTGAGCTACCTCGAAACAGTCCTTGCGGTAGGCGTATAGGTCGTCTCGCCACCTCTTCCCAGGTCGATTTCTGCAGCGTCGTCCATCTTCAGGTACTCACTTTGTGGAGACTCTTGCCCACTGGTCAGTGTGTGTGTATGCTGATGTGACCCGCCCAATCCCATTTTAGTCTGGCAGCCTTTTTACCTCCGTCCGTAATATAAGTATTAGTATTATAGAGGATGTTTTAAAGTGGCGCCAGTGACTGGAAAGTTGAAGGGGAAACGTTTGTCTTGGTATGGTCATATAAAGAGGAGGGATGAAACGCATGTTACTAAAAGAGTTATGAGCATACATGTGAATGGATGGAGAGGGAGGCCAAAGAAAAGATGGATGTATTGTGTGAAGAGCGATATGAAAGAAAAGGAAGTTAGTGATAGCATGACGGGTGACAGGACAGAATGGAAGAAAAAAAACGTGTTGCGTGCGCCGACCCCAAATAACACGGAACAAGGGCAGGAAGATGATGAATCAAAGTTCTCCGCGCGATTAGAATATATACGTCAGCCCGAAATCATCTATCGGGCAGTAGCCCACCAGACATAACACCCGTCTGGTCGGAGGATCCTCCCTTTTCAACGGAGGTATGTGGGGCTTTACTCTCTGTTCCACATACCTCTAAAATTTTTTTATATTAATATTCCCTGTGATCAAAATATTCCACAATTAGCACACAACCGTCTAGTCCCAAGCTGTGCGTATATGTCAGTCAGTCAGTTTCCCCTTTTATATATATAGATTATACATAATAAATACACACGATGTAGAAACTTATGATTTTAAAGAACAAAATGACATCCCCGCTCTTCTACGGGGCGAGAGACTTTTCAGACTTTTACTGACTAAAAACCCACTCCTGTTCCTTTGTTGCCTTTCATACCAGGGTCGAGTCTTCCTTTCAGAATCAGACTCTTGGTCCCAGTAGGATTCGACCCTGCTAGGCCCCTACAGTTGCTGACATCTCCTTGAGCCGCGTGTGGAACACTACGCGCCGTCGAAGACTTAAGACTACACGTGCGGCCTCCTCCTTTGCTAGCATTACTACTTCGCAGAAGGAGGCGACCGCCTGCCACTCCTCCTCGCTCCGGACCATAGCCTGTACCAAGGCCTGGCAGGTCTCACGGCTGTGCCAAATAGGTCCAGCTAAGGAGTGGAATTCCCTGCTGGAGTCTGTGTTTTCTGATAGCTACAACTTGGAGCTCATTAAGTCAAGAGTGAATAGGTTACTTCTAGGCAAGAGTGCTCCATCGTCGACCACATTATCGCCTACCTAACTATTGTTTGCGTGCCTTGTGTCAAATAATTTCATTTTCTTTCCTTCTTTACAATTAATGTGTTCCCAAAACGTTTTGTGCGTATGAGTAGGATCGTTAACAGAGTATGAAAAAAATTTGCCTGCTGCGGTCTTCCCGTCCAACTATAATTTTGGTGTCTTCAAGGCTAGGGTGAATAGGCTCTTAATAAACTAGTGCGCCTCACCATGTATGATTGCATCTCTTCTCTGCTAACCATCAGGTGGGATCGCAGTCAAGCACTGGTTTATAATATCAATTTAAAAAAAAAACTTTTCCGTCTCATCCCATCTATTTAAATTTTAGTATATACATCCATGTAAATCTATATATATAAAAGCGAAATACCACTCACTACTGATTAATTACAAAATCTCAGAAACTATACCTACAAACTTAAAATTTGGCATACAGTTTCCTTATAGGGTGTAGACATCTGCTAAGAACGAATTTTACGAAATTCCACCCCTAAAGGGGTAAATCGGGGATTGGAAGTTTGTATGGAGAAACCTACTTTTACGCGGGCGAAGCCGCTGGCAGAAGCTAGTATTGTATATAACTTTACAATTTAAGTAATTATGATCCCAACTTACTCCAATCTTAACTCGAGGACGTAACAAAATGCAATTCCATAAAATAAAATTCTTTAAACGCCAAGTGTTTCCGCAAAATAAAGCTGTCTCTACGCCGAGCGATATTGCGATTACGCTGCAGACGCGAAATTTTGTGTCGCGTCGACACCGACGAAAGATTTCAATGTTAATTTTTATCACAATGGGCCATATGATATTTTTAGAATAATAGAACTTTTCTCACAATGGACTGTAAACAATCTTTGATATATTTGAATAAATCTATGTTGGAATTCTTTTTGAATATCCAGTGATTTATTTTCCTGAATCTATCGCTCTGCGCTCTTGTATTGTTATGTTTGTTTATACAATAGGTCATTCACTCCTTTTTGTAAAAGTCACAAACAATACACCTCGTTATTATACGGAAAACCGACACCTCAATAACATCACTCGTTGTGTGAATTTATATCTAGAAGATGGGATTTAGTGCGTTTCTTAAATCCACGATCACTTCATTCAGTTATCACTGTCTAAGGACATATATATGGCTTTCTGGCTTACTTATATTTCATTTTCAGTTGAAGGTTAATCTTTTACAAGGTTCTCGGACGTGTTTTGTCATTTAATTGTTTTGTCCTGTCGCTCCGCGTGTAGCCGTCCTAAGGACGCGTCGTATCTGGGGCATCGGCCGGGTCGCTCCAATTCTCCGCCGATGCAGCGTTTAATTTCCGCCCCGTGCGTTAGATGTATAATGCAACGTTTAGTTCATAGCAGGAGCTAAGAGATTAAAGTGTTTTCCTTGTTATTGGTTATTTGTGGAGGTTATTGGATTGAAATGGAAGAAGGATTATCTAGATTTGGCTGAAGTTTCCTTCGTTTGCTTCAAATATTTGACAAAATAGCATTATCACGTCTGTATTTCCCGAGGGGCTGATCAGACGTACATACCCTAGGTTTAGGTAGTACACTCACATTGCGTCAGTTAGGCATAATGTATTTCAGTCCCATGTAAGATGGGGCGAACCTATTGCCTTCAATATCAGCAAGTCCCATTGCCGGGCTACTGAGAAAACCAGATAAAAAAACTAAGTATCCACTGCCCGAATCAGAAATTGAACCGAGAGCATCTCATGCTATTGCTAGCCCTCTAGGCCAGACAAAATAGTCTTATTAATTTTAATCAATCCTTATAAGCTAAGCTAATAAGATGTTGGAATCTGTCATAAAATGCAAGAGGCTAGAAGTTACAAATGCTGGCAAATGACACACATTTAAAAATCTACAAGAACTATTTTTAAACAGACACATACACAAATTTTCCCTCAACCTAGAAACAGCTTAACCTAATCCTTATTGACCCACACCACAAAAACACTAACACTACACTTATTTACAGAAAAAAAAACTATAACAGCTTCCATGATTTTCACCAAAAACATGATATTTAAAAACTTTAAACCCGCACCGCACACGAGAGGTGCTCTACAGGCCGTCCTCAAGACCTCACAAAGCATTCTCCAGCGGTAATTGGGAACGTTGCCCGAAGCGCTAGTGAATTCTGGCGTGGCAACTATTGTCGCGCTGCAATTGCCGTGTGTGGCGATGATTGTAACTGTCTTAATTTTATAAGCTATCCAAATAGATACATGAAATATCAAGTGTCTACGCAGCTGGACAATAAGTAGAATCATTGAAACAGGCGCAATTTCGGGAAAAATGGAGCTGAGAATTATTATAGTATTGTCAACTACCGCAGCGAAGCTTACCGACAAGGCTAACTCGATACATTTGCTGCCAAATACTACAAAAACAGTATGTGTTACATCCGCGTTCTAATGGAAGTCAAAGTAACTTAAAGTGACTGAAAACTTAATATCTACTTTCTAAACTTGAAACTGGCTAAATGCACAAACGCAGTTCAGTAATAAAATATTAAGCAAAATCGAATTCGAAACTCAAGGGTTTTATATTAGTGATAAGTTCGCGTTTGACCACAATCTCACATTACGGTAAGCAATGGAGTACACTAGCTCGAAATTAAACTCTTCACTCCTTGAGTTAAAGACTCGGGTTATAGTCTATCAAGAATTGAAAAACAAGTGCGAGTTGGACTTGCGCACTGAGGGTTCCGTACAAACTTACCTATGAAAACAGTTAAATTTTCGAATTGAGTTACAAAGATTTTTCTAAAACGTTTTTTTTTTGTGACGTAACTACAAATTTAAGTTTTCAGACATTGAAAAAAGTCTAGACTTTACTCTGTATTACTTAATTTCATAATAATTATATACATAATTTTTAGTGTTAATTTTAACATCGTCTTGAACTTACCTATCAGGGTGTTATAATAATATAATTTAATAAAACAAATAAATATAATAACTCAGTTGAACCATCCATCTGGAATTCTTCCAATCGACAAAATGTTGAACGTTCCGGCTGATAATTAGGAACTTTGCCCGCTGAAGTGAATTCTTAATAGACAAAACTTTGCCCGCTGAAGTGAATTCTTAATAGACAACACGTACTATTGCGCCACAGTTGCGCAACTCTTCTAAAAGAACGTGTAAGCGTTTTGGCTCCATTTCAAAGTGCTTGAATTAAGTAGCGTTGTGGGGTAGATAGTGTACCTACTGAATTGGAGACTCTGGGTTTTATTAGGTTTCAAATGGTCAAGCTGTGATTTGGATCTATTATTGTTAGGTAAGTAACTTACTATTTAATCTTATTCCAAACTCAGCCATATTTAAGCCATTTAAGGTTTTTGTGGGTTTTTAGCATCATATTTAATCTTTGCCATTTTGAACTTATATTACTTAAATAAAAATTAAAACTATTAAACTATACCAAGAATGTATTTTCTGTAATATCTAATAATAAATGATTTTCCTAAACAGGACTTATAAGTTTTCACACCTATTCAATTGAAAAATCCTTCAAGACTCCAGTTAGTTTTT
Source organism: Mythimna pallens (assembly GCA_961205895.1). Lineage (NCBI taxonomy): Eukaryota > Metazoa > Arthropoda > Insecta > Lepidoptera > Noctuidae > Mythimna > Mythimna pallens. The sequence goes on along the minus strand of OY540849.1, from coordinate 13,077,040 downwards.
TTTTTGGTTGGAAAATCATCCATTGCCTCGCGCATTTTCGTGCGGCCTCTTCCTTTGCTAAAGACTCCACCAGCCAGTAACTAAGGTTTTTTTAAATGTGTGTAATCACCAGACAATCGTCAGGTCCGGTCACCTGTCAAAACTCTTATTCATGCGAAATATCGACAATACCGTCATAATATTAACATCGTAAATCACTTTTTCAACGGTAATTGTTTCGAAAAATCTCGCATCCCAACATGGAAGTCCTAATTCCCCATTGGTGCCCCCCCCCTCTCATTGGGAGCAATGCCTGTAGAAAGCGAATTCTTTATAGACAACAGACAGACACAGTTGCGCAACTTTCCTGAATGAACGGCTAAGCGTTCTGGCTCCGTTTCAAAATGCTTGAAATAAGTGGCGTTGTGGTAGATAGTGTACTGAATTGGAGATATTGGGTTTGATAAGAGTTCAAGTAGTTTGGAGATTTTAATGAAGTGATATTTTGGGGGTTTTCTTATCCCAATATCCGTACACATGAAAAAAATATTTGTTACCTATCTAACCAGTTTATCAATAATATATTATACAAAAATAGATTATTAACAGTGAAAATAATATCAAAATTGATGGAAAAGCAAGTTTTCACCTATTTGCGGTTTAAGTAACGAAGACGGACACATATCATTTTTTAATGAGATTTGCCGGAAATCAATTGCTCTGAAAGAAAGAAAGGAAAAACGTTTATCGATTTTTCGTTTTTTTCTGAACACAAATTGACGCGCACAATATTAATTTATCTATCCTGTTTCAGATAAAATAATCCCTATCATAAATATGGTTAATTTCGCTCTGAAAAACCGATCCAAAACCTAACTGTATTTTTTTTATAACTGTTATATTTGTATACCAACAGAGTGGCATATTCGCACTAGCGAAAAAACTCTTTAAATAAAGATTAAAAAAAAAAAAAATAGAAATATCAGTCTCTCTCATCAAAACATCGTTTTCTAGGACTATTACCAGCTTTGTAGCTTTATAACTTCGATGTTAATGAAGATATTTTAACCTCAGTATACGCTCCTTTTACAAAAATATTATCTCATACAGATTCCATTTGTTAACGTGGACTCTGGACACAGGATCGGTCGATGCACGGATTTGCGAACGACGAATCTAAAACTTGATAAGATTAACCCGATCTTAAAGTAGCTTATTACTTGTCGAGTAATGGATACCGCGGCCATCTTTATTTGCCCCTGAAGCGGTAGTCAAACCGCGGTCAAGCTTGCGGTTTGTTTCAAGTTTTCGTCTTATGAATGAAATGTAAAAAACCAGCCAAGTGCTAGTCGGATTTGCCCACGAAGGGATCAATTCCCGAATTGAGTTGCGTAGATTTTTTCGAATCGCAAAATAAGTTTTTTTTTGTGATGTAACTACAAATTTACAGTTTTTTAGATTTTTTCCTATACTTGTGCTATGAGATCTTGCTTCATGCCAAAACTTCAGTTTCACTATGATTTTTGATTCCCGTGAGAGTGATTTTTGCAGTTTTTTCCTTTTACCACAAAAGGAAAACGGAAACGGAACCCTTATAGGGTCACTTTGTTGTCCGTCTGTCTGTCAAGACCCGTTATTCCCGAGATCGTTTTGAAATTGAATAAAACCATTACTCAGGTCTGCAGTCCTTGATGCTGTGAAAAAATCACTCTCACGGGAATCAAAATTCATAGGGCATATAGCATGAAGCAAGGTCTCATAGCACAAGCACAGGAGAAAAACTGTAAATTTGTAGTTACGTAACAAAAAAAAAACTTTTTTTGCGATTCGGAAAAATCTTCGTAACTCGATTCGGGAATTGAACTGTTTTCATAGGTAAGTTTGTGCGGAACCCTCAGTGCGCGAGTCCGACTCGCTCTTGTTTCCTTTTGAGGTACGAAACCCTAAAAAACAGTTCAATCGGTGAGAGGTGATGACATAAACAAACATACAAAAATACTGTACAGGTGCAAACATTGAAAGTTAAATTAAGCTTGTAAGAATATGTTTGATTGTGTATCGCAAAGTGACTGGTTTTATTCCTTAAACTGTTAAAGGGACAGAGCTGATATAGGGCAGGGGCGCCGGCTTTTAGAAAACCTCATGGGTGCTCATTGATGATCTCGAAAAAGTGGCGAAGTGTGAGAAGAGAAATACACACTGATCGACCGACAAATAAATAAATGCCCTACTTATATACTGCGTACTTAATAACTTTATTATGTTTGATAAAAATTAAAAAAAAAAACTAGTTTTTAGTACTTACCAAGAAATATTATAATTTATACGTAACCTAGAACTCGATTACTGATCTGTTTTTTTGATGTCTATTCTCAGGGGTGCTCAGCACCCACTGTTTATTTCTCGTGGGTGCTGGAGCCCCCGAGCACCCACGGAGTCGGCGCCCCTGATATAGGGTGTATACATCCATCGCTCTTTCTCGCTCGCCTGACATTTTTAACAAGTCATGGTAAGGCCCTGGCACTCGGAAGTAACCCGTTATAAGGTGCTTCATCAAAGTCTTTGTTTTTATCGATTAAATAATTTCTATATCAGTGCAACTGACTCATAAATGAATGTAACTGGAAGCGATCATGTCATCATATTTAATAATAGTGCTTGGAATGCAACCTTATCTACGGCAGACACTTTACATAATATAAATATTCTTGTTTTATACTAATAACTAGGTACTACCTACTAGCGCCATCTATGATTTATTATAGGAACTTAAACGGATACAGATTTGAATACAGGGCTTTTTGACTCATTTTATTTTTACTCGGCTGCTAAGGAAAGGTTATGTTTTTCGCTCGTATCTTGTGTGCCTATATGTTTGTAAATTCTTTATCACCTGGTATCTTCCAAACGGCTGGATGGATTTCTTTGACAGTTAAAGTATTGTTAGATTTGTCTCTAGTCTAAAATTATTAAAAAAAAAATGACGGCTTTTTGCAAATTAGTCATTTTTAATGTAACCATTAAAAATGACTAATTTGCAAAAAGCGTTCTGTTTTCATCGCATTTGTAAGTTTTTCGTCATCGTTATATGTTACGTCATACGTTAAAAATTCAAGTGATTTTGGAGTAGGAGTACCGTCGTGGCAGGAAAGCGGCAAAAGCGGCACGCAACATTAACGACATATACGGAGCGAACACTACTAACGATCGCACCACCCGTTGGTTTGCCCGCTTCCGTTCTGGAAATTTCAACCCAAGAAATGAACCCCATGATCTCGATTTCCGGCCACCGTAGGCGCGGGTTTGCGGACGGCGAGCAGTGGGTGGCTCGCCGTCCGACCCTCCGGTAACCGTCCGGACCGAGCCCAAGTCGTCCACGTTCCACGCGCGCCTCTAGGAGATGTCAGCAACTGTAGGGGCCCAGCAGGGTCGAAGCCTACCGGGGCCAAGGGTCTGCTTCTGAAAGGAAGACTCGGCTCTGGTACGAAAAGCAACGAAGGAACAGGAGTGGGTTTTTGGTCAGTAAAAGTCTGACCCTATCTCCCGCTCCGCCCAAGGGCGGGATTTGTCATTAGGTGATTTTCTTCTGGATAACAGTTCCTTTGATCAGTGTCCTATTATTAGAACATCGCTATGCAGTAATTGCTTTTAATTTGTTACGAGACAGCTCGATATTGTCATTCTACCACAATTCTATTACGAGAACATTGATCGATCATTATGATTTAGCAGATTACGAAATTTTAGCAAAATGACAATGGGATCGTGTTGGAATGACGAATTTATAAAAATAGCAGACTTGGGCCTCTGGACCGTTCGTTATGACGACACTTGGGGGAGGCCTATGTCCAGTAATGGACGTCTTTCGACTGAAATGATGATGATTATTTCTTTGTGTTCTTTATTTTTCTTTCCAACCAATATTTATTAAAATTATTTTCTGTTTCAGGTAATAATCACCTTCTACCATCATGATCGTGAATTCGTGAGTATGTCTAGTAATAGGATTAATTCGAACCATGGATGACCAGCATAATTAATTTGTTATTAATAGAAAATCAGGTTGTATACATGTGGATAAGCTTGATTTGCTGTTTAGGGAAATGCTACGCTGCTCATGCTGAAGCATAAGTATTGTAAACAAGGTAAGGTAAATATTTACTAAAGAATTCGATATGCTGGAAATGACCACCGAAGATTTTTTAAATTGCGAAAGCCGTAATATAATATTTATTTATTTATTTACTTAATTGTAAGTACACCAAGATTACAATTTACAAAAAGGAAACTTTATAATAAAAAACATACAATTGGCGTCTTTATCACACTCGAAGATTTTTTCCAGGTAACCTAGAAGAAATCGTCTAGAACATAAACTATGTTTCTTGGGCGTTAAAGATACACCCAATACATACATTACCTATAAGGGCCGACGCTGCGTTAAACGGGTGCCCCATACAAAAGTGCTCCGTCGCGGCTCGCCGCGCAGGGCACCCGTCGCGGGCATACATTTAAGCTCTTTATCAACACGACTACATGCACACCGTTAAAGTTGAACTACTGACACTGCGCAGGTAATAATCCGGTTTCCGCTACGGGTACCACCGCATACGACACGCGCGACCGCGACGTCACGCGACGGTTCCTCGCGAGCGCCCGCTTAACGCAGCGTTGGCCCTTAGTACTTACTTACATTAAATTGCGTTGACTGCTCGATTTCTTTTGCGATTAACGAGAAATATTATGTCGATTAATGTTTAGAATGATTATTATCGATTAAGGTTATATCGGTACTTTTAAGAAACCTTATCGGATTAGAATGCTTGACAAAACTTAATCGTTCTAACCTTTGCTCAACTAAGTTGTGGTCAGTTTCCAATCTAACCAGGTGCTGCTGAATACCATTATTTTACGTTGAGTAAGTCTCTATCTGATCTCCAGCAGTACCGCATGGCAAGACAAATACTTCATTTAAAATACTAATATTCCACTCATACTGGTTAAACTGGTGGTCGCTCACAATGGGCCTCATCAGAAGGCTTAAAGTCACCCAAAGGGCAATGGAAAGGGCTATGCTCGGAGTTTTCTTGCGTGATCGAATTAGAAATGAAGATATCCGCATTTCTATGCTATGTCGGCAACCTTGGTTCTCAAAGTTGCCGACATAGCACGAAGAATCGCCAAACTTAAGTGGCAATGGGCAGGGCGCATTGCTCACAGAACAGATGACCATTGGGGCCGAAAGGTTCTGGAGTGGGGACCGCGTACTGGTAGATGGTGGATCGATAACCTGGTAAAGGTTGCGGGAATCTGATGGATGCGAGACGCACAGGACCGTTCATTGTAGCGACACTTGGGGGAGGCCTATGACCAACAGTGGACGTCTATTGGCTGAAATGATGATGATGATAATGACTGGTTAAACAGGAAACACATCCGATTATTTTAACTAAAACCTAGGTAGTTAATTAAAAAAAATAACTATAACAGACCCTAATCTTCACGCTTACGGCCACAAATTGAGCATACAATTATTATGTAATAGTGTGCACATACCGCATCCAGTATTATCAAGTCATTGACCTAAATACCTGCGTTTGCAGTCATCACAAAAAAACAACCTTATCATTACAGCTATAAGAACTATAGGAAATCATCTGTTTTACTCCCGGATTTTATTACAAAACATTCTAAAATCAACCTTATTGTTGATTCAATAAGGGTGAAGTCTAAATTTAATGAGTTTTTATCTTTATTATTTAGCCCAATGTTTACTGAGGATAGATTTTTAATGTTGTTTTAATTGCATAAAGATAGTGAGAATTCACTGTTTTTCTTCACCTCGGTTAATAGGAAGATGAGTTAATAGTACTTTACACTGATTAGTGTTAGTGATTAGTGGAATTACTGCGTGTTTAGTAGCAAGATGATAATTAAATTTTGTTATGTGTATATACGGTTGTCTACTGTAACTGAAGGAACACACGTTGAAGGGCCCTTTGTATAACGTATCCTTTTGCGACTGGACATAAGGCAGACTGCGCCTGATGGTGGGGATCATCACCGAACACTGCTCACTGAACAAACACCTCCACACAACAGGCATCACAGATAGTCCCCTGTGCAGCGCATGCTTGGAGGAGGACGCAATTATGCATGTGCTTCTTGACTGTATACGAACCCTAGGATTCATTAATTCTTTTACGGACGCCCTGAAAAATCTGGGAGGTCTAATCTACTTTTGGGCAGAGGTGACCATGGACATGGCCCTCGCACATTGGTCCAAAGAGGAATTAAGTGCGGAAACCAAACTCTGTGCATTCTTTGTAGGCTGAGCACGTGGCTCGCAGGACATATGGTCGATCGCAGCATTGGAAGGCCACCCTCAAAGTGGACCGATGACGATGCGAGAGGCACAGGATCAGTCGATTTGGGGAGGTTTATGTCCAACTGTGGACGTACTCATTCGGCTGAAACGATGATGGTGCATGCTTCTCCGACATGTTTGAGAGGCAATCCATACTTACATAAAAACAATGTGAAAGTAACTCTGTCTGTATCTAAAGTATGCCTACTTAAATCACAAAAAAATTTTGATGGAAGTTACGGAATTAGCCTAAACCCCAAGGAAAGACATAGGTTACTTTTTATCTGGCTTTGACTTCACGTCCGCAATAATCGACATTCATACGGACGAAGTCCCGAGCATAAAATATGTATAGTTGCATAAAACATTATTTAACCTAAAATAATATTAGTGCAACAACTATACTAAAACTAGCTTGTTTGAGAGTATGGAGTAAAAAAACAGGAAATCTTGTTGTCTATAAATGGTAGTGCAATAAGTGGCGTAAGTATCACTGTCCACTACTGGCCAATGGCCTCACTCAATTTCACAAACAGCACTTGGTTTTCCGCCATTTTAATTCTATATACACCTGCTTTTTCCCGCCCGGCTGGCAAGCCCGACGCAATCTTACCTGGCTTCTTTTAATTGAAAGGTAATGAGCGTATGAACAGCTGTTACAAATTAACCATCTGCGATCGTTTGCGGATTCCATTGTTCTTTACGAATTTATTTTTCCAATAGTAATGGTACTAGTAGCGCCATCTAGCGGTGAGTGGCGGAACTTCGAAACTTGTGCTTTGATTTTTTTTTTGGTGGTATTTTGGATTTAGACATGGAATTCATTCATTATTATTAAAAAATAGAAATAGACTAATATTCTTTTCCCTTTATTTTAATATACAATATATATTTTATTCAAATAACAATTGGAACGTCAATGACCTCTATCTGTAAAATGTTAATTGAAAAGTACGGTTTGTAAAGAAAACTTATTTGCGTATGAATAAGGTTTTTTTTTTTAATTTGTTTAACCGGGTATTATTTCAATGTAAATAATAAAATTATAAAACGGTAGTAAAATTTGAACTATTACTTTTCTCCGCTACCGTTCTACCAAGTTGCGCTACCCAGCAGATTCTTACCGTAGTTTGCGGTACCTCACGTCAGATTAGCAACCACCTGGCTAACTAATGAGTTGTCTGCTTTATAATCTAGACTGAATCTTAATAAGGAATGCGGACACTTGGCGGCTATGCAAGGTCTGAAGTGACAAGCCTTATCTTGCTGGGGATCTTGATACATCTGTGATGCACTACGTCTATGTGGAGGATTAAAAAGAATTTACCAGTCCATTGAGAGCGTAATGAAGTAAGAAACACACACAAAGAAATGCATAAATACATAATTTCGCTTTATAATATTAAGGTGATTTTTGTCCTATAATCTGCTGGGCGATGTTTTCCTCAAGTACTCGTCAAGTCTTTCCGTATAAAGTCATCTGAATGCGTTTATTTTATCTGTTCATCCTTTTCCAAATTCCAGGTTTGTCTCCAAATCCATTTTCGTCCTATGCGAGCCTGCAATTTCACTCACCGTCTTGGATTGGAAGTCTCTCTCACTCCTTTCTGAAGGGCGCCTTTTTTCTGAAATGGAGCGGATCAGAAAGCAAGTGAAGCGGGGTGGATTTGAGCTACCCTTCGCTTCGTGCTCTCCGCTCGACTCCCGACTCCGTTCTGTCCAGTTCGAGGCTGCATGTTCTTTTGTTTGTATTTATCCGCTTAGCTCCACTTCGCTCATACACTGTTTCCACACGCTGACGTGGAGATTTCGAGCACTCTGAATGGCCAGTTCTCGTTCCGCTCCTCTCCACTTCGCCCAGCTCTGCGTCGGTGAAAACGCACACTAATGCATAAACACATCTACAATACAATACATTTGTATTTTAGATCACCTCTTTACTTCTTCTTTCTTTATCTTTACAATGATTATCATCATTCATCATTTCAGCCCAAATACGTCCACTGTTGGACGTAACCCCCCAAAGTGTCGCCATTACGACCGGTCCTGTGCGTCTCGCATTCATCGGCTTCCCGCTGCTCTCACTAGGTCATCGGTCCACCTTGTGGGAGTTCTTCCAACGCTCCGTCTACCGGTACGTCATCGCCACTCTAGAACCTTTCGGCTTCATCGACCATCTGTTCTGCGAGCAATGTGGCCTGCCCACTGCCACTTAAGTTTGGTGATTCTTCGGGCTATGTTGGTAACCTTGGTTCTCCTGCGGATATCATAAAATGATTAACACATCTGTTAACATCTCAACAATGCGTACGCTACGGATCGCGTAACATTACCGAACAATGCCGCTACCGATCCGACCAGTTAAATATTTACGGAGCATGGTACAAACTATTCGTAGTTGCAGGTTCTGTAATAGATGAGGAGTAAGTTTGTTATCCTGAGGGTTTAATAAGAGAACAAGCAAGCTTCACCACAGTTTTGCCTGCGCAGGTCGATTTGACGAAATCTATATATATAAAAGCGAAATACCACACACTGATTAATCACGAAATCCAAATAACACTTACAAACTTAAAATTTGGCAGGTTCCTTAAAGGGTGTAGACATCCGCTAAGAACGGATTTTACGAAACTCTACCCCTGAGTGGATAAAACGGGGGTCCAAAGTTTTTATGGAAAAATCTACATTCACGCGGGCGAAGTCGCTGACAGAATCTAGTACTGTATAAAACTGTATGAGTTTTTGCAACCACACGCACGGTGCGCTATGTACAAACCGGCGGCCTGCATAAGCAAATCTGTAGTGAAGCTTGTGTCTGTAATCTGAACCGGCCGGTATTTCGTCAAACCAGCCTACGCAGGCAAAACTGTGGTAAAGCTTGTGCTTGTGGAAGACCCATTAGAGCTACGGGTTTGTTTGAAAGAGTTAATAGTATAATAATAGTATTTTTATTGGCATAACATCCGTACAAATCGCAATGAAGCCTTAGCTCCAGAGATATATTATAAGCCACACGTATTTCACAAGTTATGGTACCACTGTCTTCATGCTTGGAGTGAAATGTTGGATCAGTGTTGGTATCTTTGTGAGCAGGCTATTTTAATGCACCTTCAAGTAATGGCTGCAAACTAAAACCCGTGATGATGCCTTAGAATATCCGAAGGCGTTTATAGAAAATTGTTCGGGTGCAAAAATAATCTTTCTGAAAAACTGGTATTACAGCGAGCTAACGTGGAACCGCGACCCTGGAACGTAAATGGCAATTGAAGGAACACGGGTGGGTATTAGTCAGTACAAGTCTGACACTCCCTCTCGATCCACGCAGAGCGGGAGAAGTTATTTGATGATTTCTCACCTAAAAAAAATAACTATCCATCAAAGTTTTGTCAGAATTATCCTAAATACCTCTCATACTCATATCTAACAAGTCTCATATCGCTACCTCTCAAATTAAAGGATACAAGGCATAAATTACATGTTAAACAAACACTAGTGCGCTACGATACACTCCCCTGTCACTGACATCCTTCTATCGCAGATTCATCTCAATATATCTAGTTGTCAGTCGGTGTAAACATACGGGGCATAGATTAAATTAATGTAGACGAGACGGGTGAATGTAGGGAGTTGTGTCTCAGTGGCAGTAGCAGAAGGAAATCTTAACACAGCATAAAACCTGCTGGGTTACCATGACGTTTAAAGTAAGATTGTTTTATACTTTATTCTTATTCCATTGTGGGTAAAAGATAGTGGCTCGCCGACCGATCGCCTGGTAACTGTCCAGACCGAGCCCATGTCGTTGACGGCGTGTAGCGTTCCACGCGCACCTCACGGAGATGTCAGCAACCGTAGGGGCCCAGCAGGGTCGAGGCCTACTGTGGCCATGGGTGATGCGAAAGTGACCCCCGGGGCCCTGGAAAATCGGCAAAGAAGGAACAAGAGTAGGTTTTTAGTCAGTAAAAGTCTGACACTATCTCCCGCTACGTCCAAGAGCGGAGATGTCATTTGAAGAAATACAATGTGTTATTGTTCTTTAAAATCATAAGTTTCTACATTGTGTGTATTTATTATGTATGTCAAATAAAATGTTTTTTTTTTCTTCCCTTGGGATAATTTTCTTCTGTCACGCAAGCGAAGCCTAAGGCATCTAATTAGTCGTTACATAATTCTTTATCTATAATATGTATATATTTAGAAATATATAAATAAGTATGTTTGAAAAATCATCTAATGACATGCCCCGCCCAAGAGCGGGGGATGTCATTAGATGATTTTCCCAAACGAAAAAAAAAATTGTAGGTAAGAGATGGCGTTAGACAACCTGTATAGCTCTGTCTCTTACCCATACTGAAATAAGAATGAAACAATCTTACTTTGAAAGTCATGGTAACCCACAAAGTCGGCCGCCTTGTCGAATCCGCGATTCACTGTCGGTGATTGTCAAAGGCAGCATTATATCCTGGATAATGCTCAGCTCTTATGCGATAAGTCTCGGGAGCGAAGCCGAAGAAAGAGAAGAAGAAGTAGTAGAAGCTAGTTTTCAAGAACATGATTTGGAAGGATATGTAGACCTTTGCTCAGCAGTGAGATGAGAATTCTCTGCAAAAATCAGTGGTCACATTACAATGAATTTAGTGTTCTATTCTTTCATATATAATTAATTGATATACTTTTTGTTGTACACCATAAAAAGCCCAGACTACATGTTTAATAAACTATTTTTACAGTGGTGGCCGACTGGTAACGGCCGCGGTCCCGACTTAAGAGTTGTAGGTCGCGGGTTCAAACCCAGCCAGGCGCATTACTTTGTGTAATTTATTTCATCACCACTGCTCTCAAAACGGTGAAGGAAAACAACGTGAGAAAACCGGCATGTCCTAGAACCAAAAATTCGAAGACATGTGGCATCCACCAACCCGCACTGCGCCCGCGTAATGGATTACGGCCCATTCTCTCTCCTAGAGAGGAGGCCTGAGTCCCAGCACTGGGAACATTATAAGGTCGACTATGCTATGCTAATAAACTATTTATTTCTTGTATAATAAGTTTGACAAATAAGTGTTTTTAGAAGGATTTATTTTAATTTAACTTTTTTTGTGAACTTATTGACTTCTATAATGCATTTGAATATTATACTAACGTAGTTTTAAGTTTTCAGTCACTAACACACTAAGGACATTGAAATCAGTCTGATTTTTTTTTAAATTATATTTTTATTTTATAAATATAATTAGAACAATTAGACAATTTGACTGATGATTGATTGATTAGATTCTTCCTTAAAACTAGTGCCAATAAAAATAAAGCTCTCTTTCATAAAACTACGTACTTATACAGTTTAATTCTCATCCCATTTACTGTTTTCCATACCCGAACCACGACGGAAATTGGATTTGAAATTGCATTAAACTCCTCTGTGCGAACTGATGATATTCCTGGCAGTTTCGAAAACTTTTTTCTCTCGACATTTCATTTGGATACCCAGTAATCCCTCGGGCGAGCGGTGTACCACGTGTCAACAATTTTAAAAGGCTCACACTTGGAACTTGGATAGTGTTCCCGTTGTTTTAACACCGTCCGTTCGTTCGTTGGAAAATGGAACGTTTTGTTTTTTTTTTTCGGTGTTACCAGCTTGCGCTTTTACGGTGAGGAATAATGGAGGGTTTTTTTTTATTTGTCGTTGGACAATGGGTGTTAGTGGGACACTTGTTCGGTTTTTGGTTTAATACCCGGAATCTTTTCAATGTATTCTGTGAATTGTACAACGAAATGTGGCACACCAACAGCGCAGTCACTTACAATTCAAATAAACTTACATCTAAAATTGGCATTTCAGTAACCATGCAAATAACAGGTATGCATGACGTTAACCAAATGAATATTGGAGACAACCACAGAATAAAAAGTGTTTCCAGAATATCTAAATCTAGAACACTACAAAGACAAACACACTGAAATATAAAGAAGTACATTATTCGCACTGTTTATATAAGCAGCGAACATTTTCTATCCCTGGATATGGTCTTTTCATGTACTAAATTTCATCCAAATCCGATCGTCAGTTTCTGCGTGAATTAGAAACAAACACACATACAAACTTTCTTCTTTATAATATTAGTGTGATTTGCTCTAATTTCTATTAAGTCTACATTACAATTACTTAAACAATTTAGATTTATCTCACTTACGATTTATTAACAACTTGGTCCATATCCTCACAGAGAAACACATCAGAATCTCCGCTCCCATTTCTCCTGTCTACACACAAACTCCAATCTACACACGAGCTTACAAACATAACATACTCGAAGCACAAATAAATCACTGACTATCCCTTTCTTCGACCATATCTCCGTCCCTCTCCCCCACGATGTTTACAATTTTCCCGCTCTCGGCTTCAGTCGCGCGTTAGACGCGTGCGCAAGTACGCGTATCGATCGTTGGAATTTTAAAGTTAAATTCGATTAAGTGTAATCTGTGTTTGTGATACAGTGCGGACAAGGTTCCATTGTGCTTTTAAAGGTTCGAGAAATTCCAGAGTGTGATGTATTTTTAATTAGCTACGTTTTTTTATTGAAGGGTTCTTTGACAAGTGATTTTTACAATTAGTGTTTTGTGGTTTGAGATTATTGGTGTAATGTGAGTTTAACGGAGTTATATTATCTTTTAATTAATAAAATGTCTTATCTCAAATTATAAAGCTCAGTTTTCTAAGCGTTAATTAAGATTTTTTTCTAAACACGAAATGTTGAAAAGTATTTCATTGTTTCGACTTTGAAACTTTTACAGATTCCAGTTCGCAACTTCTTCAATAATTTTTTTTTCTAAAATGTTTGTCGCAATTTCGTAAAACATTTTTGGAATTCTTATCTTATTTATTTCTTAAATGCTTATTATTAATTAAAACTTTAAATTATCTTTACACATACAAACACTTGAAAGACATTGAATTTCATGTTCACATTTAAACAATTCTGTTAATTGGTTCCGCACTAGTAATATTATAGTTCATATTTGTATTAAAATAACTCTGGAGGTACCTATAATAATAATTATTACAATTAATTATTGATTAGTTTTCAATACATGACTAGTATAGCTACGTAGGTATTGTTTAAAATTTTATTTATAATATCCTGTTTCATTTGGTTTCACGTCGATTTAAATGCCTATTTTAATGGTGATAATATTGTATATGCTCGTATGTTTAATTGTTTTAATTAGTGGCTTTTTATCAATGATGGATTTATTTAATCTTCATGCAACATAAAAATTCAAAAGGCAGATTTAATGCTGTTTTTCATACAACCGCTCTTACGCGATTATGACGTTATTACACATTTTTCATTAGATATTTTGGAAACACAGTATCTTGTGGTTATTATCTAGGCTTCTATTGAAATCAATTTATAAATTTGTGTAAAACTAATCCAGTAAAGATTGACATGGACTTAGTCGCCTTGCAAATTTAATCAAGATTCTAAATGACGGAAATATTTTTCAAAAACTTTTAAAGGTTTAAAAAAACACGTATTTCCTGGAACAAGTTTTGTAAAATATTCGAATAAAGCATGGAATCTTTTTTCGCGTTGCCGTTCGTCAAACATCGCATTGGATTGCGTTAGATGAAGTAACAAGCTTTTAAACCATGCTTGATGTTGACGATAGGCGAGTGAAAAGGGCCCTCTTAAGCATTCTCTAACAGTCAACCTAGGTTGGTGTATATTTCATAGGTCTAAGAATAGGTCGTACGCTACTTTTTACTCTCCTATCCCGCAGCCTAGTTTGTTTTTGTTTTTGATAGTTTATCTGGTTAAAAAATGTTTGCAGGGCTAGCTAGTACCTGATATAATTTCACATTTCCCAATGATTTTCTTTAAAAATCGTTTAAATCTTGGTTTATCCAAGTGTCGCAATTGCACAAAAAATTTCAGGACTTTTTTAACCATAAGACAACACAGCTCATACATAAATTACAATGATACGTTTACGTCAGACAGAACCGACTGAAGACAGTACAAACAAAACTAAATGAATACTAGAATTCCAAGGCAACAATACACAGACGTCGTGATATTTATTACAATTTGTGGTTAGCGACGATAACCACCGCACTACGTTATCCGTTATTGTAAACATAATATGTACCTACATACGCAACGTTTCCTGTACCGCTCTGTTTGAGACTCTGGTTTCTGTTATGTTTGTAATTATTAATGTTACATGGAAATAATATTTTGTATAGATACGAAACTGAGCGCGTCTATCATCGTCTTTCCAGCCGATAGACGTCTAATGTTGGACAATGGTCTGCCCAAAATGTCGCTACAACGACCGGTCCTGTTCCTCCATCGGATTCCCACTAACCTTGCTAAGTCATTGGTCTACCTTGAGGGAGGCCTTCCAACGCTGCGTTTTTCAGTACGTGGTCACCAGAACCACGCATTCATCGACCCTCTGTTCTGCGAGCATTGTGTCCTAACCCATATATATAATAATAGCATAATCAGCCTTTTTAATGTTCCCACTGCTGGGGCTCAGACCTCCTCTCTCTCAGAGAGGGAATGGACCGTAATTCACCCACGAGTCTATTGCTGGTTGGTGAATGTCACGTCTTTGATTTTTTTGGTTCTAGGACATACCGGTTTCCTCACGATGTTTTCCTTCACCGTTTTGAGAGCAGTGGTGATGAAATAAATAGCACAAAGTAATGCGCCTAACTGGGTTTGAACCCGTGACTTACAACTCGGTAAGTCGGGGCCGTTACCATTTGGCCACCACTGCTCTGTCCTACACCATTGCTACTTAAATATGGCGATTCTTCGGGCTATCTACGTTTCCTGTGCTTAAATTATTTGCTTTTGGACTTATTCGAAGCATAAGTAGCCTTCGAAAGTGTCGCTGCGGCCTTGGAACGTAAATGGCAACTAAAAGAACACAGGTTGATTCATCTTTCGTTTTTAATAAAAATGTAGATCATCCCCGTATATCTATTACTTCTTCTTCTTTTCGTGTCGATGTATTCTAACTAAATTTTATCTGACCAATATTTGGCAACCTCTACGGCTCTGTTATTGGCCTCGTAGAGATCCTGAAAACTGCAGGTGGTTGTACAGGATGGACAGCATAGCAAATGACGCTTGTCCTGTGCAGCGGCTCCACACTGGCACAGCCCCATTTGGCCAAATTATTTTTACGGCTTTAGCGGCTAACCTGGGTCTGCAGTCGGTTAAGAGATTTCCAGATTGGCCACTGCAATTCGCGTCCAGGGGGGAGATGTTCTGACGGGGTGATGAAATGTTTAGGAGTTGGGTGCTTCTTTCTTTATCTATTTCTGAACAAATATAATATGTCGCTTCTGTAAGTTCTTAAACTTAATCTTAGATAGTTTTGAGAGCATTTTCATTTCATATCGGCCTTGTTGGTTTAAGGAAATTACTTGTGTATTTTAGTCTAGATCTACAGCGGGTATTTTAGTCAGATATTGTTGATATATAATATGGCAATATGTTCTTCTGTATGTATGTTGTACGTACCCACACTATTGTTACTTATATCATCTTCATCGTAGTAATGAGTGATGTTTTTGTTTATTGATGTAACCCTATGTTAGAAGTGGTTTTAGGGTTAATAGGTGGACACCATAGGAAACACCGTTTTAAGGATTTCAATAGTAAGTGTTCATTATCCTTTTCTTTGTATACTGGAAATGTGTGTTTTAGTATTATTATGTGTGACGTGAGCTTCCTAAGCAAGGCTAAAGGAATACAGTAACTGTAACCTTACTAGAGATTTCAGTCAAGTGGTGACAATGGGTTCGTTGGTTAGAAAGAGAAAGACCATAATGTTGAAGTAGAACAGATTTGTTTTTGTTATACTCCAACAAGTGACAAGTGGAGGGAAGTCACCAAATAACTTCTCCGCCTTTGAGTGAAACAACAGTAAATGTCAGACTTTTACTGTCTAAAATCCATCCGTGTTCCTTCAGTTGCCCTTTGTGTTCCAGGGCCGCGATATCCTCTTCGAACCATAGCCCAAAGATTTGTCCCTTGAACACTGAATCACAAAGTGACAAAGAAATTCCTTAAAATGAACCTGAATGAACGATAACTGAAAATAATGCACAAACGTGCTCGAACTTAAACAAAATGCAGCAATTCATTCAATTTATATAAAAAAAAAAAAACTATAACTCATGTAGATTTCAAAGACTGGTTGTTTGTCCGTCTCAATTGATTTCTCGAACAAATAATGGTATTCATTCACTGACTAATAAATCTTGATTGGCCATTTTAATCTTTAGGGTGAGCATACACCGAGAGGCGGCGAAACATACATTTTTTTTTATTAATGTCAAATTGCCAAGCCTATCAATAATAATGAAAAAAAAAAAAGTTTAATTATCTTTAAGTTAAGAGTGAAAAGGTTACCTTTTTACTCTTAATTTTTAACCAAGATTTATGTAACTCATGATTTAAAAGAGTGTCCATGGAGTTTCTTGCACGTTCTTCTCCATAGAGATCTACGCTTTGGAACGTGCAATTTAAGCTTTACTTTTTTTTTACTGACCGACATTTTGACAATTCAAAAGTGCTTGTAAATGGTCCATATGAAATAAACGTTTCTGATTTTGCTGTACGCAAAATGTTTGTTTTTTTTTTTCTTTAAAAAAATGTTGCTTCATATTAGGTATATCGTGGGTTGGGTCGTGGGCGTTCAAAGACATGTAAACTCACAATCACAACACACCCAGAACAACTATCTGTAATTCCTGAAATTTGTACATTTACTTGCGCCTTACCATGGACTTGTAAAATGTCAGGCGTGTTAGTAAAAAAAGAGAGAGAGAGCTTTATAGGGTGTATAGCTCCATCCCTCTTTTTCGCTTTAACAGTTCGGTTTAGGTCGTAAAATGGATCGCGTTAAGAGCTCGTGGTAGGGCCTCTGTAGTAAATAAAGTTCTAAATTATATCTCTATCTTGTATGTAAAGTGCGAGCAGACGTAGGTTTGCCTACCGTAGGGGCCAAGCAGGGTGGAAGCCTACTGGGTCCATGGGTGATGCGAAAGAGAACTCCGGGGCCCTGGAACGAAGGCAAAGTTTGACACTATCTCACGCTCCGCCCAAGAGCGGGGGATGTTATTAGATGTTTTTCTTGACGAAAAAAAAAAAAGGCTCAGGTTGCCTCTCGGTGTGATACGAACCTTAATAATAATGCCTTCCTTCAATTACTAAAATTGACGTGACTTTCACTTCGACAGCACGATCTATTGTTTAGAGGTGAAAGGATTATCGGTATTGGTCAATTCGTTTCGGAGATATGAGCGAACATACACACGATTGGAAAGTCTTGTCCATATTTTGGTAACAAAAGGTTTGTAATTCAATGTTTAATTATAGATCAATTGTGTCGTTTGTGGTCTTCATTAAGTACAGACATAATTTATGTTGTCTGTGTATAAATGATATCATTCTATGGTCAGTTATCAGTGTCTTATCTTTATAGCAAAAAGGCATGTTACAGTACATTAAAGCAGTTTATATTCAGGACTGACAACTACTCCTAACGTTGACCAATCAGCTAACCCTAATATGGGGATGTATAGGGAGAGGGACCATACCAAAACAAATGATTCCCTTCACCACTTTTAAACTTCCCCTAATATACTCATGTCTCACTTTCTTTTTCACTATTTCTTTTTTTTTTTTTAATTTTCCGCACTTAGTCCTATGTGGACTATTGTACGTGGGCCATGGCGGCCATAATCTTAGGTGGGCTCATTACAACCAGCCCACCTCTCCAAAAACAGATTAGGCCACTTAGGTTTTTCAGGGCATCAATGAGGGAGTTCGGGGATCCTAAGGTTCGTGTGCGTATTACAGTGACATCTGTGCAGTCTAGGAGCACATGCGCAATTGTCTCCTCCCCCTCCAAACCTGCTCTGCACAGGGGACTGTCTGTGATGCCTATTGTGTGGAGGTGCTGTTATTTTCACTAATATTATAGTAGCTTATATTCTGGACATATTCTATAATTTATTATGGGAGGTAGTACTAATTTCACGCAGGCGAAGCCATTATCAGAAGCTAAGCCAACTACAAATCGGTTTACGTTTTTTGTTTTTCCCCTGATCTTCCTCAATCAGTTTACCTAACAAGGAACTCCCCGTTATAGTTATAACCTTCAAATTCACGCCATTATAAAGTCTAGAGGTCAGCACATCCCCTAGACGTAATAGCATTCCTCTATCCATGTGTGAAGTATGTACAGAATGTTAATGGATATCGTAATAACTTGGTCGTGGCTGTCGCTGATGTAATGTGGGTAATTGCCTTCTTTACTGAATTCCTATTACTTTTTTTTATAGTCTTTTATTTCTAAACTTTCAATGTTATACAAAGCACAGGTCTGATCGTGTGAACGTCATCGTGGTGCTGCAGCCACATATGGGCTGGTGCTGCAAAATTCCACCTAGCAGCTTTGGACTTGGTGGAAAGGCGTGCGAAAAGGCTAATTGGTCATCCAGATTTGGTTAAATCCAATCTTAAAAGCCTTGACAACAGGCGTAGGGTAGCTAGCCAACTATGTTGGAGAGTGTGCGCGGGAATTGCACGACTTGATTCCGCCGTCTCATTTCTATTATTGGACAATCCGGCGTACGGCGAGTATCCACCCTTACGTTGTTGAACCTCTACGGTCCGGACTAAGCGTTTCGCCTCGTTGTTTATACCGCGTACATCGAAGGACCGGATCAGTAGTGCCGCTGACGCCCGAGCAACGACACGTCGATTATTCTCGAACACGTCGGACATCTTGTTTCACAGAGCACTCGGAACCAACTGGATGCCATCTGCTGTTGCCGTCTGCAGTCGGGTTCATGACATGGGGACATGACGCAACGACGTATCGTGACGACATGAAGCGACGACATGTCGTCTGCTGCTGCTGCGTGCAGTCGTCTACCAACTTGTACCTTAAGGGTAGCTACCTTAACCGTTGTGGCTACATTGGAAACATAGCTATACTACCCTTTGGATTGTTTTTGTTGTAATATAATAATAATATAATAATAACATAAGTTTTCTTTTTGTAAATAGGTTCTGATCAAGACAAACCTAATACATATAATATAATTTTGTTAGCACTAAAAACCTACACCTTTCAATCAAGTGTAAATAGGTTGCGTCTACGCAAGCGTGCTCCACTGTCGACCACATTATCGCTTACCATCAGGTGAGATAGTGGTCAAGCACGAGTTTTCAATAACAAAAAAATAATTAAAAGTGGTTGCCAGTTAGGTACCCGTCACATTGTAACACAACTCAGATATTATTTTACTTGCAATTCCGCTTGCTCAAAGCAGATGTGCTGCCCTTTTTTTGCTGACATACCTCAGTAATGACATTCTGGACCTGTCGTAACATTCTTACAGCAGTATTATGGCAGAGCCAGCTGTTATTATAATTTAAACACCGCTATTGTTAGATGATAGATAATAGGTCTTTGTTACTACTAATTAACATGAACGATAAATGAATCAGAGTGTCTAGTGCGAGTTTACGTGAACACAATCGACACGTTTATGACGGCCCGATGGTCCTTTTTCACTCGCCTATCGTCAACATCGAGCATGGTTTAAAAGCTTGTTACTTCACCTAACGCAATCCAACACGATGCTTGACGAAAAGGCAACGCGAAAAAAGAGAGATAACGCCTGAAAACTTTGTTAGCATTCGGCAATTCCGTGATTTACTCGAATATTTTACAAAAATGGTTTTGTCAGAGGTCTTTACTGGATTAGTTTTACATAAATTTATAAATTGATTTCAATAGAAGCCAAAATAATATTCACAAGACACTGTTTCCAAAATATCTAATGAAAAATGTGTAATAAAGTCACAATCGCGTAAGAGCGGTTGTATAAAAAACAGTGAAAATGTATGTCGAGTTGCATCCTCTTAACTGACTTCTTCATGAAAGAATCCTTTGAAAGAATCCTTTGAAATCATCATATTACGGCCGCCAGTCATATTTTTAATCAACATATAACTTGACACTGACATGCAAAATAACACAAAAACATAAATACTAGTCCGATCTCGGTTCTTCCTTCTTTTTCGATATCACTCTTGACAGAGTGGTCGTGGTCATCACTTCAGGTGTTGGTGGCAAGCTCCACAACGCGCCGCCACTCCTCTCTGGTGGCCGCCTTCCTCGTGCATTCGTGCAGTGATGATGAGCCATTTACTGCCGCTTTCATCTGGTCAGTCCACCTCATAGGCGACCTTCCTCGTGGCCTGGTATCCTCAACCTTTCCCTGAACTACAAGTCGCTCAATAGCCACTTCTCCTCTGCGGCATACGTGACCAAAAATGGTGAGAGGTGAGAATACGAGACTGTACCAAAGGTGATAAATGCTGCTTGATGCCGAGTTCCCGAAGTATAGACTCGTTGGTACGGAATTCAGTCCACGATACTCCGAGCATTCTCCTCCAGCACCACATCTCGATCATCTGCGATCTCGGTTAGGAAGCAGTATTCGCCTCAGACGTTAGTAATTCGCTTTTGAACCTAATTTTCCTTTACCGTCTGCAGTTTTGTGCAAGAAAATAAATCCAAGTAATCAGATGTAAAAGCAGTTTCCACTTGTAACTGTTGGCTTTTTTAGTAAAAATAGGCTCTTAAAAAGACTGAAAAGTAATGTTTATACCTATATTATACACTTCTTTTTTTATAAATCTTCAAATACTTTCTCGAGCTTTGTGTGGAGCGCAAGGGGTCAGATCGTTACTGACAAAAATCCACCAGTGTTCCTCCTGTTGCCTGTTACATTCTTTCGAATAGTCTCACAGCCCTGGGCAGCCACTGCTGCGGGTACATTTCAGTAGTCACCCCCATCGAAGGGGAATGAGCTGCTAGCGAAGGAGACGGCTGCACACGTAAGGTAACATACATTCTCACGCCCCGGCGGCGGGGATCTCGACCACGATTACCAGTCACCGTAGGCGCGGGTGTGCGGACGACGAGCAATGAAGCTAGAACTACACTGCGCACACGTATGCCACACACGCCGATCTGGGCGCGTCGGTCCCCATACATTTTATATGGTAACTAGACTTGTAGAGCTACACTTGATCCACGCCCCGCGACGCCACGCGACGTCGTTCTACGTACATATCAGGCGTGTCACACGTCTGCATCGTTTTAATGTAGTTTTAGCTTGATTAGCTCACCGTTAACCTTTCGGACCAAGTTCGGATCGTCGCCTCAAAGAATTGTAAGCAAAACCGTAAGCGCACTGCTTATTATCAGGTGGGATTGCAGTCAAACACTAGTTTTTATCAATAAAAAACGGGACCCAGCAGGGCCGGTGCATAACAGTACTTCAAAACGAGAAAAATCATACTTCAACATAATTTTTAGCACGCACGTAATTTTTTCATTACACCGGAATATTACAGCGTACTACTGGTTTTACCATTAAATTAAGCTTCGTTTTTACGTGGCAACATTTAGTGGTTATAAAAGCCTTGCGATATTCCAATAAAAACGGTTTTTTTGCGAACCAGTTACTGGTAGGTATCGAAGTTTATCTACATTGTAATCAATATCATCAATAGTAATATAAAGAAGTACAGTTTGTAAGTTTGTTTGTAGGAAGTAATCTCTGGAACTACAGAATCGGCTTTGAAAATTCTTCCACTAGCATAATAGCATAGTCAGTCTTTTATTGTTCGCAATGCTGGGACTCATGCCTCCACTCTAGGAGAGGGAATGGGCCGTAATTCACCACGCAGGCCCAGTGCGCGTTGGTGAATGTCACATGTCTTCGAATTTTTGGGTCTAGGATATGCCGGTTTCCTCAAGATGTTTTCCTTCACATTTTTGAGAGCAGTGGTGATGAAATAAATTACACAAAATGCGCCTGGCTGGGTTTGAAACCGCGACCTAAAACTCGTAAGTCGGGACCGTTACCACTCGGCTATCACTGCTCTCAAATCACAGTTGTATATATCATTTAAAAAAAAAACTCACCGAAATCGAACTTTCGGTCGTTCACAAGTTTTTTTTTACTAAAATACGATATGATACCTCTTAAACTAGTTTCGAAAAGTATATCCGTAACATTCCTCTTCATAAAAAATACTTCCTCTTTTCACTAAAAAAGGTCCTGAAAAGGCCCAATTACTGTGCAGTTTCATATTGAGAAGTCGGATAGCTCTGGGGCTCATGAAAAAGGGAAATAGCAAGGTTGGAAATGCTCGGAAAAGTCTAGTTACTGAGAATGTTGGAAACTGTCGCGAATGCTAATTAGTTGCTCTTGGTAGGTTTGTATTACTGTGTTTTTGTTAAGTTTGTCATGCTTTTGAATGATTTGGAGTTTATAACTGATTTTAGTTTAACGTTTTTCAGTTGAGTTTGTTCTATTTCTTCTAGGGCTTTTATATTTCTGGGGCCATGGGTTGTGCGAAAGTGAACTCCGGGGCCCTAGAACGGAGGTAAAGAAGGATCAGGAGTGGTTTTTAGTCAGTAATAGTCTGACACGCTCCGCCCAAGGGCTGGAGATGTCATTAGATGATTTCCCACCTAAAAAAAAAGTTCTGTTATACTTTATCGTCAATTTATATTATACTAGCTTCTGCCAGCGGCTTTGCCCGCGTGAAAATAGGTTTTTCTATACAAACTTTAAGACCCTCGTTTCATCCCCTAAGGGGGTGAATTTTGGAAAATTCTCTTAGTGCTCAGCTACGTCATAAAAGGAAGCCTTTTGCAGAATTTCATGTTCCTAGTCCCAATAGTTTCGGCTGTGCGTTGATATGTCAGTCAGTCAATTTCTCCTTTTATATATTATATAGACTAGGTGTCCCCCGCGGTTTAACCCACGCTTTTGATTACTGCTCCACTACCGTAGGTCGTAGCGTGGTTTTATATAACCATCGTCTTCCTCGATAAAGGAGCTATAATGAAATCATTTTTCGTGCAAGGGAGCAATAGTGCCCCAAGGGTTCAAACCCAGCCAGGCGTATTACTTTGTGTAGGTAATTTATTTCATTACAACTGCTTTCATAACGGTGAAGGAAAACATCGTGAGGAAACCGACATGTTCTAGAACTAGAAATTCCAAGACGTATGACATTCACCAATCCGCACTGGGCTCGCGTGCAGTATTACGGCCCGTGTTCCACCAGTTGCTCTTTGCTGTCCAGGGGCACACTTACTTTCGAACAATCCTGCAGCCCAAGGCGTCTCATTTGACCTTGTAAAATAATGCTAAAATTATTTTACCTCGCTATCGTCTCGGTCTCCCACTTCGTCTGGGTCGTTATAAGGCAAGTTATGGATACGACGGATCATCTGAATACTGATACGGGAATAATATATTTATTACCAGTTTCAGATACAGTTACGGATATTAGAATTTATAAATTTACTAGCTTCGGCCCGCGGCTTCGCTCCTGTCAACTGACTACTCTACTCTACCCTAATCTACTCTACCCTACTACCAATTTTATTTTAATTTTTTCTTTCATAAGAACCTTCTCCTGACAATAACAAACACAACAAAAAATAATAATAATAATGAAATCGGTCTAACCGTTCACGCGTGATGGCGTGACCAATTCCAAAGGATTCATTTTTATATATATACATAGATAGATAGATAAAAGTAAAATATAAATAGCAAGATTTGACTTTTAGCTAGATTATTATTTCTATTTCGGTTTTTTTTTATTCTGTATATCCGATAGTTTCGGATAGGTACGGTTTCGGAGCTCCAAAACATCCTTGGTCGTTATTCTAGCTCTAGATTTTAAGATGATTAAACCTAGCAACCCCTAAATGGAGACATGCAATCATTTGTAACGATTAAAGTCGTCGTCAAAAGATACTTTAGTAATTGCGTTACTGTAATTAGTTTTTGATGAATTAGATATTTTAGTTCACAGCAATTAATTTAAGTATGAACGTAAAAAAGAGCAGTGGTGGCTCAGAGCTCAGAGGTAACTGCCCCAACTAACGAGTTGTAGGTCGCGTGTTCAAACCCAGGTAGGCGCAGTACGTTGTGTAATTTATTTCATCACCACTGCTCTCAAAACGGTGAAGGAAAACATCGTGAGGAAACCGGCATGTCCTAGAACCAAAAATTCGAAGACATGCTTTCACCAATCCGCACTGGGCTCGGCCGCGTGATGGATTACGGATTTACGGCGCATTCCCTCTCCTAGAGAGGAGGCTGGAGTCCCAGCAGTGTTAACATTATAAGGCTGATTTATGCTTACTATGAACATAAAACAGACTCTAAAAGTTAGGGAAGACCAAAAACTATGGATAGACTGTGTGAAAGGTATAGCGGGAGACGCATAGGACCGATATATATTATGGCAACACTTGGGGAAGACCAACAGTAGACGTCGTTCGGCTGAAATGATGATAATGAAAAAAAAAACCAGTTAACCTGACCGCATTTCTGACTAATTAGTAAATATTTTCAAAACTTGACAAAATTACTCGTAAGCTACGGTGAAAGCAGTTGCGAATAAACAAATCGATTTCTGTGTAAATTGTTTCGATTGTGCGTTTCCGAATGTAGGTCACAAACATTTCAACTTTTGTTTCGACTCTTTGTTGAAATTCGTTGAACTGTATCGCTACTTTGTGGCTTGAATTGTTTCCATTTTGTTCTCGCTATCTGTTATATACCAGGATGATGATAATCTGCTTGCTGCAAGTGGTGTTGCAGTGATGGCATAGTAGTATTGGTTAATACAGGTAGAGCTCAACATTGGGCACACGTGGGCCACGTACCCCGACGTGGCAACTAAACTTGTAGAGCTACATTAGATCCAAGATGGAAGGCAAGCTAAGTTGTCACTAAGTACCATAAACTACTTGACATCCTGGCAATAAACGCAAGGGTCCTGTAGACTAGATTGCTGGCGACACCAAGACAAATTCTTCTTGGCTCTTCATGTACCCGGCTGAAGGTGCTGTGTGCTAAGGTCGCTGATGAGATTGAGGGTGGTGAAAGATGCAAGTATACCTAATCTTTTTTTTTTCGGTGGGAAAATCATCCTATGACATACCTCGCTCTTGGGCGGAGCGAACTTAGATAGTGTCAAACTTTAACTGACTAAAAACCCACTCCTTTTCCTTCGTTGCCTTTCGTACCAGGGCCGAGTCTTCCTTTCAGAATCAGACCCTTGGCCCCAGTAATCTTCGACCCTGCTGGGCCCCTACGGTTTGCTGACATCTCCCTGAGGCGCGCGTGAAACAGCACGCGCCGTCGACGACTTGGGGTCGGCCGGCGAGCTACCCATTGCTCGCCGTTCGCAAGCCCGCGCCTATGGTGGCCGGAAATCGGGATCGGAATCCTGGCGGCGGTTGGGGCGTGAAGACCGTTGCCTCACGCGATCGGCCGCCTCCTTTGCTAGCATTACTGCTTCGCAGAAGGAGGCGACCGCCTGCCACTCCTCCTCGCTCCGGACCATGGCCTGTACCAAGGCCCGGCGCGAAAAAACGCCGCCGCCGATCGTCCCCACGAGGACACAGCGGTGCTCTGCCCAATCGGACCTACTCATAAGGAACTTTTCTTTATTCTGGTACCCTCGTGCTAAAATAGTGACACATCTTGTCGTTGTACCGTCCCGGCTTAGCTCCAATTATATCAGTCTTAAGCTATTGGCCCCAAAGACGGAGAGGATTGGGTCGGACCACCGCCCGTTTCGATCGCAATATTTAGGTATTGAAACAAAAACGCAATTTTTGTCGCTTTCGTTTCCTGGCTGGACCAAATTTGACGGGACTTCACTGGTAGATAGCTGATGTTATAAAAGTCACTTAGACTACTTATAAAGAAAAAAAAAATTGGGTCCCCGAAAAATAATTGGCATTTTGCTGCCTTATTACGGTCTAACGCGGATGAAGTCTAGTTAATCAATAATAAGTCTAGACAGGTCTTTTAAGGCTCCCGGGGAATGACCTTTAAGTGCCTTATTCAAGAGAGCAGGAGATCATTTTATTCTGTGATTTTCTGTTGCCTTATATCTTTTTTATCAAGGAAATAACGGCCATTGCTCTTTCTCTAAAAATATATCAGTTTTAATGGTCATAGTGACCATTTATAAACTATGATTTAAGAAAACATGTTGACGATCACGGCTAGGTACAAATCCATTCCGGACAGTAAATAGGCTTTGTTCCGTTAGTAGTTAGTAGTAGGGAACCGTAACTAAAAAGGAAAAAAATCGGAAACCTAATAGGATCACTATACAGAAGCACAGAGGAGCAGGAGCAGCAGGAGGAGTTGTACATCTTATTTAGCTCCATCCCTTTTACACTTCAGTTTAGGTCGTAAAATGGATCGCGATAAGAGTTCTTGGTAAGCACAGCTCTATAGAACGCTTAATCGATTCTCAATACCAAGCTCTTGCATAATAATCGCAAACATAATTTGTAAGTCTCTGCTCACTCATGGACTTGCATGTTGAGGTACGTTCAGTGTAAATAAATTAAATTACCCATCAATCGTAACATGTTAGCATATTAATGATGGATAGTGGGCAGACACGCGATTGACAACTCAAAGTTGAAGGGCAGAAGGTCCACTACGCTCTGAAAACGTCAGACTAAACATGTTTACTATAAGGGAGATTTTGTTTTTTTTTTCGGTGGGAAAATCATCCTATGACCCCTGCTCTTGGGCGGAGCGGATGGGTGTGTCAGACTTTTACTGACCAAAAGCCCACTCCTATTCCTTCGTTGCCTTTCATACCAGGGCCGAGTCTTCCTTTCAGAAACATTCAGCAACAGCAGACCCATGGCCCCAGTAGGCTTCGACCCTGCTGGGCCGCTACGGTTTGCTGACATCTCCTTGAGGAGCGCGTGGAATAGTACGCGCCGTCGACGACTTGTGCTTGGTCCGGACGGTAAGCCCGCGCCTACGGTGGCCGGAAATCGGAATCGGGATTTAAGGGAGATGCTTCAAGGTTACAGTTACGCAATAATAATCATAAAAATCATCAAGGCTCTCAGTTTGTTCCCTATTGAATGCTATTTTATGGAAAGTCCATAAATAAATACGTGTTACGGCTGCCAATTATATTTTAATCAACATATTCGTAGAGCTTGACACTGATCTGCAAAATGCAATAATAATAAGAAAATTTGATATTTGCGGGTTACCCAGGCGTTTTGACTTTAACATTCTGAGATTCCTCAAATACCTCGGATAAAGTCCATACAGCAAACATGTAATGGTCAAATCATATGGGAACCATGCAGATTGGGGTCTGAGATAGTCTTTTGAAGAAAGAACCACACAGTTCGGAGCGGACCTGTCCAGTGCAAGCATTTGTCAGTACTCGTGTAGCTCAACTCATAGACATAGAACTTTGACAGTCAGAAGCCACGAGAATCGAACACCAATCTTGCCAAGGTGTGGCGTGTTATCTAGTCACGAGAGTTGTAGATGTCCAATAGACAGACGTTTCATGTAAAATATCAATATCCAGCTGCATTTGATTTGACTGGATGCCACAGTTAAATACAGTCAAAGCATAATGTTAAGTACTTATGGACATTTTAAATATATTTTATGCCTGGCGGCTTCGCCTGCTTGATAATTTATTTATTTGTTTGCCTTATGTCAGGCTGTGATAAAGTAGCCATCCATTTTATTGGAGAAAAAATTTTTAAAATCGATCTGGTAGATTTTAGGTTTAATATTCATCATCAAAATCATCTTTTCAAATCATCAAATTTTCAATTTCATTTTTTTTCATGGCCAACTAAAGCTGGCCAGATCGTTTAAACGTTAACATTTGATGATATGTCAATCCTCGTTTGGCAATATCATTGATGTAGGATTTCAATAATAATAAAAGTTCTAAAGAAAGTAGGCCAAACGAAGATTTAAATATCATCAAACTAACGTTTAAAACGATCTGGCCAGTTTTAATTGGCCATATCATGAAGTGATCAATTTCTAAGATCTGGCCACGACATTTATACATATTAGTGTAGACAAACTTAAAAACTGAATTAAAAACTGAAACTTCTGAATTATTTCTCAATGTCTTTACGGTCTATTAGTAACGATTGCGATGTGTTGAACTTCATTGTTTGTATCATAAATATTGAATTTATTGAGCTTTAGATAAACGTTGCTTCGAATTGATTTGTAGTGATATTATGCGCATGAATGATAATGTAATTACTCATGCTAAATGGTTTGATCACTCGTCGTAAGCAGAGGAATCTCGGGACCTCCCTACATTTTTTAAGTCACGGTCGTTACTGGTCCAGTACTGCTCAGAAATTCAATATGGACTTACTAACTCTTTACTAATTTTAAACACGCCCTAAGTTTAACGGAAGGTAGTTTTGAAAAATTAATAATAACATTCTTTAATATTATTTATTTCGGTTAGATTTCGTGCCAAGCTTCAAGTTTATTAATCCAAGGAATAATATTCTTCCTTACAACCTTTGACATTACCTAAATAATTTTACAGGATAGTTTTGAATAACAGATAATGAAAACCTTTTTATATACTTAATGAAGGTTACTATTTATGCTAAGTTTTAAGTATATTGGCCCAAGAAATAAAATTTTACCCTTTAAAAGTTGAATTTTTAAAAAGGAAGTTGTAGGCTGGGCGTTGCTATGTTAATAAGTCAGTTTCTCCTTTCATATAATTAAATAGATAATTCCAACCAGCTGACCACGTTCATATGTTGTCAATCCATCCCGAAGCGTCATGTACTCGTGTCTCGTTTCATTTCGAACAATTTGTGTCAATTGTCTCCACCGTACATACGTCTGCAATCAATCCGCGAATTGATATCAGCTTTGTTTTCGTTGATTGTACGCGTACCGATTAAAACATCTGGGTTTATGGCTTTAGGCACGTGATTATATTTAGGGTCAGCAAAATTATAATCGTTAAATGTTTCATTCAATTCATTATCATTGTCATTTCAACCAAAAGACGTCCGCTACTGATATAGGTCTCCCTCAATGTCTCCACTATGACCGGTCCTGTGCTTCTCGCATCCATCAGATGCCCGTAACTCTGTTCAAGTTATTTGTGCACCTTCTTCTGGTACGTGGTCGCCACTTCAGAACCTTTCGGACCCATCGACCATAAGTTCTGCAAGCTATGTGCCGACTTTTTTCATACATTTATTTACTGTCATCTCATTATTCACTTCCTTTCCATCCGTATAATCTTGCACTAAATTCCGGTCACCATCATTTGTTTTTCATTCACAAGTTAACGAATAACCCGGACGTATCTTAAGTCTTACAGTCGTGGGGAACAGCAGAACAATGCACACAACGGGACTACCCGCAATTAAAGGTTCCCACGAAACGTCTTCGGTAATTACTTTGTACGCTGCGTTAGTGTGTCTGGTTGTTTTTTTGAGTTTTTTATAAAGTATTTACTGGTATGTTGCTGGGTTATGCATGCGGTGTAGTTACGAAATAAGCACTTTTGTCGAAAACGCATCTGCACTTAGCACCACCATATCATATCAGTCTTATATTGTTCCCACCGCGGGGACTCAGGTTTCCTTTCTAGGAGAGCGAATGGACCGAAATTCACATATTTTCGATTCTGTTGCTTCTAGGATATGCCGGGTTCGAAAGTCGGTTTCTCCATACAAACTTCCAACCCTCGTTTTACCCCTAAGGGATTGGACTTTCGTAAAATCCGTTGTTAACGGACGTTGTCTACACCCTATAAGGAACCTACCTGCCAAATTTTAAGTTTGTAGGTGTTATAGTTTCTGAGATTTCGTGATTAATCAGTGAGTGGTATTTCGCTTTTATATATACAGATAAGGAAGAATGTATAAAATAATTACGCTCTACATAAATCTTCCACCCACCTTATCATCTATTTAAATGTAAACCCAACGACAATATAAACAAAATTATCACCAGTATCCAAACAACTCTGCCCTCAATACCGTGACCGATGTCCGGACTTGCGGTCTACCGCCAAATGAACCTCGGAACCGATCCGTCAGTGTTTGACGTTGACATAGACCTAAATAATGCTTCTTAGGAAGTTGAGATTGAACTTCTATTAAAAGTTATTACTACAAATAAACAAGTTTACTAACTTAGTTGGTTTTTAGGGTTCCTCAAAAGGAAAAAATTGAATATAGGATCACTTTGTTGTCCGTCTGTCTGTCTGTTTGTCAAGACCCTTTATCTCGAGAACGTGTGGAGGTATCGAGTTGAAATTAAAACCTTATACTCAGGTCTGCGACCCCTTAAAGCAGTGAAAAAATCAAACTTCAGAGTTAACGAAAACAAAGATACGGCCGTTTATGTCGCAAAAAAACGTATATTTCCACACTCTCAAAGGAATCAAAATTCATAGGGTGCTTCCCGTTGACCTAGATACCTAAAATTTGGCAAGAAGCAAGGTCTCACAGCACAAGTATAGAATAGGAAAATCTGAAAACTGTAAATTTGTAGTTCCGTCACAAAAAACTTTGCCATTCGGAAAAATCTTCGTAACTTAATTCGGGAATTGAACTATTTACATAGGTATGTTTGTAAGGAACCATCAGTGCACGAGTCCGACTCGCACTTGCCCAGTTTTTTTTTACTTCTCCCACTCTATGTTCCACCACATAGAGTGGGAGAAGTCAGAAAGCGAGGTGTGTCAGACTTTTACTGACTAAAACCTTACCGATATTGTTTCTTCAGTTGCCTTTCGCGTTCTAGGAACACGAGTAACGCTTTCATCCATTTTCCCCTGGCCCTTTCAGGCAGCGGCACTGTTGAACCCCTGCGGTTTGCTGACAGCTCTTTGTTATCAGAATAAAAGTGATTAATTTGATCATAATGAGGGCATTGACTTCATTTGCAACCTGATTATATTTATTCATCTATACATCCGATTGTACTTATCGGTTATCTAAACATAGATAACAGGGATTATATTTTCCATCGATATTTTCCGATAAGTCTCTAATACTGTTGTAGCATTTTCTATAATATAGGAAGTTATAATAATAATATTCCACAACTATCGCACAACGCCGTCTAGTCCCAAGCTAAGCAGAGCTTGTGTTATGGGTACTAGACAACTGATAAACATACTTATACATTTCTAAATACATACATTTAAAGATAAATTACACCCAGACACAGAAAAAATGAACGTGCTTATCACACAAACGTTTGTCCTGGGTGGGAACCCATGACCTCCGGCATAGCAGTCAGGACCACTAACCACTAGACCAACAGGCCAGTCAGTTGAGTTAATAGTAGGACTCTATAGCATTCGTCATCAAGGCCGTAGCATTTTCCTAATTATGATTGAATCGGTGTCCTCTGTAACAGTTTGTAGTTTAAGAACTCCCTAGCATCCTGGCCTGCGTTTTCCCAACTAAAGAAAAGTAAGTAAAGAAAGAAAATATGTGCATTTATTTAGAACACAGACACACACAAACAAGTGCGCTTCACCATCAACGATAGCATCACTGCTTACCATCAGGTGGGATCGCAGTCAAGGACTAGTCTATATGAATAAAAAAGCACTGAGGGTTCCATACAAACTAACTTGTGTAAATAGTTCAATTTCCGAATCGAGTCTCAAAGACTTTTCAATTTTTTTTTTTGTGTCATAATTAAAAATTTTCAGATTTATTCCTATACTTGTGCCTTGTGCCCGTGGACCTTGCTTCATGCCAAATTTCAGGGTTCTAGGTCAACGGGAAGTTATATGAGTTTTGATTCCCATGAGAGTGTCGAAATATACGTTTTTTTTTGCGACATAAACGACCGTATCTTTTTTCTTTCGAAGTTTGATTTTTTCACAGCTTCAAGGTACCTCATATCCTTTTCCCAAGTAAGTTTGGGTGGGCTTCCAGTCGAATACCCGTGTTATACATGGAGCGACAGCCTATCATACCTCCACAACCCAGTAACAAGCTTACACGATAACCTTGGCAAGAATAGTGTCAGATTTCTTAACTTCAGACTATCCATAACGTCTGTCCACCATATAAATGATAGCCAACGGCTGAACGTGTTTTCTGAGGCACGGTGGAATCTCGATATTTTAAGAAGTTGACCCATCCACAGAACGACCTCGGCTAGAGATCGACCCGATCAGCTGTTTAGCTTCTGCCAGCGGCTTCGCCCGCGTAAAAGTAGGGTTTCTCGATACAAACTTCCAACCCCCGTTTTACCCCCTTAAGGTTGGAGTTTCGTAAAATCCCTTCTTAGCGGATGTCTACACCCTATAAGCAAACTACCTGCCAATTTTTAAGTTTGTAGATAGTTTCTAAGATTTCGTGATCAATCAGTGAGTGGTATTTCGCTTTTATCTATGTAGATATCAATTACTTCAGCCACAACCTTCTTAAAAATCAGTACTTACCTGTCTGAAAATACTTGTTTTCAACACCTGATTTTGAGCTTCTTCTTTATAAGTTAACTCAAGGATCTGTTAGACTTGTTTGACTTTGTTACAAACATGGTCACCTCACTGCCTTGGGAGTTAAGTAACTTGTAAGTTCGGCGACTTAACCAGCTTGAAAAGTCTGTAAACAACTTATATTGGCATCTGCAGGGATTACCTTCTAAGTTTCATGTCTTACGAAGCTATTTTTAAATCGAAAGGTTAGTTTTAAGGTCGAACAAAAAGGTGACAAGACCCTTTGAAGGCCACCTTTTTGCAACTAGATATACCTACTACTACACTTCTTCATACTTCTGCTACCACTAACTCATAGATTTTTTTTAAATCACTTAAAAGCTTGTTTTTGACCACTATATCACTTGATGGAAAGCGATGGTGTTGTGGTCAAAGATGGAGCACGCTTGCCTAGAAGTAACCTATTCATTCTTGACCTAAAGGCCACTTCTTAGCTCATTGCATGTGTTTCTTACACCAGACACATCTGCGGAAGCCTTGAAACAAAAATATTGTTAAGCTGAAGTAAAGGAAAAATTCACCGCAGCACTGGAACGCAAAGGACAACTGAATCAAACTAGGTGGAATTTAGTCAGTAAACTCTGACATTCCCTCTCGCTCCACCCAGAGTAGGAGAAGTTATTTGATGATTTCCCACCATGAGTAAAAAATGGTTTGTCAAAATGTAGTTTTGTCCTTACCTTACCGAGCGCCAAAGCAATATTTCTTCAAAGAATTCACTCGTACTAGAAAGGGCAATGAATCCATTAGCTTAGCAGGTGGCCATAGTTTATTCTTCCATAATTAAAACCGCCACCTTTCCTGCCACTATCTTTGCTCGTAGTAAAGATAAACTGGTTTTTTACATACGATGACGCAAAGCTCGCAAAAGCTTCAAGCTTATTAAAAGTAAATGTTACATCAATATGATAATAGATCTTGAATATGTCAATAATAAAAGCAATCATTCGAATATCAAAAACGCATTTCTGGCGTTAAACGGTATCAACCCACGCGTCATTTTATTTGTTTTATGTGGGTAGTATGAATTTGGAACGTAAAGTTTAAACAGAGTTACATAAGGTCAGTCGCGCGTTGGCGTTTATCGCGTGTAGACGTCTTTATATGGTCGAGAGTCGATTGTATTTATGGATTAAGATAATAAATTTACTGGCCATTTATTGAGAAGATTTTCGAAAAAGGAGCATTGTTATTTTTGTTAGAAGCATTTGTGTGTTTTTGGCGATGTTTCGAAAGATTATTTTTTTTGTGAGATTGTTAAACGATATGATAACGATATACGAATGAGAACTCGAAAATTAATATTTAACATCAACGGCTTACCAACAGTAACGCAGAATGGATTTTTAATAAAGAAAATAAATATTGTTCGGTCATACATTTCAAAATGAAGCTAAAGACAAAACCAGCAAAGAAGTCGTTGTTCTCGCCAACAAGGCCTACCTACAACAATATATCACGGAGTTTTTGATACATAATGCGATCACTTTGTTTAAAGTTATGATGCGGATGTATTTATAAGGTTTTTGCAGTATTTCACAGCAAATATATCGGGTCAATCTTCTCGGCAAGCCTTGTTGATGTAGTCAATACAACAATAAAGCTCATAACTCCATTTTTACCGAGATCGTGTCTGTTTCAATAATTCCACGTATTATTCAATTGGGCGCCATCAGAAGGCTTACAGTCACTCAAAGGGCAATGGAAAGGGCTATGCTCGGAGTTTCCTTGCGTGATCGCATCAGGAATGAAGATATCCGCAGGAGAACCAAGATCGCCGACATAGCCCTAAGAACCGCAAAACTTAAGTGGCAGTGGGCAGGGCACAATGCTCGTAGAACGGATGATTGATGGGGCCGAAAGTTTCTAGAGTGGCGACCGCGCACCGGAAAACGCAGCGTTGGAAGGTCTCCCACAAGGTGGATTGACGACCTGGTGAGAGTCGCGGGAATGCGGTGGATGCGAGACGCACAGGATCGATCGTTGTGGCGACGCTATGGGAAAACTTATGTCCAGCAATGGACGTCTTTCGGCTGACTTGATGATGGTTGTCCAATTACGCTTAAAATATAAGAGTACACCAATTTTACATCATAATATTCACTAGGAATAATTACTAAAACAATCACTAAACTTAACTCGAAAAAATGCCGCCAAAACCTCCAGATATTGTAATATCTACCCAATTTAAAGGGGAAAATTTTATTTTAATGTGTTTCTGTAAAAACAAGTTTTGTATCAAGCGTGTAAAGAATTTTATCGTTCTCCATAAACTGTCCTTGTATTATAAATTGTACAAAACATGATAGCATGCGTGTCTTATTGGGATCATACCGTGACTTGGACGCGGGATGAGAAAAAAACGTGAATTGTGTGGTGCAAGGCGAGAGATGACAGCGTGATAATCTGATTTGATAGTAAATCGTGATTTTGTTGTAGACGCATCGCTGTTTGCACAAAATCACATTAATACATTATAAAGGTGAAATTTTGTATGCTTATTTTGGCTCAAACGGCTGAACGGAATTGGATGAAATTTGGCACATAGGTAGACTGTTATAAGTTGGAATAGGTAACTAAATATTTAAAATGTTCTCATGCAGATGAAGTGACAAGTTTGTTATCAGGACTTTTTTAAGACACATGACACATGTTTAAGAGGATCCATGGAGTTTCTTGTTCGATCTGTTCCAAAGAAACTTGGAACTGTTCTGACTGAACGACTTCTTGACTATTCACAAGTGTCTGTAAATGCTTTTTCCCTTAGCCATTACTGTCCCACTACTGGACAAAAACTTCCCTCAAGTCCTTCCAGATATTCTTCTCCCGCGCTGTCTCGAACCAGTCCTCATGGTACGCGTCTAGATCATGTCGCGAACTCTTTCTAGACCGGCCTCGACTGCACTTGCCTGCAGAGGGCAGGAACTCACTGCGTAGGGATATTCGCCAAGCTATAACTGTGAATGGTATATTTTAAATAAATGTTTTTTTTATTCTTGATAGGTTCTCGCTTGACCGCTATCTCACCTGATGGAAAGCGACGATGCGGTCGACGATGGACGGATAGAAGTAACCTATTCACTCTTGACTTAAAGATTCCTGGGTTCTAGCCATCAGGAAACACAGATTCCGGCAAGGAATTCCACTCCTTAGCTGTACGCACAATGAATGTGTTCCCAAAACGTTTTGCGCGATATTCGAGTTTGATACAGATATAATCAATCTCATTGATGAAACCGATGTGAAATATGTCTCATAAGGAGGCGATTTCGACACACCGCTTCTTATTTAGCAACTACCAGCCGAATAATACACAAACAGCTGATGCTCGTTATTTCGAAATCTGTATGACAGTAAAATTATTTCAAGGTGATAACTATTGAAGCAAATTGTAACAAATGTTTCAACTGATTGATTCGTCTGTCTGCCCGTCTATTTATGGTCAAATGACTTCTTTATTATGGATGCTTGATATTGTTTATGTTTAGTAACTTATTTGATTTTTAGGGTTCCTTACCTCAAAAGGAAAAAACAGAATCCTTATAGGATCATTTTGTTGTCCGTCCATCTGTCTGTCTGCTTGTCAAGACCCTTTATATCGGGAACTCGTGGGGGTATTAAGTTAAAATTAAAACCTTCAGGTCTGCGGTCCCTTGAAGCTGTGAAAAAATAAAAAATCTGAGCTAACGGAAAAAAGATAGGGCCGCGCCGTTTATGTCGCCAAAAACGTTAATTCGACAATCTCAAGGGCATCAAAATTAATAAAGGATTTTTTTTCGTGATTTTTTCCAATTTTTCTCACTGTTTTAACCTTCCCTGGACAATCTCGAATATTTCAAGACCAAAATTAGCCAAATCGGTCTAGCCGTTTTTTAGTTTTAGCGAGACTAACGAACAGCTATTTGTTTAACTGTTTGTCCTATGCAAGTCACAAATAAATGTTTTTTCTTTCTTTCTCCACACGTAATGTCTTTGCCATACATCTTATACTTAGCGTTTTTCCGTTTTTTTTTTTTTTTTCGTTTTTACCTGCTGATGGTAAAAGATGATGTGGTCGAAGATAGAGAACGCTTACCTAGAGGTTATCTATTCACTCTTGACTTAAAGACCCCAAGTTGTAGTTATAAGGAAAAGCAGACAATAAGGAATACAATCAGTTCAATTATAAGCACTTCCTTTGGCGTTGGACCAAGTTTTCTTTTTTGCAATTGGGTTAGTACTAGCATGCATGACCTGTGGGTTAGTTGTATGCTATTCTTTTAGCAGTTGTTAGCACCTGTTGTAGTGTATGTCTACGAGTTACTGCCAGCGGATTCGCTCGCGTAAAAATAGATCTAAATATATAACGCGTATAAATACAAAAAGTTGATATCCTTTTACTTCTTCTCTTAAAATTCACCCCACTTTGGAAAATCCTCTTTTAGTGCTCGCCAACGTCATAAAAGGAAGCTGCAAAATTTCACGCTCTTGTTGTCCAAGTAATTTCAGCTGTGCGTTGATATGTCAGTCAGTCATTTTCTTCTTTTATATATATATATAAAAGAAACCCCCCTAACCCCCCCTCTATTATTCTAAACCCTAACCATATATATTTATAGGGTGACTGGTAATTAGTGTACGATACTTAAACACATGATTGTGCTCATGATAACCAACAACTTTTACTATGGGAACAATAAATAATAATTGCCAGTGACCCTATATAGTTTATACACTGACCTTTAAAACTTAGTAAGTACTTACCACACTTTTAAAATTAGAATTTCTTGAAAGCTAGCCTGATTTCTCGCCATAAAAAAAAATTAAGTTTTTTCTACGAAAACCCCACTTAAAATATTTATTTTATTCTGTTTTTAGTATTTGTTGTTATAGTAGCAACAGACATACAACACCTTTGAAAATTTCAACTCTCTAGATATCACGGTTCATGTGATGAAGCCTGGTAACAGACAGCAGAGTCTTAGCAAGAGGGTCCCGTTTTACCTCTTGGGTATGGAAACCTAAAAAACCGGCAGTGCTAGTCTCCAAGCGCCTTCTTCAATTACATTTAGCCCATCTAACATTCTTTAGTCATAAAATCGAAAACTAAACTATATCCATAATTTTATCACAGTTCGCATGTCTTACTTTAACTCCTCCAATCAAAACTTTCAAAGTCAACATTTTAAAACTTGCACCGGTGACTAGTTCCGCTCCAATGCACCAGATAGAACACACTTCTGTTACGCTAGCTATGGCGCAAGAAATAACCAAAGCACCTTACTGTCACCTGCACCCTGAACACTCAGAAATACAGCCTTTAATCCCACAGCCCATTTCTGTCGTCTAACTTTGTCGATATCATAGTATTAACCACAGCGTTTGCATCTAGCTTCGACCGTATTGTTAAGTCCTAAAGTGTGTTTTTCTTTGCTTCGTTTTCGGTTTAAAGTTTGTCAGTTGTCATCCATTGTTAATCCAGGAAGGTGGTTTTCCGAACTCCTTTGTGAATTAGTTTTCAGTGCTAGGGATAGCATTGTTTGGTTCAATTAAGTTGGGCAAAAAGCAGCTGCTATTGAACTTTCTTTCCGTATTGAAGGGACTGATACTTGGAATGTTTATGCTCTGATTGCGGAGGAATTAAAAACGGTTGGCATTAGGAATCTTGCTTTTTACTTGGGAAACCATCAAATGACTTTTCCCACTCTGAGTGGAGAAGAAGAAAAAAAAAATTATTTATGGACAGACGCACAGGACTAACAATTTTTTTTTTTTAAACTATACTATCATCATCATTAACATTTCAGCCGAAAGACGTCCACTGTTGGACATAGCCGTGTGCGTCTCGCATCCACCGCGTTCCCGCGACTCTCACCAGGTCATCGGTCCACCTTGTGAAAGCCCTTCCAACGCTGCGTTTTCCGGTGCGCGGTCGCTACTCTA
The DNA here is from genome assembly GCA_961205895.1 of Mythimna pallens. NCBI lineage: Eukaryota > Metazoa > Arthropoda > Insecta > Lepidoptera > Noctuidae > Mythimna > Mythimna pallens. Next base: position 13,038,307 of record OY540849.1, on the reverse strand, counting down.
GAACCTTTAGGCCCCATCGACCATCCGTTCTACGAGAAATGTGCCCTGCCCACTGCCACTTTAATTTAGCGATTCCTCAGGCTATGTCGGCGACCTTGGTTCTCCTGCTTGAAACTCCGAGCATAGCCCTTTCCATGCCCTTTAGGTGACTGTAAGTCTTCTGATGAAGCCCATTGTAAGCGACCATGTTTTAGTGCTATATGTCATCACTGGCAACACGCACTGGTCATAAGTCTTTCGTCCTGAGACACTGTGGTATGTGTAACTAATCTATAAATAACGTAGAATAAAAATACAACATTAAAGGAGAAAGAAAAAAAGATCTGTGCGAGTACAAAAAGGCTCTTATCTCAGCATGTGCTGAAATATTAAAAAAATAATAACGGTTCGCTGGTATTCTGATAGGGCCTGATGATGCCACGGACACACTCACGGAAAACAACACTAAAGAGAGGTAATAAAAAAATAAATTGAAAACGTGTTTAACTTTGTTAATAAACTGATAAACTGTGGAGTGAGAAAGTGTAATATATTTACTGACTCAAACTACAGTGTCCCTTCATCCCTTACCCTTTACCTACAGCCCTTGGCGAGGGTCGCAGTAACTCTTTCGGGCAACCTGCAGCTCTGGGAAGTCTTGCCAGATTTGAGGACTTGGATTGCTTGCTTTTTAACAATAACAGAACGTATACGTACCTATAAGATAGATCTTTGTCAGTCGTTACGGGTAGTCAGTCTCAGAAACATCTGACAACCAGTCATGTCATGGGGCATTGTGTTGCCCAGTTACTGGAATATGGAGGTTACTTACAACAGATTGATTCTAATCCTTAAAATGGAAATCTTTTTTTTTCTTTTATATATTTATAGTTATGTATTATGTTTTATAATAGAGACTGATCAATTTGTTAGCAGTAGACCGCAGACTACCCCCTGTATTATTTTAAGTTCTTACGATCCATCCTAAGGTTGTCTGGAAGATATCGCTGTTAGCGATAAGACCGCCATTGTGCCCATAGATTTAAGTTTATGTATAAGTTTTGTTACTTTTATGGTGTACAATAAAGTTTATTCTATTCTATTCTTTATATTAAACAGAACCATGGAACTAATGAGAACACGTCATTTCATTGTAAATATTATTCAATGACGTAGCCACATCCTATCTTTATCAAATGCGTCATAAGAGCTACCCCATAGTTGACATTTCGGGAAACGCAAATTCGACATTCTTGATGACTCATGGTCATCGCCAATATTCTTGTCATCGATTAGTGTTTTCACGCTAAGTAGAGATTTCTTTGTTGTTGATTCATCCACCCACAGGATATTCAAATTTTGGTCCGATCTGATTAAATATTTTTAAGAGTATGTAATTAATGGTGTCTGGCAAAGATTGTTGACTTCCACAAGTATTAAGAAACTTGTATATTAAGATTTACATTTAACATTCATATAAACCAGATACATTGGATTCAGGGCAAGAATATGACGGGTTCTATGATTTGGATAACTATCGCAAATATTATCATTTTTATAAAGTTTGAAAGTGGCACCAGTGACTGAAAAGTTGAAAGGGAATCGTTGGTCATGGTATGGCCATGTAAAGAGAAGGGATGAAACGCTTATTATTATAAGAGTTATGAGTATACATGTGGATGGATGGAGAGGGAGAGGGAGACCAAAGAAAAGATGGATGGATTGTGTGAAAAGTGATATGAAAGAAAACGGATTTAGTGATAGCGTGACGGGTGACAGGACAGAATAGAAGAATAAAACGTGTTGCGCCGACCCCAAATAAAACGGGATAAGGGCAGGAAGAAGATGATGATGTATTTATTTACATTGTACGCACACATTAGAAGCCTCACACTAAGAATTACTCTTGTATCGTGGGTGTGTTCACAAACATGGAAACTCAGATACACAAGACATCCAGACCTGGAACAACTATCGGTACGCCATACAAACATTTGTTCCGTGCGGGAATCGAACTCGCGACACGTAGCGCAGCAGCCAGTCGCATATATAATCAGGATTTTTGTAATACGTAACATGATTTAAAAGAGTGTCATGTTGTTGTGTGTTCACCTAAGCTTTAGAATGTGCTCGTAGCTTCATATTTCTGATTGAGCGAATTCTTGACTATTTATTAGTGCCTGTTTAAACAAACAGGCACTAATAAATAGTCATCTATATATATAAAAGGAGAAACTGACTCACTGACATATCAACGCACAGCCGAAACTACCGGGACTACGAACATGAAATTCTACACAAGGCTTCCTTTTATGACGTAGGCGAGCACTAAGAGAGGATTTTCCAAAATTCACCCCCTAAGGGGATGTAACGGGGGTCCAAAGTTTGTATAGAAAAACCTATTTTCACGCGGGCAAAGCCGCTGGCAGAAGCTAGTAGAGTATATAGTAAATATCTAAATAATATATAAAGTATATATATTTTTTATTATTATTATTGATAGGCTCGCGTTTGACCACTATCTCACCTAATATATCTAAATAATAGTAGTAGAGTAGAATAGGTTTAAGTTTGTATTACTTATATACTTAACTAAATGACTCGTCAGACGTTGTCGTAGTTTTCTGAAATTTTCTACGTAACCATTTTTTTTCTTTCACCTTCTGCTGCTAATAACAAACACAAAAAATAAAGAATTAGCGAAATCGGTCCAACCGTTCATGCGTGATGATGACGTGACCAAGGTTAATAGGGATTCATGTTTATATCTATATTCTTTTTATCGGGCTTCGATTTCGCATCCGTAATAACCGACATTCACAAGGAGTAATTCGCTGACTAAAACTAGTAAATTATAAAGGCATCTGTAAACTTTCTATTGCACGTTCCTGTCAAAATAAACATTTTTACTCATTTCAACGATTTTATCTGACCGCATCATCGCAGCGCTAACTCGCAGATCGATACATCGATCAGTACGAAGACCATTCATGTACCTCCATCTCATAATTGAAAGTGGTCTCAGCTCATTAATCCTGACTTTCTTATGCGTGTTCTGCTTAACAGCAGGCTAATTACTGGTTATGATTTAAGCATTGTTTATGGCTGTCAGTTTAATGGCAGGGTTTTGTGATCCAATTATTTGCTTGGTTGGAATATGTAATCAGAAGTCTGGACTAATGGTTGAAGTAACGCCTAGTGGCTTGTCTTTTCTGGCTGGTCTTGAAAGTAAAGCTTGTTCTTTTTTTAATAGTATTACTTGCATTTAACCACTATCTAACCAAGAATCGCCAAACTTAAGTGTCAATGAGCAGGGCACATTGCTCGCAGAACGGATGGCCGTAGGGGCCGAAAGCTTCTGGAATGGCGACTACGTACCGGAAGAGGTAGCGCTGGAAGGCCTCCTACAAGGTGGACCGATGACCTGATACGGGAGGCCTATGTCCAACAGTGGACGTCTTTCGGCTGAAATGATGATGATAACCACTATCTCACCTTACGGTAAACGATGTGAGTGACGTTGGAGCATGCTTGCCAAGCCTATTCACTCTTCGACGAGGCGATTGCCTGCCTCTCCTCCTCGTTTCGGAATGGCCTGTACCAGGGCCCGGCGGGCATAACATACTTATTAATTATTAGCTAAGCAAGCTGACTCCATTCAATATCTTCAGTACTGAGAGATAGCGTGCCTTTCTTTGTTAGTTTTAACAATCTCGTTCCTTGTTTTCATAAATGCTTCCGCTGTTTCGGCTATACTATATAAAGATTGTTGTTTTTTTTTTTGTTTGTAGAAGATAATCTCTGAAAGTACTGGTCCGATTGCAAAAACTTTTTCACTGATAGGAAGCTGATTTATTCCTGAGTGACGTAAGCTATATTTTATGTATGAGGGTGAAGCCGCGGGCCAAAGCTAGTGTTGTCTAAAGTAAAGTAGCTAATTGGAAAAAAAATCCTTGACCGTCACCATCCTCCACACGTCTTCTTGTTCCATTCCGTCATATCAACCGTCACGCGATCATAATCCTTGACCATGTCCACTTAAACTAGACCTTCCTGCTTCACCATCAAACCTGATCTCGCAAAAACTGACCAACTTTGGTTCCACAGGAAGCAGATCAGTTTTTGTATGGTCATAATGCGTCGATGTGGCAGTAATAGTGACAATTATGTGGCGGATGTGCGTGTACGCAGGAAGGCGGCAATCTGGCTGCTCGTCCCCATTGGATGGCAATTAGTCGTACACTGACATGTTGATATTAGGGTCGTTGATGAGAGATTTTGCTGCTGATAAATAATAGTAATCCACAACTTTCACACAAAGCCATCTAGTCCCAAACTAAGCAGAGCTTGTGCTATGAGTACTAGACAACTGATAAACGTACTTACAAAATATTAAATTATAGATATATTACACCCAGATACAGAACAAAACAAAAACACTAACATTTGTCTTGGCTGGGAATCGAACCCACGACCTCTGACATAGCAGTCAATACCACTAACCACTAGACCAAAAGGCCAGTCAAATGGTAATGTCGTATCTAGAGACATTATAGACTGTAAATATATACTATCTGTTTAATTACCCTTTTCTAAGGTTTGAAATCATCTAATGACTTCTCTCGCTCTAGGGTGGAGTGAGAGGGCCGAGGCATGTCAGACTTACTGACTAAAACCACACCTATGTTCTTTCAGTTACCTTCTACGTTCTAGGACTCGTTGTCCTTCGTATCCATTTCATAATCTGTTTTACTACATGTGACCCTGTTTCCGGGAGTGTCGGATTTTTAGTGACTAAATCCAACCTGTGTTCCTTCAGATGCCCTTTGTTCTCTTTCGAACAATCCGGGAGCAAATATCTGTTGGCCCAGACTTATACTGTCGTAATAAGTTGCAAGATTGACCAACGATCATTTCGTTTGTGAGTTGACAGTAATCGTTAATATTGGGGTTTGTCTTGTTTTTATTTGTTGAGTTTCCTCCTCCTCCTTCTCGAGTCGTATTCCTCATTACTGAGGGTCGTGAAGTTCCCGCTGGATTAGCTTATTGCTAATGGTATTTCACCATCTGTGACGGTTCTTGTTGTGTGGTTTGTTCGGATTCTTGGGTTCGGTTGTTGATTTTAGAAGGTACTAATATAGACTAACTACTTTTAGATGTCTTCAAGGCTAGAGTGAATAGGGTCCTAATAAACTAGTGCGCCTCACCATCAACAATTGGATCACTGCTTACCATCAGGGGCCCAAGTCTGCTATTTTTATTAATTCGTCATTCCAACACGATCCTATTGTCATTTTACTAAAAGTTCGTAATCTGCTAATTCATAATGATCGGTCAATGGTCTCGTAATAGAGTTGTGGTAAAATGACAATATCGAGCTTATAAAAGCAATGACTGCACAATGACGTTCTAACAGTAGGTCACTGATCAAAGGAACTGACAAAATTTTAGCAGATTACCGCATACGTCAGACATTCATTTGTCAATATATACGAGATTACCATTCTAAGCCACTTCTTTTAATGGAGTTTCAGTGGTTGACCATTGGAAAGTCATAATGACGCCATTATATTAGTAGACTAGCTTCTGCCAGCGGCTTCGCCCGCGTGAGTGTGGGTTTTTCCATACAAACTTTGGACCCCCGTTTCATCCCTTTAGGAACTGAATTTTGGAAAATCCTCTCTTAGTGCTCGCCTACGTTATAAAAGAAAACCTTGTGCAAAATTTCACGCTCCTAGTCCCAGTAGTTTCGGCTGTACGTTGATATGTCAGTCAGTCAGTTTCTCCTTTTATATATATAGATTACCAAACTTATAAAAATCAACAATTATGAAATCAATTATAGACCATTGTTTATATATTATTATGTAAAAAAAGAAAAGAATGAAAGGAACAGTAGATAACAAAAACGAGGGTGAAACCGCGGGGTACAGATAGTTAATGATAGATAAATTCATCTGATTCAAAGACACCCCTAGTATACCAGACTTCTGACTGCCCACAACCAATCCTTATTAGTATTTAGGTCTAACCAATTTGACGCCCATTGCGCCAACTCTTTCCAAGAACCCATTCCTCTAACAAAGATTGACTGATCTATGAAGATAAGTCTCTCAAGTCAAACTTGACATTCCTTCTTTGCGTTGGTGTAGAAAGGCAGGAAACTAACAATCCTCTGGTCCTATTGACCGACAATTATTAAAGAATGGTGACGTGTAATGAGCCATCAAGTCACACGGTTCAAAGGGCGTTGTGCTAAGGATGTGTCTAATGAGCGCAAACAGTTTCAAGTACTAGGCTCGCAGAAGTTGAAAGAGCATAATTTGGTCGCTTACATTTGGAAGTGAAGCTCCTGTTGGTGCTGGAGTTTTGGTATGATAAACTGTGCTATTGTTTTAGGTTTGTGTTTGTTTTGAAGTAGTTTTTGTCGAAATGGCGATTAGTTTGCTCGCAAATCAGTTACAACTTCAGAATCTATCGTTAACAAAGTTGTAGGTAATGCTGTTCTTCTAAAGAAGCAGTTAGAGGAAAGCGGCTTGCATTTTGCATGTCAAGTTGTTTGTTAGTTAAAATATGATCGGAATAAAATTCGAGATCGAAATTAAGTATCCCTAACTATTCATGAAAAATTCATCCAATAGGGTTAGCTGAACTGAGATGGTGGTATTAATGATTTTAATGATTATATTTTACACTGACAGACCAATCTAGGTTATGGTAGTGTTTGTATACTTGTCTCGAGTGCACAAGCGATGGGAATTGACAGTTGCACGCGATCCTATGAAGAAGACGCACGGTTTGATTGAAACGTGTAGCGAGCCAATGTGTTTACCAAAACTTAAAAAAAAAACATATTGCACCTAGGCCTACATGGGCACTTAGAAAACGTAAGAAGCTAGTGCACGGTTCTAAATTGGTCTTTTCCTATGGAGAAGAACCGCGTCTTCGTCTTTTAAAAAAGTGCTTGATGTTACAATATTTCCATATTACAGTATTAATACATATTATGTAAGAACAGTGTAGACCAGTCAATATTGTACCCAAAAGCACAATAAAAATAATCATAATGAAAAAGTGAGTAATAGGAAGTAATCTAAGAATTCTTGGAGTCTACAGTGTTCTCACAACACACACACACATCACACACACATTATAAGAAAGTGGCTTTTTTTTAAGTAATAAAAATATAAATAACTAGCGTTTGCCCGCGGCGTCGCCCGCGTGGAAATAGGTTTCTCCATACAAACTTTGGAACCCGTTTCATCCTGTTGGAGGTGAATTTTGGAAAATCATCTCTTAGTGCTCGCCTACGTCATAAATGGAAACCTTGTGCAAAATTTCACACTCCTTGTCTCAATAGTTTCGACTGTGCCTTGATATGTCAGTCAGTCAGTTTCTCCTTTTATATATATAGATTACAACTATCAATAAATGAGATGTCAACAAAATAAATTACTAACGAATTTAAGATAGTTAAAGTCTAAATAATTTAAAAAATACCATTCCACATTATCTTTTCCACGTTACTACGCAGCCTATCCATAACGGATGACAGTTGGATACTTCGCTTGTTTACTACTCAAACAATAGCCGCAATAACAAGGTATCAGGTTCTCTGACGTCAGAGCCCATTACGGGAATCTGTAGACGTCTTTGATTGTTTGGTACGAGGAGATAGATGCTGTAGGTTGTCTGCTGGTGTTTACAATTCTGGCATGAAACTCTTGGAATGCGAGTCTCACAACACGTTACAAGAGCAATTATTAACTGGCCTGTTGGTCTAGTGGTTAGCGGCCCTGACTGCTATGCCGGAGGTTGCGAGTTCGATTCCCCCCAGCCCCCCTAGCCAAGTTACGATCGTACCGTTTGCTTCGAACGCCTCGAGTAGGCCACGCCTCCGATTCCTTTGTTCTGATGACGTGACTGAGCGTTGAGATGACGTCAGAACAAGGTATTCGGAGGCTTGGCCTACTCGAGGCGTTCGTCGCAAACGATACGCTCTTAACTTGGCTAGGGGGGCTGGACAAATGTTTGTGTGATGAGCACGATGATTTTTTCTGTGTCTGGGCGTAATTTATCTATATATGTATGTATTTAGAAATATATAAGTTTATTTATTAGTTGTCTAGTACCCATAACACAAGCTCTGCTTAGCTCGGGACTAGATAGCGTTGTGTGATAGTTATGGAATATTATTTTATCATTATATTATATTTATAATATTTAATTCCTAGTATGGAGCATAGTACGCAGATTGTTGCTTAAATTAAAAACCTACAGAGTTTTGCGAACGAAATTGCCGAAAGTTAGTATCGAATTTTAAGATAACAGGTGCGTTTGATGATTTGAAGAAGTTACGCTGAAAAATCAAGCTAAAAAGTTATACTAAAATACTTTTGAGCCACATAAAGTTTAAAAGAGTGAGCGTTTTTTGTGACCATCAATACTTCCATATTATAAAACAAAGTCCAGTCCCCCCACCGTGTCTGTCTGACTGTCTGTTTGAACGCGACAAACTAAATATAAAATATAAAACATGCATATTATAGTAGAGAAAAACCGAGAATTTCAAGGTTTATAACACCCGCAAAGCTGGGGCGGATCGCTAAAATATAGCTTTCTGCATCTGTCTGTTTACGCATCGTATTTTGAAGCAGTTCTTAGTAATAAAAAAGCGGTAAAAGGATTGTATGTGTGTATAATTTGACCTAGGTCGGGATACTACTTTTAATGAGGGTCTTTTAAAAAGTCGTTAACCAGGTGGCAGCACTGAGTCGTCAGGTCCAGGCACCTGTTAAAACACTTATGTTGTTGATGACATGTTAAATTGACGTCAAAGTTACGTATACGTTTTCTAAAGTAGCAGACCTCTCGGCTAAATGGCGCTAACTGGTGGTGGGAATTTTCCTGAAAACCCTCATTAAATTAGTTGATTTTCGACTTGACCTGACTTTTGAACTAATCAAGCCACAACCTTCAAACACAAGGTCCAGTTACAAATAACTAAAAAAAAAACAATCGCAAAACATTGTAATCTGTAACTTTTGCGCCTCTGCGCTTATCAGTCGTTGTCACAACGACTTCCGCCTTCGATGGTCTGTATGTCCCTGTTATTACGATAACAGTAACATTTACTGACAATTTAATTATTGTTTTCATTGCAATGGTCACTCTCGTATAATAATCAGTATCAATTCTTTTGAAAGACGGCCACTGCTGAGACATAGGCCTTATCGCGCGCGTTGCCGCTTCATTCGGCCCTGTGCCCCTTCCAGCCTTCCCCCAGCTTTTAATCCATGCACCTTGCCTATTTCACTTAAGGCCTATATTTCACCGGGACACCATGGCGGCGCGACCAGTCGCCTCTACCTTCAAAATGTATACAGCTCTATAGAGAGTTACTCACCTGGTGTCCATTTGGTAGCATAACCAATTTGGCAGCGCGACTAACTCGGACACGTGCACGACGTATCAAAATGGAACTTAATCCATTTCGATTATTCGGAAGAGTTACCGCGTCCCTTCGACGCAAAGGGAAACTGAAGGAACAAAGGCGGGTTTTAGTTAGTAAAAGTCTGACACTTACTCTCGCTTCACTCACAGCGGAAGAAGTTATTTGATGGTTTCTCAACCCAACGCCCACTGCTGGACATAGGCCTCCCCCATGTGTCGACACAACAACGGTCCTGTGCGTCTCGCCCACGATCCTCACCAGGTTATCGGTCCGCCTTGTGGGGGGGCCTTCCAAAGCTGTGTCTTCCGGTACGCGGTACCCACGTCAGAACCTTTCGATCCCATCGATCATCTTTCTGTTGATGCTCTTTCAGCTTTTATCTTCGTAGCAAGATAACATTTGTACAATTTTGTTAACACCTGACCGGGTAAACGGCGGCCTAGTTCAGCTATCTTGAGTAAACAAACAATTACTTATCTACCATATCTGTGTTAGACAAATTGCTTGACTACTTGTAATGTTTTGGTAATAACCTCATGAAGATTCCTGAGATATAGCTGGTCCATTAACCGTGTTTTGTGTAAGGATTTTTTAAGAGAATATCAATATTCCACAACTATCACATCGGTATCTAGTCCCAAACTAAGCAGAGCTTGTGCTATGAGTACTAGACAAATGATAAACATAGGTACTTATTACTTATACCAGACATAAAACAAATGATCGTGCTCGTCACACAAACATTTGTCTTGGGTGGGAATGGAACCCACGACTTCCGGCTTAGCAGTCAGGGCCACTAACCACTAGACCAACTGCAGGCCAGTCAAAATGACCTGATCATTCTCTATGAAAGAAAAATATGTTAAGACTTCATCTTTCAACGAGATAGACACTTACTACGACCATCGCATCGTTGAGATGGAAATATAAATCATTTATTTGTTTATAATGTAGGTAACAGATATGATGGTTATGTACTTTAGGAACAGCTGACGTGTTATATCTTAAGTAAAGGGATGACCAGCGCTCCAACCGAGGTGACCTTGGTTTATGTGTTTGGTTTGTGTTGCGGCTATATGCGCCAACACGTTCAGTGGTTAGGAAAACGCGCCTCCCAACCAAGGGCATTGAAGGTCTACACGGATTGAAACTAGCAAGGTCACCTTGGTTGGGACGTTGGTTTGCAACCGTTTGGTCCACCCTTTGCTGTGAGTTTTAAATAGGTTATTTGGTAACTATGCTAAAAAATTAATGTGACCGTCGAAAACAGAGCTTTTAAACAAAACAGTGATGAGAACCCATCAATAAAAACGTTACTTTCCTGTGACAGTGATTTGGTTTCGACCGTGATAAACGAAAACTAAACATTCCAAAATGCGTCGTCAGAAAATGACGATAGACCCTGATCTCGGAGACTTGGAAGAAATGCTAGCTCACGTCCAGACTCAACTAGAACACGAAATAGACTTGGAAAAGGAGTCGAAAATGCCGTCGCTGACAAATATACAGGAGTCTCCGAAAATGATGATGAGAACTTCGTCTTTCAGCAGAACAGACACTTACGACTATCGTCGACCTGCGCCGAGGCCTCCTCCAGCCAGAACGGACTCAGGTAGTCGCTCCCTGAACGGCCATTCCGGGGAATACCGGAACGGGAACAGTGAGGATTATAAAGAGGAGCAAACTTACTCCCAACCAGATATAAACGGCTCAAAGTTCAAAGGCTCCCAAAGTAGCCTTAAGTCTGATGAAGGATCCCAGAGTTCCTTTCAGTCATTTCGTTCCGAACCAATTTCGAGGTTGTCGGTCATGAGTTTGCAAGAGAAGAGAGGGTCGTACGCTTCTTTGAATGGAAGACATTCCAAGACTGCGACCCTGCCGAGGGGATATGGATCCACGAAAGAGAAGAACTGGGAGGAATATTGGGCTTGGTATGTATTTCTATTTTTATTATCCTTATCTAAGTATTTTCAATAAGTTCTTTTTTCGAGACAGGAAATCATCAAATGATGCTCCACCCTAGAGGTGGAGCGCGAGAGAGTGTCAGACTTTTACTGACCATAGCCCGCTTGTGTTCATGTTATGGAAGCGGACACCATCTTTTGCGAAGTAGTATTGCAAGCGAAGGAGGTGGCGAAATGCGTGAGGTAGTGCTTTCGTCGCAGCAGATATCCTGGACGTCAGGAGTCTTAGGGCGGTTTCCGATCACTGTAGGCGCAGACTTGCAGACAGCGAGTAAACGGTAGCTCGCAGTCCGATAAGGACCAGATCCGAATTGACGACGCGACTTAAAGTTGTTCGAAAGAGTCACTACGGCTGTAGGACGCAAAGGACAACTGAAGGAACACATGTGGGTTTTAGTCATTAAAAGTCTGACAGTCCCTTTCACTCCGCCTAGAGCAATTGAAGTTATTTTATGATTTTCCAAATCAAAAATTAAGATTCCATATTTATCAGTTGTAACTTGTGTTGCGAGTTCAATCCCGGATGAAGTAAAGGAAAACATCTCGAGAAAACCGGCATGTTCTAGAACCAAAAAATCGAAGACATGGCATCCACCAACCCGCACTGTTCTTGCGTGGTGGATTACGGCCCATTACCTCTCCTAGAGAGGATGCCTGAGTCCCAGCAGTGGGAACATTAGAAGGCTGCTTATTCTATAATATCAATCAAAAGATAGTCCACTGCTGTGCTATATACATCATGGAAGTCTTGAACTTGTTTGCCAGTTGATCAATTATAAAATACTGCAATCGCAAACGTTTTCCGTGTGACGATTATGGCGTTAATCCAAATCGTTTACCTTTATATATCCATGTTATTATAGACGCTAGCTCGATACAATAATGAGGTAATTCCACGTACAATAATATCCTTTGTATTATCTGTTAACGAGCATACAATCAGGGAAAATAACGCCTACATAATATATCATGTAATTGTTTTATAACATTACCGTGTTTAGAATAAACTAGTTTTTAGCTACTGCGTCGTTTGTCTTGTGGTCGCAACTTCGCAAGCCAGATCGTTTTAAACGTTAAAGTTTGATGATATTTCAATCCTCGTTTGGCCTACTTTCTTTTTAGATCTTTTATTAACACGCTTTTATTAGCTTCACTTGTAACTAACTATGTATGTAAGAAAATCTTGGAATCTTAATTTGACCCACTTCCCGGTCTTTGATTAGGATGAAATTTTGCATACGCTCTGAGTTCTAATGACAATACATGACTACCTAAGAAACGTCATTACAAATCCAATATGGCGGCCTCCCCAAGATGGCGGACTGGCTGTTTGAAATCCATCCCCATGATATGGGTATCAAATGAAAGGGTTTGCTGTCAGGAAAACGAAAAAAATTGTCACGTGACCTAAATCCAAGATGGCGGACACTGGCTATTTAAAATTGTAATTTTTAGTGCGTGCTATAATAGTGTTTTTTAGTTTTTTAAACTATTTTTTTTATCATTGAACTCCTACATCAATGTTATGGACAAACGAGGATTGGCATATCATCAATCTTTAACGTTTAAATGATCTGGCCAGTTTTAGTTGGCCATTTCATGAAGTGACCAATTCTAAGATCTGGCGACGACATATACACATCTGTCCTACCCTCCGGGAAATCATCAAACGAGTTTAATGTTACTACTGTTTTTTTAGTCTGCAATTTGTTCACTAAGTCGCTTGCCTAGAAGTAATCTACTCCCTGTTGGCTTAAAGGTCTTCAGGTTGTAGCTAGCAGAAAACACAGAGTCCAGCAGGGGATGCGACGCCTCAGCTGTACGCACAATGAATGTGTTTCCAAAACGTTTGGTGTGTACGAGAGGGGATATCCACCAAGGACATGTACTTATTAGTTTTCCTTTCAAATAACTTCTCTCGCTCTGGCTGGAGCGAGAAAGAGTGTCTTTTACAGATTAAATCCCACCCATGTTCCTTCAGTAGCCCTTTGTTTTCTAGGGCCACAGTAACTCTTTCAAACAAGCATGCAGACAGATTGTTTAGCTTACCTGAAGAGAGCACATAAACATTTTGAAACAAATCTATATATATATAAAAATGAATCCCTATTTCCCTTGGTCACGTCATCATGACACGTGAACGGCTGGACAGATTTCACTATTTGTTTTTGTTGTTGTGTTTGTTATTGTCAGAAGGTTCTTAAAAAAGAAAAAATTAAAAAAAATGGTAGTAGGGTAGAGTAGGGTATAGTAGGGTGGAGTAGAGTAGAGTTGGGTACAGCAGAATAGAGTAATCAGTTGACGGGAGCGAAGCCGCGGGCAAAAGCTAGTCATCAATATTTAATAATCTTTCTAAGAATGACTTCCCTTATCCATAAATAAAAGATATCGATCGAAATAACTTGAATAAAATTACGTGTTGAGATTTTTCTGAGTATTTCTATATCGTAGTGAATCACTTCCTTTTTATTGCGATTTTTATAGTAACAGTAAGCTAAACATGTGTATTTAGGTAGCAGATAAAATAATATTAATCGTTTAGTAGATTTTACGGGCCTAGAAAAAATTATCTTGTTATAATCGACGAGTTTATCTTCATACTTTATCACTCTAAAATTATTAAGTTGAAAGTTACTCCTTCACGCTGAAACGGCTGAACGTATTTGGATCAAATTTGGCATACAGGTAGACCATGTCCTGGAATAGCACGCAGGATAGTTTTTTTTTATCCTGGGAGTATGTTCCCTTGGGATTATTTTCCACATTCACGTGGGTGAAGCTGCTGGTAGAAGCTAATAATATCCTGATCCCTTCATATTGTAAAACAAAGTCTCCCCACCTCGTCGGTCTTTCTGTATGAACGCCATAAACTCAAAAATTACTGAACGGATTTTTTTGCAGTTTTCACTAATAGACAGAGCGATTCATGAGGAAGGTTTAGGTGTATAATACATGCATATTATAGTAGAGAAAAACCGAGAATTTCTAAGATTTCTAACACCCGTGCAAAGTTGTGAGGCAGGACAATAAAAAAAAACAGTAAATATTTTTATTTCACATAGGCCTACATTATTATTATTATTTGCTAAGACACACTAGCAGCTATTTAGCTGATGCGTGTGTTTCATATAGTTTGGAGATGTTTAGTCTGTCCAACCGATTTTTAAAGCAGTTCAATGTGGGAGCTTTCACAACACTGGGCATGGGCACTTATAAAACGACAGAAGCTCGTACACGGTTCCAAATTGGTCGTTTCCTATGCAGCAGAACTGGCAAGAAAATCCATGGTTACTCTTGTACTGCTCTCATTTTTGAAACGTACCTGCCAGATATCAGCTTGATGCGCTTGAGATAATTGAAGAACGAACCAAGATTGATGCATTTCGGGGAGTATGCGTCAGAATTCCGCCCACGCCCGCTCCATCGTCGGATCACCAGACGTACGGCGATGCGCCATTGGTACATGTTAGACATCCCATTCATACGCATAAAATGGTTTGGGAACACAATCAATGTGCGTACAGCTAAGGGGTGGAATTCCCTACTGGAGTCTGTATTCTTGATATCATCATTATCTTCCTGTCTTTGTCCCCGTTTTATTTGGGGTCGGCGCAACACGTTTTCTTTCAACCATTCTGTCGTGTCACCCATCAAGCTATCACTAACTCCCTTTCTTTCATATCACTTCTCACACAATCCATCTTTCCTTTGGCCTCCCTCCTATTTCTGATAGCTACCTAATAATTCAGACGAAGACCAAACTACATTTGAGAGGACTTCAAGTAGTAGTTCGGAATTTTATGCTACAGTCCATTGCCCCCTAATAACTAATTAGTATAAATGCTTAGCTTTCGTCACGAAGCTGTCACAATGAGACGTCTCAATATAGACCAATTAACTCGGAGATTGAGTGCGCAACAAATCTTTGCCAATTAGGAACACGATACAATTTAATAAAACTCTTGTTGAAGTAAGAGATCGCGCACACTTTGCGATTTAGCAGCAACCTTTCGTAGCGACAGTATATGCTACTAGCTTTTTTTTGCTGGTCTGGTCATTTAGCCTGTGCTATAGTAACCGTGTATTATTTCAGGATAAGAAATTTCCTGTGGTTAAGTAATAAGGGTAGTAAAGGCTTAGTAAAGCAAGTGAGTAGGTTTATACCAATGAATGAATTTTTGCTATCGAAAGTGCAGGGCTTAACTTCTATAGAAAAAACTTGAAATTAAACAAAAACAAGGGATGTGAAAAAGTATATTCAAAATAGTGTAGTCAAAAGTAAAAAAAAAAACGAAATCCCAAAATTGTCCATTAAAATTTGTCATAATTGGTAAATTCGTAATAGAATCAATCATTCATAACAATTGTTTTCATCCGTAATCAATAGCCTGTACAATATTTCCATAAATTGAGTGACATTTTGGGATATAAACAAACCCTAATAACTGTGCTGTTTATAAATATTATTTATTGAGACTTCACTTAAACAATAACAAGACCCTTTCTAATAAGCCCTCTAAGTACTAATTAAAAATTAGTGGTGTATATGCTAATTATAAAGGGTTTAAGCTAGAGGAGCCAAGTACAATTCGAGCTCAAATTCGTGTAGTGTGGACCGACTCTTGGAAGAGCCGAACGCGACCGACACCACACGAATTTGAGCTTGGTTTGTGTTCCGCTCGTGCTTAGATCCTCTAGAGTAGAACCAGCTGTGGATTCACGGGTTGAATGATGAATATGATATAACTATGCAGTGAGTATGTTATGTATGTAACATAGGTAATATAATATAATGACCCTGACTAATCTATGAAAGTGAAAGGTATTGACTATGACGGGTTTCAATCATCAGATGAACTCTGCATAGAGAAAGCTAAAATTATTTTCAATTGCTTGTACATAATACCTTTAATCTCAGTCGATATTGTATATTGGAGGAGGAGAGGTAAGGTTCTTACTAGACGGGTTGCTTAAACTAAACGGACGGCCGGACGGCGAGCTGCCCATGGCTCGCCGTCCACAAACCCGCGCCTACAGTGACCGGTAGTCATCAGTTTATCTGTTCAGTGCCTTAGATTCTCTCTTACAGGATCTTAACTCCACTTCCTATAAGGTTTAGTAGTTTTCAAGTCTCTGATATTTGCTGTCGGATCTTTTCTTAAATGCTGTATTAACAAGTTTTATCAAGAATTTACAATAGTTACCTAAGAATTTATTATAATTATTCAAAATAAATTATTTTGATCATCTTCAGCCCTTGTCCCGTGTTACTTGGGGTTGGCGAAACATGTTTTTTTCTTTTTTCCATTCTAGCCGGTCAACCGTAATGCTAACACGGACTCACCTTTCCTTCATATCACTCCTCAGACAATCCACTTATTTTTTTTTAAGTTAATATTTTCAACGTTTTATTGTTTAAATTTTTTGTTGCAATTTCTCACAATAAATTTACGACGACGCGTGCATAGTCGCAGTGTCGCACAGCGTGTGCTATCCGTTCAATCTCAGTGAAATGATGTCATCTAAACATGCATTGTACTGTTTTTGATATAAATTATACGATTTATATTAATAGTAAGTAAATATATATACACTATTTAATATATTATGAAAAACAGAAAATATTACCGCGTTCCAGGTCAGAATTTTACTAAGGTCCAGGTCGTCATTAGTTAGTAAAAGCCTAACAATACGCCTCGCTCCACTCAGGGCGGAAAAAGTATTAGATGATTTTTTACCAAATAAAAAACAGTCTTCAGGACACATTTTATTTATGTATTTAGGTAATCTTCACGCAACTATAGGTACAAAGGCGGACTTAATGCATCAGGCATTCTCTACCGGTCAATATTTGCATTCCATCAGTCCATTTTCTATGATGAAGTTAAACTGTTCTGTCTTCTTCTTCTGCTTTTCTCTGACCAGTATTTCGCAGCCTCTACGGCTCTGTTATTGGCCTCGTATAGATCCTGAAAACTGCAGGATCTATACGACAATATTTAAAACTATTCTGTAATCATTTTAAACTGCAACAAGGTATTCCCTACCAGTCTACCTATGGGTCAAAACGACTGCAATAAGAACACACAACTTTTTACAATCATAATTTTTCTAGTTAAACCATGTTCTCAAGTAAAGAGCTGCGATCTTAATAGGTTTTTTCCTCTGTGTACGGTGCTTGAGCACTCATTGATACAGACATAAACGTATAAAATTACTACTTTCCCACCAGGTAACACTGCACTAGTTTTACAATAACCCACAAACTAAACAAAACCATCTCGACTCTAAACCATTCAATTTTCAACCCTATCCCACAGAAACCAAGTTTTTACAAACTGCAAAAGCAGCGCAGCGAAAACATTTGATCGATCAATGTCCCTTCGATTGATTACTCAGATGTTTATTAAACCCTTATTTCCTTTTCTATAAGGTTGTAAATAGCATTGTTTATCTGTTTACTTATCTGCCCACTATCGGATGTCAGTTGAAGATAGCGGATGGGGTTCACTGTGCGTGTCACTCACTTAGATAACTGTGTCATTCGCGCGCCGACGTTCGACGCGTGCGCACGGTTTCGTTAGGGACGGTTATTCAATTGCGAATTCGAAAATTAGTCACGAGTGTTTTGTAGAATCGTGTGTTGCGTAGTTTAGAATCAGCTGACGTGTTAGTGTCTTTAGTTACTGCAAATTTTAAATAAATTATTCGAGAAGTGTGTTAAAAATAACACGTGACCGTCGGAAACTGAGCTTTTAAACAAAACAGTGATAAAACAAAGAACCTATCAATAATAAAAACGTACGTTCTTTTCCTGTGACAGTGATTTTGTATCGACTGTGTTAAACGAAATCGAACCATTCCAAAATGCGTCGTCAGAAAATGACGATAGACCCTGATCTCGGAGACTTAGAAGAAATGTTAGCTCACGTCCAGACTCAACTAGAACACGAAATAGACTTGGAAAAGGAGTCGAAAATGACGTCGCTGACAAATATACAGGAGTCCCCGAAAATGGTGAAGAGGACTTCGTCTTTCAGCAGAACAGACACTTACGACTATCGTCGACCTGCGCCGAGGCCTCCTCCAGCCAGAACGGACTCAGGTAGTCGTTCTCTGAACGGCAATTCTGGGGAATACCGAAACGGGAATAGTGAAGATTATAAAGAGGAGCAAACGTACTCCCAGCCAAATATAAACGGCTCCAAGTTCAAAGGTTCCCAAGCTAGCATTAAGTCTGATGAAGGATCCCAGAGTTCCTTTCAGTCATTTCGTTCCGAACCAATTTCGAGGTTGTCAGTGATGAATTTGCAAGAGAAGAGAGGATCGTACGCTTCTTTGAATGGAAGACATTCTAAGACTGCGACCCTGCCGAGGGGATATGGTTCCACGAAAGAGAAGAACTGGGAGGAATATTGGGCTTGGTAAGTATTTATATTTTTATTATCCTGATTTCCATCATCACTACAGACACTAAACACAACATAACAAAAAATTACTACAGATTACAGCTATTCAATCTGGCTTTTCGAAGCTGCAGTTAACTCTGTTTTTCGGCTTGAGTGTATCAAATATGTATTAAATACAAATTATGTATGGTATTTGTCGAACCATGAAAGCAGAACGAACCGTACTTTCGCATATTATTATGATGATAAAGACTTGAGTCATAAAATCTTCACATAAGTCTAGCATAATTTTACATTGTTGAGGTTCAATATAAATTAATCTGTAATTCACTGCAGGACACTGCTATTTTCATCTCCTTAAGGCTCCGTGCACAAAATCAACACATTTTGAACTTTTTTGATCATGGTTTGTGAGAAAAGCAAGAAGAATTTAAACCTTCTTTTATTAGATTATGAAAGTCAAGTTCTTATTCTCTCAGTTGGCTTGATTACTTTTTTTAAATAATGTGTGTATTAATAGCAATTACCCATATTCAAAACCCTTTTCTCGCAAAAGTAACGAGCGAGTGACGTTTGGCTACGTTTTACACCAAACTACAACTGATTTATAACATTAAAAAAAATATCAGTAACATTATTATATGGTCTACTGGCAGATGGGTTGAAAACATTATTGACTTTAATAGAAAATATAGCAGAAAAAAAATGTTGAAGAAACACAATTCTTGGAAAACATCTGGACAAATAAGTATTTTTTTCTATACCTTAGCAACACATTTAAGAAAATTTAAAAATTGCACAATAATCTTAAGAAATCCCTTTAATAGAATCTAAAATTTATTTTATAAATAAACAATATCTTCATTTCGTAAATTACAAGCAAATTGAACTATATTATCGACCGCGCAAACTCGATCGCGTCAGTAACGACCGGGCTCTCCCAGCGTGAGCACACGTTACTTTGCTTCGCAGCTGCTCGCGAATATTACATGAAAATATTCCCAAGATTGCACGCCGACTACCACTTTTTGATCCATTAAGTATTATAGTTTATTTTAAGTACTTTTTTTGTTTATGAAAATTGTTAAAATTTCTTTCGACTTCAATATTAATTAGAGGTAACGGTTGTATGTTTGTTTGTAAAGGTTATCTGCGGAATTACTTTACTACTACCCAAATACAAAAATTATTTCACTAATGAAATCTACAATGTTTAATGGCAGCTATATTATCATCCAGTGTTATACACTATGTACAGGATGTTGATATTTCTTATGATTACTTAAGGTCGAAATTCAAGGTCTAGTTTTCGAAATCATTTTTTTTGTAGATAATGGGTCGAAAGAAAGAGACGCATTATCAATTATCATTATCAATGCGTCACTAAAAGAAAAAGAAAACGACATGTAGGGCTTTTTTTTTATTGGGTGGGAAAATCATCCTATGACAAATCGCGCTCTTGGGCGGAGCGAGAGATAGTGTCAGACTTTTACTGACTAAAAACCCACTCCTGTTCCTTCTTTGCCTTCGTCCCAGGGCCTCGGGTTTCACTTTCACACTACCCGTGGCCCCCGTAGGCTTCGACCCTGCTGGGCCCCTACGATGTGTTGACATCTCCCTGAGGTGCGCGTGGAACAGTATGAGCCGTCAACGATTTGGCCTCGGTCCGGACGGTTACCGGACGGTCAGACGGTGAGCCACCCATTGCTCGCCGTCCGCAGGCCCGCGCCTACGGTGGCCGGAAATCGGAGGACCGTTGCCTCATGCGATCGGCCGCCTCCTTTGCTAGCATTACTACTTCACAGAAGGAGGTGACTGCCTGTCACTCCACCTTGCTCCGGAGTATGGCCTGTACCAAAGCCCGGCGCGAGAGATCGCCGCCACCGATCGCCCCCACGAGGACACGGCGTTGCTTTGCCCAAGCGGGGCACACCTTCACTGTGTGCTCCACCGTGTCCTCCGGGCGGTCCACACAGTGGCGACACCCGGGCATCGCTTCCGCACGAATCCGGTGCAGGAACTTTCCGAACTTCGCGTGTTCGGTGAGAAAAACGACATGTGGGGCTGATACGAGCGGGACAAATGTTGCTAGTTTTTAGTAAATTGATAATGAAAATTTTGAAATGACTATGAATACTACAAATGTTGACAACATGTGTGAACTTGATCTAAACATGGTAATTATAACCTTTGTGTTACGCACAGGGTGTAAATTAATATCAAACCTACTTTTAGAAATTCATAACTTTTTTAGTTCTACATGGTAGTCAGCTGATCGCGACTGTTTATATATGAAGTTTAAATTAAAAATATTTACCATTTTTGCAATGATAAAAATAAAGGCTAAATAGCCGGCTAGCAACAGAAAAAAAAAATTGGCGTGAAAGCGGCAATCGGCTCTGTATTTATTTTTTCGAGTTGTAGAGTTCTGTTGAATCTCTGCTATATGAGATTTGTATTAACATGATAAGTTCATCAGAATCAGATATGGATTTAACGCCTGATTCTTAAGAGAAGAGGCTAAAGCAGTAGTGGAAAACCTTTTACCGCCTAAATCAAAAGAAATATATCTAAAGTCATACGACAAATTTTGAGGACGACTCAGATTTTTATTTTTACTTTATTTATATTCGTAATGAAAAGAACAGTGTTTTACTTCGGGTTAAAGATCTCTTCGAACTATTGGCGTCCAAGCGTATTTTCGAGACTAAATAAGTTGATCTCACCCCTTGGGTAACAATGTATTATATGATTTATGGTGACATTGCACTATTAAAATATTTGCTAGTTATAATATAATTTTTGATAAAACAGACGCAAAGATGACGATTTGTGTTTCAGAAAAGGGTTATTTAATTTATTTAATAACCAACTTTTGCCTGCGGCTTCGTTAATTTCGATTTCCATTAAGATTTGAAAGACACGTGGCAGTATCTAGGGATCATAAGTACGTTATTGTTATTTTCCTCGGGACAGTACTTTTCTTCGGAAGGAAAGTTACCCTGTAACCGTTTTTGTTTACCAGACAACATATAATATGTATAATTTCAGGATAATCAGTTCATTGATTTAGGCGTGAAAAGCTAACAAACAAAAATAAACTTATTTTCGCATCTATAATAATTAAAACTATACAATCTTGAGAGTAGTTAATTTTATTTGTTTCAAATCTTAAAACTTGTCGAGTAATAGTTAAGATTAACTTGTAAATAATATATATTTTGTTTAAGTAATTTGTCTCTTAATTATCTCACAGATAACTAAGAAACTGGGTAAGTGTGAGTCGGACTCGTGCCCTGAGGGTTCCGTACAAATTACAATTCCCGAACGGAGTCTCGAAGAGTTTTCCGAATTGCAAAAATGTATTTTTTTAGTTATAAGGTGTTCGGTGGAAACACCGAACAGTGACGTTAGGTAACAACAAATTTATGGTTTTCAGATTTATTCCTATACCTGTGCTATGAGACCTTTTTTTATGTCAAATTTCAAGATTCTGGGTCAACGGGAAGTACCTTGTGAATTTTAATTACTTTGGGAGTATCAAAATTTACATTTTTTTTTGCGACATAAACGGCCGTTTCTGTTTTATTCGTTACCTTAGAAGTTTGATTTTTTCACAACTTCAAGGGACTGCAGACTTAAGTATATTGTTTAATTTCAACTCGATACCTCCACATATTCTCGAGATAAACAGTCTTGACAGACAGACAGACGGACGAACCACAAAGTGATCCTATGAAGGTTTCGTTTTTTTCCTTTTGAGGTCCGGAACCCTAAAAAGAAGAGTATCCAACACGGATAAAGCTGTTTGTCTTGGGCACCTTGAATCCCTTACTTCACTCAGGTTTCTATATGAACTCCTTAGCAATGTTCGGGAGTTAATTATATAAATCCCTGACGATCAGTATTATAACTTCGTTTCGTTCGGAATTCAACATGCCGCCCGCGATTTAAAGACACTGCACGCCACATAATCTACTATTACTTATTTTTGACGTATCGAAAGTGTTTTTTTTACAACCATTTATATAAATAAATATAATTTTATCATCTGTTTTGGATTTATCGTTCTGTTAAATGTCTAAATTTGTCAACATCCATCTAACACAAAATTAAATAATTTTGGTGTACAGTGTGATAAATATAAAGACACACGTCTCAGACGTTTATTTACAAACCTTACTTAATATAAAATTTTGTAATTTAGAATAATATCTTCTAAAGGATCAGAATTGTTTAAGCGGTCACGAAGCTCGATTTTTACGCGTGTGTGCGTGTAGTTGTATGAATGATGCACACAAACATATCATTGCAACGAATTTGCCTAAACTCTAGCGAGTGAATTTTATGCACGGCCTCTTAAATCAATCGTTAACAATTTCCAGTTTTCTTTTCAACGTTCAAGACGTCATGCCTTTTTTGGGATTGGAGTGAGAGAATTTTAAAACCTATTACTTATTCTGTGCTAAAACTCACCCGTGTTCCTTCATTTGCCCTTTTGGTTCTCTTGGTGACTCTTCAAAAAATATCGCAGCCCTAGTAAAATTACCCTAAATTCACCATTTGAAACGACTATACCCCAATATTGATGAGAATTAATTGAATATTTCTCAACTTTATATTAATTGAAATTTTGTCAAACTTTGGTATTATAGAAGGGTTTTACACGATCATCTTCCTACCTTTGTCCCGTGTGTCTGTCTGTCCTATCATCCGTCACGCTATCACTCACAATTCATCACATCTTTTCTTTGGTCTCTTTAGTAATACGCATTTCATCCCTCCTCTTCACATGACCATACCAAGATAACCGATTCCCCTTTTTGGTGCTACTTTTAAATTTCCTATAATGTACTGAACTCTGAATGTTATAATTCTCATTATTATTACAAGCGTGGACAACCGTACCCTATCGTGATGTGGATGTGATAGTCTTTGCTTACAAATGGCGGTCGTTCATGTAACAAAACACTGTCGTGTCGATCTTGTAATGCTCAAGCATCATTGAAATGTAATATCATCTGACTGCTACCCTGATAAGATGATTTAGTTTTAGATTGATAAGTTTATCTGTCGTTCTCGTTAGATAACTTTGTGAAATCTTGATTTTAACTCGACCAACTTATACTATACTGTTTTGTTGCCGAGAAAGTCTTCCCTATAGATTTCTTTGCTCTTTGCTTTTTTCTCATGTGGAATTAGCATCATTTTTCTTACTGACTCCTTGACAATTCAAAAGTGCCTGTAAATTAAATGTCTTGACTTAGATTTTTTGATGTTGCGTTTACAATTTTAGTATAGATGTCGGTGCTGACTGACCTTTTTTGTTATTTTTTTCTACGTATCTTTTTGTCTTTCGCCTTTTATAAGCTCATAATATCGATGCAATCACAATACATCTCTAAAGTTGCATTCTTATTATTTCGTAAATCTATTTCATCTTCTAAATCTACGTACAAATTATAGTCTGTCTCTATAATGCATCCATCATATCGTTTTAAATTGTAACATTCACGATCTGACAGCCATTATTATGGTTCTTCTGACCCATATATTATGGACTTTAATGTGCATTTACAGTAATTATACTTTCACTTTTTGGCTTAGTATGCATCAAATGCCTCCGATTTCTATAGAGCGGCATTCGGCATTTGTAATTGTATTACAGTATTGTTCATACCTGTTTTATCTCTAAAAGGGTATATAGTAAGCTATTCAAATTTTTGTCTTATTATCTCCAGCCAGGTAATTTTTACACGATGTCTATAAAAAAGGTTGTATTCTACAAACTAAAACTTTTTGGTGTTTGTCAGGGGAATGACCTTATCGCTGGCTGTTTACGGTTTCGCCTGTGATTGTTTTTTTTTATGTTTCGGAGTTTTGCGTAATTAGTTGGTTTTTTTTTTTGGTTCAATTGTTTTGGTTTAGTTCGTTTAATGTTTAATCTGTAGTTATACTTATTATGTTAGACTTAAAACTACTCATTGAGGGTAATTACTTCTTGAACCTGCTTTTTGCTTGGTACCTGCTTTTAAATTAAACTAATTTTTGATTATGTATAAGGTAAACTATAAGATGAGGTATCGTTTGAATGAATTAGGTACAGTTGCCCTGGAAAGCAAAGGGCAACCGTAGGTTGGTTAGTAAAAGGTTTACATTCGCTCTCGCTTCACCCAGATAGGGACAAGAAAAGACTAGTGCAGGAGTTAGGTACAAATGATTGCTTAGACTCATTTGAAATGAATTCATATACGTAGTTGTAGGTACCTCGGTGATTCATATATTTATAAGTATTTATAAATAGTTTACCTATTTTTATGGCATGTGGTATATTCTCAACACTTTTGACGTCATTTACAAGAATAAATAGAATAATATATATATATATATATATATACTAAGCGTGCCGCAGGATAGGTAAATATTTAATTTAATTACGAGATATTTTTTATAATCATAAAAAATATTGCAAGTTATTAAAAAAAATTATGATAATCATTTAAAAACAACAGTGTGGTTAATCTTGAATTGCAAAACTAACTTATTTTGAGCATAGTCCACACAAATTTGCGAATTTGAGATGCATTTTTTGCCTCTCGCTTCACCGTTCAATGCTGTGCGCTTTTGTTTAAATAATAGTTACCTATGTTGTCGTTATTACACTTAGTTAATATACATAGAAATGAGCAACTTTTGTGTAAGCTTTGCCTTGCCGTGTATCACCAAACATTTTCATTCCATCATCATTTCACTTTTCGGCCATCACCAAGTGTAAATAAGCCTTGTCTTACCGTTTTTTTGTAATGTTTCTGAAACATATAATAGGCAACAAAATATTTGTTATATGACCACTTTATCAATAAATATACAAAAATAGAATGCTAATTGAGAAAACAAATTAGTTTTGATTATAGAAATTAGTTTGTTATACATGAAGCTTTCGTAGAAGGCACTGTACTCTGTAAACTCGCACCACAGTCCTCCGCTTCTTTTATTCAAATGTCAAGATGTGGACATTGGAGTGAGTTTATGTTTGTGCATCTAGTTTAAAGGTTTTTTTTTTGTATTTTCTCTAGCATGTAACCGTTTTTGTCCCCAATAAAATAAAACAATATCAAAATTGGTAGAAAAGCAAACGAGATATCTATAAAATTTTAACAAATATATCTATCTCTCTCGCCAAGACGCCGTTTTCTATGGTGGCCTTACGGGTGTCATGGCCTTAGACGTCAAAGACCATGACTACAGACCATGATGTGTAAAGTAAGATTGTTTTATTCCTATTCCATTGTGGGTAAGTGGGTAAGAGATGGCGCTGGACAGCCTGTATAGCTCTGTCTCTTACCCACACTGAAATAAGAATGAAATAATCTTACTTTGAAAGTCATGGTAACCCCGATATCAGACTTCGTTTTAACCGACTTCAAAAAGAAAGAGGTTCTAAGTTCGGCTGAATGTTTGTTTTTTTCTTATTAGCAGCTTTGAAGCCTTATAACTTCGTTGATAATGTAAATATTTTTCTAAAAAGTGTTTAATTTGGAAAATAAAAAAATACTTTTATATTACTTGTTCATCCTATGACCACTTTCACTTTTCTCATTGCATCTGCGTTCAGTTGGCTGTGCGCTTTATTTTTTCCATTCCATCGAAATTTATATAACTGGATTCGGTATTTCCTGGCCAATCTATCCCCCTCATCTGACCTTCAGCTTCCGTGGGAAGATAGGCAGGTGTACCTTTAAGGTCAGCGTCGACACGTGCGTATGAAACAGGTTCAGTAAGAAGGGCTGTGTCGTCTGCAGTGAGAACTAGAGGTAAGTTTGTTATATAAACGAAACTAAAATGGAAGTTTTTCTGAATTTGGAGTTCGAGCGCCAAATTTATTTGCAATAAAGGTAATTTGCCTGCCTGCATTTATTTACAGTAATCTATTCTAATAGAAGCTGACCCGGCAAACGTTCTACCCTATTATTTAAGAAAAAAAAAAATGAGGTATGGACTTAGACTTACCAAATATACAAAAATAATATAATAAAGCTGAAGAGTTTGTTTGTTTGTTTGTTTGAACGCGCTAATCTCCGAAACTACTGGTGCGATTTGAATAATTCTTTTTTTGTTGGATAGTCCATTTATCGAGGAAGGCTATAGGCTAAATAACATTACGCTATGACCAATAGGAGCAAAGACAGAGCGGTAAATGTGTAAAAAACGGGGAAAATTATTCATTTTTGAAGGCTTTCTTTGCGTGCGCTGCGAAAACGGTTCAAGATACACAAAAAATATGTATGAAAGAATTATTCCTCTATACATGATCTAAAAAAAAGTCCGCGACGGCATATGTCTATCTTTTAAGGTTTAGTCACAATGACCGTTTTTATGGTACCAAATTTGGTCGAAATAATTTGTTTAAGTTGTATCAACATAATAATATTAATCTTTATTCAAATATAAATATAAATATGTTGTTGGTTAAGAGTACTTCATTGTGAATAAAATTGTCTTTGACATAGCTTAATTTCAACAAAAAACTTCAAAGATTACAATGATAAATAACTCCGAAACAAAACCAACTCGCTCTCTGCGCTCACTGCGCTGGCCGGCGCGGCGGGAGAGAGGCGGTGCTTGCGGGCAAGCCGGGAGGGGGGTGCAGCTCTACGAGATACCATGCCGCGCGGCTCACTCGCGCGGTCGGCTCCCTACTGAACGGTTGAATACAGCGCTAATTTGTTTATGCGATATAATTATCATCGTAATATTACTTTTTAAACACAGTTTCATTTTGAGGTTGTTTTCTATATAGTAGGTACTTTATTTGTTTTAGGATAGTATTTAGTGAAACAATAATAACACTTTTTTGTTTTCATGTAGATTATTAATTAATAAGTATGTGTTTTTTAAAAGTATAGTATCGTTTGTTTTAAAAATAGTATTCAGTTTCTAATATTTTTTTGTGGTACATAATACCTGTAGGTACCTAAATAGGTATCGCCTACTTAATTATTCTTATTAGATTAGGGTTTAGTTTAACGTATTTAGTTTCTATTTTTTTTTCGCTTTAGGTAAAACCTGTAAATAGGTGTGGTCTACCTATTTATTCTCATTAGATTAGGGTTAAGTTTAAGTATAAAGTTTGTTAACTTATTTTCATTTTACGGATTTTCTTTTGACATAATCGTTAAAAATAAAAACAATTAGGTTCCTAATTATTAATCTTACGTTTCTTTTTTTTTACGAGTTACGCTTTAGTTAAGTTTTCATTTTCTACGTTCTTTCTTCATCACTATAATGCCGAGAAAAAGAACTCAGCTTTCTCGGCAGACTGCTACTGCAAAGCGGCTGCGAGTTTTGCGCAGCAATGAAACTGAGGATGAAAATATGCACAGGTTGGCTACACAACGAGCAATTACTGAACAAAACCGTGCAAGGGAATCAAGCGTTGAACGTTCGCAGCGTTTAGCGTCACAAAATTTCCGAACTTTGGCGAACCGGCAACGGGAATCGAGTGCTGATCGTTCTCAACGTTTGGCCTCACAGAATGCCCGAACTTTGGCTAACCGCGATCGGGAATCCAGTGCTGAACGTTCTCAACGTTTGGCCTCACAGAATTCCCGAACTTTGGCTAACCGTGATCGGGAATCAAGCGCTGAACGATCCCAACGATTAACACAGCAAAATGCCCGATCAACTAGGAATAGAACTCGCAGACAACATAATTTATTAAATGCTGCTTTTGCTTATGATTGTACCGTTGACTATTCTGAGCTAAATGATATTGATATTGGCAGAATGGATAAAATATGCAACTTATGCCAAGCAAAAAAATGGGCAGCTGAAACTCCTGGATTGTGTTGTAGTGGTGGCAAAGTAAATATACCTATAATTCCGGAACCAACATCCGTTTTAAAGGAACTGATATCAGGCTCACATCCATCATCTAAGCATTTCTTAAATCACTCAAGACAATATAATACATTATTTCAGATGACTTCATTTGGTGCCAAAGAAATTCGTGAGGGAAACTTTATGCCCACTTTTAAAGTCCAAGGGCAAGTTTATCATTTAATCGGTGACTTACTTCCAGCTGTAGGGGCACAACCCGAATTCCTACAAATATATTTTGTTTCCCATGCAGATCAGGTATCCTTGCGCTCAAATTTAAACCCAAGCTTGCAAATCGATCTTATCGACGTTCTCCAAACATATCTTCATGATCATAATACGTATATTCAAAGTTTTAAGTACAATCTAGAAAATAGACCACCGAATGATTTAAAACTTATCATTCATGCTGATGTAAAACCTCCTAATGAGCATAGAGGTCGGTATAATGCGCCGGTAGTAGATGAAGTAGCTGTTCTTATGATAGATGAAGACAAAGGTCCCCGTGATATTGTATTGACTGCGAGAGATGGTCGACTTCAACGAGTTTCTGAAATTCATAGATCTTATGACCCGCTTCAATATCCCTTACTGTTTCCCTTTGGAAACGACGGATACTGTATTAATATTCCACAGCAGAATACTACGGCTACATCTAAAACTGTTTCATGTATGCAGTTTTATGCATTTAGATTCATGGTGAGAATAAATGACTTTAACAGTATACATTATTTTAAAGGATTATTCAACCAATATTGTGTTGATATGGCGGCAAAAATGATTTCTGAGAGGCTGAACTTCATCAAAAGAAATCAAAAAAAATTGAGAGCAGAAGATTACATTCATTTAAGAGATGCCGTCGTAAATGATGGACATTTAAACGCTTCTAATATTGGCCAGCACGTTATATTGCCGTCGTCATTTACAGGATCCCCCAGATTCATGAATGAAAAAAGTCAAGATGCCATGACATATGTCAGGAAATTTGGAAGACCTGACCTCTTCATTACATTTACATGTAACCCCGAATGGCCAGAAATAAAAAGTGAGTTATTGCCCAATCAACATTCTTATGATAGACACGATTTAATTTCTAGGGTATTTCATTTAAAACTCAAAAAAATGATAGACCTATTAACGAAGAAACATATTTTTGGCCCATCGAAAGCCTTTGTTTACAGTGTAGAATGGCAAAAAAGAGGTTTACCTCACGCCCATATTTTATTGTGGCTGGCTAACAAAGTTCAACCAGATTCTATAGATGCAATAATATCGGCTGAAATACCTGACATACAACAAGATCCGATTCTTCATAATATTGTCATAAAAAATATGATACATGGTCCTTGCGGATTTCATAATCCTGCATCACCATGTATGAAAGAAAACGTTTGTTCTAAAAAGTACCCGAGGCATTTTATTTCGGAAACACAAACCGGGGATGACGGTTATCCAACCTACAGACGCAGGTCTCCAGATAATGGTGGATTCACAGCTATAATTCGTGTAAAAGGTACAGAAATGAGCGTGGATAATCGTTGGGTGGTTCCCTATAATCCACTGCTGTCACGCATTTTCAATGCACACATTAACGTAGAGTTTTGTCAATCGGTCAAAGCTATTAAATACATCTGTAAGTATATTCATAAAGGTTCTGATCAAGCCACATTTTCGTTACAAAGTAATAACGACGAAGTAGAAAAATATCTAAATGGTCGCTATATAAGTTCCTCGGAGGCGTTTTGGAGAATTTTTCAATTTTCGATTCATGAACGTTTTCCGGCAGTAGTTCATTTAGCCGTTCATTTGGAAAATGGACAAAGAGTATATTTTTATAATAATGAAAATCTCCAAGATCGTGTGAACAATCCTTCATCAACGACACTTACAGCGTTCTTTGATCTCTGCAAAAGCGACGATTTTGCAAAAACCCTTTTATATCACGAAGCTCCCCAGTATTACGTTTGGCAAAGAAATTCATTTTCTAGAAGAAGACGCGGGCAAGATGTTGAGGGATATCCCGGTGTAAAAAAAGACACAACTTTAGGCCGTGTTTATAACATTCATCCAACTCAAACTGAATGTTTTTATTTAAGAATGTTACTGCAATATGTTCGCGGTCCAATGTCATTTCAACATCTACGAACCGTGAATGGTGTTATTTTCCAAACGTACCAAGGCGCTTGCAAGGAATTAGGTTTACTGGAGGGAGATGAACATTGGCAAAATACCATGTCCGATGCAATTATATCCGAGCCAGCTACAAAATTAAGAGAATTATTTAGCACTATCCTTATATTTTGCCAACCATCTGACCCCTTAGAGTTATGGAATAAATTTCGTGATGCTCTATGTGAAGATATATTAAACAGAATGCGTAATGAGAATCAGGATATGACATTAGCATATAATGATGATATATACAATGATGGACTAATCATAATTGAAGATAAAATTCATGAGATTTCAGATAAATCCCTAACCGACTTTGGGCTTCCTGCAGCAAAAAGAAATAATTCGCTTCTGGACCCGTTAGAAGTAGCGTTGCGAAAACCATATAATTTAAATGATTTAAATGAATATATCACAGAAAATGAACCAAGATTAGTAAATGACCAGGTGACAACGTATAATTGTCTCATGAAAAGTGTTAGTTTTAATGAAGGAAAAATTTTCTTTTTGGATGCTCCCGGTGGGACCGGCAAGACGTTTATTACTAATCTTATATTGGCAAAAGTAAGGTCTCTAGGAAAGCTAGCCTTAGCAGTAGCGTCGTCAGGTATTGCTGCAACTTTATTAGCAGGTGGACGCACAGCTCATTCCACTTTTAAACTGCCCCTAACTGTGTCTTTAGAGAAAGATAGCGTGTGCTCTATACGCAAAAATGGACCTTTGGGAAAAGTTTTACAAGACGTCAGTCTAATAATCTGGGACGAATGTACCATGATACATAGAGCTCACGTAGAAGCTCTAGACAGAACTCTCCGAGATATTAGAAACTGTGATAAAATCATGGGTGGGATTACGGTTATGTTTGCTGGGGACTTTCGCCAAACCTTACCGGTAATAGTAAGGGGAACCAGAGCAGACATTGTGAAGGCTTGCCTTAAAAGTTCTCCATTATGGAAATTTGTAAATATTTTAAAATTATCTACAAATATGAGAGCACATTTGGGGGGAGGTAGTATAACTTTCCCGTCAAAATTACTTTCTGTAGGAGACGGGAAAATACCTCATTCTAATAATAAAATTGAAATTGATTGCGATTTAGGAGTAAAAGTGGGTAACATCGAGGAATTAATAACTAAGGTATACCCTGACATCAGCCAAATAGAAAACAAGGACCACCAATGGATGTGTCAAAGAGCAATATTGGCGGCAAGAAATAGTAACGTTGACGAAATAAATGATATAATTTTAAGTAAACTCCCAGGAGATATTGTAACCTACACATCCATTGATACCGTGATGGATCAAGAAGATGTAGTTAATTACCCACAGGAGTTCCTCAATTCCTTGAACCCAAGCGGCCTTCCCCCACATTCTCTTAATTTAAAAATAGGTGCCCCAATCATTTTACTAAGAAATCTCAAACCACCAAATTTATGCAACGGGACCCGACTTCAAGTAAAATTTCTGCGCAATAACGTCATCGTTGCAATAGTTTTGACTGGTCCAGCAGTTGGTCAAACAGTCCTCATACCCCGCATCCCAATGATACCCAACGACTTACCTTTCAATTTTAAAAGAATACAATTTCCGATTAAATTATCCTTCGCAGTCACAATAAATAAATCACAGGGGCAGACATTCAAACACGTGGGGATCGATTTACGCCAAGACTGTTTTTCGCACGGCCAGTTATACGTCGCCTTATCAAGATCAGGTTGTGGCGAAAATCAATATATTCTTCTGCCACAAGACAATAAAACAAAAAATGTAGTATATGCAGAAGTTCTATAATAATTTAATTTACTTAAAAAATTGTACAGATATAATTAGTTTGGAACTCGAAAAAAAAACATAGGTTTTATCCTAAAAATTCTGCGGAAACTCGACCATTCCGAAAATCCCGCAAGAACGGGAACTATGTGGGAAAAACCAAAAATCTGCCGGAAGTCACTATTCCACGCGGACGAAGTCGCGGGCAAAAGCTAGTACAAAAATAAAATCATAAAAATCGGTTAAGGCATTTTGGAGGAGGTCGATAACAAACATTATGACACGAGATTTATATTTTTGGATGGTTGTATTTTTGTTTGTAATTAATAATAATAATATTTTTTACAACTGGACTTAGATAATAATTTAAATTCAGTACAAAGTCTTTTACCATCTTAAACCAATAATTAGGATCTCACCTTGGTTCACACCCGTGAGATTCTAAAAGAAAACCAGGTACGCCTGAGAAAAATTGCTAAAAAACCATAATAATAATAAGTTTTCAGACTAAATTTGCCCATAGTTTTGTTATAGTGGTGTATTAGTAACAATAGTGCTTAAATATTTAGGTTAGTTTTACTAATAAACTCAAAAACTACTAGAACGATTTTATTCTTCATGAATAGAATGCTGCTTTATCACTGAGTGACAGGGACGCAAGCGATGCTGCTGGCAGAAGCTAGTGCTTAATAAAACGGAAATTTTGTTTTAATAAAACATTTTGTTTTTTTTAAATTATTAATAGGCTAGCGTTTGATCACTATCTCACCTGATGGTAAGCGATGAAATAGGTTTTATAAACACTTTCACACGTCAATTTTTCCGTCAATTTAAAGTAGATCAGAGTAAGACATGAAGCTGTCCTGAGTCGACCTATAATTATTCCTGACATTTTCTAGTGATTAAAAACGCTTTAAAATTGTTTGTTTACTTACATAGAGATATTAGGGAAAGGTCAATCTTCTTTATTGTATACTAGCTTCTGCCCGCGTGACATGGGCTTCTCTATACAAACTTTAGACCCCCGTTTCGTCCCCTTAGGGGCTGAATTTTGAATAACCCTCTCTTAGTGCTCGCCTACGTCATAAAAGTAAACCTTGTGCAAAATTTCACGTTCCTAATCCCAGTAGTTTTGGCTGTGCGTTGATATGTCAGTCAGTCAGTTTCTCCTTTTATATTATTGTATATTTATTTGGTGCCTACCATATTTCAAGTCAACGTCTTATTTTTTAAGAAATTATGAACTTCATTTTGTGATAAAAAAGATAGAAGATGTCGTATACATTTTTTTTTTATCTGGCTTAGCAAAGGCAATCTTGGCTTAAAAACAATGAGAATTGCTGATATTGTTCTGTAAACTTAATTTATGGGTGAATAGGGAATAGGAACCCTTCGGCCCCAACGGCCATCTGTTCTGCGACCAATGTGTCCTACCCACTGCCACTTAAGTTTGGTCATATATTAGTAATTCGCTTCTGCCAGCAGCTTCGTCCACGTGAAGGTAGGTTTTTCTATACAAACTTTGGATCCCCGTTTCTCCCCTTAGGAGGTGAGTTTTGAAGGACCCTTTCTTAGTGCTCGCCTACATCATAAAAAAAAACCTTGTGCAAAATTCCATGCACATAGGCTCTGTAGTTTCAGCTTTGCGTTGATATGTCAGGCAGTTTCTTCTTTTATATCTATATATATAAAAGAAAGTCGTGTTAGTTACACTGTTTATAACTCAAGAACGGCTGAACCGATTTGGCTGAAAATTGGTGGGGAGGTAGCTTAGAACCAGGAGACGGACATAGGGTACTTTTTATCGAGTAGGGTAAAGTGGGGTAGAGTAGGGTAGAGTAGTCAGTTGACGGGAGCGAAGCCGCGGGCAAAAGCTAGTATATATATATAAATTAGTATAGATAATTTTCCAAAATCACTAAGTATTCCAGATTGACGCAACTCTACCTACCTACTTACAGGTTTTGTTTCCGATCTAATCAATTGCTTATGTGTCTATTTAGAAAACAACAGGTTTTCCATCAACATTATGCAAGATCCTTATTAAAAGAGGATACAATCGTTTAAAACACGATCCAGGCAAGGATACAAAGAGGAAATCATAAAAAAAGGCACTCACGAATACGTATTCATGAGTACCTAATAGGTTGTTGGTTGTTGGTCCACTCATTGCCATTTCAAATGAGGAAAAGTCAGGGATTGTTCTGTTTTAGAAGGTCCCATATATCGTAAACTATTGGCACCTAGTAAAATATTAGCACATCTACAATAAATGCGAAATTGAATTTTAACGGCCAAGTGTTTAAAAGTGGATAATTTATATCCTTGAATATCTACTATGGTGTATAGGTCTAGTACCTATACACCATATTTTCTAATATTAAATGTAAAATGAACTCAAAAATTTGTTTTAAATATTTGTACAATCTTTGGCTCTTATCTGTAAAATTTTAAAAATTTAGATGTGCCAATATATTGCTAGGTGAGCGATATATACTACATTATTTTTAGTTCATGCGAAACCTGAATATAGTTCGTTCGGAATCAGTAAATGAATCGATTTCAATGATTTTTACAACATGTTATATTTTTTCCAAAAATTTTTAAAAATGGTCATAAGTTCGACACCACCGACACCAAGTACAACACAGATCACGGCAGGTTATAGCGAACATTAGCGCACAGCTGGACGCGGGCATAAAACAACCCCTCAGTCGCCCGGGTGGCCCGTACTTTGGAAATTATGCATTCTAAGTGACGAAAATTGTTTTCCAAAAACCTTTTGAGGTTTCTAAAAGAACATCTATTTTCTGGAACAAGTTTTGTGCAATATTTAAGTGAGACGGAACGGCGTTTAGTCCATGAAACCATGCTCACGTTGACGGTAGACGTCTCGAGAAGGGCCCTCGTAAATTCTTCACTTGTTATTGTATATTTCTCAAATATTCTACAAACAGTATCTTGAATACGCGTAAATTGTGTAGCTCATAAATATGCCCACTTTTCAGTGCAGTGTCTTCACTCCGTGCAATCGTATCCCTATAGTATCACACGGTGACGTGGAGTCAACGCCATCTGCCGTCTGATTTATGAACTGTTAACAGAGTAGGGGTTGCATCGTGTGTTCCTAACGTTTGCATCCGCCTTTCAACGTGTAGTTCCGAAATGTTGGCGCTGATTTATGTTACATTGCGTATATTGTGGCGGAGTTCCATGTTGAGCTATTTCCCCATTTTATACAATATTAACTAGTCTTTCTACGGGTCATCAGATAGCATTGTAGTTGTGTTTGTTTACAGCCTTACTGTGCGTCATCCATGTTTCGTTTTGTGGTATCTTCTGTATGGCGTCTATGTCTAATATGTTTATGTGTGTTCTTGTGTGAGGGTCAAGGAGCTCTTCTTTTTTTTTTAGCTGCCAGCATAATTTGAAAATCTCCAGATTTACCATCTGTTATTTTGAAATTAGAATGCGTTTAAACGTATTTTGTTCAATAGAAGTGATAAAACATTGATTGTGTATTATTGTTTTACCATAGACAAAAATACTTTCAATACAAATACCAAAGTAGAAGTAGATAATTCGAAATTTAAACGATTCTTTTTTGTTGCCTTATCTATGAATTCTAAACAGTGATTGACTTAACGATAAGTTAATTTACTTTTACTGTTCACTGCAATCGTAGTTGAAATCTATTATTGTAATTTTAAGATTAAAGATTTCAATTAGGTACATAGTCTTTGAAACATGTCTGCGAATATATATTAGACTTAAAGGCGAAAGTTTGTGATTGGTTTGAGGAAGTGTGTGTGGGTATGGTTTTTATTTTTTTAAACTTCATGTACAATAGTGGTACATAGGCTGACTTAAGGCCTTAGCGCCCGAGCAGTGCCATAAAATAGTGACTTTCTGAAGCCTTACTCCTCGGCAAGGTTAATAGATTTGAAAAAAATATATGTTTATCATAGATTCATGTACAACATTATCAACATATGCGTTTTTCGTGCGATTAATACTTTTGTCTAAAAAAAAAATATTTAAGTAACAACATGATATTTTTTCGCTTGTTTTCCTTAATTCTTTCAAACGGCTTTGGTCTTTAGAAATATGTTTACGAGCACACTCAAGGATTTTATTTATTTACTCGAATAATTTACGTTTACAAAATACTTATCTATAATTACAATATAATAAAAAAAAATTGCTGGTTAAGTGTTCTTCAGAATGTACATAGCACATTTAATCAATCAATAATTCGCAAAGAAAATGGATTTAAAGTAAAGGTCAGCGGGGCTCTATCCGCAGCAGTGGTATCTAGAGCAGTGGTGGCCGAGTGGTAACGTTAGGCCTCGACTTACGAGTTGTAGCTTGCGGGTTCAAACCCAGCCAGGCGCATTACTTTGTGTAATTTATTTCATCACCACTGCTCTTAAAACGGTGAAGGAAAACATCGTGAGGAATCCTAGAACCAAAAATTCGAAGACATGTGGCATCAACCCGCACTGGGCCCGCGTGGTGGATCACGGCCCATTCCCTCTCCTAGAGAGGAGGCCTGAGTCCCAGCAGTGGGAACATTATAAGGCCGACTATGCTATGCTATGGGGCTCTATCCGGGCGCAGCTGGGCGGAATTGAATGCACACGTACTCATCACCTTAAATGATGCAATAGTCTTTGGATCCTTACATGAAGTAGTATTGATAGGCATAGACTTAGTATTTTTTTTGTATTTTAACATTTTTTTATGAATGTATTTTTTTCCAAAATCTGTGAATACAGTTCAAATTTTTTTTTTTATATTGATATAAATTAGAGCTTGACTGTGATCCCATCCGATGGTAAGCAGTGATGAAATCGTTGATGGTGAAGCGATCTAGTTTCTTAAGAGCCTATTTCTATTTACTCTAGCCTTGAAGGCACTTAAATTACTCGTATAATCGGACGGGAAGACCGCAGCATCTTCCTGGTAGACCATTCATATCTTAAAAGTTATAGATGGTCTGCTAGGAACGTTTTCCTGTGACTACAACGGTAAAGGGAGAAAAAATTAAAAATTAAAGTGAAAGGTCCTTCATCACCATTTGTTTCAACTTTAATACGTAATTAATACAACTCATTAACCCACAATTTCAATAATACACGTGAATGTAAGTTTTATTAACACAACGAGCACTAGTTCAAGAGCATGCCGTGTTACCAACAGCAAGTTATGAATAATGTATGAGCTGCAGGAGTCTGACGTCATACAAACATGTATCACGTGCTTATTCGCTTGTAGTTACGTGGAACGCCGCCATGGAGGTGTTAGTCTCTGCAAAGTAAAAAAATAAAAATTTAAGAAAATTTAAATTTCTTGGGTTTTTTTTTTTATATTTCAAAACTATGGTGTTTTTTACTATATTTTTCTCTAGCGGAAAACAGAAAAGAGTAATAATCAAATATGGAATACCATTTTATTTTTCTGAGGATACTAATAAAATAATAATTAAGTAAATTCTTCTTCAACTAATTTTTATCTGACCAGTATTTGGCAACCTCTACGGCTCTGTTATTGGCCTCGTATAGATCCTGAAAACTGCAGGTGGTTGTGCATCATTATATGCATGGTTGAATCCTCGTCAATTTTGTTTATTTTATTATTTTAATTTTTTTATAATTTTTGTCCTAAATATAAATTATCTTGTGTTTTTTACTGCACGAAACTGGGTCCATCACCTACGTATATATCTAAGGAGACTTAGCGTTGTAAAGAGACCATCCAGTAATCTTTGGAGACGGAATATGTATGTTATGCAGCCATAGCGAGCATGACTTTGAATTATGTATGCCTTGCAGCGTCAGTGTTATCAAATAACTTCCACGTGTTTGAAGACTTACATGTCTCTTGTGGTTTACTGGAACGTTGCCAGTTCATGTTACAAGCATTTTGGGGATAAACCAATCATTTCTTGCTATTATTGCCAGGATCATCTTTATTTAGAGATGACTTTTTCCTCAGGAGGATCACTTCAATGGTGTATAAAAATGCACTCCGTAAAAAATTAAGAATTTCTAATTAGAACTTTAAGAATAAGTTGTACAGTTAATTTGGGGACAAAACAAGTTGGAGGATTTTTTTAAACAATCCCGGTTTGTTCTTTCATCTGCTATTGAGTTGCAGAAAGGAAGCTACAGGTGGTTGAGAGCTGCAATCTTCACTTGGCGGCCTCAAACAACTAAAAACTGATAATAAAGTATATTTATTTTATCTCTGAAGCATAGTTTATAACTTTAGAAGTAATAACAATGCATTTAGCAAACATAAATCAACTTACCACCCGAACATGTTGATCAAAGTCTGCACAAAAAAAATGGCGCAACTCGTTCATACATCTCAATAATAAACAGATAGGAAACTGAATATTGATCCCTCTTGTAATAATTGGCCTCGGCACTGCAGCCGGGGGCCGGCGGAAGCTTCTAGCCCTCAAACAAGCCCTTAGTACGCATGTTCGGGGCCATCCGGGCTAGCTGTCTGCCTTGTTGCTATAAATAAATCAAAACGCAATACCTGGGGTCCCCCTCTTGCATTAAATCAATCATATGATGCATGCGCGCTACGTCTAGCTCAGTCGAACCTTCGCCGGGATGCAGGCCATCATCAACTAGTGTCGCGGTAGCCTTCCGCGATAAACGGTTGTGCCTTATCAAAATTCTAAATTACACTTCACATAGTACAAACGCTTCATCTGTGATCATTTATAATATATCAGTGAATTATTTGTTATATTTTTTTTACCGGGTATTTTTTTCTCGTGATTTTGAATGGACGAAATTTTTAAACTGACCTTTGAGTTTTTCTTTGTCTTTTATGTTTTTGGTTTGGTCATCTTTTTTTTTAGTGCAGTTTTAAATGCGGTTTCATCTGGATTTCGGTAAGACTGTTGATATTTTTATTTCATTTCCAAGTTTCAATTTTTTTTTGGTAATCTAGTTATACTGTAAGATTATTTTAGCACCATCCAATTTTTTCCTGATTAAGGACACGAATGATAGCAAAAAAATAACTGTTATCATCATAGAAAATAAAAATCTGTTGCTTCCTTCAGCTCCTTAGAGTTAATTATGCGGACAAAAGCTGTTTATTTACGTGTTGACCTTCACATAAATCGTTTCTTTTGACAAAATTTGAAACACGATATTTTGAAATACGAAGTTCGTTGAAATCAGTCTACAAATTCTCTTTTTCTAGTTTAGAGACGTTGGGCGGCTTTCTAAATTGAATATTTTGAGTTAAGAATGTCTAAAATCATACTTAAATGTCAAATTTTGACAGGTTTTCAGGGCAAAGTAGAGTTTGAGTAATACTTAACTTCGAAATGCTTAAATCAGAAATCGGGGGGTTATCAAATAATGTATTTGTCAAACCATTTTTTTGGCAACGTCTTTTGTTTTTTTTTACTGCCGACCCACACATGGCTAGCATCTATCACTGGCGCGTCTGCTATTGCGCGCCAACGTTAAGCTAAAACTTAACAGACAAAACATTGGAGATTGGCGCCGCATTTGAGGCGGAAAAAAAATAACACATGCGTAAATAACAGGTACCTACGTCACTATAGAAAACATACATCGAATATATTTCCGGAAAAGGAACAGAAGCTTTACCAAGACGTGTTAAAATGTCAAGTATGCGAGCGAGAAAGAGGTGCTGTACACCCTATATAGCTCTGTCCCTTTAACAGTTCAATTTAGGACGTAAAAATGGATCGCGTTAAGGTCTCGTGGTAGGGGCCACTGGTTGTATATAAATGAATTTAAGTGCGAAAATTTGTCAGAGCGTATGTATGTTTGTTACTGTCTTGGTATATAGGTAGATAATGTCTTAAGGATACTTTTTTATCCCGGGAGTATATATATCTTGGGATAATTCTCTATTATCACGCAAGCGACGCCGCTGGCAGCAATTAGTAATAGTTTCTAGGGTAAAACTTGTTGCCCCGGGGTATTGGTGCCTTTGTTTGTATTTATTTTAGTATCGGGGATAAATCGTATGGTTTTTATTTAGCCTATACTGTCGCACTGCTGGGCAAGGCGTCCCCCAACTTCTTCCAGGTATTCTTTTCTTGAGCCACTTGGAACCAGGCCTTGCGGTAAACTTCTAGGTTGTCTTCCCAGGTCGAGCTCAGTGGCGTCGTCCATCTTCAGATACCCACTTTGTGGCTTTCCTACGTCGAATAATTCACGTCTTTTGATGCAGCGTGGTGTCTGTCAGCGTGATGTGATGGTCTACCCGTATTTTATTTATCAGGGTAATTTAAGCACAGCACCGTTCATTGTGGCGACACTTGTGGAGGTATATGTTCAACAGAGGACATGTTTCGGTTGAAATGAATATGATGATGATGGATCAGGAACTTCTTCATCATTAAGTTGACAGTGCATTTCTTTGCACAATTGCTTGTGAAGGCCCTAGCCTTAGTCCGATTAATTTTTTTCGTGATACATGTCTTATTTTTCGGCGGGGTTAGGATCATGCTTTTCCAGAATATTGTCTACCCGTGTGCCAATTTCATAAAAATCCGTTCAGACGTTTGAGCGTGAAGGAGTAATAAAAATACACACACATACAAATTTTCGCCTTTATAATATTAATGCAAGGTGTTTCCCTTTCTTTTTACTATTTCCCTGTGTGAAAAATCAGTTGCTGTTCGGAAGTCTTGTTAATACTCAAAAACGGTATGATTAATTTGTTTTTTTTTTTGTTCACTTTAATACAGGGGTAGTTTAAAAGAAAACAAAAACAGTTGAAAATTTTGAATAATCAAAGATTCTTTACAGGAAACTTAAAGGTGGGAAATAGGTAGGTACTTATTTCATGGGGGCGGCGGAGCTGTGGGTGGCAGCAACAATAAATAAATAGAACGGCCCTGAAAAGATGTTTTTCTTTTCTTTTTTTGTTTCGATTTTGTCTATAAATAGAGCCTTTGCTTAATACCGTAAAGATTGTTGATGTTGATAGAAAAAATATATTGTGTAAAATTTACGTAGCCGTGGTCTTCCTTTGTTTCAAAATGTCGAAAACTGAGTAGGGGTGATTCGCAATAGCGTTGAGATAGTATGTAGGTGTAAGTAGGTGCGAAATGAGCCGATCGGCGGGGCGGATTCGGAATTTCGAACTGGGTTCTTTCAAGTTCTCAGATGGACGGTAAATGCGAATCCTGTATTTTAAAGGAGGAAGAAGAATAGGTTTCGTGTTCAAATAATGCAACTAAAAAGTGAGTTATTTTAAACTGTTAAGTGATTTCTTAAATAGTATATCGTTTCAAATTAACGGTCCCTCATTTCGTGAAGTGTATCTCGATGATATGTTCATATCATCAAACTTTTAAAATGGTATTGGTAGAAACTGATTTTCTCTGTAAGTAATGACTTATTGTAAACGTGTTGCTTTTTGTAGTAATGCTGGTGCATATAAAATACTGAAAATTCCGTTTTTAGCAACAAGAACGCAGAATTGGTCACTCAAAGCATAGTTCTTTGTTCTATGAAATCTAACGCAGTTTATGCATTGATGTCAGTTCCGGGAACTGAAATGTGCGGTCGATATGTACCTACCTGCTACAGCTAGCCCTCTACGCATGAGCATAAAAATCTGGGCTCAATCGAACGAGCCTCGCGAGCCCTAGGTTCTTGATACAGTCTAGCTTGGATCGTGGTCGCGAGAAGTCGGCTCGAATTTTGTTCATAGTGAATTTATGTATTTGTGTGAATTATAATTGAACCGTGTGTTTACCTATACATTGAATAGCGTGTAAAAACAAATCTTTACTATGAATTATTATTAATGTTACAAGTTATTCCTTTTTTGTGATTATTTTTATTGAATGCTATATTAAGTGTAGTGTAATTTTGTTACATAAAGTGATTAATGTGTATCTTTGTGATTAAAATGAGTGCAGCAAAAATGTGATGACACACACTTAAAATTATCCCTTTGTAACAAAACGCAACCCGGGCGGGGTGAGGAAGAGCGAAGAGGGAAGGAGAGGTAATTTCAAAATGGCGGATATGACCTGTGAACTTTAAAACTGGACATGATCAAGTTTGGCCGAGGCTGAATCCGATTAAGAGTATAAAGTAAAGCAGGAGAAGGGAAGCGGGGTATTCGGAATTCATACAGAGAAGTGAATACGCGTTTGCACTGCTTGTTATTTTAACTATAATAGTATCTCGCGTTTTCTAGAACAGATTGAGGTACAAAATATTGCAACTGTCGAGTATTAGTCAAATAGCGGCAGTTAATATGCGACACAAGAAAATGCGAGGCCATTCAGTTTATGCTAATGCAAGAAGACATCAAATTACAGGGCAAAAATTGAAGCAATCTGAAATGGCTCTATCTCGGGCGAAGCAAGCTAAAATAAAAGAGAAACGTCGTGGCAATACGCGGCGATTCAAAACCGCGAAAAAAGACAAAGGGCTATTGAAATCGTTTGTCAAACGGTTCGCGCAGTTGCAAATGGGATCCACCAAGAGGCCGCGACCTAAGACATATTAAAATAGAAGTAGATCTCTGTATAAAAAAAAAGCTACACAGTTATTTCGCATGAGCATTACGAAATAATAATCAAGAGTGCAAGGCAACAAGGAAGCGAGTATTATTTCGGACTACAACTCAAAACTCATTCGCATACATCGCAGATAATTGAAATGGCACTACCGCGTTGTGGCTTCTCTAGCTTAAACATAATGTTCGTGAAAACTTGTGGTTAAATGTAGTGATCGTGAATATAAGTTACCTTTGTTGCATTACTTGTATATTTTTAAAAAGAAGGAAACACTGATTGTTGTGAACAAGACTCGTAAGCAGTATTTATATTTTGGTTTGTGAGAAAATCCTGTAATCTTCCTCCGGACGTGTATATGGTAAGTATATTTTCTGTTTTCCTTTTCACACTCCGCGAACGCTCCAATGGAAAATCGATCGATGGTTTCTTATATTTGTTGAAATTTAAACTCAACCACCATTTAGAATTGCGTTTGCTGTCCTTTATTTAATATCTTAAGCGGTTTAACATTTTCATTCAAAAACGCGAAACTGTCCGAAATCACACACGTATTGGAATTTTGTTAAACACTTTCGT
This sequence comes from Mythimna pallens, assembly GCA_961205895.1. Taxonomy (NCBI): domain Eukaryota; kingdom Metazoa; phylum Arthropoda; class Insecta; order Lepidoptera; family Noctuidae; genus Mythimna; species Mythimna pallens. Next base: position 12,994,555 of record OY540849.1, on the reverse strand, counting down.
TGATTAATTTCAAAGCTGCTTGTCATTTAATAATTCACTTTTTAACCGACTGCAGCTGCATCGTGGGTACCACCCTGACTAGATTTCCGAGAAATGGTAACGATGGAAACGAGTGTAGGCGTTGGACTCTGAAATAGGAGGGTGGGTCATGCGCGCGCATCCAAACTGGAGGTTTCTTTGTTATACGATGTGCTTAGCTGTTTAAAAATATCTGTCGCGTTCTTCGAAATAACAGTCATCCGCGTGCGCAACTGAAGCGAAGATACAATTAGGCCTACGTTTGTTCTTTAACCCCTTTGAGGCATTCTAATGCATAATAGGTGTAATAAAATTCCGGAAAATGAAAAGTAAAATTTACGTAGGTAGATGCTTGGGCTATTTCAAAATGGCGGCCGTACAATAACGCAATGCGTAATTATGCGCGCGCATAGAGATCAGGCTCTTCTTTGTTACATGATGGTACCGAACGTGCGACCGTCATTCCAGCCCGGACCGTGGGAGTTGGTAGTCGTTTTTGCGCGTAACTTGAAGGAAAAATCTTTGCCATGTCCGTTATTTGGACAAAAATCCTAATTTTTTTATTCTTCATCGGTATATATAATTTGAGTGCAATTGTTTTACACCAGATTATACAAAAGTATGATATTGAATTTATTAAATTCGTTTTTAACCTTTGTTTTATGCCGAATAGTAATATGTATTATGTTATGCAAATGGAAATAAGTATTGCTTTACTTTATTTTCTATTCAATAATCCTAATTGAAAAATTTATAAATTCAAATAAAACCTACTATAGTCCGGTGTAGTTATAAAAAAAAAATTAAGTAAAAAAGTTAAAGTAGTAGTTCAGTTTTGCGAAGTCTTCGCGCCATAGATGGAGGCCGCTAGCCTTCGGATTTTCGTGTAAAATTACAATTAATTTGATTTTCACTTCTGAGTTGTTTCCTGGAAGACTGTAGGTCACCCATTTTTTCAATCCAACATGGAGGCGGTGTAGTGCTTCGCGACCGTTGCTGCGGGATTTTTCTTCATCATCCGTAAGTGACTTCGTTACTTAATTAGTGGTCCCGATATCGATCGATATCTGTTTCAAAATTGCGGTTTTTTGGAGTTATTTTAAATAGATTTATTTGTTCGTGAGTGTTGGCGCCCTCGATGGCATCGGCATAAGGCGGCAGCCGAAACTGTAGTGGGGGGAGGAGGGGGAGGGGTCCAGGTCGATAAAATTCACAGCCGCCGCCATTTTGTAAACTCTTGAATATTTCAAAATGGCGACCACCTACTGCTCCGAAGCAATGAGCGTCAGCTTCACCAAAGTTACGCATGACGTTATTTTTGATTATTTGAATGGTGATAGAAATTGCGAAGTCGCGGTCTACCTTTGTTTCAAGACGTTGAACTTTTATTTAGTAGAAGAAACTCGACCTTAAGTTAGGCAGGGGGTTATAAATAGTACAGATTTGAATTTTAGAACTAGGTTCTCTCAGATTCTTAGATAATCGGCAAATGCCAGATAACAAAAGTAAAGTGTACATCATTTTAAACGATAGAATAATTTCTTTAATCATATTTCATTTTAAGTGATTTGCGTGCTTCCTCATTTTATAAAGTTTATCTAGATGATATGTTCTTGTCATCAAAGTTTTAAGATGGTTTTAGTGAGTTCTGATACGGGTTTTCTTTGTAAATAATGAGATCATGGAAACCTATTATTTTTTTAATAATGTAGTTAAATGATGAACATTTGTTTTTTTTTTGATATTATATTATATATTTTTTTTTTTAGAAATTCATTGAAGAGTTAATTCCCAAAACAGTTACCGGTACAGTTGTAAATAAAATTTACCATGCGGTAGCGACCTTAAGCAGATTGTAATTGACTGCGTTATGGCTTCTGTAGCGTCAACATAATGTTCGTAAAAGTGAATATAATTTTATACCTTGTAGTTAAGTGTAGTGATCGTAAATATTACATAAAAACAATGTGGTAACTTCTTAGTTGCATTACTTGTATATTTTTAAAAAGAAGACGCTTTGATGATTTTGAACAAGACTCATATGCAACAGTGATATTTTGGTTTGTGGGGAAAAAATGTAACCTTCCTCCTGACGGTGTTTGTTACGGTCAGTATATATTTTATTTTTTATGATAAGTTTTCGATGGAACTTGTCGATGTAATGTTCAAGTTCATTTAGCAACTGTAAACCTTATTGGCGCCCAACAGATTGACGTTGGGCGACAATAAGTGAACTTTATGCAAACTCTACCACCATTTGAAATTATGCCTACATTATGTTATTGAAAAAAAAAAAACTTCAATTTCTTGAGTAATTTTATACATTTCCAGTCGTTTTTCAAAAGCGCAAAATTGACACTCCAGTTCACAGGAAATTAATTTACCAATTTTTTAACCGACTTCTTCAGCTCGGCAACTTGTCTAGGTTTCCCAGATGGAAGTGGGTTTGGACGGTTTTCTCTGAAATAGGTGCGTGGGATTATATCTATGCGCGGCACTATGCGTGCGCCTAAGCGTCGTGTTCTCTTATTTTCTAAGCTGTTTCAAAACATCGGCCGCACAAAATTGAAGCTAGGTTTTGTTTACAAAGTTGCGTCTGCATTTAAATTTAACTCTTTTAGGACATTTGATCGCGAGTAAAGTAAAATACGTGGCAGAAAATATATGAAGGTAGGGCTAGGGCAGCTTCAAAATAACGGCTGCGCGGTACCGAAACGAAATATGATGTGCACGCATAGGAATTCAGCTGTTCTTTCTTGAGTACCGCGTCGGCGCGGGCGACCGTCATTCCAGCCTGGATACGTGGGAACTGATAGACGTTTGAGTTCTTAACTTTAGAAAAATTAAATCTTGCAATTCCGTTTTCACATGGAATTAGTTACCTGAAAGTCTAAAATAAGTTAATCGTTTCCCGATTCTGTCATGTTAGTGTGTATTGGTTCGTGGACGTTGCTGCGAGATTGTCCTTCATTCGCATTTGTGAGTTAATCTGTGATTAATTTAGTGATCTGATCTGACTTCTGTGGATTTTTTTCCCTTTCTATTAATGTTTTCGAACATTTTCGCCCATTCCCTTCATATTTACAGTTTTACCGAAGAAATGTCTTTGTTCATGATTAAGCCGGTGGCGCCCTCGACGCTAGCGGTGGCTGGGACGGTAGAGCGAGATGCGAACGAATTGGGGTCGATACAATTTTCACCCCCGCTCCACCTGCACCGCCGCCCCGTCAGCCGGCACGGCCTCGGAGCCGTCGCCATTTTGTATTCACCGTGAACATTTTAAAATGGCGGCCGCCTCTTGTCTCGCAGCTATGTGCGTCACTTTCATGGAAGTGACCTGATCTAATTTTTGGTTATAGTTCAAAGTGATGACGGTACGTTGCATGCAATCGAAGATCGCCTTTGTTCTTTGTTCACGCTTGGCTGTTCGAAACCGATATTATTTAAGAAATCATTTATTTTCTGATTGTTACTTCTTCGGATTAATTCTAGTATTTGTTTTATTTGCATTGTTCCTATTTCATGACTCTCCACAAACATCAGAATGTCAGTTAACAATATAACCCGTTTTTTTTTTTTTTAGTGTTTTTACTTTTACAAAGTTATATTTCGTAATTTTTGAGCAATATCCATTACATTATTTTGGGACAACTACTTATATATATGTTAAGTTAGTATATAATTTACTCTGTTTATTATTTAGCACGAACCACGAATAATTTTAAAATGATTTACTATTATATTAGCCTTGCTAACATTTTACACGTTTCACTCAATGCGACATTTTGGAACATTAGCGGTTCTTACTCCACGACCATACCATAACCATTTCAAAATGGTGGCCTGTTTCTGCGAGGAAGCTGTGCTTCGGTGGTGATGTGCGCACTTTTGACCTGATTTACATAACGCTTCGAACTGCTGCTGATTATCAAGATGCGCGCGCATAGAAATCGACTTCAATCGGATACCTCAGTGTTACTATTCGTTGCTTTATTTTTAAAATTGTAATGAAACATTTTTAAAGACGATAACTTCTAACCTAACTTAATTTGAAATTACAAAACCATTTGCTAAAAATTTAATAACTGAAAGTTATTTAACTTCGTCAACGTCCATCGTCGACCGCATCGTCCGCAAGAGTAGAAAAATTCTAATTTTTTGTCTTTTTGTTTTCCTTTTCACACTTCAAGAACGTTCCATCAGAAAATCAAACGATGATTTGTTATGTTTGTTGAAATTCAAACTCAACCACCATTCAGAGTGGCGTTTACCTCCCAATATTTAATTTCTTAAGCGGTTTTACATTTTCCGCTTATCTTTCAAAAACGCGAAACTATCCAAGATCACACCTCTATTGGAATTTCGTTAAACACTTTTCGTTAATTCATTTCAAAGCCGATTTGAGTGCATTTGTTTTATACCAGATTAAACAAAAGTTTGATGTTGAATTTATTAAGTTCGCTATTAGTCTTTGTTTTATGCCGAATAGTTATTAAGTTTTGTAAATGGAAATAAATATTACTATAGTTTTTTTTTTCTATTAAATAATCATAATAGATAAACACCTGCCTATTATAGACTGGTATTATTATAAAAAAAATTAAGTGCCCTATAAAGTAATAGTTCAGTTTTACGAAGTCTTCACGTCATAGTTGGCAGCCGCTAGCTTTCGTATTTTCGCGAAAATTTAAAATTAATTTGATTTTCACTTCGGTGGTTTCCTGGAAGACTAAATAGGTCACCCATTTTCCCAATGCGATATGGCGGCTGTGTAGTGGTTCGCGACCGATGCAGCCGGATTTTTCTTCATTTGCATCCGTAAGTGATTTCTTTACTTAATTAGTGGTCCAGTCTTGATTATCGAAGTTATTTTCTAAGGTTTCAATATTGCGTTTTTCCGGAGTTTAGTTGACATTTTCTTTGTTCATGGTAGTGGCGGCAGCGGCGCAAGGCGGTAACCGAAGCAGTAGTGGTGCGGATAGAGGGAGAAGGGGGAGGGGTCCGGGTCGATAAAATTCGCAGCCGCCGCCATTTGGCAAACATGTGAACATTTCAAAATGGCGACCGCCTACTGCTGCAAAGCAATAAGCGTCAGCTTCACCGAAGTGAAGCGTGACCTAATTGATTATTTGGATGGTGATAGAAATTGCGAATTTGCGGTCTACCTTTGTTTCAAGACATTGGAACATTTAGTAAAAGAAACTCGCACCTTGAATTAGGCAGGGGGTTATAAGTAGTCCCAAAATGAGCAAGAGCAAGGGCGATTTGAATTTTCAAACTGGGTTCTTTCAGATTTCTCTCACTTCATTCAGAGATTCGTTTTAGAATGTAATCGGCAAATGCGAATCCCTTATTGTAGAATGAAGGGTGGGTTACTTTGTTAGATAACATAAATAAAGTGTACAACATAATAAACTGTAGAATAATTTCTGTAACCGTATTTCATTTCAAGTGATTTGCGTACTTCCTCATTTCATAAAGTTTAACTTGATGATATGTTCTTGCCATCAAAGTTTTAAGATGTACAGAACATCTGTTCGTATAAGTGAATATAATTTTATAACTTGTAGGTAAGTGTAGTAATCGTAAATATTATATAAAAAAACAATGTGCTACCTTTGTTGCATTATATGTAGGTGTGTTAAAAAAAAAGAATACTTTTTAAAATTACTTCTACATTCCGTTTTTGAAAAAAAAAAACTGTTCCATTTCCTGAGCAGTGTTATATGTTTTCTGGTCGGTTTTTCAAAAGCGCGAAAATGTCCCGGATCACATATATCATATCACAGCAAGGCATTCAACACTAAATTCACACACACACATTAAGCACTTGGTGATTCATTTAAATGCCGCGTCACTTGATAATTCACTCCAGATCATAGCAAATTAATTTAGCAAATTGTTTTGCGCGGCATCTTGTCTACATTTCCCAGATGGAAGTGGGTGTAGGCGGTTTTGTCTGAAATAGCTTGGTGGCATCATCCCCACTTGCGACATGACCGCGCATCCCAACTAGAGGTTCCTTATTAACCTACTTTCTAAGCAGTTTCAAAATATCGGCCTCATGCTTCGAATCCAGTCACTAAGTCAATTACGTATGCAACTGATGCTATCAGTTGCATCAGTATTTATTTTTAACCCTTTCAAGCCATCTCAATGCGAGTGAGGTAAAATACGTGGCAGAAAATGTATGAAGGTAGAGCTAAGGCAGCTTCAAAATGACGGCTGCGTGGTACCGAAACGAGTATGATGCGCGCGCATAGGAATTGAGCTGTTCTATCTAGAGCACCGAGAGTCGGCCCGGGACCGGGACCGTCATTCCAGCCTGGAACGTGGAAACTGATAGACGTTTGAGTTTTAAATTTAGAAAAAATATTTCTTGCAATTCCGTTTTCACATGGAAGTAGTTACCTGAAAGTCTAAAATAAGTCATTCGTTTCCCGATTCTGTCATGTTAGCGTGTAGTGGTTCGTGGACGTTGCTGCGGGATTGTCCTTCATTCGCATTTGTGAGTTAATCCGTAATTAATTTAGTGATCTGATCGAACTTCTGATGATTTTTTTTTACCTTTCTATTATTGGTTTCAAAATTTTTCGCCCATTCCCTTCATATTTACAGCTTTACCAAAGAAATGTCTTTGTTCATGATTACGCCGGTGGCGCCCTCGACGGCACCGTTGGCTACGACGGTAGAGCGAGATGCGAACTTGATCGATAAAATTTCCACCCCCGCTCCACCTACACCGCCGTCCCGCCCGCCGACACGGCCTCGGAGCCGCCGCCATTTTGTATTCACCGTGAACATTTCAAAATGGCGACCGCCTCTGGTCTCGCAGCTATGAGCGTCACTTTCATGGAAGTGACCTGACCTAATTTTTGGTTATACTTCAAAATGATGACGGTATGTTGCATCCAATTGAAGATCGCCTTTGTTCTTTGTTCACGCTTGACTGTTCGAAACCAATGTTATTTAGGAAATCATTTCCTAAGATTAAATTTAACTTCTTCGGATTATTTCTAGTATCTGTTTTATTTGCATTGTTCCTATTTTATGCCTATCCGCAAACAGTATAATGTTAACAATATAATCCGAAATTTACTTTCTTTTTTAAATTTTTTGTTTTCATAAAGTATAATATTTCCTAATTTTTGATAAGGTATTATCAATATCCATTATAACTATGCACTTATATTATGTAAGTTAATAAATAATTTACTCTGTTTATTATTTATCACGAACTATAAATAATTTTAAATCGATTTACTGCTAGCCTTGCTAGCATTTTACATGTCAATCAATGGACATCAACATTTTTGAACATTAACGTTTCTTACTTCACAACTATGTATAACATAACCATTTCAAAATGACGGCCTGTTTCCGCGACGATGTAGGGCTCCTATGGTGATGTGCGCACTTCTGACCTCTTTTACACAATGTTTGGAACTGCTTCGCGGAAAAAGGCTACTATTCGTGGTTCAAGATGCGCGCTTCGAAATTGACTTGAACAGAGAGTGTTTGGTCCTTTAAAATTTTATTGAAATATTTTAAATGACAAAACATTTGCTAAAAGTTTATTAACTGGAAGTTTAAAACCTGGTCAAAATTTTCTATCATTAAAAAGATGTTTTTTTATGAGAATCTTCAAGAGAGTTCATACTTGAGGAATCGAAAAAGTAGTATTTTTACTGAAAATAGTATTTAGTTTTTTTTTTTGCCAATAAAAATCGCACTTCGCTTATTTTAAGCCGGCTATCGTTCACTTATATGATCAGCAATCATCACAAATAAAATGATTTCCAAAACGAAATCACAAAAAAAAAACGCAACAAATATTTCATTTCTGCGAAAATCATACCTGAATGCGAAAATGTTGTCAATAATATTTGACGATACAAAATTCCGTCAATGTTGACGCATGAATTTTGTTGTAGTTAAATTATGTACATTTTAGGTGACACTGTGTCGTAATGGCTGATTTCAATCTGTTACTGTAACTGGTAATATCGGTTATATTACTTACTGGTAGTACTTACGGTTGTTAGGAAATCGAACGGAAAGTACGACAAGTTTGCAAATGTTAATATTTTATTTGTTGTTCGTTTTTAACGGACGGACGGTTATTATTAAAATGCATCAGGTGTGACTATAGGTGTTTCGTTATATTTGAAGGCTCCTTAGTTCGAGTTGAGAGTAGAAAAAATCCATCACGTCTAGATTGTCAGCGTAAGTCTTATTAAGGCTGCCACAGGCAAATCCGTAAAGCAGACGACAACCTCGTCGATTGATCTATGAGTGGACATTCAAGAAAAAAGCGACACTCATTTGTCAACACCATATCTAGCAGTAACTGCTAGATATAACGGGAGGGGTTATATCGAAACCGAATTCGGAACTGGAGTTTTTAAATTTAGTTTATCGAAATCAGAACCGAAATCGGGACCAATACTACAACTAATCCAAACACTCGAATAAATATCATAAATGAAGAGCGAATTCACAACATTCCAAATACGAAACAAAACGACAAGTGAATGAGTTAGCGACAGAAGGCACTTGGGGAGATACGGACCTCGGGCGACAAGTAACACATCCGATATAACATCCGATTAAAATTTATCGGACCTGAAATCGGAATCGGAAGCACAATAAGTCGGAAGTTCCGACCTTTCGAAATCGGAATCGAATGTTCGTAACATCCCTGCATCCTAATAGTCCCGATGTCCTGTGGCGATTGTCGCTCGGTAATTAATCCGCCAGACAGACGGGGGATACTCGGGTCGTCGTGTACGATAGGATAAAAAGATGTATAAATAATTATTATGTGGGCGAAAATCGATGTAATTGTAGACGTCATGTGATTTGGTTGTTCATACTACAAACCAAGTTAGGGATGTTTTCCTTTTTACCGGCGATCCCTTAAAAAATTAATGGGCATATTGTACGAGTATTTATGTTCTTTTGTTATTCAAGGGCTTTAAAGTGGATAATAAGATTCTATTTTTTTTTTTTAAATTTGCGTGATAGATGTGCCTCACAGCCTCATTTCTTTTCAATCGACAACCGATCAGAATAATTCATTATTCTGATCGGTCGATTCGGTGCGACACTATTGTACTAAACGGTTGTCAAAACAAATCATTTGTTTAGAGGGTCTCAGGTAAAAGTACACAGTTCGCTATGTTATGCCAATACAAACTTACAACATGTCAAATCGCAGCATGTATTAATAAAAATTCAGTCAAAGAAAATATCAAAAAAATATTAAGTAGTAATGTCCTAAATTAAAACAATCAATATCAGTCCAAAATTATAGGTTATCAAAAATAGTCAAATATAAATCACGTAACTGTCTGATTTGTTTAAGTTGATTTGATCTATTATTTTAATAAATCAAAATCAAACAATCATTCATGTAACTTTATAGGCGCTGAAGTACCTCGAACAACCACTGTCAAAACAATTTTATCGTTTAAAAATTCGGTGTCGTATATAATATTATATAAAAAGAAAGAAAGAAATTCCACCTAGCTTAGCTAGCTGATCCGGCAAACGTAACTACGTTTGTTTCTTTCTTATAAATATAAAATAAAAAATGGGGGATTAATTTAGGCGGGTAAAAAATAGCTTACGGCATATTCTCCAACCTACCTATAAACAAAAAATGTTTTTGGTTTTTATTTAATTAGAGTTTAAGGTTACTTGTCGGGAGGAATTATTTGACAATTTCTTACTGAAAAAAGGAATTAGTTTTATCAACTTAATCACAACATTTAAATATTTTTTACGATCTTTTGTAATGGCAGAGCAGTCGTGGCCGAGTGGTAACGGCCTCGACTTACGAGTTATAGGTCGTGGGTTCAAACCCAGCCAGGCGCATTACTTTGTGTAATTTATTTCATTACCACTGCTCTCAAAACGATGAAGGAAACATCGTGAGGAAACCGGCAAAAGTCCTAGAACCAAAAAATTAGAAGACGTGTGACATTCGCCGATCCGCCTGGGCCCCCGTGGTGGATTACGGCCCATTCCCTCTTCTAGAGAATAGTCCTGAGTCCCTGCAGTGGGAACATTAAAAGGCTGATTATTACATTATGCTTATATAATTATGAGGGCCAATATCGGTCTCAACTATTACGCAAATAAGACAAGCATATTACTTTACAAAACCAATTTGAATGCAAGCGCAATATTTAGGTTAAGTACCTCCTACTTACACTCATTATTAACAAAAAGACGTTTCGTTTTACCGAAGTGACCTTCTGAGGCAATCAGCCCACACGTCCGCTCTTGGCAGAATCTCTTACGTAACAGAGTAGTTTTGGTAAAGATCATGATAGACTTTGGTAATTTATAGAGATGCGCCGAATAGTGGTTTCACCGAATAACCGAATACCGAATAATATTCGGTTAAGTTCTTACCGAACTAAATATACTGCCGGATAATTCGGTTCCCCGATCCATAGTTTTCAAACAACGGTTGTTTTCTGGAGGAAATGTGTATGAGGACAAAAGAAATAAGCTTTTGCCAGATTGAGCTGAAAGCTTGATTTTCTTGCATCATAATCTACCGCTCGCTGGCGCAGCTCTTCATTATAAATATTAAATTTCAATTACAATTGTGAGAACATTTGTAATTTATCTGTTTAATTTTATTAATGCTATAGTTGAGAAAACAACATAGTTCATTCATTGTGCATAAGTAAACATTTCCTATTACAATATGATTGTTAGAATGGGATTCCTTTAATATATTTTGCCCTAAAGGCTGATTTATAATAATCCATTAAACCGAATACATTCGGCATTTCCACCGAATGATTCGGCCGAATACGGATATCTCAAAATTCTGCCGAATACCGAATATAAAACGAATATTCGGCGCATCTCTAGTAATGTATGGTTGACTTCCAGTGTTACTCTAAAGTATCAAAAATTAGTTTGCATGTGGTGTTAACCAAAAATATTTCTTTTTCAGCTTTCTATGTAAATAGTCAATGTGTACTTTAGCCATGTATACTCATTACTTTTTGTGCCTTGAGTGACTTCTTTAGAATAAAACTAGTTCAACTCGAGGGAATATACTCTCGGAATAAAACGTATTTTATGTGCTATTCCAAGACATAGTCTGCACCAAATTTCATCAAAATCCGTTCAACTGTTTGGGCGTGAAGGAGTAACAAACATACACACGTACAAACTTTCAACTTAATAATATTGGAGTCAAGTTTACATTTTTAGAGTTCCAAAGGGTAAAATGGGACCCTATTACTAAGACTGCGCTGTCGTCTATCTATCCGTCTGTCACCAGGCTGTATCTCATGAACCGTGATAGTTAGACAGTTGAAATTTTCACAGATGATGCATTTCTGTTGCTGCTATAACAACAAGTACTAAAAACAGAATAATATATATATATATAAGGGGACTCCCATACAACAAACGTGATTCTTTTTGCTACGGAACCCTTCGTGCGCGAGTCCGACTCGCACTTGGCCATTTTTTTTTTTACTGTTTTTATTTACTAAGTGCAGCTTCACAATATTAGTTTAATAATTAAACGAGTGTGTTGTTAATTTTACAGTAATGCTATTTTTATACCTTTATAACTATCCCAGTTATATATAATCCATGTTAATTATGCCTAACAGGATAATCCTATTGCTTTCCTGTGGTTTTGCCTTGTAAATGAATACGTGTACCTTTAAGTATCTTTTGTAAGTCAGCTGTGTAATAATTGTAACTTTATGTTAAACTAGCTTCTGCCAGCGGCTTCGCCCGCGTGAAAATAGGACTCCATACAAACTTTGGACCCCCATTTCATCCCTCTAGGAGGTCAATTTTGAAAAATCCTCTCTTCGTGTTCGCCTACGTCATAAGAGGGAACCGTGTGCACAATTACCGTTTCCTAGTTCCAGTAGTTTCGGCTGTACGTTGATATGTCAGTCAGTCAGTTTCTCCTTAGGTAAATAAAGGTATTATATACCCTTGACGCCTCTGTTTTTTATAAGTCTGCATGCATCATGAATTTTAGTTAAAAGAACTCTATCTATTGATGAAAACTGCATGAAAATCCGTTCAGTAGTTTTTGAGATTATTGCGTTCGTACATGCAGAAAGATGTGGTGGGGTGACTTTGTTTTATAATAAGTAAAGACAAACAAAAACACAAATCTCCCCTCTTTATAATATTAGTATAGATAATACTGCTGTTATAATTTTTGTACGCCTAAATCTTTAATTAAATAAATGTTAAAAAAAATAAAAATTTTATATGCTCTGACTCCTAAACTAGGTGCATGTTCATGTGGCCTAAGAGTCAGACATTATTTTATTTTGTTAATTGAAAAAAAAAAAACTTACAATGCGTTTTGACGTCACGTGATCACCTCATACTGTCAAATCGCAAGACTCTGGGCAAAATTGAAGAACTCAGAGATGAGCAAAATTGAAGAACTGGATTCTGACTAAACATTTTTCGTTCACAGTTCGTAAATAAATTAAATTAAAAAAAAAAAACTTGTTTTGCTCACCATGATAATTCTTCGATTTGACAGTATGACGTGACGTCACAATATAGCAATCGATTCTATTCCTATTTGGAACGCATTGTACAGCTAATACATTCGAATAGTCACACGTTATGTTATGTAGAAGAAGTTCAATTATTTTATTATGTTACAAAATTTATGCAAAAGGGGTTTAACCGATAGTCACTCTTTTACTGCAGTCATTCCACCTTTAAGCCACCATATATGGAAACGAATTTATGTAGTGTAATAGTGCACAGTAACTTGCCCTTTATGTGGGCCGTAATAAAACACGTAGGACTTGCGTAGGTAGCCACGTTTTATGTAACTCTCAAGTTTTACGTAATCGTACTGACGGATTGCGACGTTTCAAGAACAGCCTTTGAATTTCCCACACAAGTTATGAGATAAACTGATGAATTCGTGTGGAAATATCAGTTACTAATTAACGTTGGAAGACTGGGTTTTAATTAGTATTTTGTCAATTTTGTTTTTGTGTGATACCTACATGAAAAGTTGGGTAAGTGCTAGTCGGACTCGTGCACGAAGGATTCCGAACAGTCCGTAGTGAAAAACAGCAAAGAAATCACGTTTGTTGTATGGAAGCATCACTAAAATATTTTTTTGGTATTTGTTGTTATAGCGGTAACAGAAATACATCGTCCGAAAATTTCAACTGTCTAGCTAACAGGTTTCATGAGATACAGCCTGACGCAGACAGACGGACAGCGGAGTGATAGCAATAGGATCCCGTTTTAGCACTTTAGGTACGGAACCCTATGACTAAGTGTACAATAGGTGGTCTTATCGTATAGGGCAATTCCTCATCAAATTGCTCTGGATGGAGCGAGTAGTGTCAAAGTTTAACTGACTAAAACCCAGCCGTGTTCCTTCAGTTTCCCTTTGAGTTCCATGGCCGCAGTGACTCTTTCAAAGAATCTCGCAGCCTTGACATGCATCTCTAGCGGGCACCGTCAATGAGGATCGGTCATGATTTTTGTGAAGTATGCAGATTTATAGCGTCAAAAAAAAACCCAGTAAATACTGTGAAGAAATTATCGGACCAAAAATTACGAAGAAGAGAAACGCGCCCGAGAATGAAGCGACTCGCTGTGACGTCACCTATCATGATCGATGAATGAATACGATCAAGCCGTTTGTCGCACGGATCCACGGGCCAGGTGACGTCATCGTAAACAGTCCATCGAGAGCGCGCGTTTCCAAGTAGTCTTTCAGAAAAACTTTAATAAATCCACCACTTCTTGACGGATTTTAATACTTTAAAAAAAAAAATGCTCAGTAAATTATTTCACTTACGATGTACTTAGTAAAAATCGGATTTACTATTTTGTGATTGATCCTCATTATGACATCTCTATGAGGTGACCCGGGTATGAGGCACCGTAATAAGCTCTTAAAGCGATCATTTTTTACATAAACTTGTAGCGACATCTATGGCGTCATATAAGAACTAATCTCCGCGCGACTTGAACATATAGAACAGCCCAAAATCTAACAGCCAGTTGCCCACCAGACATAACACCCGTCTGGTCGGAGGATCCTCCCTTCTCTGATATCTCATTGGATATGGATTATGAAAAGTGAATCATTGTTTACGTGTCTCTTCCTTTACTAACTGTATTTTTTTTTTTGCCCACAGCGAGCAATCAATAAGCAGCGCCCGGGCTTCTGTGATGGTGTACGACGATGGCCTCAAGCGATGGGTCCCCTCAGGATCCAGCTCCGGACTGTCCAAAGTCCACATTTACCATCACACTCAACACAATACCTTTCGAGTTGTCGGAAGGAAGCTGAATGATCATGAGGTTAGTGGAGACGCTTTTGCTTTTTTTTTTGTTCTTAAGGCAGACAAAGATGAAGGTACAAACTTTACTTCTACCGAAAGGTCTGGCCTACATTGGCAGAGGACATGCGTATGTGGAAAAGAGAGAAGGCCTTTGTCCGCCAGGGGGATATAACCGACTAATTAGATACGTAGGAGGCTGCTGGCATTGGTCTGCTATGGCTTCCGAGCTCCAACCCTCGCAAGTAGTCAATACTAGTTGGAGCATTCAATTCTTTTTGTACGATCTGGTTATAACAAGCAACTGCAGGCGCTGACAAGCGCTGACAAGCTCGTACCTGAATTGTTTGGCGATGGTTCGCGATGGCTGGCTACTGCCTGCTTCTTTCGCAACGCAATTTGGGAGAGGCCTTTGACGACTGTGGTTTAGTGCTAAAATATTTCTGCATAACGTTGTACCGTCCCGGTATAACCTTCATTCATTAGAATGGGTGTGTTGACCGTATCGGTGTCTCGGTTGAGGAACGATAATCTTCATTCATTCTTAAGCGGACTTCTGCTCAAAGGACAGGCTCAGAACTGGCAACCTTGAAAAGTGGAAGAAGCGAAGTGAGGCCTTTGTCCTGTAGTGGAACAGTAAATATGTAAAACTTTCTTTCTTCATTCTTAGGTGGTGATAAACTGTGGCATCGTCCGAGGTCTCAAATACAACCAGGCTACCGCCACATTCCATCAATGGCGGGATGCGAGACACGTGTACGGCCTCAACTTCTCGTGCAGAGAAGATGCCGATAGTTTCGCCAGGGCTATGATGCATACCCTAGAGGTGAGTCTTTAAGAAGAGTTTTTTTGTGCTAAAATAAATCATCACACAATCAGTTTTTTTTTGTTAAACTTGACCAGAGATTGCGCAAGGCAGAAATGTTTGAAAGAAGATAGGTCAGGCCTTTGCCCAACAATGGGACATACATTAGTCTCGTAAATAAAATGCTACATAGACGGGAGACTGCCGCTTAAGGACATCTACGATACCTTTAGTATTGGAGGAGCATTGCCCTCTTACGGGACATAGCTGAAGCTTAAATTCTAAAACTTATTTAAGTTCTGAAACATAAAACAGCAACAACAACAATGTGTCTCACTGCTCTACTCACAAAAATCTTAATTTTGATCGCATGTTTATTTGTTTTCCTATAGATCCTAGCCAACAAGCCTGCAGGCAACTCGGCGCCCCCACCCCCGCAGGCCCCCAACCCCCCAGTCCCCTACAACGGACACAACAACGCGCACACCTACGACGAAGATATGGGGTACAGGTAATATGTTATAAGTCTCATCGAAGTCACTTGCACTGTGATCCTGTTCACTCTTGACTTAATTGAGTCCATATAGACTTGTATAATACAGACTAGATTCTGCCAGCGGCTTCGCCCGCGTGAAGAGCAGTTTCTCTATACAAACTTTGGACCACCGTTTCATCCCCTTAGAGTGTGAATTTTGGAAAATCAACTCTTAGTGCTCGCCTACGTCATAAAAGGAAACTGTGCAAAATTTCACGCTCCTAGTCTCAGTAGTTCTGGCTGTGAGTTGATATGTCAGTCAGTCAGTTTCTCCTTTTATATATTATAGATGACGAATTAACATAAAAGGTTTAGACCAGCTTACATACGTGAAAATTAAACCCAAGCTGCTGTGAATACGTTATAAATATAATCGACTATCTATCGCTCACTGTTAGATAGTGGTCGAAAGCGAACTTATTAATAAAAAAAAAATTTACAAAGATTTATTCTTTTTCCAATTCTGGTTCTAGTTTTTTTGTTATACATAACACAATTTAAGAGTGTCCATGTAGTTTTTCACGTTGTTCTCCGTTTCGGAATGTGCATTTAGCTTCATTTCTGTCATCTCTCAAAACGGTGAAGGAAAACATCGTGAGGAAACCGGCATGTCCCAGAACCAAAAATTCGAAGACATGCGACATTCACCAACCCGCACTGGGCCCGCGGGGTGGATTATGGCCTATTCCCTCTCCTACAGAGGAGGCCTGAGTCCCAGCAGTGGGAACATATTATATAAGGCCGACTATGCTATGCTATGCTCTAACTGACCAACTTCTTGACAATTCAAAAGTACCTTTAAATGGTTTATTTGAAATAAATAGTATGAATTTAAATTTTGAAACTTAGTATAGTCAGAAGATATATTTTCACCCAATTCTTAATTTTGAATAGATTTTCAGTTTAACGTCTTCAACTTGATCTTTGGTAATATAGTACCACAGTTTTACCGAAACTTGTTTCTGCAGTGACTTCTTACACTATCATTGTTTTCCTTTAGTTCATAATCATAATCTATAAACGAATCATAATCTACGAAAGGTAATCGCATTATTAGCGAAAAGCTATGATCATGCCATTACTTTAGTTTTGTGTTTGACAGGTTTTTAGGTTAAAGTACAGTTTGAGATACTCAACTTCAAATTCTGAAATCGGGGGTTAATCTTTAAGATCACCATCATCTCAAAAACTTTACTCCCTTTTTGTAGTTGGGAAAGTCATCCAATGACATCTCCCGGTCTTGGGCGGAGCTAGAGGATGTGTCAGACTTTTACTGAAAAAAACCCACACCTGTTCCTTCGTTGCCTTACATACCAGGGCCCTTGGTCCCCTGGGCCCCTACGGTTACTCCCCTAGAATAGCCTCTTTAACACCCCCTTTATCTGTACAGAACCATGACCCGTGAGGATGCAGCGATATTCCAACAGCCCCAATACCACGCGCCCCACAATCAGCCACACCCACAGTACCACGCGGCACCAACCCAGTACCATGCGCCCCATCATCACCATCAGGTAAGGTTTTACGATTTTAGCCTTTATTACTGGCGACTGAAGATTAAGTTTTCTACTGATAGATTTTAGCCTTCATTACTGGCATCTGAAGAAAGAGTATTCTACTGATAGTTAGATTTCTCAATGAGATGTTTAGGCCTTTTTTATGGTGGAAAATCATTCAATGACTTCTGTCGCTCTAGGACGGAGCAGGAGGGCGTGTCAGACTTTTACTGACTAAAACCACACCTATCTTCCTTCTTTGCCTAGCGTTCAAGGTGTAGCGACATCTATGGCGTCACATAAGAACTAATCCTGCATCGCGCAATGAAAGTTCTCCGCGCGGTGAGAACATATAGAACAGCCGGAAATCATCTATCGGGCAGTAGCTCTCCAGACAAGTAGCTCTCCAGAGTAACATCCGTCTGATCGGAGGATTCTCCCTTTTCAACGGAGGTTTGCGGGACTTAACACTCTGTTCCGCATGCCTCCAAACAGGGTTTCCCTTTCGGATTTCAACCCATGGCCCCAGTAGGCTTCGGCCCTCCTGGGTCTTTACGGTTTTGGTGACATCTCTTTTAGGCGCGCGTTCACTACACGCCGTCGACCACTCGGGCTCAGTCCGGACGGTTACCGGACGGCCGGAAAGATGATTAGGCCTGTGTTTTATTTTAGGCTGTATAGTTACACGTCTGAAGATTGAGTATCCTCCTGATACTTATTGAGCTGATGAGCCCCGTAACTCATAGGCTTCATCGTCCCAACAAGATGGAGTAAATGGTAATGTCAACGCGTTCATGTGTACCTTAGGACAACGTACTTAGTTTTTTTTACTAGAAAATTCACAATTCGGACTGATTGTTGAATCTTTGAATAAAAAAAGTCATTTATTCAACACAAAGTTGTGTTGTTTACTTATTTGTGTAACCATACCCTAATAATATTTTGTGTGAAATTAGTTATTTTTTTTCTATTTATTTCATTCACTTTTCGCACCTTTATTACAATACCGTCACTAAACGAAATTCTTCGAGAAAACTGTTTTTAACGCCATCTGTTTGCTGAGCGCTAACTTTACAGATTTTTTGAAGAATTTGCGTTTTAACCATTCTCCTCGACTCATTCACATGCACTTTTTTAATCACAATCTTTGTCCTTAACTCATTACTTGAAGTCATTAGCTTAGAATCATTGCCTATGGTGGCTATGGTTCATTCACTTGTTCTTTTTACTGACAAAAATTTTCCTAAATACCACTTACAACCATATTTTTTTACTTATCCGCTCATTCTCTTTTATTCATTCAATTGCAACCTTTTTAATTGATATTTTTACATCTGAGAGGTTTGAGTTTGAATGATCAGGACCATGGTACACCATGACGTTAAAAGTAAGATTGTTTCATTCTTATTTCCAGTGTGGGTAAGAGATGGCGCTGGAAAACCTGTATAGCTCTGTCTCTTACCCACACTAAAATAAGAATGAAACAATCTTAGGTTGAACGTCATGCTACCCCGCAGGCCTTTTTTTTACAGGCAGACGATAAAAGAGAAACATAAAACCAACTTTCATAAGGAAAAAAATCTACTGTTCCCCCCTACATTTTGAAAAGCAACAAATGCCTTGAGTAAATGGTCTGGTCATCCCTTAAACCGCTTGCATCGGATTTGTCTGACGAGTGTTTTCGTGTCCTATTCGCCAGGGTTGTGTGATTGCGACTGGGTATTCCATCTGGTTTAGCTCTATAATCCCCATAGGTGGCAGAAGAGCTGACGAGATGGAGTGTTTGGTCGTGATGTGCGACCATGGCGGAATAAACGCAAGAGTGTTAAAACTTAAAAGGTTAAAAACTAACCCTGTATACATGCACTCATTCTCACCCGCTCAGTCACCCTAAACCAATTTTTCCACTCACCTGTATGCCTCATCTTCTACCACTTACTCACAATCCCTCTTCATTCTGAACTATTTCGTCATTCTCGGTCATCATTTCAGCCGATAGACATCCATTGGTGGACATAGGCCTCCCCCAAACGTCGCCACAATGAACGGTCCTGTGCGTCTCGCATCCATCCGATTCCCGCAACCTCCACTAGGGCATCAGTCCACCTTGTAGGGGGCCTTCCAACACTGCGTCTTCCGGTACGCGGTCGCCACTCCGGAACCTTTTGAGCCCAACGGCCATCTGTTCTGCGAGCAATGTGCCCTGCCCATTGCCACTTAAGTTTGGCGATTCTTCTTGCTATGTCGGCAACCTTGGTTCTCTTGCGGATGTCTTCATTTCTGAATTTCTGATTCGATCACGCAAGGAAACTCCGAGCACCCTTTCCATTGCCCTTTGGGTGACTTTAAGCCTTCTTATGAGGCCCATTGTGAGCGACCACGTTTCGGAACCATGTGTCATCACTGGCAACAAGCACTGGTCATAGACTTTCGTCTTGAGACATTGTGGTATATTGGACGAGAAGGTATCGCGCACCTTTCGAACGCTGCCCAGCCGAGTCGGATTCGACGGTTGACCTCTTCTTCAATATCGGGCACTTCATCTCCTTCACAGTACTCATTTCCTTCAACTATTCTTCATACCACTACACTCACGGCATTTTTTACCTCTTTTTCACTGATTGTCTTGAGCCATACTCTTCCTCACTTGTTACCTGTTCTGCAAAACAACGGTACTCTTGCAGCAGCAGCCGCAACAGCCGACCCCTCCCGCGCCTCCCCCGCACGGCGTCCATCATACACTGCCGCATCAGCCCAGCCAACCCACGCCTGGACATCATCGCACTAATAGGTAAGGATCTATCAATGTGTCCTCGACTTAGTTTAGGAACGAAACTTATGATGTGTGTTCTTCCAGCAGATAAATGATAAGCGATTGCTTAACTGGTTTTTTTTTACTCGGGAAACCATTAAATGACTTCTCAAGCTCTGGTTAGAGTGGAAGTGTCAGACTTACTGAATACATCTAGTGTTCTTTCAGTTACTCTTTTGTGAGGGCCATAGTAACTCCTTCAAAAATCTACAGCCCTTTTTTTGAATAACATAAACTAGTGCTTGACTGCGATCCCACTCACCTGATGGTAAGCAGTGATGCAATTGTTGATAGTGAATCGCACTAGTTTTTTTAAGAGCCTATTCACTCTAGCCCTGAAGAGATCTAAATTGTAATTGGACGGGAAGATCGCTGAAGGCAAATTGTTTCAATCTTTTGATCTACGCGGTGTAAACGACGAGGCGAAACTCTTAGTCCGGAACGTAGAGGTGTTAAGGTGCCTTAGTAGGCATTGGCCTTAACTGGCCCCTTCCCTTTGAGGTGTGAGGTGCCGTCTACTCGGGCTTCGCCCTTACAGGACAGCAGAACGGCCGTACGTTTTTCTTTCAAAATAGGTAATTGTTTTAACTGTATTCACCCTGTGTAGCGCACCGATGCCACCAAATATGTCGTTATCGGCCGCCGCGACCGGAGCGCCCGCGCCGCCTCCCGTGCCACCGCATCAAAACCTGCCGCCACCAGCTAACGTGAGTACTCATACCACCAGCTCACTAATTACAGAAAACAAAAGAAAGAAAGAAAACATGTTTATATTGCATGAATAGCCGCACCATTCGTTACAAAAATACAAAAACCAGTTTCCCTGACAGGCCATGTGTGTATCGGACATAACTGTGTTGCGCCATTTTGTCTTTAGGGGTCCATTTTACAACAGTTTATACAGGTCAACTGTTAGTATATATTTTGGACGATAGGCCCATAACTAGTAGTGGTGACCCGGTGGTAACAACCCCAACCAGGTTCAAACCAGGTTACACAAAATAATGCGCAGTTCAGGCCAGGCGCATTATTTTTTTGTGTAATTTATTTCATCACTACCGCTCTCAAAACGGTGAAGGAAAACATCGTGAGGAAAACGGCAAGACCAAAAAATTCGAAGTCTTGTGACATCTGACAACCTGTACTGGGCCTGCGTGGTTTATTACGGCCCATTCCCTCTCCTAGAGAGGAGGCCTGAGTCCCAGCAGTGGGAACATTATAAGGTTAAATATGCTATGATATGCTGAGTAGAGAGGTCTTGGGAACGAAGTATGCGATTGCATCTGCTGACACCTGTTTTGTCTTTAAGCTATATATTTAACCCTTTAACCGCTTGCGTCGGGTTATTCCGACGAGTGTTTTCGTGTCCTTTTCGCCAGGTCGTGTCTTTGCGACTGAGTATTCCATCTCGTTAAGCTCTTCAATGCCCATGGGTGATAGAAGAGTTGACGAGATGGAGTACCTATTTGGTCGTGGTTCGTTTTTAACAGTTTGTAGAATTTATCAGCTTTGAAACATTGCAATCGCATCTCCTTTACAGTCTACATACGTCAAATTAGTTTAATTAACTAAATTTATAGGAAACGATCAATTGGAACCGTGCACTAGTTTCTAGAGTTTTATAAGTGCGCTTGTGACATAAATAGTGTATTGCAGTCTACATGGAATGCAAGTTCTTCTCCATAAGAAACGACCATTGGAATTATGCACAAGCTTTTTACGTTTTACAAGTGCCCATGCTATGAAATTTAATTATGTAGATCTGACTTTTATTGGCGTAAAACTTCATTACAATGCTTAGGCCTACTGTCCACGGATGCGTTGCTTCATAGACGCGTATTCGTCACTATACGCTTGGTATACGCCTGCGTGAAGCTTACATACAAAACTATGGCCTACAGTTACTGTCTACGGACGCGTAGATTCATAGACGCGACACGTAGGCACGATGCTGCCGCTTCGTCGACAGAGTTCCAAAATTTTGTATGTAACCTTCACGCAGGCGTACAGCAAGCGTATAATAACGAATACGCGCCTATGAAGCTACGCTTCCGTGGACAGTAGGTCTTACCCAACATTTTTCTTTCCAGGGTCCCTTAGCACCTCCAACACCGCCCGCAGCGCCCCAGCCTCCACCAATGGTTAGTTTTATTTTCACTCGACTACGAATTATCCCTATAATTGTAGAACGTTTGGCGATTTGGTCAGAATTTGGTACAATCAGGTGAAAGGGAAGGGAGAAGACGGTTCCTATATATATATATTATTATATACTGTCCCAAAAGCTTTTGATATATAAAATATCGTTTAAAATACTTTGCGCACGGTTTAATAAAGATTTTCGTAGTCGAGTCTTATTTTTAGTTAGCAATAAGCAGTCCTGTATTTTACTTGAATAAGGTTAATTTTTGTATGTATCTGCGAGTGTATTTTCATTATCAAGCATCTAGAAAACTAAGTTTTCGCCACCCTGCTTAGCAGACGATCATCAAAACCGAATCAATATCTATAAGTTATATTTATATAAGTTCCCGTGTGATTGTCGATGATTGAAACTTCTTTGGCCAACATGGAGGGAGCGGTATCACTGTTGGAGGAACACAGGCTCTACCACAATCCAGATGACCTAAACTGACCTGTTAAAAAGATGGAGCTATACACATTATATAACTCCATCCTTTCAACAGTGCTTTTGCTCGCTCACACGACTGACATATTAACAAGTGATGAAAATGGTCCAGATGAAACTGTTTCTGCCGTCAAGTCTTTATACCATCTTGAAGGAAGAGTGAAAGAGACAACATCATGGGCGACTTCCGCGGCTGGTCTAGTAAAGCCATAACTTCTGAAGGGAGATCCTGAAACCTGGCACGATGTTAGAAGCGAGAGCATTCTCGTTGATATAGCTTCGTCTGTTATTCAATGCCGAAGAACTGCTGAGTAACAGATTGAAAGCGGTGTCAACTCTTCACGAAATCCTGATTTCTGCTGGAGATTATATCTTCAGGAGACAGAAGACCAGGCGACTCCATATTCCTGCTGAAGTTATGATCATAAATATATACAATTTAATAAATTTTTTTTTTTTACTGTATTGTACATAATGTTACTGAGAGTGTACGTATGTATGTATCGTATAATTTTATTTATTATTTTTGTAAATAATATTGGTGTGTACGTGTGAATTGTAGTATGTATGTATTGTAAATGTTATATTGGAGTGGTTCTGTCTATGTTTCTATTGTATTCTATAATAATTTTTAAATATGTTGAATAATGGGGAAAAGCTTATGTATATCATTGTGCAGTAGGTTCAACGCTTCGGCATTATTGCATTATTTTGGAGGATTGATACACTGGAATATTTTCTTACTATAGTTATGTGAAAATGTAAGCGTGAACGTAATGTAATTTTATATTTTAATAAAAGTATTAGAAACAATTTATATTTTCCGTTCAGTCACTTCAGTTTGACTGAAGTGACTGAACGGAAAATATAACCACCTTAGCAGACGCAAGCGGTAGTCGCGCAAGTGGTCGCGTCGGGGCCGCCTCCTCCGCCGCCACCGCCTTCGGGGGCCCCACCAGCCGGCCCCGTTTACGCATCTGGGCCCCTGGCGTCCGCGGGCCCCACAGTACCGGCGACAGTGGCTGTGTCGGCACCTGTGACGTCACCGCCGCCCCCGCCCCCGCCGCCGGCGCCTGCGCCGCCTCAGGATGTGTCGGGGTTGGCTGCGCAGTTGCAGCAGGCTAGACTGAAGAGACAAGCAAAGGCAGGCTTTTTTTTTAATATGAATTTCATACAAAAATTTTTTATGTGACTTATGCATTGACACTTTTCAAATCTGTATGATTTTTTCTCGAATAGTACAAGTACTTAAAAAAAAAATGATTGTTTAGTAACTAGAAAATCAAACACGTTTTTGTTACCTTTTTTCACTTGTAAAATATTCTTAATTTACCCAAATCTGGATTACTAATTAAATATATAATGCATGTATATTTTAAAACTAAAAGCACAATTCCGAGTGAATACTTTTTGTACCGCTTTTTGAAATAGCAAAACATCAAATAAATTCTCCCGCTCTGAGTATAGTGAGAGAGCGTGTTAGACTTTTACTGACTAAATCCACTTGTGTTCCTTCAGTTGTTCTTTGCGTTTAACGGTGACTCTTATGAACAATCCCGACGAGACCCTTTTGTATTATCCATCAAATAAACTATTAAAACTATTTGCAGTCACTTAAAATTTTAAGAATTCAATCCAGGGAGTCAATCTCTTGTACATATTTCGCTTATCTCACCTCTTCAGAAAGTTTACAAAACTCTTACATAAATGCTTTCTTATCTTCCCCTTTAGCAAGCAACCAACGGCCAATCCAGCGGCCAAACAAGTGCAGAAGCGGCTTCGCCTCCGGGTGGCCAGGAGCACTCGGGCTCCTCCTCATCATCTGCTGGATCAGCAGGCGCGCGGCCTGGAGCCACACTCTCGTGTATGATGAATGAGATGGCGAGGACACTGGCTAGGCGTCGAGCGCATTTGGATCGGGCCGAGGTGGGTGTCTTAGGCTTAAGAACTTCTAGGAAAGGTGACCGAAGACGGGAAGATAAGTTGAGGTGAGAAGCCAAGGTCTTTAAAGATAGATAGCTTCGCCCCTCGAGAGATAAGGACTTAATTCTGTAAGGATAAGTAGCTGACAGTGAAGAAAGCAAAATTAGGCAGAAGTATAAGGAATTAAGCCTAGCCTTAATTCCTTATACTTCTGCCTAATTTTGTAAACAGCTTTCCCCCCCGGGCGTTCAAGAGTACTTGAGCTTTTTCTGGCTATGCTGCCATGAGGCCAGTTTGCTGGCTAAGCATCAAGCCTTCTTGAATCGGACTGAAGAACCATTCCAGAATAGGTAGACAGTTTAAGACGATTACAATCCATTATAAGTTCTGGCTTCCACTAAAAAAGATCGGGCAAGCATAGAGGACAGATGCCAATGCCAATGCTAAGCTGCGAGACTATTCGAGTCTTCATAACTTACAAAAAACTAGTTTGTGCTAGGGCTGACTGCTTTAGATGGTCTTTTGGACGTCCTCAGTACGTCATAGCCAATTAGCGAGTACTTTTCACCATGAACAATGACATTGAAATGTCATTTATGTTTTTCTGAAGGCTCACATCTTAAGCTTCAGATGCATTAGGAGACAGAATGTCTCCCAACATGACGCGCAACGCTGTCAAATTTATATCCTATATCCCACTGGCGTTTTACGAGCGTTGGCGCTTCTCCAACGTCTGCGCTTCTCCAACGTCTGCGCTTCTCCAACGTCTGCGCAGCGCCAACGTCTGCGCTTCTCCAACGTCTGCGCAGCGCCAACGTCTGCGCAGCGCCAACGTCTGCGCTTCTCCAACGTCTGCGCAGCGCCAACGTCGCGCAGACGCGACTTTAACGTCGTGTGGACACTGGTCAACATTGCAGTGTCACGTAGTTTGAGTGCATGTTGGGAGACCTTTTGTTCCCTGATCATTATTAGCAGAAATAAAGGAATGATTGCTGTAATTAACTTGGATAATGTATTGAGTTCGCCAGCTTACCCATAGAGCGAGAGAGAGAGGTACATATTCTATTTTATTCTAGAAGTTCAGCCATAAATTATAAAGACAAAAGGATCTGTCAAACATGAAAGTGACAACTATATGAAGCGTGTCGTTCATAAACTAACATCCCCTTATAGCGACATCTATGGCGTCACATAAGAACTAATCCTGCAACTAGCAATCAAAGTTCTCCGCGCGATCGGAACATATCTGAACAGCCCGAAATCATCTATCGGGCAGTTGCCCACCAGACAAAACACCCGTCTGGCCGTAGGATCCTCCCTTTTCAACCGAGGTTTGCAGGACTTTACACTCTGTTCCACATACCTCCAAACCCTAATCTATCTGAGGCTTTAGACTACATAAAAAACGTGTTTTATTCGTTTCTTATCAAATTCTAACAACATCCTTTTCTTCCCCAGGAGTCGTCGACGGACAACTCAGTGAACAACACGCCGATGAAGACGTGGGAGCGTTCGGCGACGTTGCCGCACCGCCTGCCCGCTGCATGTAATGGCAATGCTTGTGAGTCGCCGTGCTTGTTTCATTTGCGACTAGACGTTATGTAGCTTTATGATGAAAACTATAGGCCCCGCCTTGCTAGATGTCGTTGAAAACAACATTTTTAGTTTTTAGTGTATGGGAGCATTAAGTCAAAGAAATGGTATTGGCTAAATTGCACTTCATAGAACTAAGTCAAATTATTGCCTCAAAATCCATTTAATTCTGACTGTTCATAAAGCTATACTAAGTATAGTGCCAAGGACCCTATATGGGTCGTACAATTATTGAAAAATCTGAGATTACCCGTCCTGGCTATACCCAACATTTTAAATATTCCATTATTATAGATAATTAGCAAATAAAAATTGCTTGTTATTATAATTTTATTTTCTAGCATATTTAAAAGCCAATTTAGCTGTCGCAGTAATTATAAGCAAAACTATGCCATATTTGTATTACTATAAGGACCAAAATCCCTTGCAGCGAACTCGGAGTCGAACGCTCAACAACAGCCTCAGTCTCCGCGCTCCGTCCGCAAAAGATTCGGTTCGGCGAGCGAGGAGACTATACTTAAGGTGAGAAAAACTAGTAATTGGTATTTTTGTTTTAGGTTTAACTTTTTTATTATTGATAGGTTCGCGCTTGACCACTGTCTCACCTGATGGTAAGTGATAATGTGGTCGACCGTGGAACATGCGTGCTTAGGAGTAACAAGAATTAATATTTTGACTTAAAGACACCTAAGAAACGAACCGAGAGGATCATTGGTAATGATGCTCTCGTCGAGTCGAAGCTTCAGAGCCTTGAGCACCGACGTCGAGCTGCTAGTTCTGTTGCGGTACATGGTGGAAATCCCACCCATGCAAAGCGTTTTGGGACATTCACACATTCATTGTACAGCTGAGGAGTGGAATTCCCTGCCGGAGTCCGTGTTTCCTGATAGCTACAACCCCCTAGGTTGTCTTTTTAAATCAAGTGGTAGTAGAATAGGTTTTTTCTAGGGAAGCGTGCTCCATCGTCGACCGCATTGTCGCTTTCCATCTGGTGCGATAATGGTTAACCCCAGGTGGTATTAGGACTACATTATTATTATTAGATTTCAAATCTTTACAACTGCTCCTTAGTAGTACTGAGATGAGCTTTGTGAATACTGTCAAATGCTTGCACTGACTAGACAGGTCCAGTCAAATCTGTGTGGTTCTTTCTTCAAAGGACCATCTCAGACAAATCTGCATGCTTCTCATGTGATTTTACCATTACATATTTATTGTATGGACTTTAAAAGAGACTTTGACCCCTGAGTTTGTTTCGGTGTTTCTTTTCAGGGTAGTCAGCTAGGAAACACCGGCCTCATCTAGTTTAAAATGACGAAAAATAAAATTGACGTGTAAAAGTGTTTTTTTAAACCTATTTGCAATATAAATATAATTTATCATTTACTATGTATGTTTATAGCAAGTGAACGGTGGTAATGACGGCGGCTGCGTGTCGGCGGCCGAGTGGGACGCGTTCAAGCAGGACATGATGCGCGAGATGAGGCAGCAACTCAACCAGATTAAAAAGGAGATACTAGACGGTATGTAGCACTTGTAGCTAAAACATTAGGGCATTACTTATGGAATCGGTGTTTTATAAAACGGTTCACTTTTAGCTGTCATAACTTCGGATCGACTTGGAATTATAAGTTTAAATAAACATTAGGTCCTTACTTATGGAATTGGTGTTTTATAAAACGATTCACTTTGAACTGCCATAACTTCGGATCGACTCGGAATTATAAGTTTAAATTAACATTAGGTCCTTAGTTACAAAATTGGCGTTTTATAAAACGGTTAACTTTGAGCTGACATAACTTCGGATCGACTTGAATTATAAGTTTAAATTAACATTAGGTCCTTAGCTATGAAATTGGAGTATTATAAAACGGTTCACTTTGAGCTGTCATAACTTCGGATCGGCATCGAATTATAAATTTTGTTAAACAAATTTTCATAACCCTACTACACTATGGCTCCAATAATGTTTGACAGTAAATTTGAGAAGTCTTCCACAGTACTTATATTTAAGCCTACATTGTGTTTATCACCAGGACAGGACCAAATAAACATTTGCATACATGTTTTTAACACAATTTTAAATAAATTTCAGCAATGAAGGCGGAGTTCGCACGCAGGTAAGGTCGCGTGGCGCGCCGAGTGAAGCTAGTCCCCGTCGCCGAATGAACAGATATTTTATTATTATACAATAATGCGACATTATGTACCGAATCACCAGTCTAGCATCGTCGAAGGTGTCTGTAGGGTCCTATGGCCCATTGCGAAGCTTCCATATGAACTACAGCACATTATATCAGTTTAGTTGTATTTAAAGTATAAGTAACTTTGCCGTTCGCAAGCTAGAATGCTGTTATTTAACAATATCGCATTTTGAGTTACGCACAAAATAAGGCCACGTTGAATTATTTTTGTATAGAAATCAAAGAGACTTAACCGTATCGTTCTTGTTTTATCTCGGAATCTGTAGATAGGTTAGGTTGAAGGTGAAAACGGGGCCCGCGGGCTTTACCGTGGCGATTTTGTCACTAGATGGTGCTGAAGTCGACATTTTTAGTTTTTAATGTATGCAATATCAAATTCACTGACTCGTAACTATAGTGCTTTAGCAAAAAAAAGCTACTTATTCATTTTGTTATCCGGCTCGAACGACCATGATCAGGATATCATGGAAGGTATATTCGAGTAATGACAAAAAATGAATAAGTAGCTTTACATTGAGGGGTCGATAGAGGGATGCGCGTGCCTCGGAAGCTGTCGGATCGAGAAGTGTCGCGCCGGCGCATTGCCCCGCTCCCGCCGCCTCAGCCGTCGGTGACGTCAGTCCGTATGCTGAACAAGTATAATCGCTATAAGTACGCACTATAGTAATTGTCATACATAGTCTGAATTAGCTAGATTTTGAGGTAATAATTTGGCTAAGTTCAATGAAGTGCCATGTCCGTTTTCTGCACTAAAATTAACTAAAAGTATTGATTTCTGCGCCATCTAACGAGGAAATTGTCACGCTCTGGCTTCTTGCTTTCACTTGCTTATTACTGTGGCATCAAAAGATAAGAACTCGCCAAATGTTAATGTCATATAACAGCACTTTAGCTTAAGGATGACAGAAGTATATGTGCTGTAGAGCTAAGGGTGCGTTTCCCGTGACGCGGAGCTGGGCGGAATACAGAGGGACAAGTGGGTTACCATGACGTTCAAAGTAAGATTGTTTCATTCTTACTTCAGTGTGGGTAAGAGACAGAGCTATACAGATTGTCTAGCGCCATCTCTTACCCACAATGGAATAAGAATAAAACAATCTTACTTTAAACGTCATGGTAACCCAGCAAACCGTGAATTAGCCAATCACAATGTAAGTGGAGCGTGGTTGAGCTGAGCGGACTTTCAAATAAAACAAATGAACACTCGGCTTCACCCGAACAGGAGTCGGTAACGAGCGGAGACCACAAAGCGGAGGGCAGGTCAAATTCACTTCATCTCACTCCATTTCGCTTATCTGCTCCACTTTAGTGGAAACGCTCCCTAAATGGATCGCTGAAATTAGATTGTTGTTGAACACTGTATTGGAGATTTACATACAGATGTTAATTTTTACTGAGAAAGTTATATAATGATTTTATTATGATATTGTACACATGACTGTACTAATTTTTGAAATGGCCTACTCAGAGGTACTTGCGCCTACCGCAGCGACCACTTCACACGACTGTACGACTCACTGGCTAAAAACAATGAACAAAATAATTTATTAATATGGATTTAATAAAATAAATAATATTGATATCATCCTATTAGGCCACTATAATTAAATACGAGGATTTCTGACATAATAAAATACTCAAATAGAAATATCACACATTCAAAATACAAGATTATTTCAAAGTTTTTAGTCAGTGTTCATAAACTGAAATACGACCTATTATTAAGGATTTTTTTTTGCGAAAGGCCTGAATTTGCGATATTATTTTTTTTTCTTATAATCAGGGGTTCATGATTTTTATTATTGACATTTTATATGAATTTAAGGTACATAAAGTGTTTACTTCTCTGTTTTTGTAAACCATCAATTTATGGGGAATATTTTTTGAATAAAATATATGTTCATAAATAAAGGCGCGGATTTTTGTGATCAAAATGACGTATTACATAATTTAGGGTCGCCCGCCAAGGGTCAGTGTGAAATGTTAAAAAAAAAACAACGATAAAACATGGCAGCACCATATTCAATGTTGCCAGTTCAAAATCGGTCTATAACGTCACTATGTATAAACGTGATTTGATATCGATTAAAAATGTTGTAAAGAATCAATCGAGTTTGAATCGATTCGCTAAGATCGCACGAATATCGAAAGCATAAAAGCAGTTGTGTTTTTTAATTTTATACTTAAATAAAATATTTATTCGGATACGTATTATGTACGTAGTGATAAGGTACGACTACGACACATGTATTAAAAGTAACTGTTTCGAGTTTTACAGGAGGTTTTTTTAAAAGATCAAAAATATATAAAAAAAACAGTACATTAAAATTATGGTACAATAACAAAAAAAAAACTATGAAGTGCAGAAGTTGTAAATTTTGTTATCAAAACGGCCATGTTTACAATTGTAATTAAAAGTTTAAAGTCATTTTAAAATGTAAACCAAAAAGTAAAACTCAAAACAAGGAGTTTTTAAATAAAATAATAATAAAAAAAAATATATAATTGTAATATCCAGTTAGCGTCAAGTTATATTAGTGTTATTCTATATTTATTGTCTCATAAGCGTACGAATATGATTACGCCATTTAGATTAGGTGACTTATATAATATACTATGCTATGGGTAAACTATTATAATAAATGTAACTAAACTGAATAGGTAATGAGCAGTCAAGAATCGACGAATAATCGTTTACATATTATCGACTAATTTATTTTTTATCTATAAGTACATCACTAGTGTAATTTAAAAAAAAAATCGAGGATTTTTTATCTATTGACGATTTATACAAAAATATTCAGTTTTGCAACTACTGTTGTCTAAAGGAATTTATAAAATGATTTATCACCCAGGAAATAAAACATAGCTAATTGTGACGCAGAAAAAACAATATTTGTCCCTTCACAATGATACAATATGGGCATTGACTCACATTTCTAGTATTCTCAGTGGTAATTATAGAAATAACCGATAGTTAAACTAGTGCGATTCACCATCAACGACTGCATCACTGCTGACCAACATGTGGGATCGCAGTCAAGCACTAGTTTATATAATAAAAATAAAAAATATATCACACAATTCTGGTTAAGCAGATTCGCAACAATTTTGCTCGAAAAAGTTCCAAAATTCAAGTTCTATTAACAAGTAAGAAAAAGACAGATCTTAGAGTATCCCTTACTCGTTTGTTTAAAAAAATAACATACATGCCAAGTGCAGACGAATTAGGAGTATTCAAGGCTAGAATAAATAGGCTCTTAATAAAGTAGTGCGCTTCACCATCAACGATTCCATCACTGCTTACCATCAGGTGGGATCGCAGTCAAGCACTAATTAATATAATTAAAAAATCACACACGCAATAGCCTCGTCGAGATTACATTTTATCACGATCAAATCATATAAATCTAATAATTATATCGGCGCGTAATAAAAACGAATTTTCCAAAATATAAAACATACTGATCAAAAAGAAGACAAGACGCAAAATTATTGCGAATCTGGACCTTAAAATTAAATACTAGGATAGCACGCAAAATTTAATTTTTCTTAAGTTTTTTTTTTTGCATTTCGTAGGTCAGTGTTGGGGTCTATGTTCATTAAAATGTGATTTGTGACCATAACAATGGCTTTACTGAGTCATGAACATCATTAACATCATCAATACAACCGCACGAAAACACCGTTTCCAAAATAAGATTAAATTTTCAATAACCATTTTTTTGAGTTATGTCTCTTTTTGATTAAGTGTACGATAGAGCCACTGACATTAAATTGCAAAATACCAAAAAAAAACATAAGAAAATTTCAATTTTGCAGTCTACCCTCCCGTTTTACCTTAAACATAATAACTGTTCATTACCTTAAGAATAATCCCGGGTATACTATAACACTCGAAAAATCGACACCCTTAACATTTTCCATTAGAACGTCTTCCATAAAACATAAGTTTTTAACCCCATCTAATTCATATTTTTATAGTGGCAACTTTTAGCTTCTATATTCATGCATCGAGTCTTGTCTTTTGGTTCCGGTTTCAGGATTTACAAGATGCCAAATATCCCATATTTACATCCGACCTTTTAAAACGTAATATCATGAAGTTGGATGTAATATCTTGGAAAATACATAAGTACCTATACTCCATTCCATATAAGTTTAGACATTTAAACAAACCGTTTTTTACTGTCTGTTCAACCGATTTTCACTTCTATTCAGTAGGCATAAGGATGGCATAAAAAGCAAAAAAACTGGGCACGTGCGAGTCGGACTCGCGCACTGAGGGTTCCGTACAAACTTGAAAGGTTTGATGAAAAAAAAAATGTTGAGTTTCAGTTCTAATCAGAATACATCTACATACCAAGTACAACAGTATAGTTCTTATAGTTTCGGAAAAAAGTGACTGTGACATGCGGACGGACAGACAGACAAGACGAATCTATAAGGGTTCCGTTTTTTGCCATTTGGCTACGGAACACTAAAAAGTGGTTAACCACCATTTATTACGAACGATACAACGTATTAAAATACAAAATCGGTTGAACGAACAGTAAAAAAGGGTTGTTTATATGTCTAATCATATTTCTAATGGAGTATAGAACTCCCAAATGAATACCGTAAATGATCTATGTAATTTAAATAATTATTTTGGCTTTTAACATATCCTATAGGTACCAAGCAACTTTCACACAGCCAAGCAAAGGCTTTTCAGTAATAAAATACACGAACATAGATCATCAAGCTTGCTCAACGGTATTCAGACCTATTAACAGTGGCGTAGCTAGGCGTGGGCGAAGCGGCCCCTCGCATCTAAACGGGCCTCGCGCCGCCAGCCGCTGTCTAATTATCGAATTTATGAAAGAAAAAGGCCTTGCTGATGCACCTTCGGCCACGTCTACGCTTCTGCCTATTAGCTACAAATTTTCTTCTGATTTTTCCTGTTCTGATATGAAGGAAAATGTCAACGAAAGTATTTTCTAAAACGTATGACATTTATGCAACAACATAATATAGATTTTTCGTCTCGTCAGGCTAGTAAGTTTTCAACTTTCATAAATAACTCAAGCCAAAACTGTTCACGGACGCGTAGCTTCATAGACGCATATACGTAATTATTCGCTTGGTGTACGCCTGCGTGAAGCTTACATACAAAACTATGAAACTCTGTAGACGAAGCGGTAGCATTGTGTCATCGTGTCGCGTCTATGAAGCTACGCGTCCGAGAAGCTACGCGTCCGTGGACAGTAGGCCTTTATCAATTTTTTTTTCAGACTTATCTGTCCGTTGCTGTCAGATCACTGAATGCTTCCATTTTTGCTATTCTATACATAGCTATCTCTATCCAACTTGCTAAGACATTCCTAACGACAATATTATAAACAAATCGTTATTTTTTTTACTACATTGATGCTGTTTATAGCTGTTAGTGCAAAGAAGGTAGAAAATGTCATGGACGTAAACCCAAGCCATAAAAAGATTTACGATTTCCTTAAAGTCCAAATAGGTTTTTACATATTCACACGTTAATAAATGAGAGGGTTACATTAACTTGCGAAAGAGGTATATTTCTCTTCACAGAAAAGTAAATAAAACTTCTATAAACTATTTTTAGCTTTTTAAACGCCAAATACGGCAAAAACTCTCGCGTTTAATCCACCAGGGTCGCACATCCACGACCTAATATTCCAACTCGTCAGCTCTTCTGTCACCTATGGAGATTGAAGAGCCAAACGAGATGGAGTACCCAGTCACCAATACACGACCCTGGCGAATAGGACACGAAAACATTTGTTGGACCAATCTGACGCAAGCGGTTAAATTGGATAAACGAGATCAACTATTTTGAGGTCAGCTTTTAGTCTACAACCAGATGCATCTCAATACTATTATTTTACATGGAATTATCATAAAAAGATCTAACTAAGAGACAAATTGCTCCCTTTGCACTGACAGCATCGCAAAAAGCTTCATTATTTTTAAGCTTCGACTGAACTATTGCCATTCCTTTCTTAAAAGACAATCTTTTGCACGATATCTTTTCTACAAAACTTTTATCTTTTTCAAAGAATATCTAATGCAGATTCGAATACAGAGACACAGTGTTAGCGTTCAGAATTGTGAAATATAAGGATCGATATAGATTTATAGTACAGAGAAACTTCTATTAAAACGAGTATAAACAACTTTTAGTATAGAATCAGCTCTGATATACAAAAATAATTGGTTCGCATAACAAGACAGAATAAAAGGAAGAACTGCAGTGACCTAAACTGAACTTTTGTAGGGATGACTAAAAGAAGACTGTCAAAGGTCTTCAAATTACAAGGCTAACACGTTCCTGCGTGATTGCCGTGAAAGTAGATGGTCATCTACGGACTCCGAAGCCTCTAAAAATGTAGTAATAGAGTCCTTGTGTCAGGTCTCGCCCGGGGAAGTACTACCACCATGCCTGTTTCGACTGCTAAGCAGCATTGCTGTGTTTCAGTTCAAAGGGCATGGGTACCGGTTTTATTACAGACACACGAGATATATCAACTTTGTCTCAAAGGATGTTACTTTAGTCAATTTACCAAAATCAATGTTATGTTGTCAATGTTATGTTGTCAACGTTATGTTGTCAATGTGATGTTGTCAATGTTATATTGTTAACGTTATGTTGTCAATGTGATGTCAACGTTATGTTGTCAATGTTATGTTGTTAACGTAATGTTGTCAACGTTATGTTGTCAATGTTATGTAGTTAACATTATGTTGTCAACTTTATGTTGTAAATGTTATGTTGTCGATGTTATGTTGTCAACGTTACGTTGTCAATGTCACTCAATAACATTGATTGACGTCGATATATTGAGTACGGTAATATCTTAATAAATGGAAGACCTGCAGTGCTACCTCGAGATCTTAACGCGATCCATTTCATGCTCTAAACTGAACTTTTAAAGGGATGACTAAAAAAGACTGTCAATGATCTTCAAATTACAAGGCTAGCACGTTCCTGCGTGCTTGCCGTAAAAGTAGATGATTATCCACGGATTCTTACAAGGCTAACACGTTCCTGCGTGTTTGCCGTAAATTAGATGATCATCCATGGATACCGAAGCTTCTAAATAAAGTAGTAGTAGAGTCCTTGTGTCAGGTCTCGCCCGGGGAAGTACTACCACCATGCCTATTTCGACTGCTGATCAGCATTGCTGTGTTTCAGTTCGAAGGGCACGGGTGCCGGCTTAATTACAGACACACGAGACATATCATCTTTGTCTCAAAGGATGTTACTTTAGTCAATTTACCAAAATCAATGTTATGTTGTCAATGTAATATTGATTGACGTCGATACATTGAGTACGGTAACATCTAAAGAGTTGGCAACGCAACAACAAACCCCTGTGTTGCAGCTGATTTCCAATAGCTGTGACCATTTACTAAAAGGCGGAAGTAGTGTTGTCAGCGTGCCAACGGATCGTACTGTGATAATAGAACATAGTGTCATCTTAAGTGTCGAACCTTCCATCAATCGTTCCCGCTTGTCACAGTTAAAAACTTGAGCCCTTTTAGAGCTTCAAAATCTCGGCATAAATCTTTTTAGAATAGCATTTCAGCTGCTGTATTTAGGCTATTATTATTATTATTATACAACTTTATTGCACACCTTAACTTATTATTATTGAATTGCAAGATCTTAATGAAAGTAATTTTTTTTTAATAGCTTCCTATCAGCTGTACATAAGCTCTTTTAGAATTGCATCGTTTACATCACAACAAAAAGTAATTTCAATACACTTACTCGCAAACCCAGCTTAGACACGCAATTTACGGTTTTTGGTTTTTCGCCCTAGCGACGATTTATTTATCGTATCAGGATGAACGCAGCGCTAACTCCACGAGCGCGCGTCAACTCCCTTTTATTTATATCTTCGTAAGTGAATTGAAAAACGTGGAAATTTGTAACTGAAGCAATTGGCTCCATAGCACCCTTGCCTACGTTTTGGGCGAATTCCGCCTCAGTCGCGATGACAAACCTTTTTCCACTTGTATCAATATGTAATATTTCGGAATAGCTCCCCATCAGCTGTATATAAACCCTTTAAAAATGGTTTTTTTTTTTTCGAAATTTAAATATTTTTGATTAGTACCATAGTAGGTTTTAGCTGCATCAGTATTTTCGCGATGTCTGTCCAACTCATTCATCATCAGTTGTAGGTTAATGCAGTTAATGCATTTGAGGACGCTTACTATAAATATAAGTTCACCATACATCAGAGTTTAGCCCCCACCCATCGCTAGAAACAGAAATTGGTCGATACCAAAAGTATTTCGCTTCCAACATCCATATACTGACTCCAACTTACGCCAGCATTGGCTCAAAAGTTGGTACGGTTGACTACAAATTATTTCGTCAATCTCAGACTAGACCAACCGTTTGGTCCAGTTGGAGCCAGGGTGTGACATCTCTCTGTACACATACTGTTCCAAATTCATCATAACTAGTATATAGCTACAGAGTACAAACCAATCATATCAGGCTTCAGGCTTTCAGTAATTTTTTTTCATTAACGTCATCAAAAAATGTCTACACTAGGAGTTAAGATAAATCATCTATATGAGGAAAATGGTGCTTTTTAAGAATCTGGAAGGTTGGATATCTCTTTAACCGCCTACATCGGATACATCCGACACCTTCCACGACCAAATACTCCAATCTCGTCAGCTCTTCTGTCACCTATGGGGATTGTAGAGCTAAACGAGATGGAGTACCCAGTCGCAAACACAGGACCCTGGCGAATAGGACGTGAAAACCCTCGTCGGACATATAGGACCCGGTCGGTTAAAGATTTATAGAGAAATTGATGCCCGATATCCTACTTATTACCATCAGTATCACATATATATATATATACCACAGTGTCTCAAGACGAAAGTCTATGACCAGTGCGTGTTGCCAGTGATGACATATGGTTCCGAAACGTGGTCGCTTACAATGGGCCTCATCAGAAGGCTCAAAGTCACCCAAAGGGCAATGGAAAGGGCTATGCTCGGAGTTTCCTTGCGTGATCGAATCAGAAATGAAGATATCCGCAGGAGAACCAAGGTGGCCGACATAGCACGAAAAATCGCCAAACTTAAGTGGCAATGGGCAGGGCACATTGCTCGCAGAACGGATGGCCGTTGGGGCCGAATGGTTCTGGTGTGGCGACCACGTACCGGAAGACGCAGTGTTGGAAGGTCTCCTACAAAGTGGACCGATGACCTGGTGAAGATTGCAGGAATCCGATGGATGCGAGACGCGCAAGACCGTTCGTTGTGGCGACATTTGGGGGAGGCCTATGTCCAGCAGTGGACATCTATCGGCTGAAATGATGAATGATGACCATCAGTAAGCTGGGAATATCTGCTTGTCTTCAGCGTAAGCCTCAGGAAATGATTGTCGCTTAATTTGTATGGCAAAACTGATCTCATCGTTGTGCCGACAGAAAGCGGGTGGCCGGTATTGCTGAACACATTTATGCAACTATCGCGAAAATGATCATTTTCTATTGGGACGATGTCTCAGGAATTCACATCTGACCATCTATTACCATAGTTTTCAAAAACAAAAGGCTCCTAAGCATATTTCTAAATCCTGCCTTTCCAAAGCACCATTTGGGGGATGCCAATCATCCTCCCTATCCGTGGGGGGACGGAATAGAATACTAATCTCCCCCGTCACCGGGAAAGCGAATCGTAAGAGGCGATGAACCCGGCCTAGAGGTGGTAGAGGCTTGAATGTCGTGCTTTATTGAAAGCACCTCAATCCTGCCTCGACTGGGTCAGCACCACCCTCTTGCTTGAGTCTGTGGAATCTTCCCTGAAGGCAAGAGAACTGGCTGACTTCAAATACGTTTTATTAAATTTCTGTTCCGAAATGTTGGTGAAACCATTTCACCTCCAGAGCGGCATCAACTAAGTTGGTCAGCCGGAGGGAAATATTTCGGAACAAAAATTTTACACGTATTTGAAGATTATGTTGGTTGCCAGTCACTTTTTTGTACAGTCATCCTTTTTTAGAATAGGCTTGCATCTGTTCTGATTACGTTGCGAATTAGCAGTTCTCTGTACTTCAGTCAAGTCTAGGTCAATAGGACATAGTTGTAGTTATATTATTTAGCTCAAAGATTGATGGCAGTCTTTTTGCTTGTCCCAGCTACCAGCTTGTAAGCACCCATCCTGTTACGTGGTTGCTTCCTAGCAGTTGGCACTCCCAGTCTTCTGGGGCGCATTTGAGGCGGTGGGATGACGTGACACTCAACCCAGCACCCCCAAAAGACTGCTGGGATACTGGTTACTTTTTGCACCATTAGCCTATGATCATCTCATTTGTAAATACCATTGTCTGCGCGGCTTCAACTTCCGTAAAAGAAGTCTGCAGATTTCATTTAACCTTCAGCAACGATTTTTAGAAGATGACAGGTATCTTTTAAAAATCGATACTAGGGTTCGTGCTGTACATAGTCCTTTTGTAAATAAACCAGTAGGCGTATCAATTGCGACGATGTTGAGTTTATACTTTCCCTGGATATGGTCGCGTTGGTATGTGGAACCCCCTGTCTGCGCGGGGCTTATATCCGAGGTAAATGTCCAAAGAGTTTCTTTGAAATTCAGTTCTCGGATTGGAAAAGTGTAAGGCCTACTTTCCACGGACGCGTAGCTTCATAGACGCGTATTCGTCACAAGCTTCTTGTACGCGTATACAAACAAAATTATAAAATTCTGTCGACGAACGACACGATGACATGACGCCGCCGCTTCGTCGACAGAGTTTAATAGTTTGGTATGTAAGCTACGAGCTGGCGTACTCCAAGCGTATAATGACGAATACGCGTCTATGAAGCTACGCGTCCGCGGACAGTACGCATAAGACATTTTGGACATTTTCAACTCGAGAAGTCTTAGCTGTGTCTCTGTAGTACGAATCAAGCTGTCTTTGATTATCTTCCACTTCCATTTGGACTTTTTACTATCATTCGTTTTGCCATTAAATTGGTTTGCAAAATTACGTTTGGGTCTTATAGATTTGGTTGCTCATACAAATCTGAGATCAAACGAAACAAAAAAAAATGGTGAAAAGTATGAACTCGAAATTGGAATCTCCGTCTCCAAAACGAATTATTACTATTTTCCATTTTTTTTTTTTAAGTACTTTTTAACACTGTTTTCAAAATAGTATATTTTTACAAAGTTTCCTTCTTCAATATTATTTTCTATTTATAACGTGCTATAGAGGGATTCGAAGGACTTGGCACGATATTGCTAAAGGCAAGTCCTCGTCGCATGCCATTAATATTAATTTCCTTCTGTCGATTTATTTTAATGTTGGCAATACTACGAATATTCTGTCACTAAGACACTGTTCCCGTGTCTGTATACTGTGTGACTCACCAAAAAATGAAGAATATTGATCATCCGTTCACTATCCATAGAGTATTCGTGGTAACAATATACCAATATCATTTTTCTAGAACTACTTCTACGCATAACTGCGACCTAAGATCTTCTAAAACTTTGAACAATGAATTGTTATACTGTATCAGTTACTCTGTGGTTAGAGTGAGTAGCTTTTATATTATTGCACGGTCAAATGACGTCACAGGACTTGCCGCGCGTAAACAATCTTGTTTTAAAAAACACCTGTCGTAGGTGTGACGTTTTTTTACTGAGCAACATTATAAAAGTGCTGTCGTCTTGCAAGTTTTAATAGTTTACCACAGAACAATTTGCATTAACAATTGGGTATATTCCGTGTTTGACGATATCGGTCGATCACGCTTAGATTAATTCCCAAAGAAGAATGTTTCATGACTATGTCAGATGACGAACGTCAACCAAATACATTGTCTTTAGGGAATTATCTAAGCAGTAATAAAGTAGAATTTTGATTGGCAAATATTTTCATTTACGGCAGTATAGCCAAAGTTTTAAAAATGGCGCTGTGGCAAATCTAAAGTTTGCGAAATGGCAAAAGTGTTGCCAACATGCCAGCCCTTCTTTAGTTCAGTCCCGACTTACTTTGACGTAAAATTTTCTAATCTCCTATACATTTGATTTGACGACTTTGTTTTGTGTAAAAAAAAAAAAACAAAAAATAAAAACAAGGCTTTTTTATTTTTTGACAGATGACAAAGTTTATCAAATTAAATTTATGAAAGTTTTCTAGCAAGCGATTACTGTGATTTAGGAGTAAAAAAGTCTACGTTTAGTAGGATCATTCGCTGAGTATGATTTACAATAAGAGAAGCGAAATCCTCAAACACAGTAGCGCCGTTGACAGAAGAATTTGACAAGAGAGCAAAAAAAGCGGGAAAACTTACGTCAAACATTTTGTTTTATTATTTGATTGTCACTCGCCCAAGACCGACTACAATCGGCCTATTGTATAAAACAGTGGTATGTTTTATACAATAGGCCGATTGTACTACATAAACTTATAATATTCGAACAGCCAGTTTTTGAATGTTTTACGTAGGTGTAAAATCCCTTTTTGGGATAACTTAAGCATTAGGACAGCTCGCTTTTGCGTGTGCTGCAGTCGCCTACAGTGGAACCTGATAAATATATAAAGAACCCCCTTTTATGTAATAAAAAATACTGTCCTTTTAACACAATGTAAAAAGTCTCTTCACACTATGACAAGCAAATATAAAGAATTGCAATACATTGAATTTGAGTTGAAAACTGGTGCTCAAATCATGTATTTTATTTAATTCCATTTTTTAATTTTTGACTGACGTCGCATTTACGATAGAGAAATATTTTTATTTAGATTTTGTTTTTCGCCCAAAATATAATGATACCCTAAAAAAACGTACATTAAAAATTTGTAGTGATATATTATTGTAATAAGTAAGGCTAAGTATTAAAATGTTTAAAATAAACTAACCAAATTTTAGTTGGGTTACTAATTTAATTATATTATTGGTCTCAGTTATGTCAAAGATAGAAAAAAAGAATGTATGCCATGTAGGAATGCTGAAGTGTTGAATAGCGCATGGACTCCGTTTAATTTAGATATTATCTAGGAGTGTTTGTGATTATTTGAAATATATAAACCAGTTCTGTGAGAACTGGCCGATATTTTAGTCGATTTTCTAATTCATGCTCTAGTTTTGAAGTTATTTTTAGCTTAGTTTAATATGAATCGTAAAATCTTATAAGAAAATATCTTATTTAAATTTAGAATGAATAGTTGAATACCTATCTAGGCGAATAACTAAGAAATTAATAACTTCATCCGAAAATGTATCATTTCAAACAATAGTGTTGAGCACTACCCTTTAGAAAATCGACTATTTAGAGAATTATCCAGTATTTTTGTTTATAATAAACTTAAATTCATATTTTTGTTAGTAATTTTTTGTGGTGCATTAATAATGATAGAGGAATTAGCTGTAAGGTGTGAAAAATATAATATAATAGAGAATGCAACATATCAGTGTCACATTGTAAGTAGTGTTGCCACATAATAAAAATAAGTCTCGAGTTTGTGGATTTGACCTATGCCCAAGTTATACATTATTTTTAAATTATGTTTTATTAAAAACGATTTCTAAAATTTTGTAGTAAGAATCACTGAATGACTGAATAGTTTTACTTTCACTAAGATAATGCGAAAGAGAAAAAAAGACATGATTAGGTAAAGGCCTAGGCACTGTAGTTTGATAATAAAAAAAAAAATACATTATAATATTAGGAAAGAAGAAAATTTCATTTTGTTTTTCTATTGCATTTTCTATCGTATATTTTTCACATCTTATAGACTGTATATTGAAAGGATTCTGTGTAATTTATTGTGAGACATAATCTCTCATGTATCTTATATATTGTCGCTAGAAATAGGTTACCATAACGTATTGTACTGTATGTATCTATGTTTCAAGTCACATAGTGTAAATAGAATTTTTTGGTAACAAATTATATTTTTTTTTGTGATCGTATTTTTTTCTTTTTATTTCTATCCTTTTTCTTTCTTTCTTATTGTTAGTCGATTTTTAATCGGATATATTAATCGATATATTACAACAGGAATATAATAGGCCTGATGATATTTTAAGTAATTTTTTTAACGGCACAAGCTCATCATACGGTGCTGTGTTAAGAAATGGTAGGTCTATGATTCATCATCAATGTCTGTGTATTTGTTCGTTTCTCCTGACACTGCCATCCGTAAATAAAATTAACCCTTTAACTGCCTACGTCGGGTATATCCGACAAACACTCGGCAGGGTCGCACATTCACGACCAAATAATCCTTCTCGTCAGATCGTCTGTCACCTATGCGGATTGAAGAGCTAAACGAGATGGAGTACCCAGTCGCAAACACACGACTCTTGCGAAGAGGACGCGAAAACACTCGTCGGAGAAATCCGACGCCGGTTAAAGGGTTAAAAAAAACTGCGACATAGACAGCACTGAATTTATCAATCATTTGGCTGATATTTTATACAAAAAAAAAAAACGACTTTTTATATAATTATCTTTTAGCTAAGCTTCTGTCTAGTTAGTTTTGCACTTTTTGATAAAGTATTTTTTTTCTAACAGTACCTTTTTAAAAACTTAGTGA
Organism: Mythimna pallens; assembly: GCA_961205895.1. Classification (NCBI taxonomy): domain Eukaryota; kingdom Metazoa; phylum Arthropoda; class Insecta; order Lepidoptera; family Noctuidae; genus Mythimna; species Mythimna pallens. The sequence continues at coordinate 12,951,614 of OY540849.1, read as the reverse complement.
ATTTAATCGTAAGTACCTAAGCGTCGATTGTTGTCAAGGCATATAAAGGTATATAATTATTAAATAAGTATTGTAAGAGTATGGAAAGACGATGTGCGATGAAATAGCTTGTTGTAATGTACATATACGCTGGCGTCAATAAACGGATAAATCAATTATTGTGATCGTTTTTATTGTGAGTTTTCGAGTTTTTGGTTATTTTTTTATTTAACCTATACCTAATAATATAAAAATTTTACCTTAAAATAAAATTTGTATTATGTTTCCTAAGACGTCCGAAGTCCACTATGAGAGAGTACATCGTCTTTTTCCACGTTTATTCGCTAGATAGTCCTACTTTCGCTACGTAAATCGACCTCAGCGCCACCCGTGGCCGCGCCTGGAACTAACTAACAGCGCAGAGCAAGCCACCATTCTTTTACCATTGTTCGGCTCATAATGATAATATAAAAATTTTACCTTAAAATAAAATTTGTATTATGTTTCCTAAGACGTCCGAAGTCCATTATGAGAGTACATCGTCTTTTTCCACGTTTATTCGCTAGACAGTCCTACTTCCGCTACGTAAATCGACCTCAGCGCCACCCGTGGCCGCACCTGGAACTAACTAACAGCGCAGAGCAAGCCACCATTCCTTTATCATTGTTCGGCTCATAATGATAATAATTGATATACACCAGGAAGAAATTATTTGGACTTCGGACGTCTTAGGAAACATAATACAAATTTTATTTTAAGGTAAAATTTTTATATTATGTGTTCCGTTTGACGTCCGAAGTCCATTATGAGAGATCTGTTTGTTATCTCCTGGTGGCTTGCTTAGTAAAACGCAACAATGTGAACGATATTCCTATAATTGTATAAGAAAGAATATAGGACACAAAAGAAATCAGCATTGCTTAGTTATCTATAGTAAAACTGATTTCGTTCTATTAATGAAATCGGCGTTTAACAGGACTGCATTGATATTTCGTAAAAGTTTGTTACTGCACAAGTTAAAAAATAGACTTTAGTTTGAATATGTATATTAATGGGCTACGTAACAGTTACGTGATGAAATTGCTGACCCACATTGGTAAGTACCGGAAACAGTGTATATTCCGAAAATAGTGTTTTATCTACTAGTAGTACTAGTTGTTTGACGAGACTCGGTTGTAGTAGTCCGCGTAACTCGTCTGCAAACTGTGTCGGATCCCTTGAACCTCTCCCAAGACGATTACTGTAACTACGTACGGCAAGCAACCTTCCCCGGAAGGTGATGAAGGTCGCAAAGTTGAGATACCCTCAGAAGCTCGGTCTGCTTGAGGGATCAACTGCCGGCTGCTAAGCAAACCGCTGTAGCTACGTACGGCAAGCAATCTTCCCCGGAGAGTGATGAAGGTCGCAAATTGAGATACCCTAAGAGGCTTGGCCTGCTTGTGGGATCAACTGCCGGCTGCTAAGCGAATCTACAAACATGGTCTTCCTTCTTCTTGATGTTGGATTGCGTGTCCTAAATTTTCTGAAAACCTACACAAGTCATGTATGACAATGCAACTTTCCTGAAGGGTGATGAAGGTCACTAAGTTGACATAGGTACTTTAAAAAGGTGTTGCACTTGTTTGTGAAACTGCCAACTGCTTCGCGAATCAATAGGCTCTGATGGAGAATGAGGTAAACCCTTAACAGTTAGTTCGAGTGTCACAATCTTCAGGAATTACATACAAGGTTCGATGCAACCTTCCCAAGGGGTGATGACAGTTACAAAGTAAATATACCCTTTGAGGCGTTGCGCCTGCTTGAGGGTTCGACTGCCACAGCTACTAAGAAAGTCAATAGGTATTGACAGATAATATGAAGTTTTGACTGGAGGCAAATTCTTGGAGCTGGATAACGTCAATTTCCAGAAACTAAATGGAAGCTACGACAATGCAACCTTCGCCAGGGGGTGATGAAGGTCACAAAGTAAATATACTCTTTGAGGCGTTGCGCCTGTTTGAGGGTCCGACTGTACGCTACGAAAGTCAAAATGTCAATACAGATAATTCAAAGTTTTGTTTGGAGGCAAACTCCTGCGAGCTACGGCGTTGCAACCTTCCCCAAATGATGATGAAGGTCATAAAGTAGAGATACCCATCACATACAATCACAGATACACATCACAGATAATCCATCTGCCCGCTGCTAAGAAAGTCACTAACGATTTTTAAAAACTTTGGATGCTTATACATATATGGCAACCAGACTTGTAGAGCTACATCAGGCCCGTGCCACGCGATGCCAGCCGAGGCGACGCTACGTACTTAGTAGTAGTCGAGAAGTACTACAACTTCTTTATTTAAAAAGTTTAAAGATCGAATAAAATGTCGTTTTAAAAATTTTGGCAGGTACTCCGAAAAAAAAAAAATTCAAAAACTTTGTTCAAATAAATTGTCCAAAGATTCAATATCCTCATCCAATTCCTGCATTGTATATGTCGGAAAGGCAAGATATTACCCTTCATTCTAACCCAAAGAGTCAACTGTTTTCATTGAAGCTATATGATGATGATATATGAACCTCGAAAAATACGAATTGCTCGCACATTTGCAGGCGCCATACTCGAACAAGGAACATTCGGTCAAAATAAAGTAGTAAAATGACTTACCAGACATTGTACTTCAAACCTATTTTGTGATCGGGTCCGGCGCCGTTTAACGGAGGCTTCATCATCTTCATTCGAACTTGAATTCAAATCTGATGAACTTGACTCAATAGACGCATTCACGCGTACATTAACACTTCTACATAACTGAGCCGAGTAGTAATTAATGATTACTGACTACTTAAACGCCCACGAAGTTGTTAACGGTCGTCCATTATAAAAACGAACGAAATACTTTTACGAAACGGAAAAATAAAAACGGTAACTTTCTACTTTATTCTCGAAAGTTAAAACATTTTAAAAAAATGCGAGGTTTGTGTGTTTTGTAAATTCAAAATCTAGCGACATGCGCGCGGTATGAAAAACGCCGCAACTATGCTAAAGGAATGGTGGCTTGCTCTGCGCTGTTAGTTAGTTCCAGGTGCGGCCACGGGTGGCGCTGAGGTCGATTTACGTATCGGAAGTAGGACTGTCTAGCGAATAAACGTGGAAAAAGACGATGTACTCTCTCATAATGGACTTTGGACGTCAAACGGAACACATAATATAAAAATCTCGCGTCAGTAATTTTTTTTTTAAGTCCTCTCAAATAACGTGCTTGACCGTTTTTTTATGATTTTTTTGTTGTTGTATGTTTGATAGGTCTAAGAATAGGTCGTAGGCTATTTTTTACCCTCCAGCTCCCATCTTCCACTTTTACTTTAATAATTTTATATGCCACAACTAAGTTTATTGGGTCAGCTATACCCTATTCAGGAAGCTGTGAGACAAAGGTACACAAACCATTATATAATACTACTAAATTATAGACCACATAAAATGTGACTTTTGTCATCGGGCGGGTTATAGTCCATCTTTTTCACTTTTGATCAACTTGTTGATATGAGAGTGCCGCTTTCAGATATTTTCGTTGAATTCTTGTGAAGAAAAAGCGTGCAAAGAAAACGACAATGCATTCAACAGAAAAGGAGACTGTTATTAATGTATATAACTACCCTACATGTTTTCTTTGTTTACATTTTGTCTCATGCCCAGATGAATAGGGTATAGGTATATTATAATAATCTGGTACCGATCATTATCGAAATATAGTGCTTACGCATGTGCGTCCGATGAGACGGCAATCTGACACTCGCAGAACAAGATCAGGCGTATGACCAACGGCGCCATAATTTTCAAACTCCGGAAAGCTACAGAATAATTCCTAATGAAAAAAACTAATATTATTTTAGGTGCGACCCAGAAATTGAACTCAAGACCAACGAGGATGGCTACGGCATTGATTAATACAAAAGTATGAAGGAAAACAACTGAAGCAGGCCTTAAAATTAACTGTGATGTGTGAGGATTGGATCTATACAATACACTGACTACGAATATAAACTTTGTTTTCATGTTTGCAAGGCTCATATTTTTACGAAACGCTATCTTACTCTCGCTTTTATGAAACTGGATATACAGCATAAGAATAAGAGTCATATTTGTATGAATCACTATCTTTACTATAAAGAGTGTTTGCTATAAAAGTGTAAAGGTAGAACTACACTGCGCGCACGTGTGCCTCGTACCTACGTCTGGGCGCGTCAGTCTCCATACATTTTATCTGGCAACTAGACTTTTAGAGCTACATTAGATCCACGCCAAGCGACGCAACTCTACGTAAAAGTCAGACGTGAACTTTCTGTCTTGTAATACTTCTGATGTCATACCAGAAGTACGACATTTCTATACCTACTAAGATCCCAGAGCTGTCTGACATAACTTATTTTCACATGGATGAAACTTTAGGTTCTCAGTAGCGTCTCATGTGCTTTGAATACCTGTCTACTTGTGGAGCCCCTGAGCAGGTACCAGGTGAGAAAGGGAACTAAAAATAACGAGTTACTTAACTTAATTTTTTGTGGCTGATTTTTATATATGTTTTGTAGAATATTTATTTTAAAGTAGTATCATAAGTGTCAGACACTTTCCATGGACCAAATCTTCTGTTAGACGCTTTAAAGCTCCACAAAAAGTAAATAAACTTTACTTGTTTTTACATGTCTGATTTTTAAATATTTAATTACAAAGTTATATTTCATTAGCCAGACAAATTGTATTGATCGATTCTTCGATTAATTGATCTCAGATCGCCATACCCTAATTACCGTGCTCAACATATGTGCACTTCTCTCGTTTCTCATCTCTTATTTTCATAGGTATTCCGTTGGGACAGCATTTTGATTCGAACGGGGAAAGAGATCAGACGCAAGACCAACGGTTCCAACCGCGCAAGTTACAATTAGGGCTATATTTCACCGGGACAACATGGCTGTGCGACCAGTTGCACCGCTGTCCGTAAGCTACCAAACTAGACACCAGAGTCGCTACACCACACTGAGACAGTATCAAAATGGACCTTAAGTGCACGCGTCCGAGTTGGTCGCGCCGCCAAATTAGTTGCGCAACCAAACGGACACCAGGTGAGTAACTCTGTATAGAGCTGTATACATTTTGTTAGTAGCGGCGACTGGTCGCGCCGCCATGGTGTCCCGGTGAAATATAGCCCACAGACCACAGATAGCCCTTAGGGTGTCAAGTGCCAACATTTTAACTAGTTGTAGGGTTGTCAATTTACAGTACTCTTATATATTGTACTTTATTTTGCGGAGGAGTGCCTACATATGTTATAACATACGAACACGCGTACCTACTCTCTTGTACGCTAAAATACTCTACTTGGGCCTGTTGTCCACGGGCGCGTAGCATCATAGACGCATTTTCTTCATTATAAGCTTTGTGTACGCCTACGTGAAGCTTATGAAACTCTGTCGTTGAAACTTTTAGAAATTCTGCGTCCTTCATGCTGAACACGGAGGCACCATCCATCCTGACGTTAGAATGGCTGGTCACAAAACTATTCATATTTGTCTGAATATATCATATGTAGCAATTATTGAAGAAATGTAGCAAATATAAGCAATTGGGTAGCAATTCTTGAATATACTTTCAGAGCCGCTGGCCATAGGCAACCAGCCATTCTGACGCTGACAATTTCCCTACCACGCCGTCTCTTCCTCATACCAATATTTAAAATGCTAATTGCTGCATAACCAACTTTGATGCTGTTTAGAAAAATGATTCCTTTTTAACCGACTTCAAAAAGGAGGAGGTTATATGTTCGGTTGAATGTAAGTTGTTTTTTTATGTATGTTCACCGACTTCTCGGTCAATTGTGGACCGATTTTGAAAAGTTTTGAAAGGTTATGCTTCCGACTTGGTCCCATAGAAATATTGTTATGATCTGATTATGCACTTCGAAGATATGGAACAGAACTCCTCATAGGATCACAGCAGAACCGTCGTAACAAGTAAAATTGCTTTGTTTATACAGTTTGTGTAGTCGATGACTGACTGAAAGTGGAGGGGGAATATATCGAACTGATCTGATGAAGCCTGAAGTTAGGCACCGGAACTCTGTAATAAATTAATGTAATCTAACCGTGTTTGGGATTATTAGAATTGTCATGAGATGCACTCTGGCTATAAGGTATTTAAATTTGGCTGAGGGGTACTTTTTAGTGGTGGTATCATAACTAAAAAGTGTAAAATAAAAAACTTTTCGAAAAAAAAAATATAACCGACTTCAAAGTAAAATAAAAACACTGAAAAGTGCAAAATAACTTTAATTCGGAAGTCGGTGTTAAATAACGAAGAGACAAAACTATTATAGAAACACCGACTTCCGAATTAAAGTTATTTTGCACTTTTCAGTGTTTTTATTTTACTTTGAAGTCGGTTATATTTTTTTTTCGAAAAGTTTTTTTTAATTAGTGTTATTTATTGTCAAATACAGGAAAGTTCCCGAGCCAAACAACCAAATGAAAAAAAGGCATTTTATTAAAAAAGAGGAAAAATAAAATTACATAGAACACATAGCGCAACATTTATAAATAATAATAATAATAATAGTATATTTTATACGGATCCACATAAAACATTATGCGTTAACAATCTTAGTATACAAAGATACACTTATGGTTTGTCATGTATTAATTAATATGAACCTTCCTTTAAACTTAAAAAAAAACATTTTTGCTACAAATATTATGTACTGTGGGCTCTAAAGAAAAACACTACTCGATTTTGATTCAATAAAAAATAAACTACATTCTTTAATATTCGATATTACTTAGACCATTTGTATAAAAAAATAGTCAATAAAAAACAAATTTTGAAATGAAAACTTAATTTGTAAGACTGAGTCGTAACGCTCTATAATGTAACGCTCATTCAGGTAGGTTCGGCTCGAGTCGGCCGACCTCTCCCGAATGTTTACGATTTTTGTATTATTAACCTCGTTTTGATAAAGTTTTCACTTCTTTTTTTTAGGCACTTCAATAAACTAGCTGAAGTTTCACATTTAGTACCATATTGATTCTAGGCCTATTTTTAGTTTATGGCCACTTTTTGGCGAGGAGGGAAACTAAGGCACAAAATATTTGTAGCATGACATTACAATCAGTCACTCTAATGAACAAAAATCAACATTACGCTTCCTTAGTACTTACATACAACGAGAATTTTTTTTTACTACTGGAGAATTCAATACTTTTGTTTTGTTTATGGTCCACGTTGCTTTTTGAAGCTTGCCAGAAGTGTATAATTTTTAATAAAATGTAGTCTTAATGTAAAATTTTAGGCAGTGGGAGTTTAGTCGACACGAATTTTTTTTTTGTTCATGTCTATAAATTATTTAAAAAACTTAGCTTCAACCTTTATTTTCGTATATTTCTTGTATATTTCCATCTCCAGTAATAATTCCAAAAACTACTAGGTGGTCACTGTCAAGTTATGGCCAAATATTAATTTCTAAGATAGTAAGGTATAAATTTGAAAGCTCAAAGCGCGTGTTTATATTAAATATTAGATTTATTGCACATTCGACGATTACAGATCACAATTTTGTGCGAAAAAGCACATTTATTTATACAACTAAAAAATAAATATTTCGAGATAAACAAATTAATTTTAAATAAAACAGTCAGTGTTTTCAACAACAAAAAAAGAAATAATGGTAACTATAAATCCTTTGAAATTGTCGTAACCTTGAAGAAATGAGGTAGAAAATTTTGTGTGAAATTCTTAATTTTTGGCTGACATTTATTATTATTATTTGGTAATGAAATCTAATATTTTGCTTTGAAATTGGCTTTGATGGTGGGTTCTAGCGATACCTAAACTAATTCTAACATTTTAACGCCATGGGAAGTTGAATCACTCAGACGGTAGCGGCGACAGTCGGCCATTTTTTACTATCTGTCAAAGCTTATATTTTATGTCATTTATTTGACAATTCAATAGTTTGCTATGAATTTTTAATAAGTTTATATATTTTGTCTTTATTTCATTATATCTGAATAAAACATTTTCCAACGATGACATTTTTAAGCGGATAACATTTATAAGATTTTAAATAGTCAGCGACGCTTAGAAACTCTACGTTTTACCTAAACACTAATTATTAAACTTCATTTTTTTCATATAAATATATGTAAAAAAGCCTAAATATTGTATATGTCAGCGGGGTACATAGGTGTTGTACTTATTTTTAATAATTTAAGTAGATTTTTGAAAACGATGCTTTGTGCATTACGCAAGCTTTTTTAAATGAATAATCACAACATCCTTATGTTTTTGTCTGTGTACGGAGATGCGATGTAAGTCCTGTAAAAGAAAACGGCACCAGTTAAAAATATTTAAACATAAAAAAAAAATATTGAGGTGGTATATTAGCTGAAGATATGGCAATTCCCAATGAATTATGTATTAAAATTAATCATAATATACCTACTATTTTGTATATTTTTCCATATATTTTATAATGTGCGCACTTCAGCCAAAGTAACACCTCTTCTGTAAAGAAATATAAATCTGGCTAAAATCTATTGACTACGTTAAAACAATATACATATATAAGGTATAGATAATGCATTTCACGAACGGCCGATGATAATATAATCATTCCAATTTAAACCTTATACCAATATAACATAAGACTCACATGACGCGAGTAAGTGAAATGCATTATCTTCGTACGTACACAGCATGCAAACGACATCAAATTAAGGTAGAAATAAATATAGAAAGGTGACATTTTAAATAAACTAAAAGTTTAGAAATTATGAAGCAACAATTTATTGCAACATTTTCCTTCAGCGAAAATAACTTAATCACATTTTTTTTTAAATAAATAAATAAAAATAAGTAAATTGTGCTATAAATATTCGAGTTAATAAAAAAAATGCATATAAGCTGCTAAAAATCACGAGAAAAAAGTAACTACGTTCCATGAGTTTTTTTTTTAATTCAATCTAATGCAAAAAAAATAGAACGCCATGCAACACACACAAAAACGCAAAATAATTAAATATTGACGACTACAAACTTCAATAGTTTTAAAGAACCTGAGTGAAAATTGCTTGTTATCATTTTTTTGTATTTTTTTTTTATTTTTTTTCTTGCAGTCTTCTCGCTTAGCTTGACTATTCACTTAACACAGGGAGCATGGATCTAGAAAAATATTATTTCCTTAAGTTAATAAATAATACAAAATAAAAACAATACATATATATAACATACACATACTTATTTGAATGTCCATTATTTATCTACATTTTTTTTTCAATAGTTTAAGGCTTGGATACGAAGTTCTTTGAGCAATGTCTTCGTATGAACCATTAGAATGTCAATATAACACATTCTAACGTTTTTGTAGTATTTGGCAAACAAATATCGAATCAGCCTTATTGGCAAACCTCGCTGAGGTAGTCAACACTACAATAAAATTCTCAGCTCCATTTTACCCAGATTGCGGCTGTTTCAACGATTCCACATATCGTCCAGTTGTACAGACACTTGAGATACAAAACTGCACTAATTTTACATCACAATATCCACTAGGAATAAATTTGCGAATAATTAAAACAGCCGCCAAAGTTTTTTTTTGTTATGTCAATTAGTGTAGATAAAAAATAAATCAATCCTAAAATTAATAATATAACGGTGACTTTTAAAAATCCTATTTTTTTCGAGGTAAACTATCATGATTTTTATATTATTATGATAGTGAATACATACATTTTATAAGCAAAGCGATCTATAGTGATTTGTTCATGAAAATGTATGGGAAATACCTACATTATTATTAGCTTATTTTTTTATTTATGATGTCCATTGACCCTTATTATTTTTAGTAATACAATGTCTACTACTTTTCTGGGCTTTATTTAAAAATAAAATTATGTATTAGTATTTTAAATGAAGGTTGTGACTAATAAATACAGGGCGCGCGTTGTTGCCAGCCTCAAAAATAATAAAACATTCGGTCGGGTTTGTGAAACATCCAAAGAAATAAAATAGTTTTCTTTTTTTTAACTATAGAGTTTATTCTTTTTTATTCTTGTTTGAAATTTATTCTTTTTTCAAAAACCCGACCTTATGAGCTGGTGAGAGCTATAAGAATATTTGAAAATGACAAAAACTAAACGAGTACCTTCCATTTCCAAAGCTATGGGAATGGGACCTTTGGCAGCGTTAAAAATAAAAATACATATAAGCAATACAGCATAGATGAATCAGTTGTATGAGCCGATCAAAAATTATGAAGTCTATGATTAATATTTATGATGAACTAACTATACTCCATTCGCGTTAAGATTAGACATTTATACAAACATTTTTTACTGTCCGTTCAATCGATTTTGACTTCTATACCATAGGCATAAGGATGGCATCAAACGCAAAAAACTGATTACAATGCAACTATTTATTGCAGCCGCCATTAATCATGCCACTAACACCAATCTTAATGCGAATGGAGTGTAGAATAAATTGCTCGCTTACACGGATCAACAAAATTGTTTGAGCCTATTGCAAGAAATAGGCAATTTTATTGATTAATATAAATGTGCAATTCAAGGTTTAGCTTTTAAAACACAAGTAAATAAAATTGCAATCATCTTCTTTGAATATGACTGAAGATTTTTCGGATATTTTTTTTTCAAAATAATTTTTGATCGGTTTGAAATGTTAAATATGACTAAGTAGGTAATTGCGTGTATACTGTAAAATGCTTATTTTTACTTTTATCAGAAAGCTTTTTTAGATTGTTTTTTTTTTTTTTACTTTATGTACAGATAACATAATATTTAATAACTTAATATTTTTTGCTAATGCATTTTTTATTTCTGATAAAAGTAGAAAATATAATGGAATTTCGAACGTTTTAAGCTTTTATTTATGTTTTCTAATTTTGAATAATTATAAAATGCAACATTAGCAGGTTATGTTTCGATTAAAATATACCTAAATATAATGTAATAAACAGAGATCTAGTGTAACTACAGATGTCATGAGATATTATAAAAATAGTGTTAAAGATTTGTACGAGTTCAGTGTTTTATTTGAAAATTATAAACAGTAACAGTTTAATTTATTCAAACTCAATATGTTTTTAAATTATACATACAGTGTTTTTAAAAAATAACTAGTGTGTATGTATGTATGTATGTCATTAGCGCATTCCTAGTGATTTATTTGTCCATCCAAGCAATAAAGAAATGTATATAAAAATATCTTTGAATTTCTTTTGGCATGGATGACTGCAGTGTGTTTTGATATTAAAATATCAAGCGTATAGAAAACTAGTCCTTATTTATTATTATTATTACACACCTTGAAACTTTACTGGTCCTCGAACAGAATAGGAGGACTATAAAACATCAAAGTGTACTTGAATATTATAAAAATCTTACCTAAATAGTGAAAACTTCTGGCGACTCATATTGAAAAATAGGACAGTCAAACTGTGAATGTTTTTTTTTTAAACAAGACATATTTCATAATGACGTTAACAAAAAACAAACGACAACAAACAAAACAAACTCTGTTCTAATTGACTAAAAAACGTGAATAAAATGAAAAAAATAATAATACAAAAAATAATCATGAGTTAAAAATAAAATGTTTCTCAGGTTGACTGTTCTGGTAACTTGGAATTGTGGTAAGTATATACATATATATTAATATTATAGTGTATTAAAATGTATTATATTATTCTGTGTAGACTAACTGCTAGATATAATAATTATAATTTGTAAATAATAAACTTTCCAATTAAATCTAATCACTTACCGTATCGGCGAATATCAGAATAATAAATTAATAAAATGATTATGTTGCCTGTTAATCGATCTCTTCTAAAATTGGTAGAATTTGGGTGAAATGAAGATGTCGATTTTGTTTAATTTAGTAGTGACCCAATAAACTGAATAATATTAAAAACATGCTAGCAAACTTTATCTCATTACATAGTATATCTATAGAAATAAATAAAGATTATTCAGAAATCCATATAGTTGTAGTAGTTTTTATTAGTACTTCGCTATTTTACTTGGTTTTATTAAAATTATCCTATCTATGGAAAACTTAGCTCTTTTAATGGTAACTAGCACTGATTAGACATACTGTCACAAATGACACTAAATATTATAATTTCAGTGTTCTGTGCTCTTTATTTTACATACCTACAGTTAGTATACCTTCCATTTCCGAATAAAGAATTTGATGTATTTGTGACTTTAACATTTAAGATTTGACAAGTTGTCAGCTCTAAATTCTCAATTCAGGAATTGGTTCATAAACCTACTAAAACTCTTCACAACCCTACTAAAATCGCGTCAATGCTAAAAACCGTGGCAACTTACAGCTCCATATTGTGCACGGTGGACCGGGGGCAGTTGGTTGCCACCTTGATGTGGCAGTGCTTGTGGCACTTGAGCATACAGTCGCGGCACTCGTAGCCTTGCTTGCCGAGCCGCCGCGCTATAGTCTTGGTGCACACCTCGCATACTGTGCCACTGGAAATACGAAGAATTGGGGGGTTAGGGTGGTGAAGATTATTTTGTACAGTGTTATTTCAGTGTAAGGAAGAATACTTCTCTTCCTTACTGCTTTAAGTTTAAACTTAAAAGTGAATCGTAGCAAGAGCAAATCTATATGTCAAGTTTAATGTCAAGTTAGCTTGGTGTTGATGTTCATAACATCTAAGACTAAGTTGTAACTATTGATTATTCCCAAATAAACGAATAAATAGACATTAAAGCCTTGTAAAATAAATTACTTGCTATATTTAGCGATTAACAAATTTAAATTACTGTTCTACTTTTGTCAATCATTTTAATGTGACATAGATCAAATAATCGTTAGAAGCTAAGTCAGTAAATGCGTCTACCTGCACTATATCCTATGAACTAATACGTCACCATTGCCAATTTATCGAGGCTACGATTGAAATAGAACCTCGTAAATCTTAGACTCGGCCTTCGAAGCGATTAGATATTTTTTTCACTAGAATAATAAAAGGTAAATAAGTGAAATAATTAAATTCAACTTACCCACTAAGATGTTTAGCAATAAAAGTATGCTCATTGTAAATGTGTAGTTTGATCCCCTTCCGCCGCCACCTCGAGCGCTGGGCGATGGTCAGAGGCACCAAATAATGCTTTTTGATGCCAGCCTCTATGGTCTCCAGGACCAGGGTCGAAGCCTCGTGGATGAAGGTCCTGGCTGATGCTGTACTGAACCCGGAGACCTCGCTGAGAGATGACCTTCAGGGATTAATTTATTTTTCTCGAAGGTTGGGTAAGGAAGGGGTGTCATGCAAGGTTTTCAAAATTTAGGTTTAGGAAAAGTCATGGAGGATTTTAAGGATACCAAAACAAAATTTAATTTCCAGGAAAAGAATTGGGAATAGAAAGATGGATGATACGAATAACAGGCATGATATGAAAAAAAGAAAATACAGTCAGAAAACAATAACATCGGAAGAAAATAAATCCAAAATTGTGCAAAAGCATTGAACAGGTCATAAAATCAAGCATTTTCATTCACGCATACCATGTAAAAATGTAGATAATGTAAAAATAGTTTAGTATGAAAAACCAGTGTTACCAGATTGCAGAGTGCCATTACCCCCAGCGCATTGTGAGTGTTGACAGATGGAAAAAAGAGAAACATCTTTATTAGTGTCGATGTTGCCATACTCTAAACAGTCGAAAAATACTATGGCAAGACAGCATTATTCAAGCGGTGAAGTTAGTAGTTTCTAAAAATATATAACTTTACGAATAAAATGTTGTTAAAATTAGAAATAATGTAGTCTTGCCAAGCATCTACGTTTTTTAAGTATTACCCAAGCATATTTTCATATAGGTTTTTATTTTTGTAAGCTCGGGTTTTGCCAATTGGTTATTGTAAAGCTAAATCCAAATAGAACTCAACTTCTACACACAGACATATACATATTTTGATTTGGAGCCATAAAAAGATCAGTTCTATGACTTATTTGTTTGCAATTACCTAGATTTTCAATACTCTTTCGTTGAAGGAAAATAATCAATTCTCAATGTCATCTTCTCTTTACACAAAATGGTGATTGGTTAACATAATGTACAAACAGTCAAATGACGTCAAAATGAAAATGATACATAGAAACAAGACGAAAGTTTATGAGGATTTTCCAAAAGATCCATTGCTTTATAGGCAAATAATTGCTCCCAGCCACCAAGGGTCCAAAGTGATAGGTAATGGTGAAGGAAAGGTGATTATTATTTTAATGTAGGTATTTGAGTATATGAAGCCTAGATATTTTAAGAATGTATCTGTATCATTTTCAACATAAAATTCTAACTGTTCCTACTGAAAAAAAAAAACTGTTACTACTATCTTGATAATTTACCTCATTTGGATTTTATCTACCTTACTTAGATAAAGAAACGATTTAGGTTAATATTATACGATTTAAAATAAAATGATTTATTTAATTCTCTCCAGACCCACTCAGGCAAACTAGGATTTAATTTTACACACTAACACGAGGATAAATAAGATATATTTCGTCCATAATAGGCTGGAGTTAGCAACTATTTTGGAGTTATTAATAACCCCATTTTGCGCAAGCGCGTCTTAGTAAAATAAATCAGAATACAAGATACTAAAGACAATGATTTTAGGATCGATCTAACTATTGATTCAATTTATAAACCTATAGATATCAATATGATGCGGCTTTATTTTACTTTTCTTTAGTAAACAACTAGTAGTCTAGATGGGACCACTTATGGTCTAGTTATCTGTGTTCGGCAAAATCTCTATATAATGTATCAAAATGATGATCATACCTCCGTGACGTCCGGGATTCATCTCCGGACTGCGCGGGCGACGCACCCGCTGAGTATACGTTCCTGTTCGGGATGGACAGCGCTTTCTCTGTTTGGGACGAAGATGGAGAGACAACTATAAATTTGGATTGCTCACATGTCTTTTTATGGCTAAAATCTACCTATAAAAGGAAAAGTTTATTCATCTTTGGAGGTAGGCGGAACAGAGTGTAAAGTTCCGCAAACCTCCGTTGAAAAGGGAGAATCCTTCGACCAGCCGGAATGTTATGTCTGGTGGGCAACTGCCCCATTGATGATTTCGGGCTGTTCTATATGTTCTAAACGCGCGGAGAAATTTAATTGCGCGATGTAGGATTAGTTCTTATGTGACACCATATATGTCGCTATACATTTATTGACCTCATGTACACTGTATTTAGCCTTTCGTATCTAAATATAAATATAATAACCCGACTACTTTCTTAGGCTTACGGTGTTATTACCAAATGTAACTTACCATGTGCATTCCTCTCAGCGCTGATGCTACGGATACGGCTCTGGTTCTCTAACTCCGAGTCGGTGAGGTCCAGAGAGGCGCCGCGAGTGCGGGACCGGCCCAGTCTGAAAACAAGATTACTTAGTGTAAGTATCAGTGTGTGTGAGTGTGTATCGATGTGTCTGTGTGCTGAAGGCGAGTTTTTTTTACATTAACGCAATCAAACCATGATTAGCCTGTTGGTCTAGTGGTCAGTGGCCCTGACTGTTATGCCGGAGGTCGTGGGTCACCATTTAGTCGCAAACTAAGCAAAGCTTGTGCTATGAGTACTAGACAACTGATAAACATAGTTTTATATTTCTAAATACATACATTTTTATAGATAAATTACACCCAGATATAGAACAAATGAGCGTGCTCATCACACAAACATTTGTTTTAGGTAGGAATCGCTCCCACGACAGTCAGGGCTACTGACAATTAGACCAACAGGCCTGTCGATGTCAGTCAATGATTTCACATATTGTTCAGTTGTGTAGACACTTGAGATAAAAAACTATATTAATAAAAATCACAATATCCACCAGGCGTCAATTTGCGAATATTAATTAAAACACTGTTCGGACGCCGTCGAATATCTACGTCAGGCGTCGGGCTGCTGCGCGGCTTGCGCAGGTGTACAAGAGGGACCGTGGGCTCAGTTCACTACCGACAACCGACGACACATGCGCGTTTTATATTTCTCTTTGTATTTATATTTTTTTGGATATAAGTTATCAGTTTTACAGTCTACTGGTTTTATTTTTAAGTCTAGGTCAAGACAGTCACTATTTTCACTTGAAAAATGCTGTTAAATACTTTGTTATAGGGTTGGATGTGACTCCTAAAGAGAATTTACCATGACTTTTGGTGGCCTTTACTGTGTTTATAACACTAATGATCTTTTTTAAGGGGCCTCATGATAAAACTTTACTTTCTCCTTGCTCCCACAAGATGATCTGCCACAGCTTTTGGAAGGCGGATTTTTAGAAATTGACATGAAGATGATTGTAGCAAGTCCGCGTACCTTCTCTTAATAGTTCCAAAGAAGTCCCTCCTCCTCTTGCGCGGCGCAGGCTCTGGAGGGACGTTCTCATTCTGCTGCTGCACGTAGTCACCCTGCTGAAAGGATATTTTTATTTGAATTGAGACTTATTCTTAAACCACTATTCTCACTCGAAATTAAGACCAAACTAAATGAAAGATAATATAATTATTGAGTGATATCATATAAATATTATAGCAAAGTGGAGTTTTATTGGGCATTGAATTAAGTGAGAAATAAATATTTAAATATCCCCAAACAAAATAATAATTTATCAATATAGATATATCATAACAAAAAAGTGGATACACAAATAAAAAAAACAACTAATCTACCATAAACTGTGCACAAAGTTAATATTTTAGTGTTAAAAAAAGAAAAAAAAAACCACAAACAATACTTTACCTCGGTATCACCGTTAGCTTTAGCACCATTCTCCTTTATCCTCACCGTCTTTCCGGGCGAGGCATTAGGACTGACAGGGACAGGGACATTATCTGTCTCATTCTCACTCTCATCTATGGTGTCACTCTCTTGAGGTACTTCGGAGTCCACGTCGGCTCTCTCCACTTCGATGAATTTCCCCGAGTCGGTAATTTCCATCTTTTTGGGTAGATTTTTGGCGGGGTTAGTATGGCAACACGGCACACGAGGTTTTGGTAGAAAATTTGTGACATTGACAGTTGAACAAGAAAGGCAATCGTATAATATTTTAACTTTTTTAATGAAACAAAAATCATTATATTATATTAATTTAAAAGATGTAAAATAAATATACAAAATTAGTTAGCTGCAGCTGTTTAGAGATTCTTAGATATTTGCCAGAAAAAAGTGACTATAGAAAATATTAGGGTCGCGATGTCACAAAATATCTTCCAAAAATAAAATGATCATGCTTAGGATGATTAACTTGTACAACATGTTTTTAACTAGACTTTGTAGCGCTAAAAGCTACTCTAAGCGACAGCGTTAATTTCTAACGCAAACTTTAGCGAATCTTAGCAGACAACAACTTAGTTATGATCTAAAAGCACTAAAATTGTTATCTATGTATTTTTAATAATAATAAAAAACCTTTTTTTCTTTTTAGATATTGCCTTCAACGTTTACTACATTTAGAACCGATTAGCTAGGATATGTATAGCATCTAATGTGTTCATCTAAGTCCACATAGTTTGTTTATGAGGAACCTATTTACAAACCCAAAACTATATTTCACATAAACACCCATAAACTACCCAGCAGAAGCTCAATATTTACACCAAGTAATTTAATTTACTATAGAATGTAATACAAACACTGATCGATCAGCTAACACTTATAACTTTTTCAAATACTTAAAACCCAAAAATGTATTTTACTTTTGTCCGTTACAGACTTTGAAACCATCCGATCGATGTACCCCAAAAATAGTTTCAGACTATTAAAAATAAAACCAATTACCTTTTTTTAGAACAAATTAACGGAATGTGTTTTTATTTTTTTAGTTAGTGTACGTTCCCTTTCCTAGAGAGGAGTCCTGAGTCCCAGCAGTGGGAACATAAAAAGGCTGATTATGCTTATGCTTATGCTATACGTTCGCTTTTGCCAAATTACAATTTTAATTTTTTTCCTAACTATAGTACAAAAACCTACCGACTAACCTAGCCACTGAAATAAAATAAAAACTAAACAAAATTAGTAATACATCTCACCTTGATGGATTTCTTCGGTTCCTATGTTATCACAGCACACGCACGCAATGTAAGGGAAATGCAACAAATTGTTAGATAATATTTAGGTAACATATGAGTCGGTAATATAGCACATTGGGTATTAGAAAGAGATAGGTAGGTATGAGTGGCAAATTCCACGATGGTGCTGTACAAAGCCGAACAATTTCTAAAATTCACTATGCCATATTAACGGCTGCATATTTTCACATGTTGTAAATGGGGAGATTTCGGGACTTTGGGGATACACTATTTATATTATTGCAATGGTTTGGGTTCAGGCTTATGTTTAGAAGAACACTTTTTAAAAGATAGGTAGTAAATGAAATGATTCCAAAACTAATGTGCCACTTATTCCAAAAAAAAAAAACTACCATTTTAGTATAAATTGGAATTAGGCAACATTAGTGTTGATATGTTTTATTGAAAGTAAAGACTGATGATTTTATGTAAGTGTTATTATGATCTTCTAAACAAAATGCCGCAAAATCAAAGTAATATTTCATTATTACTCTTATTTCTAGTCGGTGTCTGTACGACTGTCAAATTTAGAACTGATAAGTACACATCGCAAAATGTAAAAGTGAACAGGTATCCAGCGACATCTATACAACTTTGAATTAAGAATGCATTTGGAATTTTATTTTGTCTCGGTGTTGTCTGAGCTAATACCAAGATTAGTTTTAAAACTTATAAAACTATGGGTACAAAAGTTGTACATGCAGATTCATACGGTACGGAAGAGATTCAAAGTTAGGTATAGGATTTAAAAAATATCCATTCTTAACAAGTGCCCTCATTTAAATTCAATTTATATAATTTTTCACTAATTCATTCTGCGCCTTTGTGAAACTACTTTAACTTATAAAGCTACAGATGTCGCTTGTCACCCAAACACTACTTAGAGATGTTCTATAGAAATGGTATCTCACCCTCTGCACAGAGTGTATGATGAGTGTAGACTTGTTGGCTGCGTTTGTGGGGCTCAGCTCTAGTTCGCGGAGAGCTGATTCCGTTAGTTGGGAGTTGTCATGTCCTGAAAATTAAAAATATAGGTGTCATTAAACGAGTTGATCCTTCTTCTGTAACTCATTACTTTCTTGACAGAAGGACTATATTCTTCAAGTATAATTCTATAATTCTGAAAATATGTAAAATCAGTCTGTAATAATTTCATAGCTGGGTCACTGACCTCTCTGTGCGATCAGTATATTTGATGAATTGCAAACGGTCTTCGAGAGTTTGATTCTTATCTACACTAATATTATAAAGAGGTAAAGTTTGATTTTTTTTGTTTGTAGGAGGTAATCTCTGAAAGTACTGGTTTGATTGCTAAAATTTTTTTACCAATAGAAAGCTGCTTTATTTCTGAGTGACATAGGCTATATTTTATGTATGCGGGGGAAGCCGCGGCCACAAGGTAGTTTTTTATATTGATAGGCTCGCACTTGACTACTATATCACCTGATTAAAGCTACGATGCGATCGACGATGGAGCACGCTTGCCTAGGATTCTAAAACATGTTGGTTTCCTCAAGTTTCCTTTATTGTTTTGTTATGAAATATAAAACCCTAAGTATCTGAATGCATGTCTAGGTTTACACCCGTGAAAAGACTCCTCAAGTTACGAGTTTTTGAACCATCTCTGCTCCCCCAGAGTAGCTTGAAGCTACTCTGGGGTCATCTCCAAAACAAGCGTTTATTCCATATCATTTCTTCCACTTACCGTTTTGTTTAAAAATAGTCTTAGTTGTGGTGGTGAGGTGTCCATGCGGTGACAGGGTCCGAAGACTCTCCTTGATCTTGACGGGACGGGAGCCCAGGTCTGGGATGTCTGCACCTTCTATGAAGAGGAACTGTGGAGGCAATACGTCGAGATATTAATACAAGGAGTTTTATAATACAATGCTGGTTGATAACTTTGAAGAACTGCTTTAAATCTAAAATGAGTACTATTACAATTGAAATCACTTTGCACTGTGAGTATAATAGTCAAGGAGATGACAGCAAACCGTAGGGGCCCAGCAGGGTCGAAGCCAACTGGGGCCAAGGGTCTGATTCTGAAAGGAAGACTCGGCCCTGGTACGAAAGGCAACGAAGGAACAGGAGTGGGATTTTAGCCAGTAAAAGTCTGACACTATCTCCCGCTTTACCCAATAGTGAGGATGTCATAAGATGATTTTTCCACCAAAAAACCGAGTATAGTGATGTGATCGTTTTGCAAAAACGTAGATCGATAGTCTAACTTATGAGAAATGGTCAGCGCCGTGGACACCAAGTGATTACAGGTAGACCTTTGGACATGTAGTACGCTAGGTCTGTCTCCCACTAGCTCCATGCACGCGAATAAGATTTATGCACGTTCGTATGTTCACAGAACAGATGGTCGATAGAGCCGAAAGGTTCTGGAGTGGCAACCGCGTTCCGAGAAAAAGCAGCGTTGGCGCGGCCTCCCACAAGGTAGACCGATGACCTGGTGAGTATCGATGGAATGCGATGAATGTGAGACACACAAGATCGGTCATTGTGGCGACATTTAGGGGACGCTTATGTCCGACAGTGGACATTTTTGGCTGAATTGATAATGATGTTTGTATGCCAAATGACAATCTGAGTCTTACCCTAAGAGTTACGAAAACTGGTTACAACAGGCACAATCATTTTACTTCCGCAAAAAAAGAAAATCTTCGAAGATTTCCACATAAAACCTTGAAAAAATAGTGTTGTCCTTACCTCAACAGTAAGCGTGCCGCTGACGTCATGTTCCTCCATGGGTCTGGTCTGCAAGGCGATTTGTTGCCGCTGTGATGGAGCCGCTAGCAACTCGTCTATGCCTACTAGACCGAGACCTAAGAACCTGTAAAGTATAGAATAGTCTTATGAAAACTAACTGTAATAAATCTTGCAGGTTGCCTGGAAGAAATCGCGGAATGCGTTATGGCCGCCAATTATATTTTTTTAGGGTTCCTTACTTCAAAGGGAAAAAACGGAACCCTTATAGGATCACTTTGTTGTCCGTCCGTCTGTCTGTCTGTCAAGACCCTTTATCTCGGGAACGTGTGAAGGTATCGAGTTGAAATTAAAACCATATACTCAAGTCTGCGGTTTCTTGAAGCTGTGAAAAAATCAGATTTCTGAAAAAAAAAGGTACGGCCGTGTATGTCGCAAAAAACACTCGATGGAATCAAAATTCATAGGGTACTTCCCTTTTACCCAGAATCCTGAAATTTGGCTTAAAGTAAGTCATAATGGGAAAAAATCTGAAAATTGTAAATTTGTTGTTACGTCACAACAATTTTTTTTTTTGCGATTTGGGAAATACTTCAAGACTCCTTTCGGGAATTGAACTGTTTACTTATGTAAGTTTTTACGGAACCTTCAGTGCGCGAGTCCGACTCGCACTTGCCCGGTTTTTTAGTGGAAGGTTTTGTTTTTACTACTAGTTTGAGGCCGGCTTCCGGTTTAACCGGACGCAACTGAATACTTGTGTTTCAAATGGGGCGACTGCCTATTAGACCTCCACAACCCAGTTACGGGCAACACGATACTCTATCGTTACACAGATTGTCAGGCTTTCTAGCGTCTGACTACCGGTAACGATTGTCATAGATCCACAAAATAATGACAACCGGGACCAACGGCTTTACGTGTTTTCCAATGCACGGGAGCTTTACGTGTGTCCTAGATAAACTCTAGCGCATTTGCTCATGTAAAACACGGGTTTTCAGGCGTATCCAGTTACTCAAACTCAAACTTATTTATTTCACATAGGCCTACATGGGCACTTATAAAACGTCAGAAGCTATTGCACGATTCCAATCGGTCGTTTCCTATAGAAAAAAGAACCAGCAAGAAACTACATGGTTACTCTTAAAAAAACCGGGCAAGTGCGAGTCGGACTCGCGCACTGAGGGTTCCGTACAAACTTACATACGAAAACAGTTCAATTCCCGAATTGAGTTACGAAAAATTTTCTGAATCGCAAAATAAGTTTTTTCTTTTTGTGACGTAATTACAAAATTACAGTTTTCAGATTATTTTCATACTTGTGCTATAATACCTTGCTTTATACCAAATTTCAGGATTCTAGGTCAACGGGAAGTACCCTATGAATTTTGATCCACGTCAGAGAGTCGAAATGTGAGTTTTTGCTACATAAACGGCCGTATCTTTTTTTTTCGTTAACTCAGAACTTTGATTTTTCACAGCTTCAAGGGACCGCAGACCTGAGTATATGGTTTTAATTTCATCTCGATACCTACCCGCATTCCCGAGATAAAGGGTCTTGACAGACAGACAGACAGACGGAAAACAAAGTGAACCTATAAGCGTTTTATTTTTTTCCTTTTGAGGTATGGAACATTAAAAAAAATTATGGTTAGACTGGAAGCCGACCCCAAACTAGTTGGGAGAAGGTTAGGGAGATGGTGATGAATTAGAATCATGGGATTTATAATTTACCTATTCTGCGATGCACCACCGCCTGGTGAGGATGGCCCGGTGCGGTCGTACACCTCGAAAAGAAGCTCCGCAGTTTGCGGGGACAGGTCACTGCAAATAAAATGACGAAAGGTTACATTTGGGTTACAAAACACACATCATGTCATCATCATCATTTTTCAGCGGAAAGACTTCCACGAAATTTAAAAATAATTCAAATGTTTTTATTTCACAGAGAAGAAGCTATTGCACGGATCCAAATTGGTCGTTTCCTATAGAGAAGAACCGGAAAGAAACTCCATGGTTATTCTTTAAAAAAAATGGTTGTTCTTATAATATTTCCATATTACAGTATTAATTGATACAGTGTAGACCAGTCAATATTGTACTCAAAATCACAATAAAAATAATCATAGTAAAAAAGTGAGTCGTTATAGGAAGTAATCTAAGAACTCGCGGACTACAGTATTCTAACATTCACATTATAAAAAAGAGGCTGTATATAAAAAAAGCAAGAAAAAATAAATAATTACAACTATCAATAAATGAGACGGTAACAAAATAAATTACTAACGAATTTAAGGTGGTTGAATATAAAAAATATTGCAAAAGCAATGTGTTAGAAAAATAATAATAATATGTATACATAATGGTGTGTCCAGACCCGGCGAACGTCATGATGATAACAACATACAGTGTATGGGTTGATAATGAGGACCCATAGCCCATATGCACAAAACCTAATGGTAACACATTCCCCGAAGAATCGCTAAACTAATGGCACAGTATAGATCAAAGAGAAAACAGTACGGAAACTACCTACAAATGTTCGAAACGGCTCACTCACACAAACATCACACACAATCGACGAGACTCCTAAGCGTTTCTCGCGGTCCTGTCAGTAGCGAATGCCGCTTAGGAGTCTCGTCGATGCGTATGTTTGTGTGAGTGAGCCGTTTCGAACATTTGTAGGTAGTTTCCGCACTGTTCCATATCTATACTGTGCTAGTGGCAGTGGGCAGGGCATATCGCTCCGATGGCTTGGTGAGGGTCGGGGAAATCCGATGGACGCACAGAACCGTTCGTTGTAGCGACACTTGGGGGAGGCTTATGTACAATAGTGGACGTCGTAGATGATGATGAAGTAGTATTCTGTATACCTATTTTTTTTTATTATGTATAAGCTCACGTTTGACCACTATCTCACCTGATGGTAAGCGATGATGTGGCCGACGATGGAGCACGCTTGCTTAGAAGTAACCTATTCACCCTTGACTTAAAGACCCCTAGGTTGTAATTATCAGGATACACAGACTGTGGCAGGGAATCCCACTAATTCTTTTATCTACTGTACTTCAAGAGCAAGGAGGCCGAAAAATCACCAGCACTTACAACAGGAAGTGTTCCTCCCACTGGGGACTGGTGGTGTCCTTCTTGAAGGCCGTCTGGTTCTTCTGCGGTGGCTCGTCCATCTCGACCACGCAGTACGGCGCTATGCAGCCGGTTTTACCTGGAGTATAAAATTAAAAAGATGAATAACTGAAATCCCACAAGGAATAATTCAAATCAGCCCCAGCTCCGATTCCTTTGTTCTGACGTCGTCTCAACGCTCAGTCACGTGGTCAGAACAAAGGAATAGGAGGCGTGGTCAACTCGAGGCGATTAACGAAAAGAGAATCGACAAAAATGTCTTTCTTAAGAATTTCCAATAAGTGATTCAGAGTCGGGAACAATGGATATAATAATAGATCGGCGGGTCCCAAGAACAAAACCGTATAAGAAAAATTTTCAATTAAGATATTATTTTAATATAAGATAGTTATTTCAATAAGTAAAGGATATTAAACATAAAAAAAAAACAAATAGTACCATGTAGTTTTTAGTATGTACAATCTGAATACATAATAAAATACATTTCGTCCTTTTTCCCATAAGATTTTGTTCTAGGGACCCGTCGAGATATTTTTTACCTCCCAGATCCTTGGCACCGACCAATTTGACAAGCAGCCTTTTCTCCCCAAGGAGAGTGACGCTGCCGGCGGTGGAATTAGGAGTGGAAGTGTACATCTGACGATCTGAATGTAGCTAGAAGGGAATAAAGAAGTCTGGTTAATATTTTGATTGGACCCCACACTAAGAATAAGTCCTATGATATCGTGTTTGCGCTCATGTAAACTCACATACATAAGAGGGTGTCTTATATATCATCAGTAGGCCATACAAATATTTATATGCGCACGTCCGAGAATCGAAGACGCAATACGCAGTGTAGCAGCTAATCGCTTAACCATTACACATAACGCGCCGAAAGCAGCATGGAAAATCTATTTATCAGCAAAGAGATAGCGCTGTACTCTAAAGCGACATATATTTTATGCAACAATATTGCGAACATGCTGAAAAATCCATCCTTTTATGTCACTCTCTTCAAGTTTTGTACAGAGTAAAAGATAAAAACCGTTGATAATGTTACAGTCAGGTATTTTGGCCTGTATACTAAATAGCTTGTTCGTTAGTACAATCTACTACTTCATGCATATTTATCTGTTTATTGGTTTATTATTGTTTATTAAGTCGTTTTTAGTTCATAAGATGAAAACTTGCCGACCGTTCAACGTCTCGTCGACGTCGGCTGGTACTGAAAACCAGCGCTGTGGCTCTGTGTAATACATGAGCCTCAGCATTTTGCTAAGCGCTGGCCATTTTGCGCGGAAGTGTCGCATTACTCACTCTATTGTGTAGATTTATTAAAGTTATATTTTTTCAAGTTATGTGCCATGGTTGGCGTGATTTAACTCTTTTTCTTTCTTGCTTTTAAAAAAGTTTTTTTTGCAGCATTCATGCTACTGACTACCGAGCATGATCCAAAACATGGGCCTTAATTTTGATAATTTCTGCGCCCTTTCAGGGTTTACGCCCTGTGCCTGGGCACCGCTGGCACTGCCTTATAGTTACGGCACTGGTATTCCCTCAGACATGGCAATCGCTTCTCAGAGCACGGCGAGGTAGGCGCAGTAGTTGATAAATTGGCTACTGGGTACGTTTCGCGAGTTCGATTCCCGCACGGAACAGATATTTGTATGGCTTATAAAATTTTTGTAAACGCAGCCACTATACAGACGTAATTCCTAGTGTGGGGTAATATTAAAAAAAACTAGGCAAGTACAGTCAGACTCGCACCCTGAGAGTTCCGTAAAAACTTACATAAGTTCAATTCCCTAATGGAATCTTGAAGATTTTTCCGAAACGTAATTTTTTATTGTGACGTAACAACAAATTTACAGTTTTCAGATTTATTTCTATACGTATGCTATAAGAACTTGCTTTAACCATATTTCAGGATTCTGGATCAACGGGAAGTACCCTATGAATTTTGATTTTCTCGAGAGTGTCGAAATACACGTTTTTTGAGACATAAACGGCTATATATATATTTTTTGTTAACTTAGAAATTTGATTTTTTGACAGCTTCAAGAGACCGCAGACTTGAGTATATGGTTAATTTCAACTTGATACCTCCACGCGTTCCCGAGATCTGACAGACGGACAACAAAGTGATCCTATATGGGTCTGTTGTTTCCTTTTCAGGTACGGAACCCTAAAAAGTGCAATAAGTCTTCTTTTGCTAACCTAAGAAATAAGTAAATGTTCCTTACCATAGAGTCATAGTGTAGAGGCAGCCTCGGGCCCGGCGTCTCGGCGTACCTGCGCAGGCGCGGGCAGGTCGGGTAGTGCGCTAGGTTGAATTGCAGATTGCTGCTGCGCAGTGCGTTTACAACTATGTCGCTGGAAAAGTAGGAGGTAGTTGTTAAATCTAGGAAAATTAGTTTAAAGTGAAAGTGCCATGTTGTCCCGCAAAATTCAAATTTTCTAAGTTTAATTTTTACTTTTTTGAAGGTATGTCGAACAGAGAGTAAAGTTCCGCAAACCTCCGTTGAAAAGGGAGGATCCTCCGACCAGACGGGTGTTATGTCTGGTGGGCTACTGCCCGATAGATGATTTCGGGCTGTTTTATATGTTCTAATCGAGCGGAGAACTTTAATTGCGCGATGCAGGATTAGTTCTTATGTGACGCCATAGATGTCGCCATAATTTTATCTGGGCACTGTTAGGTTCTATGTTCATTAAAATAAGATTAGCAGCTGTAACTAATGTGGCTTTACTGAGTTATTATTATCATTAATCTCACCAATACCACCCTCTCAGTTCTACTAACAAACGAGCTAAGACAAACTTATTTATTTATTAAAACTTCATGCAACATAAAGGTACAAAGGCGGACTTAATGCCTTAGGCATTCTCTACCAGTCAACCAAGGGTAGTGAAGAGAAAACATGGCATGCATAAAAAAAAGGAAAGAATAATACGAAAACAAGGGATCAAATGTAATATGTATATACTTAAAATAAACATACATAAATATTTAATAAATTTAATATATATTTATTTTATATATATTTAATATTGTATTAAAAAGTTTATTTTTTTAATTCCGTAATTAAATCTGATTTGTTTGTATGTATGTTTATTGCTCTTTCACGCTCAAACGGCTGTACAGATTTGGATGAAATTTGGTATCAAAGTAGCTAATATCCTACATTAAAACATAGTCTATTTATTTATTTATTTATAATAAGCACACCAACAGCACAGTCACTAACAATTCAAATAAACTTACATCTAAAATTGGCATTTCAGTAACCATGCAAATAACAGGTATGCATGACATTCAAAGATTCAAGATTCAAAGATTCAAAGCTTTTTATTTCAAATAAACCATTTACAGGCACTTTTGAAATATCAAGAAGTCAGTCAGTCAGAAAAAAAATGATGCTAATTGCGCATTCCAAAGCGTAGATCTCTATGGAGAAGAATGTGCAAGAAACTCATTGACAAAATGAGTACTTATTATAAACAAACACAATATAAAAAGTGTGTCCAGACCAGAATACCTAAATCTAGAACACTACAAAGACAAAACACACCGAAATATAAAGACGTATATTATGCGCACTGTTTATTGACTGGCTTGTTGGTCTAGTGGATAGTGGCCCTGACTGCTATGCCGGAGGTCGTGGGTTCGAGTCCCACCCAGGACAAATGTTTGTGTGATGACCACAATCATTTGTTCTGTGTCTGGGTGTAATTTATTTATAATATGTATGTATTTAGAAATATTTAAGTATGTTTAGTTCAGTTGTCTAGTACTTATAACACAAGCCCTGGTTAGCTTGAGCCTAGACGGCGTTGTGTGATAGTTGTGTGAATATTATATAGGCAGCGACTGTATGAAGCGAAACTCATGGAGAAGACATCGTAATTTAAGACAGACTTTCTTTCTTTTCATAAAAAGTATCTGTAATAGGTTACCTGATCAGTTGTTGCAGGTTGCTCTCAGTGGCATTAGGCCTGAGCGCGCCCACTGGCGCCAGTGCCACCTTCACTTCGGGCCAGCCGTCGCACTTCAACTCGCCCGTCAACTTATCCGTCACGCAGACCACGTTCAAACGAGCCCTGAACCTGAAATATTTGAGAGAAGAACCAAGTTTATATTTTGTTTTGATGTGAAAGTGTACATGAATCATAAGCGTTGGAAGGTGGACCGATGACCTGGTGAGAGTCACAGGATTCCGATTCGCATCTATGCGAGACGTACAGGACCGTGCATTGTGGCGACACTTGGGGGAGGCCTATGTTCAACAGTGGACGTTTTATGGCTGACATTTTTTTTTATAGGCGGGAAAATCATCCAATGACACCTCACGCTCTTGGGCGGAGCGTAAGGTTCCTGTTCCTTCTTTGCCTTCCATACTAGGGCCGGGTTTTCCTTTCAGAAGCGGACCCATGACCTTAGTTCGGCTGAAATGATGATGATAATGGTGAATTATGGCGTGAAATTGGAACAAAATATTCATTACAACTTACAAACTTACAATTTTAAGAATAAATTATAGTTTAAGCGTTTTTTTTTCTACTACCTGAAATGCCAAAAGGGACATTTAAAATGTCAAGATAAAAAATATATATTACTACACAACCCCCGTTTTACCCTCTTAGGGGTGGAGTTTCGTAATACCCTGAGAATATGGTTTTAATTTTAACTCGATACCTCCACGCGTTCTCGAGGTAAAGGGTCTTGACAGACAGACAGACAGACAGACAGACAGACGGACGGACAACAAATTGACCCTATAAGGGTTCCATATTTTCCTTTTGAAGCACGGAACCCTAAAAAGGATTCTTTTTCGGCTGAAAATTATGCTGATTAAACTCACCTATTAACGTTGACTCTGTAATGCGACACCTCGACTTTTTCTCCCCGTTGGCTGAAGGCCTTCACCTGGAAGGCCGGAGTGGCTTCACAGTCACATGTGATGGTCTGGAATTTTAAAGAAACATCATTTAAAAACCGGTCAAGTGCTAGTCGGACTCGCACACAAAAGGTTCCGTACCGTCCATAGCAAAAAAACGGCAAAAAAAAAAAACATGTTTGCCCTATGGAAGTTCCACTTGAATATTTAATTTATTCTGTTCTTAGTACTTATTATTATAGCGGCAATGAAAATACATCATCTGTGTTGATTTCAA
Source organism: Mythimna pallens (assembly GCA_961205895.1). NCBI lineage: Eukaryota > Metazoa > Arthropoda > Insecta > Lepidoptera > Noctuidae > Mythimna > Mythimna pallens. Next base: position 12,922,471 of record OY540849.1, on the reverse strand, counting down.
CTGTCTAGCTATCACGGTTCATGAGATACAGCGTGACAGACAGACAGACAGATAGCGAAGTGATAGCAAAAAGGTCAAGTTTTTACACATTGGGTATAGAAACCTAAAAAATAAAGACATACAGAGAAAAATAAAGACTTATGAGTTACAAGACGTATGTCTTGTTATTATACTGTATTATATGTATTTGACTGGCCTGTTGGTCTAGTGGTTAGTGGCCCTGACTGCTATGCCGGAGGTCGTGGGTTCGATTCCCACCCAGGACAAATGTTTGTGTGATGAGCCCGATCATTTGTTCTGTGTCTGGGTGTAATTTATCCATAATATGTATGTATTTAGAAATATATAAGTATGTTTATCAGTTGCCTAGTACTCATAACACAAGCTCTGCTTAGCTTGGGACTAGACGGCGTTGTGTGATAGTTGTGGAATATTATTGTGGAATATTATTATTATTATCTACTCGCTTTTAAAAAAAAAATATTTATTGAATACAGGGTTTTTATTCACATGGATAATTATGCCAACCCCATCGTACCATCTCAGTTCTAATTACAATAACTTAAATGACTAATTTAAGTGAAAGAGAATCATCAATTAGTTATCCTTGCAGCTTGCTATAAAGCCTTTTCGCTAACGGCGATTTAGGAAGGAAGACTCGGCCCTGGTACGAAAGGCAACGAAGGAGCAGGAGTGGGTAGGAGTCTACACTACAATTTCTATAGGATGGAACCCTGTTTAATATCAAATAAAGTTTCTTTATCAAACCAGTACATTTTCACATTCAGTGTAAAAATGCTATTTGGAAACAATATTTTTCCACAATTGTCTTTTTTTATTGTTGGTAGGTTCGCCCTTGTCTACTTTCTCACCTGACGGAAAGCGACGACGTAATTGACGATGGAGCACGCTTGCCCAGAAGTAACCTATTCACTCTTGACTTAAAGACCCTTAGGTTGTAACTATCAAGTATCAGAAAACATAGACTCCGGCAGGGAATTCCACTCCTTAGCTGTATACTTTAACAATGAATGTGTTCTGTATATATTTTCCACAATGGTCCAAGTAAGACCAAGGTCAAATCCACAAGAATAAGCAAGTCCATAACTTCCCAGTATCTGCAAAAGAAAAATAACATCCTAATTTATGATACCTACTTACCATCCATTTTCTGAAGAAAACAACAAATAAAATTCCCGCAAGAATTCTCCAGATAAACAAGATCAATGACCTATGATATCATACAAACCAACTATTTTAGCAAGACCTTTCATCTCTAACAAATGATAGCTGATTGAAAACAAATGAAGAGCTCTCAATATCCTGGTTTATCATAATCTTCCTTCCTACGCGATGTTCGTATTATGAACCCGTATTTGGAATGAGCATTCAACGGGGATATAGCTCAGTGGCAGAGCAATCGACTGCAGATCGATAGGTCCCCGGTTCAAATCCGGGTGTCCCCTAGGCGAATCTTTTTGAGTTTTAGAAGAATTTTGCTTAATTTTTCATGCGTTTTTGTTGCTACAAAGTCTACCTACGAGTAAGTGCTACGAGATTACGAAACATAATTTTGTTTTGCGTTTTCTGATGGTGTGTGAATTGTTGTAAAAATCAAGTTCAGCTAAATGAGTGGATTTCCCTGCCGGAGTCAGTGACAATCTTAGGGGTCTTTAAGTCAAGATTGAATAGGTTATTTATATTAAGGCAAGCGTACTCTATCATCGGCATCATTGCTTGGTGAGATAGATAGTGGTCAAGCGCGAATCATACAAAAAAAGCCTAATAATTTCCTCGTTGCTAATAAAGATAATAATTATTTTGTAAATGGCAGCCAAGAAACATTATACAACATTATTTTTAGTTTATGCGAAACCTGAATATAGTTTATTCAGAATCAGTAACTGAATCAATTCTAATAATTTTTACATTATGTTATATTTTTTCACAAAAATATTTAAAAAAAGGTCACAAGTTTGACACCACCGACTCTAAGTACAACACAGGTCACGGCAGGACATAACGGGCATTAGGCGCCTGACTGCTATGCCGGAGGTCGTGGGTTCGATTCCCACCCCGGACAAATGTTTGTGTGATGAGCACGATCACTTATTCTGTGTCTGGGTGTAATTTATCTATATATGTATGTATTTAGAAATATGACGGTGTTGTGTGATAATTGTGGAATATTATTATAGTATATATTATATTATATATATTTGTGCGGACATTCAGGCAACATAACAAGCTTATAAACTTTGTGATTTTTCATGATACAGTTATGAAATTTTGTACATAGATTCTTTACATAAAAATACTAGACACACGTGTTTTGGGTTTCGCATATATTAATAAAACTAATGTTATAATTAACCAGAAAAAACTAAGACAGTTTTCCAATAAATCCAAATAATCCCCACAATGCCCCAGTTTTTTATAAGAGTCCGTATTAACTACGTTCTCTTACGTTTCGTAATACCATAAACTGTGTAACTGACCTATCGTAAACCCAGCAATGAGACTATCACTGCATTCCGTTTAACGCAATCATAACATCCGCTCAGCCAGACAAATCTAGATTGAGTTGAGTGTACTGCGCGTGTAAGCTGCAATGGAACGTTGCGGATCAATGTTTTGCATCTAAATGATACGCTTTAGGTAGGAAGGTATGCGGAACAAAGAGTAAGGGCGGAATTCACCAATAAAACTAATCGCGTTTTAACTTTTGGCTCGTATAATCGCGTTTAGCCGCTGTCACTAGTGTCACTTGTTTGTATTTTTCTTTTGTTGTATTTTTCGCCGCCGCTGTAATTCCTAAAGAGTGTTAAGGCCCTTAAACCTTTCCATTGAAAAGGGAGGGTCTTCTTTGGGCAACTGCCCGACAGTTGATTTCGGACTGTTGTGTATATTCCAATCGCGCAGAGAACCGCGTTGCAGGATTTAGAATTTTTACACATCCTGCTCGATAATGCCCTTTTATATGTCATACAATTCTTGCCTAAAGCAAGTCACTCTGTCCCTAGGGATCTTATATGTAGTATGGACGTTTCCCAGGGAATAATATGATTTGAATTTGGAACGTCAAAACCATAAACAAAATACTTATAAGTGAATTAAAATGTATGTCTTTGTTTTGAGCGGTTTGAATTTCTCACTTCACTTAGTATTTTAGCTCCCTCACAGTGCTCGGGAGTTAATTATATAAATATCTCACTGAGTTTCGTTTGGAAGTCAACATACTACATGCGACTTATAGATACTGCTTTATCCCATAGTCACATAATCAACTATTTTATTTTCTGCTTGTATTTCTGTTATCGTGTACTTCCGCTTTCGTTTACCTACGGCCGAAACTGGAAGAGGAGCCGAACAGTCGGCTACGGTTTCGGCTTCGGCAGCAAACCGTGTTTCAATCTGTCAGTGTAGTTGTCATTATACCTATAGACAAAAATAGTGGTCTTTGTACTTACGACATCATCTTTAGAGTCACACTCGCAGAAGACGTTGGAGATGCTGGGGGGGTTGCTATCCAGCGCACGCACTAACTCCACGCCAATACCTTGCTGGAACAAGGAAGGACACATGTTAATGGTATACTCTCAGAAGTCGCAGTACTAGGAAGCAGATAAGATCAATAAAGAAGACTGATATTTATGTTAGACGCGTCATGTTCGTGAACGGGCGCCATCAGTTGAAAGTAAAATGTGTTCCAAATAAGAATAGGATCGATTGCCATGTTGTGACGTCACGTCATACTGTCAAATCGCTAGAAATTGGGCAAAATTTAAGAACTCAGAGATGAGCAAAATTGAAGAACTGGATTCTCATTAAACTTTTGTTGTTCACAGTTCATAAATAAATTAAATTTAAAAAATTTCTTATTTTGATCACCCTCTTAATTCTTCGATTAGACAGTATAACGTGACGTCACAACATGGCAATCGATCTTATTCTTATTTGGAACGCATTGTATCAAGATTGCCCAAGCCGTGGTACTTCCCATACATATTTATATCGCTCTTATGTGATTATGACGTTATTACACATCTTTCTCAAGGTATATTTTTGGATATATTTTCTCTATAAAGATTTAATTTACGCTTTGGAATATACAATTTATCTTTCCGAATAACCGACTTCTTGACAATTCAAAAGTGCCTGTAAATGGTTCATCTATACCTACTTGATACTTTTATTTCTAAGTGTGTAAAACTATTAAAATTAAATTATTATACATATTGTATTAGAAACCAGATAAATATTAAAATCTAATTTAAACATAAGATTAAACTAACACATATCAATTAGTAATGTCGGTCATTCAGCACAATCAAATTGAGGTTACCGATTGTTTTAATCGATTTATTAGTAAAATTGTATTTTATCTGATTTCTCTAAGTGTTAAAGCGATTGATTTATCGATTATCTCACAAAATGATTAGATGATAGTGATTAATAAAGAGGAAATGAGTTTTTCATTGTTTTTATTAAGTTACTAGTACAAAGAGATAATATTAATTCGAGAATGTTTTTTAAGGCTCTTATTCCGGAGCAGTGCCATAAAGCGAACTTTCTGAAGCCTCCTCGGTAACGGCTAGCTCAATAGGTTTGAAAAAAAATTATGTTTATTATAGATTCATGTGCAAAATTATCAATATATGATTTTTTTACACCTTTCAAACGGCTTTGATCTTTAGAAATATGTTTATACAAAATAAATTGCTGGTTGTTCTTTAGAATGTACAGATAGGGATCAAAAGTGCAGATGCATTCTGCCATTGCTAAAGTGCCTAAAATTTCTATACAGAAAAAGGTCAATGGTTCAGGACTGATTCAGTCCGTAGCATAGGATCTAAAGTATTAAATAAACTAGTTGTGGACCATTGAACATCTACTATAAAGAAATTTTAGTTCGTAAAACAATTATTTTTTGATTAATGAATCATGGTGTGCCAAATAAAAAAGTTAGACACTTTAGCATTGTAAGGGCGGAATTCACCACTAAAAAGTTTTAACATTTGGCTCGCTTAATCGCGTTTAGCCGCTATCACTAGTGTCACTTGTAAAAATACAACAAACGAAAAATACAGACCAGTGACACTACTGACAGCGGCGAAACGTGATTATGCGAGCCAAACGTTAAAACGCGATTAGTTTTATTGGTGAATTCCATCCTTAAACTGCAACTGCACTTTTGACCCCTGAATGTACATAGCTTACCTATGTAAATCAATCAATATTTCGCAAAGAATATGGCTGTAAGCGGGCGAAGGCGGCAGTACGAGTATGTGTGCATTTAACACCGGCCAGGATATTCAATACATAAAAATAATAGCATGCGAGCTCGAAAGATGGATGGAGTTATACACCCTATATAGCTCTATCCCTTTAACAGTTCAGTTTAGGTCGTCAAATGGATCGCATTAAGAGGTAGAGCCTGTGTTCCTTATTCTACATTTCTATAGGTTATAATTTTAAATCACAGACTACATTATCATCTAATCTTACATACGTGTAATGGAGTTTTATAATGCGGCAGCCATTACCGTGACGTAATGACATCTCTATTGTCTATGCGCGGTTCTATTCACGTTTGAATAGAGAACGTCTCATTCAACGACATTCAACATGGCTTGTTCCAGTTTTTTATGGTGAGTCAGTTTTGGGAAAAGTCAATGTTTCTTTTATAGAGGTAAGTAATTAGGTGGGTGAGCAGAGTTTTACTCACTGATTGCCATAACAATAAATGTTTGTGTGAGCTAATAGATAGTTGTAGTGGGTCTGGATGTCTTATGCATGTAAGTTTACTTGTTTGTGACAACAACACACCGATACAGGAGACATTCCTAGTGTGGAGATTTTTTTAAGGAAGAAAGAAAGACAGAATGAAAGAATGAAATAAAGAAAGAAAAGGAAAAGACCGCTGTCGCCGACCGCCCGACTCCACAGCGTGCGATCAACTCCCGCTTTCTTTCTCGCTCTTGTAAATGACGATTCTAAATGGCAGAAAAGGATAGAAGCATTGGAAAATGCGATTCGTTGCTCACAGATGTTCATAACTCAACCCTAAGGCACCTTGAATCAGAGAATCAAAACCATTTATTTCAAATAAATCATTTACAGGCACTTTTGAGTTGTCAAGAAGTCAGTCAGTCAGAAATATGATATTTATTACTTGAATTAAGTCATTTAAGTCATAAGTCATAAGTCATTTAATTTCATAACAATGGAACATTGTGTTGAAAATAAAATATAAAAAAATTAAACAATACAGTGATCAACATTCTACAAAATCCTAATAAGCAAAATTATTGTGAATAATTATTATATAATAAAAAAAAATGAATATTTAATAACTTAAGTAAGTATAAAAATAAATTTTACAGTATGCAAAACAAATATATATAAAAAGATCAAAAAATCACATAAAAATAATAATCCAAATTCCAATGTAAATAAAAAAAAAAATTGAGAACTTAGTAATTTGAATTAAAAAAAGAGAGTATTGTCCAATAATAACAATAAAATTACTTATTCCAATTACATTTTAAAAACATAAAACAATTCAAAAACATCAGTTTTGGCCTTTAGGTAAATAGACTCATAATGTTTAGTAACCCCATAATGGCAGATCTATAACAATTTAATAAACACTGAGTTAAATTTTCTGTTATGACAACACTAATCAAACTTATGAAACATAAATAACATAGGGGGAGTCCGGGAGAGTATACCCGCCGTCCACTAAAATGCTCATAAATTTTTCTTTACTTACAAATCGCTGTTTTTTGTAAATTGTATCACAAGCTGCATTATTTAGCTATATTTCCTCTTAAGAAAGTTTAACATATCATTATCAATTTATGAGTAATTAAAGATTTTAACAAAAGTGACATTTGGCTAATATCTCCCGCCTGGGTGGGAGACTTAACCCCCCAAGTAGGGTGCCTTTACCCAGGTTTAAAATAAGCAAAATAATAAATACAAATTGTAATTCTATATGGAATTTAATCATAAAAATATGGCACATAGTAATAAGTAGTAAATAAATGAGAACACAATTAAGGTACTTTGAGTATCTTGAGATAAGTGAGGGATTAACTAGTATCACAGTTATATTTCTTAACATAGTTACTTTTACAATAATGAGAGTAAAACTATTTTTGGTTTTTGTCGTGAATCAAAATCCACCGTTGTCATATCGTTGTGTCTTATTATTGCAATTGCTTGCTCAGATTCCTCCTCAGTCAAAATTGATGGTAAATTGGAGAGAGTCTCTAGAGTCCTCATTATATAGTATTCCATTTATGAATAATGATGCTGATGTTGAAGGCTTTGACTGACGTTATACAGTAGGTAGATGTTGAAGGTAATTCGATCGTGGAGGCAGTTCTACAGCTACTGAGAGAGAAGCAAACGGGAGAGATTACCCTGGGTAATGTCTCCCACCCCACCCCAAGCTATCTATCATTACATTTTTACAAAAAACTGTGACACTTAAGCAAAATCTATCTGCCGTAAATGTTACTAGAATAATAACACTTACGATGTATATAAATTACATTTTGGAATCTATTCACAGTAATAAATAGAAATCAAATATCTAAAATTAAAAAAAGTTACTAACAGGGCACGACAATGTATTGTCACTTTGCACTCCTAAACCAAACTGCCGACTGCAACGCCGTCTCGTGAGCAAGGTGGGAAGTGCCTATGGAGTCTAAGAAGTGTGGCAATATCGCAATATCTAGTTCCACAAAGATTTTATGAGCAGTGGCTATTGTCTCCCACCTGCTAAACTCTCCCGGACTCCCCCTACTATGAGCATGTATCACACTTTATACTTACTAATATTAGGAAGGCGAAACATACGTATGTAAAATTGTAAATATATGCATTACAAATATACTATTTTGTATATCTGTAAGGCATAGAAATATTTGTCCCGTGCGGGGTTCGAACCCGCGACACGCAATCGTTCAACTGCTACGCCAAATAGTCCGTCTAGATTACGGAATAAGAGATTATGACTGTAGACGAAGTTGCAAATAATTGATAAACATCATCATCATCACTTCAGCCGACGTCCACTGCTGGACATAGGCCTCCCCCAAATGTCGCCACAATGAACGGCCCTTTGCATCTCGCATCCATAGGATTCCCGCAACTTTCACCAGGCCATCGGTCCACCTTGTAGGGGGCCTTCCAACACTGCGTCTTCCGGTACGTGGTCGTCACTGCAGAAGCTTTCGGCCCCAATGGCCATCTGTTCTGCGAGCAATGTGCCCTGCCCATTGCCACTTAAGTTTGGCGATTTGTCGTGCTATGTCGGCCACCTTGGTTCTCCTGCGGATACCTTTGTTTCTGATTCGATCACGCAAGAAAATTCCGAGCATAAACCTTTCCATTGCCCTTTGGGTGACTTTAAACCTTCTGATGAGGCCCATTGTGAGCGACCACTTGATAAACAAACAAAAAAAATCGCACAAGCTATATTTCGTTATGGTGAGAAATTGCAATATTTCTTTTTCGATTTTTGAGACAGTCAGACTTTTCCACTATTCCATTTTTAAAGGGAGAAAACATCTAACGACTTCTCTCACTTTAGGGTGGAGCGAGAGGGTGTGTCAGACTTTTACTGACTAAAACTACACGTATGTTTCTTCAGTTGGCCTTGGCGTTCTAGAACCACGGATTCCGATTCATCTATAAAGTCTGTAATCACCTAATTATGTGTAGCATAGCATAGCATAATCAGCCTTTTAATGTTCCCACTGCTGAGACTCAGGCCTCCTCTCTCTAGGAGAGGGAATGGGCCGTAATCCACCACGCGGGCCCAGTGTGGGTTGGTGGATGTCACATGACTTCGAACTTTTGATTCTAGGACATGCCGGTTTCCTCACGATGTTTTCCTTCACCGTTTTAAGAGCAGTGGTGATGAAATAAATTACACAAAGAAATGCGCCTGGCTGGGTTTGAACCCGCGACCGAACGAACTCGTAAGTCGGGGCCGTTATTACCACTCGGCCACCACTGCTCAATTATGTGTACTGTGAAATATTTAAGTGAATTGATATTTTAATTCTACACCATGAACCCTCTACCAGAATACCTTACCGATAACGGCTGTACCGTTAACTTAACGCTCGCCTTCGTATTCTCCCCAACAAAATATTTCCGTTACTAATCTTTACACACAATTAGCATCAATTAGCACTGTACAGCTAATTATAACTATCTACTGTTCCCATGCACTGCTACACACTTTCCTAGCAGGTTACATAAATGTCGCATCACATAGACAATCGATTGTCGCGACTTTCTCAAGGTCAAGGGCGACTTTGATTTCGATGTTACATTTTACGCATTGTACCGTTGGAAGGCCTCCTACAAGGTGGACCGATGATCTGGTGAGGGTTGAGGGAATCCAATGGATGCGAGACGCACAGGACCGTTCATTGTGACGACACTTGGGGGAGGCCTATGACCAACAGTGGACGTCTTTCGGCTGAAATGATGACGATGATGATGATTTAACTCTGTGCTTTCAAAGTTTGTAAGTGGACTAGCGAAAGAATTATGCCCGTTTGTTCTCTTGGTGTATGCAGGAAAAGTAAACTACCACTTATCCTAAATAATTATAATTAGAATTATGATATTAATTTTAAATCTTCTAAAGCATGAGATAAAAAAAAGTAACAAAAGGACTTTTTGTTAATTATATTTCAGTTTAAGTGTCATTCATTCACATACACAATGCGTTCCAAATAAGAATAGGATCGATTGCCATGTTGTGACGTCACGTCATACTGTCAAATCGCAAGAAACTGGGCAAAATTGAAGTTCTGGATTCATTAAAGTATATTCGTTCACAGTTCGTAAATAAATAAAATTTTAAAAGTTTCTTGTTTTGCTCACCATAATAATTTTTCGATTTGACAGTATGACGTGACGTCATAACATGGCAATCGATACTATTCTTATTTGGAACGCATAGTACTTTTTATTAATGCTTGTTGCTCGGATACAGAGTCTTTTGAGTTATGTCTTCATATTATAGTAATCACGAATGTAAACAAATGTCTAGTGAATAACTAATAGTAAAGTTGCGTGAAAAATATGAAATGTACAAAAATATCAGTAGGAAGCAACATATGTATCGTCCAATAACTTTTGAACCCCGGCTTTATATGATGTCAAATCTAGTTATTTTAAGAATAGCATTAAAAAGCTATCATTTAATATAGAACTGCATACTAGAATTTGCTGGGTAAAAGGTCCGTACTAATTTGGGCATTGTTCTTTTTCCTTTTCACCCCCTTTATAGGTTGTATTTCCAAAATCCCTTCTTAGTGCTCGCCTAAATCATCTTAGTTTTCATTTAGCATGACACGTTCTTAAACTTATTGAATTTAGAAACCGGCCATTATCCATTTGCAAGTTTTAAGAGGATGATTTTATTCGTCGAACTGAGGACTTACCATGATGTGTCAAAATGTCAGTGAGGCAACCGAGATATACCTAACTGTTAAAGGGATGGAGCTATATAGGGTGTATAGGTCCATCCCTTTAACAGTTCAGTTTAGGTCGTCAAATGGATCGCGTCAAGTGCTCATAGTAGCACTGCTGAATTACTTTCTCAAAGACGAAAAGAAGATATAAAATAGTTTGATTTTTAAAAACACCTCTAAATATATGGAAGTTCGAAATAAACAAATTTTATATAGGACTAGCTTCTGCCAGCGGCTTCGCCCGCGTGAAAGTAGGTTTCTTCAAACAAACTTTGGACCCCCGTTTCATCCCCTTAGGGAGCGAATTTCGGAAAATCCTCTCTTAGTGCTCGCCTACGTCATAAAAGGAAACCTTGTACAAAATTTCACGCTCGTAGTCCCAGTAGTTTCGGCTGTCAGTTGATATGTCAGTCAGTCAGTTTCTCCTTTTATATATACACGTGTAACAAAAAGGGTATATACATACCAAGTGCACGGCTTCTTGATAAGATAACAAACGATACGGGAAGGGTTTTTTAACATTATATTTACATGGTAAGAAATTATGAATTATTTCAATACACATGATACCAGAAACCGAACATTTCAAACTGAAATCAATACATCACTAGCAAAAAGTCAGCTGATCGGTGTCAGTGAACTGTTCATGAATAAAAACAAACCTCTTACTCCTGGTACTTCTTCAAACAGTGGATAAAGGGTTCCGGATGTTTATTTTTCTTAACAAAATTTTTCAAAGGAAAATAGTTTTGAGAAGAAAAATGTTTTTTTTTTAGTTGAGGAGACTAAGTAGATAAGGGTATTCGTGTGGTTATGGAATAATTAGGTATCTATCTGGTATCTACGTGAAACAATAAGAAATACCTACTTTTTTATTGTTTTACGTAAATAGGATAGCAAACAAATGAGTGAACGTAACAATTGTCGACAAAGTAATCTACCATAGAATTGAGTAGGTACCTACAACACAGTAATAATACTTTTAATTTAGTAACTACATTCCTACAAATGTTCTTACGTACCTAATTCTTTTTATGTCGGTTACCATACATAGTAAGCACTTAGTTTGCGAGAAATTAATTACTTGATTAACGTGCGAAAGACGCCACGAAAAAGGATTTCATATCATAATATTTGAACCCAAAATATCATTTCTAAGCAACTTATGTCTCTCCTAGTACAAATAAACTCCCGGTGGGTTCCGTTCTTGAATTTAATTTAATTAGAGGACTTTAATAAGTTGGTACTTTTTTGCAGAGTTGAGATGATTTAAATCATGGATTTTAATAAGTAATTTAAATCTCAATTAAAATCAAATGATATAAAAAAAATCGTTGATTTAAATCGACTTTTTTGTTATAACACAATTTAGTTTAACTTAAAACGCATACATTGATAGTGATACACTCTTTAAAATAATGTTTGTGAACAACAAGCCATGCCAAAAACTAGTGCGCGCGCCGGGCAGCTCATTAAATTTTTCAAAATATTAGACACGCAAGCGCCGCTTTTAGAGGAGACTCTAAGTAGGTAAGGGTATTCGTATGGATATGGAATAATTAGGTACTCGTACCTACCTATCTGGTATCTACGTGAAACAATAAGAAATACCTACTTAATTATTGTTTTACGTAGATATGATAGCAACAAACAAATGAGTGAACGTAACACTTATCGACAAAGTAATCTACCATAGAATCGAGTAGGTACCTACAACACAGTAAATAATACCAAATTTAGTAACTACATTCCTACAAATTTTCTTACGTACCTAATTCTTTTTATGTCGGTTGTCATACATAGGTACTTTTTTTTTCAGTGGGAAAGTCATCTTATGACATCCCCCGCTTTTGGGCGGGCCGGGAGATAGTGTTAGTCTTTAACTGACTAAAAACCCACTCCTGTTCCTTCGTTGTCTTTCGTACCAGGGCTGAGTCTTCCTTTCAGAATCAGACCCTTGGCCCCAGTAGGCTTCTACCCTGCTGGGACCCTACAGTTGCTGACATCTCCTTGAGGCGTCGTCGTCGACGACTTGGGCTCGGTCCGGACGATTATCGGACGGTCGGACGGCGAGCCACACATTGCTCGCCGTCCAGCCACACATTGCTCGCCGTCCGCAAGCCCGTGCCTACGGTGGACGGAAATCGGGATCGGAATCCCGGCGGTGGTTGGGGCGTGAGGACCGTTGCTTCACGCGATCGGCCGCCGCTAGCATTACTGCTTAGCAGAAGGAGGCGACCGCCTGCCACTCCTCCTCGCTCCACGGCCTGTACCAAAGCCCGGCGTGAGAGATCGCCGCCGCCGATCACCCCCACGAGGACACGGCGTTGCCCTGCCCAAGCGGAGCACACCTCTACCATGTGCTCCACCGTGTCCTCCGGGCGGTCCAAACCGTGGCGGCACCCGGGCGTCGCTTCCGCACGAATCCGGTGCAGGAACTTCCCGAACTTACCGTGTGCGGTGAGGACCTGCGTCATGCGGAAGGTAAGGACGCCGTGTTGCCTTTCCAGCCACTCCTCAAAGAGGGGACTTACCACCATAGGTAGGTACTTAGTTTGCGAGAAATTAATTACTTGATGGACGTGCGAAAGACGCCACGAAAAAGGATTTCATATCATAATATTTGAACCCAAAATATAATTTCTAAGCAACTTATGCGTCTCCTAGTACAAATAAACTCCCAGTGGGTTCCGTTCTTGAATTTAATTTAATTAGAAGACTTTAATAAGTTGTTACTTTTTTGCAGAGTTGAAATTATTTGAATCAATTGATTTTAATAAGTAATTTAAATCTCGATTAAAATCAAATTAATTAAAAAAAATCGCTGATTTAAATCAAAACTTTTTTTTCTTATAACGTAGAAATTAATACAATTTAGTTCAACTTAAACGCATACATTGATAGTGATACACTCTTTAAAGATAATGTTTGTGAATAACAAGTCATGCCAAAAACTAGAGTGAGTGCACGCGCCGGGCAGCTCATTCAATTTTTCAAAATATTAGACACGCAAGCGTGCGACCCACGCCGCTTTTAGAGGAGACTCTAAGTAGGTAAGGGTATTCGTATGGATATGGAATAATTAGGTATCTATCTGGTATCTACGTGACAATAAGAAATACCTACTTTTTTATTGTTTTACGTAGATAGGATAGGAACAAAACAAATGATTGAACGTAACAATTGTCGACAAAGTAATCTCCATAGAATCGAGTAGGTACCTACAACACAGTATGAACTAATACCTTTGTCATAGATACTACCAACAAGTACAAAGTAAATGAAACCTGTCAAAATACTGTCAAATGTTACGAAATAATATCATTTTTTTTTTTCTAAATAACTATACGCTTGCGCACATTAAGTCTGCGTAATTACTTCTTAGACATAAATAAACCTTTTCTACAAAAATATTATAAGCTTATAACTCAGCAGCCGGTATGGTACAGTTTAGCCAGTTTAGTCTTAATTTATCTTTTCAAAATAAATGAAAAACATGCAAAAGTACTAGGAGTCCATAAGAAACGAGAATTGTTATTGCTGAATTTTACAGCGGCTTGCGCAATCACAGATCCCTAATTTCCTTTCAGTATGATATTGAATACGATAAAATATTGTGTCCCTGTCGCACGCGCCACCTGCGTGTATTATGTGAGAGAGATGGCAATGTTTCCATCGTTCGTTCGGCTACTCCCTTTGGCGGCATGCGGCATCTTTGAGCGCGCCGAAAGGCTAGCCTAAAGTGAAATTAGGTAAATAAATAAAGTAAAATTTTGCATTAGTGGACGACCAATAATCGTACATTGCAGTCGCATATCCAGTTCGGTGCTTGTGATTTATTGTGGTTGTGACAATCGTATGATGGTGTTAAGTAATAGTGAATAATTATTATGAGATGATGTTGTGTGTCGGAAGAGAGGACGGTAATGTGCGAGCTGCTCGCGAACTTTATCATCGCCGATTTATCGAGGGTAGGTCAGAAGCTGAGCGTCGACAGCTTCCTTCGGTGGCGTGTTTCCATCGGATGGTACTTCGTCTGCACCAAACCGGTTCCTTCCACGCTCCTGGTTTAGGGGGTCGCCCGAACACTACCGATCCAGAATTTGAGGAAGCCGTACTGGAGCATTTTGAAAATAACCCGCGTACTAGCACTCGGCGAGCTGCATTAGCGCTGGATGCCTCAAACCATATGCAAGTATGGCGAGTGTTGCACAATGACGGTTAGCACCCATACCATTTCCGTCGCACCACACTACGCACGTGATGTTCGGGAGCATTTGGTTATGCGCTTTCGTCAGTGGGATCGGGCGCGGTAGCAGACACGTGGCTTGGCTCCTGCGATCCCCAGACCTAACTCCATTAGATTTCTTTTTGTGGGGATACATTAAAAACATTGTGTACGCAATGCCGTGTGATACAGTGGAGCAAATGAGAGAGCGAATCGAAGCCGCTTTCAGGACAGTAACACCAGACATGCTACGCAATGTTCAGGTGGCCATGCACAGGCGAGCGGCCTTGTGTATACAGTACCACGGTCATCACATCGAACCACATCTTTAAAAATGTAAGTTGAATTATTATTTTTCATTTTAATATTTACTTTGCTTGGACTATGGAAAAATATTTCCATTATTGAATGTTATTATTTATTTATCATTTTTTATTTTAGTTAATTTTTAGTCCGCCTTTGTACATTGTTTCTTACTAATGCATAAAGTTTTAATAAATAAATAAAATAAATAAATATTTTTTGAGGCAAAATTTTAGGTAGACAGGTACTAGGCGAACAAAACGTCTCATGCAAGCGCGCGCCGCGGGCAATCTCTATCCCTAGCTATTGTGTAAACGGGGAAACCCCGTTTAAACAATGGCGATTGGCCGAGGCTGGGCCCACGTGTAAACGCACCATCAAAATTAGGTAGACAGGTACTAGGCGATCAGATTTACAGAAGAAATGTTTCGTAATATTAGCAAGTGACGTGGAATGTTATTGACCCTCGTAGTGTCGTGACACGTTTGTTATGATTTGAATTCAAGAATCATACGATACCAAGAATTTGGTATCAATTCTTTGAGTTATTTATTTTGGTCTGAAACTTTGTGTAGAGATTCTATACCACCTATAATCTTCAGCGCTTCTTGATGTATATACCCTTTTTGTTACACGTTGTATAGGATGACTGGTAATTAGTGACCGATACTTAAACACGTGATTGTACTCATGATTACAAACAACTTTCCAAAAGAAACTTTTTTTATATACTCACTAGTTTGTAGGTACGTTCACTGATTAGGTACGTACACCTATGGGTTAGCAAGCTGCGCGGGTGTTCTATCACTATTGTAGGTACGACGGCTGAGCGGTCGTCGGTCGCAGGCGCGCGCGCTTATTTAAACAGCTGTTTTATTATTGTGATAAAACTAATAAGAATATAAAAAAAGTTTCTTTGGTAAAGTTGTTTGTAATCATGTTTATGTGTTTAAGTATCGGTCACTAATTACCAGTCACTCCATACATATAAATAATTATTCTTATTGTTCGGTAAGACAGCGCACGTTCCTTTGCCTGTGTCTCAGTTACATAAAAACAAAACTGACATTTATAACCAAATTGCCAGATTTAAAAAATACTTTTGCCAAATTAAAACAAATATTTGAACAATTTAAATTGATTATGAACTCGATTTCTTTTCATTAAACAACAATCACGAACGTCTGAGCATTTCAATGTCTTTAAATGCATTATCGACATTTTTGTAACATGTACTCTGCATGATAGATTGACATCTGTCAGATTTAGCAAATATTTCTCAATTGAAATCTCTATGTTTACCAGTATAGAGTTTATTTTTAAGTGTGTGCTTACATCTGTTTCGCTAACACATGTTTTTTATCTCTTTCTATTTACGGCAGGTATGCTGAAATCCCCAACGCAATTGGTTTTCATGGAAGCTAAGTCTATCCAGTAGGTAGTGGATTTCTTTAAATTCAGTTTACTCTATGGGCCTCTATCATAGGAATAGAAGAAGCATAAAAAGACTTCCCTGTAACCTATGACGCTCTCGATCTTTATAATATGAATTATATGTAGCGACATCTATGGCGTCACATTAGAACTAATCCTGCATCGCGCAATTAAAGTTCTCCGCGCGAAATTAAAATCATAATACTCAAGTCTGCGGTCTTTTGAAGCTGTACAACAATCAGATTTCAAAGTTAACTGAAAAAAAAAGATACGGCCGTTTATGTTCGAAAAAAACGTATATTTCGACACTCTCGAGGGAATCAAAATTTATAGGGTACTTCCCGTTGACCCACAATCCTGAAATTTGGCATAAAGCAAGGTCTTATAGCACAGATATGGGAAAAAATCTGATCTGAAATCTGAAAAATCTGACAGTAAATTTGTTGATACGTCACAACAAAAAAAAAAATTGCGATTCGGAAAAATCTTCGAGGCTTCATTCGGAAATTAAACTGTTCACTTATGTAAGTTTGTACGGAACCCTCAGCGCGAGAACCTGACTCGCACTTGCCCAGTTTTTTATTATTATAAATAGGCTCGCGTTTGACCACTATCTCACCTGAAACAGACCCCGGCAGGGAATTCCACTCCATAGCTATACGTATAATGAACGTGTTCCCAAAACGCTTTGTACGTATGGGTGGGATGTCCACCATGTACCGATGGCGCAACGCCGTACGTCTACTGGTCCGATGATGGAACGGACTTGGTGGAAATAAATTGTGCAATACCAACGCATACTCCCTGAAATGTAAACGATAGAAAACCGACAGGCCGGCAACTCGGCGTCGATGCTCAATACTTTGAAGTTTTGATTCGAAAAGTGCATCAACACCGATGATCCTCTTGGCTCGCTGCTTAATCGACTCCAGGGCATCAAGCTATTACTACAAAGATTTCTAACACCCGTGCGAAGCTGGGGCGGGGCGCTAGTAAGAGCCAGATATTATATTATGTTTTATTATTATTTTACTATAGTTTATTCTAGCAAACCAAGAATATGATTCATAAATAATAAGAAACTACTTTGTCATGTTTAATAACAACTTGTTATAAAATACGAGTTCAAAAGGCATTATTTTTTATTTGCACAGATAATAACAGGTTGGCCATCCTTGTTTATTGTCTATGATTGTCCGGTTTTCTATAGAGAATACGTTGAATAAGCTTGTAAACATTCGTATGGTTTACGAGTTCTTGTTATGTTACATAGTGACTGGCCTGATGGTCTAGTAGTTAGTGGCCCTGACTGCTATGCCGGAGGTCGTGGGTTCGATTCCCACCCAGGGCAAATGTTTGTGTGATGAGCATGATCATTTGTTCTGCGTCTGGGTGTAATTATCTATAATATGTATGTATTTAGAAATATATAAGTATGTTTATCAGTTGTCTAGTACTCATAACTCAAGCTCTGCTTAGCTTGAGACTAGACGACGTTGTGTGGTAGTTGTAGAATAAATATTATATTTTTATTATTATATTATATATGACTAGTGGAAACCCGACCCCGTCTTTTCACTGATGTAAGTTACGCATACGTTAATCTTCCTCATTTATTGATTTTTCTATTAGTCATCATCATCATCATCATCATCATTTCAGCCGAAAGACGTCCACTGCTGGACATAGGCCTCCCCCAAGCGTCGCCACAACGAACGGTCCTGTGATCTCGCATCCATCGGACTCCCGCAACCGTTACTAAGTCATCGGTCCACCTTGTAGGAGGCCTTCCAACGCTACGTCTTCCGGTACGTGGCCGCCATTCCAGAACCTTTCGGCCCCAACGGCCATCTGTTCTGCGAGCAATGTGCCCTGCCCATTGCCACTTTAGTTTGGCGATTCTTCGTGCTGTGTCGGTAACCTTGGTTCTCTTGCGGATATCCTCATTCCTGATTCGACCACGCAAGGAAACTCCGAGCATAGCCCTTTCCATTGCCCTTTGGGTGACTTTAAGTCTTCTGATGAGGCCCATTGTAAGCGACCACGTTTCGGAGCCATATGTCATCACTGGCAACACGCACTGGTCATAGACTTTCGTCTTGAGACACTGTGGTACGTTGGACGAGAAGATACCGCGCAGCCTCCCGAACGCTGCCCAGCCGAGTCGGATTCGACGATTGATCTCTTTCTCGAAGTTAGACCTTCCTAACTGGATCGTTTCTATTAGTGAAAAGTTAAAAACTACATCAAAATCCGTTGCGTAGTTTAGGAGTAGATAAACATACAGACCCGTAAAGCGTCTTTGTTTTGTACTTTTCTTGATCTTATACTAATTTGAACAGTATCTTTTGACGAATATGCCACTTTAAAAACAAATTAATGAGATCGATTTCGAATTAAAGTATAATAAATAAAAACTGGGCAAGTGCGAGTCGGACTCGCGCACTGAGGGTTCCGTACAAACTTACCTTTGAAAACAGTTCAATTTCCGAATAGAGTCTGTAATTATTTTTTTGTGACTAACTCCAAATTTACAGTTTTCCGATTTTTTCCTATATTTACTTCATGCCAAATTTCAGGATTCTAGGACAAGGGGAAGTACTCTATGAATTTTGATTCTCTTGAGAGTGAGTAAATATAAATTTTTTGCAACATAAACGACAGTATCTTTTTTTTCGTTAATTTATAAGTTTGATTTTTTCACAGCTTCATGGGACCGTAGGCAGTATATAATTTTAATTTCAACTCGATACCTCCACGCATTCCCGAGATAAAAAAGTGTAGACAGACAGACAGACAGGCAGACAGACGGACGGACAAAAAAGTGATCCTATAAGGGTTCCGTTTTTTCCTTTTGAAGTAGGGAACCCCGTAAAATAGAGTAGGTAGTGTTGCCACGGCACTATTACTCTAATTATTAATTAGATGGACTAAAATGACAATTGTCGGGTTGGTATCCTGAATAATCCAGTTTAATAAGTTTATTAGTTTTAATTTCCGTTGATCATATAGCATGGCGAATCGTATGTATGTATATGTGTTACCGGTAATCTGTATAATTCAGATATTCTTTACAATACCTAGATAATGTATAGAATACCTGGGGCGTCCAAGCAATGTATCAAATATTATGGATATTATTGTCCATTACATACTTTACCTAGGTAATGTGTATAAAATAGATTTTGGTCTATTGGTATAATTTATCAATATTAACCGATGTTACGTGTTACAAAGAGCTTAAAGCTAGAACTACATGAGACCGACGCACACGTGTAACACGCCTGTTTTGAACGTAGAACGACGTCGCGTGGCGTGGATCAAGCTCTACAAGCCTATTTTCCATATAAAATGTATGGAGACCGACGCGCCCAGATCGGCGTGTGTGGCAAACGTGTGCGCAGTGTAGTTCTACCTTTAGAATTTCTAAGAATTCCTCGAGTATACCTACATAGACTCGGAAGTTTTATTGCCAATCTCCCAAGTAGCATTGAACTGAGTGCAAATTCTCGTAATTAATAACGTTCAAATCAAATTCAAATTTGACAATCAATGTCAAAAAGTTGTCTCAAACTTAGGAAATTAGAGATTCATTTGACAGATCGAGACAGATTAGAATGTGAACATAGTTTAATGATCTATTCCTATCTATGTAAATAATAAGTCAAAGTCAAAGTCAAAGCCATTTATTTGCAATAAATGCGGTACAAGAGATGGTAACTTATAATTTACTAGCGCAAAGACACATTTCGCCATGAGTTGGCATGCAAATATTAAATAATAAATATGTTATGTGGTGCTCATAGTAAGCAAAACTCTAAATACAAAAATGAATAAGCAGCTGTTCGTTAGTCTGGCTAAGACTCGACAACGGCTGGACCTATTTGACTAAATTTAGTCTTCAAATATTCGTGATAGTCCAGGGAGAGAAAATATGGAAAAACCACGAAAAAAAAGTCTTTAATCAAAATGTCATTCTAAACTGAATTATGCTGGTTCTCGTATGCCAGTAGATGGCGTTATCCCTTGACAGCTTAGCTAAGGTATCACAATATTCTTTAGGCGGTACGAAATTTGCTGGGTCAGCTAGTTTATTATAAAAACATTGCTTTTACATAGAAATGTTTTCGTAAACGTCATTGTCAACTGTCAAAAACTAATTATCGTATAAAATTGAAACGGTTTTCTTTATGATAATAATTCACCGCGCTAAAATCTCTTGTACTTAGACGTTCTTTCTGTGTGTTTTTGTGTGTGTTTTCTGTATGTGTTGTGGGTGTGATGACTTTATGATGTCAAGTGGAACTATTGTGTGTTGTGACTCTGTGTATAATAAACTTTCTTTCTTCCTCTTGTGCACTTCGGACTTTCTTTCTACCGTCCTCACACTACTCGTCTACACCTACTCTAATTCCCAACTCTTAAGTCGGGGTCATTACCAATGAGTCAAATCATCGCAGCATGAATTTGGTACAATTGCTTCAAAGACACGTGCCACTGCCGACTTCATACACAAAACACGCGTAGACGCATAAAAAATAAATGGAAAATCTCCAATGTTAAACTGTCAATAACTGGCGCAAATTCGACAGTTTATTTCGTCTAATTTTAGTCACAGAATCAGCAATGTACTTGAATATCCATGACATTGATTAACACGTGAGATAGACAACTTTTTTTAAGCGATCGCAATTTGTCGTGACAGTACAGTCAGCCGTTTGTCTATGGTAACATTTTGACACTGACAGTTACTATTTTTTCATAGTAGCGAGGTAGATTTTCGTAGTTTTCAAGCGTAGATGACCGTACGACTGTTGGCAAGCTATATAATATGTTGGCGAAATGCCAAACTCGTATTGTTGCTAGTATATTGTCTTGTTCGTTGTCAAACTTGGTAAATAAGATCGTTTCTATGATTCTGCTGTTGGCAGGATGGGTTTGGTTATTGATTTTGCGTTTCGCTTGTTTCCTGGCAGTTTTAAGACTGAAACTTTTATAGATGATTTTTTCTAAGTTTAAGATTTCAAAAGTAACTCTCAATAGGGTTAAAAAAGTATAATCATAGTTTGCTAGTTGGACCAACGACCTGGTGATCAAATCAGATCAGCGGTATGACTTATGTAAAGGCTGATGCCTTACTACAAGCTCTTAACGAGATCCATTTTACGACCTAAACTGAACTGTTAAAGGGATGAAGCTACATAGGGTGTATAGCTCCATCCCTCTTTTTCGTTCGCACGACTGACATTTTAACACGTCATGGTAAGGACCCTGGTCGTTATGGCGTCACACGTGTGTGGCTTATTTCCAACGACCTTACAGCCACTAGATGTCTAATAACAGGCAACGCATGACAGTCAACACATATGATTAAAGATCTGATGTCTCTACCAATCAGAACGCAGTATCCCGCTCCCTCGTACCAATCAGAACGTAGTACCCCGCTCCCCGTACCTCGGCTAGTGGAGAGAATCGTTTTGGTGCGCTAGTTCTAGCATGAGGCGTCTAGTGGCTGTAAGGTCGTTGATTATTTCTAACAGTAGGCGATTTTTGACTAAATGATGGTGATGAATGAAAGCAGAATCCCTGGAAGAACCTCATGTAAATGATGACGGCCACCTACATACCCTTAAATTTTTTTTGTATTAGTTTATTTACTGTTATTTAATAATATACATTTAAAAATACTTAACTATAATTACAGTAAAATAAAAAAAAACCCTAAAGTAATGGCTTGAAACGTATTAAAAACAAACTAAAGTATGGCGTCCATAAACTCTTTTACATTGCTGTCGACTAGTAATGTGCCCAAAAGACTTGCGGCATTACCACGCTGTACGGCAATGCTTATCCTCTGTCTGAGGTATCAGCTCTTGGGTCACGCGAAGTAATATTGTTGTTGAATCGAATCGATTACTTCGATTTGTCACTTTTTTTAGTTAGATCATAGACACAAAACACTACATAATCGAGAATCTATATTTGAATTGAGTGAAAGTAATCGAGAACGCGGATCACATCGGCCGGAGATCCGTGTTCTAATTTTAAAATCTCGCGCCAATCGACCTACATTCTCAGTTCCTGAGGGACGGACGATTTGACAGATCTTTTTTTTTATAAGTGCAACGAACTCGGGAAATGTGGTATAAATCCGATGTTGGAAAATAGAAAATCATAAATCATATCGGTTGGATTTTATAGCGATATAAACCTAGATGAAATGTTTTGAAGATGTCTTTGTAACCTTAAGCCGGTGAGTAAAAAGAAAATGGAAAATCTGGGATTCAAAGACGCCTTTTTTATAATCCGTGAAATGAGATTGGATTGATTCTACTTTACGTCGGGTACAGATTGCTATAACGTAACATGCAATGTAACACGCAATGAAAGAATTTGTTCGTCCACATTGTCGCAATGTATCATGCAATGTAACAGAATTTCCATATTGTGGACACATTATGCGCGCGAAAAGGTCCTCAAGTCTGCTATTATAATAGTGTCAAAATGATCTATCATTGATTTCATAATTGTTGATTTTGACAAGTTTGCTAATCTACTAATATAATAGCGTCAGTATGACTTTCCAATGGTCAACCACTGACACACCATTTAAAGAAGTAGCATAGAATGGTAATCTCGTAATATTGACAAACGAATGTCTCATGTTTGCAGTAATCTGCAAAAATTTTGACAGTTGATCAGCCTACCATTAGAAAGTCGTTGTGCAGTGATTGCTTTTAATTTGTTACGAAACAGCTCGATATTGTCATTCTACTACAATTCTATTACGAGACCAATGACTGACCAATGATCGAGTATTATGAATTCAGCAAGCTATGAACTTTTAGCAAAATGACAATGGGATGGTATTGGAATGACGAATAGAATAGAATAAAACTTTATTGTACACCAAAATAGTACCAAAAACTTATAAACTAACTTAATCTATGGGTACAAAGGCGGTCTTATCGCTAACAGCGATTTCTACCAGACAACCTTAGGATGGACTGTAAGAACTTGACATAAAAAAGGGGGTAGACTGCGGTGTACTGCAAACAACGAATTTATAAAAATAACAGACTTGGGCCCCAGTACATTTTAACAGCTATGTGAGTAGGTAGGTACATGCTCAGTATGTGCGCGCTGCGTCCACACAACTTATGAATTGCTCCTTTCATGTTACGTTGCATGTTACGTTACAGAAGTCTGTACCTGGCTTTACCTTTGGTCGTTGATTGCAGATTGTTTATAAGCCGGCGTATAAATCAATGCTAAAAGTGGTAGTCTTATGCATAAAGCTATTTATCATGAGACTAGCACTTTACCAGTGACTTCGCTCGCAAGAATGGTTTTTATAAAAACTTTAACACACTTCAAACCGCATTTTGAGGGTAGTTTTGAGAAATAGTTTTGTGTCTTTGGAGCGAACAGAGAGTAAAGTCCAAACCTCCGTTGAAAAGGGAGGATCCTCCGACCAGACGGGTGTTATGTCTGGTGGTCAACTACCCGATAGATGATTTCGGGCTGTTCTATATGTTCTGACTATGACTGTTATGACTTTAACTGACTAAAACTACATCTATGTTCCTTCAGATATCATTTTTTTTTTTTTAGGTGGGAAAATCATCTTATGACAAATCTCGCTCTTGGGCGGAGCGAGAGATAGTGTCAGACTTTTACTGACTAAAAACCCACTCCTGTTCCTTCTTTGCCTTCGTCCCAGGGCCCCGGGTTTCGCTTTCATACTACCCATGGCCTCAGTAGGCTTCGACCCTGCTGGGCCAGATACCATTTGCGTCCCAGGATCATGAGTAACCCTTTCAAAAGTGGCCTGGTATGCTTCCCCATCGACGACTCAGCCTCGGTCCGGACGACTACCGGACGGCCGGACAGCGAGCTACCCATTGCTCGTTCGCAAGCCCGCATCATAAATTCCCTGACAACCAATTACTTCTATTCTGTCCTAATATCTCAAGTATCAATTACATTAGGAATCGTGTCATAAACCTCACACATAAATGGAGGCACTAGGATTTGATTACATAATGCTATGTATAAAAGTGGTCAAGGTTTATGTCTTGCAATATTTGATTACGACGAGAACAATGGTCAAAAATATATAGTGATGTCTTCGATCAGGGGCGCCGACTCCGTGGGTGCTCGGGGGCTCGAGCACCCATGAGAAATAAACAGTGGGTGCCGAGCACCCCTGAGAATTATAGACATCAAAAAACAGATCAGTAATCGCCTTTTAGAGAAGGGGGTTTTTCATTACCGACGACCCGTTTAGCGCAGTGGTTTAGAGCGCGGGTTGAGAAGCAAGGATCGCGGGTTCGATTCCCTGGGTGTTTGTGATACCTTCGTTGTTACTGGTTTCCATAGTACAAGGGAAAACTTTAGTTTAGGACCAGGACAATGCATATGATGTTGTCTCAATTTATTATTTATTAACGATGCGGGCGACTCAGTACAGATTAGTAGGTACGGGTAGGTTACGTATAAATTATAATATTTCTTGATAACAAAAACTAGTTTCATTTTTATATAATGGTTTCATTTTATATTTTTATCAAACATAATTAGTAATTAAGTACGCAGTATGTAAGCATTTGTTTATTTGTCGGACGATCAGTGTGCATTTCTCTTCTCACACTTCGCCACTATTTCGAGTCGTCAAATGATCATGAGCACCCATGAGGTTTTCTAAAAGCCGGCGCCCCTGTCTTCAATAGATTTCCCTTGGGTCTAGCTAAGACAAGCCATGGTGTATACCTCTGTCTTGATTTTCTGAGGAGGGATCTCATCAAAGTTCTCCTCTCGATCTTGATGGGGTTAGAGGAATTTTACTTTTACTTACGTTGGCGATCACTGTGCTCTCTTAGCAAAGCTGAGGGTAATCGGCATGATGGTAGACAGCGACGTTTGAGTGCTGGGTCTCAAGTCTGCTATTACAATAGTGTCAGAATGGTCTATCATTGACTTGTTTGTAATATAATTGTTGATTTTGTCAATTTTGGTAATCTACTAATATAATCATTATGACTTTCCAATGGTCACTCCACTGAAAGAAGTGTTAATCTCGTACATAATGACAAATAAATAATAATAATAATAATTGTTTATTTTTTGTACTACAATTAAATAAATTAGTACACAGTTACTTATTACATAAGTTGTACAAAATAGCAAATCTAAAATGTGAACCGTTAGGAGCCAATGTTCCTCCAGAAATAATCAAATTATAACAGACAACATTGCAAGTAGGTGTTAGTTATAAATCATAATATATACAATACAATAAAAAATAAAAAAATGAATGTCTGACGTACTTAGGCGTTATCTGCTAAAATTTTGACAGTTCCTTTGATCTGTGTCCTACCATTAGAACGTCGTTGAGCAATATTTGCTTTTAATTTTGTTACGAGACAGCTCGATACTGTCATTCTACCATAATTCTATTACGAGACCAATGCCTGACCAATGATCATTATGAATTTAGCAGACTACGAATTTTTAGAAAAATGACAATGAGATCGTGTTGGAATGACGAATTTATAAAAATAACAGACTTGGGGCCCTGGTCGACGTCACTGGATCGGCATGATGGTCGATGACGACGTTGAAGGGCTTGTGCTGTGATACCCTGACCCCAAACGTAAAAATGCGACAACCTCTTGGCTCAAGTGCCATGGGAATGTTAGCGCGACCAGTGTTTCCAAATATTAAGATACTGGCTTTTGCCCGCGTCTTCGCTCCCGTCAACTGACTAGTCAACCCTACCCTACTCTACTCTACCCGACGCTACCTACCTACCCACCCTACGACCTTCTCGTACTAATCAATATAATAAGTTCTGTGTAGACATCGACTTTTTATTTCTGCTCAAAAATTTAAAAAGCTTATTATAAACAAATTTAAACTATTTCGTTTAATATTTACACATTTCTCCCTCCATCTTTTTCTCTTACTTGCATGCCTATGTTTATGTTTACTATTAACTACTTTTTTGTTTTAACAGCTTAGAATAGAGCATTGTTAAATATATAACTCATAGTATGTTGTGGAAAATGACGTATGTTTTTTTTTGTATTTATAATTTCTGCATATTTATAATTTAGTATAAGATTTTAATATACAAGTGTTATTTTTTCGAATAAAATAAGTATAGGAAAAAATCTGAAAACTAAATTTATAGTTAACACAAAAAAAAAAACTTTTTTGCCATTCGTAAATATCTTTGAAACTGAATTCGGAAATTGAACTGTTTTCATAGGTAAGTTTGTACGGAACCCTCAGTGCGCGAGTCCAACTCGCACTTGCCCGGTTTTTTTTATGTATTCCAAGCTTAATAGAACCGAGGGCCCCGCTGGATGGACAAGGCTATTAATTGTAATTTCTATAGAAATAATTGAGGTAGATGAGATTTTGTCAGTAATTTCGTAAGGTACATTGAACAAATAAAGCAATGCCAATTTCTTCGGTCTAGCTCGAGTAGCCCCGCTGGATAGAAACATATCGTTAAGAGCTTGTGGTGGCACTGCTTACTTTTTGCTTTGCTTGTGTTTTGTATTTAGATGGTTTTCTGTTATAGCAGACTATATTTAGGTTTCTTGACATTAACGTAAAACCGTAGATGACTAATATAACTTTATAAAATCAAAATTATGTTAACCTATGCTGACAGACAATAACTCAATAATGATTGACGATCGATTTATCTTACGATATCTCGCGTCTCAAGATTTAACGATCATTCGAGGAATGCTGCGCGCGAGTGCGTTCATGTCAATGTGAAATGTGATAGATTGCATACATGTATGTATTATGTGATCGTTCGCGTATGGGATCAATAACATACTATGTTAATGCAAGATATCTAAGATTGTTGTTAAGGAAAAGAACCGTTTTTTTTTTATACAAAGTCCTTCAATCGGAATAATAGAAATTATAAAATAAAATAAATACAATAAAATAGCCTTTTTATTCTACTACCACATCTAACAATATATAAACACATTTGAATTAATTAATTATACATCATATATAATTCCTATTTAATAATAATCTAAAATAATAATAATTCATAATAATAATCGACAATAATAATCCAAAACAATAATCCATAATAATCACAACATTAAATTAAATAAAAATACATTTAGGTAGTAGTCGCCTCTTTGGCGTAGGCCTCCCCCAGTGTTTTCCACAGTTCCCTGTCTCTAGCTTTTCTCATCCAATCCGGTCCAACTTTTTGTGTAAATATATCTCTCCTTCTAATTCTTTGTCGCCCTTTATTTCTTATTTCCTCTCTTGGTAGTCATTCTGTTACTTTTTTTGTCCATCTATCGTTTTCCATTCTACATACATGACCAGTCCAGAATGCCAATGAAAAGAAGCATGTTAGGTGTCAAACTGGTGGATAAAATAAGTAATAAAAAAATTAGAGCAATAACGAAAATTCAAGACATAAGAGAGAGGATTCGGTTGCTGAAATGGAACTGGGCTGGTCATGTATGTAGAATAATAGAAATTACTCGTTTCTAAATAGTTAATTTGTTTACCATTCCAATGCTTTTTTGTAGAATTTGGCAGCTAATGTGTCAATATTTAGACAACCTTCTCGGCAAACTTCGTTGAGGTAGTCAACACTATAATAAAATACCTCTTCACCAGACGAGAGACAGAGAACTATGGATGTCCAAACATAAATAGCAAGGAAGTAACTCAACAGCTAGCCCATAAAACTCGGTGAAGACAAGTAAACGCGGAACTGAAGTCCATCCATTTTACACATTTCCTGTTCTTAACAGTGATGTGTGGTGTAAGACATAACATTATACAATACACTGTTTGCAGACGTAATTGTTGCTACAAAACAATGATTGATCATGCATTACGTCGGTTCAGGATATAATAAAATATAATAGAATAGTAAAACTTTTATTCGAGACTAACACAACACTACGATTGTGCACAACGTGCCCGCACCGAACAGGTATCCACCTCAGCATTTCAAACAACTCCCTCCGCTCTGGATGGAGCGAGAAGGAGTGTTAGATTTTACTGTCTGGATCGTGGTGACTCTCTCGAACCATGCTGCAGTCCTGGCAGAACGAACGGCATGATGTTATCGTTTTTTCAAAGAAATTATTGAAGATGTTTACATTACTCTTATTGCTTAACTATCACAATAGCTTTCGTACTATGTTTGTAATACAATCTTGAATGTTTATAAATACAGTCTTTCAAACTGCTACAATTTATGGGCCACATGCAGTAGTACGTTACTCCTCGTAGGAGCAACGTACTACAGAGAGTAACCCGATCAGATTAGTGTCAATGGATTCATACACTAGCCTCAGCAGACCTCTCTTTTCACAAATAAATATTTTTATATCTTAATTATATTATTTTAGATATTATATCTAAAATAATATAATACTAATTAAAATATCATCAATAGAATTGGGCCCAAAATAGAACCTTGTAAAACACCTCTACACAGCGAAAAAATAAGATGATTATTGCAGATTAATCTGCCAATACTGGTAAGTAACAGATCTACAACTCTACAACACTCTTTTAAGTCTGTTGACTACTTATTTTGGTAGCACACATACCATTTCAAATGAGTCAAAGCAATCACATGCTTCTTGGTGATCGAAATTATCTTCTTGATTTCTGATCCAAAGCTGACAACAAAGAAATCAAAGTGGTCCCAGGTCAACAAAAGATTTGGGACCACTGAGTTAGAAGTACTTGCGTTTATATTAAAGCATGCAAAACAGTTTACATTTACGTTGCGTAGTAACATACGACTGGCTGCTGCGCTGTGGGTCGTGGATTCGATTTATGGGTCTGGGTGACTTATGTATGTGAGCTTATATGTTTATGAACGCACCTACGATACAGGAGTAATTCCTAGTGTGGGTCATGGGTGTTAAAAAAAACTGGGCAAGTACGAGTCGCACTCACGCCCTGAGGGTTCCGTGCAAACTTAGTACAGTGTTGAAGTTTTTTCCAAATCGCGAAAAGAAAATATTTTTGTTACGTAACAACCAATTTTCTGTTTTCAGATTTTTTCCTATATTTGTGTTATAAGACCTTGCTTTATGCAAAATTTCAAGATATCAACGGGAAGTACTCTAGAATTTTGGTTCTTTTGAGTGTCGAAATATACGTTTTTTTGCGACATAAACGGCCATATCTTTTTTTTTCCTATAACTTAAAAGTTTGATTTTTTTCACAGCTTCAAGGAACCGCAGACGTAAGTATATGTTTAATTTCAACTCGATACGTCCACGCGTTCCCGAGATAAAGGGTCTTGACAGACAGATAGACATACTGACAGACGGACAACAAAGTGATCCTATAAGGTTCCCGTTTTTTCCTTTTGAGTTACGGAACCCTAAAAAAAACATGTGAATAAAGGAGAAAGCAGCAATTGTCGGCAGGCCGTCATATTTCTGTTTAATAAAGATGGCGCCACTACTGACGTATATATATGATTGGCATAAAAATAAACAAGTTGGAATTCGGTTACTTCTATGATTGGCGGAAAAATATACAAATTTAAATTTATTTAGTTTGTTTGTACTGATTGTTATGGCGTAAAAGGTTATAATATGAAATGCGGCATTGTTCGAGACAGTTACCAGTGAAGGAACACGGGAGGATTTTAGTCAATAAAGAATCAAAAATCAAAGCATTCAGAATCAATCCAAAGCGTAGATCTCTATGGAGGAGAATGTTCAAGAAACTCCATGGACACTCATTGAATCATGATAAGTATTACAAATATCTCGCTTACATATTCTATAACAATGCAAGAGATAAATTAAACGTCTGATCTCAACAAGCGCCTACTAGACAAGAGGGCTATCGCCCGCCTTTATGCAATATTAAGAGATATACTAGGTACAGATAATCACAAATACGTTTCGGTGTTGCCAGCACAATGAGTCGATTACAATGAATATAATTTTTTTCATAGAAAGGAACAGCAAACAGCTACAATATAAAACTTAGATACTACAGATATACAAAACATAAACAATAATGCAGCCCAGGCAGCGCTGTGCCACAGATCAACTGTGGGATACTTCAATAAAATCACTAGGATGACTAATTCAAATTAACTTAAAGGCATGATTAAAAACGAACCCAAAGAGAAGTAAACAAACTTAAATATGTGGAAAGAAAAAAAAATGAAAAAAAATTATCGAATACAAAATATAAAAAAAAAACAGAGTAAATAATCTGATTACGTATCAAAATCTAACACTACATTACGTCTAATCGCAGGTTTGTTTTCCAATGTACATAAATGTATATCACCCATGGAGCACAATTCACCGTATATTTAAGCGGCGTGAAAATTGACGCATTCAGGCACGATGCATAGCACAACATAGCATAGTCGGCCTTATAATGTTCCCACTGTTGGGACTCAGGCCTCCTCTCTGGGAGAGGGAATGGGCCGTAATCCACCACGCGGGCCCAGTGCGGGTTGGTGGATGTCACATGTCTTCGAATTTTTGGTTCTAGGACATGCCGGTTTCCTCACGATGTTTTCCTTCACCGTTTTGAGAGCAGTGGTGATGAAATAAATAACACAAAGTAATGCGCCTGGCTGGGTTTGAACCCGCGACCTACAACTCGTAAGTCGGGGCTGTTACCACGCACGATGCACCGTGTGCTAATATGAACATATTACTCTCTAAGTTTACCTACTTCAATGTGGGCAGAGGATTTCAATAGCCACGTAGGCATAACCTTGACGTACCTAATTATTAAGCTATTGATTGTTAAACTACAATTAAATGTCTTCGACAGCCACACAAGCTTGCACAAATGCGCCCTCGGTGTAGTTAATTCCAAGGACACACTCAAGGGGCTTATTCTTCTTCATTTTTAGGGTTCCGTACCTCAAGAGAAAAAAACGGAACCTTTATAGGATCACTTTTTTATCTCAGGAACGCGTGGAGCCTCCCGCACCGCCCTAGAGCACTAGAAGTCATTGGATGATTTCCCTCCTAAAACAAGGCGTCAATGTATATTATTTTAAAGTGCATACAGTAAACATGTATTGCATTTTTACTGATATGATTATATTATACTAGCTTTTGCCCGCGACTTCGCTCCCGTCAACTGTCTACTCTACCCAACTCTACCCTAGTCTACCCCACTCTAACCTACTCTACATTACTCTACTCTACTATACTGTACCCTACTCTACCCTATTGAATTCATTTGTTACAAAAAATGTGATAAATGAAGAATCGCTCGACCGATTTTGTGCAAAACTTCACATAAACCATCTACTAAATAGTCCGAACAAAGCCTAAACATTTCGTTTGGATAGGTGAACCCGTTCTTGAGTTATAAAATTACAACGAAAAGTGGTATTGATTTTTATATATATAGATTTCTCATATGAAACGTGTATTACATATCTATAGGATCAATGAAAAATATTACACGGAGAATGCAGGTAGATTACTTGCAGATTAATCTTACGTGTACAAGATGGAAGAATGTTACCAAGTAGATTAGATAAAGTTGGCAAGATAATCCGTTTAGAAAGTCAGTGTGCCATGAAATGTTTCAGAAAAGATTTTTTAAGTAGGTACTTTAAATATTTCTATAGTGAAGAATTGGTAGAGTTTAGAGAGCAATTTTTATACAATTATATTTTAAAAAAAGTAATAAAAAAAAAATGGTTTGTAAAAACAGCATCGAAATTGGTTACAAAATGAACATCAACCACAAATAAATATTTTCATTAGTGATCGATGAAAATAAAATCAATTACACATCGTCGCTGTCGCGGGTTCAAACCCAACCAGGCGCATTACTTTGTGTAATTTATTTCATCACCACTGCTCTCAAAACGGTGAAGGAAAACATAGTGAGGAAAACGGCATGTAATAGAAAAAAAAATCGAAAACATGTGACATGCACCATCCCGCAAGGGCCCGCATGGTGGATTAATGGCCCATTCCCTCTCTTAGAGGGCCTGATTCCCAGCAGTGGAAACGTTAAAAGGCTGATTAAGCTATACTACAAAAACATTCGAATGTGTCACATCCGCATTCTAGAGGAAAACAGTGAATAGTCACTGTTATTATTGCTGACTGTATCCAAAAATAAATATTTTTTTAAACTTGTGACTGGCTAAATGCACAAAAGGAGGGTTTTGGTGGGATTTTTTCCTTTTGAATTTGATTCCTAGAGGATATTATGATGTTAAGTGTCTGCGCAACTGGACAATATGTTGAATCATTGAAACAGGCGCGATCTCGGTAAAATGGAGCTGAGATAATGCAGTTTTCGCTACCTCAGCGAAGTTTACCGAGAAGGTTGCCTTGATACATTTACTGCCAAATACTGCAGAAACAAAGGAATGTGTACATCCACTTTCTAATTGTAAACTAATGAAATATTCATATGAAGACATGGCTTAAAGGACTTAGTACCCAAGCCAAAAACATTACCAAAAAGAAGCCAGAAAAAATCATATTTTAAATAAAGAACACTCGTCAACCTTGACGACGAGTCTTGAGCCTGACGAGTGATACTTTTTTGTAATAAATATTATAAATTAAAAATGAAAAAAAAGAGTAGTTACCTAATGAGAAAAAGTGCAATTTCGAAGCTTCGATCAAAAAGATTGTTGATCGAAGTTTCGAAGGAATAAATTCTGCACTAATAAACTATCTCCAATCTCTAAAGTATATCTTCTACATTATCACGTAGGTTTGCGGCGGCGAGCAATTGGTAGCTCGCCGTCCGACCTTCCGGTAACCGTTCGGACCGAGCCCAAGTCGTCGACGGCGCATAGTGTTCCACGCGCGCCTTACGGAGTTGTCAACAAAACCGTAGGGGCCGAGCAGGGTCCAAGCCTACTAGGGCCATAGGTTGTGCAAAAGAGAACCCCAGGGCCCTGGAACTAAGTCAAAGAAGGAGCAGGAGTGGGTTTTAGTCAGTAAAAGTCTGACATGCTCTTTCTAAACAAATCTTTTAAACAAATCCTCCTATTTACATATTATAAATCTGTAACAGTTTTACCCCCTCAAATGACGTCACACATATGACCTCATAACGGCAGATGGCGTCATCGCCTTACTCGCGTGGTCGTGTATTTATGTATCAGTTAGTAATGGCGAACGCATCTAAAAGGAATCTGTCGATTGAGTGACTCGGAATGAAGAGCGGAGGTGGAGTTGTCTAATTTATGATGCCAGCCCTCCTAGCCAAGTTAGAACCGTTTCGTTTCGATACTCTTTTCGTGGATCGCCTCTCCATCTAAACTAAAATAAATAAAATAAAAAGCCTTTTATTCCATGCAGAAACATACAATACAATAATATTTTAACTTGGAAGAGTAATTACAAAAAAAAAAATATTTAAATAGATAATTTAGTTCGATTTCTTATTTAAACTAATTTCTTTATATGATAATTTCAATATGATAATTTACACTTATACATGTAATTTCATGTTTAAAAAATGAATTACCCAAATTTTATTTATAGAATTCTAAACCATCTAAACTAACACCTCTAATAATTAATATGATAGACCAATCTGCTATCCAAATAATACTGATATGTATCTAAAATTTTAGAGTTCCGTCCGTACCTCAGTCGGTAAAAACGGGACCCTAATAAGATCACTTAGTTGTCCGTCTGTCAGTCTATCCGTTTATCAAGACCCTTCCTCTCAGGAATAGGTAGTAGAGGTTAAGCTGACATTAATATCAAATCCTTACTCAGATCTGTTACCTACCGCTTGGAGCAGTGAAAAAAATAAATTTCTAAGGGCGGAATTCACCAATAAAACTAATCGCGTTTTAACGTTTGGCTCGCATAATCGCGTTTAGCCGCTGTCACTAGTGTCACTTGTAAAAATACAACAAAAGAAAAATACAGACAAGTGACACTAGTGACAGCGGCTAAACGCGATTATGCGAGCCAAACGTTAAAACTCGATTAGTTTTATTGGTGAATTCCGCCCTTAAGTCAACGTAATCTAAAGATAAGACCGTTTATGCTCCATTTAGGTGCATATTGACACTCACAAGGAAATCAAAACCTATAGGGTCCTTCCTGTTGACCTAGAATCCTGAAATTTGGCAAGCTATATATAAAAGAAAACGTCTGAAAATCATTCTGTAGTTACCAACATACATCACAAAATATATTCAATTATTCTTTCGCAACGCAATTGTGTTTTCTAACAGCTAACCTAACCTAAATAATTACTTTTTTTGTGATTCGAATATATTTTAAAATCTCGATTCGGGAATTGCTCTATTTATGTACCTACATAAAGTCCGAGAGTGCTTATGTGCGTTTGTGTGTGGGTGTGTGGGTGTGTGTGGTGTGTGTGTGTGTGTGTGTAGTTGTGTTACTTTTATGGTGTACAATAAAGTTTATTTTATTCTATTCTATTTTACATAAGTTTGAACGGAACGTTCGGTGCGCCAGTCCGCCTCGAATTTGACTAATTTTTTTTACAACAGCATGAGCTCACTTCTGCCATCACGACAAAAGAATGGCGCCCTTTCCTTTCTAAACAGCTTAACTTTAGGCCATTCGCCGTAGTATTAGGTCATAAGCGATGCCTTGAGTCAGTCACGGCGTGCTACAGACTAGTTATGTCACCGGGCGTGCCGCGTGCGTGCAGACAGCGACGGTGATGGGGCTTTTATTTTTATAATAGACATTAGAATGAGGTAGGAAGGTATTAAAGTATTATATTATAGTACCTACATTTTGATACAAAGTTTGTCGATTGACCGAGGCGGAATTCGCATGAGTCGTAGGCGAGTGTGTTATGTAGTCGAGGGCTGCAGTTACAAATTTGCACGTGTATCAAACGACTTTTTTCAATACACTTACGAAGAAATTAATAAGCGGGGGTTGAACGGCGACTCGTGGGGGTCGACGCGCGCCCAGCCTGATACGATAAATGTAATAAAATTTTGGCGAGGGAGAGCACGCGCACTGCACTAGTGCGGAAAACAGTCTATTGCTTGCCTACAAGCGGTGGGATAAGAGCGGGTTTTCGAGTAAGTGTATTGAAAAAGTATTTGTCGGCACGGTTGGCACTGGCACAGTGGTTGAGCGATAGGCGGCTGCGCTGCGGGTTACAGGTACAAATTTGTCTTCATTTTATTGTAATGTACCTGATTTAAAAAGATTTTGATTGAGAATAAATGTTTAACATTTTTGTGCTCGACTGTACCCACTGGTATTAGGCTTAGGCTTTTAAGACCGGCAGTGCTATTCTCTAAGAAAACAGCCTTGAGCGCAGCGCTGGCCGCAGCGACGAAATCCAAATAGGTACATTGGATTAACAATCTAATGTTTAGGGCCATTGGATTGTTAATCCATGTACGTTGGATTAACAATCCAATTTTTTTAAATCCGATTTGGATTTCGTCGCTGCGGCCAGCGCTTCGCTCAAAGCTGTTTTCTTAGAGAATAGCACGCCAGGTTCTACTCATTTTAAATTATTTTGAACCTCTGGAAATCAACAAATATGACTTTCATATTTGTTGAAACCACAAAAAAATATTTTATTAAAATTGACCATATGACCAACCGTTGGGCAAAAATCAAAACATGACAATTATAAATCAATTGGCTCGACAAAAAAAAATCGTGAATCTGACCATAACTTACGATTTCAAACGTGTTTAACCACGAGATTACGACACAGCAATATTTGAAAGTTGCATAAAATAATAAAGCTTGTTTTTTAAAAGGCAGCAAAAACTAAAATCTTGTATTGACACTATGTTTTCTTTTATAAAAATAAAATCGCTGTTACGGGCCGCCAAGTCGACAAAGATTCAAAGATTCAAAAGCATTTATTTCAAATAAACCATTTACAGGCACTTTTGAAATGTCAAGAAGTCAGTTAGTCAGAAAAAACAAAATGATGCTAATTGCACATTCCAAAGCGTAGATCTCTATGGAGAAGAATGTGCAAGAAACTCCATGGACACTCTTTTCAATCATGTTTTGTAATTATAAATATCACTGTTACATGTTTCTTGTCGTTATCATGTACCCGGGCGGAGTTCATACAAAATACTCTGTGACTACAACCGGCTCTTTTTAGAGTTTCAATGTGGGTCCAGTTAACTAATAACCATACCGATAAATTATTTGGTGAAGTGGACCTGTGGGGCCACCCTCTCGCCCCACCCAGAGCGGGAGGAGTCATTTGATGATTTTCCATGTAAAAAATAACTTAGTAAGCTCTATCCTTTATCCCTCCTCCTCCTCCGCCTCGGTCGATTTTTACATTTTATTAGGAAATAGGATTTGCAATCACCTCAACAAGGTCTAAATAAATATGTATTACTACTCGTAACCAATCCCATTTAATTTTCAAAAAATTAGGACGCCCATAATCAACAGATTAGACAAGCCCTAGATACTACATATTTGACCTAAAACAGCCCAGGCAAAGCTAGCTCAACCTAGAAATCTAGTTCAGTATCGTGCTTCCTAAAATTAATTTGGCAATTTGAGTAATAACACTAAAAAGCTTAGAACTGCGGTGGCCTAGCGGTAACGACCCTGACTCACGCCTCGCACATCGCGGGTTCAAACCCAGGCAGGCTTATTAAGTGTAAGCAGCCTTTCTATGCTCCCACTTCTGGGACTTGACCTCCTCTCTAGTAGAGGGAATGGGCCGTATTCCACCACGCGGGCCCAGTGCGGGTTGGTGAATGTCACTTGTCTTCTAATTTTTGGTTCTAGGACATGCCGGTTTCCTCACGACGTTTTCCTTCACCGTTTTGAGAGCAGTGGTGATGAAATAAATTACACAAAGTAATGCGCCTGGCTGGATTTGAACACGCGACCTACAACTCGTAAGTCGGGGCCGTTACCACTCGGCCACCTCTGCTCCATACTATCCGGCTTATTACTTTATGTAATTTGCACTAGTGGACTTAGGGTTTTTTTTTAAGGTAAATCATCCAATGACCGGCGGTGCGGGAGGGTGTGTCAGACTTTTACTGAGTTAAATCACCCCTATGTTCCTTCTTTGCCCTTTGGTCCCCATGGAGCCAGTAAGCTTCGGACCCTGCTGGGCCCCTACGACTTTGCTGACATCTCTTTGACGTCGACGACTCGGGCTCGATCGAGCTGGACAGTGAGCTACCCATTTCTCGTCGTCCGGAAACCCTCGCCTACGGTGGCTGGAAATCAGGGTCGGATCCCAGCGGCTGAGGCGTGTGGAAGACCGTCCCACCACGCGTGTGACCGCCTCCTTCGCTAGGCGGCCGCCGCCCATTCCTCCTCGCTCGGCCTTCGAGAGTGGAGAGAGAACTGACCGGAGCCTCGCTCAACAACTCAATCAGGAACAAAATCTTAATATAGTTGAAGTTTAAGAATACAGAATTGCGAAAGAAGCGAGTGTGATAATTTCGGCACTTTTCGTACTTTATGACTAGCAACCCTAGCCAAGTTACAATCGTATCGTTCGCGCTGAATGCTTCGAGTAGGCCAAGCCTCCGATTCATTTGTTCTGACGTTGTCTCAACGCTCAGTCAAGTGGTCCGAACAAAGGAATTGGAGGTGTGGCCTACTCGAAGCGTTTGGCGTGAACGATACGATTGTAACTTGGCTAGGGGGCTGGTTCCTTACCATGATGTGTTGAAATGCGAGAAAGAGTGATGGAGCTGTACACCCTATATAGTTCCATCCCTTTAACAGTTCAGTTTAGATCGTCAAATGGATCGCGTTAAAAGCTCATGGTAGGGCCTCATTTGGCATCACGTCCACTGGCGTAACTACCAAAGGGCTAGGCGGGGCAGTGCCCCGGGGCCCCCAAAATCTGATTAACAAACTGCTTATTGAACTAGCGAAAAATATTCCCACCAACAAAATCTAAATAAAAGAGGTTGCAAGACTACTCTCATTATGGCCTCTACGGTCCGGACTAAACGTTTCGCCTCGTCGTTTATCGAACATCGAAGGATTGGAACAATTTGCCTGCTGAGGTCTTTAAAATAAAATCTATACAGGGTCTCTAAAAATAATGGCAACTCGTTTTAGTCTGTAAAAATCTGACACTTGCTCTCGCCCCACCCATTTGATTTCCCACGTAAAAAAGGGGCCCCTGTTTTTTTGGCCCCATGGCTGTTGATTACCTAGCTACGCCACTGATCACGTCGCAGTTTAGTATGGAATTTAATGGATTAACGATCAATAGGTGGAGTTGACGGTGGACTCAAAGAAATATATAGTTTTGTGGAGCAGTGCAGGGATAATGCAGTTGTCGTTAAAAACACATTTTACGACATTAGTAAAATCCATTGCCTACGGTAAAACCGTCGTAAAAGAAACATTATAATTTGACCCAGAAACGATTTGTTTTCCTTGGCAATGCATTATTTTTTGTAGCGACATGTTTTCTTTGCACGCTGTGCGCCAATGACTTCTCCCGGTACGGGGGAGCGCGAGGGTGTAACAGACTTTACTGGAAAGACTACATCTGTGTCTTTCAGTTGCCCTTTACGTTCTATGACCGGGGGTTTCCTTTTCAGAAATTCCCTGTGGCATTTTGAGGTGGGAAATCATCTAGGTAATGACTTTTCAATACACTTACTCGAAAACCCGCTCTTATCCCAACGCTTTTAGTAGTCAACTTAGAAGTTTGATTTTTTCACAGCATTAAGGGTCCGCAGACTTGAGTTGGTTTTAATTTCAACTCGATACCTCCACGCGTTTCAGAGAAAGGTCTTGACAGACAGACAAACAGACGGACGGAAAACAAAGAGATCCTATAAGGGTTCCGTTTTTTCCTTTTGAGGTACGGAACCCTAAAAATAACTTATTGTTAAGTGTGTAATCGGAGTTTCTGGCGGAATTTTTTCGGGTGAAGTTCAGAAAATATAAGTACCTAATAATTATGTCAAGTCCCCACAATAGGCTCCACGGGTAGTGTGAAAGTGAAATCCGGGGCCCTGGGATGAAGGCAAAGAAGGAACAGGAGTGGGTTTTTAGTCAGTAAAATCCTGACACTATCTCTCGCTCCGCCCAAGAGCGCATTTTGTCATTAGATGATTTTCCCACCTAAAAACAAACCACAATAGACTCACAGGGCTGCCACAAAAAAATCAGACACCTCGCTTCAACAGTAACGTTAATGCGTCTATAAATAGTTCTATATACAGCTAATAATGACAATGTTAATTACCATATCGACCTCACTGTTGTTTCAGAGCGTCACACAAAGGAATTTGACGTACGATAGTCCGTAAAACATTCGATAAAAATCTATACAGGGTGTCATAAAAATAGGATTGAGGAAAATGATGCGAGCGAGGCAAATGATGCGGGGAAAATGATGCGGGGAAAAGGTTGAGTATGAACTCCGCAATTGCTGAGGGCTTGGTCACATTACAGCGATGTGCGTACAAAGGACTACGGGAGTTAATTGCAAGTTTTATAATGTGCAACCGTAATATAATCCATAAACAGAATCAGAAACATATAGTAAATATGTTATTATTATAAGGATAAATGCTACATAGATAGTGTGTTCAAAACAAAATACAGCTAATATAGTACGACAGAAAAACACGAAAATACCTATAAAAATTACTTTTATAGATTAAAAATCGGACTAATATATAAGCAATCATTCTGATTGTTTGTCAGATTATTCTACAAGCAGTGTTTTACCGTTATAGTGTTTTATATTTTATAATCAAATCTGTAGATTTTTAGTAAATCGCAAGCAAGCATTGTGTCTTAGCGCATGTTTTTCTTTTTTACGCAAGAGTGGCCGCGCTTTAGGCCACTTCTTTCAATGGAGTGTCAGTGGTTGACTATTGGAAAGTCATAGTGACGCCATTATATTAGTAGATTACCAAACTTGTCAAAATCAAAAATTATGAAATCAATGATAGACGATTCTGACACTATTTTAATAGCAGATTTGGGCCCCTGTATAGCGTACAGCGCGGTGGTGCCGGATTGCGGTATGTTGCCGCGTAAATGCACGTCACGGTAACGTTTCGCAGCTACGAGTTTCGCTATTTCACGTTAAACGGAATGCTCAAATGTAGCCTGCGAAATTTAAATTTTCTTATGTTTTGTACATTTTGTTAGGTCAGCGTCAAGTTGTATGTTGATTGGCATATGATTGGTGAGCGTAAATATGTATTTATTTACTTAATTATAATCATTAAAATCATCAATACAACCCTCTCAGTTCATAATACGAGTTCGCCATACGAGCAATTTTAACAAAAATTTAGAGATCTAGATTTGTTTTCTGAACCTAAAAGGAAATTCAAAATAACGTTACTCAACTTTTTTTTTAAATCATTATAATTAATAATAAGCCAGGTCTATTGTTTGTGAACCACATTGTAATTTAAAAAAACTTTTCGTAAAACTTAAAAATAAAAATACAAAATTACAGCGCTGGTCTAACCAAGTCTCTCATATCCTTATATGTGGAGAACGTTGTTGATATTACATGTGTAAAACAATTTCTAAGTCTTTTTTATGTAATTCCCTATGTGTTATTGTTTTTTTTTTCCCAATAAATAAAATATTACCTCATTGAATGGCTATTTCATGAAAATGAAATGCATCAGGGCTAAAAGTTGAAATTTCGCGATCTACCCTGGAGCAGCAAAAGGTCTAACGTGAAACTTAACGATGCCACCCCGTTGTAATATGGCCATACCGTAGTATCAATCAAAGAATAACGCATTTATTTCTAATAAACCATATAAAGGCAATTTTGAGTAGTCAAGAATTCAGTTCTTACAATTCCTAAGTAATTTTTAAGCGATGGCCAAACGTACATCTCTATGGAGAAGAATGTGCAAGTAACTCCAAGGACAGTCTTTTAAATCATTTTAGTGACACCACCTTTCGGATCGCTACATGCCTGCGTCTTGGTGCTCCTAGTGGAGTTCCACCTCGATGTCATTGCGGTGAAGCAGTCGACCGCCTCGGACACCATGGCCTATCATGCAGTAGAAGCGCTGGTCGGATAGCACGACATGCCAGTATTAATGACATCATCCGCCGAGCTCTTGTCACCGCCGGGGTGCCAGCTGTTTTAGAACCCAATGGCTTGGCACGTGACGATGGGAAGAGGCCAGACGGGATGAATATAATGCCTTGGAAATTGGGTAGGCCTTTGGTGTGGGATGCAACATGTGTCGACACCCTTGCGCCATCCCATCTTCTGAGTACGGCAGGCTGTGCTGGAACGGCTGCTGCAGGTGCAGAAAACCTCAAACGACGTAAATATAATAATCTCATCGGAGGCTATATATTTGAGCCGTTTGGGGTTGAAACACTTGGGCCATGGGGTCCGAGCGCTCATCGAGTTGTTCGGGATATCATATTCTTCTATATAATATAATATTCCACAACTATCACACAACGCCGTCTAGTCTCAAACTAAGCAGAGCTTGTGTTATGGGTACTAGACAACTGATAAACATACTTATATATTTCTAAATACATACATATTATAGATTATTACACCCAGACTCAGGACAAATGATCGTGCTCATCACACAAACATTGTGGGAATCGAACCCACGGCCTCCGGCTTAGCAGTCAGGGCTACTAAACACTAGACCAACAGGCCAGTCTACACAGAATATCTCGGTTACATATTTCTTATCGCTAATAATAACCCTATTGACCCCTGAGTTTTGTTTCGGTGTTTCTTCTTAGGGTAGTCAGCTAGGAAACACCGACTTCATCTAGTTTAAATTGACAACAATAAATTGACGTGTAAAAATGTTTAAAAAAAAAACCTATTTGCAAAATAAATATCATTTATCATTATCATTACGTAAGAACAATGTAAATAAAGTAAAAAAAAACGAAATATAGAAATTAGAATGGAGCCACTGGCAGCTAACTGGTAACCACCAAAAAAGTACCGCATCTCCGATTAACGATTTTAATGTCATAGATCCAGTAATTTCGCTGCACAATGCTGTTATTTTGGTCATAAACTTGATCAAGTCTTCAGGAAACTCAGTGTCACGACAATCACGGCTTCCAATCTCGCCTCAGTTATAAATACACCCTGTATAGAAGTGGAGTCAGTCACGGCCGGTCCGTTCCGTGAACGACATGCCAGAAGATATAAATTAACTGACGATAGGGGTGGCACTGTTCATGTGTATTTATTGACATTAATATTTATTAATCAATAATGTAACTTTATATATACACCTTAACTATTGATCCTAAATATTATAACTTAATAAGTATATAAACAAACTGAAAATAATATATGTACAAACGGGTAGAAATAAAACTCATAGGGCATCAAAAAATTCGTCCACATCGATGTCAATGGGAAAAGTGCCCAGAACGCTGGCAGCATTGCCACGCTGGATGGCAATGCTGATACGTTGACCGAAGAAAAGCCCAGCCGTCTGGTCATTGACATTAATTATATTATCAATATTTTTTATGACGAGGCAAATAAACTCAGGATCTTCACTAAATCCGGGATCTAGGTCCGGGATTGTTCGAAAAAGTTACCAAGGCACATGTGCTCGTAGACTGAACAGCTGTCACTGAAATACGCACACGGACCTTAGGATCCCCGAACTCACTTATTGAGGCCCTGAAAAACCTAAGAGGCCTAATCTGTTTTGGAGAGTGGTGGGCTGGTTGCAATAAGGTCTTTAGAAATATGTTTACACATAAAAGTTGCTGGTTAAGCGTTCTTCAGAATGTACACAGCATACGTAAATCAAATCAATATTTCGCAAAAAAAAAATAGATTTAAAGGTCAGCGGTGCTCTATCCAGGCGCAGCTGGGCGGAATTAAATGCACAGTTACTCGTATTGCCGTGGCCCTAGGCGGCATTTAATTTCGGCCAGATGTTCAAGGGACTATACGCCTTAACAACCAGCCGC
This sequence comes from Mythimna pallens, assembly GCA_961205895.1. Lineage (NCBI taxonomy): Eukaryota > Metazoa > Arthropoda > Insecta > Lepidoptera > Noctuidae > Mythimna > Mythimna pallens. The sequence goes on along the minus strand of OY540849.1, from coordinate 12,879,050 downwards.
ATTTGGGCCCGCTTGGGCCTGCCATTTACAACAGGCACATGAATAAGATATAAAATGAATTATTTAGAAACTAACTGAACACTAATCAAAATGTCACCAAATTAAAAAGCAGTGGCCATGAAGTGTTAAAAATTCAAGCTTGCGATTGAGAAAGAAGGCAAGAGCTAGACACCTTATAAAGCTCCCTTTAACAGTTCAGTTTTGGTCGTCAAATGGGTCAAGTTAAGAGCGTGGTAGGGTCTGATCACCATTAATGAATACGACAAAATATTAATTAAAGAATGTCAACATTACGTGTGACAGCCCTGAACGTTGCCTAGACGATTACGTAAGTAACCCTAGTGCCAAAACCGACGTGCAGTGTTACTAGGTTCCTCTTAGGTAATAATTATCATGTTATTGTTTATATATTACATCGAGGAAAATTTGTGCAATTTTACAATCTTTTATTTTATTTTAACTTGCAAGTTTTGCATTTGTTTTATATTAAATTGTTTAGAGCAAATCTTGCAAATGAATTTTAAAACACCCATAGCCGCTTGAGTTGAAATTTGCAGATGACAATGCATGTTTAGTAAGATGACATTCTAATTCCAATATGGCGGACTTCTGCAGATGGCCGATTATTTGTTTTTTATGCATTACTATTTATATTCTATCTATTAAAAGGGTGAAACATGTTCAGCAAAAAGGAAATTTATAACAAAAAGAATATATTATATATATACTTACTTAGATAGTAAAACATTTAAAAAAAAGCTTTGTGCTAGATTTCTGGTATATATTTATTATCGCGACAAGTTTCTGCATCGTTATATTTATAATATAATATATAATATAATATTATTCCACAACTATCACACAACGCCGTCTAGTCCCAAGCTAAGCAGAGCTTGTATTATGGGTACTAGACAACTGATAAACATACTTATATATTTCTAAATACATACATATTATAGATAAATTACACCCAGACACAGAACAGACGATCGTGCTCATCACACAAACATTTGTCCTGGGTGGGAATCGAACCCACGACCTCCGGCATAGCAGTCAGGGTCACTAACCACTAGACCAGCAGGCCAATATAATTTGTAAGTACGATTAATATTCTTCTTTTTAAATTAACGCTTTTTTTTACAACAAAGAAATAATTTTGGTTCCTCGGTTCTCTAAGAAGTTTAAGTGACATTCCATTAGCAAAAATTGTTTTTCCTTATGGCTTCTCATGGCTTGTGCATTCAGCCAGTATCAAGTTTAGATACTGGCTGAATGATGAAAGAATGAAATACTGGCTGAATGAAGTACTATATTGATACAGAATACAGTCACTTGGTTTTCCATTAGGACACGCGTATATTACACATTCTAATGTTTTTTCAACATACGGCAGAGCGATTCAAGTCCGCCTTCTCGGCAAGTTTCGCTGACGTAGTACGAATAAAATTCTCGGCTCCATTTTACCGAGATCGCGCCTGTTTCAATGATTCCACATACAATTTATCGGGTTCTATTATTCTTTTTTTATAAAAAAAAAATATATATTACATATAAAAGGACTTAAGGGGGATACTGCAGGGTAGCCCGAGAAATTATTTTTTTTACAGTTTTTTTTTTAAATTTTACGTCTCAATGACAATTTGCATCTTGATTATATTATAATATGATGGTGGATGCTTATCCTCTAGGGCATGCGTCCACCTTAACTAGATTTCCTTGCAAAATATTTATCTAAAAATAAATACGTTATACCTTATAACAATCTCTGTAATTCACATAGAGACTGTTACAAAAATATAGAAACCAAATAAAAATATTGGCAACAAAAAACTGTGACTAATAATGGCTCATTTTATCGTGGTCTTATAAAAACCGCAACAGTCATCGCTACATTTCAATCACTGTCAAATAAAACCATGATCTAACTGCACTAAGTCTTATACAACAAGCCAAATAGAAAATTAAGTCACAATCATAATTCAAGCACTGAAATCTACACTAATATTATAAAGAAGTAAAGTTTGTTTTATTTGTTTGTAGGAGGTAATCTCTGAAAGTACGGCGAAAATTTTTTCACCGATAGAAAGTCGTTTTATTCCTGAATGACAAAGGCAACCTTGTGCAAAATTCACACTCCTAGTGAGTGTGAATTTTGCACAAGGTTGCCTTTTATGACGTAGGCGAGCACTAAGAGAGGATTTTCCAAAATTCACTCCTTCAAGGGATGAAATGGGATTCTAAAGTTTGTATGGAGAAACCTAGTTTCACGCGGGCGAAGCCGCTAAGTTAAATGAACTAAAATTAAATGAACTAAACTTAAATGAACTTATTTTTTTTTTTAGAAATTAGTTATCTTAATAGCAGGCAAATAAACTCTAAGTAAATAGTCTAATGTTTGAGTAAACTATGAAGTGTCAAAAGATCATGCAAAATGGCAGATTTTCAGAGGTCTTTACCGGATTAGTTATACACAAATTTATAAATTGATTTCAATAGAAGCCTAGATAGTATCCACAACATACTGTGTTTCCAAAATATCTAATGAAAACTGTGTAATAACTTCATAATCGCGTAAGAGCGGTAAGTATGAAAAACAGTGAAAATGTATGACGAGTTGCATCCCCTTAATCTCAGTTTTGGTGTTGTTTGTGGTCACTAGTCATTGTTTCTGGTCATATAAAAACCACAATTAAATCACTGTCAAATAAAACTATGACCTAACTCACTACGCCATTTGATATTTCATTCTAGTCACAGGCTATACGATGTGTCGTGCAAACCATGCTAATTAGAAATTATTTATAACTGGCTTCTGCCCGTGGCTTTGTCTGTCTGAAAGTAGAAAATTATCATAAGGGAATAAAAAATATCCTATGTGGTTTTCCTGGACAGTCTACGCAGAAATCAGAAATCAGAAACGTTTATTTCTAATAGACCAATTACAGGCACTTTTGAATTGTCAAAACGTCGGTCAGTCAAAAAAAAAAACTAGTGAAGGTAAATTGCACGTTCCAAAGCGTAGATCTCTATGGAGAAGAACGTGCAAGAAACTCCATGGAGATTTTTTTAAATCATATTATGAGTTACATAAATCTTGGTTACATATTTCTTGTCGCTTCTAATATGTGAGCACAATGTGGATAAGTAATAATAATAAAAAAATAAAATTAAAATAAACTAATTAAAAAAAATAGAAATTGAATTAATGCGTGTACCAAATCCGTTCTGACATTTGACGTTAATCTTTGACAAGTTTTAAGTTTATCAACCCAAGGTGTAAGAATCCTCCATACCATATTTAAACCCCCTAAATCTATGTATATTATAAAAGCGAAATACCACTCACGAAATCTCAAAAACTATAACACCTACAAACTTAAAATTTGGTAGGTAGGTTCCTTATAGGGTGTAGACATCCGCTAAGAACGGATTTCACGAAACTTCACCTCTAAGGGGGTAAAACGGGGGTCGGAAGTTTGTATGGAGAAACTGACTTTTACGCGGGCGAAGCCGCTGGCAGAAGATAGTTGATTTATAAATCACTCGGCAAACGTTGTCCGAAAGGGAACTCCGGGGTTTTGGCACACAAGGCCAAGAAGGTACATAGAAGTGAGTTTAAGTCAGTAAAAGTCTGGAACGCCCTCTCGCTCCGCCCTAGAGCGCGACTTTTCCCGCTGATTGTATGATTTCCTACGTAAAAAAACTGGGCAAGTGCGAGTCGGACTCGCGCCCTGAGGGTTCCGTATGAATACTTACCTATGAAAACAGTTTAATTTCCGAATTGAGTTTTTTTTTTTCGGTGGGAAAATCATCTTATGACATCCCCCGCCCTTGGGCGGGGCGGGAGATAGTGTCAGACTTTTACTGACTAAAAACCCACTCCTGTTCCTTCGTTGCCTTTCGTACCAGGGCCGAGTCTTCCTTTCAGAATCAGACCCTTGGCCCCAGTAGGCTTCGACCCTGCTAGGCCCCTACAGTTGCTGACATCTCCTTGAGGCGCGCGTGGAACAGCACGCACCATCGACGACTTGGGCTCGGTCCGGACGGTTACCGGACGGTCGGATGGCGAGCCACCCATTGCTGGCCGTCCACAAGCCTGCGCCTACGATGGCCGGAAATCGGGATCGGAATCCCGACGGCGATTGGGGCGTGAGGATTACTGCTACGCAGAAGGAGGCGACCGCCTGCCACTCCTCCTCGCTCCGGACCATGGCCTGTACCAAGGCCCGGCGCAAGAGATCGCCGCCGCCGATCGCCCCCACGAGGACACGGCGTTGCTCTGCCCAAGCAGGGCACACCTCCACCGTGTGCTCCACCGTGTCCTCCGGGCGGTGCACGCAATGGTGGCACCCGGGCGTTTCTTCCGCATGAATCCGGTGCAGGAACCTCCCGAACTTACCATGTCCGGTGTGGACCTGCGTCATGCGGAAGGTAAGGACGCCGTGTTGCCTTTCCAGCCATTCCTCAAAGAGGGGACTTACCGCCATAATTATGACGTGCCCATTCCGAATTGAGTTACGAAGCTTTTTCCGAATTACAATTTTTTTAAATTTTTTGTGACGTAACTAAAAAAAAATTATAGTTTTCAGATTTTGTCCTATATTTGTGCAGGTCAACGGTAAGTACCCTATGAATTTTAATTCGCTTGAGTGTCGAAATGCACTTTTTTTGCAACATAAACGGCCGTATCTTTTTTTCTAGTTAACTCAGAAGTTCTATTTTTTCACAGCTTCAAGGGGCCACCAACCTGAGTACATGGTTTTAATTTCAACTTGATACTTCCACGCATTCCCGAGATAAACAGACAGACAGACGGACAACAAAGTGATCCTATACGGGTTACGGTTTTTCCTTGTGAGATACGAAACCCTAAAAAAGTCTACGACCTATTGTCAGTCCTACCAAATATACACGAAAAATTTCATAAAAATCGGTCAAGCCGTTTCAGAGGAGTTCAATAACAAACACAGTCACGCAAGATTTTTATATATTATTCGACGGTATCACTATCGCCACCAATATGCTACAAAGCTTTCTGCATGCAGCACAATTACGGTGATTACAACACCATTACACGACTCTCTTACGACACTAACCTATTCAAGGTCCATCAATTACATAAAGTTAAATGGTTACCTGAAAAACTACGTCATCCACTAACATATTCAGCTCACAGAGCGACCGCGCAAATACTTTCAAACATACAAACAGATGGACAATGTTGTAATTTATGCAGCATGGAGGTTATGAACACTTCGTTTGTTTACGTTTGTAACAGTGCAAGGGTTATTTTGAGGAGCTCAACCAGTGCAGGATTTTTTAGGGTTCCGTATCTCAAAAGGAAAAAATTAAACCCTTATAGGATTAATTTGTTGTCCGTCTGTCTGTCAAGACCCTTTATCTCGGGAATGCGTGGAGGTATTGAGTTAAAATTTAAAGCATATACTCAGGTCTGCGGTCCCTTGAAGCTGTGAAAAAATCGAACTTCTGAGTTAAAAGATAGAATAAAGATCTGTCGAAACGTCTTGTTGAAACTTCGCGTGACCCAAGTGCTGGCTTTTACCTCGGACAGAGGATAAGCATTGCCATACAGCGTGGCAATGCCGCCAGTCTTTTGGGCACATAACCAGTCGACAGCGGTGTGGAAGAGTTTTTACGCCAAATTTTAGTTTGTTTTGAGTTAGTTGTAATCAGTTTAGGGTTTTTATTGTTTTATTTTTTCGAATACCGTAATAAGAGACACAATAGAAAGAAAATGAGAGAACGAACGCCGGATTCGCTTGGGGTTTAAAAAGTAATAAAATAAGCACGTAAGTAAATCTAGAATACTTTCTGCGCCTTCCATTCAACTTCCAAGACGTATATTGATACCACCATCAATGTATGAATGGGCCCTTAGTTTGCCGACACCATTCATTTAGGCCCACGTGTGGCAACTTCGAGCGACACAGGGGTCAAAGATCGAGAGTAATCAGAGCACGAATAATGTAACTGATTAATTACTTTAGTGTGTATAAAAGAATTAAGTATATGATTTTGTCACATAATTTTTCTTTCAAGCGTAAAATTCGGTACTACAATGCGATTCAAATAAGAATAGGATCGATTGCCATGTTGTGACGTCACGTCATACTGTCAAATCGCAAGAAATTGGGCAAAAATGAAGAACTTAGAGATGAGCAAAATTGATGAACTGGATTCTGATTTAATTTTTTTCGTTCACAGTTCGTAAATAAATTAAATTTAAAAAATGTCTAGTTTCTCTCACCATAATAATTCTTCGATTTGACAGTACGACGTGACGTCACAACATGGCAATCGATCCTATTCTAATTTGGAACGCATTGTACTACTTGAAGTTCTCTCAACCTTAGTTTGGTCTTGAACCACACTGAGTCTAGACAAAAGAATAAAAATAAAAATTATCATAGAAGTAATTAAAACGGTTTTTCTTTTGTCTCCACCAATTAGTTCTTTTATTTTATGGGAAATGACTAGAGACCGACCGAAGATTCTTAGCCAGAAGATTTGGCCAGTTTCGGTAAAAAAAAAAAACTGGTTTCGGCTAAAAAGTAGCCGAATATTTAGTTCGACTGAGACTGGCGTCTTTGAGTTGGCGGTTGTGATAGATACCTTAAAACTGACTCGTTCGTCTATATGTTAAAATTTTATGTAATGGTCGATTTATGCGATTATTGTTTAATATTTTGTGAACTTTATAACTATAATAATTAAGCCTAACTATATTGAAATATAACTAGGAGTAGGTAATTGTATCGAAATATATTTTTTATTGTTTTCTCAGTTTTTCTGTTACCACGTCGCTTCGGTTTCGGTTATAGCCGAAACTGGAAGAAGAACCGAATATTCGGTTATGGTTTCGGTCTCTACAAATGACTTCTCCCGTCTCTGGGTAGAGCGAGAGAGTGTGTTAGAATTTTACTGACTAAACCCACATGTGTTCAATCAATTTCCCTTTGCAATCAGGTTCAGGGCCGTAGTAACTCATTTGAACAATTCCGCCCCGGGCCTTGTAGTCCTCAGTATGAGCATCAGTTGGCAACATGATGTTATCATGTAACAATGCGCGAGTTCAAAAATGAGGTCTCTAGGCCACAGGTCAAATACAACAAAGACAGATAAGTATGAATCATGAATACTTACAATAAAATTACTAACTAGATGTAAATTGAGTAATGTTTATTAATAATAAGCACGTTATCGTTTTATGGTTCAATCAGAGTTAGTATTCTAGACAAATCGAGACTGTTGAGAACCACGAGTTCTAAACGCGATCCATTTTTCGACCTAAACTGAACCGTTAAAGGAATGGAGCTATATAGAGTGTATATTGTAGCTCCGTCCGTCTTTTTCGCTCGCATGAGTGACATTTTAATACGTTATAGTAAGACAGCGTTTTGCTTTTTTGTTGGGAAAATCATCTAATGACATCCCCCGCTCTTGGGCGATGCGTGACATGGGCGAGGGCGTGTCAGACTTTTACTGACTAAAAGGGGTGGATACCCCTTTCCTTCGTTGCCTTTTATACCAGGGAGTTATTTAAGCGTTATTTGGCTTGGTCATCATGTCTTGCAGTGTTCACATTTAATTTTGTATCTACTCATTGTAATTCATTGTTGAGTGACCGTAGCCCTTGCTAAAGGCAGATGAAGGAAAACAAGTGGATTTTAATCACTCAGAGCGGGAGATCCTTCTCCTACACTGAGTGAGGAAGTCGAGAAGTCTTTTGAAAGAAAGAAAGAAAGAAAACATTTATTTGGGACTCGCACAGGACAAACAACGATAAAATAAAAAATAAAAAAAAGTAATACTTAACTTAAAAATAGTAACAGAAAACAATATTAAATAAAAGACCAGTGCGAGGCCAAAAAGGCTCCTATCTCAGCATATGCTGCGATATTATACTAAAAAGTAAAAATAACGCAGCGCTGGTATTCTGATAGGGCCTGGTGACAGGTGATGCCACGGACACACTCACGGAACACAGAGACAAATAAGATAATAATATACTAAACATTTAAACAAATAAATTAAACTACAAAAACGTGTAAAACAGAACCATTTAACCATTCATACGCCCGATGCTCCGTTATGCATTTATCTATATCAGATAAACGAATGGAACGCGCGGGCGCAGATGTAGGCTATGGTCTGTGGTAATGGCCGGCTGTCAAAAAGGGAAAAAAATAAATAAATAAAAAATAAACATAAATAAATAACAGTTCAAATAAAACGATTTTAAGCAATAAACTAGAAATAGTGTGCATACAATATATATAAGTGGTGCGGGTGATACAGAGCAAAGACTTTAAATGAAGTGAGTATTGAAGAATGTTAGCTTCCAAATCTTTGGAGTGTTGTGCTGGTCGCAAGAGTATTGCCTTTAAAAATTGCTGCTAAGAAGGCACATGGATCTTAAAAATCATCACACAAACTGCGTGCAGACCCAGGGTAAGTTCATGTGGTGGTTTCCTTTTGAGTTCGCAACAAGTATTCCTTAAACTTTTTATTGAATGCTCCTACTGTTTTTATAGCACGAAGAGGTGGCATCAGGTCATTCCAGATATGGGAAGCCGCGAACTTGAAACTCCCACGGAATGCAGCCGTTCTGTGGGGCAAGGTCAACAACAGGTAAGCAGACGCTCTAGTTTTAATTTTGTTCACATCACGCGACCAGGTCAATTTATTATATAAATAAACTGGTTTCTTTGTGAGGATTATGCCAAAGAGTAGGGTGGCCAAATGCAGTTTTCTGCGATCCGACATTCTCATCAAATTACCCTTATTAAGATATGGGGTGATGTGAGATCTGGGAGGAACATTAAAACAGAATCTCGCACAAGCATTTTGTACTCGCTGAATTAGCTTATCACTTCTACCGAGAATGCACGCCCCATACACAGTGTCAGCGTAGTTCAGCTTGGATAAAACAAGTGACTCACAAAGCATGATACGCATGTCCACACTTATGTAGGGACGTATACGGTATAGGAGCTTGAGACGATAGAAGCAGTTGCGCACAGCTTCTGTGATGTGAGTCTCAAAATGCAAGTGCTGATCAAATAGTACTCCAAGATTACGCGCTTCCTGCACCCTCTCTATGGAACAACCATCAATTTTAACATTCAAATCACCATATCCTACTTTATTTAAAAAATCTCTAGAACCCACGATTAAGTATTTAGATTTGACTGGGTTCAAAACCAGTGAGCTTCTCATAGACCAGGCAGTGATCCTATCTAAGTCTTCGTTCATTCTTTTTACAGTGTCATCAGCCTGGTGTGGAAGAAAAGGCAGGTACATCTGCAAATCGTCAGCATAGAGGTGGAACTTGGTGTTGAGTAGGCAGTTAGTGATGTCAGCACTATACAAAATGAAAAGGAGCGGCCCCAAGATAGATCCCTGGGGTACACCCCTGTTCACGCATCTAGGATCAGAGGACTTAACAGTTCCATCACCCTCATTAGTCACCTGGACAAACTGAGAACGGTAAGTCAGATAGCTTCTAAACCACTGGACGGTCTCAGGCTTACATCCATAGTAAGATAACTTCGAGAGGAGGAGTGAAGTATTTATGGAGTCAAAAGCACGTGAAAAATCAAGTAGAACAAGCATGGTTCCCATGCTCTTGTCTCTAGCTTCAAGAATATTTCCAACTACATCAAGAAGGGCTGTGGCTGTGCTATGCCCCTTGCGAAAACCAGATTGAGCTAGTGGCAAAATCTTGTGCTCTTCAAGATAAGCCTGGAACTGGTTAGAGACAACCTTCTCTAAGACCTTAGAAAGACAAGGCAATAGGCTAATAGGGCGAAGTTCTTTTACACTAGTAGGGTTAGATACCTTAGGGATAGGTCTAACTATGGCTAATTTCCACAGATCCGGAAAAGAGGAAGTGACGATGGAGCGGTTAATAATGGCCGTTATAACTGCAAGGGTACGAGGAACAGTCATCATCAGCATCTCAAGTGAGATTTGGTCACACCCCTGAGCATTTGACTTAAGACTGCGCATTAGCCTCAGTACTGTATCTTCCTGAACGGGCTCCAGTTGGAAATGAGTGTTTCCAAATCTATGCTGCTCAAAGTATTGTAAGTCAGCATCAGATACCCTACCACTGCCAGGTACATCCAAAAAGTGTTCATTTATTTTCTCAGGATCACTACAAAAGTGTGGCAAACTATGTTCAACTTTTTTTGAGATAGATATAGTAGATTTAAGTTGACTCCATAGCTTCTTAGGTTGTTTAATATTATTATTTATATTTGTCTTAAAATATGCACATTTCTCACTCTCCAGAGCAGCCCTAACAAGGTACTTGAGCTCTTTGTAGGAGTTAATATGACGTGACGCTCCAGTAGCTTTTGCCCTATTATGACACTTGTCACGCAGCTTTATCATTTCCTTGACAGTGTCAGTAATCCATGGGTGGCCGTTTTCTATAATTAGAACTTTTTTAAGGGGTGCATGTAAGTCAAAGAGATTCAAAATGTAATCATTAAATGTTGCCACCATGGAGTTTACATCCTCTAGACTCTCTATGTATTCCCAGTCCATTTGATTCAGGTCTTTATTAAAAAGGTTTTGATGATTTCCTACGTCAAAAAAAAAATGGTCAGACAATGTTTTATTTGGTTTTTGAACCAAACTCTTGGTTTACATGGACGCGTTCGCTCCTGTTACTTTGGTGAAATGTGGGACTAGAAACCTGGTCTGCATACTTCTGATACTTCGGGGAAGCTTTTGTTCAGCATTTTTCTACTGTCCCCTTCGGCAGTACCGTACTTGCTCTTAAGCCAAAGAACGGCAACGACAGACTTGTAACAAGAGTGAATATGCTAATGCGAGCGTACCAAGCTGTTTTTTTTTTTTGGGTTAATCGAATTAAATCACCGTTAATTTGTTTTCGACTGGCCATCGTAGAGGCCCAAAGTACGAGTACAAAATCTTAGAACACGCCACTGATCATCGTACATATAGTTGACGTAATGTTTTGAATCCATAAATAAATACTTAATGTGACTACTTGTAAACTATTTTGAATAAATAATAATTAAAAAACCTTATGTGAATTTGAGAGCTTTGAAATTATGCAAAAATTATGGTGATTATGTTAGCGTTGAGTTCTATTTAAATGATGACCTATTGCAGACGTTAAAATAGTAGATATGTAGAGTGGAACTATTTAAAAATAAAAGCATTCTTAACTGTCCATGTCAATGTTTAAAGTTAGCATAATAATATCATTTATTTGGAATGCATTAACAGCTATTTTACATTCTTACCCGCATGAACTTGAACTATAAAAATTCTTTCCAATCGTTTTTTTTTTCGACTGGGCTCGGTCCGGTTCATTACCGAACAGCCGGACGGCGAGCTACCCAGTGCTCGACGTCCGCAAGCCCGCGTCTACCGTGGCTGGTAGTCGGGGTCAGAATTACGGCGGCTAGGGCGTGACGACCTTCGTTCCCTCACGCGTGCAGCCTCCTCCTTCGCTAGCATTCCAATAGTTTAGTATCAACGTTTTGTCTGAATTGAAAGAAATCGTAGATCAATAAATTCTCAAAGAGATGTGTGCAGAACCGTAGGGGTCCAGCAGGGCTGAAGCCTACTGAGGCCATGGATTAGCTTCCGAAAGGGAAACCCGGTGTCCTGGAACACAAAGGGCAACTGCCGGAACTTAGGTGATTATCCTTAAAAAAAGATCGATAAATTAAAATTATAACATTAAAGCAAGTACTTAAATAAATACGAAGATTTTGACAATTTACCAGGTCATAAAACAAGAACGAATTGATAAATTAACAAATTAAAAAAAAATACGAGAAATTCTATTTTTCAAGTTTGTAGCACTTTGCAGGTCAGTTTCAGGTTTTATGTTAAAAATGTAAAATATGATTTGCGACCGCAGAGGCGTAGCATGGACTAATTTAGACGTGGGTGTAGGTGCATCAGCGAGGCCTTTTTCTTTTATAAATTCAAAAACGAGATAGCGACTGTCGCAACCCACTGTTCGATCACATCGTTTCTTACCATCAAGTGAAATAGTAGTCAAATGCAAGTCTATAAATTATAAAACAAAACCCTCATTGTTGAAGAGCCCTCGCACACGCGAGGCCACTAAGGGTGCGAAGCCGTGGGCGAGGGTCCACTGCACCCACGCCTAGCTACGCCTAGCTACTGTGTGACCGTAACACGTACCTATCGGGAGGCATTGCAGTGCCCCCGCCAAGGCTTATATAGTATAGTATAGTCAGCCTTATAATGTTCCCACTGTTGGGACTCAGGCCTCCTCTCTAGGAGAGGGAAAGGGCCGTAATACACCACGCGGGCCCAGTGCGGGTTGGTGGATGTCACATGTCTTAGAATTTTTGGTTCTAGGACATGCCGGCTACCTCACGATATTTTCCTTCACCGTTTTGAGAGCAGTGGTGATGAAATAAATTACACAAAGTAATGCGCCTGCGGCTGGGTTTGAACCAGCAACCTACAACTCGTAAGTCGTGGCCGTTACCACTCGGCCACCACTGCTCAATTGCCGCCAAGGCTTATATTTACGGAATTGTAACAATTAAAATCATCAATGCTACCCTCTCATTTCGTCTAACCCTATTGAATTGCATCATATTCTCATAATTATATATAATTTTACAGACAATTCAAGATAATGTCAATCCATCATGTTCTGTTCAAATACCAATTATTAATTGTCTTAGTAATGTCATAAAGAAGCGTAGGCTCCATTTCAATTAGAACCTTGTTTTGTTTGCAACAAAGTTCAAATTGCATATATTGTAATTACAAAATTTTAAAATGATTTCGAAATACAAACATTTATTCAGAATCAGGAATGAGGATATGCGCAGGAGAACCTAGGTTACCGACATAGCACAAAGAATCGCCAAACTACATTGCTCGCAAAAAGGGCAGCCGTTGAGGCCGAAAGCTTCTGGAATGGCAACCACGTACCGGAGGACGAAGTGTTGGAAGGCCTCCTACAAGGTGGACCAATGACCTGGTAAGGGTTGCGCGAATCCGATGGATGCGAGACGAATAGGACCGTTCTTTATGGCGACACTTGGGGGAGGTTTATGTCCAACAGTAGACGTCTTACGGCTATAATGATAATGATGATGAATTCAAGTATAAATAAATTTCAGTTCCTATATCCGTTGACAAGTCGTTATTTAATGAGTTAAATAAACTACACGTTAGTTATTAAAACCCTCGGTTTAGTAATACAAAACTGAAGCTAGTTCTTCAAAGAAAGGTCGTATGCTAATTTTATCTACGAACGTTACTACACTACGCCAGATGAACACATGCATGCCATCACACCTATATTTTTGAATAGGTGTGGTGTGCAGCGGTATAGCTTGCTAGCCGAATGTTTTGTCTTTTTCAAAAAAGGAGGAGATTCTCAAGCTTACCGATTTTTTTTTTTTGTATCTTTATCAGCGATTCGAACTGTTTTAGGGTTCCGAACCCTTATAGGATCACTTTGTGTCTGTCCGTCTGTCTGTCAAGACTCTTTAAAAGAGTCTTGACAGACAGATTATATTACCTAGTAAGGTAATAAATAATATACAATCACACAGATTATACACACACACAGATTATATTCCGACCGTGGACGTAATAAGTTGAAATTAAAAACATATAATAAGGTCAGCGGGCTCTTGAAGCTATGACAAAATCAAACTTCTGAGTTAACAAAACAAAAAGATACGGCCGTTGATGTCGCAAAAAACGTGTATTTCGACACTCCCAAGGGAATCAAAATTCATAAGGTACCTACTACTTCCCATTGACCTAGAATCTTGAAACTTGGCATGAAGCAAGATCTCATAGCACAAATATGGAAAAAAATCTGAAAACAATGTTTTGTCGTTATGCCACAAAAAAAAACTTTTTTGTGATTCGGAAAAAGATTCGGGAATTGAACTGTTTTCAAAGGTAAGTTTGTACGGATCCCTCAGTGCGCGAGTCCGACTCGCACTTACCAGGTTTTTTCTTTTTGTTTAGAAGAGTGTTTCTGCAAGATGGTTCCATTTACATTTTGTGAAGATCTAATGAAGAACTTCGGCAATTATGATAGAACACCTCAATAACTGATAGAGAGACTGTTCTTCCGGGTTTACTGCAATTGCAGGTCTGTTTATTTTAAACACCATTACATAACATATAATCACACCAGTATGCTCTGAAGGGGTACTACAGATGTGTACCTAAAGTTTACACTGGTATACCCTCATCATCATCTTCCTGTCCTTGTCCCGTGTAATTTGGGGTCGGTGCAACACGTTTTTTTCTTCCATTCTGCCCTGTCACTCGTCATGCTATCACTAACTTCCTTTTCTTTCATATCGCTCTTCACACAATCCATCCATCTTTTCTTTGGTCTCCCTCTCGCTCTCCATCCGTATACGTATACTGGTATACCCTCTGTGATATTTTAGGTCACACACTGTGATATTTTAGAACACACACTATGCTTTATATTTATTACGATGTCCGGAGCCAGAGGTTGACACGTCCGACTCTAGCTCACAACTGTCACAACTAAGGGCCGACTACCTCCGCCACCTAGCGGCCAGTATAGTGTTTGTATACTGTTAAATCACACCCTCATTTCACCAATTTTATTAATTTTCATTTCGCGCACAACTCTTTTGTTTATGAATCGATCTCGATGACTATTTTTGTGCTGGGTGAAGTTGTTAAAAAACCAAGAAACAAAACTAGTGACACCGACTACGGAATCTAAACCTACATAGCAAATTTTATTGCATTGATTCCTAATGAACTCCTAAAAAAAAAGCCTTACATTTTAGACAAAGTTCATAGTTGGTCAATACAACATGATTATAACTATACCTACACATAACTATACATACTACTCTACGTCATTATAAAAACTAAAAGATAGACGAACGGGCTTTACGATGAATTATGATGTGTTTAAAGCTGCCAGTCATCTGTCAAATGATAAAAAAGTTTACATACAGAAGAAATTGCAAATCAATGAACTTTGACAAACGCCGTGGGTAAAAACCTTTTAATCAGCCTCTCCCAATGGCTTTAAAAAAGGGGGCAACGACCTATCCAATGGTAAGAAGTTTCTGCACTATGCAAGAATGTCAAAAAGTTTAACGATGCGATATAAAACGCAAATGAATGATTTGTGGTGCCACGTTGCCCTTCAGTTGTGCCTATGTCACTTATTTAGCGAATGTTAATCGCACTCAACGCTCTTCTTGAATCCAATCCTGAAACCTCAGTGAAGTGTTCCACGCGCGCCTCAAGAAGATGTCAGCAACCGTAGGGGCCCAGCAGGGTCAAGGCCTACTGGGGCCATGGGTGATGCGAAAGTGACCCCCGGGGCCCTGGAAAAATGGCAAAGAAGGAACAGGAGTGGGTTTTTAGTCAGTAAAAGTCTGACACTATCTCTCGCTCCGTCCAAGAGCGGGGGATGTCATTAGATGATTTTCCCACCCGAAAAAAAAAAATCCTGAAGCCTTACCACGGGCTCTTAGAGCGTCCTTTTCGAGGTACATTTTCATACAACCACTCTTACGTGATTATGATGTTATTACACATCTTTCTCTAATTTTTTCTCATACAAAGCTATCTTGTGGATATTATCAAGGCTTCTATAGAAATCAAAACATAAATTTGTGTACAACTAATCTAGTAAAAACCTCTGAAAATAGGCTATTTTACGTGAACTTTGGCCCTCCATAATGTATTCATATATAAAAAATATACAAAAGTATATCAATAGAAGCCTTGCCCATTTAATCGAGATTCTGAATAACGATAATTTTACTGAAAAACTTTTAGGGGTTTAAAAAAATCACGTATTTCCTGGAACAAGTTTTGTAAAATAATCGAGTAAATCAATCGGAATTAACGAATGCAACAGAGTTTTCAGGCGATATCTCTCTGTTTTTGCATTGCCTCTTCATCAAACATCGCGTTGGATTGCGTTAGATGAAGCAACAAGCTTTTAAACCATGCTCGATGTTGACAATAGGCGTGTGTAGTGGAAAAAGACCCTCTTAAGGTAAAGCCCCTAGGACTAGATCTGTTCGCTGATAAATGGAAGGAGATACTGACTGAAGGTCTGGTGATTTGTAAGAAGACTGAGTGAGAGGTTTAGTTATATATCTGTGTTATATTTTTCTTTAATCTACTTTACATAATTTGTATCTGACGTAATCAGTGTAATTGGCATTTTGTCGTTCTGGTTAAATAAGTAAATAAATGCTGCTAAAAAAAAACAAATAAATAAATAGGGTGTCTCGTGTTTATATGCGTTTTCTTTTTTCAGAAATTAGAAATCAGAAACGTTTATTTCAAATAAACCAATTACAGGCACTTTTGAATTGTCAAAATGTTGGTCAGCCAAAAAAAAAAAAGTGACGCTAAATTGTACGTTCCAAAGCGTAGATCTCTATGGAAAAGAACGTGCAAGAAACTCCATGGACGCTCTTTTAAATCCTATTATGAGTTACATAAATCTCGGTTACATATTTCTTGTCGCTTCTAATATGTGAGCACAATGTAGATAAGTAATAATAAAAACTAATTAAATACATAGAAATTGAATTAAGCCACTGGCAGTTAAGATTATGACCAGTCTCAACTGACGGCACCCGTTCACGAGCATGATGCGTGCATCAGTCATCCACTCAGCTCAACCATTTTGAAGGGATTAACCCAATAACATCAGCGAGACATTTGAGGGAGTATGACAAACTCTCAACTGCCATGCTCGTAATGTCAAACAAGTTGTAACCTAATAAAAATGCTCCATGGTTCTTCACATTCACAAAACTTGAAAAAAAGTGCTTAAAATTGAAACTGCCAGGGAAAGTTGAATTTTGCATTGAAATCTAATTTTTTTTTGCATCTTACAGGTCAGTGTCAAGTTAAGTTATATGTTGATTACATGATATAACAGTAGCGACAGGTAAGATAAATATCTCGATTTCATGTTCCAAGAACATAATCGAGATATTTGTAAAACATAACATGGTTTAAAAGAGTGTCCATTGTGTTTCTTGCAAATTCTTCTCCATAGAGTTCTACGCTTTATAATTTTTCTGACTTCTTGACAATTCAATAATGCCTCTAAATGTTTTTTTTTTTTTTTAAATAAATGATTTGATTCACAACCGTCAGCTCAAAGACACTGGTTTCCGTCGAGCCAAACATTCGGCCAATTTTTTAGCCGAAACCAGTATTTTTGGCCGAAACCGAATCCTCGGTCGACCTCTACTAAAAACCTTTCCTATTTCCTCCTTGTTCTATAATTATATTATCGACATATCCCAATTGTGCCTTTGACCCAATAAAGGAATACTTGACCCGACACCTGCCGAACCTAAAAATACACCACACCACCTTATTTTGTTGACACAAGGTCTATTTTCGTACTGAATCTATTTTCAGAGCCGCAAAATGTATTATTGTCACTGGATGTGATGTCAACAGCTAAATGTGAGTCAATGTAGTAGATTAGAGTATATTTTGTCTGTTACAGGATATGTGTATATATACTCATTATTTCAAGGTTATTGATATAAATACTAGCTAGTGCCTGCGACTTTGTCCGCATAAGACTTGTAAAACAGCACGATAATAAGAATCATTTTCATCGATTTAAAGGCAGGGGGTTACTTGCTCAACAAATCGCTTCTAAAAATGGTCGCTAGCACAACAACAACAATATCAACAAACATGACAATGATGATATCGATATTAATAACATTGTTCAAGCAGGGGCCATAGTTTTAACATAGTTCCATCCCGATTTCCGGTCATCGTAGGCGCAGGCTTGCAGACGGCGAGCCAAAGTCGTCGACGGCGCGTGCTGTTCCACGCGCGCCTCAAGGAGGTGTCAGCAACTGTAGGGGCATAGCAGGGTCGAAGCCTACTGGGGCCAAGGGTCTGATTCTGAAAGGAAGACTCGGCCCTGGTACGAAAGGCAACGAAGGAACAGGAGTGGGTTTTTAGTCAGTAAAAGTCTGACACTAAAAAAAAAAGGTACCAGTCCATTTAAGATTCCAAAAACCATAGCCCTATTATCTTTGTTCTCCATATGTCGCAATAGTTTTTAACCAACCGGGGGTTGTCCTTGGATGCACTAGCATAGCGCGTCCAGTGATAATCATCGGTTGGTATCACGTTCCATTAAAATTATCTAAAGGGCCTCTGCGAGTTGGTTTCGGCCCCTCGTACGCCTTCCAAAGGTCCAGGACCTCAGGAGCCTGAGATGAGTAAACTAATAAAATAATAATCATTTTTATTCAAGTCAAATAAACCCGTTACAATTTTCATATAAAAATGTCACGACGGCAATAAAACAATTAAAATAAAATTACAATAGATATCAAATTAAATACAAGTCAATAAATCAAAAACAAATTAAATAAAATGAAATAAATTTAAAGCTCAACGTCAAGTTTTCTTGTTTTTTGCGGATTTCTATTTTTTTTTTTCTATATATAATAAAAGTAACTACAAGCCTAAGTTACTCCTTATTATATCAGTTATCTATCAGTGAAAGTCCCGTCAAAATCGGCCCAGCTATTTCGGAGATTAGCCGGATTAAACAGACAGACTGACCGACTGCCAAATGGCATAAAAAGAGGACTTACAGTAAGCTTAAAACTGTAGCTGTGTAACGTGTTAATCTTTAACCCGCTTAACAAAAAACTATAAATATTAATTAAACACGAATATTGCTACTTCCTGTTCATCTTTATTTTGATAGGATTGCATTTTATCGTTTCCTTGCTTCCTTGTTATTCAATTTAGTGATTGCCAAGGAGAGGTGATTTAATATTTCACACTACACGGAAGATTTTAGGTTAATTTCAATCTTTTAGAGATCCCAAATCAAAAGTCACATCATCGCTTACCAGCATCGGGGAGATAGTGGTCAAACGCGATTTCTTGTATGGAAAGCCCCTTTTTTATTTTTAACTTTATTATATTTTTATAATTGTTGTTGTAGCGGCAAAATAAATAGGTACATTATGAATACAAACATCTTGTGAAAATTTCAACTCTCTACCACATCATCCAAGGCGTCCATTACACAGTCATGCAAGCGTCAATCAAAACCATCAATCATGAATGATGTTTGAATAACAGAATTCATGATTGATGGACGCGCATTACACGGTAGGTTTTTCGTCAGTCAAAATATTTGACTGTGGCAAAACTGACAGCAAAACCTATCGTGTAATGGACGCCTTACGGTAGGTATATGAGGTATTTATTTATTGTAGGTACTAACTAAACAAAAAACATAACAAAGAAAAACTTTAATGTAAGTGTGTGTTTTTTTCGATATTATCTAAAACACACACAAGGGCCCCCCTTATCGCATTCCGCGATCTCTTCCAGGCAACCTGGAATGGACAATAATTGTCAGAACATGATATTGGGCTGTCATTAGTTTGACAAAAACCACCAATATTAGAGATACAGACAGCACGCTGAAAGACGGACATCCCACCAACCACCCATGGCCCCACCGACATCTTGTCATATGGGCCAAATCTCAAGGAGACGCCTGCGGACATAGCCCTCCTAT
The DNA here is from genome assembly GCA_961205895.1 of Mythimna pallens. Classification (NCBI taxonomy): domain Eukaryota; kingdom Metazoa; phylum Arthropoda; class Insecta; order Lepidoptera; family Noctuidae; genus Mythimna; species Mythimna pallens. The sequence continues at coordinate 12,859,423 of OY540849.1, read as the reverse complement.
AAAATAGGTGGTGCTATCACTGCAGACGCTTCTTGACTCCTTTACAATTTTTCTCGTCCAGTCCCTCCTTATGCCATTCTCCCCATTCTGGGGCGGCACACTAGCTGTCCCCCCTCACGTGGGTAGGACACCACAGCACGGGTTCGCTACCCGCCCGAGCCTTAACCCTCCAACTCGCTCCTTATCTGGTGCCACTTGTGTGCGAACTCTTTTAGCCGCCGGAAGTTGGCCTCAGAAGCCACGAGGTCGCAGTAGTAGACCGGTCCCTCCTCCAAACGAGTGATCTCGTCCATCATCTTCCGGCGCTGTTCATCATACAAGGGGCATCGCCACAGAACGTGATCCAGACATTTATCCTCCTCACCGCAGTAGCTAGCTGAAAGACGGATAGACAGATGGAGAGCGGAGGCTTAGTAATAGGGTCCCTTGGCGCTCTTCGGATACGGAATCCTAAAAGAATCACAGCTGATGATTTGCCTGCCCATCTTCTGCCAAGAGTTCATCTGCCCTCACACGTAGAGGCCATTTTACGAGTAGCAAGTACATAAAACGGGCATAAAATTAAAATAAAACAAATATAAAATGTTATGCACCAGCGGTCAGAATCTCGTAGTGAATCTAAAACGAGACCCATAACATATGTTTCGTCAAGCACGTCACGCGGCCTCCGCTCAAGGTCTATACATCTTAGTTTACTATTGTTTATATTCGTTAATACAGCTATGAATAAACAGCTATTTTCTTAAGGCGAGAAGACATTAGACCGACGCACACGTGGGCCACGCCTGATTTGTACGTAGAGTAGCGTCACGTGGCGTGGATCTAATGTAGCTCTACAAGTCTAGTTGCCGTATAAAATGTATGGAGACCGACGCGCCTTGATCGGCGTACGTGGCACACGTGTGCCCAATGTAGTTCTACCTTTAGATTGATCATCAAGTCGTTGTTAAGCTACTGTTAGGCCTACTGTCCATGGACGCGTATTCGTCAATAGACGCTTAGTGTACGCCTGCCCACAAAACTATAAAATTCGACGAAGCGTTGAAGCGGCAACATCGTGCCATCGTGTCTTTCCCGCTTCATCGACAGACTTTCATAGTTTTGTATGTAAGCACTGAACTTAGCGAGGGCAAGTTCAAAACCCATATTAAGCGTGTCCTAACTAAAAAAGCGTATTACAAGGTTATAGACTATGTCGAAGAAACGCTTGTTTGGCAATGACTGCTTCTGCACATGTGGCCCACTGGTAACTCATAATATTGTGTACATCTATCTATTAACTGCTCCACATTTGTTGTAATATATACATTTGTTTTCTTTTCTTCTTACACATTGCTTTTGCAATATTTTTTATATTATTAGACGCCAACCACCATAAATTCGTTAGTAATTTTCTTTTGTTGACATGTCATTTATTAATAATTGTAATTATTCAGCCTCTTTTTTATAATGTGAATGTGAGAACACTGTAGTCTTCACGAATTCTTAGGTTACTTCCTATTACGACTCCCTTTTTTTTAATATGTTTATTTTTATTGTGCTTTCGGGTACAATATCGACTGGTCTACACTATTCTTACATAATGTCTATTAATACTGTAATATGAAAATATTGTAAACAACCACTTTTTTAAAAGAGTAACAACGGAGTTTCTTACCGGTTCTTCTCCATAGGAAACGACCAATTTGGAACCGTGCACTAGCTTCTGACGTTTTATAAGTGCCCATGTAGGCCTATGTGAAATAAAAACTTTTGACTTTGACTTTGCACTGCAACATTGCTTTGCATTTTCACACTGACTGGATAGGGGGCTTATCATGCCTGTTAAAATGTCAACCGTGCGAGCAAGAAAAAGGGATGGAGCTTTTTGCGTGGCCAGATCTGTCAGATTTCTTTCAACTGTAATGTCAACAAGACACTACGTCTTGTCGATGTCGTGGCCAGATCTTAGAATTGATCACTTCATGTTATGGCCAACTAAAACTGGCCAGATCGTTTAAACGTAAACATTTTATGATAAGTCAATCCTCTTTTGACCAACTCATTGATGTAGGGTTTCTATGATAATAAAAGGTCTAAAGAAAATAAGCATTTGTACTACATTTATATTGTAAACGATGAACTGGTCAATAGAGTCAGCAGTGAAAATACAAAATCCCTTAGTAACACAGATTCATCATCAGGCAGGAACGTCGCCAAAACGTCATAGGGTTATCCGGAGACATTCCGGAGACGTTTCATTCTGAATCAGCTAACGTAATGAGACATCAGTTTGCTGGCAGCACATTTGGTATCGTTAAAATTATCATCTTTTTAAATAAAGTGTAACTAAAAGGATGAAACTGTAACGTGTATTTTTACACTAGACAGGGCTTGAAATATGAATTTCCGTTTCGACAGGCAAAGACAACAAAGGCTGGATCCGCGATGGCACGTAGGCCGGAAGGTGATGGTTGTACGAGTTGGAATCATGAGGGGCAACTCGACATACATTTTCAGTTTTTCATACAGCCGCTCTTACGTGATTATGACGTTATTGCACCTTTTTCATTACAAATTTTGGAGACAAAGTATCTTGTGGATATTATCTAGGCTTCTATTGAAATCGATTTATAAATTTGTGTAAAACTAATCCAGTAAAAACCTCTGAAAATCTGCTATTTTGCATGAACTTTGACACTTCAAAATTTACTCAAAAATTAAAAAAAGTAAAACAATAAAGCCTTGCCAATCTAATCAAGATTCTAAATGACGACATTTTTTTCAAAAACCCTTGAAAAGGGTTTAAAAAAAACACGCATTCCTAGAACAAGTTTTGTAAAATATTCGAGTATATCACGGAATTACCGAATGCTGACAGTGTTCTCTCTTTTTTCCCGTTGCCTTTTCGTCAAACATCGCGTTGGATTGCGTTAGATGAAGTAAAAAGCTTTTAAACCATGCTCGACGTTGACGATAGGCGTGTGGAAAAGGACCCTCTTAACTAAAGGATTGGCCATAAGTAGCTAAGGTCACAGAATAGTGAAAGAATGGAAGGGAGACCTTTGCCCCGCAGAGGGACACAACAGGATCATAATAATAATAATAATATCGACTAAGATTGACAGAAGTCGATATATATGAAAATGGAATTTAGTTCCAAACACGTGCAGGCATTATTCGAAAAAAAAACAGCGGTAGAAACGCAAAGGGCAACTGAAGTAACTCAGGTGGTTTTAGTCAGTACGTCTGACACTCCCTCTCGCTCCAACAAGATCAGGAGAATTTATTTGATGATATACAAACGAAGATTCAAAACTTGTTACAAATAATCCATTTACAGGCACTTTTGGATTTGATGGCACGTAGGTGCAGTGGTTGAACGATAAGGCTGCTGAGCTGCGTGTCGCAGGTTCGACTCCCGCACGGGACAAATATTTATAAGGCCTACAGATAAGTGTTCCTGGTCTAGGTGTCTTGTGTATATGAGTTTCACCTACGATACAGGAGTTATATTCCAAGGGTGGGGCAAAAAATAACCAAACATATATAAATAATGTATGTTTAGTTTTAGTCTTAAATATAATTTTGTAATACTTGTTGTCTAAATAATATTTTCTTTTTTTTTATGTACCTACCATATTATCTCTCCACTACCCTAGGTCACAGTATAGATATGGAACAGTACGGAAACTACCTACAAATGTTCGAAACGGCACACTCACACAAACATACGCATCGACGAGACTCCTAAGCGGCATTCGCTACTGACAGGACCTCGAGAAACGCTTAGGAGTCTCGTCGATGCGTATGTTTGTGTGAGTGTGCCGTTTTGAATATTTGTAGGTAGTTTCCGTACTGTTCCATGTATCTATACTGTGCCTAAGTCGACTGGTAGAGAATGCCTAAGGCATTAAGTCCGCCTTTGTACCTTTTGTTGCATGAAGATTAAATAAATAAATAAAAAAAACAGAAGAAAAAATAAGAAAAATAATTGTCAAGAAGTCAGTCAAAAAAAATGAAGCTAATTGCACATTCCAACGTGTAGATTCTCTATGGAGAAGAATCTACAAGAAACTCCATGGACACTCTTTTCAATCATGTTATGTATTACAAATATCGCGGTTACATGTTTCGAAAAAAAAAATAAAAGGTTCAAAATGTTTATTGAGCTGATCAATATGTTTGTTGATGGGAATGTGGAGACGTTACTGAGCTGAAGTGCGAGGTTTTTCTCAATATAGAAATCATGACGCATAGTTTATGTTATGTCGGTATTACTAGCATGCCAGGTAATGTAGCAACAAATATTGTTCGACTATAAACCTAGGAGAAAAATCCTTGAAGATCTCATTACGAATAAACGTTTTTTCTTTCTTTATTACAGGAAAAATGTGGAAAATCTTCCCTTTTCTCGAATATGTTGGTATGGGAATCTGACCGGATGCAGCTGAATTTTATAACCAGTATTTTGTTAATATAAACGATTATCTATCTGACTTCACACTCACTGAAAAGACAGAAATATAAAACTGTAATATAAACTTACCTCCTCAACTGACTTCTTGGAGAACTCGTTCATGGACACAATCCATTGCTGCACCAGTTCATTCACAATAACTAGATCATTATATAACCACGTCAGTAGGTCGTTCACCCATTGCACACTCGGTGGGTCGGGTCCCGTACATGTCGGAACTAAGACACTTTGGTGCTTTTTTAAAGTTAGCTGTTCAGGTCCGGGGGACATGCGGCCCAGACGTCTTTTGTTTGGCGGGGTAGCTGGCACAAACCCAGTAGGTTTTGCAGGCTTAAATGAAGCACTTTTAACCTTAGCACTTGTAGCCAAAACACTATCAGCACTGTTTATTATTTCGTTCGATGTTTTCTTCGTATCATCGGTCGTTGGTTTTTGTTTTACATCGACCTCTACGACTTTGTTAGCGAAGCGGGCGTACGCCCATTTCGCTATGCCGAGGAGGACGAGAGAAAAGAGAATCCATATGAAGATTAGCATGACTAGGTTGTCCATGGCTGTGTCCATATAATCGAAGCTACATATGAGGTCGTCAACTGCTTCGGCTAAGTCGGCCATAGCTTTCCATGGTGTTCGCCACCACTGCGCGGCGCCCGCACCCGCCGCGTCCGACTCAGAAACTGATTGGGAGCTAGGCATTTTTTTTCTATTTTTGAACGTACTATTTTGGGACGCAGCTCTGCCTCGCTATGTCTGTCTCTCTCTATTTTGGATGCGTTCAGTTAGGTTGGTTTCAATTTGTACACATTTCGTTCGTTCGTGTTTTTCGTGGTTTCAGTGTTCCCCTCTTTTCAGCATGTTTTTGAGACTCTGTAACAATGAAAAAAAATATATTAATATTTTTTTTTAGATGATATATACCAGTGCTTGACTGCGATCCCACCTGATGGTAAGTAGTGATGCAATCTTTGATGGTAAAGCGCGCTAGTTTATTAAGAATCTTCTCACTCTAGCCTTGAAGACACCTAAATTACAATTAATGCATTCTCACTTTTTTATCAAACCGCCAAGTTTATTTTTTCAAACTGTCATAGGGTTCGTTACCGATCTAAGCGGATGCAGCTGGATACCAGTATTTCTCGTGCTCTAGGGTAGAGCGAGAGGGTGTATCAGACTTTCACTGACTAAAACCACACCCATGTTCTTTCTTTGCTCTTTGCGTTCAACCACACCCCAGAAGGCTTCGGCCTGCCTGGGGTCATATGATTTTGCTGACATCACATTGAAGGGCGTGGAACACTAAGCGCCGTTGACGACTCGGGCCCGGTCCGGACGGTTACCGGATGATACCAGTATATCTCGCACTCTAGGGTGGAGCGAGAGGGCGTATCAAACTTTCACTGACTACAACCACCCCTATGTTCCTTCAGTTGCCTTTTGCATTCTAGGACCACGATTACCTATCCCTTTCATACTTTTTCCCATGGCCTTAGCTGGCCCTGCTGGACCCTTACGGTTTGCTGACATACTCGCTGATTACTAAGGGTGAAATTCACCAATAAAAATAAATCGCGTTGCATAATCGCGTTTAGCCGCTGTCACTAGTGTCACTTGTAAAAATACAACAAAAGAAAAATACAGACAAGTGACACTAGTGACAGCGGCTATTGATGAACTAGCACTTTGTCCGTACAAACTTTGGACCCCCGTTTCATCCCCTTAGGGGGTGAATTTTGAAAAATCCTCTCTTAGTACTCGCCTACGTCATAAAAGGAAACCTTTACACTCCTAGTCCCCGTAGTTTCGGCTGTGCGTTGATATGTCAGTCAGTCAGTCAGTTTCTCCGTTTCTATTTATATAGATTACTCCCTTATTAACAATTCTATTGTCTATTTTAACTCGAGGGGTTACAATAAACAATAGAATTGTTTTAGAAATAAAACCCTCTCTTACTAGAATATAGGTGGTTATAGCAGTAAATGCTAGTGTTAATAAAAGTCAACAATAGGACTTCAAATGCTATAAAACCCACACGTGAGCGCAGTTGAGTTAATTTTAATACCCGTACAACGCATTTACAAGTAACATTGTTTATATTTTATTTATACTTTGTTTTTTGGGTTCTGTAACCGAAGTGTAAAAACGGGATCCTATTAGTAAGACTCTCCACTGTCCATCTGTCTGTCACCAGGCTATATCTCAAAAACCGTGATAGCTTGGCAGGTGCAATTTTTACAGATGATCTATTTCTGTTGCTGCTACTAGAAACAGAATAAAACTAAATATTTAAGTAGAGTCAAAAATCACCTTTATTGTTTGAGAACAACCAAAGAAAATGTATAGGCATTGGGAACAACAAACGTGATTTTAGGCCGTTTTTTGCTACGGACGGTACTCGACTCTTCGTGAACGACTCCAATTGGCACTTAGCCGGTTTTTTAAAACAAAATAAAAGAAGAAAATATGAAAATGTTCTGATTTTTATTGTATTAGAAAGAGTAAGAGAAAACATTATATCGGACAAATGCCCACCATCCACCACGCTTAGGCGAGCGGCGCGGCGAGCGGGGCAGCATCGACAAGCGGCCGCGCGCCGCTGAACGGTATCTCATGGCATGGTTCAAACATTTTTATACTTTTAATCTTACCGCTCGCCGCCCCGCGCTTAGCTTCCGCTCACAGTGGCAAGGTCGTGAAACTCGCGTTACGAAATCAATTTTTTCATCAAATTTTCCATTATTTTTCTTCTAAATTAGAAATCTGTAAAAAGATGAATGTAATCGGTGAATTGGACATGATTATGTCACTGAATAGCATAAAGTAGCTTTCAACTGATGAAAGAATTTTCAGAATCGGTTCCGTCATTTCAGACATTACGATTAAGATAATAGAAAACTATCCCAAATAAATACACTAGTATTTGCTATTCCAGGACTTATGGGGTTACCATGACGTTCAAAGTAAGATTGTTTCATTCTTATTTCAGTGCGGGTAAGAGACAGACATATGGCTCCGAAACGTGGTCGCTTCCAATGGGCCTCATCAGAAGACTTAAAGTCACCCAAAGGGCAATGGAAAAGGCTATGCTTGGAGTTTCCTTGCGTAATCGAATCAGGAATGAGGATATCCGCAGGAGAACCAAGTTTACCGACATAGCACGAAATTTGCCAAACTAAAGTGGCAATGGGCAGGGCACATTGCTCGCAGAACAGATGGCCGTTGGGGCCGAAAGGTTCTGGAATGGCGGCCGCGTACAGGAAGAGGTAGCGTTGGAAGGCCTCCTACAAGGTGGACCGATGACTTGGTAACGGTTGCGAGAGTCCGATGGATGCGAGACGCACAGGACCGTTCATTGTGGTGATACTTGGGGGAGGCCTATGTCCAGCAGTGGACGTCTTTCTGAAATGATGAAGAGACAGAGCTATACAGGCAGGTTGTCTAGCGCCATCTGTTACCCACACTGGAAATAAGAATGAAACAATCTTATTATACTTTGAACGTCATGGTACACGTCCAGGTCTACCCGTGGCGAAGTGGGCCCTCGGCAACGGCCTCGCACCCAGAAAGTTGTGCAAGGCCCTTCTAGGTGCGTTTTTTGACGCCATTATTTTAGTTCGTTTTTAGTTAGTTTTAATTAGTTTAGGGTTTTTATTATTATCTTTTGATTTTTTAATGTAATTATAGTTAGAGATAAAATGGGTGTTCAAGTTTTTTGAAATAGTCATCGGAAATAGTACATTTTGCTACAAGTACAGAAAGTTTGTCATTGCGACCGAGGCGGAGCCGTAGGCGAGTGTGTTATGGAGCCGAGGGCTACAATGACAAATTTGCACGTGTCTCAAACGACTTTTTTCAATACACTTACGAAGAAATGAATAAACGGGGCTTGACCGGCGACTTGCGGGGGTCGACGCGCGCCCAGTCTGATACGATAAATGTAATAAAATTGTGGTGGGGGAGAGCACGCGCTATTTCTGCACTAGTGCGGAAAGCAGTCTATTGCGTGCCTAAAAGCGGTGGGATAAGAGCGGGTTTTCGAGTAAGTGTATTGAAAAAACCTTCACTATACCACGCAGTATATAACAATGTGCTCCTATTTCCCCTAACAATGAGCAATAGTCCATTGTCTTGGTAACACATAGCTATCGTAAACCGTCGGTCATGCATGACAGCACTGATGATGTAACTTACTTCAGAAGCGTATAGTTTTCAATTCTGTGTGATAGTAGGTTTTTCTAGAGCAGTGGTGGCCGAGTGGTAACGGCCCCTACTAACGAATTGTAGGTCGCGGGTTCAAACCCTGCCACGCGTATTACTTTGTGTAATTTATTTCATCACCACTGCTCTCAAAACGGTGAAGGAAACCGGCATGTCCTAGAACCAAAAATTCGAAGACATGTCACATTCACCAATCCGCACTGGGCCCGCGTGGTGGATTACGGCCCATTCCCTCTCCTAGATAGAGGAGGCCTGAGTCCCAGCAGTGGGAACATTAAAAAGGCTGATTATACTATACCACAGTAGATTTTTCTACAAACGTTTTTAGTAGTGATGTTATGGAAGTTCGTATTACTAAACTCTATTAGCCTAACCTAACCTTGTTGGTAGTTATATTTTCGAGTCGAAGGGCGAGCTTGCGCACTTTTCCCTACTAGTGCGGGAAAACAGTAAATTGCGCGACTGAAAGCGGTTGGGATAAGAGTTTTTTAATACTCTTACTCAAAAACTGGTACTTATCGCGCTACGATGAGGTTCAAAATGCCATGTTTATCACCCTCGTGTTTTTTTTTAATTTATCACAACAAGGGCTTTTTTTTAATATTTGAATTAGTTATTTTTAATATTAGGATGTAGGTATATCGGCTTTATACCTTTGAGTAAATTAAATCACATTATTGGTGTTATTGGTGATTTTGTGAAAAAAATGGCGAATTTAGGTTTTGAAGACAATTATTTAGATGCTCCAGATATTGTGATTGAGGCAAAAAATGCTTGCGATAGCTTGTTGCCATCTAAATCTAAACGGAAATATAAGGCAACTTTGGATAAAGACTTTCAGAAAAAGTATTTTTGGCTTAGTTACTTCAATGAACTTGCCATTAAATATAAGCCTAACATACTATGGAGTATACATTTCATGTTTAAAAAGCACGGTACTGCAAATACACGGCGTGGACATCAAAACATATTCAAACCTAACTGCGTTTCTAAAAAGACGCTCAGTCGGTTATATTGCACAAAAATCAAAGGTATTGTTAGCAAATGACAATGAAAAGTTTTTGAAAGAGGCTCCGGATAAACAGTATTGGGCAACAAAGGTCAGTAATTGAATTAATATCTATTAAACCTAGCCTACGGGCTACGACCGCACGCTCTGCAACCTATAGAGCTATTTAAGCAGTGTTTTATTTATTTCCAGGTCGCGTTAATGTTCGGGGTAAATGCATGTAGGCGTCAAATGCTAAGTCAAATAACAACAAAAGATGTTGAAAATCACCAACACAAAAAACCATATTCCTCGATCATTCACAATTCACGGTCCATTTTATGATATAGTAAAAAATAACAAGCTTTACGTTTCACAAAACTACCAAAAGGGTAGTTTGCACGCCTCAATCTATTGGTGTGAACCAATTTGGTTCTATGCCAAAAGAAATCGCCAGGTTTTTAGGTTTACCAGATGCTGATTTATACACCGGGCATAGCTTCAGAATAACTTCAACTACCTTGCTGGCTGATGCTGGAGCCGACATATTGACTCTAAAACGTTATGGCAGACGGAGGTCTAACACAGTAGCTGAATCTTATATTGAAGACTCGATACATAACAAGACAAATATTAGTACCAAGATAACACAAGCAATAAATTTGGAGCCATCTCCTAAGAAGTTTTGCCTTGAACCGAAACCTTCTACTTCATATGCCAATAACGATTTGGTGTCTCCTATAGCTGCTGAAGAGCAAATAGAACATTCCACCTCTTATAGTCCATCATCTCCAACATTCACTAACACACAAAACAGTGAAATTAATGAAATTGTTAACAACAACATTTCACAAACCGTGAAAATGCTAACAAAGTCTTCTGTGTATCATTTTCATTACTGCACCTTCCATAATTCAGTACTTTTTCAATAATTAAATATTTTAATGTTAAAAATACTTTCGTATTATTTTTCTTCGTAAGTGTATTGAAAAACGTCGTTTGATACACGTGCAAATTTGTCACTGCAGCCCTCGGCTCCATAACACACTCTCGGACTCGTGCGAATTTCGCCTTGGTCGCAATGCCAAACTTTCTGCACTTGTATCAAAATGTACTATTGCCATAGGAGCTCAGGCGCCAGACTTAACGCCCAGCATAAGCTTGATAATGATTTTGACCTTGTACTGTTCGGATCTTCCAGTATAGTTAATTGGCTCAATGATAATTGGATTAGTTGTTGTGATTAATTGTAATAAAACAAACACTGCCTACGATGCTTAATCTGTTGAGCAGTTTTTGGGTTCCGTACCCAAAGCGACCCCGTTCCTAAGACTTCACTGTCCAACTGTCTATCATCAGGCTGTATCTCATGAACCGTGATAGTTAAACAGTTGAAATTTTCGCAGATGATGCATTTCTGTTACCGCTATAACAATAAATACAAAAAAAAAAAAAAAATATTTAAGTGGAGCTCCCATACAACAAACGTGATTTTTCAACAAACAGACACCTAGTAAGGGTGTTTTTAATATCGTGCGGATTTCATCACGCATGCGGATTTCTCTGCATGCAGAAAATTTCAAAAGCACGCATTACAATAAATACTTGTATGAAATGGACATTTGTGGTGGTTACGCGTGCGGAGCAATCCCGCATGCGTGATGAAATCCGCACAATATTGAAAACACTCTTGAAATACGTTGTTTCATACATGTGGTTCGTCACTGCAGCACTCGGCTCCATAACTCCCTCGAGGCTAATTCCGCCTCCTCGGTCGCAATGACAAACTTTCTCCATTTGTATCAAAATGTAGACACCTATTTCTTTGCGTATTCCATATTATCTAATATGCTCTTATTGATTTCAATTTTATTTCCATTTCATTCAATCGCCATTAATTTAGTCAGCTATACCACAAAATAGATATGTACAGAAGTTAATATCTTGTATGTACTTCACTTTTCATACAGGACCTACCCTCGGCGATGGCGCTAGGGTCAGCGCGTGGCGCCGAACTGTCCGAGTGCGACCAGGCGAAATATTACATGGCCATAAAATCATCTTCTCTTTCTCGGCGCGGGGCCTGTTCTGTGTTTGGTTAAAACAAACCATCAAACACCTCTCTGAAACAACTGGTAGCCTAAAAAACGTCAATTCACTGTTGAATTTAAACAACTGTCTACTGAACAGGAAAAATAAGGAATAAGGAGGAGGAATAAGGTTTTTTTTAGTTGGTCCATTTTTCCACAAAAAAGTTCACAGACGCGTGTCTCAAACGGATAGCACTCGAGCTCGCATTGAGCTGAATTATAATAATAATAATATTCCACAACTGTCACACAACGCCGTCTAGTCCCAAGCTAAGCAGAGCTTGTGTTATGGGTACTAGACAACTGATAAACATACTTATATATTTCTAAATAAATACATATTATAGATAAATTACATCCAGACACAGAACAAATGATCATGCTCATCACACAAACATTTGTCCTGGGTGGGAGTCGAACCCACGACCTTCGGCATAGCAGTCAGGGTACCACTAGACCAACAGGCCAGTCAAGTGAATTGAGCCGAGATATCGTGTCCGTGAGCGGTGTCTATGTGTGCGTTGCTCGAGCGCGCTTTGTATTTAGCTTGACTTCTGTACCTATCTATTTTGTGGCTATACCAAGCTTATCAGCTGATTCACAATGCCTATTCACATTTGAGTCACCGTATGGAGTCTAGGCACGTTAATGCCAGACTAAACGACCTAATTTTGTTATCGCAACTACATTTGACCTCAACCAGAAACTACCAATTAGTTGAACTGTATTCCGGTTGCCTCATTTTAAATTAGGGAGATATCTTTATTACGCAATGAATGGTCATTCATTAGATTATTTATAACGTCCTCTGCCGGAGTCTGTGTTTCCGGATAGCTATAACCTAGGCGTCTTTAAGTCAAGAGTGAATAGGTTACTTCTAGGTAAGCGTGCACCATCGTCGACACATTGTCGCTTACCATCAGCCCCCTAGCCAAGTTACAACCGTTTCGTTTCGATTCTCGTTTCGTCGATCGCCTCGAGTAGACTACGCCTCTGATTCCTTTATTCTGACGTCATATTAACGCTCAGTCACGTGGTCAGAACAAAGGAATAGGAGGCGTGGCCGACTCGAGGCGATCAACGAAAAAAGAATCGAAACGAAACGGAGGTAACTTGGCTAGGGGGGCAGGTGAGATAGTGGTCAAACGCGAGCTTATGCTTAACAAAAACGTCAGTTTGTCGACCTCATGCTAACGAGGTAAAAAAGAAATGATAAATGATAGTTATTTATTTTGCAAAAAGTTTTTACACATCAGTTTTTTCGTCAGTTTAAACCAGATGGGGCCGGTGTTTCCTAGCTGACTTCCCTGAAAAGAAACACAGAAACAAACCAACTTAGAGGTCAAAGTTTCTTTTAAAGTCCATACAGCAAACATGTAATGGTCAAATCACTTGAGATCCATGCAGACTAGTGTCTGATGAGATGGTCTTTTGAGGAAAGAACCACACAGATTTTAGTGGATCGGTCCGGTTAGTTCAAACATTTGTTAGTATTCATAGATAAAAATTAAATCGTATAGGTACATAAAACTCATACTCAAAATTATTTTTTTTCACATAGGCCTACATGGGTACTTATAAAACGTCAGAAGCTAGTGCACGATTCCAATTGGTCGTTTCCTATGCAAAAGAACCGGCGAGAAACTCCATGGTTACTCTTTAAAAAGCACAGGATCGGTCGTTGTGGCGACGCTTTGGGGAGGCCTATGTCCAACAGTGGACATCTTTCGGCTGAAATAATGATGATGACTCTTTAAAAAAAACTGGGCAAGTGCGAGTCGGACTCGCGCCCTGAGGGTTGCGTACAAAGTCACATAAGTAAATAGAACAATTCCCGAATCTCTCGAAAAATTTTCCGAGTCGCAAAAAAAATCTTTTGTTTTGTGACGTTGCAACAAAATTACTGTTTTCAGATTTATTCCTATACCTATGCTATAAGACCTTGCTTTATACCAAATTCCAGGATTCTGGGTCAAAGGGAACTATAATTTTGATTTTCTTGAGCGTACCTATCGAAAAATATCTTTTTTTTCCGTTAACTTAGAAGTTTGATTTTTTCACAGCTTCAAGGGACCGCACACTTGAGTATACGGTTTTAATTTCAACTTGGTGCCTCCACGCGTTTCTGAGATAAAGGGTCTTGACAGACAGACGGACAGACGGACAGACACAGACAGACAGACGAACGGACAACAAAGTGATCCTATAAGGGTTCCGTTTTTTTTCCTTTTAAGGTACGGAACCCTATAAACATTGCAAAACAATCTCAAAGCGAATCTAAAATGCTCTCATTCATTATGATTTATAACAGTCATATTTATTAACACTTGGGTCACTCTGTCTATAAAATAAGGCATGTTAAAGTCAGTCATGATCTGAGTCAAGTCACAACCGATACTCGCTCCTGTCTGACAAGCTCCCATTACGTGTAGCAGGTTCAAAGAATTGATTGCTATGATGAATCATCATCATCATCATTTCAGCCGAAAGACGTCCTCTGTTGGACATAGGCATCCCACATGGTGGACCGATGACCTGGTGAGGGTCGTGGGAATCCGATGGATGCAAGACGCACAGGACCTATGATGAATAATGTAAAGGAATTAGTGGCCTTTTTGGGGTGGGAAGTCATGTACTCCTCTCGCTCTGGTTGAAGCTAGAAGGAGTGTCAGACTTCTACTGACTAAAACCCAACTGCTACTATTCCAGGGCTGCAATTACTTTTTCGAACCAACCCGCAGCCCTGGCAGACATCGACCCTAACAGAACTCGTCAAGTACCTATGCTGACAGCTATGTGAGGCGCGCGTGGAATACAATGCGCCTTCGACACGAGACTGGGCCTTAACGGACGGCGATGGCGAACTACCTATTGCTTGCCGTCTGTAAGAGGCCTTAGTTATTATTTTTTTAATAATGTTAGCATATTATAAGCATCAGTCTGTTACGTTCCCATTGGTGGGACGTTTGTCCCACCAATGGGAACTTAACAGACTGATGCTTGTGTTTACAAGCTACGGCTGGTGTTTGCCCCTTTGTTTGTCTCGTCTTCTCGGTGGAGACAGTAGCTATGATTTCCCACGCGTCAAAGTGTGAGGTTTGCTGGATACTATGTCTGTATGGATGTCTAAAAATTTTTGACTTTAGAACATGCCAGTTTCCTCAAGATGTTTTCATGATCAATTTTTTTTAGGTAGCGATACAACATACCTCGAAGAATCGCACAACTTAAGTGATATTGGCACATTGTTCACAGAACAGATGGTCGATGTGACCGAAAGGTTCTTGTGTGGTGACCGCGTACCTACAAGAAGATACATCGTTGGAAAGCTTCCCACAAGTTGGACGGATGAGGATGCCCTGATGAGGGTCGCGGGAATCCGATGGATACGAAACGCACAGAACCATTCGTTATGGCGACAGTTGGGGGAGGTCTTTGTTCAACAGTGGACGTCTTTTGACTGAAATAATGATGATAAATAAATTGTGGATAAAATTGAAAGGTGATACAGCAAGATTATTTTTTAATTAAATCAAGTTATTACTTAACACTGCCCTTCATTTTTTATGTCACGAGTCAAGGTCACCTTTTATTCAATTTTAAACAATGAACAATAATTACACGCAGTTTAATTTCACACTGAAGTTTCCCAGAAGGGCCGATGCCTGTTAGGGCTGTGAGAAAATTTAAAAAAAAGACCATGGCCCTGGAACGTAAAGGGCAACAGAAGGACACAGGTGGATTTTAGTCAGTAAAAGTATGACACACCCTCTCGCGACATAAAATGACTTCCTCCCACCTAAAAACAACGAAACGCCTAAGTTGATTAAAAATACTACAGAACCAGAAACCCTAAAGTAGCTACTAATTCATAATTATATAGTGTTCATTAGGCACTTATTCAAAATTAAATAAAAATAATTAGCCTTTAGCATGATCTTTGCAAACAAGTTTTAAAATATTTTGGAGTCAAGGCAGACTCGATACAAAACCGAACACTTATTTTTAAAGCTTATTTTACACCTTCAGTTTTAAGGCATACTCAATAGCAACTCCAAATGTCATCACTTGCTATCCCCATTCCAATACTTAATACGACAGCATCGGGCGACCCGACCTTGGATGACATCACCGCGAGGTCATAGATTATAAACAGCTGAATTTTTAATCTATGCTCATTGAATTTTAATTATATTTCGTCTGTGGAACATGTGTCGGTTTGATGATCACGTTAGAAATAGTTCATTATAATTTGTTTGAACTTTGACCTTAATTTGGTATAGGGTTATTTTGTTAAGATAATTATTATTTGTATTGATTTGGAGCCAAATATTGTACTTATATCTGTCGTGGCCAAATCATAGAATTTATAAATTCATGATATGGCCAGATCGTTTAAACGTTAACATTTGATGATATGTCAATCCTCGTTTGGCCATATCATTGATGTACGATTTCAATGATAATAAAAGGTCTTAAAAAAGTAGACCAAACGAGATTTGACATATCATCAAACTTTAACGTTTAAAATGATTTGGCCAGTTTTATTTGGTCATATAATGAAGTGATCAATTTCTAAGATCTTGCCACGACATATATTACACATATACAAAAGGAGAAACTGATTGACTGACATATCAACGCACAGTCAAAACTACTGGGTCTAGGAATGTGAAATTTTGCAGAAGGCTTTCTTTTATGATACATGTAGGCGAGCACTAAAAAGGAGTTTTTGAAAATTCACTCCCTAAGGGGATGAAACAGGGATTCAAGGTTTGTACGGAGAATCCCATGTTCACGCGAGCGAAGCTGCTGGCAGAAGCTTGTTTATTTTATAATAGGTATCTTATCTTGAGCAGGTCACCTTACTCGCAGAACAGATGGTCATGGGGACCGAAAGGTTCTGGAGTGGCGACCGCGTACCAGAAGACGCAGCGTTGGAAGGCCTCCTACGAGGTGGACTGATGACCTAGTGAGGACATCAGAAATCAGAAACTTTATTTAAAATAGACCTGGTAACAGGCACCTGGTCAGTCAAAAAAAAAGTGAAGCTAAGTTGAACGTTGAGGGTTGCGGGAATCTGACGGATGCGAGACGCAACGGACGGCACGGAACCCTTCGAGCTCGAGTCCGACTCACACTTGGCAGGTCTTTCTTTTCTTGTTCTAGGTGGAGTGAGAGGGAATGTCAGATTTTTTTACTATAACCCACCCGTGTTCATGCAATAATTATAATGTATTACGCGTTCCAAAGCCGCGGTGATGCCCGTCGCCCCAGAGCTGTCTACCCGCGCCTGGTCTATACCGGACGGCGACCTACTCATCACTCGCCGTTCGCAATATCTGACATGCTTGTATTTTTTTTTTTTTTTGAAGAATAAAGAATAATCTTATCTCAATAATAGATTGTGTTTCGAATCATAGATAAAGTGCAGTTAAATCGTAAAATTCAGAAATTAATGTGCAAGTTTCAGTATTTGTTTAGTTATTTATTGAAAATTACTGAAATTCAGTATTACAAGGAAAATATTGAATTTATTAGTGATCGATGATTTGAATATTTAGGTACCTAAAGAGGAAAAATTTTAACTTAGGGGAACCTGCACTGTTTTCAATTCAGTGTCACGCCATGGGTGGTCATCCAATTACTTCTCCCGCTCCACCCAGTGCGGGAGTAGTAATTGGGTGACCACAACCCAGTAATTAGGTTACCCAGTACCTATTTTTTTTTGAGGAGGGAAATCATCTAATGACTTCTCACACTCTAAGGCGGAGCGTGAAGGCAGGTCAGATTTTTACTGACTAAATCCACACCTGCTTCCTTCAGCTGCCTTTTGCCTCTAAGACCACGAGTTTAAAGCAAGCATAGGCGCTGCTAAGCCCCTACAGTTTGCTGACACCTCTTTGAGGAGTACATGGATCATAATGCGCTATTGACGACTTAAACTCGTTCCGGTCCATTAGCGGACGGCCGGACGGTGAGCTACCCTTTGTTAGTCGTCCGTGGTGGCCTAGTGGTGACGATCTCGACTTACGAGTCGTATGTCTTAGGTTCTAACCCAGGTAGGCGCTTTATTTTATGCGATTTATCCAGAGTAGCTCGAGAATTTAAAAATTCGAAAGTTGTTTACATTTTGCTATATAATATAATAATAATAATTTATTACCCCATCGCCCTCGTCTCGCTCTGTTGTTCTAGTGGTTAGTAGCCCTGACTGCTATGCCGGAGGTCGTGGGTTCGATTCCCACCTAGGACAAATGTTTGTGTGATGAGCACGATCATTTGTACTGTGTCTGGGTGTAATTTATCTATAATATGTATGTATTTAGAAATATATAAGTATGTTTATCAGTTGTCTAGCACTCATAATACAAGCTCTGCTTAGCTTGAGACTAGACGGTGTTGTGTGATAGTTGTGGAATATTATTATTATTCTGTTTATTTATTTTTAAATACATTTCATTTACAATTTTAAATATTTCTTTAAAAAAACATTAAAAAATGTAAAAAAATGTTTTCCGCCGGCGTCGGGAACAGGGTCCAAGCTACCGGTGGTTAGGGCTCCAGAGACAGGAACCTCCTCACAATGCAAGCCGTATCGAGGAGTACTGCCTTCTGTATCAGGCCCTTGATCCAGCCGCGCTACGACAGCTTCGACAGATGGTCGTCGAAGCTTTTGGCTATAAGGCTTATTATTATTTATTATTATTGTGAGCCTGTTGTGTTCTACTGCAGGGCAAAAGAAAGCCTCCCCCCTCCATTCTTCCACTATTATTTTTTTTTTTTTATAAAAAATAATATTACAGACAGTCACTTCAATTTTATTTATATGTATGCAATTTAATGCAAATTTAGATCTCAAAACGGCGAAGGAAAACATCATGAGGAAACCGGCATGTCCTAGAACCAAAAATTTCGAAGACATGTGACATTCACCAACCCGCACTGGGCCCGCGTTGTGGAATACGGTCCATTCCCTCTCCTAGAGAGAGGAGGCCTGAGTCGCAGCAGTGGGAACATTAAAAGGCTGATTATGCTATAGATGTAGATAGAACTATAGAAGTACTAGATTACTAAAGCATTAGTGATTTGGGTTGCAATCTAATCGTAATGGCTGACAGACAGAAATGACGTAATTTTTAACTATGAAGGTCGTGCTTAAAATAGTTCTTATACATTTTGTTTCGTTTTAGGGTTCCATACCTCAAAAGGAAAAAACGTTCTCCGTCTGTCGGTCTGTTTGCCAAGACTTAATATCTCGAGAACGCGTAGAAGTATCGAGTTGAAATTAAAACCATATACTCAGGTCTGCGGTACCTTGAAGCTGTGAAAAAATCAAACTTTTAAGTTAACAATAAAAAAGACACGGCCGTTTATGTCGCAAAAAAAACGTGTGTTTCGACACTCTCAAGGGCATCAAAATTCATAGGGTACTTCCAGTTGAACTAGAATCCTGAAATTTCGAAGCAAGGTCTCAAAGCACAAGTAAGTATAGGAAAAAATCTGAAAACTGTAGAGTAGTTAAGTTACAAAAAAAACTTTATTTTTCGATTCGAAAAAATCTTCGTAACTCAATTCGGGAATTAAACTGTTTTCATAGGGAAGTTTTTACGGAACCCTCAGTGCACGAGTCCGACTCGCACTTGCTCAGTTTTTTTATTTGATATAACCTAGTGCTTGACTGCAATCCCACCTGATGGTAAGCAGTGATGCAATCGTTGATGGTGAGGCGCACTAGTTTATTAGGAGCCTATTCACCCTAGCTTTGAAGACACCTAAATTGTAATCGGACGTTGAATTTAGAACTTTGCAATAGGGTATTTTAATGTATATGAGTAAAATCTAAAAATATATTATTAAGATGGCTTAGGTAAAATGCAGTTGGTAAGTGTTATTTTTAGTTCATAAACTAACAAAATAAATTTTAAAATACAATTCAAAGTTTTCAGGTTTTATTATCTGTTCTTTATCACCACGAAATAGTATCCATGTTATTACGTCATTCGGCTGTGTAAACTAAAGTGACAGTTGTCAACTGATCGGCCATACTGAGCGCATTTGTTTACACAGCCAACTGACGTCACGACCATAAAGTAAATATGGCGTCCACTGCGTTCTACATTTTTGTCAAATTACGCGCGAAATTTGAAAATGTGAATTTTAAATGCATTTTTAGGGTAGATACTTAGCGACTGAATAAAAATTTTGTGTTTTTTTTTGTGGTTTATTTGCACTATAGAATCTAATTGAGACAGTTTTCAAAAGTGAGTGTAATACCCCATTATCATGTTTACCAGTTTTAGATCTTATTAGGAAGTATTAATTGGATTCTCGTATCAATTAGAGGCTTTTAAAGGTTCTGGTCAAAACAAACGAAGGTTTTTAGAAGATCACGTTAATTTGAGAATAGTAATTAGTATAGTTCAACCTTGATTATGATTACCGGTTACGAGTACATAGTATAAAGGGGTGACCAGACGGTTGCAAACTAGCGTTCCAACCAAGGTGACCTTGGTTTATGTGTTTGGTTTTTTGTTGCGGCTACATGGAAGTATGTAAATCATGCGCCAACACATTCGGTGGTTGGGAAAACGCGCCTCCCAACCACGGGCGTTGAAGGTCATGGATTACAACTGCTGTCTACACGGATTGAAACTAGCAGTAACCTTGGTTGGGACGTTGGTTTGATACCGTCTGGTCACCCCTTAAATTATTCTTTTTCAGCCATTTTTAAGTTATTTTAAGTAATTCACACTGCTGCGTTGTTTATAGCATAGCCATTGTTTTAATGAGGTTAAAACGTTTTTTTTTATCAAATATGATAAAACCTATTGTTTATAATAATTACTGGTGATTTTGAAAAATAAACAATACATCATACAATAAAACACCGCAGATAAAATGTATTTATTTACTCAATTATTTTTTTAATGTGGAATATCATCTAATGACTTTTCACGCTCTAGGGTGGAGCGCGAGGGCGTGTCAGACTTTACGGACTGAAACCACGTAGGGGCCCAACAGGGTCGAAGCCTACTGGGGCCATGGGTGATGCGAAAGTGACCCCCGGGGCCCTGGAAAAATAAAAATGGCAAAGAAGGAACAGGAGTGGGTTTTTAGACACCCATGTTCTTTCTTTCCTCTTTGCGTTCGACCACGTGAGTCTACGTGTTCCCCTTTAGGAACTAACACCTATGGCCCCAGTAGACTTCGGCCCTGCTGCGCGCCGTTGATGACTCGGGCTTGGTCCGGACGGTTACTGGACGGCCGGACGGCGAGCTACGCATTGCTCGTCGTCCGCAAACCCGCACCTACGGTGGCTAGAAGTCTGGGTCGGGGCCCCAGTGCGGCTGGGGCGTGAGGAGATCCGTTTTCTCACGCGTAAGCACATTAGGTGCTGCACATAAAAAATTGCGTGTCGATTCCCTATTGGCTGAAGGATTTCTTGATAAGAATAATGGCTGTGATAACAGGCTCTGTAGTTTAATAGCTTATACTAGTAAAACATAACTACATAACATAATATGACGATTTTATTATCTAGAAGGATATCAGAGGCCTACCATGAGCTCTCGATTCAGTTGACGACCTACACTGAACTGTTAAAGGGATGGAGAGGGTTGTGCTGTTAATTTTAGTGTATTATTATTCCGTAAATAAATACCTGTTATGGCCGCCAATTAGATTTTAATCAACATAAATGTCGTGACGTGAGCAGTGGTGGCCGAGTGGTAACGGCCCCGACTTGCAAGTTGTAGGACGCGTGTTCAAACCCAATCAGGCGCATTACTTTGTGTAATTTATTTCATCACCATTGCTCTCAAAACGGTGAAGGAAAACATCGTGAGGAAACCGGCATGTCCTAGAACTAAAAATTCGAAGACATGTGACATTCACCAACCCGCACTGGGCCTGCGTGGTGGTGTATGGCCCATTCCCTCACCTAGAGAGGAGGCCTAAGTCCCAGCAGTGGGAATATTAAAAGGCTGATTATGCAACATAAATGCAATTTGACACTGACTTGCAAAATGCAAGAAACTTAAGAAACTTTGAATTCCGCGGGCTACCTTGGCGCAGATAAAATAATAATATAATATAATATTCCACAACTATCACACAACGCCGTCTAGTCCCAAGCTAAGCAGAGCTTGTGTTATGGGTACTAGACAACTGATAAACATACATATATATTTCTAAATACATACATAAATAAATACACCCAGACACAGAACAAATGATCGTGCTCATCACACAAACATTTGTCCTGGGTGGGAAACGAACCCACGACTTTCGGCATAGCAGTGAGGGTCACTAACCACTAGACCAACGGGCCAGTCCCAGTCAGTTACCTTAAAGGTCATGAACTAGTCTACTAAATGAAATGGGTGATTAAGTATGGCTACAGTTATTCTTAGCGGAAAACCCCCTCGTTTGATGAATACGAGGACCTCACGCTCGGGGGTCGTGCTTACGACTACTAAACCTACGGCAGTTTAAAACTTTTTTTCTTTTTACCTCTGAAAGGGAAATGTCACTTTGACATAGACAACTTACTCTAAAATGTCACTTTGACATTGTCAAACAATTGTTTACTTTTTGTTTCATTTTTTATTAGTGTTTGGTAGTATTCTAATGTCTTTAGTAGTATTTGGCAGCAAAATGAATGTATCAAGTCAACCTTCTCGGCAAACTTCGCTGAGGTAGTCAACACTAAAATAAAATTCTCAGCTCCATTTTACCGAAATTGGACCTGTTTTAATGATACCACATATTTTCTAGTTGCACAGACACTTGAGATAAAAAACTACACCAATTTTACATCACAATATCCACTAGGGATCAATTTGCGAATAATAAAAGCAGCCACAGAACTTCACTAGAAGATCGCGAAGATCGCCAAAAACTCCCATTGACAACTTAAGTCTGAAATGTCACTTTGACATTGACAGTTCATTATTTTCTGACTATGACTGAAATCATCGTCAGACATCGGATTAGATGAGGATTTTCAACTTAAATCCTTATCAATGCAATAAATACTAAGTCGTTATCTATGAACTCAGGAACACAATATTTTATACCTTTGTTGACATAAGACTTGCAAGGGATGATAACAAGCTGATAAGTGTTTAACAACCTTCATTGATTATAATAATCCACATTTATGATCCGTGTCTCTATTTATAGTCTTCTTAGCCCCGATTTCTGAATAATATGACGTAATAATACTTAATAAATTTAAAACGTTCTAATGTCTTTTTTACATAGTATGGGTAGGAGGACAGCAGAACGAAAATAATATGCATTTATAATATGAGAGAAAAGGATAGGTCCCGCTGCCGTCACCACATGACAAAAAAAAATAAAAAAAATATTGTATCCTTAGATTACGGTAATCCCACCCATATGTACCTGCAAAATATTTTGGGAATACGTAATAATAATTTTATAACAATATTCCACTATTAAAAAAAGATACGGCCGTTTATGTCGCAAAAAACGTATTATTCGATACTTTCAAGGGAATCAAAATTCATAGGGTACTTCCCGTTGACCTAGAATCCTGAAACTTGGCCTGAAGCAAGGTCTCTTATAACAAGTATAGAAAAAAATCTGAAAACTGTAAATTTGTCGTTACGTCACAAATAAAAACTTTTTTTATTGCGATTCGGAAAAATCTTCGTAACTCAATTCGGGAATTGATCTGGGCCGCAAGTCTGCTATTACAATAGTGTCAGAATGGTCTATCATTGATTTCATAATTGTTGATTTTGACAAGTTTGGTAATCTACTAACTTTTACTTTCCAATGGTCAACCACTGACACTCCATTGAAAGAAGTGGCCATAGAATCTCGTAAATATTGACAAATGACTACCTACGGTAATCTGCAAAAATTTTGACAGTTCCTTTGATCAGTGACCTACCATTAGAACGTCATTAATAAGCTCGATATTGTTATTTTACCACAACTCTATTACGAGACCATTAGCCGATCAATGATTGATCATTATGAATTAGCAGATTATTATGAACTCTTAGCAAAATGACAATGGGATCGTGTTGGAATGACGAATTTATAAAAATAGCAGACTTGGACCCCTGTATTCATAGATAAGTTTGTACGGAACCCTCAGAGCGCGAGTCCGATTCGTTTGTTTGATAATTTATATGGCTAAACACAACGTTTGTCGAGTCAGTTAATATTTTATATTTTTTATACGACTTTCTTTATTACGACAAGATTCGATTCAATCAAACAAATATTGTTATTTTTTTATGGATAATAAAACAACACAATACTATGCTCATTTTATGATCTCTCTTAGTTACTACTCGCTTTATTTTTACTTTTTTTTGTATAAAAATAATATAAAATTGTATAAAATAAAGTCGCTTTCCACGTCTGTCTGTTTATTCTCTAACTCCTCCTAAACCACGTAACGGATTTTGATGCGGTTTTCGCTAACAGAAAGAGCGATAAACGAGGAAGGTTTGTGTATATAATTTGCAACGGAGCGAAATCAGGGTCGATCTCTAATCTATATATAAAAGCGAATATCCACTCACTGTTTAATCACGAAATCTCAGAAACTATAACGCCTACAAACTTAAAATTTGGCAGGTAGGTTAGGAACGGATTTTACGAAACTCTACCCTTAAGGGGGTAAAACGGGGGTTGGAAGTTTGTATGGAGAAACCTACTTTTACGCGGGTGAAACCGCTGGCAGAAGCTAGTATGATATAAACTTGGTACCTACCTATGATAAGATTGATTATGTCAAGCATAAGCAACATTAAATCAGTTAATAATGTTCTCATTCCTGGGATAAACATCTCCTCTACGTGAGAAGAAAAACGAGGGCAAAAGTCTGACACGTCCCTCTCTCTCCACCCAGAGCGGGAAAGTTATCTAAGAATTTCTCGCCCAAAATAAACGGTCAATATTATTACGGTGATGCAAAAAAATTGCACAAAGTGGATTATAACCTCTACCAAGGCTGATTATAAAACTAACCATTCATAAAACACTTATTGGTCTAAAATTCACATTTATATAAAACAGAATATCACCAAAAACTTTATTAACATCAAGACAATGCAGACCTCACCTCTATTTTGTTCGACAGTCATCGACAAATATAGTAATTTACGTAAACAAAACAGACTCACAATACACACATGACCGCTCGCGTCCAATCGCGCGGGGAAACTGAACTGACTCATAGCTAAGTAGCTAGTTTATTTTATTGCAACTTAAGTAACCTTACTTTTTTAAGTTAGACGTGTATTGTATCCACAGATATTAGGTTCTAAAATAGTTATCGAGTACGAGTACATTGGAGAAGGAGAGTAAGGTCAAAGAAAAGATGGATGTACACAGTAGCGTAGCTATCAAAAGGCTAGGCGGGGCAGTGCCCCGGGGCTCGGGGGGCCTCCTTATTAAACTAGCGAAAAAAATTTCCCATCTTCAAAATCTAAATAAAGTAGGTAAGTTGCAACACTAATTGTGGCAAGTCGTTTTAGTCAGTAAAAGTCTGATACTTCCCTCCCGCCCCATCCAGAGCAAAAAAAGTTATTTGATGATTTCCCACATAAAAAATGGGGCCCCAGTTTTTTTCTCCAGAGCCGTTCCGTTAATCATCTAGCTACGCCACTGGATGTACAGCTAGCTCTATTATTAGCCTCATATAGATCCTGAAAAAAGCAGGTGATTGTGCAGGATGGGCAGCATAGCAGCCCCCCCTAGCCAAGTTACGATCGTTTCGTTTGCGTCGAACACCTCGAGTAGGCCATGCCTCCGATTCCGATTTTTGTTCTGACCACGTGACTGAGCGTTGAGATGACGTCAGAACAAAGGAATCGGAGGCGTGACCTACTCGAGGCGTTCGACGCAAACGAAATGATCGTAACTTGGCTAGGGGGGCAGGTGATGCATTTTCTGTACAGCGGCTCCAAACGTGTACTGCATTAGACATTGGTCGAGGAAGCCCCATTTGGCCAGATCGTTTTTGCAGCGGCCAACCTGGGTCCGCAGTCTGTTAAGCGATTTCCAGATTGGCCACTGAGGTTCGCGTCCAGGGGGAAGATTTTCTGATGGGGTGATGAAGTCTGGAGGAGTTGAGTGTTTCTGCTTCCACAGCATAAGATATTACCATTTACTATTCGGATAATAGATAACTTTGGTTGTGCTATCATTAGGGGGGTTTTGCGGTGCTATAATCGCCAAGCTTGGCATGCGGGTTGGCGATCGCAGTGTGGTTGTTGCAATTCACAGAGAATGCTGCTGCCCATTCTGTGGTATGTCCCTTAGTCACCTCTTACGATACCCACGGAAAGAAATGGGATGCGAGACGCACAGGATCGGTAGTTGTGGAGACGCTTGGGGGAGGCCTATGTCCAGCAGTGGACGTCTTTCGGCTGAAATGATGATGAATAGATAACTGACGATCATAAAACTGACTCACTTTTAATACATACAGCACGATTTTAGTTGATTTGAATGGTTAATTTTAATTATTTTAATGTTAATTATTTTAATTTTAATTCTTAATTATTATTTTCAAATATTTTAAAAAAAAAAAGTTAGCTACCTTTAAACAATTGTTTACAATAAATTTGGGAGGGCGCTGACTCCTGACATACAGGCCCGCCTAGTTCGGGAGTCAGAGGCTTCATAAATTATCCCATCATTATTATGTCAATAATGAATTATTATTTTAATCAAATTATCAACCAGCTGGTGATGGTGAAAACCGCATGAACATCCGTTCAGTAGTTTTCGAGTTTATCGCGAACAGACAGACACTCATTACTAAAGTTACATCAAAACGACTATAAAAACTGTACAAGTGCGAATTAGACTCGCACACGAAAGGTTTCGTACGACAATATTAAAATCGAGGGAAAACCTTTAATTTTCAACTTTATTTTAATTTTATTATTCTTTACACATTCTATGAAAATTTCAACTCTCTACCACTTACGGTTTATGAGATACATACAGCCCGCTAACAGACGGACAAACGGACAGACGGATGGATAGACAGACAGACGGGCAGACGGACGGACAGCGGATGCTTAAAAACCCACGTGACCATGACAAAATGAACATACCTTAAGAGTTCCCACGTTATAAATTACGTAAGCCTCAATATTGCATGCCAATATAATCATTATCATCATTCTATTTAAAGAACAAAATAGCTTGCTACAAAAACGCCAGACATCCATACATTATATCGTGAATGAATGTACTCATTGTTGATCGCTTCCTCGCTTTCATGAGCAGACGGATGGCCTGAAATGTTTTCAGTTGCTAGCTGTTGGCCTAGTTGATAACGGACCCGAGATGCGAGTTGTAGATCGTAGGTTCAAATTAAAAAAAATTGCCTAAGTGCAAAGTTGTGGTATCACGACTAAAATGTCCCCCTCAGCCAAACTTATATAGTGTGCAAATTCTATAGTAAGGCACCTATAGAATTTAATCATTAAAAAATTGCATGACAACTCCAATAAGCCAAGCCATGGTTAGGATACATTGTTTTATTACGGAGTTTTCGTGCCTACCTTCCATCATCAGATTACCTAGATGGTACCTTAAAGCCAGAGTGCATCTCATGCACCGCCGTGTCCTCGTATAGGCAATCGGCGGCAGCGACCTTTCGCGTCGGACCCTGGTTCGGGCTATGGTCCGGAGCGAGGTGGAATGGTAGGCGGTCGCCTCCTTCTGCGAAGCAGTAATGCTAGCTAAGGAAGAGGCTACACGCGTGAGGGAACGAAGGTTCTCACGCTTCAGCCGCCGTAATTCCGACCCCGACTACCAGCCACGGTAGACGCGGGCTTGCGGACGTCGAGCAATGGGTAGCCCGCCTTCCGGCCGTTCGGTAATTAACCGGACCGAGCCCAGTCGTCAATAGCGCGTAGTGATCCACGCGCTCCTCAAAGAGATGTCAGCAAACCGTTGGGGCCTAGCAGGGCCGATGCCCGCCAGCTAGAACCACGGGAAATTTCTGAAAAGGAAACCCGTAGTCCTAGAACGAAAAGGGTAATTGAAGGACACAGGTGTGGTTTTAGTCAGTAAGTCTGACACGCCCTCTCGCTGCACCCAGAGCGCGAGAAGTCATTGGATGATTTCCCACCTTAAAAATAAAGAGTGCATCTCATGACAATTCTATTGATAACAGAGTTAGGACTGATTGATTTATTACAGAGTTACGGTGCTTACCTCCCGCTTTCATCTTCAGATCAGTTCGGTATATTCCCTCCCCCTCATCCTTTAGTCAGTCATCGACCACACGTATAAACAAAGTAATTTCACTTGTTACGATAGTTCTTTTGTGATCGTATGAGGAGTTCCATTTCATATCTTCGGAGTTCATTATCAGATCATAACAATATTTCTATGGGACCAACTCGGAAGCATAACATTTCCATCAAAAAAATAATTTTCAAAATCGGTCCACAATCGATCGAGAAATCGGTGGACATACTTATGATACCAGTGAAAAATACATACAGCCGAACATATAACTTGAAATCGGTTAAAAAACATAATTAGTAAGACAACGCTTCGTTATTATGTTAAAAAGAATCTTCATCGATGCATTAATTCCTGAGATTAAAATAAACAGACAGAAGTACACGGAAACGTCATTCAATACTTCTGTAAACACTTGAAAAATGTATACACTCAGTAAATAAATCTTAACAGAAGCTTCTTGATTCTACTAATATTATAAAAAGGTATTATTCAGTTTGTAATTGTATGTAGGGAGGTAATCTCTGAAAGTACTGACCCGATTCTGAAAATTCTTTACTTTATGTAAATAGAATAGAATAGAATAAAATTGATCTTTATAAATGATTTTATGTTTTTTTTTTTTGCTGCACTATACCTATTTCATCAGAACTGCAAATAAAATGCAATGTTTTAGTCTTTTCAGAGCAGACGTATTTCTATTTAAAGTTATATTCTAAGGGCGGAATTCACCAATAAAACTAATCGCGTTTTAACGTTTGGCTCGCATAATCGCGTTTAGCCGCTGCCACTAGTGTCACTTGTAAAAATACAACAAAAGAAAAATACAGACAAGTGACACTATAGTGACAGTGGCTAAACGCGATTATGCAAGCCAAACGTTAAAACGCGATTAGTTTTATTGGTGAATCCCGCCCTTAACCGCCTACGTCGGTATTATCCGATACTCTAGCGTTTTTGCCGCCAGGGTCTCACATCCACGACCAAATACTCTATCTCGTCAGCTCTTCTGTCACCTATGGGGATTGAAGAGCTAAACGAGATGGAGTACCCAGTCGCAAACACACGACCTTGGCGAATAGGACTCGAAAACACTCGTCGGACTTATCCGACGTAAGCGGTAAAGGGTTAACCAACTTTAAAAAAACCGGAGGTTCTCAATCCGTCGGAATCCTTACGTTATTATTTTGTTTTATGAGTAGGGCGCGTCTTCCTCAACCTTCAAACCATTACAAATAGCTCACGAACACTAATTACTCACTCTTTAGCGCTCATTACTGCCCATAAACATGATATCACCCATGTAAATGACGTCGGCAATCACAGCATGAGGCCATAGAGCTGAGAACGCCGCACTGGCAGCAAATCACCGTCATCTAGGTAGATGTTTGGTGATGATGAGGTCATCATCATCATCATTTCAGCCGAAAGACGTCCACTGTTGGACATAGGCCTACCCAAGGGTCCCGTAAGCCTCACCAGGTCATCTTTCCACTTTGAAGGAGGCCTTCAACGCGGCATCATCTACCTCGCCATTACCCAACTATGCTTTTTTTGAGGTGGTAAGTCATCCATTTAGTTCACCCGCTCTAGGGTGAAGTCAGAGGGCGTGATAGACGTTTATTGACTAAAACCACACCTGACTGACATCTCTTTGAAGCGCCAGAGGGACAATACGCACCTTCGACTATTCGAGCTCGGTCGTTACTGTTTTCTCATTCCCAGCTCCTTTTTACCGAAATCACGCCTGTTTCAATGATTTCATAGCTATTGTCCAGTTGTGCAGACACTTGAAATACAAAACTACACCAATCACAATCACAATTCACAATTTCCAATAGTAATCAATTTGCGAATAATTAAAACAACCACTGAACTATGCTCGAAAAAATCCCGCCAAAAAAAACGTCATGCTTTGTTTGTAAATGGAATTTTGTGACAATGTCATCTTTAATCGTCGCGTTCCGTACTCTATGGTCGGCAGTATGGCATGATCCCATTCACAGTACAATCTTGATGTGTTCAGCAGAATTACTGTGAGAGTGCTAATTTCTTAGCCCTTGCTCTGCTTGCATAATTGGGGCGTTTTTGACCCAGATTTAAACATGTTTTTTTCTTTGTGTATGTAAAAAACTGGGCAAGTGCGAGTCGGACTCGCGCACTGAGGGTTCCGTACAAACTTAAAAGGTAAATTGCGGTTTACGATTTATAACGTGTTAAAAAAAGTACTTACTAGATCTCGTTCAAACCAATTTTCGGTGGAAGTTTATAAAGTAATGTACATCATGTATTTTTTTTAGTTTTATTATTCTCTTATTTTAGAAGTTACGGGGGGGAGACACATTTTACTACTTTGGAAGTGTCTCTCGTGCAAACTGTTCAGTATATAAAAAAATGATATTAGAAACCTCAATATCATTTTTAAAGACCTATCCATAGATACCCCACACGGGTTGATGCAAAAAAAATTTTTGAGTTTCAGTTCTAAGTATGGGGAACCCCAAAATTTATTGTTTTTTTTTCTATTTTTTGTGGAAATCTTAATGCGGTTCACAGAATACGTCTACTTACCAAGTTTCAACAGTATAACTCTTATAGTTTCGGAAAAAAAGTGGCTGTGACATACGGACGGACCGACAGACACATGAGGAATGTATAAGGGTTCCGTTTTTTGCCATTTGGCTACGGAACCCAAAAAAGACAGTCATTTCTGTTTTTTGTTATTGTTCCCACGATGCACGTCACGGAACCCTATTACTACGACTTCGCTGTCTGTCACCAGGCTGTATCTCATGAACCGTGATAGCTATAATAGACAGTTGAAATTTTCAAAGATGATATATTATATTTCCGTTACCGCTATAACAACAAATACTAAAACCATAATAATATAACTATACGTGGGGCTCTCTTACAACAAGCGTGATTTTTTACCTTTTTATGCTACGGACGGTACTGAACTCTTTGTGCGCAATTCCGATTCGCACTTGGCCGAATTTTCTATTATTGATAGGCTTGCGTTTGACCACTGTCTTGTCTAATAGTAAGCAATGTTGTGACTTGTGGTCGACAATGAAGCACGCTTGCCTAGACGAAACCTATTCACTCTTGACTTGAAAGACTGAAAGTTTTAAGGGTTAAAATGTTGACGAGAATGTTGAAGACTGAACGTTTTAACGTTAACCCTTAAAACGTTCAGTCAAAGCGACGTAATAGATCACGATTCATAACAGTCAATGTCTGTGTTTGTATCTTTTGAGCCGTTGTTCCAAATGATACATAGGTACCATCTGACATTTCTCTGTCTCAGTGTGACTATGACGCGACGTAACAGATCATGATTTATTTGAGCCGATGTACCAAATGTTCCGTTTGTATCTTTTGAGTCGATGTTCCAAATGATACATATCACTGTTCCGGAACATTTCAGTGATTCAGATGCAAATGTTCCAATCGCAAAAATGACACACTTTAGCCACGCCTAGTCAATTGACGATTACCCAACACAAAAAAAATATTAGTTTCTTGTAGCGCCATCTATGACACAACATACGAACTAAAATTAAAATCCTGCACATACACGCTATATATCCGACAGATTTGCCTGTACTTACAGTTATACCTGTGAGGTAAGCTTGTGTGGAAACTTGCACAGATGTACATACACGCTCCAATTTACCTGTATAACTCAACTGCACAGGCAAACATGTCAGGTATGCCCTAGCGTGTATGGCTTATGGCTACCTTTAGGGCGTGCACTCACTTGAGACAAAACTGTCTTAGACAGAATTGTCTACGACACCGCAGACTAAACTGCGACAAAACTGTTTTGAGACGTCCAGTGTGGAACAGTTACATTTACTTACCACTAGAGTCAACTTTTAGAACCACCAGAAAACCACTAACAAAAAATTATCCCACACAAAATCGCAAAATTTCTCACTAAAAAAAATGTGTGTTGTACGAAATAATATAAGTAGGCATATAGGTAGTTTCCTTTACAGTGATAAAAATTAACAATCAGTTGATCAAAATACCATTTGTGGGTAAATTAACATAAGTAAGTAGGTAATTCAACATTCAAATTATTCAATAACAGCTATGTATTTAGTTTTCACAGAAATCATTTTTTGTTTGCACCATCATCGTCGGTATCAGATTGTTAATTATGGATTCTATGGTGTTGATTTACACCCGAGTGATCGCATTTTTAGTAAGAAATTGAATTTGACTAAAGCACTAGAAAAATCCACTCGCCACTAAAACCAATATTTCGCAATTAAATGAGGGGTTAAAACCACCAGTTTTAGTGGAAAATCTACTAAGTTGGCCACACTGAACGTACGCCGCAATAAGACTGTTTTGCCTTGACAGTGTCTTGTCGAAGACAAGTCTGCGACGTCGTTGACAATTCAGTCTAAGACAGTATTGTCTCAAGTGAGAACTCTAAGGGCCTGCGCACCCTTAGAGTTCTCCGCGCGATTAGAAATATGCAACAGTCCGAAATCAACTATCGGCCAGGGCACAACACCCAACTGGTCGGAGGAACCTCCCTTTTCAATAGTATGTGGGACTTAACACCCTGTTCCGCTTACTCCTAAGTACTTGAAAGCTTGAGCAGGTGCCAAGGTCTCGCATTCCGTAGAATTTGCCAAACCATGTCAAGTCGAACGCAACTGGTGGTAAACTCTGTTATTACTTCAGTAGGTTATGAAACTCATAGGCAATCCACCTGTTACCTATATTGGAAACTTGTTGGCCACTATCACAAAATCAATATTAATCTACTCTCACTACATCCTTCTCCCCTTCCAGTTCTAATGCGTGCAACCGGTGCGGGGATACCGGACGTTCTATCGTGAAACGGTGAGCCTTCTTGCCGGTCTGCCACCGTAGGATTTGGAGGCAACAGTCCTTGCACTGACTTGAGCATGGTGCTGCAACACCGGGATGTAACTCGCGGCTTGGCAGACAGAGTTCTGGCGGGATCTCATGACATATTGAGACAGGACTGTGGCAACTCAGTGCTGGGCACGCCACAATTGTGGCGGTGCCGGTGGCTTACGGAGTGGCTTGACAGATGCCTCGGCGTCCTCATCTTCCACATAACGCAAGTGCCTATTTCGTATTTAGGTGGAAGAAACGCCGAGTGTAACCATTATGCAAATCGCCCGGAGAACACAGTGGAAGTCTGCCATGCTTGGGCAGAGCACCGCCGTGTCCTCATAGAGGCAATTGACGGCAGCAATCTCTCGCGTCCGGCCATGTTCAGGCCATAGTCCTGGAGAGAATAGGAAGCGGTCACCTTCTTCTGCAAATCAGTAATGCGAGCAAAGGAGATAGCCGGGAAAGCCCCAGCTGCCGCCATAGGAGACGTTCCGGGATGTAGAGCCTTCTTCTGGCGCTATCGGGTAATAAAAACAGCGCTGTTGACTCGTCGCATTTTGCGTGTAGTCACAGCATTATCGCTCGGCCATTTTACGCGAACGTGGCGCATATTTTTCATAATGTTTATAATTTGTAAGTTAGTCCTAATATTGCGTCTTTTCCGCCAAATAAAATGTTATTCTTTCTTTCTTAATTTCATTCTGGCGCAGTCGGGTAAAGAAGGCGTGCTTTCTGTTTTACAAACAATTATATTAAACACGTCACCGAGTGTTATGTAATACATTAAACTAATTAAAAGGGCAGACAATGCTCAAGGTCGACTGGCCTCAGGGGTATCATTTATATTTTATATGAACGCAGCCCTGCCCAGACTGCGTTCTTAATTGTTTATTTATCTATTTTACTTTAACAAAAATGGCTATTCGCCAATTGCATTAGTTTAATAATATTTGTATACTTATGTACATAAAGTTCACACTCTCATCTCACATCTCTTAACATGATCGTCCGCCATTCGTCGCGAGTATCTACATTACAGTCAGGGTTCGTGTCCGGAAACAGTAAATAAATGCCTACGTATTACGACCGCTAATTATATTTTAATCAAAAACTTTAAGACACTGATTTACAAAATGCAAATAACTTAAGAATATTTTAATTTCGCAAGCTACCCTGGTGCTTCTTTAGTGTCCGATAAGCGTTAATTCATATTTTCTTACCTTCTTAGAAGCGTTAAAATATACATAACTCAATCAATTGTTACAAATAAAATTAATTAACCACTAGATTGAATCGATTCGATCCATTTTAACCAAAACAGCTGTTGCGTGTGTTTGGAATTTTAAAGTCACCGTAACAATAGGTAGCGGCTTACTTCATTCATAAATAATTAAGTATCATTGAATATCCCATCAATATTTGTAAATGTCAGCACAAAGTAAAAGCGGGGTAATTTCTGAATTAAATATTTATTTGTAGAAAGAAAAATCAATTTAGGACGCCTTTCTGTCTCTTGGGTTAACAACCCGCCATTGTGACGTCATCGTCCGCCATGATGTCATTCTTACGTAACCTTTGGTTTGCGCGCGCTTTTTTCTTCTTTTTTGTTGATGGTAAGATGGGTAAGGTAAGTAGGTATTATGCCTACGGCATGACCATGAAATGTATTTTGATAATAGGAAACAAATCTAATAATTATAATAATGGTAAAGTGACTTACCTGTAAAAAAAATAATATAAGTAGGTACGGTTACGGTTTTTATAGAATTTAAAATAAGTCAAGACTTTTGTACACAAATAATTCAACACTTTGAAGGTAACTTGAGACTTGGTAATACAAAAACACATCTCTGATATTTTGTTATCCATACTTATTTAATACATTATTTATATTAGGTATAAAGCTTTAAAGGTTTTGTTGATTTGAACACGCTAATTTCAGAAACTACAGGTTCTTTAAATTTGAAAAAATATTTTAGTGGTGTATAACCTAATTAACGAGGAAGGCGCGGAGCAGTAACTAAAGACGCGAGTGAAACCGCGGGGAACGGTTAGTTATTGAATAAAATTAAGTATTAAAATTAATTCAACACTGTACTAAATACTAAAAATGGAGACTATTACTTCTTTAAATGCTTATTCTTTATTCTGTTCTTCAGAATAAAATAAACAAATGAACTGGCTTCCACACATCTATAATCAAGTAGACAAGTAGGTAGGTAACTAACTTTATTTGAAACGAAACAGTCGATTTTAAAACAAGACCTACAAAGGGACTGAATAGGGAACTGCCAAACTGATAATTTTAACCCAGCAGAATTGATAATTTTAATATAAATTATAATTCAATAATAATTGATGTTTTTAATAATTTAATTATATTTGATGAGTTTAAGATAAATTATAATTTAATTAGGTTGATATTAAGATAAATTATATTACGGCCATAATTTTAATCAATATACAACTTCACTCTGCCCTGCAAATAGAATATAGAAAAAAAAAAATCGCGATATACCCTGGTGCTTTTTTACCTTAAGGTTTTTGTAAGTTCTAGCTAAGGTTTTAATATAGTAAGGTCGCATTCAGCAATTCCAGTTAAGCAGATATTATCATAGGTTGACCAGCAATATGTTAATATAAAAAACCGGGCAACTGCGAGTCGGACTCGCGCACTGAGGGTTCCATACAAATTTACCTGTGAAAACAGTTCAATTCTCGAATTGAGTTACGAAGATTTTTACGAACTCCTTTTGAGGTAACAACAAATTTACTGTTTTTAGATTTTTTCCTATGCTTGTGCTATGAGACCTTGCTTCATGCCAAATTTCAGAATTTTAGGTCAACGGGAAGTACCCTATGAATATTGATTCCTTTGAGAGAGTCGAAATATACATTTTTTGCGATATAAACGGCTGTATCTTTTTTTTTCGTTAACTCAGAAGTTTGATTTTTTACAGCTTCAAGGGACCGCAGACCTGAGAATATGATTTTAACTCCAAATCAATACCTCCACGAGTTCTCGAGTTAAGGGTATTGACAGACAGACCGACGGACGGAGAACAAAGTGATCTTTTGAGCTACGGAATCCTAAAAAATAAAACTCTGGACTAATTTCGAATACAACCTTTTCCAGAAAACACTCTGCTGAATAAAAACAGTTCCATAACCGTCTAACCGAATTAATTCTTACTTCAATTTGTCATTTTAGCGTTTTTGGCATGAAGCCAGTGAGCTCTTTGCAAAGTTAAGTATTTTCCTAGTATTTCCTTTGTGTCCTGTGTGTTCCTGACAGTTTCCTGGCTCTCGTCCTGATATTGGATATTAAAACTTTTGTTAGAGCTTACTGAAGTAATCTGACCTGAAACATGCGACTGCTAAGCAGGGATGATAAAAATATGGATAAGAAAATTCCGAATCTGGATACAGATACGGACATGGAATAATATTATACTTGTTTTAATCCGTAAAACAAGTAAGTTAGAATATTGAAAATAAAAAGTTTCTACGAGTTGATCGTGAGCGTACCATCAAAGTAGGCTCACGTTTGACCACTATCTCACCTGCCCCCTAGCCAAGATACAACCGTTTCGTTTCATTTCTCTCTTCGTCGATCGCATCGAGTCGGCCACGCCTCCTATTCCTTTGTTATGACCACGTGACTGAGCGTTGATATGACGTCAAAACAAAGGAATCGGAGGCGTGGCCGACTCGAGGCGATCGACGAAAAGAAAATCGAAATGAAACGGTTGTAACTTGGCTAGGGGGGCTGATGGTAAGCAACGATGTGGCCGACAATGGCGCACGCTTGCCTGGAGACCGCTAGGTTGTAGTACTTGTAACAAATAAATAAAATAAAAGTAAGATTTTACTAATATTTCTAGTATAGATTATCATTTTTTTAAAACAAAAAAAACTGGCGTATCCTGTCATTTTGGACTCCGCCTTTATTCGAAACTTTTATGTCGCTTTCGGTTGCGAACCTATTTTTTAAATTCGGTTATATGTATACGATAATTTCAGAGCTCCATAACATCCCTGATTCTAAATACTTATAAAGTTGTTTTTTAAGGCCCACTCAAAATAATAAACTTTAGGCGTGGGCAGTGTGTCATCTTTGCGATTGGAACATTTGCATCTGAATCACTGAAATGTTCCGGAACAGTGATATGTATCATTTGGAACATCGGCTGAAAAGATACAAACGGAACATCGGCTCAAATGTATGATTATATCACATAGTCACACTGAGACAGAGAAATGTTACATAGATGATATGAATCATTTGGAACAGGCTCAAAGATAGAAACACAGACACTGACTGTTATGAATTGTGATCCATAACGTCGTGTCATATATACACTAATAGTTCCATTTAATTGAATTTTGATTTAAGAATAATTTTAAACAAATGTTTTTAGTCATCTATATATATAAAAGGAGAAACTGACTGACTGACATATCAACGCACAGCCAAAACTACTGGACCTAGGAGCGTGGAATTTTGCACAAGGTTTCCTTTTATGACGTAGACGAGCACTATGAGAGGATTTTCAAAAATTCAAACCCTAAAGGGCTGAAACGAGGGTTCAAAGTTTGTATGGAGAAACTTACTTTAACGCGAGCGAAGTCGCTGGCACAAGCTAGTTAATTATATTTAGGTACTATTTACGTTTTCATTTGAATTTAGTGTTTGAATGTTCCAATTGAAAGAAAAGAAAGAAAGAAAGAAAAAACGTTTATTCGTACCTCATACAGTAAAATTAAAAAAACAGTAGAATACATTGGAATTAACATATAGTAAAAGAAAAAGCAAAAAAAAAAATGCTGGTTCCAATCTTTCGGAACACTAAAATGTTTCGGAACAGGGAGTTGGTTCAGAAAAGAGTTACACACGTCTCATAAGCTTAGTGACTTTGACTTCAACTGTGTTACATCCACAATGGTCTTAGGTGTTATCTGCTAGAGTACATAGGCTCTTAATACACTAGTGCGCTCATGCGCTTCATCATCAACAATTGCGTCTCTGCTTGCCATCTGGAGGGATCACAGTCAAGCGCTAGTTTAAATAATTTAACAAATAAAATCCACAGATACATTTAGTAAAATTAATCAATCAATTGCAATTTTTCTATTTAAGTTGAATGAAAAATTATAAATGACTATGGTGCGAATTAGGGCAAGCATGTTACCTACCTTCGCCACCCTCTCCCCAAGCTGCTGTCGCGAACGATCAATAGATTATAAAAGAAAAGGGCAGAGACAAAAGATTGCTAGTGGCAGACCCCCACAATGTCTGAGTGCACTTCGAAATGAATTTAAAAAGAATGATCTTTCAACGAGAGGGTACTTTGGTAATAAAATTTTATTCTCTATGAAGATACCGTACTATGTAAGATTATAGTTTTTGGCATAAGACTTGGCAAAAAATATAAAACACAGCGGTGTAGTCTGATATTCTACGGGGAATTTCTGAAAAGGATACCTGTGATCCTAGAACGCAAGGGGCAAATGAAGGTCACAAGTGTGTTTTAGTCAGTAAAATTCTGACACGCCCTCTCGCTCCACCCTAGAGAGAGAGAGAGAGTAATCATTGTATGATATTCCAACTCAAAAAAGAAGTTTTAAATTTTAATTTACATGATCTGGAACGAAACCTTAAAAAGTTATCCTACACTGGAAGTTTCTGTCTATTTACAAAACAAAAAGCAAAATTCCGGAACACTCTTTAGCTTTCGGTAAATCCGTCATTCATTCGAATATTTCACAAAACTTGTTCCAAGAAATAAGTGTTTTTATTTTTATTTAAAAAAATTTGGAAATTATTTTCGTCATTCAGAATCTTAATTAAATGTGCAAGGTTTCTATAAATGTAATTTGTTTTACTTTTTAAAATTTATGAAAACATTATGAAGGGTGAAAGTTCACGCAAAATAACAGATTTTCCATAAACCCAGATAATGTCCACAAAATATCTTTTTTTTTCTTTTCAAATTATTTAAAGAAAGATGTGTAAATAACGTTATAATCATTCCAAATAATAATAGGATCGATTGCCATATTGTGACGTCACGTCATACTGTCAAATCGAAGAATTATTATGGTGAACAAAACAAGATTTTTTTAAAATTTAATTTAATTACGAACTGTGAACGAAAAAACTAATCAGAATCCAGTTCTTCAATTTTGCTCATCTCTGAGTTCTTGAATTCTGGCCAATTTCTTGCGATTTGACAGTATGACGTGACGTCACAACATGGCAATCGATCCTATTCTTATTTGGAACGTATTGTAAGAGCGGTTATATGAAAATGTATCTCAGGTTAGACGCTAGGTTTCCCCAAAAGCCCTTCTACCTACAATAAAAACCGTAATATTATCGAACACTTACATTACCATACCTACCCCATTCCCCTCTTAGATACCACTCCCCCATGGTAACGAACGTGCAAACATTTGGAACGGACTCCTACACGTTATTACTTAGTAACATAATCAAAAGAAGTAGGAATTTAATTGTTTTACCACCCCCAAGGGAGTCGTGGAAGTGATTAGAATATTACATCAAGTGGATTTTTTTTTTTAATTTTTTTATTTATAGGCGTTTCATCAGTCTGTCCAAGCAGTATCGCGTTGCCCAGTAACTTTTCGTGTTGTGGAAGTCTGATAGGAGCTGATAGGCGTGCGCTCCATATAAAACAAGTCCGGGTATGCAGCCAAATCAATTACTTTTGTTTTTTGTTTTATGTCGGAACCCTGTGAGAGTCAAAATGGCGGGTTTACCACAACGAATTAAAATGTAGGTACTATAAAATGTACTATCTAGTACCTAGCTCTGAAATATCTGATCCTCCTTCAGTATGAAATTATTTCAAAATTAAGTTACACCCGCCATATTGATGTCAAGATGGCGGGTGTTCGGGATATTTTATTATTGAACCATTACTAATAAAATATTATAATGACAAAAAATACACCAATAAATTGTACCTAAAAAGTACCTCCAGTGAAAAAATCTCACCCTTGATCAGTTGGGTTCGAAAAGTGTTTTGAAAATTTTAGTGTTGTTTCTTGTTTAGTAAAAAATATTATAAGTACCGAAGTACATAAATAACAAGGAGATAATACTCAATTATTATAATAAGCCATATGTACACTACTAATAATATGCATACTACTAATGACCGTGACCCACAGTAAGTAGTTAATTACATACAAGTACATAGTAAACGCCATAATATTGCATTTATTTGTTAATATTGACCTTCACGCTAAGTAGGTACATATATTATCTTGTTTTACTGTGTTTTCCCTGTTTAGGAGGATAATGTGAGTTATTTATACAGAATAAAAAATTGTTTCCTATTGTATGTGCCTGGTAGATGTTACAGTAATGTTACCGGTCGATGGCTAATTGGCTATCCTATTTTAGGCTGGATGGTTAGTTTGGAACGTGAATAGCAACTAAAGGTGTTCCTTTATACCCACTGATCTGTGTTTTAGTCAGTTAAAGTCTGACACTATCTATCGTTCCACACAGCGTGAAAATTATTAAAAAAAACAGCCAAGTGCGAGTCGGACTCGCGCACAAAGGGTACCGTACCGTGCGTAGCAAAATCCTGAAAAAAAAATGACGTTTGTGGTATGGCAACACCCCTTAAATATTTATTTTATTCTGTTTTTAGTACTTAATAAAAACACAAACTTATAGCACCCCTTTTTTGCGTGGGTGGGTTAAAAATAGAGCACTTTGCCATACTTTTTAGACCAGACACAATATTAACACCCGTAAATCCATTTCGTGGCCACCTTAATAGCCATATAATGTCCATGGGGCTATGGGGACGGAACCCATGTCAAAAGGACACGGAAAAGTGATAAGCGCTTGTCATGTCTATGGTGTACCCATTTTCGCGCCCTAATTCTTTTTGTGAGCCCCTTTGAATGAAGATATGGATGGCTCAGTGGCAATGGTGGCCCAGTGGTATTTTTTTAATGATGTATACCAGTGCTTGACTGCGATCCTACCTGATTGTAAGCAGAGATGTAGACACAGTGTATACAAATAAGTTAGAAAATTAAAAATATACAATATTATCTAAATTAAATCATATAATACATAATTATATATATATATATCAATACCAGTATATAAAATGCATACACAGATACAATACGTAAACTATATTATAAAAATATATAAAATAAAATATCTAAAAAATATAACTTTACGAGATGGTAGAGAGGTAATGTTCTTTGACTAGCTTCTGGAAGACAGATACACTTTTAGCGTCACGGATCTTAGCTGGAAGTGAGTTCCACAGTCGTACCGCATGGAAAGAGAAGGGAGTTGGAATAGAAATGGTATTATGGGATGGGAAATTGAGATGGTATTTAAGGTGGGGCCTGCATGAGGCATCGGCAGGGCGAGTGAACGAAAAACGATCACGCAAGTAGCCAGGGTATGCAGGGTTGAAGAGGATGTTGTACAAGAGACATAATATCCGAGTGTTCCTACGAAGACGGATAGGGAGCCACTTGAGATCCTTGCGGAATTGAGAGACATGGTCGTATTTTCTTAGGCCGAAAACAAAACGAATGCACAGGTTTTGCAAGCGCTCAAGCTTATTTAATTGCTTTTATCGTTGATGGTGAATAGGACTAATTTATTACAGAGCCTATTCACTCTAGCCTTAAAACCCCTAAATTATAATCGGACGCGAAGACCACAGCAGGCAATTTAAAAATAATTATTCCAGTGCTTCGATGTACGCGTTTCTATTTAGTTTAAAATTTGAATAACTTCCTTTAGCTATTTGAATTAGAAATACGTACATTTTAACCCAATTCCAATTCCAAAGCAAATTAGCTTACGAAAAAGATAAAAGCATACCATAGACGAGATAAACTCTACAAACGAATGCATATGGGGACAGTAAAAAAAAACTGGGTAAATACGAGTCGGACTCGCGTACTGAGGGTTCTGTACAAACCTACCTACGTAAACAGTTCAAATCCTGAATGTAGTTTCGAGGATTTGTCCGAATAACAAAAAAAAATAAAAATAGATTTATTCCTATATCTGTACTATAAGCCTTTGCTTTATGCCAAATTTCAGGATTCTGTGTCAACGGAACTACCCTATGAATTTGATTTCCTTGAGAGTGTCGAAATATACGTTTTTTGCGACATGAACGACCGTATCTTTTTTTTTCGTTAACTTAGAAGTTTGATTTTTTCACAGTATCAAGGAACCGCAGACTTGACTGAATGGTTTTAATTTCCAACTCGATACCTCCACTTGTTCAGAGATAAAGGGTCTTGGCAGACCGACAGACGGACGGACAACAAAGTGATCTTATAAGGGTTCCGGTTTTTTCCTTTTGAGGTACGAAACCCTAAAAAACAAGAATTTCTGGTTGTTTTAACCTTTCGTTCGTGTCCACATAACCTCTGTTTTTAGACCAAGGTCATGACGTCACCTTTTGGACAATTCGTTTAAATAATTATAATTTTACACGACTTGCGTGAGTGATAATCATTTGTAATTTATATTTTTGGTGTATGTATGAGAAGTATTTAAATGTATTCCCATACTTAATTTGTTAAAGCTAGCTGGACAGTCTGCAGTTTAGCAGTTTGCTAACCAATAATACTAAAAAGACCAGACTTTACAGTTCGTCTTTTATATATTAAATCAATTAAAAAAAAAATAAGCACCTAAATGGAGTACCCACAAACGGCCGTATTTATAAATTGCGTACCTATTCGTATTTTAGGTTCACCTTCATATTTCCACACCTTCTTGAGAAAAAGGAACTTGACAGGCGGACAACTAAGTAATCCTACTGTAAGAGTTCTAGTTTTGCCGACTTAGGAACCTTAAAAATCGAGTGGCGATTAGGACTATTCCTATCCTGGAACAACAAAATTCACACGACTAAATCGCATTTAGTTAATTGAGAATTTGAGATTTTCAATTTGAGAACCATTTGGTACCATTATACCCACAGTTTTAATTAAACTCACTTAAGTACCTATAGAAACTATACAATTGTTTTGATGTACAATAATATATGCTTTACTGTTAAGTAAAGTATGATTCTATTTTAGTTTGGAAAACCCGGTTAAAGAGAGGTATACATAATAATACAGTGGACATTAAATAATCAAAGACAAATTGGACTTAGCAATGCAAAATGTTGTGTAGAACATTTGCCATAGGTAATGGCGTACAAAGTATCTAAGTGTAACCGCAAATAATTACCGAATACAATTCTACTTTGAAGTAATATAAAGAAAAAATAAGAGATCTATATGTACCTATACATTAAACATCAAAATTCTGTGCATAAGTAAGCTTTTTTATTAATAAAAACAAAACAATGTGCAAGCTTATCGCCTCCATCTTTTTTTCAGCCTTTTTTATCACGAAACGCGCGGGAAAAAGCAATTAAATAAAATACTGTGGCGCTAATATGAACGATAATTAAAAATTAATCCCAAGTTTTTAAAAGTTCCAGAATAATAATTCTAACATGTTAACTTGGCCAGAGAAAATATAAATTCTTGTAATAATAGTAGTCACTTATTTCAAGGCTGAATAAACTAGTTTCCAATGACAAGTTAGAGTGATAATAAAAACTGCCGTAGGCTATAATCTATGGAAAGACATAATGTAGTTTTTGCTGTAGTATACAAGTTTCTTTTTTTGTTAACTAAAAAAAAGACATAAAAAGTCTCTTTTCTGAAGAAGTGTATTTAATGAGAGAATAACTTTTTTAAACGCCCCCTTGACATAAGGTCTACTCGTGTGCTAAGTTTCATGCCAGTCGTTAAGAGCGTCCTTTTCGAGGTACATTTTCATATAACCACTCTTACGTGATTATGATGTTATTACAGATATTTCTCTAAGTATTTTGGATACACAGCTACCTTGTGGATATTATCTAGGCTTCTCTAAAAATCAAAAGTTAAATTTTTGTAAAACTAATCTAGTAAAGACATTTGAAAATCTGCTATTTTACGTGAACTTTGACCCTCGATAATATACTCCTAAATTAAATATTAAAAATATAAAAAAGGACATCAATAGAAGCTTTCGAGATTCTGAATAACGACAATCTTTCTGAAAAACTTTTAAGGGTTTATAAAAAAACACGTATTTCCTGGAACAAGTTTTGTCAAATATTCAAGTAAATCACGGAATTATCTCTCTTTTTTTGCATTGCCTTCATCAAACATCGCGTTGGATTGCGTTAGATGAAGCCACAAGCTTTTAAACCATGCTCAATGTTGAAGATAGGCGAATGGAAAAGGGTCCTTTTCCATTCGCCTATCTTCAACCTTAAGTTTAGCGCCCACACAGGCCACAGAGACGGGAAGTGGTCGCAATCCGAGATGGGATATTTTGTTCCTAATCTTCGAGTTTGTATGCAACACAGAAAACGGGCGCTTACAATGCGTTCTAAATAAGAATAGGATCGATTGCCATCTTGTGACGTCACGTCATACTGTCAAATCGCAAGAAATTGGGCAAAATTGAAGAACTCAGATATGAGCAAAATTTAAGAACTGGGTTTTGTATTTTTTTCGTTCACTGTATGTAAATAAATTAAATTTAAAAAAAATATCGT
Source organism: Mythimna pallens (assembly GCA_961205895.1). Classification (NCBI taxonomy): domain Eukaryota; kingdom Metazoa; phylum Arthropoda; class Insecta; order Lepidoptera; family Noctuidae; genus Mythimna; species Mythimna pallens. Next base: position 12,814,888 of record OY540849.1, on the reverse strand, counting down.
TTTGCTCACCATAATAATTCTTCGATTTGACAGTTTGACGCGACGTCACAACATGGCAATTGATCCTATTCTTATTTGGAACGCATTATACCTTTATGATGTGAAGAGGTAACAAACAAACAGACAGAGAGTAACGTGGGTAGGTCTTTTTAATTATATTCATAGTTTTACCATTGCAGGCAGGACGGCGAAAATGCAGCGGTTGTGATCGGCTAATGCAATATAACAAATAAAACGGGCCAAGTGCAAGTCGGACTCGTGCACAAAGTATTCCGTACCCTCCGTCCGTAGCAAAAAACGGCAAAAAAAATCAGTTGTATAGGAGCCCCACTAAAATATTTACTTTATTCTGTTTTTCTGCTTTTTTTTTAATATTAAAAATATTTATATTTTAAAATGAAGTGGACTCATTGGGAACTAATGTTCGTACTTTCATTTTTCGAGAACAATAGACTTGTGGGACCTTTGGGAACAACCCCCGTTTTTACTCTTTGGGTACGAAACCCTAAAAATGACGGAATTCTGAGGTAAAAGAAATATATTTACAAAATATAAAACCGAATTGAGAACCTCCTCCTTTTTTGTAATCGGTTAATTTAAAAAAAAGTAAGTATTAATTGGCCAGCAACAACTAGTTACTAATTTAATAGGTAATGCCGATTGCTTTTGTTCATAGCAATAAAAATACCTAATACTTAAAAAAAAGCCATTAAGCATGTCCATACGCAGTTATTATGTAATTTTCCTTTTTTACGATAAGTTATACCAATGTAACGTTAATGTTACCGATTCGATTCGTGAAATAACATCACGATCAAAACGCAAGCATTATAAGTAGGAACATTTTTTACATAATTTTTTGTTAAAAATGCCTTCTACACATTGGTTTGATAGTATTTTTTTGATTAGGTGTTTAACAATTTATTTAAACAGACACATTTTTACATATAAATAAAATTGATATATCAGTTCGTTATATCAAAATAATATTCTTTTAATATACAGGATGTTTGGTGCGGTCGTAGATCGTGTGCCAAATTTAAATGGTCGACGGGAGGGGTCATCTGCTATCCTTTCAGACCCCTAAACATGCCCTGTGGATTTTTTTTCATCGACTTTTTATTGTTTTATGAATTTATTTATTATTCTAGCTCCCGCTCCGCCCAAGAGCGCGATTTGTCATTAGATGATTTTCCCACCTAAAAAAAAAAACACTTAATGTAAAACTCAACCACACGGAGAGATGTTACGTCTACCAAACACAGTCGAAGGCCGCAGTTTATCAACAAGCAATAAGAACGAATGATATACACGTTCGAAATTACGATGTAGGTAGTCGTAATACTGTGTATATTTAGAGCTGAAACAATCAATGGGTTGTTTTGCAATGGATTTTTTAAACGCTGTCTGACGTCACTTCTTGCATACGTGTAAACGCACCTACACTCAATGCTTTTCAAATAAGAATAAGATCGAGTGCCATGTTGTGACGTCACGTCATACTGTCAAATCGCAAGAAATTGGGCAAAATTGAAGAACTGGATTCTGATTAAACTTTTTTCGTTCACAGTTCGTAAATAAATTAAATTTTAAAAATTTTGTGTTTTGCTCACCATAATAATTCTTCGATTTGACAGTATGACGTGACGTCACAACATGGCAATCGATCCTATTCTTATTTGGAATGCATTGTACAATTGCTCTAATATAGTGCAGGTGACAGCTGTCAGATTCATACAATGTAGCTATGTATCCTTTTCTTTTAAAATTCTAATATTTTTATTTCACATAGACCTCAAAGGCTCATAAATATAAAACGTCAGAACCTAGTGCACAGTTCCGAATTGGTCATTTCCTATGGAGAAGAACCGCCAAGAAACTCTATGGTTGGTTACTCTTTTAAAAAAAGTGGTTGATGTTACAATATTTCCATATTACAGTATTAATAGATATTATGTAAGAACAGTGTAGACCAGTCAATATTGTACCCAAAAGCACAATAAAAATAAACATATTTAAAAAAAATACAATCGAATTGATGACCTCCTCCTTTTTTTTTTGAAGTCGGTTATAAAGTGAGTCGGAATAGGAAGTAATCTAAGAATTCGTGGAGTCTATAGTGTTCTCACATTCATATTATAAAAAAGAGGCTGTATAAAAAAAAAAACTTAAAGATGCATATTTTCGTCCTGCTGTCATCCTACCCATGCTATGTAAAAAAGATCTTTGGTGGATGCTCATAACCCGCGAAATTCTGGCTATAAATCATTCAATAGGGTTAGATGAACTTGAGGGTTGAATTGATGATTTCGTAAATAATCGGTTACAAAACTTGTTCCAGGAAATACCACGTGATTTTTTGAAACCCTTAAAAGTTTTTGAAAAAAATTGTCATTATTCAGAATCTTGATTAAAGCAAGGCTTCTATTGTAATATTTTTTTGACTTTTTTAATTTTTGAAAAAATTATAAAGTGTCAAAATTTATGCAAAAAAGCAGATTTTCACTGGATTAGTTTTACACAAATTTATAAATTGATTATAATAGAAGCCTAGATAGTATCCAAAATTTCTAATGAAAAATGTGTAATAATGTCATAATCGCGTAAGAACCGCAGCGGTTGTACGAAAAACAGTGAAAATGTATGGCGAGTTGCATCCCCTTAACACGATGACAGAGCTACGTTGGGATCAGTTCCCAACTTAACCAAGCACATGTAATGTAGGCAAAATTCATAACCTACGGGAAAAGTATCAGATTAGAAATTTTACGTAACGTTTATTCATAGTAGCCCTTGAGAAAATACTAACGCAATAGTGTAGTGGATAAGCGATAAGTCTGCGTAAGGGCAGTTAGGGTTGCGAATATGATTCCCGTTTTGACTAAATATTTTCTCTAGATATTATTTTGAATATTTTGATGTTTATCGATATTTTCTTGTATTAACGTTTTATTGTGAATAAAATAAAATAATTGAATCTGAACCGTGAGTACATGGTTATAGGTAGTTGGTAATTTAATCAAATTAAATAATTTCAAACGATCTTTTAAGGGTATAATAAAAATAGGACATTGTTTCAAATAGGCAGATACCTAGCTACTTAATTAAATGTTTAGAAATTAGATGAACATGAGTTCTGTTTTAACAGTGTTAAATTTTTTTTTTACTTAAAAACCTATTAAATAAATGCAAGCCTTCTCACCTATTTCTCCAATCACATTTAAAAAAACGTCTTATTTTTTTTTATCGAACCCTTAATTGATATAGGGATGGGGCAACAAAACACGCTCATGTTATCGATTTAAATTATAGCAAGTCAATTGATTACAATCCATAAAATAAAAATTAATGAATAAAACATTAATCTCACCTCATTTTCATTCCAAAAACAATTCCACTATCATCGCACTAACAGCAATGTTTTCAGTCAAGCACAATTTTGTTTTTAAAAATAAAAATGAAACCACGACAACACGCGAACTTTGTACGTCCTACTGATTTAACATTGCATTATTTGTCACGTTTTCGGTCAAAAAAACATCAAAATAACACTGTGTCATACACTTCCGATGAAATCGATAAGAAAACGCGCGCTAACGTCCCCACTCAAGCAATGCCGGTGCCGCACTGACAGACTAACATACTAGTCAACTTACAAAATGGCGTACTTATTTGAGTTTGCGCAATGTGTTCTTGCCTCCACTTACGTATTACTTAACAAAATCGTTTCAAACAGATTTAAAAATCTCATAATCTTATTTAAAGAAACAGTCTTCTAACACTAATGGTTACTTGAAGACTTGATGACCGGTAAAGCTCAGAGGGGTGTGTTGAAAATCAATATTTACATATTTTGTCTTTGTTGTGTTGCGGTATTTTCAGGTCAGTGAACTATTGGGCTATTACCTAGTAAAAAGTTTGCGGTTTACTTTCTTATAATGCTTTCTTATAATTAGGTTATTTAGCCATAAACTTGATACAGACAGATAAAATATGTTAATATAGCGAAGCGACTGGTTATGTCAATATCTACTGCTACTTTAGTAAAATAAAAATAAAACTATATCGAGCTATAGGTAACGATTAGAAGGCTACAAAACACGTGTGCTTTCAAAATACAATCTTCTGATTTTGTTTGAAGGAGGGTAGTTTTTCATATTTTTTTTTTAAATAATACCTACCTATATAGTCATATGTAGGTATTTTTTTTTTAAATACACTAATGTGCTTGACTGCCATGCCACCTGATGGTAAGCAGTGATGCAATCGTTGATAGTGATGTGCACTAATTTATTAGAAGCTTATTCACTCTAGCCTTGAAGACACCTAAATTATAAACGGACGGGAAGACCACAGGCAAATTATTTTGTATTATTATTAAAACATTTATGAATGCGCGGGAAAATCGTGGCTCGTGAAAGTACCCGAAAATTAATGAGCGTTTAATTTTAATAATGCATACCAAGCATTAATGAATAAAACATCTGGTAAGTGGTTCAATTAGGTTAAAGATGCCTATGCGCAACACAAAGACACCAAGCAGCTACGGGGTAGACAGAAACGCTAGATAGGGCAGGAACGACGCACTCCAACTACAAAATGACCCCATTCGATATTTTACATAGCTCTTTTCAGAACGTGTCCTTTATTTTCGTCCGAGCACTGTTATCATTTTATTCAACCTTTCCCTGTTGCAAAATGACCTTTATTGTGAATTGACATTCATTGAATATCATAGTAAATCGTCAAAATTATTATAAAGTATGCAAATCTATATCGGCTCTTGCTTTGGTAATCTTTGATTGATTATTCATCGGGTAAAAGATTACAGCATGAACTTTACAGCCTTTACAATTATGATAGCAATTATTGTTTTTTGATTAATTGCTATTTAAATTTTTAACATGACGACTACGAAGAATAAGTGATACTGATTGATTTTTCTTCATAATAATATGTGTAAATTGATGAACTGACTTGATTCTTTTTAGCACTAGTTGTACAACTTTTGGTAGTTCCGATTGAAGTGCTATATACGTTCCCGTTAAAAAATGCGAGCGTGGAGTATCTGATGACGTCATTAGAGTATATATATTTATTTACTTATCAACATCAAAACTAATAAATATTAATAACTTAATAGGAATATAATTATACAAACAAAAAATAATAAAAGAGTTAACTTTAATCCTTAGATTTTATACCTCTAGATGTAGCCATGAGTCTGTAGGGAAGTGTGAAAGTGAGAAGCATATACACGAATTAAGTAAGAAAATTGAGACAAAACATAACATGCTCTGTCTCGTTCGACGTGGCCGGTTTTTTGCTTGGCAAACTTTATAAAGTTAGCCAAACAAAGGCCTGTCATTGTCACTGAGAGGTCGACTCAAGTAATTTTTTATGTTTTTAGAATAATTTCGGCAATTAAAGTAATAGTTTTAGTGTATGTATGAGACATAGACTCCAATAGTTAAGTTTTTAGTGTATTTCAGTGGTCATATTTAAGGAAAAGTTTACGTAATAACCTCATTGAAGGCTTATAGTGCTGTCTCATGTGCGGCCACGAGGTAGCTACATCTATAGGTATTTAATTTAAGCTTTAATCTCATTTTTGAACGCAGGGCATGTAACATCACTTAGCTGTCACTGTCAGTGTCAAGTTGTGTTTGTCAAAAAGTTTTGGCGGTTATAATTCCCGTCTTCTCACATCTGACGACTGTTCCATGTTTCAAGCAAATAAATAACATAACTAAACAAAATAATGGCTGAAAAACTCGAGGACCTGAATCTCCCGATGACTGTAGTGACGAGGATAGTGAAGGAAGCTTTACCCGAAGGAGTTTCCATATCAAAAGAGGCACGAACAGGACTCGCGAAAGCGGCATCGGTTTTCGTATTGTACGTTACTTCAGCAGCAACAAACATTGTGAAAAATAAGAAAAGGAAGGCGTTGACTGGGCAGGATGTGTTAGACGCAATGAGGGATATAGAATTCGATAGATTTGTGGAGCCTCTTGGAGAATCATTAGAACAATATAAACAGATGGTGTCTGCCCGAAAATCCGGTGCTGGTAAAAAGAAGGACGAAGGAGAAGAAGTGGAAATGATAGAAGACGACTGATGTGATATTTTGACTCCATAGTTTTAAGTGTATTTAAGTATTTTGTTAATAAATCGTGTTGAAAACGACTTGTGTTTGTACATAACCTCAACTATTCTTTGTGTATACAACTTTGGAGTCGTCGACAATGCGTAGTGTTCCACGCGCCTCAAATAGATGTCAGCAAAACAGTAGGGGTCCAGCAGGGACGAACTCTACTGGGTATAGGTTGAATTCCGAAAGGGAAACCTGGAGTCCTGGAACTCAAGGCAAAGAAGGTGTTAGTCACTAAGATTGACCGCGATAAAAAACATAATATATGGTAATATACCAATAATGCCTATTCTAATAAATCAGTAATTTAATGAATAATTTTAAAATCAGGAAAGATTTGTTCTCACTGATAAGGCTCAATATTGTTACTTTCTTGGTTAGTTTATTTGTATGAGGGAGGACTATGAATGTCTTGCTTCAACAGTGCAATGCATATCAGGGTAAAAATCACCACCCATTTCAATAGTTCCAGCTACCTAGTGTGGTCATACATAACTAAAATCTATTATAATTTAAAATGAATATAGAGTTACATATTTTTATTATTACTATTGATAGGCTCTCACTTTTCTGCTATCTCACCTAGTGGTAAGCAATGATTTGGTTGACAATAGAGCTTGCTTGACTAGAAGCTGAAGAATGCAGGGCTGGTGTCCGCCACTCCAAAGCATATATTTTGCATATGAGTAGGACAAATGTGTTATTTGATTCACCCCAACTCCTCAAGGAAGGTCAGCAGCATTGTGGTGTTAATGGATGGTGCTTGGGTTATCATAGTATTTTGCCCTGTATGCGGTGACCACTGAACAGCTTAGAAGATGAGGGCACTTCAGACTGGGCTACCTATAAGAATATGGAGGTAAAGAAAACAATCAGAAATATTTTGTTCGTCACTTTATTCAGGAATAAAATCTGTTCAGAAACAATCTTGAAATAACATTGAACCGACATTTTATTACACCTCAGGACTTGCTATCTCTAACTACAGCCTATGTACAATCTCCACCGCCAACCCTACCTACCGTTTGTAATAACGAAAATAAATATCCATATCTCTAATTTTATCATTTCAAATGCTATTATAATCTAATTTATAATTTTCTCTGGTTATAATTCTTTTTTTAAACTTTACTGTTAATACTATGAATTTTATTTGGAGAAAAATGGAAAGACCTTATACTAAAATAAATTGTCATAATTTTTGTACGTACTAAGTCATAGATACTACAGGAAGCGAAGCTACAAAACTGTTTTGTGGAAAAATTACATGGTTCAACCAAATTCACTTTGGATGAAAGGTATAGTCAACATTGAATGTTTTACTTATGTAAGCATAATCCAATTTAGTTCCTACATCTAATTTGAAAGTCAGTGAACCATGTATTATTGCCATTGCATGAATGATACACTGTCAATCAAAATCACAGAATGAAGAAAGCCGATTTTGACAGACAACATTATAAGGGGTGATCCCACTGCAGGCTACATTATTTTTCCTTTTTTTTTTGTTACATTGTACTGACTACCAGGACTTTTCGTTGAGATTTGCATCCACAAAATCCGTTTTTTTTTAATTCTGTATATTTTTTCCTGCTCGCTAGGGATATTACAAACTAATTATTGCTAGATTTTAACTGCTGCGGAGTGCGGCCCCTGCGTTGAGATCACAAAATAACTATATTTAGACAGTAAATAAACAAATGCTATTCACATCTAGATCTTTAGCACAAACTAAACCACTAACAATTTATTCGAAACTAATCTTGCAGTTCTAAATGCACAAAAACTGAAAAATCCAAGAGCATTTTATGCCGAGTTAAACATCTACAATTTATAATTATTGTTTTAATAGACTTTTAATGCCAGACTTTGTTTAATAATATATTATTAATTTTAAATTCTAAAGAGCAGGTAATTATTATCATCAATATAATTAGGTTTTATTTGTTAGTTACAAGACATGCGAAGTCTTATACAAAGTGCAAAAAATATAGTTTACAATTAAGAACCTTCTTTTTTTTAAGACGGTTAAAAGAAGCTAAAGCGCATGACTTATTTCACCAATGACACATTTATTTAGAAGAAACATTAATTCATATATGCACAAACTCACGTCGTTTTTTACGGGGTAGACAGACTCGGTCCCTAAATTTCTTATTGCTTCATTCGTAAAAAATATCTTATTTTACAATTCGCATTAATGCTTGCAAAAGGTTTAGCATAATGTATGTAACTAACAAATAAATTGCGCGTTAACTTCAGTACTGGTGTTCTAGTGTTCCTTTAAATCTATTATATCGAAATATACCTACAAATACATCTATTACTAAACGGGACTATAATAATATGATCAATATTTATAATGCTACCAATTTTTTTTTAATATTACAGCCATTCTCAGTCCAACTGCCAAGTTGTTTGGCATTCTCCATATTATAAACAAACATATTAACTAGTTTATTATTTAGAGCTTACAGATAATAATTGGAGATATAATTTATAGTCACAATTTTTCGGGGATTAAAACCCTTCACACGCGACTCATTTACGACCATCACTAGTTGTCAGCGACGGTCACCACCTTTCATTTTCCACCACTCTTTGCAGTGACAGTTGCCACCACCACTGTTCGAAAATAACCACTATTGGTGGTCGTTAATGGTTTTTGTGCACTAATAAATGTATAGTAAGATTCAGATGAGATTAAATATATCCTATAAGAATACCATTTGAAGCGAAATTCTTACTTCTACTATAATTTTTGTATATTTATTTATTGTAAATATAAAAAACTAGTTAATATGAATGTATGAGAATAGAATGACAGAGAGAGTCGAAGCAATGGTAGAAAATATTTTCATCATTGCGTATTTTAGTTTGGCAAACAAAACTAATGCATTTACAGGCATTTGCAAAGCCTTTCCGTAAAGCAGTTAGCATCTTTAGACCCACTTTCAATGACACGAGAAAATACCAAATGAAAGTCCAAATTCTGTTGGATCTTCTATTTCTTAAGACATTCATTTAGGCATCATATAGTGTTATTGAAAAAGGGCATCATTTTATGAGCACAGCCAAGGGAATTAATACTATATACGATAATAGTGTCTTCATTTTCTTTTCCCTGGCTACATTCACGATTAAGATAAGTGGGGCATAGAAGCGATCCTTTTTTCACTAAGTTACATAAATAGTTATATCTAATAGCTATTGCATCAACCCCCTTACAAGTAATGTTGAATTGTTCGAAATATATCAGAATATAAACCATGTTGATCCGTAATAACTAGCTTGTTTTTGATAAAAATATATTTCTATGACAGATTTTAGAAAGATATTATGAATAAATGAAAATAAAGGTAAAATAATTGGGAAAAGAACAAAAACAAAACAAAAATGTACGAAATAAAATTTATTGAAAGGTATATAAATAAAAAGATTTATTAAAAAAGCTACACATACTGCATTTTGTTTTACACCCGGATAGCGAGAATCGTAATCGTAAATAAAAACATCTAGCACTTAAAACTTTTTGCTATTTCATAAAAAAAAAACAGTACTTTCCAGCTTTCATTTCACGTGCTAGGCTATACCATTAAAAGGTGTTTATTTATAATAATTATAATACATACATAATACATCCGTTAAACAATAAAAGTAAATAAATTGAGTGTTTAAAACTGAATTTCATTTTTTTTTTTAATAAAATCGCAAAGCTGGTCATTTATTTAATTATTTTTAATCCTCGCACCAATATTTACACAGAAGAAAAAAAAAGCTTGATTCAAATTAGAGTTAGAAAAAAATATTCAGACCAGCCCTATTTAAGGTCAGATGGATCACTGAAAATAAAGTTATAGCACAACCATACAAAAACAAAATTCTGACTTGAAACCATATTCCAGAGGCATATTTCATTGAAATTACAAAAACAGGTGAAACCGTCACACTAACATAACTGTCAATATTAAAATAATCTCACAATTCACTGCATGAGCACTGGATATTACATTATTCACAAAAAATCACGGAAAACTCAGAATAAACAACATTTTTAGTAAGAACAGAAATGTATCCAGAAAGTGGACTTTATTTGTAATTGTTATAAGTCTTTTAGTCCACTGATAGAAACAAATAAAGCATATCGAAACTGTTGTTATGTAAGATAGGACCTCGCGACAACGGCGTGGTCGGAACGACCAAAAAATACAGCTCACTCGGTGACAACGACCAGAAACATGTTTACTTGGTCGCAACAATCAAAAACCAACGCTCGCTTAGTCGCAACGATCTACAAGACAATTTCTCCTCTCAACAGCCATTATCTTGGTTCTAAAATCGAACGAGATCTTAATTCCATTGCCAGCTAAGAACACCATTTTTAAACACAATTAAATATTTCATGGATTTTCTGAGCTCGCAGTGAAACCAGCCTTTAACTGTCAAAACCGTGAATACAAAAAAATAATAATTACAATAACTAGGTCTAACGATAATATACAATTTCACTAAAAACTAACTGGAATAATAATTATATTTACAAAGAAAAAAAAAAAAACAATATAACAGAAGCGTGTTCTTTCTCGAAATTTATATTTAATGCAAATTGTCTTTTATATATTTTTTCGTTACACGTAAAATCACATTTGTGATATTATTAATTAATATTAAATTAAACAATGAATAAATAAAGTACTATTTATATTTAAAATATAGTGAGTTAAAAGATCTGTTAATATTTTCGTTATGTTTTTTTTGGAGCTAGAGGTGCTCCTATCATAATCATCACAAGATTTAAAAATTAAAAATATTTTTTTGTAATATAATTAAAGACTGTAATTTAATTAAAGAAGTCGTGGGGCTTTTTGGACCGGAAGGACCGCGTTCCCAACTCCCACCTATTTTTTTTTTCTAATTAGTAATTTGGGACCACAAATAAAATAAATACAGTTTTTTTGATAACTGTACTTCAATACCTTTTTGTTTACAATACTTGTGTTCCCAAAATAATACTAAAAAAAACAAAACAAATTTTGATAGGTGGGACCGCGTTTCCGGTCTAAAGTGCCCCACGACCCTTCGAGATGTGCTAAATAAGGTTTTAATTGACAGTCAAAATAATCGAATGATTTACTTTTAATCGATTTTCAGTGTTTGTCGACAAATCATTTAAAACCTTAACTAGTACACTAAATACTTTAATATGTTTTTTTTAAACATGTGTTTAGTTAAAATACCTTAATAACGCGATCACAGCAAATAACTGCTTTATTAGACATTAGAAACCAATATTATTTCGTATATTCCTTTAATATTTTGTTAATAAATTGCAGTACTTTTTATGCAACGTAAAATACAAGTTTGAGATTTTATTTTTTTCAAGATTTGTTTGAAAACCCTTTTAGATTTATTCTATACTTTCATTGGGTTATAATGGCGAAAAAATAACTTTCATTTCTTGGTTCGTGCTGTGACATAATATATTATGTTACGAATTTTGTCGCTTCCTCACTAAATCGGCAAAAATACATTCTCTGTAATACCCGAGAACGCCCTGCAAAAATGTTTAGGCCAGGGGTACTAAGAGCTCAGACACACAAACGGCATGTTGCCAACGGCAGAAGTAACTGCAGCCGTCGACCAATAGTGACAATTGACACACACGATGGCTGCCGCTGCCGCGTTAACAGCTGCCGCTTGTGTGTATAAGCTCTAAACGATTTTCATACCACATACATTAACTTGCGACCTACTGCGAAATGCAATATGGATGGAAAAAAAAATTCCTCCAAATCCTTTGCTTATTCGATTTTTTTTTCTCATTTCTGGTACGCCAAAAATGACATACGGGTTTTGTATCTCTGATTTGAAACCTATCTGTTGGCAATTTATGTTACTATACTACCCGCGTTAAGAATTGGGTCATCATCATCATTATTTCAGCCAAAAAGACGTCCACTGTTGGACATAGGCCTCCCCCAAATGTTGCCATGTTGCCCGGGCCTGTGCGTCTCGCATCCATCGGATTTCCTCGACCCTCACCAGGTCATCGGTCCACCTTGTGGGAGGCCTCCCAACGCTGCGTCTTTCGGTACGTGTCGCCATTTCAGAACTTTTCGTCCCCATCGACCATCCGTTCTGCGAGCAATGTGCCCTGCCCACTGCCACTTTGGCGATTCTTCGGGCTATGTCTGTAACCTTTTGAATTGGGTCGTCGGGCGATAAATTATTGTTGTAGTCTGTCTAGGGTTTCGAGATTGTTCGAAACAGTTTTCGCGGCCCCGCAACACGAGAAAATAAATAAATTCAGCATGTCCGGGATTAAGGGCCCTTCTCGAGACGTCTACCGTCAACGTGAGCATGGTTTAAAAGCTTGATGTTTCATCCAACGCAATTTTTTGATAAGGAGGCGACGAGTAAAAAGAGAAATAACGGCTGAAAGCTCAGTTGGCATCCGGTGATTGCGTCACTTACTCGAATATTTCACAAAACTTGTTCCAAAAAATACGTGTTTTTATAAAAACCCTCAAAAGTTTTTGGAAAAAATTTCGTTATTCAGCATCTCGATTAAATGTGTAAGATTTCTATAGTTTTATTTTGTTTACTTTCCAAATTGAAGAGAAAATTATAAAGGGCTAAATTTCACGCAAAATAGCAGATTTTCAGAGGATTTTACTGGATTAATTTTACATAAATCTATGTTTTGATTTAAACATAAACTTAGATAATATCTACAAGAGGTGCGTTTCCAAAATGTCTGGAGAAAGATGTGTAATAACGTCATAATCACGTAAGAGCGATTGTATGCAAATGTATCTCGGGGCGGGCGCTCCTAATTCTTTATTTTCCCGTTAGTAACTGGCATTTCAGACTCTAGTAAATAAAACTACCAACAAATAGGTTGTAGAAACCGATATAACACGTTGTATAGAAGGGACACGTTAGACAGAGATAGAGAATACTTTCCCTCAGACAAAGGGGGATAGAAGATATACTATGTATTAATTATACGTTCGTTTGCTATTCAAACTTATTGCTTTTTTTCAGGAATGATAACAATCTAAAGACTTTTACACAGTGATCTATGAATATTGGTGGATTTTTAAAGCCTTCGCGAATGTTAATATTTAAAACACTAATATAATAAAGGCGAAAGTATATTATGTATGTTTGTACGATGGAGTACCTTCACGCTCAAATGGCTGTACGAATTTAGATAAGATTTGGCCTAAGATAAAAGATGTTACTCGAAAAGCGCAGCGTGAGCAGTGATAATGGCCTTGACTTACGAGTTGTAGGTCGCGGGTTCAAACCCAGCCAGGCGCATTACTTTGTGTAATTTATTTCATCACTGCTGCTCTCAAAGCGGCGAAGGAAACCGGCATGTCCTAGAAGAAAAAAATCGAAGACATGAAATCCACCAACTCGCACAGGGCCCGCGTGGTGATGCTATTCCTTAACGGAGTTTACAACTCTTTTTCAGCTTCGAATCTTTTTGTATCTTTGTTCATATAATGTGTCGTTATTCGCGAAGGCAACTTTATCGTATCAAATGGAATACCAGCAAGATATTCTACCTTCTCAAAGGGCTCAGACCCCTAAGCTCTTAAAATCCATTGCCCATCGTGGACCACTGTGTAGAAGCGATCAATGGCAGTGACAGGGGTAATTTAAACGACAATAATACTCTTATTTTTAAAAATCTCCGATTAACGGCCAGTAACTGAATTGAGCATTTTGAATTAAGAACGTGTGAAACCGTACTTTCACTAAGTTTGATAGCTTTTCAGGCTAAATTATTGAAAGATTTTGACCAATACTCAACTTCGAATTCTCAATTCAGAAAGCGAGGGTAACTGTCTCTCTTTTGAGACTTTGAGTTAAGAATCTACTTATGTTGGTGCCAAGAACGTACATAATAATAACCTTCCGAGTCCTTGTAGCTATGATATATGAGTATATAGCTATTTTACGATACATAGACCATATACCCGACAAGCGAGTCCAAATGTTTAGGGTGGACGCACACGAGCAACTTGCAAGCTGTCTCCTCTCCGACGATGTGCGCACAGTAGCGACGTAACATAGTCAGCCTTATGTTTCCACTGTTGGGACTCAAGCCTCCTTCTCTAGGAGAGGGGATGGCCCGTAATCCACCACGCGGGCCCAGTGCGGGTTGATGAATGTCACTTGTCTTCTAATTTTTGGTTCTAGGACTGCCGGTGTAGATATGCCGGTTTCCTCACGATGTTTTCCTTCACCGTTTTGAGAGCAGTGGTGATGAAATAAATTACACAAAGTAATGCGCCTGGCTGGGTTTGAACCCGCGCCTACAACTCGTAAGTCGGGGCCGTTATCACTCGGCCACCACTGCTCTATACCCACCACAGTAGCTACAGTGATGCGAAAATATGCATCTTTCTCATGAGAGTAAAGGATAGGTAGCTACATTGTATGGATCTGACAGCTGTCACCCGCACCATCTTATAATAATTGTAGTGTAGTTGCGGAGACTAAAGCTGCTCGTGCGCACTCTTAGCATACTAAGATGTTTTTAGATTTTTCAATTATTATACGACTCATATGCTAGGTTCTTAGTACCATAAATGTTAGACAAGAGATTTTTATAAATAAGACCGTTTATTTATTACATTAACTAAATATTTACCTTCTAATTCCGTGTAAATATGAGATAGTAAAATCGTTGATCGAATCCGGTATATTGGATTTTAGAACGTACGCCATATTGCTTTCTTTTTGTGGCTAGTGGTGTCCTTGACTATTTTATTTAGTAAACTAATCGACTAATTGGCATTTAATGAATCGATTTTTTATCGATAATCGATTCGTTTTTATTTTGTTTTTTCCGTCGAAATGTTATTTGTGGAAGTTAACTCATGTTAGCATATTTTCCCGGGTGTCAGATACAACCTTTTGTAGAAAAAAAAACAACTTGATGAATCTATTTATTTATACATTTACCTCACATAACGGGTTATCCATAAATTATATCACACGTCCAAAAATAAATACGAATCTCGTGAAACGCTTATGGATGGCCCCTTAAATAGTTAGTTAATTTAAAATTGATGGTAGATATTTACAACTTCTTTTTTTTGGATTTTTAGTTATCAGAAACGTCCCCCGATAGAGGAATAATATTATATCCGTTTTGGATAGGGTTATGAAGAAATTATTTCGGATTAATTTTATTTTTAACATAATATAAACCAGTGCTTGACTGCGATCTCACCTGATGGTAAGCAGTGATACAATAGTTGATAGTGAGGCGCACTGGTTTATTAAGAGCCTAGCGTATAAAATTTATTTTCTGAAGACGAAGATAAAAACGCCATCAATTTTAAAATGACCCATTGTATGTTTGGTAAAATATATTTCTTACTAGACGAATGAATTAACTTCCATTATTGTTTGGGTACTATTCATATTATGGGTAATACTTTTATAAATACAAAAAGTTCACTCTAGCTTTTCAAGCGTTTGAAAGCAGATTTTTCAATACCATTTTATCTGTTTGATCAAAATGTTGCTCTACACTGAAAACCAACAAAAGTACATTACAACACAAAAGTAATCGACAGTATCTTAACATAAAATATGTTTTTTTTTACACCAAAAAAAACGAAATCTCCATTTCAAAACAGCCTTTTGTAACTTTCAATCCTTTGTTAGTGTCATTAGGACACTATTACTCTTGCGGTACTATATGGTACCTGTTCGTTTCACTACCTAGTGGCTCTGGCGATCAGTAGGAAGCTTCATGGCCTGCTAGAATGTATAGGTCGTTGCCATCTTCTCCGGATAGCGTATTGTTTTGTAGGACGTGCGATTCGAGGACTACGACCCTGGAAAGAACAATATTTCATTAGTAACGTCTTTAATTTTTCATAGAACACCAAAAGTTCTGACATGCAGTGATAACCAGTGATCGGAGTAGGTAGAGTGAATTGGGGTCATTAATCCGAAACGTATATAAGACATTCCTGATGGCCTGTTGGTCTAGCGGTTAGTGGCCCTAACTGCTATGCCGGAGGTCGTGGGTTCGATTCCCACCCAGGACAAATGTTTGTGTGATGAGCACGATCATTTGTTCTGTGTCTGGGTGTAACTTATGTATATATGTATGTATTTAAAAATATATAAGTATGTATAATTATCAGTTGTCTAGTACCCATAACACAAGCTCTGCTTAGCTTGGGACTAGACGACGTTGTGTGATAGTTGTGGAATATTATATTATATTATATTATATTATATTATATTATATTATATTATATTATATTATATTATATTATATTATATTCCTCCGGAATTGTTCGATTATTAAAAAAAACCGGAACTTAGGTAGGAATTGTATTAAAATGAGTAATATTATATTCTTCAACATTTTTTTTTAACGGCGCTCCGTCACGATTTGACACAACCCAACGACCAATCAGAACATTATACCTTCGTTTAAATTTTGAATTGAGTAGTAATAATATCACTACCTGGCCTGGCCTGGCCTGAGTCCCAGCAGTGGGAACATTATAAGGCCGACTATGCTATGCTAATATCACTACCAACATTAACAATATTTAATTGAATCCGGAAATACCGGAATTACTTTCCGGAAAAATGGCTTATCGATGTTATTCTTTCTGTATGCATTTATGATACAAGTACCAAAAATCAATCTACCTTCTCCGTTCACTCGTGATAACAGAGTTTAAGTAAAATCAGGGATCTAAAGTGCAGTTTCACTCTCATCTTTCCAGCCTAAAGTAGGTCTTTAGGCTGGAAAGATGAGAGTGAAACTGCACTGTTAGAAATAGGCCTCCCCCAAGTATCGCCACAATGAACGGTCCTGTGCGTCTTGCATCCATCGGATTCCCGCAGACTTTACCAGGTCATCGGTCAACCTTGTAGGAGGCCTTCCAACGCTGCGTCTCCCGGTACGTGGTCGCCACTCCAAAGCCTTTCGGCCCCGCCGGCCATCTGTTCTGCAAGCAATGTGCCCTGCCCACTGCCACTTTAGTTTAGCGATTCTTACAACACGCGTTGCTCGACGCCAGTTGCTCTCTACCAATGCTAAAGTTTCGGTGTCCTCACCTTCCGTATGACGCTGGTCCTCACCATACATGTTAAGTTCGGGAGGTTCCTGCAGTGGATACAGGCGGAAAAAACACCCGGGTGACACCATTGTGTGGACCGCCCGGAGAACACGATAGAGCGTACTTTGGAGGTAGGAGGAGGAGTCCCGCTTGGGCGGAGCGCCGCCGTGTTCTCGTGGAGGCGATCGGCGGCAACAATCTCTCGCGCACGGCCCTGGTACTACAAGCCATGGTCCGGAGCAAACAAAACTAACAATGATGAGCAATAATGCTAGCGAAGGAGGCAGCACGCATGACGGAACGAACATCCTCACGGCGCAGCTGCCGAGACCACGATTCCGACTACCAGCCACGGTAAACGCGGGCTTGCGGAAGACGAGCAATGGGTAGATCGCCGTCCGGCCGTCCGGTAATCGACCGGACCGAACCCGAAGGAAACTTTCGAAAAGGAAAGGTCTTGGAACGCATAGGGCAACTGAAGAACACAGGTATAGTTTTAGTCAGTAAAAGTCCACCCAGATTGAGAGAAGTATTTAGTATGCGTATTAGTGTGTTTGTATTAGTTGATTTCCCACCTTAAAAAAAATCTGCACATTGTGGAAGTTAAATTTAAAGTTGCTTCATGAAAAGTACCCGTATTCAAATGCATCCAGAAAAAAAATGTTTGGAGATAAGCGGAACAGAGAGTAAAGTCCCGCAACCTCCGTTGAAGAGAGAGGATCCTCCGACCAGACGGGTGTTATGTCTGGTGTCTAGGTGGGCAACTGTCCGATAGATGATTTCGGTCTGTCCTACATGTTCAATTCGCGCGGAGAGCTTTAAATGCGCTATGCAGGATTAGTTCTTATGTGACGCCATAGATGTCGCTACAAAAGTAGAGCTTATCTTTGAAAGTAAGAAGGCCAACTTACTTGTCATGCGGCAGTAGCCTGTAAGCTCTCGATGCGTCTGTAATCTCCTGCGTGACTTCAGCGTTTCGAAGCGAGCGACCTTGCACGCCGTGACGGTGGAACGCGAGCACTGAATCCGCGAGACATACTGGAACAACGAAGATTATATTAGAGACAGACAGACATTAGGACAATACAAATTAAGAAAAATAAGTTTCGTGGTATAGGATCGTCTACAAAAAAAAAAAAAAACTGGGCAAGTGCGAGTCGGACTCGTGTACAAGCATATCTATGAAAACAGTTCAATTCCCAAATTGAGCAATTTTTTTTTCGTGATTTAACTACAAATTTTCAGTTTTATGTGTGTAGCTACATTTCAGGATTGTAGGTCAACGGGAAGTACCCTATGAATTTTGATTCCCTTGAGAATGTCCAAAACTACGTTTTTTGCGACATAAACGGCCGTATCAATTTTTTTTTTCTTTTACAGAAGTTTGATTTTTTTACAGCTTCAAGGGACCGCCGACCTAAGTAGATGGTTTTAATTTCAACTCGATACCTCCACGCATTCTCAAGATAAAGGGTCTTGACAGACGGCCAACAACGTGATCATAAGTGTTCCGATTTTCCTTTTGAGGTACGGAATTTTAAAGCATGGAAAAAAGTGGAAATGTTGTATAAATACAATAGGTAGGTTCGAAAGAATCACCGCGACCCTGAAACGTAAAGGGTAACTGAAGAAACACTGACGGGTTTAAGTCAAAAGAAATCCGACACTCTATCATCCAGCAATCGTGCGGGATCGCGCGTCATTTTTAATCCTACTGGATCCCGCGCCTCCAAACGCAGAATCCGGGAACGTCACGCTATTTGAACATTGGTGTAAAATCTATTGCGTGGATAAAAATTTACTCACCGAGTGCGCCTCGCGCGTAACGCTGCCGTTTCGATGAATGAAAAAACGATGATACGAACTGAGTGGCGCGGTCGCCATATGTAATGACTGTGATTAGGAAATTGAGAGATCCAGCGCAAGATTGATCAATCCCGCAGGAAATCAAATACTGCGGGACTACATTCCGTAACTGTGATTGGCCAATTTACGGTTCGGCCAGGTCTCCGTCAGCATAACGCACCCTAAGGTTCTGTAGATCGATTGACTGTATACTCACATATACTATCGATGTTGAAGTCGAACTGTATCCTAGAGAGCAGCTTGTGCCTCCTCTTGTCGTCGTCGTGCCGCCAGCGCGTCGCGTCAATGCAGGCGGGCAACACTGGGATTATGTCTACTACGTTCTCATGGCATACTAATACCTGGGAAATAATTAAAAACAGCTTAAAAATCATGTAATCCATACTAATATTTTAGAACTTAGCTTTTTGGCCGTCAACTGTCTCTTAAGATACAGGTATACCCTAGTTTAAGAGACAGGGAAACGTATATTGTCAACAGATGTACCATGTACTTCATTTTGTTCTATCATATAATATAGTTCATAAACTTGTAAACTATCTTGCTGTTACTAGTTTAAGTTCTTTTTCGCACCATCTGTACCTTTTTGATCAATAAACAATTATTATTATTATTATTATTATTTTAAATGCGAAAGTAACTCTGTCTTTCTGTCTGTCTGTTACGCTTTCACGGTTATACCGCTGAACCGATTTTGATGAAATTTGGTACAAAGATAGAATAGAGCTTGAGAAAGGACATAGGCTATAAATTATCACGCTATTTGCTATGCGGGGTGAGCAATATTCCAAAATGACGGTATTGAACAACATTTGCCGTGAGTTCGATCCCCAGTTATACAAATAATTTTTTTGAGTATTTTGTCGTCTTTTTTGCATGTATAATATACGATGGTACTTCAATTTCAATAATAAAAGGACTTTTAGCATATTTTATACATTTTTACTTCATATTTTTGTAAAAAGTAATCCAAACATGTAATAAAATCACCTTAGGGTGTTTTTTTGAAAGAACCGACACCCGCAACGAGCAAGGTTGTAACATTAATTCAGTAATTTTTCAAAATAAACCTTAAAGTGATAGTGCCATGTTTGAATTTTGTTTAGACTGTAATCTGAGATACTGCCTTGTTCGATGCGGGTGTCGAAACTGAAACAAGTGCCAAAATTTCACAGGGTTTTCAGGGTTGCAAACTTGGGTGTAAACTACTCACAAGGAACCTAACAACATATAAAAAAATCGTAGATACATGCGAGTTTGCGATGTTTGATGTCGATTTTCACTGGCCTATATTCGCAAATTGATTCCTAGTGAATATTGTAATGTAAAATTGGTGTAGTTTTGTATCTCAAGTGTCCGCGTAACTGGACAATATGTGGAATCATTGAAACAGGCGCGATATCGGTAAAATGGAGCTGAGAATTTTATTGTAATTTTGACTACCTCAGCGAAGTTCGCCTTGATACATTTGCTGCCAAATACTACAAAAAACATAAGAATGTGTACATATTCTAATGATAAACAAATTAACTATTCACTACGAAAACATGGCTTAAAGGACTTAGTATCCAAGCCAAAAACATTAACAAACAAAAAAAACACCTAGAAATAGCTACAAATGGCATGGAGGCTTTCAAGATACTTACGGAGTCCTTATTTAGCTGATGCACCGCTCTTAGCGTGTGCAGTCTCTCAGGTCGAGGTATCACAGTGTTGGAGCCTCCTACGCAGGCTTCTAGCTCGTCGGAGTGGAACCATGTCGCTCCTAGAATAGAGGGAGAGGGTTTAAAAGATAAACAGTTTTAATGACTCGTGTATCTGTAATATGTGGCCAGCTGGAAAAAGGAGGATCCTCCGACCAGACGGGTGTTTTGTCTGATCCGGGCAACTGTCCAATAGATGATTTCGGGCTGTTGTATATGTTCAAATCGCGCGGAGAACTGTAATTGCGCGATGCAGGATTTTATAGTTTAGTTCCTATGTTACATAAATGTCGCTACAGAATATTGTCTTATTGTCTTACCAGAGTTAATATTGAGCAAGTTGAGTCTCATAGGTTTTCTAGTAGCGCCGACGCACAGGAGAGGGTACTCAAGTTCCGGAGTGATGATCAGTTCGAACACGAGCAGCGGTGACGGCAGCACGCATTCTATGTTCTGTTGACAGAAAAACAACTTTATCTATATGAATATAAACCAGTGCTTAACTGCGATCCCACCTGATGGTAAGCAGTGATGCAACTAACTAACTTGTGCAAGAGCGAGTGAAACGACCTCGGAATTGGGAGCAGTCCGACATGGACGGGTTAGGTTGGATGGCTAAGGCAGAAGCGAAGTAGATCAGAGCTCCCGCCTTAGAATTCGTGGATAGTTTTTTTTTATAACCACCTAGACTTACAAGATAACTATACTCTGTTCGCGATAGCATTAGACAGAAGTTAAAAAAGTTGTTTTAGGGTACAATTTGTAATAAAAGTACAATATATGCATATTGTGCTTTATTACAGTTAAGATTGATACTGAATTTATTACAATCAACTTATATACTAACTGTTATACTTAAATGAATTCATTTGAACTATCCATCTTCTGAATATATGAGGCTTTTAATTCAATAAATTATTTAGTTCTAACTCATACTACTAGTGTCCATGTTGAAAACCTAAAAGAAGCAGGGGTTGTCAGTACCTGGAATGTTTTTCATAATACCATAAGTTAGTAATATTAGTTATTTCTATTTGTATGAATGTTAAATATTATTAATCTTGTTGCCAAGTATTCTGTACAATTCATATGTTTTGTAAGGAGGACACTTGTTGATACAACAATTAAAAAAAAAAAAAATTTGAAATAAAGTTATGTTTATCAAAAAAAAAAAACCATTTCATTTACCTATCTAAGTGTTTAGTACTTACCTTAATCAAATTTATCTAAGTAGGTAATGTTAAAATTTTATATTAAATGCATTATTTATTAAAATTGTTTGAATTTATCTCGAAAAATAAATTATGTGCACACCTGCTTCTATGAACCTCTTTTGTCTAATGCAGAAGTGAATGGAGTATAGTGCTTACAAAGAAGCCAACTAGTCTATGGTAATATAGAAGATAACTAGTGACTAAGATAGTGTCATTCAAACGCTCGTGAATTGTAGCTGACTAAGGGCGGAATTCACCAATAAAACTAATCGCGTTTTAACGTTTGGCTCGCATAACCGCGTTTAGCCGTAGTCACTAGTGTCACTTGTAAAAATACAACAAAAAAAAAATACAGACAAGTGACACTAGTGACAGCGGCTAAACGCGATTATTCGAACTAAACGTTAAAACGCAATTAGTTTTATTGGTGAATTCCGCCCTTAGTAATTTAGAAGGCAATGTGAGGACAGGTGCCACAGAACAGCACAAAGTGAACATAGTGCAATGTGAAGTGTTACTAACATAGTCCTGGCCTTATTTACTAACGATAAATTGTATTTACTCTATATATGTTAGTCTGTAAGGTATGTATCTATGGGCCAAGATGCCTGATAATAAATGATTTATTATTATTCTCTTTATTCCTTCTTGTAAACACATATAAATTACATTTTTAAATATTTTTTTTAAACAAAATCATACAAAAAAAAAACATTTAAAAATATAAAAAATAGTACCCCACCGGTATCGGGAACAGGGTCCAAGCTACCGGCGGTCAGGGCTCCAGAGAAAGGAACCTCCTAACAATACGAGCCGTGTCCAGGAGTACCGCTTTCTGAATCAAGCCCTTGATCCAGCCGCCTAATGCGAGCCTCCTAAGGTGTTGGTCGAGGCTCTTGGCTATTAAGCCATTGCCCGACACGACTATCGGCGCAATGATCGCTGAGTCCGTTATTATTATTATTATTAATGTAGATTTTTAAAGGCGAATAATGCTATTCAAAAGAAGTCTATTTAATTAGCATCCTACAAATATTTGTTCCGTGCGAGAATTGAACCCGCGACACGCAACGCAGCAGCCAATCGCTCAACCACTGCGCCAACCGTGTCGATTTTTTTATCTTATTAAATTACTAGCTTTCGCCTGCATACATAAAATATAGCCTATGTCACTCAAGAATAAAGCAGCTTTCTATCGGTGAAAATTTTTTCGCGATTAGACCAGCTCTTTCAGAGATTACCTCCTACAAACAAAAAAAAACAAACTTTATCTCTTTATGACATTAGTGTAGATGTTATTACCTTGAGCAGCATGAACTTCCTGAGAGGGTCGTACCACTGCATGAGGAACAGCCCCGCTGGTGTCGCTCCGCATAAGTACTTGTAGCCGTTGTAAGGGTTTCTGGCTACTGCGCAGCGCATGCATCCTGGA
Source organism: Mythimna pallens (assembly GCA_961205895.1). Taxonomy (NCBI): domain Eukaryota; kingdom Metazoa; phylum Arthropoda; class Insecta; order Lepidoptera; family Noctuidae; genus Mythimna; species Mythimna pallens. The sequence goes on along the minus strand of OY540849.1, from coordinate 12,791,405 downwards.
GAACAGGCAGATAAGAAACTTACTTATGTAAACAGTTCAATTCCCGAATGGAGTGTTGAAGCTTTTTCCGAATCGCATTTTTTTTTTCGTTGTGACAACAAATTTATAGTTTTCAGATTTATTCCCATATTTGTGCTATAAGACCTTGCTTTATACGAAATTTCAGGATTCTGGGTCAACGGGAAGTACCTTATGAATTTTGATTCCTTCGAGAGTGTCGAAATCTACCTACGTTTTTTGCCACATAAACCGAAGTATCTTTTTTTTCCGTTAACTTACAAGTTTGATTTTTTTACAGAATCAAGAGTCTGCAGACCTGAGTATATGGTTTTAATTTCAACTCGATACCTTCACGCGTTACTGAGATAAAGGGTCTTGACAGATAGACAGACGGTCGGACGGACAACAAAGTGATCCTATAAGGGTTCCGTATTTTCCTTTAGAGGTACGGAACCCTAAAAACGTGTTGCGCCGACGCCAAGTAATATGGAACAAGAAGATGATGATGATGATGATGACGATGATGGGCGGCAACAGATACTCACCCCTTGTGTATCACAGTTAGGTACATTATTTCTGTGTAGTGTACTCACCCCTAGTGTCAGGTACTCTCGTTGTTAAAGCGAACCTCCTGGGTAGCAACCGTGGAGGCAATACACGGAGCGACCTCCCCCCGCGCGCCGAGCCTATCAGCGCTAGCAGCTCGTGGCGATACAGGGACGGGGTTTTACCTGTTACAAGAAAAAATATACTTATACGAAAAGAAATCTATAATTATATAAGAAGAAACTGACTGACTGACATATCAATGCATAGCCGAAACTACTAGTAGGACTAGGAGCATGAAATTTTGCACAAGGATTCCTTTTATGAAGTAGACGAGCACTAAGGGTGTTTATGCGGACTTCATCACGCATGCGGATTTGCTCCGCATGCAGAAAATTTCAAAATGCAAAAAAAAAAATTGGTTGCCTGTAAAGTCGGTATACGGGCGAAAGTTTTACGTGACAACGACTTTGAGTGGTAAAATAATTTTAATGTGAATATTCATTCGTATAGTAGGACGCGTGCCTTTCACTTTTTATGTCTGTCTCTCTCGCTCTTAGGCGGGCTAACCATGCCCGAGTGGAAGGGACGCGTGCCTCTCACTCGCTCTCATTGTGAGCGCATAACGTGAGCGGAGCGTAACGCAGTTTCTTGAAGTGTCACCCGGCAAACCAATTTATAAGACGTTGTCACGTCAAAAAGCGTATGAAATGGAAAGTTGCGGGGGTTACGTGTGCAGAGCAATCCCGCATGCGTGATGAAATCCGCACGATATTAAAAACACCCTAAGAGGGGATTTCCCAATATTCACCCCCTAAAGGGATGAAACGGGGTTCCAAAGTTTGTATGGAGAAACCTACTTTCACGCGAGCAAAGCCGCTAGCAGATGCTAGTTATATAAACTAGTGCAGCAGGCAAATTTTTCAGTACTTTGATGTACGCAATATAAATGAAGAGGCGAAACGCTTGGTCCGGACCGTAGAGGTTTCAACAACATAGGAGTGGATACTCGCCGAACGTCGGGTTGTCTGACGCACATTCTCTAAAATATATCCTGTAAAATACCGAAAGGCTGCCTACCCTACGCCTATGCTCCAGGCTTTTTAGATTGGACTAACCAAATCTGGGTCACCAATTAGCCTCTTCGCATGTCTTTCCACCGAGTCTAAAGCTCATTTCTACAATCGGACAACCCGACGTACGGCGAGTATCCACTTTTACGTTGTTGAAACCCCTACGGTCCGGACCAAGCATTTCGCCTCGTTTTTTATACCGCATACATCAAAGGACTGGAAAATTTACCTGCTGCGGTCTTCTCGTCCCATTATAATTTAGGTGTCTTCAAGGCTAGAGTGAATAGGATCTTATTGAACTAGTGTGCCTCACCATCAACGATTCCATCACCGCTTACCATCAGGTGGGATCGTAGTCAAGCACTAGATTATATCAATTAAAAAAAATTACATAATAGGTTATTTGATACTCTATTGTGGTTGCCTAAGTGAACGGCGTGACGTGACGTGGGTGCGGTGCGGCGACGAGCGAAGCGAAGCGGTCGCGAATGGTTGGTTTGATATTTTCGCACTTCGCACACGCGGTGCGGTGACTTGTTTTATATAAATGGCGGCTACGCGCGCACGTTAGTCAAAGCCACCGCGTCGCGTTGAATTCGTGTGAATTGCGTCGGATCGTGTACGTAGAACGCCGCTTTAAATAAGTCAGTATTAGTCACCATCAGCACATAGAAGGTACCCCGTTACCTCTTAAAGACCACTTCGGATCCCCATCTGCAACGCCTGTTACGTCACATCTCACATCCCTGAGGAGACTGTACAACGGTCTCCTCTGAGCAGGTTAGTACTTACCGGAGAGCGACATGAGCACATCTTTGATGACATGCATCCATATAGTGCGCCGCGGACACAGCTGGTCCATCGCAGTCTCGTGTAATTCGTTCAGGTTTAGCGTGTAGATGCCTTCTTCCGCGCCTGGGGATTGCACAAATCAACATTACTATTATAAAGAAAACAAGCTTTGTACAATGCGTTCCAAATAAGAATATGATCGATTGCAATGTTGTGACGTCACGTCATACTGTCAAATCGAAGAATTAATATGGTGAGCAAATCAAGATTTTTAAAAAAAATTAATTTATTTACGAACTGTGAACGAAAAAAGTTTAATCAGAATCCAGTTCTTCAATTTTGCTCATCTCTGAGTTCTTTATTTTGTCTAATTTCTTGCGATTTGACAGTATGACGTGACGTCACAACATGGCAATCGATCCTATTCTTATTTGGAACGCATTGTAAAGAATGATGCCATGAATTCTGGGCTCACCTCCCAATATTTATGTGTGATATATCGTTGGAAAGGTTATTTTGAGCTGAATAAAAGTTACTACGGCACCAAGTTCTAAATCTTAGTCCCTTCAAAGCTATTCTTTGTTTAACATGTTAATTTTGTCAATAACCAAGCAATGCTATTTATTAGCAATACTATTTTTTATTATGAAGAAGAATGAACAAAAAACTTCATGGACACTCTTTTCAATCATGTTATGTATTACAAATATCTCGGTTACATGTTTCTTGTCGCTACTATTACGTGAGAATAATGTAAATGAAGTAAAAAAAAAAAAAAAACAAATTATAAATAGAGAAATTAAATAAGTCACTGGCAGCTAAGAGATTACCAGGCTCAACTGACAGCGCCCGTTCACGGACATGACGCGTATATCAGCACCACTCAGCTCAACTATTTCGAAGGGTAACATTTCGGTAACATCCCTACTGTGTACTATAGATGAATATACCCAGAAAAAAAAATTTACCAAGGTAATAAATAACTCACCTATAAGTATATGTTGGTCTCTCGTGTCTGGATGTATCCATGAGGCTGTACAATTGATCCTTAGAGGACATCCGTTGAACACCTGCACAGGAATAACAACCTTATTACAACTAATTTTTGAGTTTGTTATTATTTATTCGCTAGGTAAAGGAAGACTCAGGGCCGAAACTACGACAAGCGGACGCCCACGCGGTCCCATACTGCAGTGCTCCTTGCGGCTCTTGGCGCGCAAACCCGTCGCGGCTTGTGGGCCCCGCGCCCGTGCCGTTACGTAATAAATATTAAGTTCTCCATCGACTACATGCACACCGTTAGGGCTATATTTCACCGGGAAACCATGGCGGCGCGACCAGTTGCACCGCCATGGTGTCCGTAAGCTACCAAACTAAACACCAGAATCACTACACCACACTGAGACAGTATCAAAATGGACCTTAAGTGCACGCGTCCGAGTTGGTCGCGCCACCATATTGGTTGCGCAACCAAACGGACACCAGGTGAGTAACTCTCTATAAAGCTGTATACATTTTGTAGGCAGTTGAACCAGCGACACTGCGCAGGTAATAATCCGGTTTACGCAAGAAGTATCCGCCGCTTGCTTAATGCTGTTTCAGCCCTTAGTAACGTGTCTAATGTAGCTTAGGCCACCACAGGACGAAAGTGCATATGCGTATATGTTTATTACTCCTTTCAGTTCCAACGGCTTACTTACATCCCGGAATTTAATCGTCATGTTTTAATTTCAGGATTTTAGAGGAAGTATTATTAATTCTATGTTACTTATTTCCTGGAACTTTAGGTAAATGCAAATAATAATGTCTTTCTACCATCGAACAATCCGACGTACGGCGAGTGTCCACCCTTACATTTACCATTTACCTTTACGGTCCGGACTAAGCGTTTTTCGCCTTGTCGTTTTTACCGCGTACATCGAGGGACTGGAACAATTTGCCTACTGCGGTTTTCCCGTCCGATTGTAATTTAGGTTTCTTCGAGAAGAGTGAATAGGTCAGTTCCTGATATATGATAATTATATGAAAATATTATTATCAAAGACCGCATAGACCGCATTAGGTCTAGGGTTTGACGCACTAGTTTATTAAAATAGACTAGTAGATTTACGATCAACGATTGCATCACTGCTTACTATCAGGTAGGATCGCAGTCAAACCCTAGACGTAATGCGGTCTTTGATAATAATATTCAATTTTTTTTTTTTTCATTTTAGAGTGGATAAAATACGTTTCCGTCACACTTTATTGTACCGATTGCTTGTGGAAAGAAAAGCAGAACATACCAAATATTATTTTCGCTTTGACTTCGTCTGTTTGGAACAGTCACTTTCAAGTTGATGACGTTTGATTTGTTAGGAGTACGTACCTTAGAGAAGCACGCCCCCATATGCACTTTGGGCGTGGGCGGCAGGCCGTTGGGGGCGGCGCGCGGGGGCGTGTGGCGCCGCCCGCGCGCGCGCCGGGGCGGCACCGGCGGCGTGCCCGGGGGCTCCGGCGCGGGGAGCGGGGCTGCGGGCAATTTCACGCATTTATATATTTAAACTTATTTCATCATCACCATTTTAGCCGAAAGACATCTATTGAACATAGGCTTCCCCCAAGTGTCACAAAAACAAACGATCTGGACAGTCGCGGGAATCCGATGGATTTCTTGCATCCATCGGATTCCCGAAACCCTCACCAGGTCATCGGTCCACACTATATGAGATCGCATCAACGCTGTGTTTTCCGGTACGCCGTAGTCATTCCAGAACCCTTCGGCCCCGACAAGCATCTTTTCTGCGGGCAATGTGCCTTGCCCACTACCAATTAAATTTGGCGATTCTTCGGACTGTCATTAACCTTGATTCTCCTTTAGTTCTCCCTCAGTTAATTATATAAATATTACCCTCACTGCGGTCGGGATTAAAAGTTAGCAGCCATTGTTTCATTCGGAATTCGCCGCCAGCAAATTAAAGACACTGCTTTACCCCCTAACTTATTGTACTATTCTACTTTCACGTGTGCAAACCCGCTATCAGAAGTTAATAAAAAAATAAACTCACCCTTATTATCAACTTTGGCCTTATCCCTCTGGCTGTCAGACAGACTTCGTTGCCTCTGCGTAGTTTTAATCTCTTCATCAACCACCTCAGCCTTCGCGTCCCTTCCATTCTCATCCACCATTTTGAAAATCTCATCAACAGATGACGTTTTTCTTTTGACCTCAAGTTCACATTGACAAAACTGATTTAAATCTATTCCAGCAGTGACAGAATCAGAATGATGTCTGTTATGTTTTTTTCTGTGTTCGAACACCTTATCCTCCATATTCATACTCATATCGATTTTCCTACATAAGTCATCATCTGTACCGCCATTTTGTAATTTGTCGTCCTCAGAAATTCTTAACCTATTGGCGATTTGTAAAGCTCTAAAATTTGAAACGGATATTTTTTGCTTTTTACAATGTTCGCAGATTACTATTCCTGAATCCGTGTTTTGGTTCGAACAGTTTCTGTAGTAACTTAAGATATCCCCGTTTGAGTTGCAGACGTCACAAGAACATTTTGCTACGGACCTCTGTAGGTCGCTTAAAGTGTTGTTGTCTCTGGGCTCAGGCTTTGGGCATAGACCACATTCGCAGTTTGCGTTCCTCTGTAAATCTAAATGGTCGTTTTCTTGTTGATCCACATACATAATATCTTCGCCTATTTTCCTGCATAGAGGGTCGTCTATGGACACTCTTGAAGCACCTATTGGACTTTGGAAAGTCGACGTTAAATTTTGATAGATATTCGCGGTAGAATTATTCAAAAAGTTTTGTTTTAACTGTATACATTGAGATAGGTGTTGGTCGTGCATTGATAACGCGGTGTTGCCACCCTGCGCCATGTTCGCGGTTTCCGCTGTTAACGGTAGTGTTGCCCTGTAATAAAAATGAAAAATTACTATTCTGGTAAAATATGTTTGGTAGTTTTAGTAGCTTTTTTGGGGAGTATCGCAGTGCTGTTAGGTTTTTTTGGAAGCGATTTCGAGTGCTGTTAGACACAAATGTGGGAGGGGCTTAATGTTAAAGTGTCATGTAGACAAGCTTTATTTTTATTCGTGTTAAAATAACAAGTGGTGCTGGTGGGATATAAAACCGTTTTTAATTTAAAAAATACAGTATGAATCGGACATTGGTTTACGGGTTTTTTTCCATACTTTTATTTATGTTTATTTTACACATAATGTTTAAGCTGCAAAGCTTCTTTTTACCATGCTTCATGCTACAACTACGCACCAACATTGGCTAAATGCTTCTGCAAATATTTTTGCATTTAATTTTGACTGCTCATCATTACAGACTTTTTATGTGAAACCCGTGTTATAAGAGTTTTTATAATGAAACTAGTGTCCTGCCCCAGTATTTGAATTTATCGTGTTCATACAGACAGACAGCAACTTCCAATGCTGTATGATTTTTCTACATTCATATTATATGTTCGATTTTCTACATGGCTAAAATACGAGATTTTCAAATTAATAAATTTTTTATTAATATAACAGGGGGTAACTTTATACTTTCGGCGCCAAGAACGTGGCTACAATAATTCGTTCGTATGGCCTCAACTCTCTCTTTCACTATGTTGACTTGTGTTCATGCCCAGGATCTGACTAGCGAGTTCAAACTCCCACTATACAGATTTTTCAATTATTGTACGACTCATATATTATGTTGGTAGCAAAAGACTTTCTCAGTGTAAAAATATTGATGTTTGCCATAATTATACCTCGGATAATGATAACTTGGCTTTAGAAAAAAATACACTTAGGGTCGCCGCACACGGGCCACCGGCCACAACCACAAAACGCCGCCACCGGCATATTTTCTGTAGGTTTCATACATTTTGTATGGATTCGCCGCACATGGTTGAAGCCGGTGGAAACCACAAGCTACAAATCGCCGCTGCTCGTTTCTTATGGCCCGCACTGGCCACTGTACGCCGATACAAAACGCCGTCATACGCCACTCGCGCATATAAAACTTTTTCGTCAAAGTCCATTACGATACTGCGCATACGGGTTAAGAAAAGTAGCAACCACCGGCCACAAGTAGCTGTCGCGCGCTTCAGCTTCCTTTGTGGCCGCCTCTAGTTTCTGGTGGCGGCGTTTGTGGCTGTGGCATGTGTCCAATGTGCAGCGACATTTATTTGTTTTTAACTCAAGAAATCAAGCGTTACGTGTAAATTTTTATTAATTTTGAATAAATGAGGGTTAAGTGTTGAACTACGTCTGTAATTGAATGGCACTTTCTTATACTTCTTTCCTTTTCTATCACTTAGAACCGTCACTTACTATCTACCTAAATGAATTTGGATGTGATTTATTTGTGATGTGATAAAACGATTTTTTCATAAAATATACAGAAATTATAATCTAATAAAGATTTATTATGACATATTACTTTTCCTTCATAGTGTGTATCTGTGTTAAATAAACGTGTACTTCTTTCTCTTCTTTATTAGTGCGAAAAAGAGCGTATTGCCGACCGCCTTGTCGATTCCGCTGCAATCGCACTTCCGCTGCCTTTCTCGAACTAGTAAATGACGACTATAGCATAGTCGGCCTTATAATGTTCCCACTGCTGGGACTCAAGCCTCCTCTCTAGGAGAGGGAATGGGTCGTAACCCACCACGCGGGCCCAGTGCAGGTTGGTGGATGTCACAGGTCTTCGAATTTTTGGTTCTAGGACATGTCGGTTTCCTTTTCCGGTACCGTTTTCAGAGCAGTGGTGATGAAATAAATTACACAAAGTAATGCGCCTGGCTGGGTTCGAACCCGCGACCTACAACTCGTAAGTCGGAGCCGTTACCACTCGGCCTCCACTGCTCAAAAGACGATTGTAAGTGACAGAAAAGGAGACAAGTATGGGAAAGTGGCATTCGGTCACAAAGCTCAACTGTTATTTATTCTCTTTTAAACATAAAAAGTCTGTAAAACTCCCATAATATTGTAGCAATATTTTTTATAAACAAATTTAAACTATTTTACACATTAATCCAAACTAAATCTAAATACAGGCTGTTCGGAATATTTATACATTTAATATCAATGCCGATGAACAATCCAAAATGCAAATGAAATTGGTTAATCACAACCCAATAGTTTTTGGTTTTTTTTTTAATAATTTTGTGTCACTAACAATATTAAGATCCGATCAGACTGAGGCGAAATTTACGCGGTATGCGGGACAAAATGCGCTCACGTAGATTATGTCAAGTAAGGCCTACTTTTCACGGACGCGTAGCTTTATGCCTGTGTGAAGCTTACATACAAAACTATGAACCTGTCGATGAAGCGATAACATCGTACCGTCTTGCCGCGTCTATGACTTCTGCGGAGACTTCCACACTGGTGGGAGTAGTCCCACCAGTTTGGACATCTATTAAATATATTGTTAAAAATAATCCTGTTAAAATTTGGGTGATTAAACATCATCTTCCTGCCCTTGTCCCGTGTTATTTAGGGTCGGCGCAACATGTTTTTTTCTTCCATTCTGCCCTGCCACTCGTCATGCTATCACTAACTTCCTTTTCTTTCATATCACTCTTCACACAATCCATCCATCTTTTCTTTGGGTGGTTGAACATAAAAGTAGTAATGATCCAAAATTTTATCAAGCTGAAATATTTGAGGGGGAAGATAGATCAATTAATGATAAATATTTTTTAAACTAGGATAATTAATGACGAGTGACAGGACAGAATGGAAGAAAAAAACGTGTTGCGCAGACACCAAATAACACGGGACAAGGGCAGGAAGATGATGATTTTTTTAAATAGAGTGAGTTTTTCGAATATTCATTTAAGTTCAATTTGAAAAATATCGTATCGGACCATAAAAAATATTAGTATTTTTTACAATTGCAATTAAAGTAATGAATAAGTACTACTACGGAATTGCTCCCGGGTGCTAATTAGTGAAACAATCGAGGAGCGCAGTCGCGAACCTATTTCGCATAGGATTCGCCTTAGTTTGACCAGAGTTTTACACGGCTCAACCATATCAAATGTAGAGGGTGAATTTTTAAGTGGCCGTGGATAACTTTCTTTAATTTTCACCCACACACTCCAGCACTAGCATAAAAGTAAATTTAAAATATTCATAACCGTCCGAAATCACGACCAATGCGTTTTCTACGATGAACCGTGTAATCAGTCCCCAAAATTTAGTGTTATTCCGAACAGCGTACAAAGCTCTAACAAAAAACACATATTACATAGTAATGATTACATGTTGCTTATTACATGCAAACACAAGACCTGTCCGTTTACCTGAGCATTAACTCTTCATCGATATATTGCAAGAGGCTCCTAAAACAAGACAGATTACTTACACATTATACTCACTTGAGACGTTGTTTTACTTAGGGTACTAGAAAATCGTCGATGTTAGTTTCTTAACCTTTTTTTAACCACCTGCTCCGCCAAGGTCGCACATCCACGACCAAATAGACCATCTCGTCAGATCTTCCTATGGGGATTGAAGAGCTAAACGAGATGGAGTACCCAGTCGCAAAAACACGACCCTGGCGAAAAGGACACGAAAATACTCGACGGATCAATACGACGCAGGCGATTAAAAGGTTGGTTGATATTTCTCAACCTTTTTTTGGTTGAAACTTTTCAATGAGACAGGGGTTTAGACGGAAATCCACGTTTTCTTTTATCCAATTTTCAAGACGTTTGGAGGAGTCATCAATTAATTTCTTCCCTCTTCTCCCGTTCTAATAACATCTAGGGAGTGTCAGAATACTACTATTTACTAATACCCACCCGTGTTAGAAAAAATGAAATAGGATTTATTTGGCACAAGGCACAAAAAAATTAGAACAACATTATTTTTAGTATATACGAAACCTGAAAAGTTTGTTCAGAATCAGTCATCATCATCATTATCATCATCATTTCAGCCGAAAGACGAGAACGCTACCGGAGTCAAGGGTAGACGGGCTGCCGGGCACTAGGGACCATTTTTTGGTTGTGCTTATCATTGGGGGGATTTTGCCATAATCGCCACGCTTGGCATGCGGGTTGGCGATCGCAGTTTGGTTGTTGCAATTCACAGAGAATGCTGCTGCCCATTCTCTGGTATGTCCCTTAGTCGCCTCTTACAACACCCACGGGAAGAAATGGGATGGTGTTATTCTTTACGTCCGGACACCATACTGAACAGAATCAGTAACTGAATCGATTCCAATAATTTTTACACCATGTCATATTTTTTTCTTAAAATATTTTAAAAAGGTCACAAGTTGGATACCATACACTAAGTACAACAAAGGTCACGGCAGGTTATAGAGTACATTAGACACTAGCGCACAGCTGGATGCGGGAGTAAAACAATCCCTCAGTCACCTGGGTGGTCCGGTGACCATGTATTTGTGCGGCCAACCAAGTAACATAACAAGCTTATAACTTTGTGATTTTTCATGATACAGTTATGAAATATTTGTACATAGATTCTTTACATAAAAATACTAGACACGTGTTTCGGGTTTCGCATATACTAAAACTAATGTTGTAGAGTTGTGGTGAGACTTTCAAACTATCTCGCGATCCTGGAGAAGGGTTTCGTTTCTAACATGGATTTCCGACTACTTCTTAGATGATATTGGCGCATTTTTTTGTAGTGGTAACATATACTACATCTAGTTTTGTTTCTGACGTATTTAAACGTCATTTTGGGCGTAAATTGGCTATATTTCGAATATGATGACTCGGTTATAGGGTCTAAAGTTTTATAACATCATTCTTAAATATAATGTTTTTTAATCAAATATTTGAAATGATAAGAATTTGTTATCTAACTTAAAACCTTATTTAACACACTTTAAATTTAAAACACACTGAAGGCAACAACAGAGCGCCATAGATAGCGAATAAAAACTTCTTACCTCTTCAAGATATCATAGACAATGATAGCCTATCCCATAGAGAAACCATAAAGCCAAACAGAAAACCAACGCCCAAATCATGCGCATAATCAAAAGTGTAACTATTCTATCATTTTGTGCATTCACACAACACTCAAAGAGAAATCATTAAAAAAAAAAATAACAATTCAAAAACAAAAAAAAAAACTGAAAAAGTCCTCCACCAAAATATTATTAGCACACGGAAAATCCTATCAGTTAGAGATCAGAAAGGAAACAAAATTTAAAAAAAAAGTCTTTTGCTCAAATTTCTTTTGGTCAAAACAAGTACCTTAAACTCATTCTCAATATATCATCCCCCGTGATCACCCGACACCACTTGCTATAACATATAACATAATATAATAAACGTATATAAAAAAAAACACAAAAAAGCGAGAAAAGTAACAAAAAAAGTCTAAACATTAGTAAAAATTGTCGTTGTACTTACTTTTCACTAGAAGGCATGGTGTCTACGGAGTGATCTTGTAATGGATTGTGTTTCGGACAACTCATTAGTGAAGCGACGGTCCAATCTTCACTAGACTGTCTGTGGTAGGCTGGAATAGACAATAAAATAAGGACTTTTTAGCTGGATTTCTTCGAGTGAAGTTCAGTGGCCGTTTTAATTATTCGCAAATTGATTCCTAGTGGATATTGTGATTTAAAATTGGTTTAGTTTTGTATCTCAAGTTTCTGTGCAACTGGACAATATTTGGAATCATTGAAACAGGCGCGATCCCGGTAAAATGGAGCTGAGAATTTTATTGTTGTGTTGATGAACTCAGAGAAGTTTGCCGAGAAGGTTGTCTTGAAACATTTTCTGCGAAATACTATAAAAACATAATTCTTTATAGGAAACAAAAAAAAAATACTATTCATACGAAGACATTCAAGTAGAATCATGTTGCCCAGTAACTGAGTTGTGAAGGTCGGATAGGCAGTCGCTCCATGTGAAACACAGGCATTCAACGGCATCCGGTTAGGTAGGAAGCCGACACCAAGCTAGTTGGGAGAAAAAGCTAGAGAGATGATAAAGTATAATGAATGAACAAAATAATAACTCGAGTATCCACAATATACATTGTTGAAACCTCCACGGTCCGGACTAAGCGTTTCGCCTCGACATTTATACCGCGTACACTTTTGAGGTACGCGGTATGATATACGGATGGTATACGAACAATTGCCGTACTGGAACAATTTGCTTACTGCGGCCTTCCCTTTCGATTATAATTTGGATGTCTTCAAGGTTAGAGTGAATAGGCTCTTAATAAATTAGTTTGCTTCACCATCAAAGATTGCATCACTGCTTACCATCATGTGGGATCGCAGTCAAGCACTAGTTTATATCATTTAAAAAGAAACTCACCATTTCTTTTAATAGTATCCCCATCACAACTCCTATTGACTTCCACTCCAAAATTAATGACCTTCGGCATCGATCTCACGCTCAAATCGTCATCAGCGTCTAAATCAACGATTGGCGAGTCATCGTACACTCCGGACCTCCTATTGGTCGGTTCCCTGCCTTCGCCCGTCATGAGTCGCACGCGATTGGCTGTTGAGATGACGTCTTCGTCTAAGAGGGAAGTTGGGCGATTGCTATTGGTCGGCACGACGTGGTCGGTGAGCAGGGAGCGCGGGCGCACGTGGTTGTTGGAGTGGCGCGAGCTCTGGGCTTGTTCTGCGAGCACTCTGCGGCCGCCGCGCCCCGTGTGCTTCGACGCTATGCGCTGCGGGACGTTGGACACTGCCTGTGGACAAACATCTTATTGTTAGTCTAATCTCGCAGGCTTTCATGTCTTATACAAGGCCTCCTGTTAACAGACGCGTGTTCGTCATCATACGCTTGGTTTACGCCTGCGTGAAGCGTACATGCCTACTGTTAACGGACGCATAGCTTCACAGACGCGTGTTCGTCAATATACGCTTGGTGTACGCCTGTGTGAAGCGTACATGCCTACTGTCCACAGACGCGTATTCGTCAATATACGCTTGGTTTACGCCAGCGTGAAGCGTACATACCTACTGTCCATGGACGCGTAACTTCATTTTATTAACCCGGCACGACGCTGCCGCTTCGACGATAGTTTTGCAACTGGAGGAAGACGGGTAAAAAATCTGACACTCCCTCTCACTTCCCGAAAAAAAAAACTGTAATAAACAGCTATACGTACGGTATCCTCATCTGGCTCATTGTTGCAGTGGCTGGGCGGGTTGGAGTACTTGTGCAGCAGTTCTATCGCGAGACGCTTGCTCATATCTTGTTGGAAGAACGCGTGCTGGAACAGAAGTTATTGTATCAAGTTAAGGCCGAGGGATTATTTGAAAGAGTTACCATGGGCGCGGTACGCAAATGGGGAACTGACACCGGTGGGTTTTAGTCAGTAAAAATCTGACACTCTCTCTCGCTTCATCCAGAGCGGGAGAAGTGGTTTTAAGTGCATACTTCTAATAAAGCTCTGCAGGGCTAAAATATCAGAACTCAAATTCTATTTTCTGATAACAATACTGTTACGCCGTGGAACACTAATAAGTCATATTTCAATAATTAAAACGCATTGCTGTGTGAAAGGTCTAGAATCGAAGTCAGTCAACCTAGCTCTATACTCCATTCGCCTTAAGATTAGACATTTATACAAACCTCTTTTACTATCCGTTCAACCGATTTTGACTTCTATTCCGAAGGCATAAGGATGGCATGAATAGCAAAAAAGTGATTACAATACCAATTGTTTACTGCAGCCACCATTCATCATGACATCAACGCAATAAAAGTCAAACGATTCCCTTTCAACATTTCAGTCCCTGGCGCCACTTTCAAACATGCTGTAATATACTAATTTCTCACTATATCCATATCAATAATCTGATCTCCGATTTTGTAGTATAGTAAACCTCGTTTATCCCAAAAACCTTTGAAAATCTGTTAAGGTGTCACTGTTATTTATGTCCTGGAAGCTCACCTGTAGCAGCTTGTCAGCCGTGGGCCTCTTCTTGGGGTTCTTGGTGAGAGCCAGCTTGAGGAAGGCGTGGAAGACGGCGGACCAGCGCTCGCGCTCCTTGAGCGCGGGCGGCTTGAAGCCAGACTTGGACATCAGGAACAGCACGCGCATCGGGTGCAGCTCGAACATGGGCGGCTGCAGCTCTGCTAGCTCTGGAACATGATGAAACATGGCTTTATTATCAACTATTTGGTTGACATCAATCTACAAAGCCTGGAGCACAAGTGTAGGGTAGCCAGTATTTCGGTATTTTACAGGATGCATTTTGGAAAGTGTGTGCAGGAATTACAGGACTTGATTCTGCCATCATCTTTGTATGGTAAGTGTCCACCCTTACGTCGGTTATACCGCGTACATCGAAGGATTAGAACAATTTGCCAGCTGTGGTCTTCTCGTTCGATTATAATTTAGGTGTCTTCAAGGTTAGAGTGAATAGGCTCTTAATAAACTAGTGTGCTTCACCATCAACGATTGCGTCACTGCTTACCATTAGGTGGGATCGCAGTCAAGCACTGGTTTATATCATTTAAGAAAAACTAGCTGTCGACCGCGTGGGTGTAGAAAACTGACACAAAGGAACATACTCTCGGGATAAAAAGTATCATGTGTGCCATTCTAGAACATGGTCTATCAATTTTTATCGAAATCCGTTCAGCCGTTTGAGCGAGAAGAAGTTACAAACATACACACTCACACTCAAAAACTTTCGCCTTTAATCTAATATATAAAATTCTCGTGTCACAGTTTTCGTTGCCATACTCCTCCGAAACGGCTTGACCGATTTTGATGAAATTTTTTGTGCTTATCCGGTATCTATGAGAATCGGCCAACATCTATTTTTCATCCCCCTAAATGTTAGGGGTAGTCCACCCCTAAAATTTTTTTTTATTTTTTAGACAAAAAATTATTTATATGGCAAAACAACGTTTGCCGGGTCAGCTAGTATAATATAATATTCCACAACTATCACACGACGCCGTTTAGTCCCAAGCTAAGCAGAGCTACTAGACCGCTTACCTCCAAACTAACACGTCGGGGTCACCAGATTGGAGGTAAGCGGAACAGAGTGTAAAGTGTAAAGGGAGAATCCTTCGACCAGACGGGTGTCATGTCTGGTAGGCAACTGCCCTATAGATGATTTCGGGCTGTTCTATATGTTCCAATCGCGCGGAGAACTTTAATTACGCGATGCAGGATTAGTACTTATGTTACGCCATAGATATCGCTAAGTACAAGTTTTAGTCAGTAAATATGTGACACTCCCTCCCTCTCTCCACTGAGAGTGGGAGAAGTCGTTTCGAAGATAGACCAACGAAAACAAAATGTGTATCGAAACTTACCAATAGCAGTAATACCGCACGCCCAAATATCACAGAGCTGATTGTAACCACCTTTGCGTTCTACTGCCGCCACCTGGAATAGAAAGAATACAGAAATCAGGAAAGTTAATTTCAAACAGACCAATTCCAGGCACATTTGTATTGTCAAAATTGCACGTTCCAAAGCGTAGATCTCTACGGAGAAGAACGTGCAAGAAACTCCATGGACACTCTTTTAAATTCGTTGCATTCTGTAATTCCGTGATGTACTCGAATATTTCACAAAATTTGTTCCAGGAAATACGTGTTTGGGTGAGAAAAATTGTCATTAAGAATCTCGATTAAATGTGCAAGGCTTCTATTGATGTACTTTTTTATATTTTTAATAAACAAGAACATAACGGCGAGCCAAAATTCACGTAAAATAGAAAATCTTGAGGTCTCTACTGGATTAGTTTTACACAAATTTATGTTTTGATTTCTATAGAAGCCTAGATATAATATCCACAATATATCTGAGTATCCAAAATATCTGGAGAAAGATGTGTAATAACATCATAATCACCGAAGAGCGATTGTATGAAAATATACCTTAGATTAGCCGCTCTTAAGCCCATAAGATAGCCTTTAAAAGGATTAATGATATGATATGATGATAATTTTACATGCGGAGTTGTGTCAATTATTTGTTCCGAATAATTACAATCACTCTAGAAGGAATAAATTATTTAATGTCATATTTGTCGCACTGTAGCCCGATCCACCTCCGCTGGCTGGATCGAATTGCCAAATTTTGTTTTTTTTAAATAGTTTTGAGAGTCCAGAGAAGGTTTAAACGGTGAGAAAAGATGGAAAAATTCACGAGAAAAAAAAAACGAATACAACGCCATCTTTAATTAAAATTTCATTTTAAAATGTATCATGTTCTGGTAATGCCAGTAGATGGCGTTATCTTTTGACAGTTCAGCTAAAAGCAACAAATAACGTTCATTTTGTGTTAGTATGGCAGTACGAAGTTCGCCGGGTCAGCTAGTTAATAAATAAACATCAAACCTCATGCTCTATTTCCCACTTTAATCCCAGTATATCTAGTGCCTTGTATAGTAAAATATTTACCTCAGGAGCCATCCAGTACGGCGTGCCAATGAAAGACTTCCTCTTGTTGATGGTGGCTGTGATCTGCGCGGATACTCCAAAGTCTGCCAGCTTCACATCGCCGCATTCAGTTAGCAGGATATTTGCGCCTTTTATGTCACTGAAACATTTTACGAAGATATTATCTGAGTATTTCAATCGGCGAGCAATGGGTAGCTCGCCGTCCGGTAACCGATCCGACCGAACCCGAGTAGTGTTCCACGCGCGCCTCAAAGAGATTTCAGCAAACCGTAGGGGCTCAGCAGGGTCGAAGCCTACAGGGGCTATGGGTTGTGCGAAAGTGTACCCGGGCCCTAGAAGGAAGGCAAAGAAGGAACAGTTTTAGTCATAGAGTGGACTAATTAGAAGTGGGCGAAGGCACACTAACGAGGCTTTTTTCTTTCATAAATTCGAGAACGAGACAGCAACTGTCGCAACCCAGTGCTCGACCACATTGTCGCTTACCATCAAATGAAATAGTGGTCAAACGCGAGCCTATCAATAAAAAAAAAACTTTCGTTTTTAAAGAGCTCTCGCTTGTGCGAGTCCCCTTTGGGTGCGAGGCCGTGAGCGAGGGCCTGCTTCGCCTACGCCACTGGCGGTCCCGGTCCAAAGAACCCCACGACCCTAGTAATTACCCCCGTATCGAGGCGGAGCTCATTCCTGTCGTTCGTCTGGTTAAATGACTCACCGATGCATCTTGCCCATCATGTGTAAGTAAGACAGGCCGGTCAGCGTCTCCCGGCACATATAGGCGATCTGCAACTCTGTTAGCGGCCCTGTGACGTGGTAGATGTCCTGAAATGAGAAGAAAACAATACTTCAATATTTAAAAAAAATATAACCGTCACCCCACACTAGGAACTGCTCCTGAATCGTGGGTGTCTTCACAAACATGTAAACACACATACACAAAATGCCCTTGGACCTGCAACAACTATATGTATGCCATAAAATATTTGTGCCGAGCGGGAACCGAACCCGCGACACACAATCATAACATAGCATAATCAGCTTCTCAATGTTCCCACTGCCGATGCTGGGACTCAGGCCTCCTCTCTAGGAGAGGGAATGAGCCGCAATCCACCACGCGGGCCCAGTGCGGGTTGGTGAATGTCACATGTCTTCGAATTTTTAGTTCTAGGACATGCCGGTTTCCTCACAATGTTTTCCTTCACCGTTATGAGAGCAATGGTGATGAAATAAGTTACAAGCAATCACTTTTTTTTTAAATCCCCATGTATGTCATTCGCCCTGAGGTGGTTATCTGTAAGACTCTTACTGAACAAAAACCACCCCGGTGCACCCTCGTACACTTGAGTTAGGAATCACTCAACCCTGCCGTATGAAAACGAACGAAAGGAAGACCTCCCACGAGGTGAACCGATGATCTAGTGAAGGATATCCTTATTGGACGGCGAGCTAGCTACCCATTGCAATCGTCCGCCAGCGCCAGGTGCGACTACGGTGGCCGAAAATCGCCTTGCGGCTCCTGTCACCCGGAACGTCTCCTTCGACGGCAGCTAGGGCATGAGAATGTCCATTCCTTCACAGTTGTGGCCATTTCCTTCGCTCGCATTACTGCTTCGTAGAAGGAGGCAAACACTTCCCATCTCCTCTCGCTCTGAACCAGAGCCAGACGCAAGAGATCTTTGGGGGTATGCGGAACAGAAAGTAAAGCCCCACATACCTCCATTGAAAAGGGAGGATCCTCCAACCAGACGGGTGTTATGTCTGGTGGGCTACTGCCCGATAGATGATTTCGGGCTGTTCTATATGTTCCAATCGCGCGGAGAACTTTGATTGCGCGATGCAGGATTAGTTCGTATGTGACGCCATAGATGTCGCTTCAGATCTGACTAAACCCACCAGTGTTCCTTCAGAGCTGTGGTGACTTTCAAACAAATCCTCAGAACACATCAACCCTTACCATCAGATGCCATAGTGATCAATCAATGATATTAGAATTCAAAAACAATGTTTAAATACCTTCATTTATTTAAAAACGGAGGGTAGCAAGAGAAAATTTAAGAAAAACAAGTCGTGACTCCGTGCCATTAGTGGGTCACGATTCCCAGCAATCAGAAGTCGATTTAGGTCACAGAAATACGTGGTCACAAAACTGGCGATAAATAAAGTTTGCGCCATTATAATGATATAATATTGAGCGAGACTTTTTCCAATGCTTCTACAATATCCAGTTTGAAAAGAAACCAGAAAAAAAAACTTTTCAATACACTTAGGTACTCGAAAACCCGCTCTTATTTTTATCTTAAAATATTTTTTTTTTCCTATAATGCAAATTAAGAAAAAAATATTAAATAAATGATATTATTATTAATTAAATATCACGGAACAGTATGTGTTTCCAACCGACATACTATAAAAGTAATAAATTACCGATCTAATGAGCAATCGCTGTAGGGTTTTTCACAACAGGATTTTTCGTACTAACGTTTTGTACATCGCGCCAATAAAGCATCGATGGAATAAAACATCGCACAACTGAATTATCGACACACTGTGTTCGATATAATAAAAATCGAATCATCGAGTTTAGAAATCAAATAGGGAACCCGATTTTTAAATGATTAAAAAAATAGTACATTTTGATACAAGGGAAGAAAGTTTGTCATTGTGACCGAGACGGCATTCACCCGAGCCATGGCAAGGGTGTTATGGAGCCGAGGGCTGGCGTGACAAATTTCCACGTGTATCTAACGACGTTTTTCAATACTTAAAGTTTACGAAATACGAATAAATCATCGGGTTAACTTAAACTTAGTAGTAGCCACAAGGTGGACTGATGACCTAGTGAGAGTCGGGGAATGCGATGGATATGAGACGCACAGGACCGTTCGTTGTGGCGACACTTGGGGAGGCCTATGTCCAGCAGTGGACATCTTTCGGCTGAAATGATGATGAATGAAGGACGGGATATGGCTGCTTGATTAAAAAATTACCCCCTTACCTGCAAACTCCCCCCACCGCAATACTCCATGGAGATCCAAAGCTTATCCCGTCTAAGATACGAGCCATAGTAGGCGACGATGTTCGGATGTCTGCAGTCTTTCATCATGAGGATCTCCTGCTGGATGATGGCGAAGTCATCGCCAGGCTCCAGCTTGATCACCTTGATGGCAGCAAGGTCGCCATTGCCGTTGAGTCTTTTCGCCTGAAAAGAAGGAGATTCGTGGTTAGAAGATGGGTGAAGAAGTAAACTTATCTATACCTAAATACTATAAGTAGCTGTAGTAGTACTAGTCGTCGTACTAGTCTTAGTTTTTGCAAATGTTTATCCACGTCATGAGGTGTACAATAAAAAAAAAATACAAATGAATGAATAAGCTGTTCGTTAGTCTCGCTAAAACTCAAAAACGGCTTAGTCTTGACTGGCCTGTTGATCTAGTGGTTAGTGGCCCTCTATGCCGAATGTCATGGTTTCGATTCCCACCCAGGACCAATGTTTGTGTAATGGGCACGATCATTTGTTCTGTGTCTGGGTGTAATTTATCTACAATATGTATGTATTTAGAAATATATAAGTATGTTTATCAGTTGTCTAGTATTCATAACACAAGCTCTGCTTAGCTTAGGACTAGACGCCGTTGTGTGATAGTTGTGGAATATTATTATTAATATTAGAGTCCAGTTTGTAAAAAAATCACAAAAAATAACTTGAATTATTTCTTAAACAATAATTGGTGTATCGTAGACATCAGCTTACAACCCAAGCAGTGTGATTTCTAAACTAATAAAACCCCTCATAGGCTCTCAACATTTTTCTCACGAAGCCACGACACACCCTCATTTCTCATCCGCCATATCGATCATTTGAGACGTGTACTAACTCGAATAAATTCACGATCAAGTTGAAAGTTCTCCCCTTTTCACATAATCATAAAAAGTTCAACGATTCATTGATTTAAACGTCCAGCCGGGAGACTGGCGGAAGCGAGGACTTGCTAACTTAGGGATGGCAAATAAGCTTTGACAATAGAGCCGTTTTGCAAACTATTTAAGGTTCCGTACCTCAAAACGAAAAAACATAACCCTTATAAGATCACTTTGTTGTCCGTCTGTCTGTCTGTCTGTCTGTCAAGACCCTTTATCTCGGGAATGCGTGGAGTTATCAAGTTGAAATTAAAACCATATATTCATCATGTCTGCGGTCCCTTGAAGCTGTGAAAAAATCAAACTACTGAGTTAACAAAAAAAACATACGGTCGCAAAAAACGTGTATTTTTCGACACTCTCTAGGAAATCAAAATTCATAGGGTACTTCCCGTTGACCTTTTTTTTGGGTGGGAAAATCATCTAATGACCTCCCGCGCTCTTGGGCGGAGTGGGTGTCAGAGTTTCAGGGCCCCGGGGATCTCTTTCGCATCACTCATGGCCCCAGTAGGCTTAGAATCCTGAAATTTGGCATGAAGCAAGGTTTCATAGCACAAGTTTAAGGAAAAAACTTCGTAACTCAATTCAGGAATTGAACTGTTTTCATAAGTAAGTTAATTTAAATGTTAATATTAGACTAGTGTTTCGGTTTTCGCATTGTATACTAAAACTAATGTTGTATTTAACTAAAGTTCGTGAAAGTAATTAGTAATATTGAGTTGATAATATAAAGTCCCGGAATCATAAACCTAACGATTAAATCCCATGATTTCACATAGATATATTACACATCATCATTTTTTTTTTCTTGTGTATGTCGGTTTCCTCACGATGTTTTCCTTCACAGTTTTAATAGCAGTGGTGATGAAATAAATGACATAAAGTAATAGCATTAATGATATTGGTATAACTAGCCTTTTAATGTTTCCACTGCTGGGACTCAGGCCTCCTCTCTAGAAGAAGGAATGTGCCGTAATCCACCACACGGGCCCAGTGCGGATTGGAGGATGTCAATTATACACCAAAATAGTAACAGTTTTACAGAAACTTAAATCTATGGGTACAATGGCGGTCTTATCGCTGTCAGCTATATCTACTAAACAACCTTAGAATGGACTATAAGAACTTAAACTAAAAAAGGGGCTATTATTATTATGTTGATAAATCTGCAAAACAATGTTTTTTTTTTGAGGTCCGAAAACATTTAATGTTTCTCACGCTCTGAGGTGGAGCAAGACTTTTACTAATAAAAAACCCACCTTTCAGTTGCTCTTTACATTCTAGAACCACGATTTCCCTTTAAAATTATTAATTACCCCGTACCGTGAAAATGGTGGACGATGACAACTAGAGATAACCAAATTGTACGTAGTATCGAGTTTTCATCGCCTGTTATTTTTTCGTTCCATTTTCCTCAATTTTCTTCATTTCCACCTAACGATATAAAGTTCAATGAAACATTGATTCAAATGGGCAGGCGGGCCGGACGGACGGACGGACTGACGGAAGCAGTAAGCGTTATTAGGGATGGCGCAATTCCGTTTTAAAATTGTTTTTGATATTCGCTCAATTTCGACTAGAACTCGGATAAAATTGATGTAAATGTTGGATTCTCCCTAGTACAAGGTAGGGTAGGAACTTGAAGATTATTATAGACATTAATTGATTTATCAAGGCGTAACACGGACAATTTATATCGAAACATTAGGAGACCCATTGCTGGGAAGTTTTTGTATATTATAGGTAGACAGAATGATAGCATAGCATAGCATAGTCGGCCTTATAAACATTATCCCACTGTTGGGACTCAGGCCTCCTCTCTATGAGAGGAAATGATACAGAAGAATTTAATATACATAAAGTTATATAATCTTTACATATTTATAATTCTTCTGTAAGTGTGTTTGTCATCTAACTCCTCCTAAACGGCTTGACCGATTTTGATGTAATTTTTTGTGTATATTTTAGTGGGTCTCTAGATGGTTTGAAAACGCAATTGAACATAGTAGGTGGCGCTGCAATCGGGTTCTTAATTTATTTTTTCTGCCATAATGCCAGCTTTCGGGTAGGACAACGTCCGCCGAAATCGCTAGTTTTATTATAATCATCATCTTCCTGCCCTTGTCCCTTTTTATTTGGGGTCGGCCCATCCCGTTTTTCTTTTTCTTCCATTTTGTCTATCCCTAACTCCCTTCTCTTTCATATCACTTCTCACACAAACCATCCATCTTTTCTTTGGGCTCCCTCTCCCTCTCCATCCATCCACATGTAAACTCATAACTCTTTTAGCAACATGCGTTTCATTGCTCCTTTTCACATGACTATACCAAGACAAACGATTCCCTTTCAACTTTTCAGTCACTAGCGCCACTTTCAAACTTCCCCTAATATACTCATTTCTCACTTTATCCATTCTCGTCAAACCACAAATCCATCTTAACATTCTCATCTCCGCTAGTTTTATCAATAAAATTTATTGCTAGACTCGCACTTGACCACTCTGTGTCTCACCGACGGTGAGCGACAGATGTCGTCGTCAATAGAGCATGGATGCCTGCCCCCCTAGCCTTACGATCGTTTCATTGGCTTCGAACGGCTCGAGTAGGCCACGCCTCCGATTCCTTTGTTCTGACGTCATCTCAACGCTCAGTCACGTGGTCAGAACATAGGAATCGGAAGCGTGGCTTACTCGAGGTGTTCGAAACGAACGAAACGATCGTAACTTGGCTAGGGTAAGCTGTAACCTATTCACTCTTGACTTAAAGACCCCTAGGTTGTATATAGCTCTCAGAAAGTAAGACCAGCAGTAAATTCCAAGCCTTTTAAAAGAAAGCTGCGTTGGTAGAATTATTCAGGGGTAATATTTCTTTTTCAGCGGCGTTTGAAGGCGAAAAATATTGAAAATAAGCATAGTCAGCACTTTCTTTTAGCGTTTTTGCTATTTGGAGTAGGCCAATTTATATGATTTTTAATTTTATTATGACAATACTGTTTGTCACAACGATGCCAGACGACGATGACGTGTATATTCTATGTCACGATGTTTGAATGATTTTATGGGTTTTTTTTTCGAAGTGGTATATCATCCAATGACTTCTCTCGCTCTAGGGCGAAGCAAGAGGGTATCATCATCATCATTTCAGCCGAAAGACGTCCACTGTTGGACATAGGCCTCCCCCAAATGTCGCCATAATGACCGGTCCTGTGCGCCTCGCATCTATCGGATTCCCGCGACCCTCACCACAGATCATTGGTCCACCTTGTGGGAGGCCTTCCAACGCTCCGTCTTCCGGTACGTGTATATCAGACTCTTCTTAGCTCTTTGCGTTCCAGGACCACGGGTTTCTCTTTCGGTAGTAAACCCATGGGAATGTTTCTATGGTAGAATTAGAATTCTTTTTAAACGACTTCCAAAAATGGAGGAAGTTCTCAAGTCGCCTGAATGTTTTTTTAGCGACATCTTCGCCAAATGTGAACTGATTTAATTGATTATTTGTTAGTTTCTGCTAGGTAGTCCCATTTAAATTTGGTAAAGACCTAATGAAGAACATTGGAGTTAACAGTAATAAAGGACGATACAATCAGTGCCACATCTAGTAAAAATCAAATTCGTGCATCCATGTTATGTTTGGATAACTTATGATTGAGTAGTTATCTGTTTAGATTTACCCACATTTTATCTAATTTTTTTCTCCTGGCTATCTTGTTTTCTTATTTTACATACGTACTTATCTGTGCGCTAAATTATTTTAGTTTATAATATTGTTTCTCAGTAAGTGAATTATGTATGCAATTCTTTATGAGAAATAAAGTTGTTCTTAAACCTAAGTTAAGTGCAGTAAAATGGAACTCTTTAATAAATGATAGCAAATCTTCCGGGATTGTTGCATTCGCATACCTATTTTCATTGTTCACTTTTACAAAACGCACTTCTTCTTTTTTTCAAAGCTAATTATTTTTGAGGCGAAAATTCATCAAATAACTGCTCCCGCTCTGGGTGGAGTGAAAGGGAGTGTCAGACTTTTACTGACTAAACTCCACCCTTTAGCGTTTCAGGGCCGCAGAACTCTTATGAATAATCCCGCTGGCTTCTGCCAACCCTGGCAAGTCAATAAGACGTCTGAGTCAAGTGTCTGCTATTGTTTCCAACACTTAATTGTGCACTTACTGCACTTAGCGAGCGTATGTGTCGATTTAAAAAGTTACTGTTTTGTCAACAGACATGGCCGCGGCTTTCCTGTGTTGTTACTATGACGATTAAATTCCTGATCACCTTTAGTATTTTTAGGGTTCCGTAGCCAAATGGAAAAAAACGGAACCCTTATGGATTCGTCATGTCTGTCTGTCTGTCCGTCCGTATGTCACAGCCACTTTTTTCCGAAACTATAAGAACTATACTGTTGAAACTTGGTAAGAAGATGTATTCTGTGTACCGCATTAAGATTTTCACACAAAAATAGAAATAAAACAATAAATTTTGGGGGTTCCCCATACTTAGAACTGAAACTCAAAAATTTTTTTTTCATCAAAACCATACGTCAAAAGTTAAAAGTTTACTTAAAAATGGCAATTAAAAACAAAGTTCAATATTGTGCCACTTTTGTTTTAAAGGTGCGATATACCTACTTATTATTTATATTGAGGAAAATAAACAATAATACATTATTATTTTATAGGCTGACATTACGTCGGTCATAAAGAACAACTATATATATATAAATTAATGAATGTTAATTATTTTTTTATTTGAATGAAACATTTTTAGATAAGATTGTAATAGGTTCTTTGGGCTACTGACACACTTTACTAAATCCTTATCATAGTCATATGTTGTCGCATTGTTATTTTATTTTTAGGGACACTTGCATTAATAACAGGAATATGCTGCATATACACCATTTTCAGACATCGGCGCATGGATCCAGTACTATGTTCAGAACCCCGTGGTAGGATATTTTGTTGGCGTTTTTGTATTAAATAAATCGGTACTTTTTTATTTACTTATTTAAAAAAGTTTACTCATTTAAAATATAGTTTTCAAATCACATCAAATAAATCATTTACAGGCATTTCAGTCAGAAAAGTGAAGCTAATTGCAGAAAAAAGTCTATGGACACTCGTGTAAATTATGTTATGAATTGCAAAAACCCTGGTTACATATTTCTTTTAACCGTTAAAACCGCTAATTATTTGAGCACACTGCAATAATGAAAAAAAAAGTAATTCAAAATTAGAAATTAAAAAAACCACTGGCAGTTAAGAGATGATCAGTCTCAACTGACGACGCCCGTTCACGAGCATGACGCTACCCCATTCAACTCAACCATTTTGAAAGGACTAAAATGATCCAAGAGACGCGCCACATTTTTAGAAATGTTTTTTTCTTTACTTTGTGCTAACAATAATGGGTAGTAAGTAACAATTGAAAGAGCTAATAAGCCTAGCTTGCATGAGGTCGTGAATCCGAATCCCACACACTGCATTATTGACGTGAGTCGTGAACCCACTCCAATCACATTTAGCGTAATTGAAGGGGTCAACCGGAAGAATATTAGAGCTACTAATTTAGATTTTTATACTAGTTGGTATATAAGGATTACCTAGGTCCGCCTCTAAGGCTATGTTGTGTTAAGGCAGCTATATTAGTTTGGGTACTAGACTCATTTTGTTTTATTATTTGTATAAAAGAAAACTTTATCTAAACACCCAAATAATTCAATTTTTGTTTTTACCTGGACCTTGAGTACATCCAAAGGATGGACCCTAATTTAATTACAATGTAGCCGTATATACAGAATAATAAGTAATTAAATTATATTGTAAAGAACTAATAATGTGTCCAATAGCCCTTTTCTTATTGTCTCTATTAGGCGAATACACTTCGTTCTAGTATTAATTCAAATCTGTTCAAAATTAAATAAGTTAGAAATCCTTCAACTTTGGTGGAAGGGGAAACTGACAGGTGTCAAAAAGAATGCAAACTACAATGTGACGTCACCGCCATTAGGTTACCCGCGTAGAAAAAAAAATAGCGAGTTAGCGAGATGTTCCCACCACGCGTTCACTCTTCCTCATGCAAATATTTGCTAATTGCGGCTTTCAATTAGAACCAATTTTAAAGCGGTTTTCAGAAAAAGTTTTATTTTTACTGTTATTTGTTGTGTACAACATCATCAGCATCATCATCATCGTCATCATCACCATCTTCCTGCCCTTGTCCCGTGTTATTTGGGGTCGGCGCAACACGTTTTGTTCTTCCATTCAGTTCTACGACCCGACATGCTATCACTGACTCCCTTTTTTTTCATATAACTCCTCACACGATCTATCCATCTTTTCTTTGGCTTCCCTCTCCCTCTTTCCCGCTCCCTCTCTACCCCAACACATGAATCTACGTATTTATTCGTAAACTGGTACACAGGGCGAGTATTTTTAACTGATGTCATATAAGGAAATATATCCGTAAATAGACAAATGTATGTTGACAACCGATTTTGACTGAGTAGCCAATTTCGTCATTCATCATTATCATCGTCTTCCTGCCCGTGTCCCGTTTTATTTGGGGTCGCAAACCCGTTTTTGTCTTGCATTCTGTCCCGTCACCCGTCACGCTATCACTAACTCCCTTTTCGTTCATATCATTTCCTACACAATCCATCCATCCATTCGGCATTCAATTTTATTTTACTTTATTTCAATGGGATAAAATGTTTTTTTTATTATTATTCCGTTTATTCATTTACTTAACAGTTACATATAAATTACCAATAAAAAATAAAAAACATTTAAAAATAGTAGCCTACCGGCATCGAGAACAGGGTCCTAGCTACCAGTGGTCAGGGTCACAATACGCGCCGTGTCTAAGAGTACTGCTTTCTGGATCAAGCCCCTGATCCAACTGCCCAACGAGAGCCTCCTCAGATGTTGGTATTATTATTATTGTTTATATACTTATGATTATTTTTTTTGCAGAAAATCCCCTCAGACAGACGGATGGAAACCTAAATAAGGAGTACCTAAACCACAGAAAAAAAAGTCCTAAACTGTATGTCTAGCGTTTATATTCAGTACAACAACACAGTTCACCCCACAAGGCCTAGAATCCCGTAACAACAGTTATGTTGCCCAAACGCAGCGATATTCGACCAGTGGGTTAATTAGTAAAACTTGCGGTTACGGGGTCGCTGACCCCGCGACAAGACTGTTAAGTAGTAACTTTGTTGTGTAATATTTACAGGATTGCGAGGATGGATTCTTTTGTTGTATATAGTTTGTGTTTCTTTATAAGACAATGTTTTTTTTTTTTTTAATTGCCCATACTTTCCCATTTTCCCACTGCTGGGCAAAGGCCTCCCCCAACTTCTTCCAGGTATTCTTTTCTTGAGCCACCTCGAACCAGTCCTTGCGGTAGGCATCTAGGTCGTCTCGCCACCTCTTCCCAGGTCGACCTCGGCGGCGCCGTCCATCTTCAGGTACCCACTTTGTGGAGACTCTCGCTAACCGGTCAGAGTGCATGTGGCTGATGTGAACCGCCCAATCTCATTTTAACCTGGCAGCTTATTTTCCTACTGCCATAAGCCCACTACACCATACAATCTTTTGACGCAGCGTGGTGTTCCTCACTCTGTCGGCCCTCTTGAAACCCAGAATAGTGCGCTCCATTGCTCGTTAGCAAACCCCAAGGCGAAATCACATTTTGTAATCATTGTAATCATATTAATGAATAGCGGCTTGGCCCGCATTAAACCAGAAAATTACCTTAGGGAACACACTCCCGAGATAAAAGTATCCTATGTACCTACAAGTCAACACGCTAGAACATGGTCTACCCGTGTGCCAAGTTTCATTGAAATCCGTTCAGCAGTTCGAGCGTGCAAAAGTAACAAACACACACATACTCTTATATACTTTCGTTGTGATGACAGGTTCAAAATAACTATAAATTACGGGACACCTGGGAATGTTACCGCGGCTGAAGGAATGTTCGAAAGAGGCCTTGTAACGCGAAGGCTAAGCTAAAGGAACAAGAGAGGGCGAGCAATGGGTAGCTCGACATCCGACCGTCAGGTCCAAGTCGTCGACGGCGCATAGTGATCTACGCGCACCTCAAGGAAATCTCAGCAAAACCGTTGACGCCCAGCAGGTTCGAAACCTACTGGGGCCATGGGTACGCTTCTGAAAGAAAAACCCGGTGCCTGGAATGCGAGGCAACGAAGGAACATAGGAGTGGGTTCTAGTCAGTAAAAGTCTGACGGCGAGTTACGGTGGCTGAAAATCGGACCCTTAGCTAGCATTACTGCTTCGCAGAAGGAGGCGATTCCTGCCACTCCTCGCTCCGGACCATGTGTGCTCTGCCCAAGCGGGGCACACCTCTACCTAAGCCACCGTTTCCTCCGGGCGGTCCACACAATGGTGACACCCAGGCGTTTCTTCCGCACGAATCCGGTGCAAGAACCTCCCGAACTTACCAAGTCCGGTGAGAACCTGAGTCATGCGGAATGAGAACCTGCGTCAAGCGGAAATTACAGTGTTAAAGAATAGGTATTTAGAGGATAGACTAGTAACATGAAACTTGTTACTTCTACCATTATCTAACAATGACGTAATTATTCAATACTAGCTTTTGCCCGCGGCTTCGCTCCCCTCAACTGACTACTCTATCCTACTCTACCCTACTCTACTATACTCTACTCTACCCTACTCTATTCGAATTTTTCTCGCCGTAAAAACCATCCTTGAACTTCAACGAACATTTAAAAAAAAGAATTGGCCAAATAAGTCCAGGCGTTGTTGAGTTAAGCGCTTACCAACACATTTTGCGATTGATTTTTATATTATAGACTAGATTAATGACTTATTTATTAATTCAATACATAATATGCTGATGGCAGGATATGTTGGAACCAAAATTGTAACATCTATTATTCGTACCATATTGACAGATAAACATTTTTGATTTAATGTGACATGTTTCTCATTAAAAAAAAAATGTAACTGAAAATTAAAGTGACAATATAAGATTATTACTTTATATTATTTAATATTAGTTCTCCAAAAACCATAATCTAAACAGCAAGCTAGACTTCAAGAACCGGTCTAATCCAATTTGAGATGTTCCGAAATCGGCCATTTTATTGTTCCACTAACCAAAAATGGCAAACACACGAGTAATATCATTATCATTTCCTTGATGTGATTTAGTATAATTTTAGACTAAACTTTTGAACTTCAAACAAAGAATTTAGGAGCCGGAAACCACTTGTGAATCTATTTCTGTCTAGGTTTATCTAAGAAGTTACTGACACCTCGCGCTTCGGAAAGCACGTAAAGCCGTTGTGGTCCCGGTGGTCATTCGTAGATCTTTAATAGTTGTTACAGATAGCCAGACGTCAGAAAATCTGACCATCAGTCTATCCAAGCAGTATCGTGTCGCAGTAGTGACTATAGATTGTGGAGGTTTGACTGGCAGTGGCTCCATGTAAAACACGGGTACTCAGCCGCATTAGATTAAAGCCGACCCTAAGCCAATTGCGAAATGTTTAGGAATATAATGAATGTAAATCGTCTCAAGTCTCCATTGAACGTTTCAAGTCGCGTGCGCAAGGATTTTTATTAGATCTGTCTCGAGATCTTACATCGTAAAGCACTCACGCGCATTCGTTTTCTAAAGAATGCTCGTTATGTAAGTGTGAGCAATTGGAAATTGATGCTGGAGTGGAACAGTTTTAACGTGCTTAAGTGAATGTTAAAGAACCAGTAGGAGGGAATATGTATGAACAAAAATATTTTTTTTTTTTTTATTCCACATCTATCACACAACGCCGTCTAGTCCCAAGCTAAGCAGAGCTTGTGTTATGGGTACTAGACAACTGATAAACATACTTATATATTCCTAAATACATACATATATAGATAAAGTACACCCAGACACAGAACAAATGATCATGCTCATCACACAAACATTTGTCCTGGGTGGGAATCGAACCCACGACCTCCAGCATAGCAGTCAGGGTCACTAACCACTAGACCAACAGGCCAGTCAAATATTTCGTATGTAACCAGTAATAAATAGGCTTAGAAGACCTTCTAATGTTCCCACAGATGGGACTATGACCTTCTCAGGAGAGGGAACGGGCCGTAATCCGGCGGGCCCAGTGAAAGAAAGAAAGAAAAAAGAATTTATTTGGTACAGCTCAAGGCACAAACACAATATTAGGTAACACAAAACAAAAATAAAAAAATAAGTAAAAAATATAGTTGTGTGCCTCACGGCTGCACCAAAATTAGGTCCAGTTCAGCATGAATATGTTAGACAACTGGTGCCTGACGCTGGTGCGGCTTGGTGGATGTTACATGTCTTCGTATTTTTAATTCTTGGACGTGCCGGTTCCCTCACGATGTTTTCCTTGACTTCAGCGTTTTAAGAGCAGCGGTAATGCATTGTGGTTCAAGTTACACAGGTATACACAAAATTTCAGCTCAGTCGGTTAGTGGAAACTGTTTCAAAATCCATTTGCAAGATTTGTTCTACTGCGGCCACGTTTGAAAGAGTGATCGAATGATCGAGCGAGAGAGTATCAAACTGTTACTGACTAAAACCCACGTGTGTTCCTTTAGTTGCCCTTTGCGTTCCAACAATCCCAGGCCACAACTTATTACCTTAGTACCCTCTAGTACCCTTCTGCCCAATCCCCAATTTCGCCAGTACTATCGCAAGCCTACCCCACATACATATATATGTTGACTAACCCCAGTCACGCGACCACCAACGCTTACCAGATATCACAACACTATGTTATTATCGATACTATCTATGCTAACTCGAATAACCTAGATTACAGCTGATAAAGTGGTGTGCAATAAATTGATTTTTGCATTCGTTTGGCGATAATGTTCGGTATAGCATGCACACATTTTTAATACATATTAGTAAAAAAAAACATGATTATAATACAGATAAATAAATAAAAAAAAAAAACCTTTTATTTCCTAAAATTGTTCCAATTTACAATAAAATCAATTCAATATGATGTTTACGTTTTCATATTTGTTTTTAGATTTTACTCGTAAAAATTGATAATTAATTACAATCACTAATAACCGATAAACTAAAATTTAACAGTTGATAATGAATAATAATAATAATTGATGAATAATAATAATTGATAACGATAATTAATAAATTGATTTTTATTGTTAATAATTTATATTCATAGATTTGCTCTAGGAACCCCTCTCAGATGAAGGCCACTTCCAAGGATTTCCATCTCTCACGATCTTGGGCAATAATACAGATATGATGATAATAATATTCCACAACTTCCACTTCTTCTTTTCTTTCTCTTTCCATGGTATTCTTTTGTGCGTCGATGTTAAAGACACCCTGTAGGTGGGATGATGTGAATCAGACACAGAACAAATGATCCTGCTCATTACACAAACATTTGTCTTGGGTGGGAATCGAATGCACGATCTCTGGTATAGCAGTCAGGGCCACTAACCACTAGACCAACCGTCCAGTCGAAGTAGTAAGTATAGATTAGTCTTAGCCTAAGGTTGCTTAGTCGAGACTCAAGTGGCACTGTCAATGGCAGCGGTTCATCGCCCAGGCAAGGTCGGATGACACAACTAGAGAAAGTGTTGCATGTCTTGGCCGATACGCTTCGAGTGATGCAGCTGTTTGAGTGTAATTTATCTATGTTTGTATTTAGAAATATATAAGTATGTTTATCAGTTGTCTAGTACTCGTAGCACAAGCTGCTTAGTTTGAGACTAGTTGGCGTTGTGTGACAATTATGGAAAAAAACTTATTATTATTATAAAGCTGAAGGTTTTATTTCGTTTGGTTAAAAGCGTTAATGTCAGGAACTATGTTGGGTAGTCCATTTATTGAGTCTATACATTTTAATAACATCACGGTATCTTAGGAGCCGGCTGCGAGAAGTTACCGCGGCCCTGCGACGCAAAAAGCAACTGAAGGAACACAGGTGGGGTTTGGTCAGTAAAAGACTGATACGTCCGTCATCTCGCTCCACCTAGAGCGGGAAAAGTTATTTGATGATTTCCCACTTCAAAAAAAAAAGTATTTTTAGATGTGAAAATTTAATGACCTAATTAGGAATCCAATACTGCGTTCCAAAACATACACCTCTTGTATATAGGTCATGTAGCTTAAGGGTAATATAACTTCTAACACTTGCATGATGAGTATGATGTGTATAAGCGAAAATCCATTCTATGGTATCCATATGTAGACTTTGTGGTAGGCCCAGTAGATGCCTTATTTAGGTTTCCGTACCTCAAAAGGAAAAAACGGAACCCTTATACTTAGGATCACTTTGTTGTCCGTCTGTCTGTATATCTGTCTGTCAAGACCCTTTATCTCGGGAACACGTGGAGGTATCGAAATTTAAGCCATATACTTAAGTCTGCGAGCTGCGGTCAAAAAAATCAAACTTCTGAATTAACGAACAAAAAAGATGTAGGTATCTTTTTTTATGTTTATGGCATGGTATTGGCAGTTTATGTTGCAAAAAAAGTATATATGAATGTCGAACACTCTCAAGGGAATCAAAATTCGTAGGGTTCAACTGCGGCTGCAGGTCGCGGCAGCAGCACTCGCAGCCGAAGCTCGGCAGCACGTGCGGCCGCAGTCGCGTTCGGAATGATTTTCACAAAAATTCATACTACTACATAGAAAACCAGTCGTGCAGCTGCAGCCTGCTTTGTTCAGCCGCTGCATGTGCAGCTGCCTGCATCCGCAGCCTGCAGCCGAGATTCGAATGGCACCTTAAAGACTGATAAAGATCTACAAATACAATAGTACTAACATCAGACGGGTCATCTCTTACTTGCCACTGGTTTATTTTAATTTCTAGGTATAATATAAAATGTTTTTTTTTTACTTTGTTTATTTACATTGTTCTCGAATAATAGAAACAACAAGAAATATCTATGTAACTAAGACTTTATATACATGATTTAAAAGAATGTCCACGGAGTTTCTTACACATTCTCCTCCACAGAGGATCTACGCTTTGGGTGGTTGATTTTTTTAAATCAAGTAAATTCGCATTAGGTCAAGAGAAAGATCATCCATCCCCAAAAAGCGATAAAAAGAAAAATTGCCATCAAAATATGCATCGTAGCGTAGCAAAAAAACATACTCGGTTTCAGCATGAGAGTGTAAATATTATAATAACACAAAAAGATCATACAGTCATGACGTGTTTAAAAAACAACATGGAATAACATGTGCCCGGCACATTGTTATTAATTTATTGTTATTTCAACATTTGTGTACGTTTCAAGCTATTTCGGGATCCTGATAATTGTGAGATGGAGAGAGTTCACAATGTCTAAAGTACTTTGATAATAATGTTCAATGTGCAATTTATTTGTTTTTATAGAATAGAATAGAACTGGAACAATTTGCCTCCTGGGGATTTTTACGTTCGATTATAATTTAGGTGTCTTCAAGGCTAGAGTGAATAGGCTCTTAATAGTGCGCCTCACCATCAACGATTGCGTCACAGCTTACCACTATAATTATTAAAAAAAAACTGTTAGTTGTGGAAAATTAATATTATATTATTATAATAAAAAGTCACGGCCCCATTCTTCCAATGATACATGAATCCAATATTTTACGCGATATTATAACAGCTGTAAATAAAACAAATACGAAAGAAAAATAAAAAAATCCAGCACACAATGTTTGTATGTATAAACCATTCGCCGTTTAATTTTATTACTTGGCCATTGGTTTTTCATATAGCCGACAGTAATTCGCGAAAATTATACAAGTCGTCATGCCGAAGAAACATAAGGAGTGGAATTCCCTGCCGGAGTCTGTTTTTCCTGATAGCTACAACCTGGGGACCTTTAAGTCAAGAGTGAATAGGTTACTTCTAGGCAAACGTCCTCCATATGACATATATTTTATTATACATATTATATTAAACTAGTTTCTACTAGCGGCTTCGCCCGCGGATAATAAGTTTTCTCCATACAAACTTTGGACCCCCGTTTCATCCCCTTTGAGGGTGAATTTTGGAAAATCCTCTCTTAGTGCTCACCTACGTCATAAAAGGAAACCTTGTGCATAATTTCACGATCCTAGTCCTAGTAGTTTCGGCTGTGCGTTGATATGTCAGTCAGTCAGTTTCTTCTTTTTATATATATAGAAGATAGATTATTCAATATAGTCGCTTTTGATCAGGTGAGATACTGGTCAAGCGCGAGCTAATGAACACTAAAAAAACTGGGCAAGTGCGAGTCGGACTCACGCACTGAGAGTTTCGTATCAACCTACCTATATAAATAGTTCAATTCCAGAATGGAGTCACGAAAATTTTTCCGAATCACAAAAAATGTTTTTTCAAATCAATATCACAATAAAAAACTTTTAACAAAAAAAAAACCGACTTCAAAGTAAATAAAACACTGAAAATTGCAAAATTACTTTAATTTCGGCAGTCGGTGTTTCTATAATAATTTTGTTTCTTCGTTATTTAACACCGACTTCCGAAATCAAAGTTATTTTGCACTTTTCAATGTATTTTTTACTTTGAAGTCGGTTGTATTTATCTTTTTGTAAAAAGTTTTTATTTTACACTTTTTAGTTATGGTACCACCACTAAAAGGTACCCCTCAGCCAAACTTCGGTGAACATACATAAAAAAATAATACATTCAGCCGAACATAGAACCTCCTCCTTTTTTAAGTCGGTTAAAAAAGTTTTTCATCAGCAAGAATAGGCCGTTTATAACGTGACCCTACGCGGTGCTGGTTTTCAGCAACCACTGTTCGAGTGACAATTTTGATATGATCTGAGAACTGCGTCATGGTAGATCCGCAGTTCTGATATTTACTGGGCCGGGCACACAGTTCAGAGCGACATTAATCAAATACATATTATGCAACACAATGCACAATGCTGCAGAGATTACACTGAAACGCTTATATCATACATATTATAACCTGAGTATTCCCTACATATGAAAAGATTTCAATTCCCGAATTGAGTTACGAAGATTTTTCCGAATTGCAAAAATACTTTTTTTTTGTGACGTAACTACAAATTTACAGATTTCAGATTTTTTCCTATCTTACCTACTCCTACTTGTGCTATGAGACCTTGCTTTATGTCAAATTTCAGGATTCTAGGTCAACGGGAAGTACCCTATGAATTTTGATTCCCTTGAGTGTCGAAATACACGTTTTTTTCTTTTTTCCCGTTAACACAGAAGTTAGATTTTTTCACAGCTTCAAGGGACAGCAGATCTGAGTATATGGCTTTAATTTCAACTCAATACTTCAACGCGTTCTCGTAAAGAGACAGACAGACAACAAAGTAATCGTATAAGGGTTCCGATTTTTCTTTTTGAGGTGCTGAACCCTAAAAATATAATATTTTTCCAAAATCGGTTCAGTAGTTTAACCGTGATGTCTGTAACGCTAACTGACAGAGTTACTTTCACGTTTATAATATTAGTATGGAATTTTTTGCGAACACAAAGAAAAATATTAATCAGCTCACAAAATGAAACATGATTACCGAGCTCACTGAGATAATTCAACATTTGTAAAACAAAAACAAAGGCCGGATACTTATCATTATTTGTTCATTCAATCGTCAAATTACATACAAATACAGGTATCGGTGACTTTCTCTGCGTTCGTTCCAAAATTCTTGTGTATGTGTGTCGAATTAATTTCTGATAATCAAGAACTGAACTGCTGCTTGCTGCTGCTGAAGGAAGTTAGTTACAGCAAGACGGTCGACAGATAGAATGGAAGAAAAAAAAACGTGTTGCGCCGACCCCAAATAAGATGGGACAAGGGCAGGAAGATGATGAGATGATGATGAAGAACTACTACCACGAATCCTTAACGAGCGATCCATTTGACGACCTAAACCGAAATGTTAAAGGGATTTTTTTTTGTTGATAATAACCAGTGCTTGACTGCGATCTCACCTGATGGTAAGCAGATGTGATGCAATCATTGATGGTGAGGCGCACTAGTTTATTAAGAGCCTATTCACTCTAGCCTTGAAGGCACCTAAATTATAGTTGGACGGGAAGACCGCAGCAGGCAAATTGTTCCAGTCTTTCGATGTACTCGGTATAAAAGACGAAGCGAAACGCTTAGTCCGGATGGAGCTATGCAGGGTGTATAGCTTAATTCCTCTTTTTCGCTCGCACGACTGACATTTTAACACCTGCTAGAGAAAGAGGCAGCCGCACGCGTGAGGGATCGGCCTTCCTCACGCCCCAGCTGCCGGGATCCTGACCCCGATTTTCAGCCACAGTAGGCGTGGGCTTGCGGACGGCGAGCAATGGGTAGCTCGCCATCCGGCCGGCCAGTAACCTTCCGGACCGAGCCCGAGTCATCCACGGCGCGTAGTGAGACGTCATCAAAACTGTAGGGGCCCTGCAGGGTCGAAGCCTACTGGGGCCACGAGTTCGCTTCTGAAAGAAAACCCGGGCTCCTCGAACGCAAGACAAAGAAGGAACATAGGAGTGGAGTTTATTCAGCAAAATTCTGATACGCCCTCCCACTCTGCCCTAAAGCAGGCGAAGACATTGGATGATTTCTCAACTAAAAATCAAAACACCTCATGGAAAGGCACCTGATATCGAAAACTTTCTCTACTTTCAATCCAAGTCTTATAAATGTGTGTCGAATTAAATTCTGATCAAAGAGTTAATCGCAGCGAAATTATGTTAAGTTTTTCCTCTATATCATTTCCGGTTTAACTGGTCCTGTGTTACTTGATATATAATTGAGCAGCAAAAAGATTTAGATTTGAAGGTTGTCTAAACAGCTTCTCCGTATGCGCGGGCTTGTGGACGACGAGCAAGCGAGCGACATGAGCTTGTGTCAGACTTTTAGTTGACTGCTGTTGTCTGTTGGTCTAGTGGTTAGTGGCCCTAACTGCTATGGCGGAGGACGTGGGTTGAATTCCCACCCAAGACAAATGTTTGTGTGATGAGCACGATCATTTGTTCTGTGTCTGGGTGTAATTTATTTCTCTATGGTATGTATGTATTCAGAAATTTATGTATGTTTATCAGTTGTCTAGTACTCATACCACAAGCTCTGCTTAGTTTGAAACTAGATGGCGTTGTGTGAGAGTTGTGGAATATTATATTATTATTATTATATATTATACAAGCTTCTACCAGCGGTTCCGCCCGCGTAAAAGTAGGTTTCTCCATACAAAATTTGAACTCTGGGGTCATCTCTCTAGGGGGTGAATTTTGGGAAATCCTCTCAGTGCTATGTCATAAAAAGAAACCTTGTGCAAAATTTCACGTTCCTAGTCCCAGTAGTTTTGGCTGTGCGTTGATATGTCAGTCAGTCAGTTTCTCCTTTTATTTTTTATTTATATATGTTGCAGCCAAAACTCTTAACCAGTCAAAAGTACTATTGACTAGCAAAATCAGTCAAAAGTACTTTGGCCCAATGGAGCTGGTTGAAAGTACATTTGACTAAGTGATTCCGTCAAAAGTAGTTTTGACTGGTCGTATCAGTCAAAACTCTTAAAAAGTTAAGGTGGTCGTTAAAAATAACGACAAACGCACATATAAACTTTTATATTTCTCATTGTTACTGGAGAACGTGCTGATATTAGAACAAAAATTAGTGACTACGAAAAGAAAGAACGCTTTTTGCAAAGAATTTTAGCGATAGAAGATATGAAAGATAGTCATTTCAATGTGATGACCAAAGAAAAATTTGAAAAGTTTAAACGATTTCACATTTAATAGATATCTTTTTATTCACATGTAACGAGTTTATAATGCTTTTGACTGATGCTTTATTACAGTTAAAACTACTTTTGACGAAGAGCGTCAGTCAAAAGTACTTTTAACTGCAAATTTGCAGTCAAAAGTACTAATAACCAAAAATTTTCAGTCAAAACCACTTTTGACCAACCTGTTCAGTCAAACGTACTTTTGACTGATTTTGCTGGTCAATAGTACTTTTGACTGGGTAAGAGTTTGGACTGCAACATATATATTATTATTAGTGACTAAAACCACACATACATCCCTTCTTTGCGTTGTCCACAACCCCGGGTTTTCCTTTCGGAAGTCAATCCATGGCCTCAGTAGGTTTCGGTACGGTTTTGCTGACCAATCTTTGAGGCGTGGAACACTACGCGCCGTCGAACAATATTTAATGGTAGATAGTGATTCATCAAAGTTCAATGGAACTAGACTTCACACCTTCAACCTTAGCACCACAATTCACTACAAGTGCAATAACCTTAACTAAGTACATATTTATTGTAGGGGTATTTAACCTAACGCTTTGACATGCAAAGCTATGTGCTTTGTAATAGGTCTTGCCTTATTTACTTGGGTACGTCCTGAAGGTAAAAATATAGAGAGAAATAATGTTTATTTTCGTCACACAGGAGCTTATCTATATATATAAAAGGAGAAACTGAATGACTGACATATCGACGCACAGCCGAAACTACAGGGCCTAGAAGCGTAAAATTCTGCTTAAGTTTTCCTTTCATGACGTAGGCGAGCGAGTGGATTTTACAAAATTACCTTAGGGAATGAAATGGGCGTCCAAAGTACGGAGGAAGCTACTTTCAAGTGGGCGAAGCTGCGGGTAGAAGGCTAGTCTATATATTGGGACAAGGAGCGTGATATTTTTCACAAAACCTTCTATTCTGACGTAGGCGAGCAGTAAGAAAGGATTTTTCAAAATTCAGCCCCTAAGGGGTTGAAACGGGGTTCTAAAGTTTGTATGGAGAAACGTTCTTTTATGCGGACGAAGTCGCTGGCTAAAGCTAGTTAACACATACATCACTATCTCCCTAGCCTTTTCCCAACTGTGTTGGGGTCGGCTTCCGTCTAACCAGAAGCGGCTGAATACCGATTTTACATGGAGCGACTGTCTATCAGACCTCCACGACTCAGTAATTGACCAACACGGGCATTTTTTTTTTCTTTGATTTTTATATGGAAAAATAACGTTTGCTGCGACAGCTAGTGTATCTATTGGGCACGCCTTAATTATGGCGGTAAGTCCCCTCTGAGGCGTGGCAGGAAAGATCTCACGGCGTCCTCACCTTCCGCATGACGCAGGTTCTCACCGGACATGGTCAGTAAGGGAGGTTCCGGCACCGGGTTCGTGCGGAAGAATCGCCCGGGTGTCACCACTGCGTGGACCGCCCGGAGGACTCGGTGGAGCATACGGTAGAGATGAGCCCCGCTTGGGCAGAGCACCACTGCCGTGTTCTCGTGGGGACGATCGGCGGCAACGGTCTCTCGCGCCAGGCCTTGGTACAGGCCATGGTCTGAAGCGGGGAGGAGTGGCAGGCGGCCGCCTTCTTCTGTGAAGCAGTAATGCTAGCAAAGGAGGCGGCCTCACGCGCACGGGAACGGTCCTCGCGCCCCTGCCGCCGGGATCCCGATTTCCGGCCACCGTAGGCGCGGGCTTGCGACCGTGCGGACCGAGCCCAAGTTATTTAAGTGCGTAGTTTCCCACGCACTCCTCAAGGAGATGTCAGCAAACTGTAGGGGCCCAGCAGGGTCGAAGCCTGCCCGACCAAGGGCGGGAGATGTCAGTCAATGATTTCCCACCTAAAATAAAAACTAGTGTATCTGTAATTGTTTTTTTTTTTTGTGTTCTTATTTTTCCTTCAACTCTTAGACACGGTGTTTACGTCTCTTTTTCCAACTCTCCTATAAAAGTACCTATATTGGAAGAGATTTCTTCAAAACTAAGCATCACCTTTGTACCTATTTTTCTGTTTCCGTTCTTCTTTTCTATTTATTACCATAATGTGTGTATTTGTAATTTATTGGTTAGTAAAAAATAAATAAGAAAGACGACTTTTAGCAACACAAGCAGATTTAGGGCGAATTTCTGAATTTAGTATTTTGAGTTAAGAACGTCTCAAACCATAATTAACTGCCAAATTTTGACAGGTTTTCAGGGCAAAGCAGAATTTGAGTAATTCTCAACTTCGAATGCTTAAATCAGAAATCGGGGGTTAGTGTTATTTATTGATTAGAAAAAAAAAGTAAACAACAACAACAACTATTGCATTTTGCGTGTGGTCACTGCATTATGCTGAGCGTTCGGCCGTTTTGTAATATACTTTTAATTTGTTTAGTTCTAAATTTGCGCCTTTTTCCGCCAAATAAAATGTTTTTCTTTCTTTAAACCGGCTATCACTCAAACCCAAAGACCAAGTTACCCCACCATAAAGAGAAAATATGAAAACAAAAGTACCGACCGGCAAGAAACATCTATTGTTAAGCAAAGGAAGTAGAATGTCATACAAATCAGCGTCACGCGACTCATAGACTCATAAATATGATCTGTCGTAATGAAAGATCGGCCGATGAGCGATGACTCAAAGAGATCCGTTTGAAGTTCTGAATCATGAAGTAAACACATGATGTTAATGTTAATTGAGTAATTTAGAGTAAGTTGAATCTATTGACGGACATCGCACAGCCTAAAACGACTAGATCAAGATCTAGGGTTCCCACACAAAACTGCGATATGATTTGATACAACGTTGCATCGTAGTTACCTGCCATGGGTTGTGTGAAAGTGAACCCCGGGGCCCTGTTACTAAGGCAAAGGAACATAGGAGTGGGTTTTAGTCAGTCTTCTTCTTCTTTTCGATTCGATGGTAAACTCGTCAAACTGTTTGGGCCCAATAAATAGGTGGCTACATTAATAGCAGCGTCGGTAGCACTCATCAAATCCTCCAAAGTGCAGGTAGGCACTTGGGCACTCTAATGTGTGGCTCATGTTTTAAACAGGACCACCGCACTCACAATGAGTATCCGTCGGTCCAGCTGACTAATCCTTTCACCACGATGGTAAACTCAAACGGTTTTAGTCAGTAAAAGTCTGACACACCCTCCCACACCGCCCAAGAACGGGAGAAGTCATTGGATGATTATCCATCTAAAAAAAAATTCTTAAAACAGGAAATTTGTTACGTAACAAAAAAATTTTTTTGCGAATCTGAAAAATGTTCGTAATTCAATTCGAAAATTGGACAGTTCCTTTATTGAGGTAGGATATCTTCAAATAACTTGTCTCGTTCTCGATAGAGCAAGAGGGAGTTTCAGACTTTTCGAACTGTGTTCCTTCAGTTGCCCTATGCGTTCCAGAGCTGCAGTAACTCTCTCGAACAGTTATCTTCTTGCGGATGAGAAATCGGGCACGTGACTTGTATTTGATAACTAGTTTACGATCACATTGCTTGTATTTTCTGATAAATCTTGGGATTTTGGAAAGGTTATCTGTATGTTACCGTATCACGCAAATACTACAAGATAGACTTAAATGAAACTTGGCAAGGTAAATGGTTACTAACAGCCTATTTCATTACACAGTCGGGCAAAGGTCATAACATTTTCTGTTTTGGAGTGGGAAATCATGAGACCCAGAGGGAGTGTCAGTTGTCCTTTGCGCTTCAGGACCTCACTGCTGCGCTGCATGTCCGATTCTCGTACGGAATAAGCAATTCTATGACCTACAGACAGTTGTTGCGGGTCTAGATGTCTTGTGTATAAATCGATGGGTCCTATGTTTAAGGGCCAATGTGCAAATTGACAACTTTTCAATAGAGGCTCTCAAAGTGTGCGCGAGAATTGCATGACTTGATTCCGCCATCTCCTTTCTACCATCGGACAATCCGACGTACGGCGAGTATCCACCCTTACGTTGTTGAAACTTCAACGGTCTGGACTAAGCGTTTCGCTTCGTCGTTTATACCGCGTACATCGAAGGACTGGAACAATTTGCCTGCTGCGGTCTTCCCGTCTAACTATAATTTAGGTGTCTTCAAGGCTAGAGTGAATATTTATTATTTATTTATTACTTTATTGCACACCTTAACTTATTACAGGACAGATATTTATAAAAAATAAGTGTATAATAGGCGGTCTGAATAGGCTCTTAATAAACTAGTGCGCCTCACCATCAATGATTGCATTACTGCTTACCATCAGGTGGGATTGCAGTCAAGCACTGGATTATATCAATAAAAAAAATGTCACACACAAGCTTGTAACATTTTCTTGTCTTGTTTTCTTGGCTTTGAGAGCCTCTATTGAAAAGTTGTCAATTTTCACATTGGTCCTTATACATAGATCCCATTAATATATCAGTTTCCAGGTTTATGAACGCACTTACGATACAAGAGTAATTCCTGTTGCGGGACTAGATTTTTCCGATAAGAAAAATAATATGATTCTTGAACGTTTTTTGACATTTGCCTTGCATGAGTCGTACACTGATAATAATCATAAGTTAATGCTTCATATTAAAGTTAATTAATGTGTCTGTACCGCCATATTAAAATACTAAACCACACTATAACATCAAATAATAAATATGACTGCGTGATACTAATATTTACATCGTGGAGCTATTTGCAATATTGCATGTCTTAGGAACACGCTAAGGGTGGATTTTAGCATTTTTATTGTTGCCTTCAGGCTGTATTGGGCTATGTTTCAAGCATAAAATGTATGGGGTTTGTAATGCGGCATTTTTGCAGTTATGTAAGAAATATGCTGTTATATCCGAAATAAACTGTAGAATTTACTATAGAAGAATACGAGGTATTATTCCTTTAAAAAAACAATTAAAGGGATATGGGGTCTATACTCCACTCGCAATAAGATTAGACATATAAACAAACTTTTTTTTATTGTCCATTCAACCGATTTTGATTTCTATTCCGTAGAAATAATGGATGGTATTAAAAGCAAAAAAAAAGTGGTAACAATACCAAACTAATTAGTGCAGCCGCCATTTTTCATGCCACCAACGTAATAAAAGTCAAAATCGGATGAAAGGACAGTAAAGGTTTGTGCAAATGTCTAATCTTATAGCGAATGGAGTATAGTTCTGTTTTAGTCGACACAGGATAAAGTGCCAAGTTTAAACTGTAGAATCCCTCTATAGAATGTGGAAATTAATTTATTCTGGATAGGCTCGCGTTTGACCACTATCTCACTTGATGGTAAGCGATGATGTAGCCGACGTTGCAGCACGCTTGCCTAGAATTAATTTTGACTAAAAGACCCCTTAGTTTACAACTATCAGGAAACACAGACCCCGGCAAGGAATTCCACTCCTTATCTATACGCACAATGTATGTGTGCAGGAAAACGTTTGCCAGGTCATCTAGTAACTGTTTAAATCTGTATTATAAAAGGAGAAACTGACTGACTGACATATCAACGCACAGCTGAAACTACTGGGACTAGGACCGTGAAATTTTGCACAAGGTTTCCTTTTATGACGTAGGCGAGCACATAGTTTTTATAAATTCACTTCATAAAGGGATGAAACGGGTTCCAAAATTTGTATGGAGAAATCTACTTTCACGCAAGCGAAGCCGATGGCAGAAGTTAGTTTTTCTATATAAACGAATATGCGAGACAAATCTCGCGTATTCACTTACATAGCAAGTTAAGAATTTATATTGTAATTAACGGAATTAATTGTTTCATTGTTCTTTAAAGGAAAAAATGTGTTAAATTTTTCTCGAAGTAAAAGTTAAACA
Source organism: Mythimna pallens (assembly GCA_961205895.1). NCBI lineage: Eukaryota > Metazoa > Arthropoda > Insecta > Lepidoptera > Noctuidae > Mythimna > Mythimna pallens. The sequence goes on along the minus strand of OY540849.1, from coordinate 12,747,123 downwards.
AATTGTACAAATTCTTTTTAACATGTCTTTAGTTGTTAAATTCTTGAGTGAAATCACATCACACTAATATTAAAAAGCTGAAAGTTTGTATGTATGTGTCACGCTCAAACTGCTGAATGAATTTGGACGAAATTTCGCACAAGGATAGACCATGCCCAGTAAAGATGAGCAAGAGTGATGAAATAAATCATAAGTCGGGGCATCACTGTGACCACTGGAGATGACGATAAATGGAGAAGTATGCAAAAATAATAATAATTGAGTCGTCTCCAAACACATTTTTGGGCAACTGAAGGAACCCAGGTTGTATTGCCACTTACCACCCTAGGTTGACTGGTAGAGAATGCCAAATATATTAAGTCCACCGTTGTACAATCGGCGCTCGAGGGGTTCAATAAATAAACACAGGAAGGATACATTCACATGTCAGTAAGAACTGTATACATGTAAGAACTAGACACGGACCGAAGGTTCGGTATCGGCAAATTCGCCCAAAAGTAGAGTATTTGGGCTGACGGTTGTGATAGATATCTAAAAACTAGACTCATTTCGTTTTAGTACGTTATACCTATTTTTTATGTAATCGACGTCGTCGACGTCGATTTATTCGATATGTTATATTTTATGAAGTATACATAATTAAGCACAACTATATCGAAATATAGTTAGGTTAGAAGTGTATAGAAATATATTTTTTTTCAGTTTTTACGTTTTGGCGTCGTTTACGGCCGAAACTGAAAGAGGAGCCGAACATTCGGTTACAGTTTCGGCTTCAATTCGTGTTTCGGCAAGTCACTAGTAAGAGGCTTATGGCTGCGTCAGCAAGTGCTATTGCCGTGGCTGAATACTGGAAAATACAAAATTTGGCATAGGTAGACACGCTAAGAAGTAGTAAGGAGAAAAAAAAAACTTAATTTAGATTTTCTTTGACCTAAAACACTTTTTCCTTGTTTTATATTCATACACTATTATTATATATATATAACTAGCTTCTGCCAGCGGCTTTGCCCGCTTGAAAATAAGTTTTTCTATACAAACTTTGGAGCCCCGTTTCATCCACTTAGGAAGTGATTTTTGGGAAATCCTCTCTTAGTGCTCGCCTACGTCATAAAAGGAAGCCTTGTGCAGAATTTCATGTTCCTAGTCCCAGTAGTTTCGGCTGTGCGTTGATATGTCAGTCAGTCAGTTTCTCCTTTTATATATATAGATAACTTCTATAAAGCCCGTCACTCATAAATTATATCACACGACATAAATTTCAGTGTTTTCCGTGCACGTTCGTAATAATGAAAATAAAATAATCTCGTTTGGCAGGCGTGCCGCCGAGTGAATAGGTCATTATATAATGTACGACAGGAGACTCTTTTAATTTTCTTTTCGAAAGAACATATTTATTGTTTTAAATGGTCGGGAAAAGGTACACTACAAAAAAGAGAGAAAATTGCATGTATCTATCTAGTTATTTATTATTATTATATCTAGACTACACTGTCCCACTGCTGGGCAAAGGCCTCCACCCATTTCTTCCAAAGTCGTCCCGCCATCTCTTTCTTGGACCCCGTCGTGCGATTTCAAGGCACCAACTTTGTGTTTTACTGGCCCACCACTCGATTTTTCCGAATCGCAAAAAAAATTGTGACGTATCAACAAATTTACAGTTTTCAGATTTATTCCTATACTTGTGCTATAAGACCTTGCTTTATGCCAAATTTTAGGGTCAACGGGAAGTACCTTATGAATTTTGATTTCCTCGGGAGTGTCAAAATGTACGTTTTTTTCCACATAAACTGAAGTATCTTTTTTTCTCGTTAACTTAAAAGTTTGATTTTTTTACAGCTTCAAGAGTCCGCAGACCTGAGTATATGGTTTCAATTTCAACTCAATACCTCCAAGCGTTCCCGAAATAAAGGGTCTTGAAACACAGACAGACGGACGGACAACAATGTGATCCTATAAGGGTTCCGTTATTTCCTTTTGAGGTACGGAACCTTAAAATTAAACCAAAATAAAAATTACAATAAATAATATCAAAAGCAGCTCAGCATAATGCCAGATGGCAAAACAAAACCACCACCTGACGCTGGTTTTCAGCTGCAGCCCACGAGTACCATAAACTCAAAAACATAAACAAATACATATAAATGTTTAAAATACTCTGTGCAGAAACTAAATAAAAATAAATGTTCCGACTCTCAATTATAAAACTCCAAAAAAATATGGTCCATTGGCGTCCATTAGGGGTTAACCAAGGTCGCGCAATGGGTCAGTAACACCAAGGCGCTGCTGACCTTCCTTGAAAAGCTGGGATAGATTGATTGACACACTTGTTCCACCTGTACGCAAGATATGTGCTTTGGATGTGGAGTCGCGAACACCAGCCCTCGCGAGCACCACTTACATGGTCGGAAAAGGACTCGTGAAATAAGACTTAGTAGAGACACCATCTGATCTTTATAAGTCGCCTTCATCATCATCATTTCAACCGAAAGTCGTCTACTGCTGACCGGTCATGTGTGTCTCGCATTCATCGGATTCTCACGACCCTCGCCAGGTCATCGGTCTACCTTATCGAAGGCCTTTCAACGCTGCGTCTTCGTTACAAGTCATACAACAACAAAAAAAATTGACACCAATATCATAAAGAGTTATAGGGTGCCAGTTTGTATGTAGTGTGGTTATCTCCGGAACTGCTGATCTGATTCCAAACATTGTCTCTTATAGGAAACCTAGTGTATCTTTTCTTATTACTATTGAGAGGTTCTCGTTTGAATACCATCTCACATAATGGTAAGTTATAATGTGGTCGATAATGGATCACGCTTGCCTAGAAGTAACCTACTCACCCTTGACTAATTGACAGAAAGACCTCGAGGTTGTAGCTACCAGGAAACACAGACTTCAGCAGAGAATTCCACTCCTCATCAGCACCCAAGATAAAAGTATTTTTAAAATGGATCGTACCTAAGTTGAGTGTCATGAGTTAAGTCACGAAGAAGCGACGCCGCGGGAAAAGCTAGTATCTAAGGCTAGATACGTAATACTTTTCACTTCAAATCGTGCAAGTTCGTAATAATGAAAATAATCTCGTTTGGCAGGCGTGTCGTCGAGTGAAGAGGTCATTATAGCACGATTGTAGGGTTTTTTTTAATTTTCCTTTAAAAGAACATTTTTTTGTTAAAAGTAATGAGATGTTTGGAAAAACTTAATAGAAGGTGGCTTTAGGCGACATAATCATCAATTTGAAAATGGCTATAGACACGGGCTACTTGAACATTGCATAACACATTCATTGTGCTTACAGCTAAGGAGTGGAATTCCTTGTCGGAATCCGTGTTTCCTGATGGCTACAACCCGGGAATCTTTAAGTCAAGAATGAATAGGTTACTTCTAGGTAAGCGCGCCCCATCGTCGATCGCATCGTCGCTTTCCATCAGGTGAGATAGCGGTCAAGAGCGAACCTATCAAGAATAAAAATAAAAAAATGGTCAAAGGCCAACATGCGCGCATGGAACAGCACGCGCCGTTGACGACTTGGGCTCGGTCCGGACGGTTACCGGACGGTCGGACGGCGAGCCACACTACGGAAATCGGGATCGGAATCCCGGCGGCGGTTGGGGCCGTGGGTATTCGTATATTTCAAAATTAATCAACCACTACACTTTCCTTCACTCCGACGAGTGTTTTCATATCCTATTCGCCAAGGTCAAGTGTTTGCGACTGGTCAATCAATCCCCATAGGTGACAGAAGAGCTGACGAGATGGAGTATTTGGTCGTGGAAGTGCGACCCTGGCGGAATAAACGCGACAGTGTTATTTTTTTTTATATTATTGATAGGCTCGCGTTTGACCACTATCTCACCTGATGGTAAGCGATGATGTGGCCGACGATGGAGCACGCTTGCCTGGAAGTAACCTATTCACTCTTGACTTAAAGACCCCTAGGATGTAGCTATCAGGAAACACAAACTCCGACAGGGAATTCCACTCCTTAGCTGTACGCATTATGAATGTGTTCCCAAAACGCTTTGTACGTATGGGTGGGATGTCCACCACATACCGATGGCGCAACGCCGTACGTCTAGTGGTCCGATGATGGAACGGACTTCGTGGAATTAAATTTTGCAATTCCAACGCACACTCCCCGAAGTGTAATCGATAGAAAACCGATGCTCAAGGCTTTGGAGCTTTGATTCGACAAGTGCATCATCACCAATGATCCTCTTGGCTCGCTTCTCAATCGACTCCAGAGCATCAAGCTGGTATTTGGCAGACCCATCCCAAAGATGAGATCAGTATTCCATACACGATCGAACTTGCGCTTGATAAAGTTTGAGCAGCTGTTCTGTTGTGTCTCACCTTAGCTAAGATCCCCAATTTTGGTTACCCCAATGTGTTAGTCGGATATATCCGACGGTTAAAAGGTTAATAACATTTATCTTCAGCGAGATAGTTCGAAACTGATGCCCTGGAACGCAAGGAGGCACACAAGTTGGTTTTAGTTATCTAAAGTCTGACACTCGCTTTCGCTCTGCCCAGAGAGGGAGAAGTTATTTAATGATTTCTCAACACGAATAAAAAAGCGTGTAACAGATATTTTACGAACATTTTTACAGAAGCACCGAGTTAGTTTCTATTAGAACAGTTAGTGATTGAATGAATCACTGTGGCCTTGTACTGTGGTGCATAGTTTAACTATAATTAATGATCAGCACATTGGTGTCCGCTTTACTTTTAGTTTACGCTTAAGAGATATGAGTTTTCATGTAGATAGATGGAGAGGGAGGATAATGAAAAGATGGATGGATTGTGTGAGAAGTAATATGAAAGAAAAGGGAGTTAGTGATAGCGTGACGAGTGACAGGACAGAATGGAAAAGAAAAAGGTGTTGCGATGACCCCAAATAAAACGGGATAAGGGCAGGAAGATGATGATGACATTAGTGTACGCTTGTTGCTCTTTTGTGTGATGTGAGTTTTAAGCAAAAAATCTAAATGGGTAATTCTCCAAAGTCATTTTACTTATTCATTTCATTGTATGAAGAAAATTACTTTTTTGCAGGAAATCAATACAAATAAAAGAAATGTGTTGTTTAAAAGTAATGATCTTCAGTATTGTTATTTATAAGATGAAGAAAACTGAGTTTAAAAAAGAAACAATTAGATCAGGAAATATGTGCCAAAGGTTCTATTGTTTTGCTACAGTCAATCGGTAAAAATAAAAGGAAAAAAAAAACACAAAATTTTAATCTACCCTACTACCAATTTTTTTTTTCTTTTCTTAAATAAGATTCTTCTCCTGACAATAACAATCTCAACAAAAAAAAAATAGTGAAATCGGTCCAGCCATTCACGCGTGATGGCGTGGCCAAGGGAAAAAGGGATTCATTTATACATATATATATATAGATAAGGAAATGACTGTGAAGAAATGACGATTTTGATCCAAAGTAACACAAAAAATCTAGCACATAAGAAACAAGTTAGAAAGTCCATAAAGAATAAGATGAAACTATACGATCCATCGCCACATAACGTAAACATTAGAAATGACATCATACATGAATGACTTATCCGTTTACAAGTTCATTCAAGATAATTCTCAGAACTCACTAACACGACGCAACTTCGGAAACCGGATTAAAAACATTTTCGCCTTTTCAGGTGAACATAACGGATATGATATCACACTTATTTCTTGAAAGGGTAACACATTCTCCAGGCTGCTATTGAGCGGACGACGAGCAATGGTTAGCTCACCGTAAGGACCAAGCCCGGCGACCCCCCGATGGCGCGTTGTGTTCCAAGCGCGCCTCAAAGAGATATCAGTCTAGAGGTATGATACGATGCGGAACAGAGTGTAAGGTCCTGCATACCTCCGCTGAAAAGGGAGGATCCTCCGACCAGACGGGTGTTATGTCTGGTGGGCAACTGTCCGATAGATGATTTCGGGCTGTAGTTTAAGTTCATATCGCGCGGACTACTCTAATTGCGCGGTGCAAAATTTCGTAGTTTAGTTTATTTGTGACGCCAGCAAGATTGTTGGCGCCAGTTAAAGCCTACGCAGACCGAGACGGCATGGCAAAGGATTTAAATTTTTACCAATGGACATTCAACCATTTCGAAATAGAAATACGACACAATTTCCTATGCCTTAAAATTATACCGTGGCATCGAAAGGGATATTATCGCACGGTATTGACGCGTCACGGGTTCCTGCGGCAGGATGCCGAGACGCGTTGCGGTAGACGACGGCATGCCGAAGGACGCCAGCGCCCGCCAAAACTCTATCAAACGCTACATAGGACTGAAATATGTATCGGGCAGTAGAAGCTACCTTGGCAAACTTCGACGTGAGACGCTATGCCATGGCAAGGCGCTGGAATGCCGCAGTATCTAAGTGTGCGCTGACTGGCGCCAAAATCCTTTGCCATGCCGTCCCGATCTGCGTTGCCCTTTAGGGCCGATGACTGCCAGGGCTGCAGATTGTTCAAAGGAGTTACCGTGGCCTTCGCAAAAGGGCAACTGAAGGAACACTGTGAGTATTTATCAGTAAAAGTCCACGTCAAAGCTCCATCTAGAGCGGATAAAGTTTAATTTTTTCATAGCAAACTTTTATAGCGCGGTATATACCTATATAATTAATACTCATCAAGACCATTCCAAAAAGCTCAAACACGGTAGGGTTATCTGAGTTCCTATGGCCACCTTCCGGTTCCATCATCAGATCAGCTCCATGTCATAATAATTTTGTATTGTCATCTGATTTACACATGCATGCAAAATTTCAGCTCAATAGGTAACCGGGAAGTGGATCAAATTTACGAGTAATTTGCAAGATTTGATTACAGACATACAAACATCGGGACAGGTGAAACTAAAAAAAAGCTTGTAAAAAGGCAGCATTTGAAAAATTCTTGATATATTTTTTTTTTATTATTATTGATAGGCTCGCGTTTGACCACTATCTCACCTGATGGTAAGTGATGATGTGGCCGAAGATGGAGCACGCTTGCCTAGAAGTAACCTATTCACTCTTGACTTAAAGACCCCTAGGTTGTAGCTATATAAAAACAATGTGGCCCCGTCAAGTGTGTAGTTCTTTCCTTTCAATGGATCAAAAAGGTGATCGTAAAAGTTGTGGTCGAATGTATTGGACTCGACAGGATAATATTCCCTTGAGGGATGAAGGGGTCAGGAGGAGGACCGTGCAAAACCAATTCGGTAAAAGCGTTCTTTAAAATAGCATTATTATTTAAACATGAAATATTGTATATGTAGTGGGTTCAATACAAAAGTGAAACAAAAAAAAAAAGAACTGGGCAAGTGCGAGTCGGACTCGCGCACTGAGGGTTCCGTACAAACTTACCTTTGAAAACAGTTCAATTCTCGAATCGAGTTACGAAGATTTTTCCGAATCGCAAAAAAAGTTTTTTTTTTTTTGTGACATACTCGTACCTAACTACTTACAAATTGACAGTTTTCAGATTGTTTTTCTATACTTGTGCTATGAGATCTTGCTTCATGCCAAATTTTAAGATTCTAGGTCAATGGGAAAGTACCCTATGAATTTTGATTCCCTTGAGAGTGTCGAAATACACGTTTTTTGCGACATAAACGGCCGTATCTTTTTTTTATACTAACAGTTATTCAAGTTTGACTTTTTCACAGCTTGAAGGGACCGCAGACCTTAGTCTATGGTTTGCAACATGCCGGTTTCCTATGATAAATTAAACCGCATTGTTTTTCTACTGTGTGATTCTTTAAAATAGAATAGGGTAAGTAAGCGGACTTACTTTTTTCTTCTTTAAATGAAACGAACAGAAGATGCTACAGAAGCGAGTCCAAGAACCAAATTGATGAACAAAAATCCACTTACGATCAGCCTGTAAATTACGACGAAGACTGAAGAATTTTAGATACAGAAGTTTCATCTTTGAAACCCAATTGACCTATTTGATCTACGTATCCGGCGGACCTTAGACGACGTTGAAACCAATTCGCCAAGGCCAACAGAACCAATAAGTCTTACGACACAGTAATGTCGGTCTGTAATAATTGTTATTGAGTTGTTGGCAACACCGCTGATTTATTATAACAGTGTTTTTTGTGCTATGAGGTTGTCGTCTGTTCAACCGGACTTGTGTGGGATATTAGGTTCCTATCCCACCATAAGTTCGCTGGATTGGAGAAGACTCACTAATAGTTCGAAATTAAAGACTTCGTAAACGAAATTTAACACAATACACACATATTATTCACATATATTTAGTTAACACTAACTTACAGAGATTTAGGCACTAAATACAGATCTAGGAGCACTGAAAACACTGAACACTGAGTACTGCAGTGTTTCGACTACTAAATTACTGGAACTGAACGAAAATTGAGGAAGGAGAATTGAACAGGCCATAATAAAATTGAAGCCCCCAAATAGGACTTATAATAACACTTATTATTTTCATGCATTTATCTCAGGTCAGGTCTTGGACCTTTGAAAAGCGTACGAGAGGCCGAAGCCAACTCCCAGAGCCCCTTTAGACAATTTTCATGGAACGTGATGCCAAGCGACGATTATCCCTGTACGCGCTATGCTAGAGCACCCAAGGACAACTTTCAGTTGATGGGAAACTATTGCTACATGGAAAATAAAAATATACAAGGCTATAGTTTTGGGAGGCTTAAAGGGACTGGTAGCCAAGAACTATGTTAAGACTATGGCCCCTGCTTGAACAATGTCATTAATATACGTCGATAAAAAACCACATTTATTATTGTTGTTACACTTGTGAATCTATTTCTGTCTGTATTAAAGAAGAAAGCTGAAGTTATCGTGAGCTCTATAGGATACTAGCTTCTGCCAGCGGCTTCGCCCGCGTAAAAGTCGATTTTTCCATACAGACTCCCAACCCCCTTTTTACCCCTTTAGATGTGGACTTTCGTAAAATCCGTTCTTAGCGGATGTCTACACCCTATAAGGAACCTACCTGCCAAATTTTAAGTTTGTAGGTGTTATACTTTCTGACATTTCGCGATAAATCAGTGAGTGGTATTTCGCTTTTATATATATAGATTAGAACGATATACATAGCTATTATTGTTTATTTATTCATAACAATAAACATTGTGTTGAAGCTTGTCCTAACAAAACTAATGGAAGTAAAAACCGTAACTTTTAACTTTGACAAAAACTTTTTACCACTGCGCTGTTTAACAAAATTATCTGGAAGAAAAAACAACAAAAAAAAAAACAACGTAGCACCAAAAATGTCCTCAAGCTAATATTTTTCACCAGGAATGTTAATCCCATTTTATGGCACCGCGTTATTATCAGCCAAACAAACAAAGGCAAGATAATCTTAATACCAAGTTTTAACACTTGAGTTTTATACTGAAGTTTCCCACATATAGTCCTATAGCTGCCTGTGTTCATGTATTAATTTAGAAGAGCTAACGACGGTACTTGGGCACGTCCGGGACCCGGGGGTAGTATAGCAAGACTCGTTCACTGGTTATTTTTTTTTTTACTACGGCATGCAAGATGAGCTATTCTCATTTAAATAGTGCCAACATGATGGTAAAAGACGGTGTGATGTGCCGTGATGGCCCTGTGGTTAAGGTCTCTCATGCATATGAAGTTGCGGGTTCGAAATCGGGCAAGTACCAATGTGACTTCCAATTCATATGTACTTTTCTAAGTTTACCTAGGACATTACTGACACCAGGGGCGCCGACTTCGTGGGTGCTCGGGGGCTCGAACACCCATGAGAAATAAACAGTGGGTGCCGAGCACCCCTGAGAATTATAGACATCAAGAAACAGATCAGTAATTGCCTGTTAGGGATGGGCGTTTTTGTTGGAATATAACAAAAACAAATCTATCCTACTTCAACACTATGGCGTTTCTCTTTCTTACCAATAAATATTGTATTTAATTGGTCTGACCCCCTTGTCGACACTTGACTGAAATCCCTAGTATGGTTACAGTTACTGTATTCCTTTAGCCTTGCTTAGAAGCACACGTCTCACGTAATATTACTGTAACACACCTTCCAATATAAAGTAAAGGATTAATAAATAGTTATTATTCCAAATCCTTAAAACCGTGTTTGCTTTGGTGTCCACCTTAACCCCAACAGTTTTTTCATTACCCGACGACCCGTTTAGCGCAGTGGTTTAGAGCGTCGGTTGAGACGCAAGAGTCGCGGGTTTGATTCTTGCACCAACGCCAATGTTTGTTAATGAAACAGATATTTGGGTTGGGTCTGGGTGTTTGTGGTACCTTTGTTGTTTCGTTGTTCCGAGGGAAAATCTTAGTTTGGGACCAGGACAATGTATGTGATGTTGTCTCAATTTATTATTATGAGTAGTTATTAAATGTATCTACTTGTCGTTCGATCAGTATGCATTTCTCTTCTCACACTTCGCTACTTTTTCAAGTCATCAAATGAGCATGAGTAAATGAGTAGAGTGATATGAAAGAAAAGGAAGTTAGTGATAGTATGACGAGTGACAGGGCAGAATGGAAGAAGAAAACGTGTTGCGCCGACCCCAAATAACACGGGACAAGGGTAAGAAGATGAAATGAGCATGAGTACCCATAAGGTTTTCTAAAAGCCGGCGCCCCTGACTGTCACCCCGTGCCTCAGAAAGCACGTAAATCCGTTGGTCGCGATTGTAATTCGCAGATCTTTGACAGTCGTTACAGGTAGTCAGACGCCCTGAAGGCTGGCTGTTCGGGTCAACCACCGAACAATAATGAACCTGTCAGCGTAATTGCGACACCGCGCTCTATGCCTTTATTATTTTATGTAGCATCTCATCATCGCATTTTATGTAGGTTCAGTTGAAAATCAGCGTCAGGCACACAACTACATTTTTTGTTACTTCTTTTTTTTTTGTATCGTGTTTACCCTATATTGTGTTTGTGCCTTGTGCTGTACCAAATAAATTCTTTTTCTTTCTTTATAAGTAACCTAAGTAAATAGAGTCAGTACGCATTCGAATAGCATATAGGGCGCGACTCAATCGTATCTCATTCACCACATTATTTTTAATAGTTTTTCCATTTGTATTAGTTTTATCGGTATTGTTGAAATATAGCTTCTTTATAATCTTTGATCTTGGTTTATCTTAATCTCACCCCAAACACTGACCATTAGTCTAACCAAGGAGTATCGTGTTGCCCAGTAACTGGGTTGTGGAGGTCTGGTAGGCAGTTGTTCTATGTAAAACATGGGTATTCAGCCGCATCCTATACATAGTTAAACTGGAAGCTCATCCAACTAGCTTGGGGTCGCCCAAGCTAGTTGGATGATAATGATGGTAAAAGACACCGAAGGAGCCCAACAGAACCCATGCCTTCTAGGGCCAGGAGGAATTTCTGAAAAGGAAGCCCGTCGTCCTAGACACGCCCTCTCGCACCGCCCTAGAGCGAGAGAAGTGATTTCCCACCTTAAAAAATAAAAAACGCCACATTATTATGGAAGGATAAGTAATAGATGCGCCGAATATTCGTTTAATATTCGGTTTTCGGCAGAATTTTGGGGTATTCGTATTCGGCTGGATCATTCGGTTAAAATGTATTCGGTTTAATTGATCATTGTAGCTTATGCAGTCATGCCTTTAGGGCATAATACATTATATCCATCGCATAGTTAAAATCTCATATTTTAACTATCATATTTATTAGTAATCGTCTACGAGCATTCCGCCCAGTGCTTCCACAAGAAAGCACTGCGTTGCGTACATCGCACTTTTTTAATATTGAAGATCACACACACGCGACCTTTTCCGTCGACTTGTAATTTTTCAAAACACCCAAAACACCAGTTTTAATCAAATCGTCAAGCACTGCACTAAAATTTGACACCCGTGGCGGGCGGGGTGCGCGGAAAAACTATGGAACGAGGAACCGAATTATCCGGCAGTATATTCGGTTCGGTAAGAACTTAACCGAATATTATTCGGTATTCGGATATTCGGCCAAACCACTATTCGGCGCATCACTAATAATTAACTTATTCAATTCAACATATAATCTATATATATTATATAAAAGCGAAATACCACTCACTGATTAATCACGAAAACTCAGAAACTATAAACACCTACAAACTTAAAATTTAGTAGGTAGGTTCCTCATAGGGTGTAGAGTTAGACATCCTCTAACGGATTTTACGAAACTTCACCCCTAAGGGGATAAAACGGGGGTTGGAAGATTGTATGGAGAAACCTACTTTCACGCGGGCGAAGCCGCTGGTCGAAGCTAGTCTATATATATATAAAGGAGAAACTGCCTCACTGACAACAATACACAGCCGAAACTACTAGGACTACAAACGCGAGTTGCACAAAGCTTTCTTTTATAACGTATGCGAGAACTAAGAGAGGATTTTCCAAAATTCAACCCTTAAGGAATTGAAACGTGTGTCCAAACTTGGTATGGAGAAATCTATTTATACGCGGGCGTAGCCGCTAGCAGAAGCTAGTATAATAATATAATATTTGTCAAACACTCAATGTCATCTATTACAATAACCACAAAACAGACCAAAAAAAAAGAGACATTGACCAAAAATCGACATTATCTGTGTACAACAATAAAATATCAAAATCACTGACAAGGTCGCGGCACCTGACGCGAGGTGTCCGACGCGGGAATCGAACCGAAACACCTGTGTGACTCACGAATAACTGACTCATGTGTTTTGAACTTGAAGGTTAGTTGACTGGTGCATGTTTCGTAATAACATCAGAACATCACAGTGGTTAACAATACAAAAACTGGGCAAGTGCGAGTCAGACTCGCGCCCGGAGGGGTCCGTACAAACTTTCCTATGTAAACAGTCCAATTCCTGAATGGAGTCTTGAAGATTTTTCCGAATCGAAAAAATTTTTTTTTTCGTTCTGACGTAACAAAAATATATATATAGGGCTTTTAAGCCTATTTATTGCTGGTTAGATATTCACCAACCCGCACTGGGCCCGCGTGGTGGATTACGGCCCATTCCCTCTCCTAGAGAGGAGGCCTGAGTCTCAGAAGAACATTGAAAAAGGCTGATTATGCTTATGCTACATATTATTTATCTACAATATATAATTATGTCTAGTACTCATAGCAGTAGCTCTGCTTAGTTTGGGACTAGATGGCATTGTGTGATAGTTGTGGAATATTATTATATTATAGTTAAAGTCGGATGTTAATTTAGGTATGCCATTATTGTCAAGACGCTTCTTAGTTTCGACTTATGGCCATCTGAATGTTGATTAAGAAACCAGATTAAAAACAGTTGCTGCCAACAAAAGGTACCTAACTTGGCAAAAGTTTACTTTATCAAACCTTGGGACATGCAATACATTCTAGTGTATTGTTTACCAATACACTAGAATGTATGTAATATAATAATGACATTTATTTGAATTTTAATTTTATACAATTTATTTTAATATTTGATTTACACCATGCTGCGTCAAAAGACGGGAATTATGGACGTCGGAAAAAAGGCTGGCAGGCTAAAATGGGATTGGGCGGATCACATCAGCCGCATGCACTCTGACCGGTGGGCAAGAGTCTCCACAAAGTGGGTAGCGGAAGATGGACGACGCCGCCGAAGTCGACCTGGGAAGAGGTGGCGAGACGACCTAGATGCCGACCGTAAGGACTGGTTCGAGGTGGGTCAGGAAAGGAATACCTGGAAGAAGTTGGGGGAGGCCTTTGCCCAACAGTGGGACAGTATAAGCGAATAAAAAAATAATAATACAATTCTTTTAATGTTTGACTGACTGACGTTGTAATAGAATTCAATTTAATTTAATGATAATCCAATGACAATTCAATGCAATTTAATGATAATCCAATGTAATTTAAATTATTTTAATTTTAACATTTCATTGTATGTAATTTTATGATATATATTGTCTGTATGTGTTTATGTAACTAAAATAGATAATAAAAAATAAACTATTTTTTTTTCTATTTTAATTTTTATTTACTAAGTATTTGACTCGCTTTGTTAATTGATGACCAGAGATCGGCGTAGTGTAATTTACCTCAAGTAATTTACATAAAATTCGAGGAAGTAAGTAACATTGAGTTTATAATACCTAAAATCCCGGAAACACAAACGTGAACATATGAGAGTCCATGGCTACGCTTTGGAACATAATTGCATGTTCATAATTGTAGCTTCACTTTTTGACTGACTGACATTTTGACAATTCAAAAGTGCTTGTAAAGCTACTCGCAGAACTGCACTGCGCACACGTGTGCCACAAACGCTGATCTGGGCGCGCATACATTTTATATGGAAACTAGACTTGTAGAGCTACACTTGATCCACGCCACGCGACGTCGTTCTACGTAGAAATCAGGTGTGTTACACGTGTGCGTTGGTCTAATGTAGTTCTAGCTTTAATATCTTAAATGGAATAAGTAAATATTTTTGATTTAATTTGATGTAGGTAGGTACGAGTATACTTAGCAGAATATAATAATAATTATAATGTCAAAGCTATGCCAAAAGAATTTTGTTTCCTAGTTTTAATAATGAATAAGTTTTTTTTTTCATTATAGTTAGGCTCGAGTGTTAACTAAATCTGCATTCTAAAACACAATAGAAATCATTCTGCAATACTTCCTGTGATAGTTACAATCAATAGATGGAGTAATAAATTCTTGATTGCTAGACTATGATAAATTGATACCAAGGTTTTTTTATAATTAAAATCATGTTTTTCGATAGTTCAGGACTCACAACTGGTGTCTAAGTACAGTTAAGACAGGATAATCAACCTTTTAATGTCCCCACTGCTGGAACCCAGGCTTGTGCCCAGGCATCCTCTCTAGGAAAGGAAATGGGCCGCAATCAACCACGTAGGCCTATTGCAGGTTGTTGGATATCCCTAGGGAATCCAATCCCGCATCAAAATCGCGATCCCGCATCCCTGCGGAATTGAATTCAGCAATTCCGCGGATCCCGCCGGATTTGCGGGATTGGGATTATTAATTTCTTTTAGTTTTATGTACCTAGTAATAAATATAAAAATCGATCAAATGCGAGTCAGATTTGCACACCGAATATTTCTTATAAATTATTCCTATAAATTTAAGTACATCATATGTAAATATGTAGTTTGATTGACTGAGTTTCGCAAATTTTTCGAATAGCAAAAATAATATTTTGTAATGAAAAGTTACGATTTTCATATACTTAAATACTTAATAATAATAATATTTTAATGATCTTATACAGAACAATCTAAGATATTTAACGAACCTTCTTATGAAAGTAAATTCACGTGCTGTGGGGAATTCCTGATCATAGAGTACGTAAACTGACGTTGATTACGTGACGTTTTAGTTGCGATAAAGGACTCGCACAACAATATGAAATAGAAATTCAAAATTATGCAAGGTAAAATCGAAAACAAAATAATTATATTCCATACAAATTCTTTAAAAAATGTCACGAGTTTCATGTAAAGTTGTTTCATCACTTTTTAATAAGGATGAGCTGGGTCTAATAAATAATCAAAACGTCGGCAGGTCGTCGGAATCCTATTTTGTTATACAAAACTTCAATCCCGCAGACGTTTTTTTTTTTTTTTAGGTTGGAAAATCATCTTATGACAAATCCCGCCCTTGGGCGGAGCGAGAGATAGTGTCAGACTTTTACTGACTAAAAACGCACTCCTGTTCCTTCGTCGTCTGTCTTCGTCCTAGGGTCCGGGTTTCGTTTTCACACTACCCATGGCCCCAGTAGGCTTCGACCCTGCTGGGCCCCTACAATTGCTGACATCTCCCTGAGGCGCGCGTGGAACAATACGCGCCGTCGACGACTTGGGCTTGGTCCGGACGGTTACCGGACGGTCGGACGGCGGGCCACCCATTGCCCGCCGTCCGCAAGCCCACGCCTACGGTGGCCGGAAATCGGGATCGGAATCCCGGCGGCGGTTGGTGCGGGATCCCGCATGAATAATCTCGCATTTCTGATCCCGCAAAAGAGATGCGGGATCAGAATTCCCTAGATACATAGATACATTTATTTTTGAATTTTTAGAAATACTGACAGCAATCTCAACTGATGGTAAGCAGTGATGCAATGGTTGATGGTGAAGCGCACTAGTTTATAAAGAGCTCTGAAGACATCTAAATTACTTCTTTCTTCAAGATAATTTTCTTCACTATAGAAGTAAAAATTTTTATAGTATATGTTTACATTTTTGGTGTACAACAAAGTAAACAAAGTATATTCAATAACTGCTGTAATGTGGTTTTTTTTTTTTTTTTTTATGTGTGGCCTCTCGCAGGTCAACCTAGGAGGTTGTCGGCTGCTTAACCGGACTTGCCTGTGGCGGCCTCAATTTGAGAATCAAAGCCTCCAGCCAGGGCTTACTTAACTAAAACTTAAAAACTAAGCGACTACACGCTAAGGGCACCCCCTGTGGGGTACGGACCTCGGCTTAGGGCGTCGCTGGGGGGGGACAGCAAGGGACGGGCTGTATCGAACAAAGCTGTAATGTGGCTGTGTTCACAAACATATAAACTATCAGTAAAGTAGGCCATACAAATATATGTTCCATGTGAGAATAGAACCAGCAACACACAGCGCAGCAACCATACTCTGAACCTCTGCGCCAGCTGTGGTCCTGCCTACTCTTTTGGGTAAATCGTGTAATATGTTATGCATTTATACCTACTGAAGTTACTGATTTACAGATATGTTATAATTAATTACTTTATAAAACTTGATCACTAGAGCATTAAAAATACTGTTTTAGATTTCTAGTTATAATTAATATGAGTAAAGTGTAATTATGATTTTATGAGCAAAACTGGAATAATCTGTTCAGCCCTTTGAGGGTTTTGTAAGTTATTGCTTATTATTAAGGCGAATATTTCTAAATATGAGTGTGCATTCACACTCATGCTTATTTAGAAATATTCGCCTTTATAAAATTAGTGTGATAATTCATGTCCTTTGTAAAGTTATTATAGTGGATATTAACATGATAGTGATAAGAACACCATAGCTGGATCTTGGTAACTGATAGTGCTTTGCTATAAAATTATGAAAAAGTAAAACATCATTTTAGTAATACACAATTAGCTACTACATTTTGAAGGTGTTTGTTAATTTGGCATATCTTTATTATTTTAATAATGCAGAATATAATTTTCTCTTTCAAGAATATAAATCTAATACGCTGGTGTACAAATTAGTACTCCCCATGTTTCAAAAAATTTAAATTTTTAAAAAATATATAATAATAATAAAAAATAGAATATTTTTTTCTTTTCTTTTAAACCAAGTTTCTAGAAAGCGGTCAAAACCATTAAAACATAAATAAAATCAGTCAAGCCATTTCTGAGTTTTAGCAACAGGAATTAATACATTTATACAAGAAAAAAAAAATATAGTGTTGTACAATACTTATATTATATTATTCATTTTCAACACATAGATACACTTACAGAAACAGTACTACTAACTCGTCAATTAAAATAATCTCATGTTAAAAGTAGTCATACAAATAAAGTTTAAGTCTCCTTATTTTTGGTATTATTTTATCAGTAGTTTTAATATTCATTAATTTATATGAGGCCAACAACAGAGCATTCCAGGTGGCTAGACATTGGTTGCACAAAATTTTAGTCAGATCGACGTGAGAAGAAAGATAAAGAAAAGGTTATAATTGTTGTCATGTGGTGGGAAATCATATAAAGACATTAATTTCTGCTCTAGGGTAGAGCAACAGGGTGGGTCAGAGTTATACCAACTATAACCCACCTCTGCTCCATGAGTTGCCCTTTGATTTCTAGGGCTGGGGTAACTCTTTCTAAGAAACCCACCAGTCATATAAGATCTTGATAAGACATAAGTGGTGTTTATATAAAATTTCTAGCACTTAGTCATATTTTAATGGTAATTACACATAAGTAAAGAATCTTACTGTGTTACTCATTTGGATTTTCCTAAAAAAAAAACACTTTTCGACTTTTTGTGCAACTAAATACCTACTTAAGCAGCCATAAAATCTAAAAATAATTGACAAGGAAAAGTTATTTGTAAATGTTTTTTTTTTTACTTGTAAGCTTTGAATATGGTTAGCCCATAATTTTGTGCTGTTGCATGATGGAGTTTATAGTTCAATTTGATGCACTTCAAAACAGAATAGTTATATTATGTAAAAATGACGTATCTAAATCTTAAAATATCAACAGGAAAAATATAATTTGCACCTGTTAGACAAGTTGCAAATTCCACAACAATACCTAAAGGTATATATGTATAATCACTAGCAGTTTACATAAGCATTTTAAATAAAGAACAGTTACAGAACAAAGAGATGTGATGTGTTTTGAATATAACAACACCTTTGGGTGTGTTCAACAATAATTAATAAACCAGACTTGTCTTGCTCTCAAGGTCATCAGTAACACGTGTTTTCTATTACAAACACCGACCCATAAACAATGAACAACGTTAAATACTCTTTTTATCACTAATTCTGACGATTATCAACATTTTTTTCGTCACAAAAAATATTTTGTATGACAAACGAGATTTACAATGCCATTTTTTGTGACGAAACGCCCGAGAAAGTGTTAGATTCGTGTCGTTATCGTCTTAAATAGACGTAAATTAGAGAATAAAGTATTTTAGAAAGGCCCCCTACCTTGTATACATCACCGTAGGTCCCCGAACCGATTCTCTGAATGAGTTCATACTCATCTTGTGGATTCCTTCGTGATATATCCGAACTTAAAACACCACCACTATGCGCCATAATCACTATTGAACACTATACTAACATTTATCTACACTTTCATCTCATCATTCACATAATTATTTAACACAAAACGTCGTGAAATTAATTATTTTTTTATCACTTCACTCGACATCGTCTGACGTTTGCCACAGTGCCATTCTTGGTGTTGCCGTTCAAAGTTTTAAATTTACTACTACAAGTGATAACGCTTTCAAAATCTACCAGTCATATTATTTCAATCGATAGATTCAGGAAGAAAAGCTGTTGGAAAAGATTGAAAATGATGTATAAGCGCACATATTCTTAAGTATCAGCAGTGATACCAGAACATTGAATGCTGTCTTTACAAGTACGCAATAAAGCACTGCCAAAGTTAATCTGTTATCATGGACGTGTTATTGATTTTACTAGATTCTCATTATAAGAAAATAATGTGTTGTGCGACTAAGCTTTGAATTACAGTTTTTACTGACGTATAGAATGCGGTGGCGAGATTGAGTACATTTAGACCTAAAATGCCTTCTAATTGTACCATGAAAAAGCTGTTCTTTTAGTACGGGCAGCACTGTCTTTCACTGTCACAATTCCTTTCTTTATGGTATACCATAGACTTGAGGTTTACTTTTTAATTGGTTTGAATCAAATCAACCTAGAATAAACCCTCATCTTTTTAACCTTGTGGCAGCGCGGTCACCGAGCTTACATCTGGGCGCAGTTTACCAACTGGGCGTCGCCGCGCTTGCGTCTGGGTTTCGCTGAACTTGCTAAGAACGACAGGATTTTGCTAACTGGAAAACTACTTTTTGTAGCATAGCAAGAAATCAAACTTACTCGTATTCTAAAAAACTTTTAAGAGAATGGAAAGGTTTGCTTATTTTCGATTTACAGACTACTTTATGAAGAACGTCTTATCTAAGTTCATGGATAAATACCCTTTAAATAAAACGCTCATTATTTTATAATCTATGTGGACGTTCGGTTGGTGTTTAACCGAAATGGCGCGAAATCACGCGCGATCGATGGCGTTCATTTGGGATTTGAGTAGACTTAATTCTTAGGTTACTTCCTATTACGACTCACTTTTTTTAATATGATTACTCTTATTGTGCTTTTGGGTACAATATCGACTGGTCTACACTGTTCTTACATAATGTCTACTAATACTGTAATATGAAAATATTGTAAACAACCACTTTTTTAAAAGTGGTTCCTACCATGGAGTTTCTTGCCGGTTCTTCTCCATAGGTAACGACCAATTTGGAATCGTGCACTAGCTTCTGACGTTTTATAAGTGCCCATGTAGGCCTATGTGAAATAAAAACTTTTGACTTTGACTTGGGCAGTGTGCTCATATGCTCTGACTACAGAGAGGCTTTACACGATTATCTCGCACATCGTTAAGAATGAAATCACACAGACATTGCTAGGCCTGGAGTGTTCGAAACAGTTAACGTGGCCCTGATGTCAAAAGTGGAAGGGGAGTGTGTGTGGTGGGTGGAGTGGAAGAGGGAGGGCATAGCTCGATACGTCTGACGATTGTTGCCGTGGGGTACGTTTGAATGACTACCTAAGTCGTAGACGGAGGATCTAGATTTCTCTTTCTACGACCTAAGTAGTTGTCAGGCATTTTAATTTTTGTGTATGTAGGTAATCTGTGTGGGCTAAATAAACATTTTTCTTTTATTTCTAGTGCGTTGCAGTAAGTGTCGTGATAGCCCAGTGGTTAAAGTACCTTTCGTGCATGAAGGTGCGGCAGATTCTAAAATCTAGTGCGCTTCACCATCAATGATTGCATCACTGCTTACCATCAGGCGGGATCGCAGTCAAGCACTGGTTTAAATTAATTTAAAAAAAAGTGAATTTTTCAATTCATAGGTCTCTTTCTAAGTTTATCTAGGATATTACTGATAGCCGTGCCTCAGAAAGCACGTAAATCTGTTTTTACATTAGTCTCGGTTCGTCATAGATCTTTGACAGTCGTTACAGGTAGTCAGACGCCAGAAAGTCTGACCATCAGTCTATCCAAGGAGTATCTTGTTGCTCAATAACTGGGTTGTGGCCTGAGGGACAACGCTGCGTAAAGCTGGAGCCCGCGCGGGTAACTGTCGCGTAACGTCACGCGTGTGTCGTGTGGGACGGTCCACCTAGCGGAAACCGGATTATTACCTGCGCAGTATCTCTAGTTCAACTTTTACGGTGTGCATGTAGTCGTGTCGATCGAGAACTTAATATTTACGTCTCAAATCCACGACAAATCGATCATCAATAAAACAAATAAAATTAATGTTAAAATGGTATATTTATTACAATCCAATATCTCCAGCCGGCATCCATGTAACTTCTTACAAAATTTGTTTTACGCCGACATCAATAATAACTTCTAACACTTTATTATAAAATTATATAATCTTTTGGTACAATCCATTAAGTGCACTTTTACAAACTTTACGACTTATGTGACGTAAAGGCTACTCGAGTTAAGCATTCGGGGAAATTTTCAATTTCCGAAACAAAAGTACATCGTAATACGCATCGGCACTACGCAGCATTACATGGTCTATGAAGAGGCATGTAAACTAACATATTTGCTTCAAAATATTGACTATGGATCAAAAACACCCCCAATCAGTTGTACAAAAAATATATTGGATTGCTCATAATCGTTTGTAAATTGCAACAATACGGATTAGTAAAGTACTTTCACGTTGTTTTAAATAATACTACTACTATTAAATGTATTGGACTCAACTTATGATGGATATAACAACCCATTACATAAACATGCATACAAAATCTATATACTCATCAACTATGAAAGTACTTCTCACTAACAAAACAGTTGTATAAGCTATATATATCATCTAATTGGGTTCACAATATATATTTGAGCTAATACATATGTATAACAAAACTTGTGGTCACTAACTACATACCATATGAATCACTATTTTTTTCGTCAATACATCTTACCATGCAATGCAAATCATTTCAAACTTAACGGCAATATGTCGCTATACCTTCGGGAATCTTTGTCACTCACGAATATAACCGAAGTTGATTGTACTGTGAGTGAATGAGAGAGCGTTATGCTCGATCTCGTTTCTTCTTGAAGGATAAAGTTTTACGAACAGCCGAAAAGCAGTAGATAACAATAATTCTTTGTTTAAATCAGTCCCGAAACTGAATTTGGCGCACATACATATTAACAAGATCACATTAAAAGTTTAACAGCATGCAACAATTTTATTCATTTGTAACTAAAATTATGAAGTTAAAACATACAGTCAAGCTTAACCAGCTAATTTTATAATATTTGGAAATCAGTGCCTCATCGCGTATCACGATTTAATAGAGTAAACATGTATGTTGACAATAAAATTGAGACTATTTCCTTCTTCAATTTAATTATAAATAATATTTTTTTTATAACTCTTCCACCGAATTTGTACTAAATGCTATCATAGTATATTTACAGGGAAGTGAGCCGAAAACAATTTAGTTTTTATTTGGTAAAAGCGCTTATAACGACAAAAGAATTAGATTAGGATTGTGTACGGGTTGTTTAATATTTTCCTTTTTTTATTTAAGTTTAATTTAGTTAAGTTAACAATTACAATAAATTAAATAGTGAGATGGTTGTTCATAGAGAAGAGACGAGTCCCAAGAAAGATATTTTTGTAGCAATAGGAAAGTAAAACTTGGAGCAGAAAAAATGGACGCGTACAATACCACAGACAATAGACACAACACTCAAAGACAAGATAATAACTTTTTTCCAGAACCATAAATTAGTTCAATTTTTTTAAACAACCCTTATACAAAGTAGGAAGTATTTAGTTGTGATTTTAAACAATTACAAATAATTTTGAACGCGTAATATATAAGCGGAATTTTCAAGCATGCTTTGGCACTTTCACCATAAATAAATATATATTCATTTTTTTTACATTTTTTGCAAAGTGGAAGAAAGAAGTATGTATTGTTATACAAACGTCTATTATATCGAAGGGAACATTTACAAATTTAACCTATTATCCTATTCAAACAAATATACACACACAAACAAAGTAATTATTTTTTTTATAGTTACGGAAAGAGATCTGCGTTTTAATTTTTTTTCGTATATTGAGTGACGGGAAATTTTGAGTTACTCTTGATGTGATCATATGAACGATTGTTGATAATGCCGCGATTTTAATACATTTTGGACTTCTACCCAGTGGTTTAAATCGTAAGCAAACGTTTACTAACGCTTCCTATAACTAAACAAATCGCTCACGTGAACAAATCACATCGATGAAGCAAGATACGGTAGCGCTATCAAAGAATAAATTAAAGTAATTCACAAAATAATTTTACTCTCATCTACTAAAAGTGCTCAATCACACCAATTTACCTATTTTTTAATTAATTTTTTTTTCATTATTCTACTCAAAAAATACATAATAACGAAGTTCAAAGAATTATTTCTAATGGTAATAATAGGGGAAAAAGTATCTTAAAAATTAATAGTAACATTAAATAAAAGGATTAAAAAATAAAAACAGGTCTAACGTTATTTTTCACGAACTAGTTTTCAGAGGCTACCTACATTAAAAAAAAGAAATATAACTTACTCTTTTTTTTTCTCGTTGAATAAATAATTTCTTTCCTCTGTTGTCTATGCCTACGCGTGAGCAAAGCGTCCATAAATTTTATTGCATCACTATTTTGTCTCATTTGGAATTTGAGGTTAGCTGACGCCATATTGGGGGGAATTTAAAACTAGAATATAGTTGCCGTGAGGCGCAACAGTCTATTAATTGTCTATACTCGATAAGAGATGGCGCCGATCGGTTTGGGACTCGGTGATAGCGATAGGAACGTGCGTTTTCACCTTCGGTGTGGGCGCGCGCGAGTGGCTCGTACGGGCGGCTTCTTCGCTTTGCTCACTTTCGGGGCCTTGGCCCTCGCTTTGGCGTCGTGCTTGCGTTTGGCTTTGGTATGTGCGGCCGACTTGCTGGAGCGGCAGCTCTCGGCCGAGTCGACGCGGCGCTCGGAGGACAGCGAGCAGGCGGCGCGCGCGGCCTCGGAGGCCGACAGGCTGACCTCGAGGCGGCGCCGCCGCGAGCGCGTCATGCGCACGTTGCCCGACTCCTCCGAGTCGCCCGCGTCCACCGAGACGGGTACAGTTTTCGTCTTTTTAGCACGAATTACTTTCCGTTCTTCGACGACGGGTTCAGGACTAGCCTTGCAAGACGAGCGGCCATTTTGTCCCTTTTCTCTGAGCACAGGCTTCGTCACCTCTTCGTACCTCCTCTTCCGCGTGATTCTAGTCACTAAAGTCTTCTCATTCTCTATAGATTCTTTCGTGACTCTATTTTTCTCAGTCACACTCTTACTTCTAAGCACACGTTTCTGAACCTCCTTAGTCTTTGTAGCGCGAGTACCATTTTCTACTTTACTGCGTGTTTCCCGGACTCCGTTCACGACTTTCTTAGTTTGTCGTGTTTCAACTTTTCTGCGTTTCCTAGGTACTGGAGACTTAGATTTCTTAGCACGACTAGTTTTAGGGAATGCGACCTCTGTACCATCTAAGCCTTGGCTGCTTTCGATGTAGATGTAATCGTCTAATTTAGATCTAGATTTAGCGTACGTCTTTTCGACAGGTTTGACGGGGGGGACTACATCGTCATCAATATCTGTGTACGTAGGTTCTGATGATTCTGTGACGGGTGTCTCTATGGTATTCGCCTTAATGAGTTCCACATCATTTTCTATGGAGTTTTTGTTCATTCTATTCTTGAGATTATTGATGGTGTCTATGAGGGAGGTTTCTTTTTCCTCTGGCTCCTCCATAATGTCTGATTGGGAGGTTCCAGCCTCTGAGGCGCTGGACTCTCGGTGTTTGTTCTTGTACCTGCGTTTGTAGAGATCCGCTTTGGTCATGTCCTGAAGAGAAAATAATGCTGATTAATATTAGGTCATTAAGGCTGTTAGTTGAAACACATAAATGTGGATGGATAGAGAGAGGCAAAAGAAAAGTTGAATGGATTGCGTGATATGAAAGTAAGGGAAGTTAGTGATAGTGTGACAGGTTACAGAACAGGATGGAAGAAAAAATGTGTTGCATCGACCCCAAATAACATGGGACAAGGGCAGGAAGGATGGAGGCTTAATCGACCCGGAGCGAACAATGAACAAAGGGCTACTGTGGTCACGTCATCGATCTTATCGTTCAGAAGTTAATAGTAAAGCATTAAGCTAGAACTACATTAGACCGACGCACACGTGGGCGACGCCCGAGTTGTACCTGGATCTAATGTAGCTCTACAAGTCTAGTTGTCATATAAATGTATGGAGACCGACTCGCCCAGATCAATGTACGTGGTCCAAGTGGGTTCAATGTAGTTCTATCTTTAGTAACACATATTTATGTCTCAGTTTTAGTTTGTAGATGTCCCCACTTATTAGAGTGCCCAAAATGTCCCTACAAATGAGTTTTTTTTTAATTGAAATAATTCAATGCTTGACTGCGATCCCACCTGATGGTAAGCAGTGATGCAATGGTGAAGCGCACTAGTTTATTAAGAGCCTGTCTTAAGACTTGGGCCATGGCGGCCATAACCTTAGGTGAGCTTATTCCAACCAGCCCACCTCTTTCCAAAAACAAATTAGGCCTCTCAGGTTTTTCAGGGCATCAATGAGGGAGTTCGGAGATCCTAAGGTTCGTGTATAACCTAAATTATGATTGGATGGGAAGACCGCAGCAGGCAAATTGTTCCAGTCCTTCGATGTATGCAAACTGCATTTGTAGGAACATTTTGGGGCCTAAGAGGACCTAAAAAGGCAACTGACGCCGCTATAAACGTAGCAAGAGAGAAAAACGGAAACCATCGATTCGAGAAGAAGAAGAACCGTGGAGATGGTTACCATGGCCCAACAAACTACGTAGTGGTACTTACGCATAATCTGAAGCTGTTATCGACCGGTATGCTGATCCCCAGCGCGGCGAGTAGCTCGTCAGTACCGAAGCGCCGCAGTGGGTCCACGGCGAGCAAACCGAGGACTATGCGCTTGCTCTCATTTGATATGTTTTCCCACACCGCTCCTGTTCAATAAAGACATGTATGTCAACGATGTAACAAAACTTCAGAAGTAGATAGGAAGATAAAGCAGCCAAAGGGGATTAAAACTTTCCCATACATTGCTGGCAAGTAATTTTTTTTCTTTTCGCCAAAAGTGAAACTTAGGCAATATCTTAAAGGACTGTATGATAAATCAATAGCAAAAAGAATTATGTCTATCAACTGTAACCTAACGAAGTTAGAGACTATTGAGTAAATATATTGCTGTAGTTTATTATCAGGCGTTATTTTTCTTAAATAAAAATACGCAAGTCTGATATTTTAAGTTTCCCGTTGTCAAATATAGTTTTAGTTTCGGTTTTTATGGTGATTACGCATTAAATAGTGTCAATCACTATCACAACACTAACGTGTATCTTTTCGATTCCTTTCTCACTTTCTTTTTTACTAATTTTAGTGATGAAATACTGCAAGTATGAAAAAATATAACAGTAATAACCAATTTCATCTATTTTATCAATTGAAACCTCAAAATATTACGTATTTTACGTCCATTTAATTGAAACCTCAAAATATTACGTATTATATGTTCATTTCAATGTAACGAAAATAGGTAACGCCTGACAAAAATTTATTAGCAATGCTTCTATATGTATCTTCGTTCGGTTGCGGTTTAAAGACCTGATTCTTTTTGCTATTGCTTCCTCGTTGGCCTCTTACATATAACCTAGGTTTCATTTATGGCGAAAAGAAAAAAGTAAATCATGCCAATAGTTTGCATAGGCCTTTGCAATAAATATTATAAATGTGCGTAAATTTTTTGTTTGTTACGTTTTCAAAACTAAACTCCTCGACCTCGACAGACTGGCGGCATTGCCACGTTGTTTTACACAGTTTAAATTTAAAAAAGGACATGTTTTTTTTTAATTACAAAAAAGCCGGTGAAAATTCCACCACTAAGGGAGGGGGGGGGGGGGGTTCCAGAATCATGTACTGGATCCATGGTATTCGTTTATGCGTCGATGTCAAAGACACCCTGTATATATTTGATACTCCTTCACGCTCATATGGAACGGATTTTAACCCTTTAACCGCTTGCGTCGGATTTGTCTGACAAGTGTTTCCGTGTCCTATTCGCCAGGGTCGTGTATTTGCAACTGGGTACTCCATCTCGCTTAGCAATCTCTACAGGTGACAGAACAGCTGACGAGACGAGACGACGAGACAAAGAGTATTTGGTCGTAAATTTGCGACCCTGGAGGCATAAACGTGAGAGTGTTTGTCGGATATTTCCGACGTAAGGGTTTATAAGGTTAATGAAATTTGGCAAACTGGTATACAATGTCCTCAAATAAAACATAGAAATGTAAATGTAGGAACTTACCATCCATAGTAAAGTTGCCAATCCTGATTCTGTCCATGAAGGCAGTGATAGGTTCCTTTTTAGACAGAGGCTGGAACGGGGCTTTGCCGCACAGCATATAATACTGTAAATAAAAAGCAAACATTAATAAATAACATGATAGATTTAAATAGAGAACCAAAAACTAATACGACTTTGTAATTGTAAAATTTGAAGGTCATCTCGACCACAACTACAAAACGCCGCCACTGGTATATTTCCTAGTTTTTACACATATGGACACGCCGCACGGTTGACTTCGGTGGCCGTTGCTCATTTCTCGTCTCGCATTCAAATTAAGGCGAACGCACACTTATTCGCGACAAACGAATCGAAAGAAAAGAATTTAAGAATTCTTCAGAGTCCTAACGCGATTAGGTGTGCGGGGTTTCATAGAATTTCTTGTAAAGGATTCTAAAAATCTTTTTTTTTTCGGTTCGTTCGTCGCGGATAAGTGTGTGTCCACTATTTTTTTTTTTTTTTGAATGTGGGAAACCAAACAACTTCTCCCGTTCTGTATGAAGCGAGAGTGAATATCAGATTTTTACTGAATAAAACCAAACTGTCTTCTTGACCGGCAACCGGCATTTACTAGAACCAAAATATCGAAGACATGTTTATAAGGCAGGCTTAGGATGTCCTTCTTTGTGTCCCAAGGTAGCGGTGATTCTGTCGAACGATCCCACAGTCCTAGTAGGCTAGGAAACATAACATTATATGGGTGTCAAGAAGTAAGTGTGAGTATAAAAAAGCGGTGTATACTAACATAGACGACCCCGAGGCTCCACAGGTCGCACTGCGGGCCGTACCCGGGCGCCGCCGCACTGCGCGCGCGCGACACCACCTCGGGCGCCGCGTACGGCAAGCTGCGGGGGACAAAGTTATGTTAATCTCCTATTTATATACAATACTGGCTTCTGCTAGCAGCTGAAACCACGTCAAAATCGGTTTTTCCATACAAAGTTTGGACTACCGTGATGTAAATTTTGAAAAAAAAAAAAAAAAAATTTGTCTATGTTACGGCTAAAATCCAAAATGCGGCTACAACTAGTTACAGCCGCACACCGGTGGTTAAACTTAGGTATATCCTTGCTAAATGCACGCTACTAGTTCTAGCCACTATGATGAAGGCTACACCTAATTCTAACCGAAGATAAGTAGGATACATCTAAGTTTATCCGCACGTGGCCAGCTTCACCTAGTTGTAGGCGTACTTCGGTTATTAGCCATAACATACACATCATAAAAGAAACTTTTGTGTAATATTTCAATGTTCTAGGTCTAAAGGTTTGGGTTCGGCAGTGATTAATCAATGAGTAAGTTAGACCTTTGTCTTTTATATACAGTGTGAGTTTTTATAATGTGCACATATCGAAATCAGGGATAGATTCGCTTTTGCAATTTTTACCTTTAGATTCCTAATACAATGAAGAATAACTTAAAGTAATAAAAAAGATAAGTGATAAGGGCGTGTTATTGAGAAATTTTACAATTATTGTACAAATAAAAGAAAAAAAAAATGTTTATTTTTAATTGAGGCTAATTTTTTTTCCACAATTTTCATTTTATGACAACGCCTAATTACTTCCGATCATTATAGAGTTTGTTCCATCATGATAGATATTTAGTTTAAAAGTTACACAGCTTTGTATACACTGGGGTCACAAAAGCAAACATTTTTTTAGAAAATACCATAATAAATATAAATAAATATTTAGATGTTTTTTAATGTTTTTGCCGTCGATAAAATTAAGCATAGATTCCCTCATTTCGATATGTGCACATTATAAAGACTCACACTGTTTAAACAGATTCTATACAAAACAACAAGTAACATAAAAATAAGCCTATTTAAAAGCTTATCCTTTTCTCTCATCTTAAAGACGCATATTTTCGTCCTGCTGTCACCCTACCCATGCTACGTAAGAAACCCTTTAGTAGTAGGTGGTAGTGTACCTGAAGCAGGGCGTCATCATGCGCGGCCGTTCCTCGGCGCAGTCGGGCGTGCGGCGCGCGAACCCAAAGTCCACCACCTTCACCTTGGCCTCGCTCAGCCGGGACGTGGATAGGAGGATGTTCTGTCGACAAGAAAAAAAAAAATTGTAATTTTATATATATAAAAGATAGTCGTGTTAGTTACACTATTTATAACTCAAGAACGCCAGAATCGATTTGGCTGAAAATTGGTGGGGAAGTAGCTTAGAACCAGGAGACGGACATAGGATACTTTTTATCGAGTAGGGTAGAGTAGAATATAGTAGTCGGTTGACCGGAGCGAAGCCGCGGGCAAAAGCTAGTTTGTAATAAATTAAAGGAAAGAAACATCGAGATGAGTTTTTTTTAAGTGGGAAATTATGAAATGACTTCTCCATCTCTTGGGTGGAGTAAGAAGGTATGTCAGATTTTTACTGACTAAGAAACTCACTTATTAAAATATCAGTTGTGCGAGCGAGAAAGAGAGATGCAACCTAAATAATTCTATCTCTTTAACAGTTTAGTTTAGGTCGTCAAATGGATCGTGTTAACGAGCTCGTGGTAGCACTGCTAGTTACCATCGTCTTCTCGTTATCGTTTCTTTAATACAATCTCACAGCCCTACCAGGTATCGGCTCTGTTTTGCTGACATTTCTTTGAGGTACGCATAGAACGCAACGCGCCGTAAACCGGGCTTGGTCCTAATCGCACGGCTGGACGGTGAGCTACCTATTGCGACAAGTTAATAATAAGAGCATAATTGTTCACCTCAGGCTTGAGATCTCTGTGCACGACCCTCCTGGAGTGCATGTGCCGCAGCGCTAGAGCCAGCTGCGCCAGCAGGCGGCGCGCGACGCGCTCGTCGAGCCCGCCTGCTATTTGAGAGGCTAGTTCACCACCCGCTGCCAGTTCCGTTACTATATAGGTAAAAGCCTGTAGATGGACAAAAATAACATTATTACACTAATATCAAAACAGCAAATTAGTTTGTTTGCGACTCCTTCACGCTCAAATCGGCTGAACGGAATTGAATGAAATTTGGTACATAGCTAGACCATAATCTGGAATAAGACATTAGAATAGTTTTCACTCCGCGGATCACGTAGAGCGGTTGTCAGCTGACCGAAAGCAGAGACTATTAACATAATCAAATTTCTTATTGGATATCAAGTGTGTTCTCTTGGGACGATTTTCGCGAACGCCAGTGACATGAGCCAATTGGTTTCAAAATTAAACCACCGTAAATAAATTTTAGAGAACAATAACCGAAAAAAATTGCATTAATTGAAACTCGACGCCATTGATCAGAGACATTGTGACGTCAAAGTCTACATAATTTCACTGACCGAATGCATAGTTTCAGTATAAAAAAATCTCTTTCAACCTAAATAATTATAAATTAAAATTAATGATAATGATGATATAAGGATAATCCTGCATCGACAACCCGAAATCATCTAACGGGCAGTTGCCCACCAGACATAACATCCGTCTGGCCGGAGAATCCTCCCTTCTCAACGAAGGTTTACGGGACTTTACTTACAAATCCAAATACCTCTAAAAATAAAAACAGTTTAAAAATGACACTTACAGAATCATGAAAAACTTCATGCAGTGTGATGATGTAGGGGCATCCTTGGCACGCCTTCAGCAATTCTATTTCCTGCTTTATGTCTTTCTTTTGTGTCGATATTATCTGTGAAAGAAAAAAACATTAATGTTTGTTTATTATGCCTATGTGAGGAGTGATATGGAAGAAAAGTGAGTTGGTGATAGCATGATGGGTGATAGAACAGAATGGAAGAAAAAACATATTGCGCAGACCCCAAATAACACGAGACAAGGGCAGGAAGATGATGGTATTACGCAAAGGGCAAGTAAATAAACGACGAAATATTTACTCATTCCTTAATGAGTAAATATTCGATTAAAGCTTCAGGGTAGCCCGTAGACAGTAGGTATTATTTTTAGAGCATTATTAGGTCGAGAAAATGAGATATGGTAGTATTGGATATTACACTTAAGGTCATACACGCTAGGGTATACCTGCACAGTTATACCTGTCAGGTAAGCTTGTGTTGAAACCTACACAGTTGTGGGCTACATACGCTCCGGTTTACCTGTAAAACTCGAGCAGGCAAACCTGTCAGGTATAATACCCTAGCGTGTACGACTACCTTTTGTCAAATTATTACCGCAAAATCCAGCTAGACTCCATTCGCGTTAAGATTAGACATTTGAACAAACCTTTCTTGCTGTTCTTTCAACCGATTTTCACTTCTGTTCGGTAGACATAAGGATGGCATTTAAAGCAAAAAAATAGTGGTTACAATACTACCTATTTACTGCAGCCGCCATTTATCATGCCACCAATGCAATACAAGTCTGAACGGTCAGTAAAAAAAATAGTTGGTGTAAATGTCTAATCTTAAAACGAATGGAGTATAATTCGCCCAAAACACTTAAAATAACATCGATTTCTAACTATAGTTCTTGAGTATAGTCTGATTTAGTTTAGGTAGTCTCATTTACAGAATTTATTCAGGAAGATCTCCCCCATCTTATTAAATACCAGTAGTAATTTCAATATGACTCACTTTAACAGCATACTCCTTGCCAGTCTGCCGATGTATGCACTTGCGGCACACGGAGTATGATCCATCGCCAAGCAGCGGGGTGCTCAGCTCCACTGCGTACTTTTGGAAGAATGGCGAGTCCTGGAAATAAAGGAGATTTGGTTAGAAACTTTGTTATTTGGAGTCCAGTTAACAGGAACAGTTACCTCATAAATTAGACTATTAACCAATGAATGCCAACTAAGCAATATTACGTGGCCGGTAATAATGGCAGATGCAGACTACGTATTATTATGTATGTGTTCCATACAGATTATTATTATTGTTATTATTATTTTTAATAATAATAATAATAAACCTTTATTTCAGACCACTTATATGGTAATCTGAGTTATTTGGTATCCATTGTGCCAACTACGAAGTATTACGTAGTAGGCCAATCAATATCAATGGCCCATTGACTGTAATTCAACGGTTAACTTCGGCATTCAATGGGTTAAAGCGGATTTTCTTAAGTTCTTCCCGAAGCTCGGTGCCCACGTTCAGTAGTCTCGCTAATGACCACGAGACCAGCAATCGAAGATTTGGTATACAAGAAAATTAATAAATATTTTAGCTATTCACCTTAGCGACCCATCCTTTGAGCCTTTCGTTCTTTTCGCCGGTCGCCTGCATCCATATCTGATCCGCTATGACATTTTCCGAAAACAGTATGCTTGGAGCCACGTAGGAGTACCCTGTAAAGAAACATTGTCATTAATTAACAATTAAAAAAAAAATGAATGGATAAATATTTTGTTGATAACTCTAAGAGTGACTGGACAAATTTTATTGTTTTTTTTTTTCTACTGTTACAGAAATTAAAAATAGTAGTGAAACGCATGTTACCAAAAGAGTTATGAATATACATGAAGGAGAGGTAGGAGGAGGCCAAAAAAAAGATGGATGAATTATGTGAGAAGTTTTATGTGATTACTACTGAACGGATTTTCATTCAGTTTTCACCAATACAGAGAGTGATTGATGAGGAAGGTTTTGGTGTACAATACAGGCATATTATAGCACAGAAAAGCCGAGAATTTCATTGATGTCTAAACACACGTGCGAAGCTGGGGAGGGTCGCAAGTATCAAGAAGATTATGTACTCACCAAGGAACAGTTTGTCGTGATGCTTGGGCGCCTGCGCGGGCGAGTCAGTAGGAGGCATGCGCGTGAACTCGTCGGCGAAGTTACACGTGTCGGCGGCGTGCGTCAACACCGGCACGAACGGCGCCGGGATCTTGCGCCGAGCTACTGCGTCCCAATCTAGGTTCTGCAAATTGAATGGAAGGTTATTTAGTAAGGATTTATATGGGGGACCCCATAAGGTAAAAAGGCTCTTAATTAACTGGTGTGCCTCACCATCAACGATTACATCAAGTGAGATCGCAGTCAAGCTCTAGTTTATATCAATAAAAAAGTACAGCCCTGGGGCCTTACCAAAACGAAGGATTTGATCAAATCCCTGTTTTTATCATATCTCTGAGACATATAATAGTTTTTAAACTAACCTGGAAAAACGGATGCCTCTTAAGTTCCTCGGCGTCATGTTCACCTCCACCTAGCCGGCGACGGGGGTCTTTCACCAGTAATCTGTAAAAAAAAAAAGAATATTTTTTTATTTTTCCACAACTATCACACAACCGGAAGACGCAGCGTTGGAAGGCCTCCCACAAGGTGGACGAACGACCTGGTGAGGGTCGTGGGAATTCGATGGATATGAGACGCATAGGACCGGTCACTATGGCGACACTTGGGGGGAGGTCTATGTCCAACAGAGGACGTCTTTCGGATGATGATGATCACACAACGCCATCTAGTTCCAAACTAAGCAGAGCTCGAACTATGACTACTATTTAGGCAACTGATAAACATACTTAAATAATTCTAAATACATACATATTATAGATAAATTACACCCAGACACAGAACAAATGATCGTCCTCATCACACAAATATTTGATATGGATGGGAATCGAACCCACGACCTCCGGCATAGCAGTCAGGACCACTAGACCAACAGGCCTGTAAAATAAAAAAAAAAACATAGTTTAATTAGAACAAGATTCAATGCTTGAGTAGGTAAGTATTTACAGGAATATTTACAAAGCTTTTAAGTTAAAAGGGTTCAGGGTTACGCTTTTCTGTTGTTATAAAAATATTGCTTTAAGAAACCTGATCTTATAAAACAGTTTAACTATATACATTTAGATATATTTCTAACTAGATCCTGATAGCTTCGCCCAAGTGAAGGTAGGTTTATCCATACAAACTTTGGACTCTCGGAAAATCCTTTCTTATTTTTATAAACATCGTAAAGAAACTTTTTGAGACTTAATTATCAAGTTTAAAAAAAAGTTCAGCCAAATTGGTCGAGACATTATAGAATTTTGCACTTAGCAGCACATTTAGCGACTCATTTTTATTTTATAACTAGCTGGCCCGGCGATCTTCGCACCGTCTAATAGTCAACGAATGATGACAACCTCAGGTTCAGTTGAAAACTAGCGTCAGGCACTAATTGTCTGGCAATCATGCTGAACTAGACCTATTTTGACGCAGCCGTGAGGCGCATAATTGTATATATATATATATTATTCTCTTTTGTATGGTTTCGTGTTTACATATATTGTTTGTGTGCCTTGCGTTGTGACAAAATAAATTCATTTTCTTTCTTTCTTTCTTAATGACTGAGACGAATGTATTTGACAGTTGCTGTCATTTTTCTATGTGTTTCGATATTTTAATAGTTATTCTGGTAATCGAGGCGAAGACGATTACAACAAAGCCAAGATCATTAAAATCGGTCCAGCCGTTCTTGAGATAAAAATGGACTATAGTGAAACCAACACGACTTTGTTTTATGTCATAGATAATATCTACTAATTATTGTGACTGTACTTTAAGAGGTGAGACGGTCAACCAACTTCTTATGGCAATAAGAAACAGCTCCCTGAAATGTGTAAACCTTAGTTGTAATACTGCATTTAACTCACTTCCTGATAAAGTCCTGTACTTCAGGACTGACGTCGGGCGGCACGGGGTAGCTGCAGCGCACGATGCGCTTGGTGATCTCCTGTTGGGTGTTCTTCTCGCCTTCCACCGTGAAGGGGGACGCGCCGGTCAGCAGCTCGTAGGTTAGCACGCCGACTGACCACCAGTCTACGGCCTGTGGACAAAGGAGACGAGGTTTAGTTTATAGAAAACAAACAATTAATATTTATTCAACAATAGGTATATACCAGTAGCGTAGCTAGTACTAAGGGGCCCTGTATAATAAAAAAATGGGATACCTTATTTTTGCTCGGCTGCGGCAAAATTCAAAAGTTATATTGTTTTTATTGCGAAACTAGCACCGAATTGTAATGACAAGCCTACCAGGACCATTGGTTGGCTTTCGAAAGGGAAACCTGCAGTCCTGGAACGCAAGGCAAAGAAGGAACATAGGAGTGGAACTGGCTAAAACAGTAAGTCTTAGACACACTCACGCTCCACCCTAGAGCACGAGAAGACAAAAGAAGATTTCCCACCTAAAAAAAAGCCAATTTGACAGCCTTTGATTTACAATAATTTGAGTTTATGGACATTTTTCGATTTTATGCTACCATAAGTTGGGGACTCCTGTATTATTGATAAGGCGATAGCTACGCCCCTGATATATAAACTATTCCTATTCCCCTGCACCCCTGTTCACCCCGTTTGACGATACTATTTAATACATTTTCTACAGACAAATAGTTCAGCAAAACTACCTGATAGTAAAGTCATTATAGTCATGGAAAGTCTTGGTAAAAACCTCATAGCCGTACGCAACTCGTGCGGTCATTACCAAGAGCGTATAAAACAGTTTGATCGATAAACCGAAGATCGACCTTCGATAAAATAAATGAGAATACAGCGCGCCATTTCAGTAAGCATTATCGGGAATTAACTAACTTTATAACACATACGAGGCTCAATTCAATCATTAAAAAATAAAACTTTTTTTTGCCTTGGATTTTAATTCATCTTGCCTTTATTTCAATGAGTGTTGCCAGTGATGACATGACTCTGAAACGTGGACGCTTACAATGGCTTAAAGTCACCTCATCAGAAGGCTTAAAATCACCCAAAGGGCAATGGAAAGGGCTATGCTTGGAGTTTCCTTGCGTGATCGCTTCAGAAATGAAGATTTCCGCAGGCGAACCAATTTTGTTGACATAGCCCGAATAATCACCAATCTTAAGTGGCAGTGAGCAGGGCACGAAAGGTTCTGGAGATGCGGAAGACATTGTTGGCACGGCCTCCTATAAGGTGGACCTGGTGAGGGTCAAGAATATCCGATGGATGTGAGACGCACAGGACCATTCATAGTGACACTTGGGGGAGGCCTATATTCAGCAGTGGACGTCTTTGTTCTCTATGTACAGTGAAACCTAGATAACAGGAAGTAAAACTTAAGGAATCTTTTTTTTCTTCTCCAAGGACACTTCAAAAGGCGCCGGGGCTTTTGGGAAAAATACCGCCCTGGGAACACCCTCTTAACAAAACCTGGAGTATATCCCTGAAGAGACTATAAAGGAGTCTCTCCTGAGCCTCGCTGTGCAGAGAAGGAAGTTTGGCCACCGTCCTTCTTGGGATCAATCGGTGGGCGGACAGAGTCCCCAATCTGAACTCAACCTAGGTACCTAGGATTGTTTTTGACGATATATATTATGTCGTGTCGTCGAACGATATATAAGGAACTGTATTTTTTTCTGCGTCAGAGTTCCATGAAGCGTATAGCGTATCTTTACGAGTGACGATACATCAATGCAGTTATAATGTCCAGTCAGCCTCTACATCACCTTGCTGACGAACTAATATTCGGACAGCTCTCATAAATTTCGTGCTGATATGAAACGAAGAAAAACCTTTACCCAGTGAAACGTGGTCTTAATTAACAAATCAGCATAAAATTATATCTCCGCATCGCGACAGACATATTAATCATATTCATATACATGCGAGTATCTTTGTTTGACATTGGAATTCACGTGCGGTATTGAATCTAAAATAAACATAGAAGTAAAAAAAAAACACGAGCCAGCCAATACAAAATAAAAGCACGTTTAGTTATAATCTAATAAAAGTAAATATTGATATAAATAATATCTGCATCATATCATTAACCAATCACAATTAAGAACGAAAAATAGAACGCATTACAAAACAACAAGAAAACGAATTTTTCTTTGATAAATGTCGTCTTTTCCACGTTGCGGCGGCCATTTTCCGATCATTCCCGACGTTTTCCGAACACACACGAACGTGCGCACGAGTCGATTTCCGCAGGAACCTTGGCGACCGACATTAACATCGCCTCACAATGTAAATTATAAACAACTCTTTTTTTTTAAATATATTTAGTGAAAAAAAAAATGTTACTTGATTCTAAGTCTTTTAATAACTACCTTGGTGAAAAGGCATAGATTTTATATAAAGAAAATAAAGGATGATTACAATATGACATAATCAAGCCAAAATACAAGTTACTCAAACAAGCCAGCGTTGCTAATTTATAGCCTATTTCAGTCACCCCTTGTATCATGACGACCTCTCTTCATAATTCGTCCTTTAGATAAGATCGTATCTTCTATAAATAGATGTGAGAATACATGAAATGTTTAGATATTTTTAGAGAATGTACGTGGCACGTTTATGACCCGACTCTTTTCACAAAGTCTGTGTTTACGGTTTTGGGGGGAGAATTATGAGCAGTATTAAGACAAAGCATTGGATTAACTGAAGAAGTGTTACGAATAAATCTTGTTATTATACCCCGGAAGTAATCAAGCATTCTGATAATGAAGTCTTATTAACCAAACATTATACCATTGTTAATCCATATTAATATATACTTGCTTATTATAAATTAGTAAGTGTTAGTCCAAACTTAAGGTTTGCCAACGTGCTATGGACTGCAGTATACTAGGTGTTAAATTAATGGATCGCGTTCGAAACACTAAACAGCGCTGGCTGACGCCGCTCAGAAGGCTGTCCAGCTTAAGTGAGACTGGGCTGGACATAGCAGACATGTCGATCGAGCGGTGGGTCCGTAAAACATAAAATTGGTGCCCTGAAATCGCATGACGAGGGCGTCTTAGATAACCTCCTTAGGAATTGGCAAGAAATAGCACAGAACCAGAAACAATGACATGAATGAAGAAAGGGCTTTGCCCACTAGGGGGACAGTACATGCTAGATATAATAATGAGTGTTGGTTTGAATCTACACTAATATTATAAAGAGGTAGTTTGTTTTTTTGTTTTTGTTTGTACATTACTGGTTCGATTGCAAAATTTTTTTCACCGATAGAAAGCTGCTTTATTCCTGAGTAACAGGCTATATTTTATATACGAGGGCGAAGCCGTGGGCAAAAGCTAGTTCAATATAAAGTACTTATATGAATTCTGAATGAATTTCGTTTTGGATTAACGAGTATTATGTTTATAGTCAAACATACCAGGGTAGCATGCTTCAAAAGGAGTTAGTTTTACTTAAGATAAATTCAATTCCGTCTAATATATTATTAAGACAGAATGTTAATCACAAAACATTCAGACGACTTGAGAACTTCCTCTTTTTTGGTAGTCGGTTAACTAAGTGGTTTTAAAATTGTTAACTGTTAAGAACTTTAGACAAAGTTACAACACATTGGACTTGGGATTTTTGTGTCAAAGTCAAACCATTTATTTTGAACACGACAGTGTTTTGTGAAATATGTTGATGGACTACCATTGAAACGTTTTTATTTGACCCATGACCTAAGAGATGATAAATAATGGACACTAACTTTTGCCTGCAATTTCTTCCTCGTAAATATAGGTTAGTCGAAACCAGGCTAAAAGTAGCCCAGAGCTATCCTTTTGACGACCTACACTGAACTGTTAAAGGGATGGACTGGAGCTATAAAGGGTGTATAGCTCCATCCTTATTTCTCACTCGCACGCTTGGTACACGTCATATTAAGGCTTCAAATTCTACCTTGTGGTTCAAGCTTAGTCCATACCAAATTTCGTAAAAATCGATTCAGTACTTTAGCCGTGAAACTGTAACAGACAGACAGACAGTGAGTTGCTTTCAAATTTATAAATATTAGTAGATTACTGTTATTATTACTTCATTTGTACAAATGTAATTTATCGCTTCGATAATTCTGCAATTATAAGTGACATTGATTTCATAAGTCGTCAATTATTTGAATAGGCAAATTATTGTTTATTATTTTTAATTCTTTATAGGTTCGCGCTTGACCGCTATCTCACCTGATGGAAAGCGACGATGCGGTCAACGTTTGGTTATGTTTTACGGCTTTTAAGAACATAATCCACAATATTCATTGTGTGTTCAGCTAAGGAGTTCTGATAGCTATAACCTGGGGGACGCTAGGCAAGCGTGCTCCATCGAAGACCACAACATGGCTCAACATCAAGTGATATAGTAGTCAAGCGCGAGCCTTCATCATCGTAATCATAATCATTTCAGCCGAAACACGTCCACGCCGTAATGACCGGTCCTGTGCGTCTCACATCCATCGGATTCCCGGCCCCCCTCACCAGGACATCGGTCCACCTGTGGAAGGCCTTCCAACGCTGCGTCTTCCGGTACGTGGTCGCCATTCCAGAACCTTTTGTACCCATCGACCATCTGTTCTGCGAGCAATAGTAGCGCGAGCCTTACAATAATTAAAAATAACTACTGTTTCTCCCTGCCAAGTTCAGTTTCTATAAAGGAAATAGCCGAAAATAACGTTGATAACGGGTCTTCTATAACAGTTCAATTTTTGTAAACCCGAGTACAGTAAAGACTATTTAAAAATTCTAGATAGTTTTTTTTTGACAGATGGCTAAATTCGTGGACCGTTACCAGCGCAATACAACAGTTTTCTCCAAGTTCTTTTAAAATCATCAAAATAAACCTTAGAAGCTTTAAGATAGAGTTTGTATTAGATTGTCTGCAACGTCTAGGAACCAAACCTTGAACGTGGAAGGAGCGAGGCCACAGCAGCAGTCTTGTGGAAGGTTACACTACTATAATGCAATCATATCAAAACACACTTTATTTTGAAAGTTTTTAAAGTCGAGATTCCTTTGAATTATCGAGACGTACAGTTTCCTCATGGGAATTTAAACTTTATTCCGTGGTTACTAAGGTTGGAAATAGATTGTCGTGTTGTAGTAGAATCTAGGTCGTTCGGTTGAAGTTTTTGGCAAGTTGGTTGGTTGGTAACAGAGCAAATTTAACGGCTGCGAGAATGTGTGTTTGTGAAAGATATTGCTTGTTTTATTCTTTTTAACTTTAAGGGTACTTAGTAAGATCTACTTAGTTTGTACCTAAGAAGTAAAGTGTAGGATGGTTCTTTATTTTAAGACCTTTCTTGATTGATTGGCACGAAAAGTTGCCCTCTTTCCATCCCGTAAGTATCAGACTACCTAAAACCGACCTGTGTTCCTCCAGCCTACACGCCTGATTTGTACTTAGAACGACGTCGCGTGGCGTGGATCGTAGCTCTATAAGTCTAGTTGCCATATAAAATGTATGGAGACCGACGCGCCCAGATCGGCGTGTGTGGCACACGTGTGAGCAATTTAGTTCTACCTTTGGGCCTCCAGAAACATTTATACTGTCCTAAGGTTCTGAAGAAAAACACTGTTGACACAATTTTCCGTTATATTTTTCAGCCATTTTTTGCAAAATTATTCAACTTGTACAAGACTTGATATTTGCATAACTGCAGTATCTTTTGTCATGGTTTGGTAATAATTTCTTAGTTATGCATTTTGACTATTCGTGCTTCGGTGCTTGGTACCAAAGTACATTTGAAAGTAAAAAGACTCAAAGCATTTTATTTCGAATAAAACAATTACAGGCACTTTTGAAATGTCAGGAAGTCAGTCAGTCAGAAAAATGATGCTAATTGTACATCGCAAAGCATAGATCTCTATGGAGGAAAATGTGCACGAAACTCCATGAACACTCTTTTCAATCATGTCAAAAGGCAAAAAGTTTATAGAGAGACCAGCTTCTGCCAGCATTTTTGCCCATGTGAAAGTGGGTCTCCATATAATCTTTGGACCCCATTTCATCCCCTTAGAGGGTGAATTTTGGAAAGTCCTTTCTAAGCACATCATAATAACTTTTTGCATGCAATCCGTTCAATGGTTTGAGCTGCGTGTGGAGATTGAGCAGTCACTCCGTAGGATCTCAAAGGGCAACTGAAGGGGTTTTAGCCTCCAAAAACCTGGTGCTCCCTCTCGTTCAATAAAGACATGACCAGACGGTCTCTCACGACGTTTTCCTTTACCGTTTAGAGAGCAGTGGTGATGTACGATATCTCAATTTGTGTAACTATGATTGATTAATTTTTATCCCGGAAAAAAATCACGTTTCCTTTGAACAAAGCACAGAAGTGAAGTTGCAGAAACAGTAAGTACAATTTCCAAGTAAACATTGGCAGAGACGCGCAATGATTGTCCGAAAAACTACGAACGGATCTTCAATAAAACTTTCACTAGCGTCAATCAAGCATAAGCTATCGCCATTTAGATGTAAT
This sequence comes from Mythimna pallens, assembly GCA_961205895.1. Lineage (NCBI taxonomy): Eukaryota > Metazoa > Arthropoda > Insecta > Lepidoptera > Noctuidae > Mythimna > Mythimna pallens. Next base: position 12,705,721 of record OY540849.1, on the reverse strand, counting down.
TATCTCTAATAGAGATAAAGTTTTTATCGTTATCTCATATAGTGGTATGCAACCTTTGCTGTACGAAACGTGAGTGTGTTTGACATTCATGAGCATTCACGTGATGTTTTTGTTATGTCAGTAGGCTTAGGACAAATTACTTTTAAGCCAAACGATAAGTACGAAAAGTTTTATTTCTTTGTTTAGGTGAGAATTCATCCAACCCCTGGTTTCCCTTTCAGAAGCGAACCCATGACCCCAGACTTCGAATCTGCTAGGTCCCTACGATATGCTATCATCTTCTTGAGGCGCGCGAGAAAGACTACGCACCGTGGACGACTCGGGCTCGGTCCGGACGTATACCGGAAGTCCGGACGGCGAGCTACCCATTGCTTGCCGTCCGCAAACCCACGCCTACGGTGTCTGGAAATCGGGGTCAGGATCCATGTGGCCGGGGCGTGAGTAAGTCCGTTCCCTCACGCGTGCGGCCGTTTCCTTGGCTAGCATTACTGCTTCGCAAAAGGAGGTAACCGTCTGCCTTTCCTCATCGCTCCGGACCACAGGCAGTATAAAATGCAAAATATATGGCAATGACATTTTGGCGACTTGTACTTGGCATTTGGCGGGAACGCTAACAGAAAGCTTATTTGCCTAAGCCTGTAGGAGTCACTCATTCTAAACACGAATCTAGCAACTGAAAGTAAATCTGCCTAGTCGTCGCGTAGGTCGAAAGGCTCAATTAAATTGCAACAAAACGGAAACCTAACCTAATCAATTATTACTAGTTATAACCTGTCTTGAACTAAATCAAAACCAGGACAAGTTACTAGAACAAATTGGCCAAAATACGTCTCAATTTAATATTGATCAAACATCAAATATATTCATAACCCATTAAACAAAGATAATTATATAGGTGCCTATACAACAGGTACTACCTATAGCAATAATAAACACGGCTATTATTTACAAAAACCGGGTTAACGAACACACAAACATACATATATGTGAGTACATAATTATGTAGTACTAATGTACTAAATCGTCAACGGAGTATACTTTTGTATTTGCCTTTTAAATGATACAGAGTTCCTTAGTGAGTGGGCTCGGGGAAATAACTGGAAATGGCGGAGTTAATGAGGGTTTTCGTGGTAATTTTTCATGTGGAAATACTAAAAGGCTCATCGACGCAAACATGCTGCGGGAATGTTTCAAACCGTCTCCAACCCTGGCCTTAACACGCCAAGGAACAAAGTTGGGTCTAAGTTAGTAAAAGTCTGACACGTCCTCTCGCTCCACCTTAAAGCGCGAGAAGTTGTTTGATGATTACCAAACTAATAAAAATTATGCAAACATTAGAAATCAACACAACAACAACAACATTAGTAGTAGTTGTTCTTTCTTTCTTTTAAACAGCGTTTCAAGAGATTTGATAGATTGACATTCGGATATCTTTGACAGTCGCTATGGGTGGTGAGAAAACATCGAAAGTTAGATAAACAAGTCAGAGATATATTGTGTTCCCCAATAACAAGATGGCAAACGCCCCATGAAATAAGCAGCATTGGGTGAGACGAAGGCAGCAAAAGAATGAAGCCAACTCCAATGTAGATGAGAAAAAGCTGAATTGTGATCGTGATGAATAAATGATTTGTGTGGAAAAGTTGGTACAAAATGTAGTTATTGTTTGAACGTGGCGATCATTAGGAAAAAAAACATGAAACGGCACTTATGAAATCCCCCTAGCAATAGAAGGCATTTAAAAAAAAATTCCACGTGTTTCCATTTAACCTTCACCTTCAAAGCAAATATTAACGACACAATAAAAAGAAATAACTGAAGACATTCCTATAATTCAAAATGCAGGCAAAACTTTCTCGTAAACTTTAACCTTTACTCATACAATTTAACAACTTTAAAAGTTTAACAATTTGGAATTACTTTTTCTTAATTTTCGAATTGGTAAACGACAGTAAAGTACAGCCAAAGAAACTAGGGCATGTATAGACCTAGATGAGGGACGCATGGAACCGAAAAGTATGGCAAAAGAAAAAAGAGGCCCAATTCCAGCAGTGGGCGTATCCAAACTGAAATGATACCGAAAAGACAGAAACATATTCTGTAGACTGTAATAGAGACAGTGCGTTTTCCTTCCCATATTTCAGATTTGCAAGTCATAAAAGTGCAGAGGGTAATTGTATAGGCTATTTAACTAGAATATAAAACATAAAGCAATTTATGTGAGCTGTTTGGCAACGTCCGGCTGGTCTCAATGCCAGGCAATATGAAATAAGAAAGTTATAAGAGGTACACTTCATTTTTGTAAGGATTCGCATGCTGACGCTAGTCCGCTTGCGCAGTAGAATGCGGCAGAGGATTGCATAATCGAGTGGACTTGCTCTATGAAAGGCTATGTGTCATATTTATTGGCTGCATTTAAATATAAATAAAAAATAGAATTGGTGAATAAATAAGACCAAACAGTAAATTAATATAGCTTATGTATGACCACAAGGATAAATAAAGTCGTTTTTATTTACGACAGCAAACGCAATAAAAAAAAAACTCATAACATTGCACCAGATATTAAATGTTGAATTTATACTTTACATTGACCTACTGGCCCGTTTTTCGAAATTCAGTGAATGAACTTACAAATTCACATTACATTTCTAATCAACAGTTAAATCAGTAGACCATGTTGTCAAAAGCCTGTCCCAAATCTAAAAGTAAAAATTGCTTTTAAGTTATGAGAACTTCTGTTAACACTAGTAAAAACTGGCTATCTCCAAATGACAATTATGTGCATGACCTACATTCGGCTTCGTCATTCATAACATTTAACATATTTAATCAAAACCTGTGTTCTTTTAGCCCATAGGAAAATATTCACTCAGAATTCCATATAATATATGAGATTTTAAAGGAGTCTTTATGTAGGTACATGGTAATTTAAAACCCCGCAAAAATACCCAATAACAGAGGAACCAGTAACAGAAACAAATTCAGTGTGATTACACTGAGTACGTTCAAAAACCATCAAAACCAAAATTATGTAAAATCTTTCGTAGGTCAACCTTGCCTTTTCCAACTATGTATGTTTGGGTTAACTTAGCTCCCAAGTCCCAGTATAACAGCATACCGCTGATTACCAGTATTTTACAAAGAGCTACTTTCTACCTGAATCCCACAACCCAGTAAGTATTCGGTCATATCAGTAAAAAGATTAGCCTGGATAATATTAGTGTTGTTACTATAAAAATGGTCTTAATGTCCTTCAAACTAGTAAAACTCTTCAAAAATGAAACTGTAATCAGTCTTCAGATGACACTGCGTACTATTTCTAAAATAGCCTCAAAAATCTGATTAGGTAGTACGTGAACTTCCTCCGAACATCTTCACACATATGCCGTTATCCAAGCAGTGGGCGTGGCCGTACAATTTGCATGACATTGAGTGGCCGTGTTTCACTAAATTATCGCTAGACAAGGTCAGGCGTAGTCACTCGACGATGCAGACTCGCGTGATACCGCTTATGTCGTATTAAATGTATTTGTTTATTATTTGTTTTGTTTTGAAGATGATTACTAATGAGGTAAAGATGAATATTTTAGAGTAAGTTCAGTATCGCAAAACGAAATAATGTTTGTAGCTATAGCTGGAGATGGATACAAGAGAACGATATGAAATGATAGCTTATAATAATAGCCATGGGAAAATAGAAGAAAGAAATATGTTTCGCCGATCCAAAGTAACACAAGGGCAGGAAGACGATGAGTAGCTAGCTTTACTGGACAAACATGATAATGATGATGATGAAAGTAACACAACTAAAGATTAAAATGTCATAGTTGGTCGTGTCTTAATAAATACAAATACAATCAACTAGCCTAAAAATATGTAAGATAAAGATGATGACTTGAATAAAATTAATGAACAATAATATTATTTTTTTCGTATACTGCAGTGGCTATAAAATGATACTACAGTCTAACTGTAGAAATCTATAATTGTCTTCGAAGAAAATGATAGTTACAAAGTTAATTAGGGTGCTATTACATTCTTTCACATGCACATGATTCAAAAATGATGTCGAAGTTAACGATATATTTTAGTAATCAACGCTAGTCAAACATCGGAAAGAAAGACTAGCAAGAACTTTTTAACGACACAAAAATCTATTACTAGGTATGCACTAAATCCATTTGCAAAGAGTAGTAACAATCAGGTCGTATATTTAGAACAGTTACACAATTCCACATACAGGCGTGTAATTACAATTTAATTTAGACCAGATTGGAAGTAGGTCGTTTAAGTACAGTAAGTACTTGATATGTGAACTGGATTTTGATGCAGGTTTAGGGCAAACGGTAGTACAGTTTGTGATGAAAAGGAACGATTTTATAGGGTGATGCTTGTAACAGGAATACTTCAGGAAAAAATAGAAACACAAAATTATTAGTATACTTAATTTCAAAATTAACCAAAAACAAAATAAGCATAACATGGTTGAAAATGCCCCAAAAATTATTAAGTCACATTTAACCGAAATTTTCCTGAGTTGATTTAAATTGTTTTCCTTTTGTTTGAAACTTTAGTCAGGTGTAAAGAACCTGCCTTTTTCATTAACAAACAACCCTTTGATTAGTTGCGGCTTCTTGTTAAGAAGCCTAATGAAATTAACTCCATTTTGCCGTAAAAAAAAAACCCCTACACCTATTTCAACAATACCTTTTGTGGCATTACTGGTCACGTGCCATTTTCCAAGTAGAAAGACTAGTACTGAGTAATATTTGTTTATGAAAATGAAAGAAAAAGCTTGCACGTAGATAGAAAACCTCAGGGCTTGAGCATTACTATACTTTCTCATAATAATCCATCAAAATATATAGTTTCATAATATACTTAATGCTCTTCTATTTCAGGGTGAAATGGATATCTGTTATGATATTAAGTGCTATAAACAAATAAAAATAGCTTGAAATGAGGTCGAAAAATAAACAGTTATAGTTTTATCGTATACGGAAGAATATACATGGACGAGATAGCAGTCTAATTTCAGAATTAGAAATCAGGTTGCATATCACATTTTTTCGAGGATGAAGAAGTTTTTGGTGGTTTTGAATTTGTAATTAGTGCGAATGGACTTGTGGAGTATCTGATATACGAAAAATAATTGTTTACTTCATGTTATCTTTCTACAAAGCTGTTTTCATCATCTATGCTTACAGATGCTAACGAGTTCCAAAAAGTAGACTGAGAAAAGGCTTTTGCTCGGCAGCAGATAGTAAACCGAGCATGGGTTCATAATGCTGACACAATTATGAGAGAGAGAAATATAAGGGAATTTAGATGTAAGAAATCGTCCTCCATACTATGGCAGATCGATCTAAAGACGCCATACAAAGTTCCTAGGTCAACAAAATTCTAGTGCAATCTAAAATGTTTACAGACAAAGCTAGTTCACGTGACCACAGCGACGGACGGCAGCCACGTGAGGCAGGCACGTTGCCACAAACACAACCAGTACTTTACGTGTGTGTGTTTGGAAGGCCATGATTGGTTGAAATTTTGTTATTAGATATACGCAGTTGGGTATGAATGGAGATGTAAGGTGGATATTTGAAGGCGTATTAAAGGGAGGGGAAGGGGTCGAATTTAGATTGCTTGGAAGGCTATAAAGCTTGCTATGGATATATATAATACAGGAAAATTATTAAAGCTATTGTTTCAATAAAACAAGCTTGACTTTTGATCTTTGCAAACATATTGTCTTTCTTGATATTGAAATAAGGTAGCTTATCAAAGCTTCGTTTCCGCCGAAAGACGTCGGCGGCAAGATGTAGGCCTTCCTCCCTTGTCACCACATCGCCCGATTCTACTTACTTACTAAACTATCAGTCCATCATGTGGGATGCCTTACTGAGTTCCAAAGACGATTTTATTTGTTGTGAAATATTTTTGTAGTATCCAACGCTTCCTTCCTTATCAAAGCTTGGATTATTAAAAAACGTGTCAAGCAAATAACAATAAAACACAAAATAAACACGTTCTTGTCTTTGGTCGGGGCAAGTATCTCTTATCTACAGTTTAAAAATAAAGTCATTGTCATTCTTGTCTTCATTACAATGTATTTATTTTGTTGATTGATTTATGCTAATAGGATTGTCACACGTGGGGTCGCCGTTAAGGTGGATAGATCGATTACCTGAGGAAGACTGGTAAACAAGATGTCGATAAACGTGGAAAACCGGATATTTTTTTGGCAAAACTTTGGTAACGAGTTCAGCACAACATTGAATTAATCATAAAATTTGAATAGAAAGGCGGTAACAGATGTTTCGTATGTAGAAAAATAATTTAAAATACTTAGGAATTGGGTTGTGTTTGGTGCTTAGATAAAAGTCTTTTCAGTACTCTTCTATTCAGCGGTATCCCGTACCTCTTCATTTTAATTAACTCTCTCTCTTCTAATTTCATCTATCGTCCAGAATAACTTACTTAACTTAAAACGTATCACGTTGTATCAAGGGAGCTGTTTAATATTCATTGGATCCAGACTTATTTCAAGGACCGTCTCAAGGCTACGTCTATCTTTTTGATCTTAGTTTAGAAGATTGTTATATACGTCTGTGTTAACGGCTATATGTTTTTGCTTTGAGTTTAGAACACCCACAGATTTACTTTACAAATTACCTCTATGCTTACATTTTGTTGCTGTAAGCTTTTAAACATGTTTAAAAAAATTACAACAATTTTATCTGTTGTCAAAAGTTAAAGCAAAGATTGCTTGTATCTATTAATAATTGGGTAATTTATTTGGTTTAAATATTTTATATGAAAAACAAATAACATTAACAAGAAATGGTTTTTCTTGAAATAGCTTCTAAATTAGTAATTAAATGAAGCAGCAGTTAGCATTCTAATATATTTTTGTAGATGTCATCTTATGACAGCCCCCGCCCTTGGGCGAAGCGCGAGATAGTGTTAGACTTTTACTGACCCACACCTGTTCCTTCATTGCCTTTTGTACCAGGGCCAAGTCTTCCTTTCAGAATCAGACCCTTGGCCCCAGTAGGCTTCGATCCTGTTGGGCCCCTACGGTTGCTGACATCTCCTTGAGGCGCGCTTGGAACAGTACGCGCCGTCGACGACTTGGGCTCGGTCCGGACCGTTACCGGACGGTCGGACGGCAAGAGCATTCTAATATTGGAAGCAGGAAGAGTGAACAAATCGATATCTCTTTTGTACGAGCGTAACCTAATGGCGGAGACGTCACATGTGAGTGTGTGCATCCTTTTTCTGTTACCTGACAGTTTTCCCATCCGACAGATTTCAAATTTTTCTCAAGTTATTTAATATTCAACGAATTTGACAAAATATTTATATTTTCTATAAAGTTATTTTTTATACAATGATAAAACGCGTAACACGAGAACTAGCTCGAGACGGCGCGAGAGAAGAATGTCTGGAAGGACTTGTGGGAGGCATTTGACCTGCAGTGGGACAGTAATGACTAGGAAAAATAACATTCGAGTTAAATACTCAATTATAAATAATCAACGTATGTTCTGTTAGATGGACCAGGCAGGTGAGCATAGTGCGGCAGGGGGACACGAAGATTTAAAATTTATATTTATAGTTGTAGCAATGTATTCCTCAGTAAGTTAATCAGGCTTTCATATCATTTGACATGTGTCGTAACTAGTTTATTAATAGTGTCTGCTCTGTACCTAATTACGCAACAGGCTTTGTTGACGTTTGATCTCTGACTCTGGGTAGTCTTCACAGACATGCAATCAGCTACTAGAGTCTTCTGACTGATTGATAAGTGATGGATAGGAACAACAGATAAATAGACGTCTTGTATCCGATCGTGACCAGTCTTGTTACAACGTACGAGTTTTGGAAAGCGATGCTGAATCTTTTTTTTTATCTTGGACGGGTTCCTTTCTCATCCTTTTTGTTAAAATGAATTGACTATTAATCGCAAACCACATTACCATAGTCCACAGTGCCATACCATCCATAGTACTATTGTCTTGTCTATGTATGTTATCTCAAAAAAAAAAACCTCTAGTATTTTTAGATGTTCTTGTACACCGGTGTTTCATTTAAAATTCCTTTTATGTTCAGAAAATTAGATCACTAATCTGTAAATTAGTAGATTGAGTGTTAGCCTTTTACTGACTCATTCAAACCGCGTTCCTTCAGTTGACTTTTGCGTTTCAAATTTGCGCTTAGCTTAATAATAACCTCTACCAAGCTGTCTCATTGAATTAATCATCACCATCAACCTTAGAATTAAGGCCTCTGCGAGTTGTCTTCGGTTCTTTGTATACCTCCCCAAAGGACCTCGGGTTCGTATACTCCAGGGTCCCAAGATTGTCGTAGGGATTACAAAATTACCTTATTTTCGTGGTCTGAAAATTTTCGTTTAGAGGATATGCAGTACAAACAGAAAATTACCGTAAACGTCCATTGAAACAGAAGGATCCTCCGACCATGCCTGGTCCGGGCATCTGTCCGATAGTTTTTTTTTTTCTTTTAATGTTGGAGGGCTCGCATTTGACCACTATCACACCTGATTGTAAGCTATGATGTGGCCGACGGTGGAGCACGCTTGCCTAGAAGTAACCTATTCACTCTTGACGTAAAGACCCCTAGGTTGTAGTTATCAGGAAACACAGACTCCGGCAGGGAATTCCATTCCTTAGCTGTTCGCATAATTAATTATTTCATCAGTATAGAGAGAGAGAGAAATCTAATACAGCGATGCAAGAATTCGGCCAGTAAAAAGCTCAAGCATAAAACTTTGAACACCCCTGACTACAACAAATCGATAGGTTGCCAGTTACAAAACTCGAGTACTCGCCACGCAATCGATTCGCGGCAATGTCATGAGACATGACAATAGTGAAAGTTATTAAACATTTTGTAACAAGTTCCGAGTGTAATGAAGTGTCAGTCTCACTGACAAGTAAAATTGTTTGTTTGTGAAAGTAATTGCTTTGGCTAGTTTTGTTAGTTGATGACCAATTATATGATAGATATCAGAGTAATTGATATTTGGATTGTTCGTGAAACGAAATTGAAAGCAGCGTTGTCGTAACTGATTTTGAATTGTACCGTGTGTATATCACGCTGATATTATGAAGGCGAAAGTTTGCATTTATGTGTATGTATGTTTAATACTTCACGCTCGAAACGGCTGAGCGGAATTTGATGAAAATTGCCGAAAGTGCCGGGAGTATGTTCTATTTGTACCTATAACTTTCCACTATAACGCGAGCGAAGCCGTTAGAAAATTAAAAAAAATAATCTAAATTAAAACATAATTCCCGAACCTCAATTTTATTAAGTAAGTATCTAACGGTTATCTGCGAGTTTGGTTCGACTACTCATACGCTGCCTAACAAAGATCCAGGAACACAGAATCCCCCCCCCCCATTGCCAAAAACATAATTAATCTAAATTCCAACATTCAATATTAAACAAAAGAACATAAACAAAAAAAAACATATTTTTTAAGTAAAAAAAAATCTAACCCTAAACTGCGTGTGCGGTGCAAAAATTCGACCGCTGCACATTATGTCATGTACACATGACATAACATAGTAAATCCCAGACCAAGTTCAGGGCTGGGCGACCGGTCGGATCCGCGAGGCACACTTACTAATGCCCTACTGACCCGCTTGTATGCGGCCTCGTGCGTCGGGGGGGCACACAATAACAACAAACAATTATCTACTTTATTTTGCACTACCTAAAGTTGAGTTTACAATGTAAGGATAAATAAAGTCGGGATGATAAATTTTAGTCGCGTTCTTAATTTAATCAAAGTTAATTATTTATTCTGTAATCAAACAATTGCGGCTTTTGGGAGTTGAAAGAGGCTTTGATCGTAAAAAAGGATAATTTAAGGAAGATAAAATACATTTTATATCAGACGCTCGTTCATTTTTTCCTCTTTTGTATAAGTTTATGTAAACAAGCCGCTTTATGCGTAAAACCAGCCGTAAGTATGTACCATAATAATAATAATGTCATTACACATTATGATAATTATGTTAAATATTCAAGGCGTTTGAAGAAATAGTAGAATTTACAGAATATTCATGATGTCTACCACATACTCGTACATACAACATAATTCATTCACATAACATAATTACAAATACCTTGGTCTGTCGTATTTAAAAGACATTTTAATTCTTAACTCGCACGTAGACGATATTACCTCACACAGGGCTGTCTACTCAGAAAAATCTAGTTTTTAAACCCGCGAGCGCCTATCTCTGTTTACCAAGCGTAAAAAAAACTAGGTATTTTGAACCTACGGTGTTCGGCTGACATTTGAAGTGCTCTCTTATAACCTAAGTAGTACATGAGCTGTTTGAAGAGTTAAAGAGAGCAGCTAACGCTTGACATTACCTGCAGAGAAGTCATATGATAAGTGACGTGACAGGTAATGTCACTGCCATACATGTTGTACTTGGCGTTTAGCCGGAACGCTAACAGAAAAAGTCATTTGTCTAAGGCAAGTCTGGTTTAAAACCAAAGGCGAAGTACCTACCCTGATGACGTCAAACAGCTCATGTATTGGAATAGGGCTGTCACAAACATGGTGATCTAAAAATATAATATTCAGCGACAAACAGACACCGCCCACTGAGCAATGTCGGTCGACTGAAAATTTACATTTTATTTTTAGACATTTTTCTTTCATAAATATTAAATTTTCATCTTGTTTAACGAACTTGTTTTTAAATTTTAACGTGGCTGAGTTTAAGGGTTATGACGTAAATCCTTTAAAGTAAGATTAAATTCATAGCTTATCAGAAAATACCGAGTCAAAATTACAAACATCGCGTAGAATAACTTTTCCGTTTTAAATCATAATTCACCGTAAATTCGCGAATCACTAAACTCTCAGAACATTCAAGAAAAACATTTCACTTCATCACTCTTTCTGAGAAACACGACAAAAATATCTTTTATATAAAAAAAACAGTTGATGTAACAAAGTTGCACCGACGATAAACTCCGACCTTTATTAGCAAAGCCATCTGAAAACCTACAGGTAGCGTTCAATAGGTTGCAAATTTGCAATATGCATTAGTCGCTCTTTCTAGAATTTTCCTTCCTTGATAATTAACAATTTCTTCGAAAATGTTATACAACGAAGAATAACAAAACCAAGGACGGGGGTTTAAAGTCATGGTAATTAACAGTTTGATTGGTTGTGTGAGTAAACAAATATTTGAGGGTCACGGTAGGTATTTATTGATTGGTGGAAACTAAATGAACGGGGAGAATACCTTTTTAAACCGTGACATGAAAAATAAATTTCATTTCTTAATATTTTTTTAAGACGTCGTTATTTTAGGGTTAACTTTTTAGACCCATCAAATTTTTCAATCAATTTCTTATGAGATCGTACCCTAAATATTGTGTGAGACCTGTGAACACCTGATCACAGTTCCAGGGTATTGAAAGCAAGCAACGATCAAGATTAACCTAACCTACCGCTGAGGCCCCAGTCGACGAGGTTGCGACCAACTAACCTAGATACACACGCGCGCTTCACTGTCGCCGCGCTCTCATTTGACTTATAGATGATTCATATTGTTTTATCCTTTAATTTTGTTTTTAGTTGGGTTTATTATGAATGTCTCACGTATGCTGACCCATGTTCCTTCCAGTCTGTTGCTCTTTGCGTTCCAGGTCCGTGGTAACCTTTCGAACTATCCCGTAACTTTGTCGGTCGGTCGGAGGGTCGATTTTAATAAATTTTGAATCTGTACAGTTCACTTTGGATTCGGAATACAAAAGTTTTGATTATAAATATGGATAATATAATAGAGAAAGACCAAAGTAACGATAAATCCATAGAATCCTCTTTCATATTAGATAAATTCATATTATAGATATTATGTCTCGGTGGTGACTACTGTGCAGGCGACCAAAAGAAAAGTATGTATGAACAAGACATGTGACGCCGACCTGTAATAAATGGAAGTAATAGTAACAGTATGATGTATACAGAAGTCCATAACAGAGCTAGGATTTAAAATCAAGAGGGAATAAGTTACTAGACAAGTGTGCTTCAACGTCGACTACATTATCGCTTGCCATCAGGTGAAACAGTCGAAAACCAGACTATTAAAATAAAAAATATATTTGTGGCTTCATAAACTGGATAATTATTTACAAATAAGAGAACGGATAAGTTTTCAATTAAAGTAAAAAAGAGAATGTCAATGATGGAGGTACTCGTACAAATATAAAAAAAAAATAAGTAAAGACATAACGATGAAAATCACTTTCAACATCCGGTAATGCGCCATTTTATTATAACATTTTTACAAAATATTGTGCAATCCGATAATTATCATGCGTAAATACTAAATGATGTTTCTAAAATTTGACTCAGATAAGAAGAAAATATACTTATAGTATACTAAAAATACTGCTTTTATAATTTAACTCACGAAGGAAAAAATGAACTATAAATGTCATATTGACAAGAGAGAAAATGTTCCCATAATGGACGAAAAAAATCCTAAACACTTTTACTAGCCAACTAGGGTTGCCAACTGTAACCTAAAATAGATTATTGTACTCTATAACCTATAAAAATGAAAAAATGGCTTATCGAGCAAGCTTTTTATTCTTTTGACGAATTTATGATTTAATTTAATTTAACTTTGACGCGAATATTAATATGGAATGAAAATTATTTTGACTTTTAATAGGACTTTTTATTTTAATTTATGATTTTACTTCGATTAATTTTTTTTCTTGTATTTTCTTTTATTTGTTTGATATTTTTTATTATTTGACATTGTTTAGTAATCATTGGTTGACTAATTTTATGTTAGATTCTATAAATGACTTGTAAGAATCCCTTACCAATAAATTACTATGACTATGGCTATAACACTAATAGAGGAAGCTAAAATACTCTTTTTAACACAGTGTTTATTATACTAGTGCTAGTCACACATGTATGATGCATGCCTATTACCGTAACCAAAAAAGTCAATTATTTTCATGAATGTGAAGGGGCTTCATTGAATTGATTAAAATTGAGCTTCTAATAGATTAGTATATAAGTTATAAAAGTACCAAAAAATACCATTAAGAAATTTCAAAAGAATGATACTCTTATTTATAATACCGTATTCTTTATTTACCTCCTTTGAAATCAGATATACTCTATTTCTTCTAATAAAAGTTGACAACCCTAGAGCCAACTACAAACTAAATTGAGTTCACACAGTAAAGAATATACCCCAGTTTACCCATCAATCATTCTAATAATAAATCCAGACACAAGAATAGCTCATGGAAAATAGCAAAAGACCTAGACTATATTGCAGACGAAGGTTGAGGAAAGATTCCTTAAGTGATTTTATCCCTCCGCAATAAAGAATGTTTGTACCCTTCTTGCAGTCGGGTAAAAACGAGGGTACTATTTAAGGAAAAGTAGGTTAATCTTTGAGTAACAATAATAGTAATTGAGTTAAGGAAAATGAGGGAAACAAAGGAAGTGATAGCGTGACGGTTGTCAGGAAAGAATGGATGAAATAAACGTGTTGCGTCGACCCTAAGTAATATGGGACAAGGGAAGGAAGATGATGGTTTTTTTTTTTTTTTTTTTTTTTTTTCCGGTGGGAAAATCATCTTATGACATCCCCCGCTCTTGGGCGGGGCGGGAGATAGTGTCAGACTTTTACTGACTAAAAACCCACTCCTGTTCCTTCGTTGCCTTTCGTACCAGGGCCAAGTCTTCCTTTCAGAATCAGACCCTTGGCCCCAGTAGGCTTCGACCCTGCTGGGTCCCTACAGTTGCTGACATCTCCTTGAGGCGCGCGTGGAACAGCACGCGCCGTTGGCTTGGACTTGGTCCGGACGGTTACCGGACGGTCGGACGGCAAGCCACCCATTGCTCGCCGTCCGCAAGCCCGCGCCTACGGTGGCCGGAAATCGGGATCGGAATCCCGGCGGCGGTTGGGGCGTGAGGACCGCTGCCTCACGCGATCGGCCGCCTCCTTTGCAAGCATTACTGCTTCGCAGAAGGAGGCGACCGCCTGCCACTCCTCCTCGCTCCGGACCATGGCCTGTACCAAAGCCCGGCGCGAGAGATCGCCGCCGCCGATTGCTCCCACGAGGACACGGCGTTGCTCTGCCCAAGCGGGGCACACCTCCACCGTATGCTCCACCGTGTCCTCCGGGCGGTCCACACAGTGGCGACACCCGGGCGTCGCTTCCGCACGAATCCGGTGCAGGAACTTCCCGAACTTACCGTGTCCGGTGAGGACCTGTGTCATGCGGAAGGTAATGACGCCGTGTTGCCTTTCCAGCCACTCCTCAAAGAGGGGACTTATCGCCATAATTACGGCGTGCCCAGCACTGGGTTGCGATAGTCGCTGTCGCCATTCCGCCATGAGATCCCGCCGGAACTCTTTCCGCCATGCTGTGACTTGTCGCGGCAGCGGAGTTTCACCACGGCGTTGCATCTCCACGCGCAAATCGTGCATGCGTGCAAGGCTTTTTGCTACAAGATCCCATGGTGGCTGGCCAGCAAGAAGGCTCGCCGCTTCGCGGGAAACCGTGCGGTATCCCCGCACCATACGTATGGCCATGACCCTCTGGCACGCGTTCAGCTGGGCCGCCGGTCGCTTTCGCAGTGACGGCGCCCACACCGGCGCCCCATAAAGGGCCATGGACTGGACGATGCCTGCGTAGAGCCTCCGGCAGGAGGCGTCTGGACCACCGAGGTTGGGCAGGAGCCGCTTGAGGGCAGCCCCGTTCCGATTCAGTTTGGGAGCCAGACGTCGGAAGTGCTCCTCGAAATTCCACCGGCTGTCGAGGACGAGTCCCAGGTACTTCATCGTCGACCCGACGCCGATGTGAACTCCTCCTACCGTTAGTTGGGAGCGCCGGGGCGGCGCACTCCGGGGGCCGTGAAAACACATGGCCTCGGACTTGTGCAGCGCCACCTCGAGTCCCAACTGCTGGATCCTATCAACGACTATCGCAACCCCGCGTGTCGCTAATTCGACCGCCGCCTGATACGATTCTCCCTGCGCCAGGACCAGCGTGTCGTCTGCGTAACAGACCACGCTGACCCCGTCAGGGATGTCGCCGCGCAGCACGTAGTCGTATCCGATGTTCCACAAGGGCGGTCCTAGTACCGATCCCTGCGGAACACCGCACGACATCTCTCGCCGTTTCCACTCTCCCTGGTGACCAGGGTAGATGATGTACCTGTCCGACAGGTAGGCCTCGATAACACGACAGAGGTAGTCGGGCACCCGGTGATACCGGAGTGCCCTCCTAATGCTACTCCAGGGCAGGGAGTTGAAGGCGTTGGCGATGTCCAATGACACCGCCACGACACACCTGCCCTGGGATACCGCATCCCCCGACGTGAGAGCTCTCACGCGCGTGATGGCGTCCACCGTGGAGCGCCTCCTGCGAAAGCCGAACTGGCCGTCCGCCAGATCCGGCCCCACCCGCGATAGGTGCGCGACGAGGCGGTCTGCAATTACTCTTTCAAAGAGCTTGCCCACCTCGTCGAGCAGCACGATGGGCCGGTACGCGGACGGGGAGTCCGCTGGGCGCCCTGGCTTCGCGATAAGGACCAGTTTCCCAGTCTTCCAGCGAAGTGGGAACTGGCCCCGCTCCATGCATGCGCTAAAGAGCCCTCTTAATCGAGACCCGAGAGCCTCCATGGCCAGGACCCAGGCTTTACCAGGCAAGCCGTCGGGTCCTGGGGCGGTATTCTTGGCGCTCAGCCTTCTTACCGCCACACTCATCTCTACCTCGGTCACCTCTGGAGCATTGCCGTCGAGGAAGATGATGGTGGGTTAAGGACCACCCTTTTAGGGGAGAATCCTGTTACGTTTTAAGAGATAATTTGGAGCTTACACGAGCGGTCTACATGCCTACTTTCTTGTTTAGGATTTGAAGGTATTGTTCTTCAGGAAATTACAATACGGAAGTTGCTTCCGGTTAAAAGAATCTTTACACCTGTCTTGCAATGCTCGTGTTGTGTGTGAATGATAACAGATATATATGTTTTTAGGTGTTTAAATGCCAAATAACTTCTACTGTTCTGGGTCGAGAAAATTTCAAGCTTGCCAGGGCCCCTTAACTATATACCGGTACCATTTAAGCATACATATCTGATGTATCGTCTATTTCTACTGATTTGGTAAGGAAGACTAAGGTAAATAAGAACGAAGCATTTATGTAAAAGAGGCCTTAAACCGATTAAATTGTCAATTTAATACCATCATGGAAAGGCATGAGTGGCAGGTGAGTTGAAAAGAAACCCACGTACACACATACTGTAGTGCACAATCAATGGGTGAAATTAGGTTAGACGACATCGCTGTTGTTTGCTTGAGTAATGACTTATTAGTTTTTAGTTTAAGACATGGTAATTAGTGGGATAGAGTCGCATGACAAGATTTTTTTATTGAACTGTAAGTACTGTAACTGGAGTAAGGGTCGATGAATTAAAAAAGGTTCATTCAAGAAGAGTTCGTATTCGAACTGTAGTAAATATTGCAAAGAAGATGCATGACAATGAAGACGGAAAGGATATTAGAAACAGTAAAGTACTAGTAGCTAAACTAATTGAAAAAAAGAAAACACCTAAAGAGACTTCGAGAACAACTAGAGAAAGAAAGATCAAGATGCCAAAAAAGTTCACACAAAAAATATCCCAAGCATCCAACTGGCTGTAACCTCTCACATTTCCTCGATCGCGATTTTTTACGCCAATCTCGAGCAAGTTGCGCCACTCGAAACCATCCGTTTCACTTTTGCCCAAGCACTTTCACTGCTAACGGTACGAGCGTACCACGCTTGAATTACAAGCGAATACCGACTCTACCATAGGTGTCTTCGCTTACAATCTTCATTGTCAACATTTCCGCGTTTAATACTTTACGGATTATGAAAATGATGGCAAAGGAAAATCTATTTTGGTAAGTTATAATAAAGATCAGAATTAAAGTGTTTATGAAGATTAAGGATCCGATGTTAGCCGAAGACGGGCCGAGCGCGCACCGAGCGCTGGAGCAATGGCTTTCGTGCGCGTGAGTTTGAAAGTCGAATGCGCCCCACTGCGCGAGCTCGGGTACCGTAACCGCTTGTGTCATCCGTTACAGAGCGGTGAAACTCTTGTTACGTTGGTGGACCGCTATGTTACGCCTTCGAGCGGATGACGGAGTATCCCGAGCATTGTTCATCCACGCTGCTCTTAATTCAGATATCACAAATGGGTCACCGTACAAAATCAGAGGAAAACTTTCAAGGTGTGAATTATTATGAAATGAATGCTTAAGTCACAGGTCAAGATTATGCCGAGGAACAATAAACAAATGTTGGAAGCATTGAATTCAAATCAGTCGGAGACGGAAACGATAGGGATCTGCATGACACGAATAGTTTCGACCTTAGTGGACTGCGATTGTTACCAAACTGTATCACGGATGGTTAAGTTTGTTGATTCAAGTGAACTGCGATGAATGATTTATTGCTGATTAGCGGTTGACCCCTTTATCGGTAGATGGTTCATTAACTGTAGATTATGGTAATTTAGTAATACATTAAAATCTAGCGTCGCAAAAATAAGAATTAATGGCAAAATCGTCAGACCGACCAGTCCGACATACAATGCAACAAGAGACGGCAATACAAAATGAACTTAAGGACAGTGAAACATGTCTGCAAAGTAAATAATATTATTATATATTATCAATAGCAACATACGATAAAGAGATCATTAAATAATAAACCGTAATAATCTATTGGAGGTCAACACAGGAGTAAATATTCCAAGTAGAATATTATCTATTGGCAATGCTGAGTTAGTATTCAATAAAAATACAGATGAATGGATTCGAAGAACACACCAACAGGGCAAATTATATTAATGTTAAATATTGTTTCGTTATTAAAGATACATATATACAACATCACTTTTAAAACATATAATGGAGATATGCTCGTAGACCAATAAAAGGATAATGTTGAGAATTTTTTTCTTGCTAAACTATGAACTGCTAACTTTTCAAAAAGTTAACATTTTGTAAACAATTACCCTAATCCTTACATAACAAGAATTTAAAGTAAAACAATTAAATCATTTGCATAACAAATATTTTCTACGAAATTATTCTGTGACATCAAAAGATCTAATTAATAGAAGATTCGAGAATCTGATTCTGAAGATCTAATTTAGCAACATCTAGCATTTGCAAATTAAAGGCATTCAACTATCCAGGGGCATTAACTTGATCAGTCACAGTTAAAGCACTAAAAAAATAAAATTCCTATAAACTTTTTCAGTAAACTGAAACGACACATAATCTGGCGAAAGGGCGGCATCGTAAATTGGCAATGTCAAGACAACAAGGGTTTCATAAACACCCTTTGATCAACCACCAAAAGATTCTGAACTTTAAACTGAAGAAATTAAGATTCAATATCAAGAAACGATAAATTCGCATGTCGCCGAAGGAAAGTGGCCTCGTGATACGGGGAAACCCGAGCCGTGGCACGCGAATCCACCGAGACAGGTTCGTTTGTATTTCTGTCTCTTTTTTTAATGGAGTTTTCTGTGGGAGTGCGAGAGGGATGGAGAAGGCACGAGTAACGGAACTTATCAGTCTCTATTTATAATTGGTCCGATGCGATACCGGAGTAATAACAGGACCGCGAATGTGTCATTTGGGTTACCGCTTGGGGCCTGATAAGCAAGCTCATTTAATGGGAGAAATGCAGGACATGGAATGCAGACCTGGAGTATTTGTCATTTTAAAAGTTGTAAAAATAAAGCTGCTGTAGTATAGTGCACTATACTAGAGAGACTAAGAACTATTGTGGAATAACTTATAAAATTTTACGGCCAATAAAAAAGCTGTCAATCATTTTAAAGATATATTTATTATTACAGATGAACTCTATTATTGTGCAAAAAACTAGTTAACGATGAAATAGAGATTAGAAATTCAATGATAGAGATAAGCCAAACAAGAGTAACTCGAACTTATGAAGAACTCGTTTAGATAGCAGCGCAACGTTTTGAAACCTAGCGAATTCGAAATTGGAGCCTAACCGGAACTGAAACCGGAAGTTTTAGACTGTACAGTGACTACAGCAAAAAATGACAGTGAATGTACCAGGAGGTATCAAAACCTCTTACTGACAATCAAAATTTAAAATTGGAACACGCTGACCTCATTCCGAACGCGTCTTTGGGAGAGAGCGGTTGACCGGGTGGTAGTGCAAAAATAAATCATTTTAAAATTAGCCGCAATAATACGAGTAATATTCATTCATTGCATCTTCGAAGAGAAGCAGTGCTAGGCGTTTTGTCAATGGAGTACATGACGAAAAGCGTTCCGCTCTGATAAGTGTATTATTTGGTCGGCTTTCACTTCTCTTGGAAATGAATTCGCGAACCGTTGTGAGCTCAGACCCAATAGACTTGTTTGTTACAGCATATAAAATATACATCATTAGTTGGATCGTTGGGCAACCGAATAATATAATAACGCGATAAATAATTCAGCCGAAGTACCAAATGATTGTTTACGTGCAATTATTTTGTTTAAACGTAATGCGACCTGGCTTTCGGTAAAACCGAATTGGGACATTCCTTGCGAATGATTGATTTTCATTGTTTGACAAACAAACGAGTGGTGAGCTATAAAACAACGCTGTTGAACATGCCTATTAAAAGAATTGTACTGAAGAAATGGAGTTGGAAAATTTTTGCCCGCAATTTCGCATGCATGGCTTACGGAACTGAAAAAGTGAATTGGAACTCCGTCTAGTCATTAATGTAATGGTATATTCCGAGAAAGTTTGTATTTACAATGGAAATTATGTTAATAAAATATCAGCTCAAGACTTTGCTTCTGGACACGAAGCAGTTATTAATGTTGAAATACATTAATTCTGAAGAGTTAATGTAACAATTACATATAATATAGAGGACACAAACTCCCCTTTAGGTAATAGGGAGCATGATGAGGTGAATAAACAGTCTGGTTACTGAATAACATACAAAAATATCATGAAGTTAAAATCCACCATATTAATTAATCAAGATGATCTTAAAATGGTCAAACAAGTTCCAAATTTTGTATACACAGATGATGCGCGTTGTGCAAATGCATACACTTTCGCTCTCAAATACATGGAAGCTGTTAACATTCAAGCTAACATTAAACTGTGTGTTTATGATGATTAAATAAGTTCGCAAGATCGACGTGAAGACATATCAAATATTCATTTATTTGGTGCACTTAGATTGTCAGTAAGCGAAGTTATTGTATTTCTAACTACAGTTATTAGATAAATTATATCTTATATTTCACGCAGTTTGCGGTATCCGAACAAAATATATATAAAAAAAAAAATGAACAATAAATAAAATTATCACCACAACACGAAAATGTAATATTTAAACAAACTACACTCTCTCTGATATTATGAAAAATGTTGCTAGGGTCCCCTTAAACACAATTTATTTTATTACTTTCTTACACATAAACAATCTACAACAACAAATTAGGTTTCAAAGAAAACCAGGTTAGGTGAAAAGATACAAAAGCATTTGATTTGAGAAAAAGAACCTAAATGAAAAGACGCATGTAGTATGAGTCACTAATGATCGTTTTCATCTGAAACTAATATTATAAATAGAAGCTACAAAAAGTAATTTACAGAATATAAAGAGAAAATTATTCTCGTGTTAGCATAAACTGATTGAATTCGGCAAAACTGTTACATAGAGATATTTTTATCGCCCTCTTGGTTAAAATCAGAAAAAAATATATTTCAATTTCCATTAACTCATCTCTTTGAAATGTTAAATTGTAAATCTAATAATGAATAGAGTAACACACTAGGTTTACATTATTTGTCTATTCAAAAACTTGCAAGTCATGATGACTGACTTCTCCTCAACGATCGAGAATTACAGCAAAAGACTAAAGTCCACGGAACTGTATCTTCAAGCGACAATGAACTTCATGCTAAATTAATATATTTCTTTAAACACCTGCCTATGTTTTAAATGTATTCATAGCTTGATTGAGGGACCTTGACGTTTCTTTTTCATTTATTTAATTATCATCATCTTCAGTCTATAGGGGTTTTCTGCTGGGTATGTTTCCTCTTGATCATAATAATTCATGAAAATGAAAAGGTCCTTCTTCAGCTGTAGTTATGTTACTTTCACATATTCCTAGTCAAACCTCTTTGTATCTCCAATTGACACGAGGATGATAAAGTCTATTTTTACTTCGGGATTACAACTAAATAGTAAGTAGTAGTGGGGGAAGTCACTCGTATATCAATTTCGAGTATTCTTGGCACTAGTAATATTTACGTTAGTAGTAGATCACACACAAGGAGACAGGTGGTAAATCTTATTGACGTAAGAGTTGCACTAAGTACTTTAGGACCTTTCAGTGTGTAGACCTTTATCGATTTCCCACAACGATTAAGTCCGAATAATAGTCAAAATTAATAAATTCTGCATCTGTTAAAACAATCAAAAGGTCGTTAGAACTTGTTTGCGGCACAAATTATTATTTATCCGTTACTTTCTTACATTTCTCCGATTGTATTACATCATGTCCTTTTCAAACACAGCACTGTTACACCCAAATGTCTTACCTAGATACATTTCAAAAGTTCCGTTATGTTTTTATAAATGTATCTTAAAGTCAAGGCCGTGTTTTTATACAAGGATATGACATTGAAACTATGATTATGATAAAAGTTGACTGGCTAACTTTATAGCAGTTTTTTCCAACAATATCTCTACGGAGGCCTCAAATTGTTTGATAATTTAAAGAATAATTTAGTCGAAACCACAGTTATTCACGCCTTTGACTAAGAATTTTCAACACTTGAAGCAAAAACAAATATTAATCATATTGGTTTGGTATGTTAAAATATATAACAAAAAACTAAGTACAACATTGCTAACTTAAGTCAAATTGGTTTCGGGTTTAAAAAATTCGTAAGAGCAGCCACCGAGGCACCGATTGCCGTGACCTACATACAGCGGCAGCCATTTTGAATATTGCGCTCGCGCCGGTTTTGGTGGCACATTTCACATGATACCCGGCTTATCTGCGTTGGCTTTTCTTTTTATTTAATGAGTTTTATTATTCCTTTCGAATGTACTTTTAAACGACGTAAGGTTATTTAAGATAATTCGCTTCAATACCTTTTAGCGTTAAATTATGATCATACGGATCATGATCTTGATTGCAATACAGTAAATTAAGCCTTCCTTGGATTTGTTAACTTCGTTTTACGGTAGAATTTAGGTCAACGAATAACTGTAGATCGAATAGTGTGATAGTTTAAATTATAGCATTAGTAATATGCCATAACAAATATTATAATTTAGTATGACTAATAGCTTGCCCCGAATCAAATATTTAGGTTGCGTACCGAAAACCGTTGATTCAACAAATAAGATTTCATTCAGCGAAAATTCTTCTTGACATTTCTATAGAGAAGCAATTGCTTATCTGCCTTTTGGATTTAATTTAAGAGATGTAAGCCTATCATTAGGGGGCATCATTTCATGTATCTAATCAACCTCACCAAACATGAGTGACATACTTTCTTTTACATTCAAATTATTAGTACAAGTACATATTCATCTTTGTGAACTATGATTTTATGAATATTGTCTTCATTGAAACCTGTGGACCGTTACTATTCTACCTATGTATGACATTATTTATATTTCTATTACCAACAAATATTACATGTGCCAGTCTACCACCATTGTTTCGTCCTGTTTACATACGAATTACGTGATGGCTAATGATTACACTAATTGGAAATTGTGAATCATAACTGTAATGTTGAATGAGTGAAATGTTGTGCAAGTGCACCTCAATATAGTGGTATATAATTTGAAGTGGGTTGTTGTTATGAAAACCACCAATTAAAGTGTGTCCTTCGTGTGAATTATCGGGGTTTGAGAAAAGATGAAAATAATCTAAATGCCATCAAGATGTAAGAATTAAACTCAATATTTGTGATCCTGAAATGTGTTTAAAAAGATGACCTCCTTAAGAGCGTCCTTTTCGAGGTATTCATACAACCACTCTAGATATGTTGGATACACAGCTATCTTGTGGATATTATCTAGGCTTCTATAGATATCCAAACATAAATTTGTGTTGAACTAATCTAGTAAAGACCTCTGAAAATCGGCTATTTTACGTGAACTTTGGCCCTGCATAATGCACTCATATATAAAAAATATAAAAAAGTACATCAATAGCAGCCTTGCACATTTAATCGAGATTCTGAATGACGACTATTTTTTCTCAAAAACTTTTAAGGGTTTAAAAAAACACGTATTTCCTGGAACCAGTTTTGTGAAATATTCGAGTAAATCACGGAATTACCGAATGCTAACAGAGTTTTCAGGCATTATCTGTCTTATTTTGCATTGCCTCTTCATCAAACATCGCGTTGGATTGCGTTAGATGAAGGAATAAGCTTATAAACCATGCTCGGTGTTGACGATAGGTGGAAAAGGACCCTCTTTCGAGTTTGCTGAATGCTGACCCATTTAAATACATAATATATTGATTAAGGAATTGATGAAGTTCTACAGCCCATACAGAATCCGATATTACAGTTGATAACGCTATAAAGAATAGACAGACCCAATTTCTTTTTCATACTAAACCAAGACTCACAGCCAACAAGCCTTAACGGCAACAAACATTATCATATAATCAAGGACTTATCAAAATATATGGGCATAACTTAAATACAAATTTAGACCACGCAAATAAGATATGCAAATACGGAGTAAAAATAACCTTACAGTGGAAACAAGGACGTATGAATATTTGGATTGATTTACAGCTCGCATTTCTGTTCATCTCTTTCACAAGATAAATTTTCGAGGAACGTGTAACATATTTTTCTGGATTTTTGTAAGAGTTTGAATAAATAGTGTGTTATATCAAGATTTGAATGTTTTATGCTTTAGTTTAGAACAAATTGAGAATATAAAATGTATATTTTCCAGGATTTTATTTTTTCTCTATCGAATTACCGTTTTTAATGATATCCTTTACAAACTTGTTTTAATATTTCTAATAAGCGCTTTATTATCTACTTTATGAAAGTTTAATAAATTAAGCAAGTAGAATATAAAACAATTAATTTGCAGTAAGGAAGCTATTACAAGAGTTCACTTAAATTACGCAACGGATTTGAGAAAGCCTTTGGTTTGGCTTCGGCCGATTCCGGAATTCACGGAGATAAACGAACTGTCGCCGTTTTCCTGTTTCAGGAGGTCTTAAGTTCGGCAGTGTGATCTCTTTTAGATCACGGAAATTAAAATGAAATATTACAAAAGTTACCAGGGATAAGCTTTGTTTGTGTATTTAAAGATTCTTTGATATAAATGGAAAGGATGATGAATTAGAAAATTGTTACGGATACTGTGCAGAGCAAGACTTGAATAAAGAGAATACATAGTTCTAATAAAGTTAACCTTGTCCGAACCATTCCTATGAAAATAATAAGAAGAATTTCAATGGAAATGGGCCATACGTATTCCATGACCGCCGTAATCCAGTACATTCAGCCAGACATCAATAGCAAAGATAAATAGAAAACAATCAGCTGCATGCCATTCCGGCAGACACCGATAATACGTAGCGCTGTCTCTTTCACACAGTTATTCGCTAATAATAGCGTCCCGCTCTATTTTAACGTGCGCAAGAGTCCCGAAGGTGACACATTAATAAACTTGAAAATTTATGTGGGTACGCGTAAGGTGTAGCCACTGGAGCAAGATTGGGAGTCTCATTGATGGGAAATTAATAGATAATAGTCTTTGTTTCAGTATTGTCCAAACTAATAACAAGCCCTATATGGGCCTAACTGAGGGTGACAGAAAGGAATTTAAGCATTAAACCAGCTCTTACATATTCTGTGTTTATTCGGAACATCGGCTATTCGATCATTGCAATCTTATACAGAACTATCCAGTCCTTCTGATTAAGATTGGAATGCGTATAGATAAATAGGCCATTTATTGATCTTTCTATATGCTCCAAAGTTCATATACAAAAAAAAAAAGATTTATTATTTGTTATATTAGATTCAAAACACAAGTCAGCTCCATCTTTTAATAGTCTTCATTGTTGTCTTCGAAACATTTTGATAGATAGTTCAGATACGACTCTATACAGTTGTAGATAAGCTTATTTTTGTTATTTTTACTGTATCGCAAATCAATTTATGGGCGTGGCACTAATGCCAAATTCCTCTTAAGTTTCACCGTTAGCCTCTTTTTATTTTCTAAATTTTGTGTTCATAGCTTCTATATGTTCATCAAGATATTTTTTTTTTCTTGTTTACCTTGTACCTATTCGACATGGGATTTTACTGTTGTTAAGTGGATGGATTCCCTACGGAGTGACGTTATTTTCCCCTCCTAAGAAAACGTGATGATAATGTTAAAATGTTTCTTATTTAACTTGTTTTCCCCAGTTACTTTTTTATCGTGCAAAAAATATTACGGTAACAAACCTACTGATTTGTTTCGTTGCATTTAAATCAAACCTAAAAATGCACCAAAATTCATTTCCCAAATATATTTGGTATATTACACTACATAATTTATTTCAAGAAAAGATTCATTACTACTATTAATTGTATTTTCGTCACGGACCGAATTGTGATTTTATCTTAATTGGACTTCATATTTCAAGCCTTAAGATTCAATTTCAATTGGGCTTAAAATTTTGGCGTTGTGACCTTATGTTCGCCGAATGCTCTATAACTTCAAATCGATCGATATTGAGCTCTATGTCTTTAACAATAAGTTGTGGTGTATTTTTTCTAGCTATTTCAGAACCATCACCGTAGGATCGGTCAATGACGTTTCCTTACGGTTGAATCGCATGCCTTCTGTATTTGTCATGCGTGCCTTCTTAGGACAGTCGCAGAAAAAAATATACTTCGTCTGTACAATAACAAAGCATTGTACTTCGCCATTTAAGTACACGTTTCGAGATTTTGAGTCGCTACGATAGGATTATCTTCCTTATCTCGGTTTGAGTTGTAAAAGTGAAAAAGATACGAGATAATACTGAAATAAGATGATAGCAATTTCACTTATGTTGCCAAAGAAAATTAATCTTTATGTATCTGACAAACGTTGCGACCGCGAAAAAATTATGAGATTTGACTGGAGTGGTAGTCTATCCCAAAATAATTGCCAAGTTTAAAGAGTCATCAGTCGTGTCTTTGTTTTTATATTCTCAGGAAAACACAAAGAGATAAACTCAGGTGGGATTTTATGA
The DNA here is from genome assembly GCA_961205895.1 of Mythimna pallens. Classification (NCBI taxonomy): domain Eukaryota; kingdom Metazoa; phylum Arthropoda; class Insecta; order Lepidoptera; family Noctuidae; genus Mythimna; species Mythimna pallens. Next base: position 12,679,340 of record OY540849.1, on the reverse strand, counting down.
AGTCTTGATCGTTCTAGAAATAATAAATAAGGTACTGGGAAATTCCGAGCAGAGCTTTTTATCAAATTTACCTCTACTCATATTATTAGGACTGTATTATTGGAAACATCGAGATGAATCTCATCAATTTCTACAAATAGGTATTTGTACCTAGATTATATAGGTATCCCAATTCATATTGAATTATTTATTTCGTCTACCGTACCGTGAAAATTGATACATAGCTTTCTTCATCCTTTCTGACTATACTATTTTTATGGATTCAAACTCCAGTTTTTTTTTTCAACGGTTATATTTATACATTTCAATGCGCGATATTTTAATATCGATAGATTACCATTTTTTTTTAAAACCGTAGAAGGGTTGGGCTACCTATTAGTTAGAGTATTACCGTGTTATGTTATGGCAATACACAAGTATATTTAATTGTAAACAGTCAGTGTATGGAACAGTTTCCCATAGACCGCGTCGAGAGCCTTGGTGACTAACTCACAATGTTCTTGTGTAACTATATACTTGGAGATTGTAATTAGTTCATATATCGCTTTGTGATTGAACATGAACGAGTCTATGTTTATATTTTGCGATTATATGGTTGTAGGAAGTCAAGGAGTCTACTTTATGGTCGAGACAGATAATAACAGAGATAAAATGTAAGAATCTCATGGAGTTTCTTGCACGTTCTTCTTCATAGATATCTACGCTTTGGAATGTGCAATGGTTTATTTGAAAAAAATATTTTTGATTGGTTGGTTGGTTTTCCAAATAATTTAGAAGTTGACTACAGATATTATTCTAGAAAAAAATCAGAATATTACAGGTCCTTTTATGTATGATCAAAAAGCGATGATAAAACTCTCTACATTGTATATTAGAATAAACTATATTGTACACAAAAAAAAAAAACTTAATTACGAGTAAAAGTTAAGGAGGTAGTATTTATTCCTATAATCTAAAAAAATGTATCTCTATCATTATGCACGATAACTACATAGGTCGACATGTTTAATCATATTAAATAGGTCAGTTATATCGACCACTTTTTGATCGCTCCGTTGAGTACTTGTTGAAATAAAAAATCTGTTACCATACTAATAGATGATAATAATTATTTGTACACAAGATAATGATTAAGTAACACTGATGTTGATACATCAAGATATAGAGCTGGTAAGGAAACTATATCAAATTCTAACGAAGGTAAAGCGACAGTAGACTATGAAATGAAATGATTATATCTGTTTAAATTTAAAGTAAATTTGTTACGATTTTGATGGGAAAGAAACTCAGGAAGAAATCATTGCGCTGACTCGGAAAGAAGAAGAAGAAGTAATATGAGATAAGATCAGAAAGATGATGTTGATGGAAAAGACGGTCTGAATGCCAGGAAGATGATGATAATAGAAAAGACGCTCTGAATGTGCGGCCACGTGATGATCAGGACCAATAATTTAAAGCAGACTGATGAAATCCGAGACAATAGGTCCAGATAGACCGCGGAAGAAGTTGTAGGTTTTGAGGTTGATAGAGTAGAAGAGATTAAAAAGAATGCTATAACAGACATTAAGCACAGTCAGTTTAATAATGGAGAGAGATCGTGAAGCGAGTTGTGACTACACGAGCAAAAGGACACAATAAATCTTGGACTGTGACAGAAAGAAACGAAAATGAAGAGGAACTGACTGAACTGAGGAGGCTGACATAATAAACTAACTTCAAATACCCAGATCGTTTTTAACAATTGAATATCTTGTTGCAAAAACAATTTAATTTAATTTAACTTTCTATTACTCCAACAAAACTCCACGCTAGCAGGTGAATTTCATTTTCTAGTTAAAGTTAAAATATAAACGAGTCTGAATCCCAGTGGAATTTTCTAGTTGTTTATTCACGGTCAAGGTCATATAGTCAGGTTTCAGTGCAAGCTTAGAAACTGTTGTATTTCTATGTTGGTTTAGAAAATGATTACTGTTATTTACTTGAAGAACAAGAGTGTGCAATTAATGTGAGTTATTTTGAGGAGAAATGGAGCAAATTTTGTCAGTGTTCATCATAGGAAACTATTCGGAAGTATATATGAAGTTGCTACAAATAAATATTCTCAAAGGAACTTATGAACTTGTGTGCTTATTTTCGGTTCATTTTTTTCTATTGATACGGCTTTTGTTGACTGTAGATATTGAACCCGATGTTATTTCCAGTACAGTTGTTTGATTTTTTTTCTACTCGTATCAGTTTTTATCAATTCTAACGTAACATCCATTTCAAGATTAATATGAACTTCTATTCCATATTCTCTTACGAATCCCGGACTTTAGGCTAAAGCACTTAACGGCTAAGCCTTACATATCATAATCATCATCAACATCTACTTGATCTTAGTGCAGTTGTATCTATAGCAGTATTCTACACAGACCGGCAGCCTATCTGACCTTTACAACTCAGATACTGGGCAACATGGTACTCCAGCCCATATCAGCATATTCCATAAAACCCATCAACCCTCACGCTACGCAGTAGTATATATTTACCCGATGCGACATTGACAGCGAGGTCGTAGAGTTTCTAGACGGTACTCTTCCTCGTTGCGCTGAATTCATTGCGTTTTTACTATGACCTTTGTTTGTTGTTTCATATTGTTGTGTTGATACAGCGAAGTAGAGGTTAATAATGTTATTTTGGTCAATTTTTTTTAAAACCGAGTTTCTTGAGGCTTTTGATTGATGTGCAAATGCGGAAAAGGGAAACTATATAAATGAATGAAAATATGACGGCGCGTGACTTTCTGTGATTTATATTTACTTAGTACCCATCGGAAAAAATATGTGTAGAGATGGATGAATATATCGTAATAGGTACCAACCGTTCCACCATGATACAGTATGAGGTTTCAATGTTAGAGCAAGCCTATCGCTTGGGCACGGTTCCAAAACCTGGGCAATTCATGATACAAATTCAATTTCACGTTGGCTTAACTGTATGAATCTAAAGCCTTAGCGTGTGCTGGAACATCTTATTTTGGTATACAGAGAGATAAAAAGTTTTTCTATTAAATCGTAATTCATTATTTCTAGCCTTTTCTTCAAGTTTAAAACTCTAAGTCTTTATTTATAGGAGTTTAAAACATATAGTATAAAATTTCGTGTGCCAAAATTATTTTCAGTAGTAAACAAAACGATTTTTGCTAATAATATAAACCTCGTGACTAGAGACTACATTATTACAACAAATTCTATGCTTTGTTCTATTTTAAGACTAATGAAAAAATTCGAGGCTAAATAGAAAAGAGAAAAAGATATAAATATGCATAGTAACAGAATGTATCTGGATGAATTGGGTGGACTTGAGACTAGAGCTGATCAGGGGACCATGGAACAAAAGTTACTAGGCATTTAATCAGCAGTGGTTCAAACACGGAAGTCAATGATCCTGATAACAATGAATAACGTAATCCCGAAGTTCATAAAAACATTGAAGTTAATGAACTCAGAAACGTTTATTTCAAATAGACCATTTACAGGCACTTTTGAATTGTCAAAATGTCCGTCAGTCAAAAAAAGTGAAGCCTAATTGCACGTTCTAAAGCATAGATCTCTATGGAGAAGAACATGTAAGAAACTCACACTCACACTCTTTTCAATCATAATGAGTTACATAAATCTTGCACAATTTAGATAAATAATGAAAAATAAAGACATCTAAGAGATGACAGATTTTAACTGACGGCGCCCGTTCATAAGCATGACACGTGCATCAGCCCTACTCACCTCAACCATATTGATAACAAGAATATAGAACTGATGAAGAATAAGTAATTTAACCTAATATACAAGCGCCACAACAGATGATAAAGATCTACAAATAAATATAACAAACTACAACCTAACACCACGTAAAGAAAACCATTCCACGAAGGTGGCAAGTACAGTAGTACTTCCAACAAAACGACCAAGTCATTACGCTTCAAAAGCAGTGAAAGTTGTTCATCTCCCTTCGCAATTCAAAGAAACCTTTCACAATACACTACATAATGCCTGTGTATTAGCAAAAAAAAAACATTTCGATCAGTCAGTTCATTGAGAACGTTATACAAGCTAATATAAATTTGAATTAGGAACAGGAAAATGGCGGGATTGTTCGAAAGAGTTACCATAGCCCTGGAACGCAAAAGGCAACTGAAGGAACACAGTTGAATTTCAGTCTGCAGGCGGTAGCTTCTTTCTGAAGGAGGCGTGGACTTCCTCACGCCCCCGATTTTCAGCTTGGGCTGGTGGGCTTACGGACGACGAGCAGTGGCTGGGTAGCTCGCCGTTCGTCTGTCCGGATCGAGCCCGAGTCATCGACAGGCGCGTTGTCCACGCGCTCCTCAAAAAGATGTCTTCAAAACCGTATGAGCCCAGCAGAGCCGAAGCCTACTGAGGCCATGGGTAGTCCGAAAGAGAACCTCGGTGTCCTAGAACGCAAGGCAAAGTAGGAACATAGGGTGTTCTGGTATAGAGGAGTCCTCTAGTTTCAATTATTTTTTTTTTTTCTATAAATGGCGTCGCAATCAACAGATATAAGTCTTTGTATATTAGCAATATGTACACAACGACAGTACCCGAATTAGCGCAACATCGCAACAACGATGTAGGTCACGGTCTAAGCGAAAAAGAGACAAAAGATGCGAAACGATATCAAGTTAGACAAGGACAGGAGACGTACAGGTTTCTATTATGCGAAATATGTATTACCTGAATTTAATTTATGATTGTTTAGAAAGAATTTGTTGCTAAGTAAATATTTAGTATGTTTGTGTGTCATTGTTTAGGGTTAATAAAAATAACGGTGTCAGAAAAAAAGGAGGTCAAAATAACAATTACACGTTTGTCGTTAAAAAGGGTCGCATTTCTAAAATCCAGCTTAGGTGGGACTGGGCTGGACTTGTCTGCGGTGGGCCAGAAAAACAAAGTTGATGCCCTGAAATCGCACGACGGGGTCGCGGCAGACCAAGAAGGAGACGACGAGACGACTTAGATGTCTTCCTTAGCAAGAAGTGGTTCAAAGTTGGGAACAATGGAGGGTGGCGTTTGCCCAGCAGTGGGACAGAATAGATATAATAGTCTATATATATATATGAATAGCTGTTCGCTAAGACTCAAAAACAGCTGGACCGATGTGGCTAACTTTGGTCTTGAGATATTCGAGATAGTCCAGGTAAGGTTTAAACAGTGAGAAAAAATGAAAAAAAAAATCACGAAAAGAAAATCTGAATACAACGCCATCTCTAATTAAAATGTCATTATAAAATGAATTATGCTGTTCTGGTAATGCCAGTAGATGGTGTTATCGTTACTATTAGGCGGTACGAAGTAGCCGGGTCAGCTAGTAATCTATATCCATACTATAATATTGTAAATGTGAAAGTGTGTGTATCTGTTTGTTTGTCCGTCTTTCATGGCCAAACGGAGCGACTAATTGACGTTTTTTTAGTGGAGATAGTTGAAGGGATGGAGAGTGACATAGGCTACTTATTGTCTCTTTCTAACCCCCCCCCCCCACTCCCCTAAAAAGGGGGGTGGAAGTTTGTTGGAAAAACCTACTTTACGCGGGTGAAGCCGCTGGCAGAAGCTAGTTATATATAAAAATGAATAGCTGTTTCTTAGTCTCGTAAAAACTCAAAAACGGCTGGACCGATTTGGCTAATTTTGGTCTTGAAATTTTCACCGGTCGTTGAAACGTTGTTACATTTTCGAGTTAGACAGTTAGGCTCCTAGAAACTAGCACATAAGTATTACCACATCACAATACTGTTAAGTAAGTCAGCTTTTGTAAGTGGGTTACCGGTGTTTGTAGACGATAGGGCACTTTAATAGGGTTACCAAGTTTGAAATTTTCAATGACCGACTTTTGAGGGCTATTAAACAACTTTTCAATTATTATTATTGATAAGCTCGCGTTTAACTACTATTTCACTTGATGGTAAGGTTCGGCGATGGAGAGTACGTTTGCCATGAAATACTCCTATTCACTGTGGACTTCAAGACCTTTTTTTATTCTTAGTAGTTTCGCGCTTGACCACTATCTCACCTGCTATCAGGAAACACAGACTCCGGCAGGAAATTCCACTCCTTAGCTGTACGCACAATAAATGTGTTCCCAAAACGTTTCGTGCGTATAGGTGGGATGTCCACCATGTACCAGTGCGGCGCATTGCCGTACGCCTGGTGGTCCGATGATGGAACGGGCTAGGCGGAATTAGGTTATGCAATTCCGACGCACACTCCCCGAAATGCAACCGGGGAATGACCTCTTTGTTTTGAGATAGGAAATCATCCAATGACATCTCCCGCTCTAGAGTGGAGTCAGACCTTCACTCACTGAAACCACACTTGTGTCCTTCAGTGGATCTTTCCGTTCTAGATATTCCGGACTTCGAGACCCCTAGACCTAACAATATGCTTGAAAGTACTTGTTATCATAATGTTATTTAAAATATACTTGAATTTATTATCAAGGACAATTGCTTTGCCTTGATATTATCTAATTGATATGTAATCTTGTAAATTTAATAAAAACGTGATAAGTAGTAGATAATACCTAAATAGTGCAAATGTAACCCTGACCTCACGTAACCCTGCTTCTTTTCAACTTCTTTTTTTCTTCTCTGCGTTCATTTGCAATCTGTGGTTGACTATAAGCAAATTTGTGAAGTGCGTTGTATCATGCCGAATGTGCCTCCCAGCGGAGTCAGCTCCTCAATGGAAATGGACTAAACCTGGTCTGGTCCCAGTATCAAGCGCCGTTTTAAACAGATAAATCTTTTTTAACTTAGAACGACTTAAGTGAAGTTATTGTCATCTTGGTATACTCAGACCTTAATATATTCTTATATAGTACTTTATGTGCTCCTATTTACAATTCGTGATAAGAATATGCAATGAACCCAATCTCTCTTTTACTCAACCTTTTATTTATTTACTAGCTGACCCGGCAAATATTGTTCTGCCAAATAAATTATCAAAGAAAAAAATGGGGTCTATACGACCTATTATCAGAACTACCAATTTAACACAAAATTAACCCAAATCTCTTTTTAGAGCTATACAGAACAGGGTGTAATAGCTCTCCTATGTGCTATTCCAAGACATGGTCTCCCCGTGTGCCAAGTTTCAATTATCCATTCAGACATTTATCTATACAAACTTGCCCTTATACACCCATATTTTTTAAATAGTACAAAAAAAGCTCTATCCGTAACCGTTACTGATCACATTTGTGTAATCAAAAGTAAAAAAAATAACGAAATCTCAAAATTGTCCACGAAATTTTATCATAATTGGTAAATTCATTATTAAATTGCTACTAGAAAGTACTACGCGCAGCGTCCATAAATTGAGTGACATTTTGGGACATAAACAAACTCTAATAACTTTACTGTTCATGAATGTAATTTATTGAGACTTTACTTAAATAGTAACGAGAACTTTTCTAATAAGCCCTTTAAGTATTTGTACTAATTAAAAAATTGTGGTGTATATATACCTAACCGTGATAATTGAGGAAAACTCTAAAACCTGCGCAACCTTGCCAATCTCACCAATCAGTTCATCTATTTCACGAACATTTTTCAGAAACCTTCCGAAACAAAGCCCAAAAACTTTTCAAATCAGACCCAATTCTTCACACTATTTAGTACTGTATACAACAGTTCACACAAGACCCCAACCGTGAAAGAAACACATAATTGTAGGCAATCAAGCAATTCACACGTACCCATCTGCACGATAAACCATCTTTGCTTCAAAGAATACAAGGCGAATAAACCTTTATGTTTGAAAGCAAAAAGGTGATTATACCGTGGGGTTTTCAGACAGGTGATATGAAGAATGTGTCAGTGTTGTATACTTTCTATTGTATATTCGTTTTCGTTGTTAGAACAGCTGATTCGAAATTTACTTTTGACAACATTAGTAATTGGTTGCAAAAATTGTGATTTTAATAGAAGTTAACTCATCTGAGTAAGGCAACTAAGCCAGGATTTTGCGGGATTCTAAAGTCTTCAACCCGAGAGAGCATTTCAACGAGAACGAAGTCAAAATATTATCATCATCATTTTAGCAGAATGACGTCCACTGTAGGACATAGGGCTCCCCCAAGTGTTGCCATACCGACCGTTCCTGTGCGTCTCGCATCCATCGGATTTCCGCGACCCTCACCAGGTCATCGGCCCACCTTGTGGAATGCCTTCTAACGCTACGTCTTCCGGTACGTGGTCGCTACTCTAGAACCTTTCGTTCCCTTTGATGACAAAATAATTACGAATGGCTATCAAGTTATCAAAACAATGATTTAAATTAATTCTTATCTCGAACAAAAACCTTACTTCATCATCAGGACTATTTCATAAGATCAAAACACATAATTTCATAATATTTTACCACGCTATTGACGCATCAATATCGAGCTAAGTGCACGTATTACGAAATTATTGCAACACTTATTTTATTTTTCAAAAAAAAACATCCATTAAACTACACAAATAAATAAACCTAATTGCATAATATAAAAATTATATAATTACGATAGTTAGGAAGCAATAAAAATAAACATTTGTAATTGTTGTTATCTGTATATCTGTCGGTTTGTCCTTCTGTCAGTCTGACCAATTTGACGGACAGATGGTGATGTTGTAAGTAGTAAGTTATGCTAATTTAATTTTAGAAAAACCACTAGGGTAGAAAAAGCCACTGAAATTGTGAACAGACGTGAACGAAATCAGGAGCAAAAAATAGCTAGTCTAAATTAATATGTCGGAAGGAAGAAAGAACTAAAATCGTTTTTAGTCTAGTATCAAATACGATTACTCTTTTAAAGATACAAATCTGCAGTATCGCTGAGCATCTTGTACTACTTCTTATCGACCCGTTTTCTCACGGGATCTTAAAAAACTCGACATTTCTCTACTATATTATGCATGTATTATACATCTAAACCTTTCTCCTTAATCACTCTGTCTGTTGCTGAAAACCGTATAAAAATCCGTCTAGTACTTTTTAAGTTTATCGACAACAAACTAATTAACGCGGTGAGGGAGATAGTTTTACTTGTCTAATACGAATGAAAAAATGAGGAGTTTCTGTGGTTATAGGTCACGTGAGCTAAACGCAAAAACTAGTTTTAATATATACAGCCAGATAAACAGATGAGTCACAATCTCAAATCCATATCGGCATTGATATATGTTGCAAACTAGTGGAGCGCTTGCTCAATCCTTGTGCCCTTATTATAGAAGTCTTTGTGAGGACTTCAAGTAAATGTAACGATGCCTTATTTGTATCAAACCTTCTTTGTAATGGGTTTTTGGAGACCAATATTGGACGTAGAAGGACAAAGGTTGAAAGTGGTCAAAGTTAATCCCTTATCCTCAGTATTACAACTGCTCCTGAATAGTAAACTAGCACACCAATGTCTGCATTTTGATCCCTAGCGTAACTTTCTGCTAAGAGAAATAATTTCTTTCTTTTTGAGAATGATGACAATGTTCTGGATACATTGCATGAATCCATTTGGAACGATGAGCGAAGATCGTCACTCACTCAACGCCGGAGGCAGAACGTCGTCGTCAAAATGGACCACGATGAAGGTGGCGTAACGATCAGATCACGTTTGCGAGTCAAACTTGGCCAGAAATCGTGCAAGACAGAGATGTTTGGAAGGAGAAAGGAGGGGCCAGCAGGATTGTAGCACTGTTGTAGGGCCAAGGACAGGAAAACTGACTGGTAAAAACAAAAGGAGGCTTATGCCTCGTATTAGTGAGTCCCAAAAGATCATTATTATTCATGCAGTGACCATTTGGTTTCCATGGCCGCCTTCTTGTTCTTCTTTATCTTTCTTCCTTCCTACTTTGCGTAAAGACCTTTGTCACTCGTATATCTTTGACAGTCCTTACAGGCAGTCAGATGCCAGTAAGTCTGACCATCAGTCTATCCAAGGAGTATCGTGTTGCCCAGTAACTGGCTTGTGAACGTCTGATAGGCAGTTGTTCCATGTAAAACACAGGTGTTCAGTTGCATCTAGTTAGACTGGAAGACGACTCCAAGCTAGTTTTTTTTTCTGTTGGAAAGTCATCTTATGACATCCCGCTCTTGGGCCGAGCGGGAGATAGTGTCAGACTTTTACTGACTACAAAACCCACTCCTGTTCCTTCGTTGCCTTTCGTACCAAGGCCGAGTCTTCCTTTCAGAATCAAACCCTTGGCCCCAGTAGGCTTCGACCCTGCTGGGCCCCTACAGTTGCTGACATCTCCTTGAGGCGCGCGTGGAACAGCACGCGCCGTCGCCGACTTGGGCTCGGTCCGAACGGTTACCGGACGGTCGGACGGCGAGCCACCCATTGCTCGCCGTCCGCAAGCCCGCGCCTACGGTGGCCGGGAATCGGGATCGGAATCCCGGCGGCGGTTGGGGTGTGAGGACCGCTGCCTCACGCTATCGGCCGCCTCCTTTGCAAGCATTACTGCTTTGCAGAAGGAGGCAACCGCCTGCCACTCCTCCTCGCTCCGGACTATGGCCTGTACCAAGGCTCGGCGCGAGAGACCCCAAGCTGGTTGGGAAAAGACTAGAGATGGATCGACCGTCCGACCCACCCATGTTCCTTTAGTTGCCCTTTACGTTCCAGGGTTACGGTGACTCTTTAGAACAATCCCATATCATTACAATTTACCTTTCAAAACAGTCCACATATGACACATTACTATTAAAGAATGCCGTCAAAGTGTTACATAACAGATGTCCCCGTTATCCCCTCCAACTAAGCTAATTATGCCTGTGGAGTCGCTACGATAACTCAACTGGGTTACATGTTCAATTTTATGACAGCCTAGTCCTTGCTTTGTGTTATTCTTTTGAAAGCTAGAGGATTATTAAAGTATTTTAAGTGCAATTAACGTGGTTGATCACGCCAATTTTTTTGGAAGTTAACTATCGTCTTAATAACAATAATTGTAATTACACTTAGTAAAACATCACATCAAAAGCGTTGTTTAAGTACCCATATATATCGTGCTATTTTTTTTCGTACGATTTATGCCTTGTGTCAAAGTTTGGAAAGTTTTTGTTTTTTTCTAACATTCTAATATTTTTGCAGAATATTGAGGTTCTAGTCATTGAATTTTAAACCATCTTTAAGAAGGTTATATGGCTTTGGAAGTAATTGAATCGCTTGACACTGTATAAAAAATAAAATAAGAGACATACATCAAAGACATCCTCAGGAAAATTTCTCAACCCGAATCCTAAAACTAATTACGTAAATATTAGCTTACGAAGTCATGAAGTACACGACTTTCCTCTTCAAAGGCACCGATGCGAAATGTCACTTCTAAATAAAATTATACCAAACCAAAGGAGGTTTCTTACGAGAAAATCAAGCCAATACTTATTTGAAATGTCGATGTAAGCTTGTTCCATCGTGGCCCACATCATCGCTTACTATAGCATTATAATATGGCATAATCAGCTTTATGATCCCACTGCTTGAATCCCAGCAGTGGGAACATACAAGTGCCTCCTTTCTAGAAAAGGGAATGGGTCGTAATCCACCAAGCGGACCCAGTGCGGGTTGGTCATCGCTTACCATCAAGTGAGATGTAATAGTGGTACCCTAAATAATATACTTAATATTATAACGAAATGAATCAAAAAAACCTAATGGGTAGCTCATTTATTGAGGAAGGCTAGGCTACATGTTTTTTTATACACCCCTAAACCCAAATTGGATAAACCATAGTAATAGATTGTACCTAAAAGCGGTTTATATAGTACTTTTCTATTATTCAGGAAGTACGTTTCCTTGGAATTATTTTCGACAAATACGCGGGTGCGAACACGCTGCTAGAACGATGTTACTCCATGTTAAAATGACAAAATTCGAGAATTCCTTATCAAATAAAAGCTGGTACTTACAATATCGTGTCCTTGGCTGCCACTCCTGACGACTTCAGGAGCCATATACTCGATGGTACCGCAGAAGGAGTACGCCCTGCTCTCTCCGCCACAGAATTCCTTCGACAGACCGAAGTCTGTGAGGACGATGTGACCCTCAGCATCGAGGAGAATGTTCTCGAGTTTGATGTCACGGTAGATTATGCCGAGCTGGTGGGAAAAATGATCTATTAGACACGGGTCTCTATAAAAAAAAATCTCTTGGGCCTTACCATGACCTGTTAAAATGTCAGGCAAACGAGCGAGAAAAAGGGACGGAACTATGCACCTTATATAGCTCCATCCCTTTAACAGTACATTTTAGGTAGTCAAATAGATTGCGTTAAGACCTAGCGGTAGAGCCTCTGCCCTCCTAGTCAAGTTACACCCCTTTTCGTTTCGATTCTCTTTTCGTTGATCGCCTCGAGTCAGCCACGCCTCGGATTCCTTTGTTCTGACGTCATCTCAACGCTCAGTCACGTGGTCAGAACAAAGGAATCCGAGGCGTGGCCGACTCGAGGCGATCGACGAAGAGAATCGAAACGAAACGGTTGTAACTTGGCTAGGGGGGGCTGATCTTCTTAGCTTGGTAATTGAAGGCCCAGTTGATTAGCTGAGACTACAGGTTTTTAGAACTTCGATATCTCGAAAAGGCACGTATTTTAGCATAATTTTATTAATTGTGACCCCCCTAAAACTGGAACACATCGATTACCACCCCCGCTAAGACTACGGGGATTTTCTAAAAAAGGAACCTGTGATCCTAGAAAGCAAAGGACAACTGAAAAACACAGGCGTGGTTTTAGTCAGTAAAAGTCTGATACTACCTCCCACTCTACCCTAGTGCGCGAGAAGTAATTGTATGATTTCTCAACTCAAAAAAGGCCGCGTGTAGTAAAAAATTAGTTCAGGTATAATTACTGTAAACATCGTTAAGTTATTGTTTTATTTAACAGACAGAAATCAAAACAAATGTGTTTCACAAAAGGGACTTAACTAAATAAATATCAATACATTCCATAAATATAGGTCTAGCTGTTGTTATTATGGTCAAACAATGCATTTGACCTATGCAAGCCTGGCTTCGTATAAATAAGCCTAGTCTTTTTTACTTTGCTAAGTCAATAAAAACTCGTCAAATGACTTCGTCCGATTTGGGTGGGGAGAGAGTGGTTTCACACTTTTATAAACTGAAAACTACCGATGCCAACTGAAGGTGTTAGCATAGTCGCCTTATAATGTTTCCAGTGCTGGGCCTCAAGCCTCCTTTCTAGGAGAGGGAATGGATCGTAATCCACCACGTGGGCCCAGTGCAGGTCGGTGGATGTCACATGTTTTCGAATTATTGGTTCTAGGACATGCCGGTTTCCTCACGATGTTTTCCTTCACCGTTTTGAGAGCAGGGGTGATGAAATAAATTGCACAAAGTAATGCGCCTGGCTGACAGAGCAGTGGTGGCCGAGTGGTAACGGCCCCGACTTACGAGTTGTAGGTCGCGGGTTCAAACCCAGCCAGGCGCATTAATTTGAAGGAGTTAATAGTAGGGATATTCCTTGCAAATTTTTTAACTGCTAATTTTGGTAATAATGTATTTATTAGCTTTAATAAACAAATTCGCGTTGTTTTTTTAGATCGTCGTACAACGCGTCAAGGCCGCTATAGATAACGGCGTTTTGACGGGAGAGACATATATTTATTTAAAAATTTTATGTCTCGTTTACTTTTCTAAAAGTTTTGATATTGTTTTCACTGTTAAGATTCTACTTCTTGTATATTTATTGATAAATCTGGTACATAACTAAATTTATCAATAAATATACATAAGAATTCTTTTTCATGCGTTTTTATCGAAGTACGATTTCGAGCACAAAAAATCTGATTAAAAACATTTTTTTTTTTTTAGTTTGGGAAATCATTCAAAAACTTCTCCCGCTTTGAGTGTAGCGAGATGGGAGGTTCAGACATACTGGCAACAGTACAGTTTGCACACCTATTTTCCTTCAGTTGCCCTTTGCATTCCAGAGCCCTTCCGAACACCCGCAGCTCTTGATAATAGGCTATCAGTTAAGTATAGCTTATCTTTAGTCTGTGTTCCATCAGTGTACCCGTGGCATCACCAGGCCCTATCAGAATATCAGCGCTGCGTTATTTTTCTTAAATATTGCAGCATATGCTGAAGATAGGAACCTTTTTGGTCTCACACAGATATTTTTTCTTTGTAATTTTATTTTTTAATTTATTCGTTAAAGATTAGTCTTGTTTTTTCTTTCTTTCTTACCTTATGAAGTTGCTCAAGCGCCAGTATAATTTCAGCTATGTATATCCTGACTTCGTTCTCGTTAAAATGCTCTCTCTGGTAGAGGTGGGTGAAAAGTTCGCCGCCAGCCACGTAGTCTGTGAAACGGATAGACAAATATAAGTAATACAGTATATTCATGTTCTAAAATATAGTATAATAGGTCCCCTCGCTCATGGTGACTTTTTGTAGCGCTACTAACGCGCGTTAGTCGCATTAGCAAACGCTATAGAAAAGATGCCAACGCGCTACAGCATCGAGACTGTATCGATGCGAACGCGCTACTGCATCGCTACGAAAAGTCGCCGCGCGCGAGGGGCCTAAGATGTCATGCCTATACATGATATCGCATCGTTAAAATATCAAATATTGTTTTTATTTTTGCATAATATTTTTATACTAAACAACCAATAACATTAAAAACGGACCCAAAACCTGTTTTTTTTACTGTTATATTTGTATACCAACAAGTGACATATTCGCACTAACGAAAAAAACTATAAATAAAGATAAAAAAAAAACATTTAAAACAGCATGGAAATTGGTTCCTATATGGAGCATCAATTAGCATTTCAAATATTGGTATGAGGAATAGTGGGGTCGTGGTACGAATATCTCGCTATCTCTTTTGTACACACGTAACCTAATGACGCTGACGTCATATTACAGTGAGTGCATCCTTAATCTGTTACTTGACAGTTTTCCCTTCAAACAGATTTGAAGAATTCTTTTTTTTACGATTTCGGATAGGGTAGGTTTGAGTATATATGCATATTATAGTAGTGAAGAGCCAAGAATGTCGCTTAACAGTACACAGCATTTTCTGAATAATTGATATGACCCAATGAAACTAAAATTCAAACACTACTAATTTCTCTTGTAATTCAGTAAGTACGCCAACAATAATTCTTCAAACGTGGGTGTTCATTTGCAACTCGTGCAAATACCCCGTTTCAACTGTATTATGAGACTATGAATTATTCGAAAATCGTGACTAATAGCAGTTTAATCAGAAGCTCAGATAAACTAGAAAACGGTAAACCGGCTCATTACAGTCGGATTGATGATGATAATGATGTTATTTGTCATCCTTGCGTAAATTCACCTCGTTTTATTAAATGGGACTAAAAATGTATCAGATAATAGACCTGGGGCCTTACTATCACACGTATAAAATGTCAGTTGTGTGAGCGATAAAGAGGGATGAAGTTATACACCCTATATAGCTACATCCATTTAACAGTTCAGTTTAGGTCGTCAAAAGGATCGCGTTGAGCTCGTGATAGGGCGGGCCTCAGAACATGCCTATTGATTTTAAAAACACACATTTCCATATTACTACAAAAAAAATCTTTCGAGTCTGCGGAGTCTACACTGTCCTCACATTCACATTAGAAAGCTACAAACAAAAAAAAAACAATCAATAAATGGCTGGAATAAAAAATAATAAATCACTAATGAAGTTAGTCTATGGTCTAAATACTGGAAAAACAATGTTATGAATAAAAAAATAAAAAAATGTAAGGAGGATCGTCATACTGTTTGGCGAATGGTTTGGTCTATGAAACATGCCAATGCATAGGGTCAAATTGACACATGCCGATTATTCCAACCATGCGCCTAAAGACTACCATATTTGGAACGAGAAACATCTCCCAACCATATTTGGTACATAATTTTATTATCTGCGAGCATTTGTAAATGTTTTATTGGGCGAAGTGAAAGTGTTAATGTGTTTAGGCTGCTTTTTATTGTCCAGTTTGTTCTACATTAGCAGGTTGAAAATTACTAACATTAGTTGTGTTCTCCAGATCTTCAACCAAAATAAAATACAAAAAGCTTAAAGATTTAAGGTTGTCAGTAAGAAATTGCCGTGTGCGATAAGACTGCCCATTGTACACTTATTTTTAGCAAATTTTTATCCTGTCCACATTACGACGTGTAAATAAATTATAGCCACAAATGACGACAAATTTCGAGAAACTACATTGACAAAACACTGTCGAACTTCGTCTATAGGAATTTAGTAATCATATCTTGGTTCACGATGAGCTATTTGCTGAGTTTCTAACACTATGTTGAAATTGGCCCTATATAAATTGTTGTGAACGTCTTCAAATTCAGGTATTTCTTTATTATATAAAATAGAATAATACGTCTAAAACTTGCGATAACTATTCTAGACAAAATGCTCAAGTCACCTAGATAAATCAGCTAGCTTTTTCATTGTATCGAGGTAATAAATTCACAGATGTAATAATATAGTCTAGCAAGTAGGTCGTAGAGGCGGCCAGATGTCTATTAGAACACAAACGTTGAATACATAAATGATATTGTCCTTAGTGAAGTTCAAGTGCAACGCTGGGATATTGAATTTGGTGAAGAAAACAAAACTAGTAAAGAAGGATCGTATCATGTAGCAGATGATATGGTTGGGAAGGTAGTAAACACAGAGATGACACAAAAGAGTAGCTGCTAACAGCGGCTCCGCCTGTTTGATACTAGAAATTGATCAAAAGGTATCCAGGGATATCCTATGTATTATTTTCTGAAAACGGAACCACAGACATAATTATTGGATTGGTATTATTATCAAGTACCCTCTTATTGAATATTGTAAATTTAAACATATCCATATTTAAGTTTACAGTAACCAATGAAAAATTGAGCCCTAAACTAGCCTGACCTACCACGTCATAACGTTCATTCACCTCATAACGTAGTAAGAATGACGCAATACGGTCGTGACGTCATGCTTCGTCATCAGTGACGTCACGACTTGCCGCTAAAGCCTTGCTAAGAGTTCTGACATTTGCAAGAGGTAGGCCAAGACCTTTTTTACATAAGAAAGATTTTATAAATGTCGGAGATAATTGCGGTAGAGTATTTGAATTTTTCTTAAGACTGGTTTGCGGTGGTAGTTTATGTGTAAGGAGACTAATTTCAGACTAATAAATGCAATAAATATAGGAACCTGCTTTCTCCATTAGAAGCGACAAGAAATATGTAACCAAGATTTATGTAACTCATAATATGATTTAAAAGAGTGTCCATGGAGTTTATTGCACGTTCTTCTCCATAGAGATCTACGCTTTGGAACGTGCAATTTAGCTTCACTTGTATTTTTTTTTTTTTGACTGACCGACATTCTGACAATTCAAAAGTGCCTGTAATTGGTCTATTTGAAATAAACGTTTCTGATTTCTGATTTCCTACTGCTTTATCCTTCCCATATTTATGATTTTGTTCATTCTTCCTTTTATGTACGTGCAGTCAATCCTTCCGTGGAGTACACTTATTTTCGATATCAGGACGGTTACCAGTTAATAGGTATCCATTTAAGCGCTATGTTGCGGTATATCTACACTAATAGCGGAATCGTCTCTAACTTTTTATTTTATGTAACATTTATACGTATTATCTCTACACCACCCTAAGATGACTGGTAGAGAATGCCTAAAGCATTAAATCAGCCTTTGTACTTTTGTGTTGCATGAAGATTAAATATATTTATCTGAGGTAGGATCGATTCGCCATTGAGTTGTGATGTGCCGATCTGATCACATTTTTGGATGTGATCAGATCATGATGATCAATCAGATGGTTCATTTGTGGATGAAGTTTAATCGGAGATCGCGCAAGACTGAGAGGTTGGGAAGGAGAAAGTGGAGGCCTTTGCCTAATAATGGGACAGAAACTAGGTAAGGGAAACAATTATGAATGTAAAGTTGACAGAAAAGAATGGAAGAAAACTGGTGGTATCGATCCCAACCAACATTGGGATGCGGAAGATAATGACGAAAACTATAAATGATAAAGAGTTCGAACATAGCAGGCGTTAGCTCTGTAATAACTGACATAACAGAATAATATAGTATAGAGTCAACCAGAAATCGATACGAATAAATATTCATAACTCTCCGTGTCTCTAATCATAATACACTATTGTAAGTGATTAATTTGTTGAATGAATTGGATATAAACATTAATCTAATGAGTTTACGTACTGTACAATATAGTGAAGTTTACTATAATACTATTTTTTTGATATTATTAGTAGTAAGGCTTTGTTAGACATAATCAATTACCCTTTGTAAGCTTAAGGCTCGTTGCTGGAGGTTAACAGGCTATAAGCATTTAGGGCATCTAGTAACCTCAATACTGGTTATTGATATATTTTCTTTGTGTTCTTGTTATATTTCATTCTGATTTGCTAGTTTTCGATAGTTGTTGTAACATTTAAATGTAGGTTGGGTATAATTCACTTTTGATAATGGTTATACATGGTATAAAAGAAATTGTCAAGCCGTATGTGTTAGGTTTTGAAGCCCATGAATGAAGTAATATTGTAAAAGCCCATGAAATAAGTTGCTTGAAATAAACCAATTTAAATTAAGCTTTATGAAGACATACGGGCAATCTATCTATACCGATCCAAACATATTTGGAGAAAAGGAGACAAATGAGGAACAAACTATAGAGATATAAGCAAAATGGACGGGGCCCGCTAAGGCCAATGTCTGCTGGAGCTGTGGAATTATTTGTAAGAGATACTATAAAGCAGATAACTGAAGGAGTAGAAGGGAATTATAGTCTGGAAAATCAAGAGCGGGAGGAGTCATTTAATGATGATGTCCCTCTTCAAAAAAAAAAGGGAGGTTTTAGTGAAAATTTGTTGATGAAGAATAAGAAAGACACACGCTGTAAAAACACAAGAAAGCTCATATCAATACAAGAAAGCAAAGACAATCATCGTGGCAACCTGACCGTATCGAGTATCAGCTCCATTACGATATTGTATTATGTCGAGCGTTTCCCAATCTCTAGTGTTGCTAGTTGGATTTGGTGCAAGTTATAGGACAGCGAGGGTTAATTAATATGCCAAAGTGGACTTGAGAACCAAGATTGTGGGATTGTTAGAAAGTTATTGCGGCTTTGGAACACAAAGGGAAACTGAAGGAACTAATCAATGAAAGTCTGACACTATCAATCCAGTCGGGAGAAGTCATTTCATGATTTCCCACCTAAAAAAAGGTGGAATTGACATCATATTGTCAAAAACGACGGAAATTCTGACGCTAAGAGCTGGGTTGTTATTAAAATATAAGTGAAACTTATCTATGTTCATTTTGCAAATGCAATAGACAGTGGCGAAGAATTTCAGACTTATAAGTTAGCGAAGGTTATATTGACTTAGCTCTTGATGTCAAAAAGAATGCCTGTAGAAAGGTCTCTAGTCGAGAGTGTCTTCCATATTATTTGTTAAAACGCACACTATTGCATTTAGTTTCAAATTATTTATATAAATGCTTACTTTAACGATCACCGTTTTACTTTCTTTGCAAAAACCAACGATACAATCTATCTTTACCTTGTCCTCTGTCTTCATTTACCTCAACAAAACCAGGATTCTGAACAAAAAATATTCCCAAGCCATATTGTTATCGCTAAAATCTATAGAATTAGAACACCATAGAGCAGTAGGTTGTGCACGTGCAGCAACTAACAATGGATTACAAACACTTCAGTAGGGGAAAAAGCGCAAACGTCCGCCAGTGGCGGGTCAAGGCAAGAAACGCTACGAAACTGTGGTTATTGCTTTAAATTGTATTGAATCTAATAACGAATTTGTTTAGATTATTGGATTCAATGATAGTTTATTAAATTGAGAAATATTAAAGCTTAAGGGAAGCACACAATCAGTAGGTGGTGTATAATGATCAAGATTTGTTAGACAGCGTTAGTAGCGTAATTCCAGACGCATTTGCAGACTGCAATGGGCCAATTACGCAACAAACGCGACAAACGAGAAAGATCTAACCAATAAACAAGGCGTAAATGCTTAGATTTCCAACCAATCAGTCTAACAAAGGACGGAACAAAAGACTTCACAAATCGTTTCTTTTCAAACGCAAAGCAAAACAACACGTGACGAAGAAATTACAGATAATTGATATTCAATAACTGCAACCCTGAACTTTTGAACAGCAACAAACCCTTTTATCATTGGCAAACAACGAACGACACTCAATTTAAAAGTTTGATTGACTCCAGAAGTATCATATTGATGTAACGAGATAATGTATACAAAGTTTAATACTTCCAACAATAACAATTCCGTTCTGAATCAGGAAAGTTGCCAAATATCAATTAAGACCGATGTCGACGAAATAATTAATATGGCTGACCTTTTAACAGATGAAAGTGGTACAGATGATAAAGAAGTAAACAATATTACTGCAATCTATTGCATAATTTAGGGGGAAAGAAAAGTTATTTAGAGCTAAATTGTTCTAATAATAAAAAGAGTCAATGAAGTGCAAAGCTTGAATTTCTATAATGGTTGTACAATTACATAGTTGCTCCTGAACGTAGTTGACTATTCGCATACCCTTTGAAGACCGATAGATTAACAAGTACTTAGACGAAGGTCTTATAGGTATAAGAATGTATAGACACTATTGTAGCGCTTGAGAATTGGCAGACGGCGAGTTTCATAACATAGTAACATTATATTGACCGGTTTCTAACACTCGACTTACAACATACACTACACGGGATGGTTAGCAACTACTTAATCGACAATTGAGATCGGAAAGAAAACTCAGATAAAAGAAGCGTGGTAAAACAATGAAGATGCAAACCGATATGTCAAGGTGAAAGATGCAATCAGTGGAACAAAAATTGTTATAGTTCAAAAGATTTATCATTAATTATTAAAGTTTGTGCGGGCGTGAGCTATTAGATTCTATATAGAGGGGCAGTGGGTCAAGGTGCTGCAAAAGTAGGTCTCGGTACCTACTGTTTGGCAATCGCGTTCGCAGTTAAATGCTGTACTTTTTACAATTTTTAATGTGCAGAAATATTCTCCACACGTAATTATAGTATTGTCCACGGTGATTGAGATTTAGACACGACTCTGTAAGAACAGATTTGAATGTGTCAGGCTTCGGGTGTCGCCATTTCTATTTCGCAATCTCAACTCTGAACTTTGTATCTAAAACATGAACATGTATGGCATTCTCACTTTCTATTGTGAATTGAATTTTAAGCAATGATCTCGTCATGGGATACTTTTTGAAGTCATATTGAGAAATTTTATTTCAATTAATAAAAACCCACGTCAATATTTTATAGTTACTCTTTATGAAATATGCAAATTGCAAGCGCTTCGAGTTAATTTATTTCACGAACGACGACACAAGATATTTTCATTTTCAATATACTGAAATTGCTTTACGTGTAGAATCTCTAATTTTTCACTGAATAACCTTTGAGAGATCCCGAAGTAAAGGAAGGGGACTTGAGAATGACGTCATGCGAAAATTTACCTGAAGACACTTTTATTAATTTAATCAATCAAATCTTTACTAAGATCAGAAGTAGAGAGATTGGATTGGAAATAGAGGTAAGCATAATAACATAGAAAGGTTAAGAGAAAATATGGAAATATTTACAATATGGTTTTAATATCGACGGTGAACAAACAATACTATCGAGAATACATACTTGTGTGAGCCGGGTATTGACGGGTAAGGTCAAAGTAGGGCAGCAATTGACTTTGAAACACTCGTTCAAGTTAAAATTACTTTAGCCTTCTTTCAGTCTAGCTATTTTCCAGGTTCTGTTTTAGTCGACAGTAATTTTTAAGGGTATTAGTTCATTGATCTGAGATTGACTAAGTTTGCTTAAATAGGAACGTCAAAATGTTCTATAGGAATATTCTCATTTACTTGAGCTATTTATAGTAACCAAAAAGTGAGAGTGACAATGAAAAAGCATTAACTTTGTAAATGTTTCTTTTTTTTTAGTGGTTTCAGCTTAGTAAATACTTCATTGCTCTTTAACCTTGGCGATGCCACTGCGATTTTGCAACAATATTTTCGCTTGCCAGGGTCGTGGTTAAAATATATATTGTTAAATAATAGCTAACACATTTTTGCTCAATTTTTTTTTAAGAAGAATCTTGCATCTTGCCCCGTGCCGTGTGCTATTTTTGGTTGGTTATGCAGAATATTATATTATTAGAGAAGTATGCAGTAGCAGCTTCTAGATTATTACTTTGTATCCTCTGTGTACGCTCAGTGCCGGCAAGACGTTTACAAAGGCCATGACATTGCATCCAATGGCAAGGTCAAGCAACGATTTCTTTGAAATTAAGACGGATGAGGATAACACAAAACTGTTTTGATTTTAATTTCCAGAAGCATAATTATGAAACAAAGTTCATGGCTGTATTTGCCTGCTATCAGTTAATGATAATTTTTAATTGACATGGATTCCGGTTATCACCAGATCCTCATTCGATTTTGAAATCATTGTTTGAGTTAACAATGTCTCTGTGTTATTTTTTCGTTAATTGTGTATAATTACGTGATTAAAGCCTTGCTAAGAATAACAAGACGCATACGAACTGTTTACAATTCTACACTAGTATCGACCTCTGAGAAGTCTTACACTACAAGGTTATAGTATTTGCGTGTCGACTCATTCAGTTTTATTTGTTCATCTCTTTCACATTTAAGTTCATTTTTCCTTCTAGTTTGTTCGGTAAATATCTTAACCTAACTTAGTCTTTTCTCATATATTTTTAGGTTTCAATTTCTAACCGGCCGGCTGTGACTGATTCAGAATTTCACACGTGTTGCATTCATTCATTGATTCTATTTGAGTAAATATTTCGCTCGAAATAACTGAAGCTTCTACAGAACACAGGCTTCAAATCGTACTCGTGTATACATAGACTAAATTTTGATACGGATCTTATACGTTACATAGATGAAATGCTAGCATTTACCATAATTTGAGTCAAAGAAAAGTCACAAACAACTGTCTTTCCTGATCTAAGGAAAACTTTCTTCAGTCAGATGCCTAATTCGAAAGATTAGATTACTAACACATTCTACATAATTAAGGTCAAGTATATTATTTCAACCCTCGTATCTGGATGACATTTTAAGAGCATCGCAACGTTTAGCGTAGGAGTCCAAGCAATGAAGTGGGTAAATGGAAAAAGAAGTCTACATGATCTACAAATAGGATGACTATACAATTCTTAATTGGCAAAAATTTTTCAAATACTGTTATAATGATAGTATTTGTTATCCGCTAATTGAATCAATGTATGTCATTGGACAATAGTTGCTGTATCATTGGAAATAGTGTAGGTATTTGCTTGGGAAATATTTGATGAATAGTTTTTCTTACTCATTCGAAATGTCAGGCAATAACTTTTTTAAATAGAAAGTAGTGATGTCAAAGGTTACCAGTAACATTCTTGAAATTTTCAAATTCGTATGTTTTTTATAGAAGCTCCATTAAAATTTAATTAGCAGCATAAAAACAAACATCGTTACGTCTGCTTCTAGAACGTCAATAACTTTCCTTTTCAAAGTTTATTCATATAACATTTATTTATGTAAATAAATTGTATAACATTTTACAACAATATCTCTCAAAATCTTACTTCACTGTAATTTCATTCGATTAATAACCAAATAAATCGATACATAACCTCTCGATTTCGCGAGCCGCTGTTCGGATTGGAGTGCAATCGATAGGAGACCCAATTCCTTTTACAACAAGGTTTAAAATAAACAAGTGTGGTTTGTTGCGTAAGTAACGCCGGTATCCCCTTGACACGCTTATGTCCGAGTTAGATTCGTACACAGAATCGAGTCAATTAGTCATAGTATTGATGTATGATACTTTGGCAATAAATCCTTGATTAGGGTCGCTATGGTTGTGGAGAAAGTTCTTATAGAAAACTATCACGGTTTCGGTCCTTGGAGAGGTGTGATGACCCACATTTATAGTCAGCAGTTGTTGCTATGTGAAAGGAGACGATCCTATCGCTTTTATTGAGGCATTATAGAACTTACCAGAACAAAAACACAGCAAAACTAACCCTGATGCTTATACTACTGACAAAACAAGTTATAAAACTTGCTTATACCTTTTAACAATGCCGCTTTTCAAGACGAAAATACTCTATTTTCTACTTTTAAATTCATAAATATATTCCATTTTGTATTCCCGTGGAGATCTGAGCCACTCTAAGTTAGTTTTCTGAGCACAAAGTTCAACTGTCATTAGATTTGTTCCGTTGGAATAGGATAGAGGACAACGTAAATATACTTTTACACTTTAATGCATTATGATAAGTGATACCTCTTTAATTTTTATTACAAATATCTTTCAAATAATTAATTATATTATTTTCAAGGGATTGGCTTGGCTACGAGGGTGAAAACTGAAATGTTGAATTATGAGAGACGAAGATATGCTGAGTCCATGCAGGATAATACACATCATCATAATCTTTCTGCCGGGTCTCAGTTTGTTTAATTTCATATCAGATGTTGAAGATAAAGTAACTAATGCAACTTTAAGGACTCCTCTAGACGATGACTACGATAAGACCTTTATAGAAACACGTCTGATAATCCAGCTCATCAATAAGGCGCTCTAGAATGAACTGGACTCAATCAAGAAAAAACGTAAGAAGCAACTTTTAAAGCAGAAACCAGTTGTAACCAGACGAATTAATCCAATCTAATAGAATTTCAAATTGTACGTCTTATATGTAACGGCATTCGAGCATCAGCCATGGAACATTTACAATTAAAAACACAGGCGTTGCATCTTGCATTTGATGGAGATGGAACATCTGTGCAGATAACTGATTGTACTGATCTGTATAGTGTCCTGTTGTCCATCGACGTACGGATTAGCTTCTACAATAGTTATGAAATTTAATAGTTCCAAAAAAAAAAAATTCTTAGTAAGGTTAATAGTTTAATTGCATGCGCTGTTTGAGATTGTTTCTTTGATACTATTGAAAGTTGTTTATTTCTCCACTTATGTGCACACGAAGTTTGCAACTACACTAGCGCTCCGTCCTGTCTTTGAACCGGTGCAAATCATTATCGTTTTTTCTATGATTAAAAACTGTATCAAAAGCCTGTTGCAAGGTTAAGAAGAAGAAAGCAGAGAAGCGTACAGACGCAGAAAGGGACTTTGATTTCTAAGAACAGATAATGCAAAACCTTATGATTCGTTGACTTTAACTATCTCAAGCTAGTGTTATACAACGAAGCTTCAAGCTTTCAAGTAGTTCGTAAAGTACACTTTAACAATGATGGATCGATAGTAGGGACTAGAAAGCTTATGGAACTTCCGACATAAGTCTACAATTTGTTATGCCGTCCCAACAACTGAGGAGGACACTTTACCCATCACATTATTATAACCTCTACTCTTCCTTATTTTTCCGTTTCAAAGGACTACCCTTACATTTACCTTTTAGTTATCCTTGAACCGTGTTTCCTGATATAAAAAACTTGGGAGTATTTCAGTCAAAAGTGAATAGGTTACTTCCTAGCAAGCGTGATCAAAATTAGACTACCATTTCT
Organism: Mythimna pallens; assembly: GCA_961205895.1. NCBI lineage: Eukaryota > Metazoa > Arthropoda > Insecta > Lepidoptera > Noctuidae > Mythimna > Mythimna pallens. The sequence goes on along the minus strand of OY540849.1, from coordinate 12,653,670 downwards.
CACGGTCGCGCGATCCGATTAGCAAGTGTTTCAACGCGAGCCTATCTCTATGAAAGAACACTAAATTAGTGATGAACTAATAATTATCTCCTCTTTTTTATCATTGATAGACTCGCGATTGACCACCATCTCAGCTGATGTGGTCGATGATAGAGTACGTGTCTAAAAGTAACCTATTCACTCTTGACATAAAGACCCCTAGCAAGCTATTAGGAAATACTCCGGCAGGTGATTCCACTCTACACAAATTTTCCCTTTTTCTTTCATGACACCTTGTTCGAACACATCGTTCAAAACGATTACGTAACTTCGACCCTCACGAACTTTAAACCAACAATCGAGGTTGGCATGTCAACAGGGTCCGTCGACCCTACCTTGACGCGAACCCTGGCATTACTTAACAGGAGCAAGTTGAAAGACCTTAGGGTCTGCGACTTGGCTGGGGGCGAAAGGTCTATATGCCCGGGTGACATTGAGCTATCGATTTAGACTGTAGAAGTGGAGGCTAGTCAATTGTTTGTTCCTTAGTCTGGAATTGTCTGTGGGAATTAAAAGTACGAAGAAGGTTGTATTATAAAGAGATTAAATGTGTTAAAGTTGCCTTGAGTATAATACTTGAAGGGCAGACAAAAATAAGATTCTGTGATGTTATCTCTCAAAATTATTGTTGGTGTGAGAATTTCAGATTGGGTGTATGTTAATAATTTCTTGAAGTAAAATAATTTGATTACAAAATATCTTTTGCCGATTGAAAATTAAGTTTTTTTTTTTAGTCAATCGCATAACTCCTCCCGCTATTGGTGGAACGCTTTTTGCGTTACATAGTCGCAGTGACTCTTTCGAATGATCCCGTAAAAACTAAGCTATTGCCGAGTGCAAAAAATCCAAAACATATGTTTTATAATCGTATCGCGATCAGAAACTAGTAACTAATTACGACAGGGCAAATGCCCTTTTAGCAAAAAATTTGACTTTTTGCATTTAGCATACTTAATTGTTTTGATAAAAAATTTAATTAGCACGTTCGCGTTAGTTAGGTACGGAACCAACCTCTCTGCGGTAAGATAACAATAGTGATAAGTTTCCAACTTGTATGAACTTGTCGACGATCTTGAGAAGCGAAGCGAGCCACTTAGGACCGAAAGCGGTGCCACATACTAACTTTTCGAGTTATACATCAACTTCGAATGTACGAATTGTTGGTAATGATTTTGTTAATAGAAACACATATATGCTGGCCTGGCCTGTTTGTCTAGTGGTCAGTGGCCCTGATTGCTATGCCGGAGGTCGTGGGTTCTATTCCCACCCAGGACAAATGTTTGTGTGTTGAACACGATCTTTTTTTTTTGCCTGGGCGTAATGTATCTATTATATATATGTATTTAAAAATATATAAGTATTTATATCAGTTGTCTAGTACAACTACATCACATTATCAAACACTACATCATTTATGGTAGGAAATCATTCAAATAATTTCTGCCGTTCTGGGTGGAGCGAGATAGTTTCAGATTTTTACTGCCCGTAACCCACCCGAGTTAAAAACGAAATAAGTCTAGCCTGAGAAGATTTAGGTTTTAATAGTCGACATGACTTAACACCAGCCACATCATTTCAGATTGTAACTGTGACTAAGGAGTAATCATTGAATGAATTAGTAGCATAGAGCCAGGAATTACCGCGCTGGTAGTGAAATTCGAAATTGGCTTAGACCTTTAAACAAACATCGATATATAATATGTACTACGCACTAGATTACGCGTGCCGAACACTCACTTCAATCGATTCAGGTGTAATGTAATCCATACACCTTGAACATTACACTATGTTGAACGAAACGCGTAAGTGCCACGAAATTCATGGCGCTTAAGACATTTTAGTCGCGAAAAAAGTATCCTCTAAAAGCTATCTTAGCGCAGGTATGGTTTTAATAATTCTGTTAAACGGCATAATGCCAGTATAGCGCTGCAGCGAATTTGTGTTTTAACTTGTCAGTATTTTGACAAATATTTTCCATAAATGTGCTTGTCTATCTCTAATATGTCGATGAAACAAACCTTTTTACTGTCTGGTTCAAACGATTTTCAATTCTATTCCGTAGGCTTATGGATGGCATTAAAAGTAAAAAAGTGGTTACAATACCAACTATTTACTACAGCCGCCATTTGCCATGCAATCAACGCAATAAAAGTCAAAATCAATTGAACGGACAGTAAAAAAAGGGTTGTTTAAATGTCTCATAACACGAATGGAGTATATACAGTTCATTTATTAAAACTTTATGTAGAGTAGTGTTACATAGTATGACTAATTTCAATTAGGTATTCTGTATCAATTAACCTGAGGTAAAAAAGACTACACTGTCCTATATTATAGATATTTGATATAGAAAAAAGTATACAAAAGAGATAGCGCAATTTCCCCACCACACCTACTCTTCCATACACCAACATTTATCAATTTTTGAGATTTATGTTTAATGTTTATTTATATTATTATTTATTTCTTCATTGCACACCTTAATGTTATTTGTTGTTCAAACTATACTTCTGTAATAATATTATAAAAGATTTGTATTTTTGTTTGTAATGAATTAACTCAAAAACTACTAAAACGATTTAAAAAAATCTTTGACCAGTGAAATGTTACTTTATCACTGAGTGACATAGGCTATATTTCCTACTTTTAGACCGGCGAAGCAGCTGGCAGAAGCAAGTATAAGATATTGTAAAGAACACAGGAAAGTACCGATTCTGCGAGTTCGAAAGTTTCTTCGCTCTATGGTTAGTAGTAATAAAACTATGCAGCTATTAAAGATGTTGCATCTATGTTTATTTATATTTTCTTACACGTGGCGTGCTGCATTTAAATAATGCACAATTGCAATTGTTATTAGTTCGTTGCTAGCTGAACTTGTAATCAGTGCTATGAAACCATTTCCTTGATCAACTTTTATAGTCTCTGTTACCATTGACAGGGCTTTGTATCTGTACTTATTCATTTGTTGTAGATAAAATAGTCGCATATCTAGACTTGGCATAAATAGTTGAAATATTCTTTATTATACATTCCACTTAATATTTGAAACATCATAGGTGTTCAAAAAGACAGAGATAGATGAGCTGTATGAAAGAACAGGCCCAAGTTTTGATACCAGACATTTAGACGTCATCACAGTAAAGCTTACACTTCAAATATACCTTAACATTCAATGAAAATATAATTTGTAACTTCTTGAGTTCAACTAAGATATCTATGCCACATTTTAATCCAAATATTTCGAAGGTAATCGGTTTATAGATTCTAAATCCATCTAGCAGATGCATAGTCACTCAGTTATAACCAATTTTAATGTCGTTCGATCATTGAATTATGCAAGAATCCATAATATCGTAGTAAGTGTGTAGAAAAATCTAAAGACAATGTGTTCAAAACGATAGCTAATTAACGTACACAAACCTTTGATAAGGGTAATCAAACTACTCATATTGTTTAAGAATATAAATCTGGATTGATTACGACGCTTCAGTCCTTAAAACACAGCAATATATCATCAAAAATAAAATCGATTCCGAAACTGTGGTATCCGAACCGGCAAATGCGAAGCATTTGTTTCCCCATATCCGTATAGATTATCTACAAAGCGTGAAGTTTTAATAATAAATGAGCTCTACTCACCGAGAATAAGGTGTAATTTTGAGTCGGTCTGGAAGGCATAATGCAGTGTCACAAGGAATGGACACGCCCTCACAGCCTCCAGGACCTGTTGAATACGTTCCATTTTACATACATACGATAGATTTACAATTCACTATTTGATAGAATTCAAATACAAAGGACCTGGACTAGATCCCTGGGGCACCCCGGAATAAACATATTTTTATTGAAAGAAATGTCTGTTAGACATTTCTTTCTGTTATATGTTTTTCTGTGCCTAAATATTTGAGTCACTTCATAATTAAAATCGCTTCAAGCATTTGCTTCTAGATTTAATATTAAATAATTCAATTGTGTTATATTAACAATCAATTGAATGCTGGAGAAAATCCTATTTGACTGAACTTTTGTGGGATTTCTCAAGGCAAGTTATTATTTATTGCGTTGACAAAAAAAGCTATTTGTAAAGTATATTATAATTATTTATCTTTGTATTTACCTGTCTCTCAGTCCTAGTATGTTCTGCAGTCTTCAATTTCTGTACTATAGATGCCTTTTTCAACACCTTCATGGCATACAATTTACCTTCATCGATGCCAACTTTTTTCCTAACTAGAAACACTTTGCCGTAAGCTGAAACAAAAGAAATGAAATAATTAGTATTGAGATACTTAAGTTTGAGTATGGAATTTCCTCCAACCTCGGGATTAATAATTTTAGAAATTACACTCGAATATTACAAACAATTGGGACCTAGTTACCCCCAAGCTACTCCCAGTACTTAGGAGAATTGGCGGATATTAAAACCTTCAGTGATTGATACCATTAATGACAATAGTACCATTAGGTACAATATACCTTTATTACAAGTACCGAGTACACTAGCGAAACAGTGCCAAGAAAGACAAGGAACTCAGCCGATATCACTGTCTCTGCTCTGTCCTGGCACTGTCTCGTACTAGCTACTGCGCATGGTAAGTGTAATGAACACAACAACTTTGATATTCATAATTCATTCTACAATCATTGTCTTCATCACAAATCTCTGTCTATATGCCTGTAGATCCCATTCACGTGAGTTACAGCAACATTAATATCGTTGGATAGATGAGATCCACGTGGAGTCGCATATCCTAATTGCTTTAGCATTAAAGTCACGGATAGTATACATGTTAGATTAGGGATCAAAGTAGTTTGAAACAGAATAACGTTTAAAGCCTCTGTACTAGGAAAACTTGTAACGTGAGCAAACTAATCTGTTTAAAAAAAAATATTGGTGTGCTTTTAGTTTCAACCAAATTGCTGCGTCAAGCTTTAATATACTTGCTTAGAAGCTATATTTACAACGAGCTGTTGCCAGGGGCTTCGCCCTTATGAAAGTAGTTTTCTCCATACAAACTTTGGACCCTCGTTTCATACCCTTCGGAGGTAAATTTTGGAAAATCCTCTCTTAGTACTCGCCTAAGTCATAAAAGGAAGCCTTGTGCAAAATTGCAAATTCATAGTCCCTGTAGTTTCGGCTTTACGTTGATATGTCAGTCAGTTTTTCCTTTTATATATTTAATATTTATATATAGCCTTTGATTTTGCGTAGCAAGTCTTCTCCTTCCAAATATATTTATCAACAGTTATCTCAGTGTTTTTATTAACCTTAACAGTATAATAAGTGTTAAGTTTTTTTTCTATTTATACTTCTTACATCTTTAAAGGTATAAAAAGCTTGCCTTAGGTATCGTCTACCAGTCTTTTCGACTTTTCGTTTCATTTGACAAATAATGTCTGTCAATATATCGTAAAAATAACATCTATTTACTGCAACAACATCTTGAGCATGCCTACGTTCAGTCGAGTCATCTACAAGGCCCAGTAAAGTGTTACGAGAAATGGTTATTATTATAATTGTGAACAATAGCGTTTTATGGGTCACTCTCATGTTACAAGTGGGTCACTTACGTACAAAAGCTCGATTAAGATACTCGTACACAGTAATCTTTTGACAAAGACTTTGTTTATAAGAAAATGAATAAGGTAAATTGTTAACAGTATCAGGAAATAGTTATCAACAAAGTTGACAGTCGAAATTCTAATAATTTTAGACCTTTTTCAAAGGAGTCATTGTTTTCCACTCCAGTACTTCAATAGTCGGTATTTACTTTAATCTTTTAAATGTTTTAAGAAACGATACAAATTACTCGTAATGACGAGGATTTGAAACCGTCAATAAAAACAACAATTTATGTCACAGAAGTCTGTCTTGATAGTACAAAAGACATTAATAAAGAAGAGTTACGAAAGAACCATAACCTTGACAGTAAGAAACATAATACACAGAGACCAACAGAAGTGTTCCAAATACAGATCACTTTGTAGCTACGATTTACCAAGAACCAAAACGCCATTGTTCGAAAGCTTATTGGTAGAAAAAAAAGAAATGCGTTAACGTGGCAGTTTCCTTTCCGTTTTTAACAATGTTGTTATGGGAAGTGGGCAGGTAAGGACTACAATGGCGGCAATGCAAAACAATGATAAGATAGTAAGCAGAATTGAAAGATAGAGAACGGCAGGAGCGATTATCAAATTAGGGGCTGTAAGAATGGATCCTTAAACCACCAGATAATTGTAAACTTCAGAGAAAGATTGCAATAAATCTTCCGAGGGAGTAAACTCTGGATACATAAAGATAGATCATTTCAAATACAACGTCATACATATTTGATCATTTTAATATCTGACGGACTACAATTTTACATAATGACTGATGACTTATCGTAAACTAACGATGTTTACAATTAGCCGACCACAGATATAGAAGGAAATCAAGACATGGTTATTCCCCTGGTAAATAAAAGTAATTTTTTCGATTGTTAAAAATTCTCTCTGTGCACAAGCAAAACAGGGTATAAAGTTCTGCTTTAAAAAGGGAGGATCGTAGTGTTGTCTGGTCCGGGTAGCTGCCCGAAATTTGTTATCAGACTAGTTTATATGCTCTAATTGCGTGTAGAACTCTGATACTGTGCAAGACTTTGTAATTAAATTTCTATATGACAACCAAAAAAAAAAAATTATAATGACAAATAAGTAAAACGACTTTGCTAGTTTGAACAGTTAGGGAAGAGAACTTACGACTATCTACATAATCATAAATACCATGAGTGTTGTAGGCTGTTGTCCCGAAATCCATGTGCCGAGCAAATATTTATAAGCATTGCAGGTAAATTCTTCGGATGCGATGCGGCATTGCTACCGGAAATGCCAACCTCAGCATTTATGAACGAATACATTAAACTGTTGAAATATTTTGTCTGATAATTTTCTGTTTTTATCATTATAGTAACTTGTTTCCTTTAATTTGTAATGTTCAGCATAAGCATAAGAAGCCTTTCAATGTCCCCACTGGTGGGACTCAGGCCTCTTCTCTAGGAGAGGGAATAGGCCGTAATCCACCGCACACGCGGGATAAGTGTGGGTTGGTGAATGTCACATGTCTTCGAATTTTTGGTTTGGTTTTTGGTTCATGCCTGTTTCCTCACGATGTTTTCCTTCACCGTTTTGGGAGCAGTGGTGATGAAATAAATTACACAAAGTAATGCGCCTGGCTAGATTTGAACCCGTGACCTACAACTCGTTAGTCGGGGCCGTTACCACGCGGCCACTGTAATATTTTAATGAGTCTTAATGAGACACAACCGCCATTATTAATTAGCTATATATTCGTTGTCTAATAACTACAAATAATTTCAAGATCTTTATCATTGTCAATTAAATTTATTTCTCTTTTACAAGAAACAATTATTTAGTTATTACCATACTAGTTCTATATTGAAAAATAATTTTCCATCAAATAAAATGTCCCTGTTGCTATCCGTGGTACAGTTCTCTCTAATTTGCAAACTAATTACCACAAACTGGTTCAATGTGACCGCAACCACAAACAAGATAGATACAGAAGGTCGACGACATACAAATTAATACGAATGAAAATGTACGCATTACTAGGTATGAAAATAGAATGAAAAAAGTCTGAGACGACTGAGTAAAATAATAATAAGTGAAGTAAAAAATAAAAGAAATAACCTAGTAGATTTTAGAAATTACCTAGAAGTTGAAACAATAATTACTTAAAAATTTTATTGTGGGGGTACTTTTAAGTATAACACTTGTGTTAAAGACAACCAAGAAAGGTTACCAAGAATAGAAGATACTGGGAAATTTAGAAAAAACACCGAAATTGTCGGTTCTCAATACCGTATATACAATAACCCAAACGGTACCGGAAACCCTATTAGTCATGCTTCACGTACAGCAAGTGCAAGCGCACTGGCGACCGGCATTTGTATGAGATAGCCGTACGTAGATATGCGCATACGTATGATATATGCGTGCGCCTGTTTTCGCTCGTCCTATAGTTCCGACCTTCTGTACCTCTCTACTCTGTACCGCAACGATCGTTACACACTTAATTACAACTAGTTGTTAATCTAATCACAATTGAGTTCTATTACGTAAAGTTTAAGTTAGAACTAAAATGGTGGACCGGATTTTTATGATGCAATTTCGTGGTAGACTGATTTGATTAATTGACAAGTCAAGAACAACAGAAATAATCGTAGGTTTTAGAACTGATATCATGGCATGAGTATTTGATGCTGAGGAATAATCATGAGGCATATCGTTACGAATACTCGAAAACATGAATATAGATAACTAATATAGTACAGAAAGACCAATAAAGCGAACGGATGATTGCATGAAAGATGATATAACTAGTAAAAGTGTGAATAGCCGTCATCTCCAGATGACGGCTGATACAAATGTAGATAATGAAGACAAAATGCTGAACCGGCATCGAAGAAAAGATGAATCGTTGATTGAGGGGCCTAAAAACCAATCAATCTGTCTAACCTTTTACCAACTGTGGAGTTGAAGTAGGCTTCTTATGAAACCGGATGCAGCTGGATATCAGTATTTCACATGGAGCGTCTATCCCACCTCCACAACTTAGTAATTACTGGGTTGTGGAGGATCGGGTAACACAATCCTCCTTGATAATTCTGGTGTCAATTTTCCTGACTTTTGACAACCCATAACGACTGTCAAAGATCTATAAATGACACCCCTGACCAACGGCTTAACGTACTTTCCGAGTCACGAAAGAATCTCAATATGTAAAGATGATTACCCATCCACAGACTTGGAGATTGACCTATGCAGCCTAACCTAACCTAAAACTAGAAACCGTTGTCTAAAAAATAAATAGCAGCACTACATTTCTCTAGTTTAAATATAATTTTCAGCTTGCTTCGTCAGAATGTTGTCCAACCTGTTATAATAAGCCGAACGCATTCACAAGGCAGTGGCGCCAACATAATGCACCCAACGCACTAATGTCTTAACCGGTTTTGATGTTTTAATTCAAATTACACACTTCTGATATTTAACTTGATAATTAGAAAATATTGCTGGTAACAAAATATGTAATAATAAGTAAACGTGGAATAACTGAAATAAATATACTTGAATATGCATCTGCTTTTGAATATTATGTTTACAATGCCGAATTGTGTAATTAACCAGTAATAGGAAAAAAGGTATTCAAGCTGATGTAATGCCTAGTAAAACTATCAAAATAGTCATATTTTTCCCGTATATTCATTACGGAAACAATAGCCTATTCTAGTAACACAGCTGCATCAATTGGTCAGTATTGATAGGATATCCAATTATTTTGTAACAGGAAGAACATTTATCAAGCTCGTTATTTTTATAGTATTATCCTATAAAGATTATAAATATGGATTTTTTGTTTGTATCATCATCCGAATGATTGTCTCAACTGGCGATTCAATCCTTGCTACATTAAACCAACTTTCAATCATCTGTTCAATTTTATTTCGATATATCAATACTGCTTCCACAAGCGGAAATGTTACCGCCATAAGCAAATACTTGTCATCAGTTTTCCCACAATCACCCTAAGCTGCAAGGATCAGGTGTTTCCTACCAACCCAACGAGGACATACTTCGGACCTTTTGTTAGCAGTAGCCACTTCGTTGATAGCCACTCGTCACACCGGACGTATTTAGTTACATACAGCTGCGAAGCTTAGGTTCATGGTTGTCTAATATATGGAGACTTGTGTGCTTCCAACGTAATGGGTTTTGGTTTATGATGATTGTAGTTATGTTTAGAGATTGCAAGGTGGACAAGCTTTAGTTTCAAAGAAGTCTGTATTTTAGTGTGTATAAACTTAATCAGTCAGTATTGCTGCGATATTGTTCGAAAGAGTTACCAGTGCAACTGAAAGAAAAAACCCACCTGGGTTTTAATCGGTAAAAGTTTGACACTGCCATTCGCTCCACCTGATGATTTCCCAATTTAAGAAAAGGGTTGCATCTATTAACATATTTAATTCTTTAGCGTTCAGATATTTAGATACAGTTTTATTACCGTTATTTTCTGCTGCACAACAAGTCTTAGACGATAAATGCATCGCCGCTATAATACTTGCTCGTACGATCCTGTTGTCATCTGCTACCCACTATTTTTATCCACACAATCTTGTCAGTCTAGTCGTCTCATTTCAAAGGTTTGTTGGTCAACCAGTCGCACTGTCCTACTCTCGTTTCATTACTCAACTCGGGTTTAGCAACGATAGAACGATATTTGCACGATTTAAGATCAAACATGCGAGTGCTTGCCTAAAAGTTGAAATATATTTTCCAATTTTTATGGACTGAATAAAAGAAAAAACAAAATGAAGTAGGTGTAATAACGGTAGGTAGAAAAATAACAAACCGAGTATTGTTTTGCATATGCAAATAAATCATGAATTCATAAAAGTAACGAATAGTATAAATACGCTTTTATGAGTCTGTTATATTATGAGGATCGGTTAGCAATAACAAAGGAGATAACCAATTCAGTAGATAAAAGGTGATACAAGAGGATTATATGGTAAACACTGCATTACTTGTCCCTGAATAAATGAAACCGCAAAAACACAAAAAAATCATAAACATCCTGAATGAAGTCGTTTCGCAGTTTCCCGATCTGAATGCACAGACGACCTAGGCCGGTCGATGCTCCCGATAGCTGTCCGAGTAAATAACAGCGTTACTCCAAAAATACAACAACCGTGTTCTTGACTCAATGTTTTTTACACAAATGAGTAACAGACAGTCAATCATAAAAGGTATAACTTTCATTTTGATTGCCAAGTCCCAACACATTTCGTAGGAATCCACTGAGCTTTGATCTCGATCAATCCTTTGCGCATAAATTCACAAAGATCGATTTGTTCAGTGAACTGGAATTATCTACTTCTTGTGTTAATCTGTGAGAATCTACACCTACGGTGGATTGCAACGAAAATAGTAACAAAACAAACTACTCGAAGCAACGGCCTACTTCGGCTCAGACAAGGAAAAATTCCGAATTACCAAATCAAATGAGTAATAAGTGATTGGATGGCAGGTGATTGCCGTTGTGTTATTGAGAAGCCGTAAAATAAGCAAACAGAAATAGAATACACATAAGAGTCGGACTGTAACAACAAAGAGGCCAAATACAAGGTGTCTCAAAAGAAAGTTCACATTTAAATCTTTTTTTAAAAGAAAAGTCTTAGCTTTATTGAAAAAATGTTTATTTTATATTGAAGTACACTGTTTGGGAATTTATTTTTTAAAAATAACATCGTCCAAATGTAAACCGTTGCGCTCTCGGCATTCATTTAGTCGGGCACTAAAATTGCCTATGACAGCTCGGCAGGTAGTCTCCGTGATGGCTGCCATTTCATGACGGATATTTTCTTTTAATTGTGCCAGGGAAGTCGGTTTATTAGCGTAAACTTTTGATTTGACATAACCCCACAGGAAAAAATCCATAGGCGTTAAATCGGGACTCCGTGGAGGCCAATTTATGTCACCTCGCCTGGAGATTAATTTGTTCGGAAAAATTTCTCGAACTCGAGGCAGAGATCTGTTGGACGTGTGTGAAGTTGCTCCATCCTGCTGGAACCATGTTCTTTGGTTGTAACCAGGAAAGTTTTGCAGTTGGGGTACGAAAAACTCGTCTAACATCTCCACATAACGCTCTGAATTCACTGTGAGTGTGCGTCCCCTTCCATCTTCAAAAAAGTAAGGGCCGATAATTCCTCGCGCCGACATCGCTGCCCATACGGTGACTTTGGGTGAATGTAGCGGTTTCTGATGTTTTTGTTTTGGGTTGGTTGCACTCCAGTAACGACAATTTTGCTTGTTTACATGCCCATTCAGGTGAAAATGGGCTTCATCGGAAAACAAGATGTTGGTGAACGTTGGAAAGCGCTCAATCATCTGATTTACAAAGGCAAGCCTCTGACCAGCATCTTGAGGCTTCAGTTCTTGCACTAACTGAATTTTGTACGGGTGCAGCTTTAAATCTTTGTGTAAAATGCGGCATAATGAAGATCTGTGCACATTTAAAGCAACAGCACGCTTCCGAATCGAGAGGTTTGGATCATCTCGAATAGACTGAGTAACACTGTCCACGTTTTCGGCTGTTCTTGATGTTCTTGGTCGCCCAGATTTTGGTTTCTCCAGAGTTGACCCAGTCTCTTCAAACTTCTCAACCCATTTTGCAATGAGACGAGTGCTAGGCGCATCATTTAAGTGACGAATATGTCGAATACTGCAGAATTTTCTACGCGCTACAGTCGCCGAATTACCGTTTTTGTAAAACTCACGTACGCACAACGCACGGTCCGCACCAGAGAAACGCTCCATAGCGACTAAATTCCCAAGAGCCAGACTACCGACTGACATACCCCCCGCGCCCCTCAGAATAGTTGCTTTCGCGTAATAAGATAAGCAAATGTGAACTTACTTTTGAGACACCTTGTATTTGAATTTATGAAAGAACTCAGTTCTAAATAATAGTAAAATTGAAAGGAACTAACAACGGCTTAGCATTTCATGTAAAAAATATCCCCGATTTAACAAACACTGGATTTATTACAAATAAGGGTTATCATCGGTAACATCCAGTAAAATAATTTACAACAGAACATTCCCAGATATTGACGATGACAACACAATCTCATGTCAATTTAATGAATTAACGGAATCAACTTTTTATACCGAAATAATATTATATTTTCCCGTAATTTGAGAAATAACTACACATCAGTTCCAGGAAACCCGAATGAGTCTATTTCGGGAATTGGCAAATACAACAGAAGTAACACAGAGCCAAATATTTTCCTAAAATCAATGAATCGGTAAATGTATACTGGAAATTGTTAAGAAAATGTACCAAGCCCATGTAATCGCAGACGTCCTTTGGTGCATTGAACTTGTAAACGAAGCGTGTCAATACATACGAACTTCGGTTATTGCTTGTTTTCAAAATACATTTATTATTAGATGGTAGCGCGAAATTCGCAGGTCAAGTTCACTTGCTGATGGACTGAGAGGCAATTGCGGACGATAATGTATTGAATAATGAACATGAGGAAACTGGAGATTTATTTTAAAAGTAAATTGTGAAAATATGAATGGGTATTTGAAGCATAATTTAGAGATAGCGAAGAATCCCTAATATACGCCTCTGAAAACAGACTAATAAATCAATATAAAGAGATTTATGTTAATATAAGAATCTCAATTCAATTTCAACACAGCATAGTAACAGAACGAAAAAGGAACACAAACAATAACAAATCAGAACTCGATTCAAACCTATTAGCACCTACAATGACATATTTGGCTTCGAGCAAGTTTATAACCGATAAAAAGGTGGTTCGAAATCATTACCATTCAAGAACCAAACAGAGGAAAATTCCGAGAAAGAAAAGATCAAAAAAATAAAATCAGATTAACTAATATGATGAAAAAAATGAGCTGTCACAACATTCTGGGAAACCAATTACGACACCCACTGGCCCGAAAACAAAATATTGTGAAGGAAAGATGATCTTCTGAAAGAGGATTTGATAGGAATCCGTTTAGCAGAACTTTCTGAAGGATATTATTTAATTCATTGAACTTCCCGGAACCTTTTAAGGGGGCTTTTGGGGTAGGATTGAAAATATTATAGCTTCTTTGAAAACTTATAGCACTGCTTTAATTTGTGATTTATTAATGCCCCTTCTTTGAATACGTTCAAGAGATGATTGATGATGACATTAAAAACAATGTCACGTGCAACATTTAATAGTAGGTAAACAATTATTGCCTACATACTAACCTTCCTACGCTATGTCTGGACAAAAACATCACTCGTTCTACAGAAAGTTGTGAATCGTAACGCAATGTACCAAAATATTTTTGTCATTGTCAAAATTATTATGGAAGCTGCAGTCTTTACTTCTACTCTACAAATATTAAATGAATTGATATGTACTGATGACACGTTAAATGTGATTGTAGTTGTACCATAAAAACATGTAATTAAAATAGATTAAATTGGTTAAAACAGTGTGTTGCCTCTGATCATAACGCTACTCGGGTTCGGAGACCCATGTCAATCGTTTAGCGCATAAAACGGTTCATTAATTCCGTTTTACGTGCAAATAACTTTAAACAGGCTAACGTTTTTGTGTTAAAACTGGTCCGTGAGATTAATACTAAATTAGAACTCGATCGTTTCTGAATTCGTGTAGGTCATTCATTACGAGTTTAACATCTGTTACGGATTCCTTTTCCGCTTTATCTTAGAGCTAGAATATTTTTACACAATACATCTACAACAATAATTGTATCTTTGGTATCTGTTTTCAAATTGGGATCTAATTTATAACTTCTAAATGATAGTCTGTTATTTCCTTTAACGGTTAATTTTAAAAAGGTTTCTAACCTTATCGCTTCTGTAGTTTTATTCTACAATAAAATTGCTTAGATATTCAAATGATCAGTAGCAGTAATTATGAGACTTGTTTAAAGAATCAGCTGCTAATCATAGAGTTCACTAACTCCTTCTGTAGCTATGTATATATTAAACAAGTTTTATTAAGACTGCTAAATTTAGAAAAGGCATAATTATTTTTTACATGATAAGAATTAATTAGGGTTTGAATTTTTTAAATCGTTGTATATTTCATAACACAAAAGTCTGTATGTAGAATGTTTTTCGTGTTCAGCTTGAAGTTTTCCTCAATCTCACCTGATTGAAAAGATGGATAAGGGGTCTACGATGTTTCAAGCAAGTTCAGAAAATGCCTGTTTCTCCCTTTCTTCAAAACGGAAGTTATAGCTAGACGATATTTACCTACTGAACAATGTTTCGATGCCAATGTGAAACCAGGAAATCGTTCGTGTATTGTATTGATAATGATTTATGCCATGCTTGACAACAATGCATTAACATTTGACATTCATTGACCTTAACCTAACATAATATTGTGAGCGGGGCTAGTTGAGCATAGGGGTAAGTTGGGCAATCAAAATATCTCCGAAACTATACATCAAACGCTAGCACGTCAAATGAGGGAAACGAGGGGGCGCGGGAGGGGAAATGATCACGCCACCGCTAGTGGCGAATTGACGAACGAGTAAAGTACACGCGCGTTTTGTTTATTTTGCGACCAAAAAGTAAAAAAATCGTTGCTGTGTATATTTCGTCTGTACGACTCAAATGTTATCCATTTTAAATCAGGTAAGTGTTAAAAGTTCATTAATTTGATGTATTTTTGATATCTAATGAGGATTTCGTTTGATCTAATACAGTTTTTTTATAACCTCACTTTAAATTCAAATATTCGGGTTGGGGAATGTTGAGCAACTGTTGCTCAACTTACCCCGCGATTTAATATGATAATGACGTAAGTTTTTTTTTCGTTTTAGAATGCGAACTTATAAAAGGAAAACTGCAAGAGGTTCTTACTCTACTCAACAGTTAATTGAAGCTGCAAATGCTGTTTGCCAAGTTACTGGCCTTCATTTCATTTGCATCAATTGCAATTCCGATGACGATGATGATTAGTTTTAGTCACTATTAATAATAATTCCTGTCAAAAGTTCCTAAAAAAAGTCTGATTTTAAGTGGAAAGGCTGAATCTAATCCAAAAATTAATCTAATAATATGTTGCGGTTTTGTTGATTCTATTTTTATGTTAAAAATACCTTCAAAAGAATTTTAAGTTTTGTTTCACTAAGAGATTTAGTTTAGAGATTAATAAATAAACAGTTGATTATCAAATACAATTGTTATTTCTTTTTTAGAAACCTTGGTTAGACTAGAATTTCTAACTGCTCAATGTACCCCATACCCTTGCTCTACTTACCCCACCCATGGGGCACGTTGAGCATATCTGACTTTTTGCACTTAAACGGGAGTAACTTTTAAATGCTATATCTTGATAATAAATTACTATGAAGACTTTAAGAAGGAATAAATTACTTACCTATAAATACAAATTACCAGCAATTTGGACCTATCTTTAAGGAGCAACGAACGATCAAGTAAAAAATTGCTCAACTAGCCCCGCCCTACCCTACTGATGTGGAACTTTATTTTCTCAGTCTTTCAGTTATCTTCTAGCAACAAAATTTTGCTTAATATTCTATCAAGCTTAGTCTGTTTTCCGAGTATTTTAGTTTCCATGCTAACTAGGTTCTTCTGTGCTTCAGTGATCACGTGCACAGCAAGGCTCAGAAGAGACCGTTGTTCAGTCTCCTTAGGGATGTGCTCTAACAGACATTGCACTGAGGGGGTTCCGGAGTGATCTTTGAAGAGGTAACGAGTCAATGCGGATCCCATATTTTGCACACTCATCTCCTTCCAGCGGCCGGTCTACTCGTCAAATTACTGAAAAGTAACCCCCAATTCTACTTTAGTCTAACAATAAAACGATATCTTTAAAACAATTTGCTGTGTCTACAGAAGTTTGTGAAACAATACAGTCGGGTCGTTGATAAAATGCAAATTTCGCGTATATTAGCAAGGTTGTCGACCCCTTACGTAGAAAGAACAATGTACTTGGAGATAGCGATATTAAAACATGTCACCAGATGTTTTAATATCGCTAAAAACTAAAATTCGTTTCCGATAAAAACTAAAATTAATATAAGTAATTTCTTTTTTGGATGAGAAGTTATTTGATATGACTTCTCCCGCTTTGGGTGAAGGGGAAGGGAGTGTCAGATTTTTACTGACAAATACCCACAGTGTTCCTTCCATTCCCTTTGTGTTCTAGGGCTGCAGTTACTCTCTCGAACAATCCCGCAGCCCTGGCATGCATCACGCCTCTATATCCCAAAGGATTAGACAGAAGTACTGTATACAGAACACACACATTTCGCCAGTTATTTAGCGTATATGTACTCGTATACAGTACGGTCTTAATATGTTGGCCTCTCTGCGGCGCACACTCAAAACAATACGCAATAGGTACGCACTTGCCACATGATTCTTAAAAAGAACGACTGCGCAGCAGATTGGTCGAAATTCGGAGCCGTCAAGATATTTTCGCCGTACTGTAATAGGTGGCAAGTATATTGCCATCAACAGGGCAAATTAACAGATTCCGAACTGACACTGAGAAATTCCAGATAGGAAACCTAATGGTGCTTTGACCACTCATCTAGAACTCCATGCTCCCTGCTTGAGCATTTTTTGAGGTGGCATATCATCAAATGACATCTCTCGCACTTGGGCGGACTAAAACCCACTCCTGTTCCTTCTTTGCCTTCATTCCAGGGCCCCGGAGTTCACTTTCGCACAACCCGTTCCCTGCTAAGGCTGTGGGTATGTTTGAAAGAGTTACCGCGGCACTGGAACGCTAAGAGCAACTGAAGAAACACAGGTGGGTTTTAGTCTATAAAAAAGATTCCCTCTGGCTCCACCTACAGTGGGAGGATACAAAACCAACGAGCCTATATTGAAGAATTTGTTTTTGTCCTTAAATAACATAGCTAGAGTAAATAACTAGTAGCGCAAGAATGAGCAAACATAAAGTAATCTAATTTACATTCGAGCATTAACACCTCACTCTGTTTTCATAAATATGTAATTTAAATGGCTTTATTTAAATAAGCTTTTTCTACCAAAATATTGTTGACTAACATTTTTGACGTAAAATAATATTATTAATCTTAATCAAATACGTTAAAAAATCACGTGACATGGATTTTTTTTATAGGCTCGCACTTGACCACTTTCTCACCTAATGTTAAGGGACGATGTGGTTGACGATGCATCACGCTTGCCTAGAAGTAACCCATTTACTCTTGACTTAAGGGCATCTAACTCGACATACATTTTCACTGTTTTTCATACAACAGCTCTTACGCGATTAGGATGTTATTACACATTTTTCATTAGATATTTTGGAAACACAGTATCTTGTAGATATTATCTAGGCTTCTATTGAAATCAAGTTATGAATTTTTGTAAAACAAATCCAAACCTCTGATAATCTGCTATTTTGCATGCAATTTGATAATTCATAATTTACTAAAAAGTATAACAATTGCAAATTTAATCAAGATTCTGAATGACGACAATTTTTATCAAAAACCTTTATGGTTTAAAAAAAACAACGTATTGCCTGGAACAAGTTTTGTAAAATATTCGAGTAAACCATTCTCTAACAGAGTTAGCAGGCGTTATCTCTATTTTTTTGCGTTCCATTTTCGTCAAACATCACGTTGGATTGCGTTAGCTGAAGTAATGAGCTTTTAAACCATGCTCGATGTTGACGATAGGCGAGTGAATAACCTCCTCCTTTTATTTAAGTCGGTTAAAAAAGACTTCTAAAGTTCTTGGCTTCATCTTGAGATTACTTCATAAAAACAAAATCACAAACTTTACCTATTCATCTAACTGATGCCAGCGGTTTAGCTAGCGAGAAAGAAGAAAATTATCCCAAGGGAAAATACTTTCGGAATAAAAAGCCGTGCGCCAAATTACATCCAAACCCGTTCAACCGTTCGAGAGAGAAGAAGTGACAAACATACACACTCACAAACCTTTGCCTTTACAATATTAATGAGATTAGTGTAGACTCACGCATGTTGAAATTTTCTAGAAGCTAACCAAGTTCCGTTACAGAGAATGTTCAATACATTTAAACATTTGTTGCTTCGTTTTTTTCTTTACACCTATCATGAACGTTGCGGCCAAATAACAAAATAAAATTTTAAATGACGTCTGATGGTTGCTGCCAACAGGAAAAGTTGTCTTTAAATGTTACAAAATAACCATCTTTATTTGCAAATACAGGATAAAACAACAGTTATCTAAAAAATGTAAACAAACAGTCTACAATAATCGATGATTCATGATGACAAATTTTATATCAAATGATATTCTTAGTTATCACTTTGAAATTATAATTTAATATCAACAATTTTATGACTGATAATGTAATTTGCCGATAAAAATATTATTATTGCATGCCATAAGATATTTTTGTCTAGAATAGAGTAGTGACTGACAACATAGACTTTTCAGCAAAAATATCTATGACGCATATTTATCCATGGCTAAGTTTTACGATTTATTTTTAAGTCTATCTCTGGCTATGAAGTTACCTGTCGTCAGTTACTTCAATCATTTTGTATTTAGAAATATATAAGCATGTTTATCAGTTGTCTAGAACTCATATCACAAGCTCTGCTTAGTTTGAAACTAGATGGCGTTGTGTGATAGTTGTGGAATATTATTATTATTTGAGAATAGGGCTGCAGGGGCCCTTATCATGACGTGTTAAAATGTCAAGCGTGTGAGCGAGAAAGGGTGATGGGGCTATACATCCTTTAAAGCTCCATCCCTTTAACAGTTTAGTTTAGGTCGCCAAATGGATCGCTTTAAGAGCTCGTGGTATGTCTGTTCATGTCATACGTCTGATATGTATGCATATTATGAAGAGTTAGGGACCCTGCCTAGTTTAGCACGGGTGTTAGTAATCTTTGAAATTCGCAGCTTTTCTCCACTACAATATGCATGTTTTATACACCTAAACTTTCCTCATGAATCACTCTGTCTATTGGTGATAATCGCATGAAAATTCGTTAAGTAGTTATTGAGTTTATCGCATACAAACAGACAGACGAGGTGAGGAATTTGTTTATAAATTTGTAAGGATATAATATAATATTTATAAGGATGAATGACCTCTTTTTAAACAAGGAATGAATGCACCTTATTAAGGAAATCTTTTCTTATTCCAACTACATGGTGAAGCTATCAAGCGTTATCAATCTGAAGTTACTTCAAAAATTAATCTAGAATACCCTAAATATTTGAAAGTTCATTTAAATTCGCAGACAAACGACCTACGCCTAGACAAAGGGCCTATGAACCTGTGCCTACTAAGACGCAAATATTAAATTAAAAACTCTTTATCGTAAAGGACAAAAATATGTATACACATAACAATGTATAAAGCGAATGTCTTTTAGAAAAACTCTATCGGTCTGATTTAAGTTACAGTGCCTAAAGGGCAAAAAATAGGGCAAATCTGTACAAATAAAAGGCAATGTCCTGACTTACTCACGATTCATCAACGCTCAACTTAAACGCTGGGACCTAGAACGCTGAAATTTTGCACAAAGGTTCCTATTATGATTTATACAGATAATAAAAAATAATTTTCCAAAATGGGGGTCCAAATTTTGTATGGAGAAACCTATTATGAGGCGGTTGAAGCTGCTGATTGAAGCTAGCTATAAATATCTATGCAAATTATAATCCAATCAATAGAAGAAAAACGTGCCAGTGTTCGTAAAGTGTAATCACATTTTCGCCCTTGACTGTACTCGCGATAGAAGTCTAGTGAGCGTGAGGTAAACGGCCCCCAGAGGTGAAACATCTGCTAGCTGTAGGATAAAAAAATATGCCACCTGGTTGTGGGTGCTCGACCAATGGAAACGGCTCTTGATGACGCGTTGCGCTTATGATTTTTAGGCTTTATATGTTGGGACACATGGATTTTGAGCTTTACGCCTTACTTAGAAATTGAAATTTGAAATTGGAAACAAATGTTTCCTTTTTCAAACTACTTACCTATTAGTGGCCCTGCCATTTTAAACTGTCTTTATGGTCTGTTTTTTTTTTATATATTAGACTTGAACACACTTGAAAGATTGGCTAACTCCTAAGGATATTTTCGAATTAGTTATAAGATAAGAAAAATAAAATCGTTGACATAAATTATTTTTTGCTGTGACGACAAGTACTTTTGAAAGGAGAATGGTCCTACGACTTTGAAGTTAAGTATGTCGTTAAAATATTATTCAAGTGCCAAGTCTGTCATCTCCAAAATGTTATTTACTTCAGTACCTACTTTAAGAATGTTTTAGAGACGATTTCTCTACATTAAATATTCATCATCATCATTTCAGCCGAAAGACGTCCACTGTTGGACATAGGTCTTTCCCAGGTGTCCTGTGCATCTCGCATCAAATACGAGTTCCATTATATATTAGTCTATACCTATCTTCTGTATGGTCTGATTTTTGCATTCAATCCTTGTTGGACCATTGTAGTGGGCCATAGTGGCCTTTATTCCAACCAGTCCGTCAGAAGTAACTTCCAGTTTATTCAGGACATCTATAAGTTTGGTGATGAGTGATCCCAGGCTTCGTGTGCGTATCACAGTGACGCCCGTATACTCAAAGAGCACGTGCGTAATTTGTGTTTCCTCAGACTCCATGCATGCTCTGCACTGAGGACTATCCTTGATACCCATTGGTCTCCGCCACCAGCCTCTTTCTGTTCAGTTACAGAAGGTTTCTGGTTAGTGTTCTATTTAAGGGTGCCTCTTTGACCTGCCTGCAGGCCATTGCCTAGGACCACCACTTTTCTGCTTGTGTATTGGTGTGTTTTCGTAATCGTAACCAACCATGCAGCTGACTAAAGGGGATGGGTCCGAAATCACTACATTAAATCATCTCCTAGCCATCTCAACAGCCAAGTCTACACCTATTAACTAATAAATTAGTTATGTGTGAATAAACAAGTGTCGCTTGTGTAGTAAAGGTTACACAGAGGTGGATTTTTAATACACCCACAGGCGTCACCACGCAAATATTATGTATCGTTTGATAAGAGAACGTATAGCCGTATATAGGACAAAGTTCCTTATCGGTCAAATTACAATTTTCATAACAGGTTTTAGTGTTCAGCCAATAAATATGATTTTACCAAAACATCTGTTACTAAGTCGACAAGACCCCATTTTTAGTAGCATGTTGACTAATATTTTAGTTAGGCAAATAATTGATTTTCAGTATCGATTATTCTCCTGCCTGGACGGCGAGCTACCACTTGCTCGTTGCCTACGGTGGCTTTAAATCGGGGTCTCGGCAGCTGGGGCGTGAGGATGTTCGTTCCCTCACGCATACGGCGGCCTCCTTCACTAGCATTACTGCTTTGCAGAAGGAGACGACCGCTGCCCACTCCCCCTGGTCCCAGACCACGGCCTGAACCAGGCCCTGGTGCCTCCTGCCTTTAATCTGATTTATTTAGTGTTGGCGCCGGCCGCCGACTATATTCTTCTATTTGCCGTTATGTTCATAATCACCTCTTTTTCTTTTTATATTATCGTTGATTTCTTTCAACTACGATTTATTTCTACAAGTCAATTAGTTACCCTAATTTACAACGAACACTTTATCTTAGTTAATGAAACGTATTTAGTATGCCATCTGTCTTGACACCCATGTTTCTTGAAAACAAATTACACGACATTTTTTGGTAAAAACACTACGAATTAGCTGTCAAACGAAAAACCGCAACATTTGTTTAGATCTAAAAAAACCTGACCTAGAAAAACAAATCAATCAAGGATTTGAAAACAATCTGAAATTAAGAAAGTTTTTTTTTTTTTTTGTAGAAATTGGATTAAAACCATTAATCAGAAACAATCTGCGACATTTTTTTTTTATTATGTTGATCATAAATCACGAAATCTATCATGTTCATGTACTAGGGCGTCAAAATCACGTGGAGCTATAGATATAAAAAAAAATACAAAGAAAGACGAAGATTTGTTACCCGACCGGAGGATTGAAATAAGTTCCAGTTTCTCTGGAACTATAATATATAACGATAATAATACTATAACGGACACAAAAGACGCTAGACCACACCATATTTTTTAAAACGTAGCAGGTTCATGTACTAGGGCATCAATACCACGTGGAGCTATAGATATTAAAAATGAGTAACAAAAATAGGCATGAAATGTGTGAAAGACATGACGTTCAGAAAGGGGGTGATTACTGAAGATGTATGAAAGGACCATTTGTTGTGGCGACGCTTGGGGGAGGTTTTTGTCCAGAAGTGGACGTCTTTCGGCTGAAATGATGATGAACTAAATGAACGCAAAGGTTTTAGTCAGTAAAAGTTTGACACTCCGTTTCGCTCCACCCAGAACTACAGAAATTAATTTGATGATTTATCACTGAAGAAAAAGGTTCACTCAATGAAAGGATATTCTTACAGTCTTGTGTGACAATATGAATTAACACGGCGCGGCGGTGCGGTAGGTCAAGCTAGCTTGGCTGCGCAGGAGCACAGGTGGTGGCGGGCCCGGCTCGTTGCGTGCATTCCCGCCGGAGACACGCAACCGGGCGGATGTGTGATGAATATGATCGCGATTAACGATTTTTGCACGAAACCCACATGGTATGTTTTAAATTACTGGAAAGTGACTATGGCATTATTTAGTCACGCCATGCTTTGTAATTTTGCTAAGTGTTTTTTTTTTTTATTAATATAACGTTGACTTTGATCTATTAACATTAGAAATAAAGATTGGAAGTTTTGGTTTTCTCCCAAGGCCTATCCCGAGAGATATGCTATTTTTTTTTTTTTTTTTAGTAATAACCCTGTTTTTCACCCCATGAAAGATATTTTAAATTCAATTTATTTTTTCCGGAGATTCAGCCTCTATTATCAATTGCCTTTACTACCGGAATATTTATAGGATATTTACGATTGTGTGGTAGTTCATAAGTCTTACATAATCGCTCATTAACATGAGACCAATTGAGAATTTGCGTGGGAAAGCATTTCGCGAAAAGACAAGCAATAAAATTTTTATATCCGGCTTTCACCGCTATGCGACATTATTATTATTTTACCATTTACGAATTCCATAGTAGTTATCCGTTTACCTTAATCCTTCTTGCCTCAAAATGGTTTCAATCACATCAATAATCAAGATTTTAGTAGTTTAGATAAAATTTTGTAGATTTTATTTAAAAATTACTTAGCTGTTGCCAGCAGCTTTGTTAGCGAAAATTATCCCAAGGGATCATACTCCCAGGATAAAGTCTCCTATGAATTATTCCAGGACATGGTCTACGCGTGTGCATCTAAATCTGTTCAGCCGTTTGAGATATACAAACCTTACTATATAGAAATGAAATCATATTTCTGTGAGTGTGTCAGTAAGTCTGACACGCTCTCTCGTTCCTCCCTAGATCGGGAGAAGTCAAAAAATATTGCCCACCTCAAAAAAAAAAATGGTGCCACTTTTGCTTTAAGGGCGCTCTGTATTCTCCTTACATATTTCTCTGTTAGTTTGTATTTGGTCTGCCACTACTAGAACAAAGGTAGTCAGACGTCAGAAAATCTGACCATCAGTCTGTCCAAGGAGTATCGTGCTGCCCAATAACTGGGTTGTGAAGGTCTGATAGGCAGTCGCTCCATGTAGAACAGGTAGCATCCGGTTAGATTGGAAACCGACCCAGCTAGTTGGAAAAAGGCTAGAGAGATATTGATGACTACTATAGCCAAGACTGGCTACAATTTTTAATACACCCCGAGTTATTGGCGTAAAGTTAGTAGTTATGTCGTTCTAGAACATTATCCAATTCCCTTGACATTTGATACAGAACCTTCAAGCACTTCCAAATCACCACAAAAATTTCGTAATTCTGGCCCCAAGGCGAGCAGACGCGCTTGTCATACATAATACATTCAAATCAGAGCCCAATACCGTTCCCTCGCGTGCATCCTGTAATTTCACCTGCTTTTGAACACAAAGCTCATTTAAATTCACTACTTAGGATCTTTGCGATTGTTTTGGAAGACCTAAAGGTATTTTAAAGCTCTTGTTCTTTTAAATTTCATTAGCCAAAATGTTTGAGAGGACTGTACATTTTTGCTAATGAAACTTTAAAAATTCATCACTTTACTATAGTCCTAAATTGAGCTACACGAATACTGACAAATACTTGCACAGGTCCACTGAAATCCGTGTGGTTCTTTCCTCAAAAGACCATCTCAGACACTAATCTGCAAAGATCTCATGTGATTGTGGAAGAAACTTTGGAGTGGAAGAAAGTTTGTCTCGGTGTTTCTTATCAAGGTAGTCAGTTAAGGAGCAAAAAAAAATTGACGTGTAAAAGTATTATTTATAACCTATTTACAAAATAAACATCATTTATCACTCACACATAAGACGCAAATACATAACTATTTTAAAAGACAATGACAAACCTTAAAAAAACATTGGCTTTAGAATTAGTACTGAAATTAATTAGCTTTTATAACCTAGCAGTTACCACGTGGCTCGAAAACACCATATTAAAACTCTTTAATAAACTAATTTTAACTTTTTAACCCCGTTCACCTCGTTACTGGCATAAGCATCATCTATATTTATGAAGCAAAGATAACAAGTCAAAGTGAGGGGGGCAGAGACCAAACAAATATATTGAAAGTTGAAAGCTTCGCTGGGGTGAGGCCTTATCTCGCATATGGGCTTACCGGTGTGCGGTGTCAATGCTCCACGCCCCCGATACTTATGTGAACTCTTAATTCTTAAGTCATTCATCCACAAATATGAAATAACAAACAATCGTAGAAGTTTTTGCGCGGAAATTGTTTAAAGTTGCGAAAATGTCGGGATGTCCGGAAGTCCGTCAAGGAATGTTTTGTTGTCGTAGGTTAGGTTAATTTTGGGGTCGTCGACTTATGCGAAAGCACATCCGTTTCCTTGGTTAAGCAATGAGAATGAATGATAAAAGATGGCACGAGTCCGTCCTACATAACCTTTTCACGTAAGAGCAGGAAGTTTACATCAAAATAAATCAGTTATCAGATAAAAATATAGATCATTCACATATACTCCTCTCTTTTGCCAAATGAATATGGTATCACAGTCTTTCATTACGCTGATACTTTATCGATAACAACATCAGAATATTCGATACAATTAGGAGAATTAATCACTCTCTTCTTTTGAGGTCAAAATTAACGCCCTCACAGAGATATTAGCAGGCACGGTGTCCCGAAAAATATGTCGAGTTCAATTCCGTTTAAGCTCTTGGTTTTCTAGACTAGATTATAGAACAAAATGGCGGCTAGATATAATGCAAATATATTCCGTTTTGTGAAGCTTGCTCATTCAGTTTTTTCTCTTCCTTTTCCACTAAGCTTCGATGAAGCTACGTGAAAAGATAGAAAATATGCACCTCGCTCTAAGTCAACGACGCCATTTCTGAAATGGCCGATAATGAATTCTTTCTATTGTACTTTGACAATGGTCTGCCTATGAATGCAATTTCCTGTATCAGTAGCGAAAATACTCAATTAATTATTAACAGATTGAAAGATAAGCTTAATAGGCAAGTCATTTATAATGATAATAATGTTTATTACACAATGAACCATCACTATGAGTAATGAGACTATTACTTTAATGAATTTCTTAATCCCTAATAATTGTCTATGACAAATAGACTTTAGACAAACTTACGACACGAATTTAGATTTTTACAGTGTACTAATTTCATTGATTTATGGTTTATTCAAATAGGTTACAAGGTTAACAACCGCCAATTCCGGCGATATCAGATGTGAATAACATCAAAACTTGGCGTGAAGGTCAATCGCTTATCGCTCAAATATGAGGAAAATCAGATAGAAAATTGATCAATTTCTTAACTACTTTAAACACCAATTAAAAGAAACATTGATTCTGATTGATAAAACATAGCTAGTTAATAGATCAATCTAGTAAAAAGTAATAGAAAACGCGCAGAAACCGCGTTGGATGTACCAGGTTAACATAAGGTCGTGGACTATGTAAGGACGGGCGCCGGGCGGGTAACGACCGGGCACCGCTACGCGCCAGTTTCGGGGGTCGTCGAACTGCCGCGACGGACGACGTCCTGGGACGGCCTCTACGTCAAAACTGATGCCTTGGTACCTAGGCCACTAGGCGGAGAATATTTTTTTCATAGATTCTTTAATTGGAGTTTAATTAGGTGTGTTTAGAACATTATAGTTGAAGTGATTATGGGCAGAAACGCAGGTAGGTCGGTCTTCAACAATTTTTTTTTTGTTTGCCTTTGTAATCATGCAGTCATTTAAATATTACTAAATGTATCCTCGTACTTCCCTGAATACCTGACATAAAATAGAACAATAACTTCCAAGCCAAATAAAAAAACAACATTCCAACTTTTTGAACGAAACAGTTCTACCAACCTACGCGCATTTCGAAAAATAGCTCCGCCCCTATTTCACAGTTAGACACTCTCGCCCCACAATGGTAACAAAACAGTCTCCCTTAACCAAGGGTAAGGTCGAATGCACCCGGAGTCCCTTACCTCATTTAAATTCAAGCATCTTTTGAGAAACACTCAATTTCACGTTAAAAGTTTCAAAACCCTCTTCAAGATAAGAGTACCTAATGCATTGAATTGATAGATTGATGTCCGTAGAATAAATTTTACGAGTTTTTTGAACATACTTAACTTTAACAGTAAACGTGTGTGTTGGGATTCCCACTACTTCGGAGTTTATAAGGTTATCGAAAATGTCCGTGGCAAAACTGATTTACAAACACAGCTGGAAGCAGATTAATTTGTTTTATCAGAAGAGATAATTTTATTATTATCGTATAGGTCTTTTCACATTTCAACATCTTTATTAATATAACCAACCTATATAATCATTCTAATGTAAGCAGACCAAAGCATAAACATATATAACTCGAAACGTTTAAATGCAGTCCAAATTAAAAGTAATTACAAGAAAAAGCAATAAAATCTTTAATGAAACAATAACTACATGCCACGTGAAAGCAAGCAAAGACGAGGGCTAAACATAGTAATAAAACGATACAGTCTAGACTAGGTGACTTGCCCGTAATAAAACTATGGGCCAAATACGTAGTCAAACTGATTGCGTATAAAAGTAATGCAGAGAAACATGAGTAAAAATGCATTAATAAAATTGTGTGCCTTGGTACAGTTGTTTTAAGAAATCGACGGCCATATTGAAATAGGCGAAGTCTATTGTCATTTGGCAGGTGCACAATGTGATCTTTATCCGGTACCTGCAGAGCTCTGTTGATATTTTAGCATAAAAATTGTAACTATTAATATCATTGTGATTAGCTATTACTATTATTAAACTAAACTACTAATAAGGATAAATGGATTAGCAATTTAAGTACTTATGAAGCCTCCTTGAGAATTCCAATGGCGACCGATCCAAGTCAGGCGTTCGATTCGGTCGAGCACGTTGAATCAGTGATGATTCATACTTATTCGGGAGTGAAAACTATCAAGTTGAGACAGAAATACCTATGTAATTTAAAATAATATCAATTTAGGTCCCAACTCTCAATAAAGAAAGTCCTAAATTGCAGGATGGAAACCGATAAAATTGCACCAAATGTACTGGTAACTTTTACAAAACTTTCAAGCGAGCTAATAAATGCGCTGCGTTGTTTTTGTGACGTACGTGACGACTGCATTTAGACTAATTAACGACGGCAGTAATGAGTCGTGTCCTTAAAAAGAACATGATGCACTTCGTACAGGACAAAGTGACAGAAAGAGAACAATATCAGTGTCATTCACACATCGATCTCCGTAAGAAGAAACGCCAATAAAGCTGTTAATAAAATTTGTTCACTTCTAATGTGAGGTTAACGGTTGATTACTTAATTTGCTACTACATTTGCATCGGTAACGATAGTTTTACCAATGAACATGTTTTGTATATTCTTTTTAACAATGACTGACGCAATGAAAGACTTACTGACTGCTGAACTGTATGTCCTTATTAAACTCGACTGTGTTAAAAAACCAGACCTTTCGACTCTGTAACTGTTCAAGCAGTATAGAAGAAGAAGTTGAAGTCGTGTTAATAATATTTCCAAATTCGAAACAAACGTGATGGATCGGACATCCCTAAGCCTCAGCCGTCGCGACAAGAAACGCCCCGAGCGTCGGGAGTCGCAGGGCGATCCCCGGTAACCGTAGGAGCGGGCTTGCTGACAACGAACAACGGATAGCTCGCCGTCCGCCCGTCTAGTACAGTCCAGTCTTCAACGGGTCATACAACGCGCGCCTCTAAGAAATGTCAGCAAAACATAGACGAGCAAGAGAATTGATTGCATGATTATCCCACCTCAAAAAAAAAGAGAAAAAAATTCGAAACTCTGCCGTCATTAGCCGACAGTGTCAGCGTAAAGTGTTACATCACCGACACGGACAGCGACTAGTAGAACCTTATGCCGACACCACACGACAGAACGCCGAGAAATACCGTACAAATGTAAAAATCTCAGGTACTACCACCACGTAAAACTGATGACGACGTACATTCAGATCTTAGTACAACACAAGCATTCAACGTCATCGGCCACGAGTAACCAGTTTCATTCAACCTCGTAACTTGCGCAAATTAATAAACGTTACAGTAAAATATTGCTAAAACGTGATTTGTCTGTATAAAATGCCTTGTTTAACTCAAGTTGCGGAACATTATCGATAATACTAACGTCATTACGGACAATGCGATAGAATGAGATCGTCACAGCACGGTCGAAGTCAATGCAGATACATGACGTACGCTTGCGTACAACGATGAAATAACAGATTTATTTGCCACCTAATTATCTTGTGATACCGTCACATAAGCTATATATTACATAAGTCGCTACGCATGGTTTTTCATCAATTACAATATCTTAATTATGACGTAGCGAGTAAATTTTCGTACGTATGTTGTTGACAATGGTATTTGTAATAAAATGACGTAGGAATTCACCTTCTAAGATCATTATAGATTACAGAGACATTCTAAGAAAATTGACTTCTAATGCAAATTAATGTTAAGGCACGAATATCATCCAAGGCATTTGTTAGTAGTTTAAGTTCAGTTTGTACTTCGATATCATCTATGATACATCCTATCGTAATCCTAGGACTCCTAGATTGATCGAAAGAATTACCGTGGCCCTGGACGAGAAGGGCAGCTGAAGGAACACAGGTGGTACTTAGTTCAGCCAGAATGGGAGAGTGTATTTGACGATTGCCCTTCAAAAAGAAAAACCTATGACTCAAGAAAACAATGATTCATATAATAATAGATAAATTGAAAAATGATGAGGTTAAAGTAGTGGCAGTGACTGTAAAGTTGAAAGGGAATCATTTATCTTAGTATGGCCATGTGAAGGTTGAAACGCATGTTACTAAAAGAGTTATAAATATACATGTGGATGGATGAAGAGATAGGATGGTCAAAGCAAAGATAGATGGATTGTTTGAAGAATGGGTGACAGGACAGAATGGAAAACAAAGCGTGATGCACCAACCCTAAGTAACACGGGACAAGGGCAGGATGATGATGATGATATTTATTAATAAAATATAGATAGCGGCACGAATCTTGAGCGCTCAGCGAAAGAGCTGGGATCGCTTTGCGCATCGTACACATCGGCGAGCCAATTCACTGTACAAGGATTGCATTCTCTGTTCCCGCATCTCTTTTCATACCACTAAAGATTAGCTATTTCACTTCTGCGTGCTTCTGCGCAAGTAGAAATGTAAAAGTCAGTTCAAGATCCGTGTCGGTATCTATACCAGTGGAAACAAAAACAACACAGACAAATTTATTTAGCGGTTTGTCAAAAACAAATGTTAATTGCTATGATTGACTAACAAATCAAAGCCATTAATTCGAATCGAGGCAAATTCGACAATTTTATTTAAGCATTTTGTTCTGTATTGTAACCTATCAGTAACAGTCGCCTTATTTCTCGAGTTTAAACCATAAAACATTAAAGTGGCTACAAAGTATATGATTATTATATACTTATAGTAGTTATGTAAGTTTTCCTTATCCGCTAAGCAACAATACGAGTGTTTGAATTAACAAAGAAAATACTTATATTAATTTACAACACAGCCTTTTGACGTAATTTTTTGAACGTTTTTTTTTAGATGGGAAATCATCCAATGACTTTTCACGCTCTGGGGTGGAGCGAGAGAGACTGTGCCATATTTTTACCGAAACCTGCTCCTATGTTCCTTCTATGGTTTGCGTTCCAGGACCCCGAGGTTCCCTTTCGGACACCCATGGCCTCAGTTGACTTAGGCCCTGTTGGGCCTAAGGCCTGTTGGTTTTGCAGACATCTCTTGGAGGCGCACGTGAATATTTAATTACATATTTATATATACAAATATCCTTACGGGCGTTATTTACATAATTTTAAATAAATAAAACACATATGTTTTATAAAACAAAGTGTCTCACCACGTCTGTCTGACTGTTCACGACAAACTCAAAAACTATTGAACAGATTTTCATGCAGTAATTCATGAGAAAGATTTAGGCTTACAATACATACTTAGTATAGTAGCTATTTTCATAGACAAAACCACACTCAAATAAATAGCCAATTTCCTTTCAATTAACAAAAAATATCAGTGCACTTGTAATAACACTCACAACATGTTACTCGTGCTGTTAATAACAATTATGGACAGACAGGCAATCGCTAAAATAACAAACAAACGTGCTGGTTGCCAACAACTATTTAAAACCTTATCGTACCCCGGGGATACGGACAATGTAAGAAATAGCCAAATCCTTTTCAATTAACAAAAAATATCAGTGCACTTGTAATAACACTCACAATATGTTACAATTATCCTATAGATAGACAAGCCAAACGTGCTGGTTGTCAGTCAACAACTATTTAAATCCTTATCGTACCCCGGGGATACGGACAATGTAAGTACCAACCACATTCGTCGAAAACAAAATATCGATTCGGCATCAAATAACAAAATGAAGCACTATCAGTAAAGTTTACAAAACACTTGTGATCGGCATTTGTTTTAAATTCCTAGAAATATATATATTTTTTTATTTTGGGTTTGTAAACATTTGGGAATGTTGTAAAACAGATGTTTTTAAGTGAAAAGGTTCCGGAAGTTAACAAGGAAAGGGTTACGCACATTACATGTTTTTGCCTTTATAACCATCTACACTCAATCTGTTTAGGTAATTAACTAAATGTAAACCATCTTGATATGGCTATTATCTAAAAGCTGTCTAGAACTTTTTCCTATTTTTTTTTATTATTTGTTATTTACCTATACCGGTGTTTAGTAATTTAACTAAATTTAAATAATCTTTGTACTTTTATGACTTTTATACGATTTTTTAAATAAAAAGACATATCAAGATTGTTTACGTTTAGTTAACTACCTAAATAAATGGTGTATAGGAGATTTTATTCACACACTAGCTGGTGTAGTTCGAAACTTTTTAAACTAACGAAAGAGTCTGGACCTCACGACACAGGGTATCCTAGTGTGGGGGCCAGAGATATATTGAACAATATATCTTAGTCAACTATGTACCTAATTTAGGTATAATTTTTATTGTACTAATATTTGAACGAATAATGATTTATTATTACATTATTGCAATACAAGCAATGTCATTTCGTTTTTTTGCGCGGCGTCACCCTAATTCTTTTTCTAAAATAAAAGTACTACCGTGAAGGTACTGTCAAAATCGGTCTAGCCTTTCCGGAGATTAGCCGGAACAGACAGACAGAAAAAATCATAAATTTTAAAATAGTATTTTTGTCATATGCATTTACTTAGTAAAAAATGTTATTTTGATAGTGCAAACAGGCACTTCAATTTTATTTATATGTATGTACTTCTAACTCCCCTTTCTTTCATATCACATCACTTCTCACACAATCCATCCATCTTTTCTTTGGCCTCCCTCTCCCTCTCCATCCATACACATGTAAATTCATAACTCTTTTAGCAAACATATCATCGCTTCACATCATTAGCCCATATTTACTGATCTAAATATTAAAAGTACTATCATCATCCAAACCATTATCTAACAAACAAAACTATCCCTTCGATTTATCTAATAACATATTTTTTCGACCCACTATTCTATCAACCGAAGTACCCACATTCATTTGTTTTCGTGTCGAAAGCGGTACAGGCGAGTGCGCGAGCACTCAAAACATGGCACGGGTCACGTTTGCCATCTGTACACTATACTATAGTTACTGACAATCTTGCTTCTGACATAACTGTTGAAATTCCTTAAATCTATTTAAAAAAAATCTTTTTAATTGATATAAAGTAGTGGTAAACTGCGATCCCACCTGATAGTAAGCAGTGATGCAAACGTTGATGGTGAAGCGCACTAGTTTAAATAGTAATTAATACTAATTGTTTGGAAGAAACCAAACGGAAAATTTAATACATGAAATTAGGAATAACTTTAAGAGTATTAAAATTACGTGCAGCCATATTTGGAATATTAAGTGAATTTTAATTACTTTCGGATGTTATTTTATGGTATAATGCGGAGATCGGTTTGTCTCTACAAAAATGGAGCAAATTTTATTGCATCTATCGATTTGACAGTTTATTTGTTTCAGAACCTATGTGTAAAACATAAGTTGGTAAGTAAAAAAGTTGTAGGTACTGATTTCGACGCGAAATAATTTATTGAAGCTACTCGATACTGCATATCCGTATCAACATAAATAATGTAATGATTACGTTATATTGTTAAAAATAATAAAACAATATATCACTGGCATGTTTACTATGCATGCACAGTTATTCAAAAAAAGGTTACAAGCACTACATAACAGGAAACGTAACACCCTAGGGTGTCCATTCCAGTGTAAAACGGAATGGCCAAGTACGCACAATTATACAGAAAATGTGTTGTTACATAACGGTTGCAAATGCGATGCAGAAACGCATCGATACACGCGGAAATAGTCACTATACTGGTTCTTTTTTCAAATATTCAACCATAGAATATGTAACGCTAAAAAAAATGAAAGATAAACTTGCACAGGTTACAAAAACTCAATGAGGTTAAGGCTTGAGAATGATACGATATTACAAAGTCGTTTTAAAAGAATGAACGACAGAGTTTGATTGGCTGATACAGTAAATTATCATGTTATACAAAATTATATAACTTAATAAATGTAAACAGAGAGAACCTCTAAGAAATCTTCATTCAGCATTGAAACTGAAATCACAAAATTAAAACAGCTCAAGAGAGTTGCGAGAAGATGCTGATGGAAGACGGAAAAGTCATCGACGCCTCTCGTTAGATTTTAAAGACAGAACACAAACAAATCATTATCAACCATACCATAATTTTTAATTAATTAGATGTACTAAAGTGACAGCTCCGACAATGGTTTAATGACAGCGGGGCATTGTCCATTGACAGCTGGACATTTATCAGTTGTCAATTTAGTCCAGCTAATTAAAAATCAGAATATGGGAAACTGTTTGCTTCGGTTTTACGACAAAAAATGTTAACACATGCAGCTACTTATCTGGTAAAGTCGTAAACAGGGAAAGGGGGTAATATTATCAAAATATTACGGCTATTATCCGGCACTTCGTTCGCCTCGTCCTCATGTTTTACGACTACGAGTTTACCGGGACGTCATAACCGAAGCCAGGATGCATACGCATAACTTGGTGGCTTTCGTTTACCGGGTAATACTTTTAAGGTTGAAAATGAATCCGTTGTAGGAATGAGGATTTGATGAAGCCATTTTTAATTATACATAGATAGTGTCGCGTTTAAACTCCATCTCACCTAATGGTAAGCAATTTTGTAGTCGACGGTGGAACACGCTTGTCTAGAAGTAACCGATTCATTTAGTACTTTAAGACCCCTAGGTTGTAGCATTTCGCCTTGTTGTTTATACCGTTTACGTCGAAGGATTGGAACAATTTGCCTGCAGCGGTGTCTTCAAGGCTAGAGAGAATAGGCTCTTAATAGACTAGTGCAATTTACCATCAACGATTGCATCACTGCTAACCATCAGGTGGGATCACAGTCAAGCACTAGTTTATATAAATAAAAAAGTTTTGAACATAAATATGGCTATAAGAGTAGAAGTCCAGAAAAACGATAGATGGTCAGAAGAGAAAGATGATATAGCTAGGAAGAGGGTGATTACTAATATCACGACTATAGGAGAAGTGTGGAAGAAGACATGTTGAGATAAGGACAAGAGAATGATATCAGTGTCTTCTCTTGCTCTGGGTGGAGCCAGAAAGAGTGTCAGACTTTTACTGACTAAAACCCGTTTGGGTTCCTTCAGTTGCCCTTCGAAAAATCAGGCAACCCTGTCAGTGTCACAATCTGAACCATTGTTCTTGAGACGGCTAAAAAGTTCCACAAGATTTAGTCAACAATCCCTGTAAGTTCTTTCATAATACCGTGAAACGTTCAGCACGTTTCAGAAAACGTGATTATAATAAAGTTTCTTCAAAATACTCCTATTGAATTTAGAGTGCTGCGGTCAATAATTATTTGCCATTGTATTTTGATTATATTATCGAACCGTTAACAGGAAGAATTTTGCGGTGGCCGTAGAAAAGCGACGCGAAATTGGAACGATTTTTTATCACCAGAGATATAACTTGCCCCTCTAGCCAAGTTACGATCGTTTCGTTAGCAGTGTGCTATGAGCCCAAACTACAAGCAACATATTTGCTTTAACAGCGCTAAAAAGACTTAAAGACCTTCAATAAAATTGTCGTAACTGCAACACCGGTAAGTTTACATAATTTATCATTGTACAAAGTCATTACCCTTTATTTTTACAAAAAAAAAAAGTGAAAATAAACAGGAAATGTTTAAATAACTGGTTTTGTTAAGGAAACGCCGCGCTGTGGCGATTGAAAAGGACAAGGAACTTATCTTTTTGTGTCCTGGATGTAGATGAAATGATAAGATGTCATTTCAGAAGAAGTCCTTTTAATCATCATCTCATTTCAGCCGATAGACGTCCACTGCTGGACATAGGCCTCCCCCAAATGTCGCAACAACGAACGGTCCTATGCGTACTTGTGCGTCTGTGTGTGTCCTTTTAATATCTTTTGAAAATCCTTATTTTGGATATTTGTCACTTTTATAACGCTCGCAATGCTGTGCATGTAATTTTTAGGGTTCCGTCCCCAAAGGCTAAAACGGGACCCTATTAATAAGACTCCGTTGTCCGTCCGTCTGTCACCAGGCTGTATCTCATGAACCGTGATAGCTAGACAGTTCAAAATTTTCACAGATGTGTTGCCCCTATAACAACAAATACTAAAAACAGAATAAAATAAATATAAATTAAGTAGGGCTCCCGTACAACAAACGTGTTTTTTTTTTGCTACGGATGGTACGGAACTCTTCTTGCGCGAGTCTGACTCGCACTTGGCTGGTTATTTAATGTCATTTACAAATTCACAGATAAAAAACACATACTACAGATAAAAATATCAGCAATTTTTTTTTCGGCAATGGCTTCTACATCTACAGCCAGTTATCGAATGAAAAATCGCCACTTAGCAGTCTATAAATTAAAACTATTATTAATACGGTCTACGGCTAGATCTGCTAAAAAATTCGCCCATTTACCGCTACTACTACATTCCTGGGCTCCTGGTAACACGGCATGAGCTGTAGTATGAGTGCACCATGTACGGGGTGAATGACCGGCTATTCACGGGGTGTTGATTGGTTAATTGTTTTAATATTGCATCTGCTATTGTGCCGTTTCTTGGATATAGGTACTATAATTTATTCAGATTCTTACATATACCCGCATATTTTCTTTAATACTGAAGTGACTAGACTCTTCAACAGGCGTTTTAGTTACTGACCGTTATAAAAGTAACGTGCAAATACAGTATGATCATTAAATAAACTAACAGAAAAGTTCGAAATGAAGAAATTACTAATGAAAAGCAGAAAGGAATGTTTAAGTAAATTATTTCAATGAAAGCAACGGATGTACACTATTAACGGAATTCTTTAGCTCATTTTGATTTGAAACAATTCTAAAGTTGACCGTTCCTAAAGAAATTTTTGAAGAAAAAAAATTTAAATAGGAATTTAATTATAAACTTCCACTTGATCAATCGATGAACGATACCTTCCTGGGCTGTGGAATTGTTGGACAGAGTTACCGCGGCTTTGAACGCAGAGGGCAACTGGAGGAACACAGGTAGGTTTTTGAATTTGATTTAGAATTTGTTTTTGTTGTCATAGTTTTATTAGCTGGCTTAACTTCGAACAAAATGTTAATAAATAAGTTATTTCATAACTCCTTCTAATTGAACATAGATGCATGCCGTGGCAGCCTTTAATTAAGGCTATAGAAGGCTGTAAAATGTAATAATACCGAGTCTTTAGCATGTATTAGGGCGCAATTACGCTTGGTCGTTAGCCTGTATTCGGGTACACGAAAGATGTTACTCGAATTCGGACACCAGATGGAACACGGCTTCGGGTAACCAAAACGAAAGCTGTTCGAATACGGGCGTACTCGACTCCGTTCTTTTACACTTAGTCGTTTGTCCGAATTCTATAGGCAATCGAATACGAGCTAACGTCCAAGTGATTTGCGCCGTAATGGTGTATGCTTTGTTGGTTGTCCTTAATTAAATAAATGATATCTCACGAAAAAAATCCAGTTCCTTCAATTCTTAACTCTAGTGGACATTAAGGACTTAAAATTATGGTACTTACCACCAGTGCCGAGTACTTTGAGCAGGTCAAAATGTGATATGTCCACTTTAGCGGGTCCGTTGAGATTAACTGTAACAAAATTAACATTTATTAATATTAGTGTTGACTTCTCCGAGTTCATGACGTCATAGAATTAAGCTGTATTGTATAATTATTATAATTTTTTGAATCTTAAGTCTGTGCTTGTAATCGTTTCATATTTAAGGTAGATTTTAGTCTTAAATTTATTAAAAATAAAAGTCTGATTCTCCATCTTCTCCACCTAGATAGGAAGAAGTTATTAGATAATTTCCCACCCCAAAAAAGGGGTGCTTTAGAATAACTTCTAAGAAAAACAATACGATTAGTCTTACAAAAATATATGTATTATTTTCAGTAGAAACCTAGATTTTTAACTACAAGATATCTGAGTTTCCAAAATATCTAGAGAAAGATGTGTAATAACATCATAATCACGTAAGAGCGGTCGTATGGGAATTATCTTGGGTTGGGCGCATTTAAATGGAATCCATGGAATGTCTTGTCCGTTTTTCGTTGTAAAGATCTACACTGGAATAGTTCACTAGCTTCATCTTTGCTTTTTTTTTTTTTAATTTATTATTATTGAACCTGATGCTGATGTGGTCGACAATGGAGCATTCTTGTCTAGAAGTAACCTGGAATAGGTTACTCTTGACTTAAATAAGCTAAAGCAATATACGTTATATATCTGCGAAATTACACTCAATGATACCTTTCTTGGCATAAGACGAGAATGATGATGTATTAATTGGATTAAGTACTATTAAATGACAATGTAGTATGTGGTGGAAATATGGGTCCAAAGTTTTGAGAGTTGAGAACAGATTTTGGTATAATTGAAATTAAAATACTCTTTTATCTAAATTGTTATGTATTGTGAGATTATTAAGGAATAGATTAGATTGAACTAATTTGTTCATAAATACGTAGATATCATCGTATAGCTTCAGAAACGATTTTAGATATTATTAAAATAGATAAACAAAAAAATATCCTAAAATAGTCAAGAATTATTTTAGAAAATACCTACTCTGATAAATTCTTGATAAAACTTAATTGCATTAGTTGCTTATTTATGTGTGCGTATGTAGATACCAATACCAATGCGATATTAAACTAATTTCTTAAAAAAACACAACCTAAGTGAATTTAAGTGTAATTTCAGTGCTTGAATTATAAATGTAAATTATTTTTTTAATTGGAGTGCGTAAAGGTGTGCTTTATTTTAGTTACAAGCTGAATATTAAGTATCCGAAACGTTAACAAGTGATTTTAAACAATTTAGCAAAAAAACAATGAACTACAATGCTTTCCAATCAATTGCCATACCCCACCATGACAAAAATACATAAAAAACAAACAACTCACGGTAAAAGTACCAAAACTAACTGTTCCAGTATAGTGTTCCGTTATGTACATTAAAACAACATGCCTACGCGTCACGGAGATTTTCACTTTTACTTCGGATCTGCTTTGAATCCATCATGTCTTAACAAATCCGTGTTAGTTTTGTTGGAAAATATTCTCGCTTATTGTGAAATGTTTCGTACCTGAATAAGGTATAATGGTGTTTACTAGTATTAAAACCCTAATAGTAATTAGTAATCAATATGTCGTGGCCAGATCATAGAAATTGATCACTTCATGATATGGCCAACTAAAACTGGCCAGATCATTTTAATCGTTAAAGTTTGACGATATTTTAATCCTCGTTTGGCCTAATTTCTTTAGATTTTTTACTATCATAGAAATCCTACATCAATGATAAGGCCATACGAGGATCGATATAAGAGGAGAAAGTGACAGACATATCAACGCACAGCCGAAACTACTGGGACTAAGAACGTGAAATTTTGCTCAAGATTAACTTTTATGACTTAGGCGACCACTAAGAGAGGATTTTCCAAGGTTCAATCCCTAAGAGGATGAAACGGGGGTCCAAAGTTTGTATGGAGAAACCTAATTTCACGCGGGCGAAGCCGCTGGCAGAAGTGTCAGGTAGTGTAAAATAACGGTATTCTGATGCTTCCGATCACATTGGAAGCTTACACAATATAGCGAAAAGGCTAGGCTTCTTATAGTTAGTTAAATGACTAAAATATCCTATCTATCCTGTCAGTAGTCCCGTTAACACTAACTCTCGTT
Organism: Mythimna pallens; assembly: GCA_961205895.1. Classification (NCBI taxonomy): domain Eukaryota; kingdom Metazoa; phylum Arthropoda; class Insecta; order Lepidoptera; family Noctuidae; genus Mythimna; species Mythimna pallens. The sequence continues at coordinate 12,614,057 of OY540849.1, read as the reverse complement.
TCTTTCCCTCCTTCTCCCTCTACATCCATCCAACTGTATATTCATAACTGTTTCAGTAACATGCGTTTCATCCCTCCTCTTCACATGACCATACCACGACAAACGATTTCAACTTTTCAGTCACTGGTGCCACTTCCTCATGTGCTCATTTCTCACTTTATCCATTCTCGTCACTCCACACATCCATCTCAACATTCTCATCTCCGGCTACATGCAATCTTTTTTCATCCGTCTTTTTCACAGCCCAACATTTTGATCTATACAGCATCACAGGTCTTATCACGGGCTTGCAGATTTTACCCTTTTACTTAAAGGACATTCGTGGGTAGCAAATTGTTCCAGTGGCCTGTCGCCATATCTTGTGTTGTGCTATTATTAATAAGAAATTCATATAAGTTACTTTATTAGGATTAACAGATATCCCTTAATCCTTTCCTTACATACATTTTATAAAATAAAGTCCCACAACGCGTATGCCTGTCCATCTGTTAGCTAAACTGAAACTACTGAACGGATTATCATGTGGTTTAACTAATAGATAGAGTGATTCATGAGGAAGATTTAGGTGTACATACATGTACCTATATAGTAGATAAAAGATGAGAGACTTATAACACCCATTCGGAGTCGGGGCGCATCGCTAGTATTCTCTAAAAATAATATACGTATTTGCTATTCTTGCTGGTTATTGGCACACATTAGTTTTTATTTAAACCGTAGTTGCGTATGGGCGTTTGCAAGGCCAATATCCAATTGCTTATAGACTAGACGTAAATTCATATGACGCAGTTTTAATTTCAAAATACTTTTAAACAAAATTTCCCCCATAGAACAAAAACACAATCTGAATAATAACATCTCTTATCGTTTGTTTAAAGTATATTATGATAACGATTTACATAAGAATTGGCGATAAACAAACTATATGTATAGACACAATGTTTTTGCTCAACAAAGTCAACAGTTCATTGACACCCAGCTGTAATTATTTCATCTGTGACATTGGTGTAAAATTGTAACCTAGCATTGCACTGTAACATGTTTCATTTTATTTTACGTTCAGTTTCTGCGGCGTTGTCCATCCGGGTTTATCGACACTTATCATGGCAATCTTATGATATTTTTGGTTTTTAAATAAATCTTTGGGGTCAATGGATTACAAGCTACCTTGTAGGGACTGTATTTTTTGTTTTAATACAAGTATTTTAGGTCAAAATGTCGATTAATCAGATTGCAAATGCACGGCGCAGATGCAACGTACAAATTATGCGGTGAACAGAAACTTGATCAATAAAGTCTTCAAATAATCGATGTGACATGGTTCTGTCTGTAGGTACGTATCGAATCACTCGAGATCAAATTAATTGCCTTCTCGACTCGATTCGGCCACCTGTTTTAAACTAGCTACATAGGACACAACTATATCAATATCTCACCGACAAACTTGTGTTCCGACAAAGTCAATGGTGCGTCGACCCAATATTTACTAAATTCATATTTCTCAAAGGTCGCTACTTATGTTTAGTAACCGCTGACATTTCTTGATGGCGTTTGAAGGTGATCCGTGCGTATTTAAAACCGTAATTACTCAACATTTTTTCAAATATATTTTTTTCTTTTAACAAATGTGGCAGTAAGGTAACATAACATTAATTCCTTGAAGGGTTAGCGTAGGTGTACGTACTTTAGGTACACTCACATTTCGTTAATTATGTAATCGCTGTCTAGAGTTAATTATGTAATTTTATTTTTGAGCTAGCTTTGCTTGCTCCATTTATATTTTGTTTCAAGGTTTTCTGAGTTACAAACCAAATATCCCCTGCGATAAACTAAGTTTACCGTTAGTGAAAATTTGTTTTGTTATATCATTATTTTTCCTAAATTTTCTCTATCTACTATATTTTTTGCAATGATTCCAAAAAAGGTCAGTCAACCCTAGTTAGAAGAAATTTGAACTGCAGAAATAAGTGTTACCTTTGCACTTATTTTTCTCACTTGATAATTGATAAATTAAATAACAATTCTTTGTCACCCAGGACTCGATCCCAGGACTCTAAAGCTCAACAGTAGCGCTTACGACCATTAGACAGAGAGACAGCCACAGATAAATATTCATTGAAATAAAAACAAACAACCATGGGGGTTTGATAATTATAATTTCCATCTTTCTTGGTACCTATTTGGTAGTCAGTTGTTTGTAGTCTATATTTACGTTAATTAAAAATCATCATATCGGTGAAATGGCATAATACTTCATTCGCGTTAAGATTGGACATTTAAACAAACCTGTTTTACTGTCCATTCAACCGATTTTGACTTCTATTCTGTAGGCATAAGGATGCCATTAAAAGCAAAAAGTGGTTACTAACTATACCAACTATTAACTGCAGCTGCCATTTATCATACCACCTACATAATAAAAGTCAAAATCGGTTGAATGTATAGCAAAAAAGGTTTGTTTAATGTGTAATCTTAACATGTTTGGAGTACAGTTCCCTAGAACTGTGACAACCAAGAAAACAATGTGTTAAATATTTAATTTGGGAAGGTCACTATAGCAGAATCACCAGTTACAGTAGATAGAAAATTGCCATATCTAATAATAGGAAACTGTGGGAAAAAAATATGGCGAGCAGATGATTGTAGTTTTGTACTGGATTTTCAGTATGATTATTTATGATTGTTATGCAGTAGTCTATGCATTCCTATAACATCTATTACATACACTGGTTGCATAATACGAAGTATTATCAAACAGTATGTTTGTATATGTGGTGTGTTTATTGATATTCCTGGAATAGGTACTTACTAGACTTGTTAAAGGGACACCAAATATTAAACCAGGACTTTTTATAATTATTAAGGAGCCCCAACTCAAACAGGTTAGGTTAGAAGGGGATGGTGGTGTCTAGTGAGCAAGCAAAGCGAGCGAAAACAGACTCCACCATTCCCTTCATAGTTATTATTTTTTAAGCCACCCAGAAGAGATTAAAATATTTAATGCACAATATTATTTATTTATTAACTGTTTAATGAATAACAGCGTTTTATCATGTAATTTAAGTTTTACAAATTGTTTTTTAGTTAAATTGAAAACTGACAAAACCATGAGTGGCTTCTTATTCTTTATTGCTTAATAATCTAGAGGTATTATAAATAAAAATTCTTCATTATTGTGCAAGAAAGTAAATCAACAATTTCTTATCAAAAGAGCCAACGAAAAGAGTATTGGGTTCTTCAATATAGTCCATTGAAGATAAGTTGACCCACTTTTTATAAGTGTATTTAAGTAAATTAAGTAGGTTATTCCCCCATAGAAGTTTTAAAAAACACTTCATACTGGAGTAAAACTTATAGAGAATGTACACACCATAATATTCAGAATAATTGTTTATTTAAACTGTATGTACAGCCGTAGTGCCTCGTAAGAGTATGAAAATGTAAGATTATGTAATGAGATGTTAACAAAGACATATGGAAGAAAAAGTTGTGCTGAACCAACCTCAAATAAATAGGGAGAATTCATTCCAATTTAAGAACGTATCATCACCATCATAAGATGATGATGATACATTCCTAATCAAGGGGCATATTTTTCATGGTGCACAATGCACATTTGTTACTAATGTCAATAAATATTATTAGAATGCCTAATAAAACTAAAATTAAATGGCATACCGAACTTGGGACACCAATAGTGATAAGAAACTATAATTATCGCGGTTTGCGTCAAGGACTGCTGATAATAAGAACCATTAAGTTATTCCCATAGTTGTGTGTTTTTATTTATGAGAAATAATAATAGGAAAAGACAATGAAACTTATAATTATTGTAATATTTTATTGCTAGTTACTAGCTTAAATATCTGCTTTGATCAGATTATTAATTTAAATACAGAATTGTTAAAAATAAATTGGGTCCCGTAAACTTGAAAATGTTTTTGTCAAGTAACAAAATCGGGTATCAGATATTGGATAATTTTATATCAATTTGATATAATTATTTATGGACTTGTTTCTTCTAGCTAAAAGATAACTTTATATTTCACAACCATGACAGTAAACTCATATTTTTAGTTATCTCTTTTATTTATAGTAAGAATCTTAACAAGAGAATTGGATAGACTTTCACTTAGTTTAAAAGAAACTTTCACTACAGAGACCAGATTAGAATCTAGTCTAGATTTTATTTTAAGAGCAATCCTCTGGTAATAGAATGACGCTAATAGAAATTTATAAATGCCGGAAGGATTTCCGTCAATTCTAGTACTAAGTAAATTATAATAATATTTGTGCAACAAATAGGTTTATTTCGTATTATAAGAAAATTTATGAATTTGTATTAATGCGATTTTAATAAAATTAAAATAAATTCAGTTATTAGAGTTCATACAAGTGTATCAAGGAAGTTTTTTCATGGGAAATTGGCATAGAAGGCTACAATACAATGAGGCCTGGATAGTTAGGATACCTTTGCCCAACAGTAGGATAGTGGAAATAACTGATTTCTGGTGAAGTGCTTTTTACTATTTTTGTTAAGAAAATAGTATTGGTGAAGAAGTGTAGAGTATTTATTAACCAGTTCAATTGTATTACCTTTTATTGCTGAAAATATGATTATTTTTTTAATTAAGTGCTTAGGTACTTTTTATTCCCATGAATAATATTCTTATTCAGCCTTTGGCCATCAATGATAGTACCTTAGCAATTCTTAAACACTTCTAATTAAATAGACTGCTTTAAAAAAAGGTGTAAATTTTTAAAGAGGTGGTATGGAGGTTGTGTGTAATTTTTAAAGATTTAGAGAGGGAGAAAAGGTAGCCATTATCTAGAAGTGGCACATAGTAAAAACTGGGAAGTTTGAAATGAGACATGGGTCTGTAAGTTAAAAGAGAATGGTTGTTTCTATTATATGAGATGAAAGGGGATGAAACATATTTGTTTATGAGGGTTCAGATGGAGGGGAAGAAGTAGACAAATGTGAAGATACCGGAAGAGAATGTAAAGACTTCTGTATGAGACACCCAGGCACTGAGATTAATAATAATATTTATGGATTTATAATTGAAAGGGAATTGTTTGTCTTGGTATGGTCATATGAAGAGGAGGGATGAAACACATGTTACTAAAAGAGTTATGAGTTTACATGTGGATGAAGACCAAAGAAAAGATGGATGGATTGTGTGAAAAGTGATATGAAAGAAAAGGGAGTTAGTGACAGCGTGACTTATATGGTAATCTGTGAACAGCGCTGTCTGACTTCCACCTGTGAATTGTGATGTCTGACTGGGAGATTGATAGAGAAGTACCTTATTAACTAACATAGCACAAGGGCAGATAGAATATTATAGCCTATTGAAATTTTACCAACAGGCACATGAGCACATGACATTGAAATCAATTCTAAGCATGCCACATAAACTACAACTCTGTATATATAATACCTTATGAATATTACATAACAGCTTATGTACTTTGTTTCACAATTACCAGTTTTAATATAATGAAGACGAAACAAAGTGTGTTTTTATGTACATAATTTTTTTTAAGACCATACTTTAAATAGATGGTTCTTTTTTCCTGGTTATTTTATTTGCCTTTCATATCATTATTTATGTTTAAAGTGAATCAAATTGTGTTATTACCAAAACCTCAAGTACTTAGTCAATTCTAGCAATCCTTGAGGGAAGGGTTATTTCAAACAGTGGACTTTATTGGTTGAAATTGACACATTTAGCTAACTAAAGTTGCCAATCCTGATGCTTGGTGGCATTATGATGATAGAAAGTTGGAGGACTTTACTGTATTCAAGAAATGCACATACTGCTAGTTTCCATAACACAAATAAAGATAATATGTCAACAGATGACTCATTTAGAAAAACTGCTTGGAAGCAACAATTTATTATCAATTCATACATTAAAGATGGGTCACAAAGAAGAAGCAAAAGTTTTCAAATATTATCAGAAACTTTAATGAAATTAATTTTTAATATCTAAATGTGTATTCAGAGTAATTCATAAAAATATAATTCAATAAACATCACTTCAGGTAGTGGTTTCAATAACTTGAAGTATGGAGTATTATCACTCATATTTACAGCAATTTGCTGCAAATATGACAGTGATAATGCTCTTCTATGATTCTCTCTTATGAGCAGTAATCTATTAACTAGATATAATATGACAAACTTACCTTTGCATCTTTTCCTAATTTTACTAGCGTCAACCAAGTTCCAGTCAACCGAGTCCCGAGCAGGTGCAGGTACCGTTCCCCCAATGAGCTCCACAGAGCTGCTCCGTTTGGAGCTCGGCCCTGGTACTGGAATGAGTTCCTCCAGCTTTTTACAGTCCTTCACTGACGACACACTACTTGAGCACTCCACAATTTCTACACTCTTGTCCACATGTCCATTGGCAGTCATGCTGCAACCATTTACTGGAGGCTCAGTCCTCGCCTTCTTGGGGCTCGGCACCTTCTTGTGCTTGCCCGCGCTGTGGCGCCGCTTCAGCTTAGTGGAGTGGGAAGAGTTCCGTGAACTGACCGGTGACGGACAACCGCACTCCATGCTGCCCTCCTGGTCGCTGCCCTCGTAGTAACCCGACTCGTGCTCAGGCTTCTTGTCAGGCAGGCTCATCTCGGCGGTGGCGGTGGCCATGGCTCAGCCGTTGACCAAAACCATGTAGACTCCACCACTTCAGGACCTCATCCAGTTTTTCCACGTAACGCCGCGTTGTGACGCGCAAACTAACCAGTCCCGGGGGCTTGCCCGATCGCAAACGCTTATGAAAACGATAATAAATTATATTGCAACTATTTCTTTAACTTTCAGCGAAAGTACAAACGACACGTAAAGCATTTCGCGAGTAGTTCCACCCGCGATAACTTCACGCGGAGCTGTGTCGCAGATGGCGCTGCAATATGCTATAATCCGACCGAATCCGAAACCACCCCACAATACGCTTGCTCCACACACCGATATGTCAACGTGATTGGTCGATAGGAATTTCACTCGTAACAAACTTCACTGAGCTCATGAAACGTCAAATAATTTAGTTTTGTGTATTTCCTTCTATTTATTTTGTCTCATTGTATCAAAATCACAGCCTCTTCGTCGTCCTGTTACACGGGTGTTATAAATCCAAAACAATCCAGGTACTTTTCACTCGTATAAAATTTTCACTTCACTGTCAGCACAGTTCATTTGCACACAGACAACAGTTCGATAATTTGTTTTAATTCACTAGCACTATGTATAAACCGTCTCTCTTTACAAAACTTGTATGTACACTATATAAATAAATTATAAAATGCACGCGCGAATGAGATACGAACCCACTCAGCGCGCTGAAGCAACTGAATTCGAGAAACGCAAAATAGAAACCGTGCGACGGTGTACGAGCGGTGCGCTCCCCCCACCATTTACGATTTACGAGGCCACATAGTGCATGGAAAACGTGCAGACAAATCGATGAGTCAAGAATCGATATTTTTTCAAATCATTTCCTTATGCTATATTAAATCATTTTTGCAATTAAGAAATGATATACTAATTTATTATTCAGATTCTTTAAAACAGTAAAATATGGTTTTATTGCCGAAGATGATCTTTGAATCAAGCGTTTACTATACTAGTCCGCGTTTCATGGACGTAAACAAAGAGAGACACGGTTATTGCTTATCTAATAGGTAGAGCGAGATGAGAAATAAGTGAGTGAGATACACAATATTCTCATCTCTTTCTTGATTCGCTACCGAGTGGCCGTGAAGTGGTTGTTTTAAACATGGATTGAAACATAATGGATTGAGAAATTATTTCTTTTATAATAATTTCGCAATTAACTTTTTCTTGTTTTTTTTTTTTTTTTAAATTTTAATCTTATTACTTAGCAACAGTGCATTGCTGTTTAACCAACTAAAATGTATTTTCTTCAATATTTCATTCTAGGCCATCTCCTGACATTCTTACGGTTGTTATTATTTTTAAATTGCACAGATAGCGATGGACATTGAACAAATTTTTTTTTTTTTTAAGACCGCGTTTAGAACAATTTCGAACGTGGTATTTTTGTTAACTCGTTTTTATCATTGGGGTGAAATATTCTAAAACTTTACTACAAGTTGACTGGGCAGTCAGTCTTTTTTCCCCTTACTGTCATTTCGTTCAAATATTTTAACGCTTCTGAAATTTAACTAGTACCTAAGTTTGTTGTGTTAGTTACCTATACGACTAGCTGCTGCCAGCGGTTTGGCCCGCATAAGAAAAGAAAATGATCCCAAGGGAACATAATCCATTAAAAGTATCCTATGTACTATTGTAGGACATGGTCTACTTGTGTGTCAAATTTCATTCAAATTTGTCCAGCCGTTCGAGCGTGAAAAAGTAACAAACATACACTTAAACACACAACTTTTCGCCTTTACTAGTGTAAAAGTAAAGTGTAAAAGCAATGAGGTAAGACTAGGTATCTAGGTACCTACTTATAGGTTGGTAATGGACACTCAATGGCAAATGCAATGATATCGGATCAAATCAATTGATCAAATATGCCCATTTTCGTCCTGACTCAAACATAGGCCTCGGAAAGCTCCACAATTACGCTGCAAGACCTTGTCTTTAGCTAATAGATAGACTTGAATTGCAAAACTGCTGAAAATCAGCAGCAGTTAGGTAAGTAGACACGAAGAGGAACGGTTGCTTTGAACGTTAGAACAAACGTATCCTAGACAAGCGAGCCCTATCGTCTTTCCCCCAAAAAAAATCTGTAAAAATTTAGCCTGTAGGGTTTGAGACGTAATTAACTCTCTCAATTGAGTATTTTTGATACTTTGATAAATGTCAAATTTTGGCAGGTTTTTTAGGCTAATACAGAGTTTGAGAAATATTTAACTTCAAATGCTTAAATCAGAAATCGGGGATAAACACTTGCCATCAGCTGAATAAGTCACAATTGCGAACCTGTAAAAATTCATGACAGATACCCTTATATAGGTACTATTTACTTACATAAGCTACCCACTAAAATCAAATATTTCAACACGAAGTTATACCTAAATTATGGCCAATGTCAAAAAAATCATGTAACAACATTTATTTCTCAAGTAAAAGTATTTACAACTTATTTACACAAATTGAACTTGATTTGGTTTACTCTAGGTAAAAACCTTGATTTCAGTTTCCGCGATTTTATCGCGTGGCGTTGGATCTTGTAGGTAGTTTATTAACTTTTACAAGCTGGAAAATGCTTTGTTCATCAATGTTTGTAATTGTCAGCATCATAGCCTTTTCTCAAGAATTCTGGGCAGACTTCCAGTTTAACCAGTTTTTTTTTCCTAGTTAAGTCTGAATAACAGTTTTTTACCAGATTCTAGTCTGAATAACACTTTTTTATTTACCAGATACTGTTTTTTTTTTCGTAATAACCACGTAGGTATTACCTACACATGAAAATTATTTTAAGAAATGCGCCTAATGATTGATGTTGTTAACTTAACTTGTTTTATGTCATTAACTCTCGATATAGGAACCAGTAACTTAAGAATCTACACTAAGAATGCCAGTCATTTAAGAGTCATATCGTATGATTTCCTAACCATCCTTTATGGCCTGTAATCCTTACGATATTTTATACAAACTGTCAAATTCTTGTTTTTAAAAATTAATGAACCGAGATAACGATTTCAATTAAATTAGGTAGGTACCTACACAGTCTGTGACACACAGTTTAGGTACACACATACTTTAAAAATGCCATCGGAAAAATATAAAGAGATCTATGAAGATAAAATAAAAATGAAGAAATGGCACAAAGACCAAAAAGCCATGCCACAAAAATTTAAAAAAAAAAAAAAACATACGCAAGGTATCTAGTTCAACAAAGATAGTTACGAAGATTTACGAAAAAGAAAGATAATTTTTTAAGGAGAAAGAGTGATTTCACAGTTTCTAAAGGACATTTTTTGCTCTCAACGTATCTCTAAGCTAACTTTTTAGAAGTAGGTACCTACTTTACGCCGATGTAGACCAAGTTTCATTAAAATCAGTTCATTCATTTCGAAGAATAATAAGAATTAGCCAATTTGTATCAAATTCCGTGAAGAGTTATCGCTCTAGCCTTATTGTCGCCAGGTGGGTAACATCTTTTGTTTTCACTTTTTACCTGCATATTTAGATGTATTGTTTTGAAGAGTAAAGAATCCTAGAGGCTAAGTAAAATGCTACGGTTAAAGATTCTCATAATATTGCTGTAGGTCCTTTCTCAGAAGACGACACCCTTGCGCAGCTCGGGTCAATAATCCGATGCATGCTATCTTTGTTTTAAAAGAATTGCCATTACCTGTTTTGTAAAAAAAGCTATTAAGGCGGTCAGGAAGTCTAAGATAAAGCCCATTTGCTTATTGTTCGGCTTCTAGATAAACCTAACACAATACGTGGGTGGTACCTACCTACTATTCTTTCGGGAACGTTTGAGACAGTTACCTTGGCCCTTGAACGCAAAAGACAAATGAAGAAACATAGGCATGTGGGTTTTTAGTAAGTAAAAGTTCGACACGCCATCTCGCTCCAAACTAGAGTGAAAAATGTTCCAATCCTACTGCGGTATTTCAGTTGCACAGGAATTTGATGTTTAATGATAAATAGACAATAGATTCAATAATAAGCAATCCGCTACTTAACCAAGCGTGATACGATTACGACAGTATTGTAAAGCATCAAGACTAAAAAAGCCGGGCCATATACTATATAAATTTACCGTTACCAAGCAGGTTTGTCAAAGTATCTAAGCGCCACGAACCGAATAACCTAATGCATTTTAGGGATGAGCAATATTTTACGATTTAACGGCTATAAAATAATTTGTGAAGTAACAATCAAATCAAAAGAATACGGAAGATGTCTGCGTTTTTGATGCGGAAGTGTTGCGATTGCGACCTTCGTTTCAACATCAGAAACGTTAAAAATCACGTACTAATGTACTTCATTGCTGTCTGTTGTGAAAATGTTTGCGATATAAAATGTTATCTTTATGAAGATAATAATTACTCTGCTAATCGTACGGAACAGATACAATCTAGGGTTCTTGACTCCGTTGTTTAAGTAGGTGTCGATATTGTCTTACTTTACCTACAGCACTTAAAAATGTCAAAGTCATGTCACAAGCAAATGCAAAAGTACTAAACTTGACACTGGCTAAATGTACTAACCGTGGGAAGTCAAAAAAAAAAATAAAAGTTAGCTTGGAAATAGTACAGGTTTTTTAAGGTAGGAAGTCATCTAATGACTTTTTTCGCTTTAAGTCCGGGCGGGAGTTTCAGACTTTTACTGACTAAAACCACACCTAGTATGTTCCTTTAGTTGCCTTTTGCATCTCAGGACCACGAGTCTCCCTATCAGAAGTCGACCCAGAGCCTAGAGAAATTTCTAGTACAGGTAACGTAACCTACTTTCAGTAATAAAAATCGAACATAATTAATTACAAGATGGTTTAAAGTGTCTAAGTAGGCCTCCTCCTGAAAAAACTGGAACATGCACTATGCTATCATTTTTACCGCAATGCGCAAACATCAGCCTTTCAGTAAAACATATATTATGTTATCCAAAAAACATCTTGCTACCCTTTTCGTTATTTGCGCTCATGAACTTATGAATGCTAAATTCTGGTTAGCAACGAGCCACCCCTTTGAATATAAAATCTTAGACTTATTTGTTGTAAATATCTTTTATTTTTATTTCAGTTACTATCCTTTGATTAAAATTGCTATTAGATCGCTGGGACATAAGAAATACCTAACTATATTTTTTTTGAGGGGTTAATAATTCGGGAGTAATCTAAACGAAACTATGTATGACTTAAAAATCTCAGACCTATATGAATATGTGTGTATAGATAGATAGACACTGTTATTCTGACTGCGCAGTGCTAAGTCCTAATCGTGTCTTTTGAGATTCAATTGATAAACTGGAACAGTATATTTAATCTATGGGTGGTTTTCTAAATTGAGTATTTGAGTTAAGAACTTGTCAAACTCTATTTAAATGCCAAATTTTGATTTTGACAGTTTTCAGGCTAAAGTTGGGTTTGAGTTATGATCAAATTAGTGATGCAAGAGACTTTTAAGGTATCAAAAAAGACTCGACTTCATTTTACGCGACTTAAGTCTGAAAGCAGACTAGAGATTCCAGTCTTTAGTAATATGACTCAGTCAAGACGTATTTATATTAGTTGTATTATTTATTTTATCAGGAAAACATCTCGAGACTCCCGAGGCCTTAAGGCGCGAGTCCTTTTAGTCTTATAAGGCTATTATTTATGTCTTTTAAGTTACCGACTTAGTTTTTTAAACCTGAGTTTAAAAAGACTGCGCCTCAATTTAGTCTTCAGTTTTACTCTTTTGACTCCAAAACTTGAGGTTTTCAAGACCAGTCTAGTCTTGAGTCTTCAAAAATGACGAGTCTCTTGCATCACTAGTTCAAATCAGAAATCGGGGGTTTGTATTTGATCCTAATTGAGCTATACTAGAGGATGTAGAATCGAGTGTTGTAGTAAACTTAGAGACAAGACAACGATATGCTGAGTTGATTGATTGATCCCGGTACAATTTAAGTCTTTCTTTTTTCAACAATCTATGAAGTTTAACCACTTCCTGAGTTACATCGTCGCTCGATAGTTTTAACTAACCATGACCAATAAACGTAATCTCGGTTCAAAATCTCAAATACCTTTATTTCCGTTCGATTTTTGATAACAATTACTAAACTATGTTTTTTTTTTATAATTATCATACCAACAAATCGTTTTGTGGCACGTGTAAGTCATCGGAAGTGTGTTAACAACTTAGATACAAATAAAGTGCTTGTCCATATATAAAGGAATTAATTGGTTATCAATCGTACACAGAGGAAGATTTTCGCTACAAATCAAGTGTTATTTAATTAGTATGTTGCAAAACAACTCAACGGACGGATATCGCAGTAGTGTTGTCAGTCTTGTTTCCTTGATTGAATTTACTGAATTGCATACGTTACCTATATGGATCATAAATGGAAATATAAATCGTTTTTTTTTTTCTTGGTGGACTTGGGGAACTGAGAAATGACATCCTTTTGAGTATCGTAATTACAGACACAATAGAAAGACAATGAGTGAGCGAACGCCGGCGTTCGCTTGTGGTATAATGAATTAAGATTACATACACACACAACTCTAGATGTAGGTCCTTTAATTCATGATTTTTTTTTTCTGTTTCGTGGTTTAGTTCTAATCCAAATTAGGATAAGAAGAAAATCATACGCCATCTTACTCAATTTCGGGATACAAAAAAAAAAACGCGTTCAGTTTCATTCTTTAGTAAAGCTTGTCGTAACAATAAATCTATCATAATTAAGAATTCGAGTTTATAATAACAACCAGATAATCAGTAAGCAGCCTATTGAACATTGCCAATTTAAGTAAGCATGTGCAGGCGATAGTTGTAATCACAACTATTGAATGCTATCTAATGTAAATAAGCTGGTTATCATGCCCCCATGGTGTGAAGTGCTAAGGGTCACGATAATAAAAGTTAATAACTCTCCGATTGCTTCAAAATCACCGATAGGAAACCTTGTTTTATCATATTTATATACATCATCATCCTTGTCTTTACCAAGTATATTGGGTTTTTTAATCTAACCAAATATGGCATATATGTCAGTAGTTCAACCACGAATCAGATGCGCAAACTCGAGCGGGACAAAAACCTGTAACTTGTTGAGATTTTTGTCCCAATGCGACCATCGATTCAGCGACCTGGATGTAGAAAGTGGAGTTTGGAGCGCTGCGTCATTTTGTTTGGTGCACCTAATATGTGAGGTGCTATTTTTTAATAATAATAATAATATATATATTCCTTTTTTTTGTATGATTTTGTTTAAAAAAAATATTTAAAAATGTAATTTATATGTGTTCACAAGGAATAAAGAGAATAATAATATTTTTATATTTGCTAAAAAACTTGTTATAAAAGGTGGTAAAAAGGTACCTCCTATAAGTACCAACATGTTTCGTTATGTAATAGCATGCAAATATTTAGTAAGTAAATTAACATTTTTTTAAATGAAGTCTTTAGCACAATAAAAATTATTAATCGTTAGCCAATCAAAAAATTTTTTCTTAAATAATCTAATGATTCAAGATTTTTCTCAAGTTTTTTTTTTAAATTAAGAGGTATAGGTATATCATTGAATGGTATGGTCAGTATGTATTTTAGTGTTAAAAAAAAAAGAACCAAAGTACATACTACTTTGGTTCTTATTTTGTAATTTTTGTAATGCACCGAGTGCAACCCTATTTTATGTCCAGACAATCCCTTCCAAACCAGGTTGCCTGGAAGAGATTGCGGAATGCGATAAGGCCAATTGTATGTTTTTAAATATAAGGCTCAAATGTATAATTTATTATTTTGGTGTACATTATAGTATAAATATATAAATAAATGTTCGTGTCAAGAGCGCTTTGTGTAGGAAACTTGATACTAAGGAATGTCATTTATATGAGTTAATATGTAAATAGAAACTAAATTATTCCCAGAATTAATTAATTAATTATGCACAAAGTTGTGTAGTTAGAAATGTAGCTAGACAATTTCGCATGGTAGAGGACTGCAGAAGCAATCATAATTAGTTAATGTAAGTTCATTATCTAACTATGATTATAGAAATAATCATTAACAACTAGTTTTTTTATTTTTTTTTAATGTTGCGAGCAACTTTCATATTTTTATCTTTGATAATAAATAACCTTTTCCTAACAATAACCAAACACAACAAAAAAAAGAATTGCGAAATTATTTCAGCCGTTCACGCGTGATGACGTGACTAAAGGAAAAAGGGATTAATTTTTATACTTATATCTAAGATATCAATTAAGATAAGTACTTATTTTAAGTTATCTTACCTGGGTCTCCTGTATTCGTCCACCGCGGAGTTGTCTCGTTTCTGGTGTAACTACTTACCGTCCGAAATGTTGGTGACATGTCGTCAAAATAATCTGCAGTCAGTCCCATAATCCCATCAGCTTTTTGAAGTTAAGATTTTAGAAGCAACCACTTTTGATTGCTGTCAGCCAAAGGCTACAAGGATACTCCTTAGAAATGGAACTTAATTCTCAATATGTAGTTTCCTGGTTTGTAAACTCGTATATTTCAATTATCTTAATCACTATTTAATTGATCTATAATAACTTTATTGTTGCTATTAGCAAATCGATGTTCAAATGACCTTAAATTTCCTCTATCGGATGTATAACGTTAGGTATAAACACGAAGAAAAAAGGTTTATTATCAAGTATTAAAACATAATGAACAAACCGAAGAGCTCACTTTGAAATTCCATCGGAATCCACAGCTGCGAGTCTAAAACCTTGAAGAAAAGAAAAATATGATATCATAAAATAGTCGACAATAACTTGCTGGTGCTACTTACCGTAGCCTATTTCAAGTCGGACAGTATCGGTCTTCACTATAACAGCTGTTTCTTTGTACGCGCCATCTCCCCGGTCTTCCGACTTTTTGTCTTCTTTAAGCTCTGACTCGTCGAAATATTCTTCAAAATTGTTTTTACTGAAGAAATCAAAGTCCACGGCTGCCCGTTTCATTGTTGGTGTAGCACTAGTTGCTTCAACTTCGAATTGTAGCATTCTAGCCGGCGACATAAGGTCTGTTACTGGTGACGGCTTGACGAACAAATCATTGTCACTTTTCTTAGTTAGTGATAATTTCAGCAATGTTTGTGGTCTGCGCATCTCAGTTTTAGTCTCGCTTTGTTTTGGTGTTTCTATTATAGGTGGAGACGTTTTGTCCTCTGGTGGCGGGGTTTGGACATCAGGAGTTTCGATGCAAGGGGTCTCGATATCAGGAGTTTCAATGTCAGGAGTTTGAAGTTCTATCGTTTTTGTGTCGGGAGTTTCGACGTCAGGAGTTTCAATGCCTGGGGTCTGAACATCAAGATTTTCAATGTCAGGAGTTTGAAGATCAATGGTTTCTGTGTCAGGAGTTTCGATGTCAGGCGTGTCTATGCTTGGGGTCTGAACATTAAGAGTTTCAATGTCAGGAGTTTGAAGATCAATCGTTTCGGTGCCAGGAGTTTTGATGTCAGACTTTTCTATGCTTGGGGTCTGAATATTAAGAGTTTCAATGCCAGGAGTTTGAAGATCAATTGTTTCTGCGCCAGGAGTTTCGACGTCAGACATTCCTATACCTGGAGTCTGACCATCAACAGTTTCAATGTAAGGAGTTTGAAGATCAGGCGTTTGTATGTCAGGGGTTTGGAGACCAAGCGTTCCAATATGTGATTTTTGTGAATCAGGTATTTCAATATCCGGCGTTTGTAAATCTGGCGTTTGCAAAGGTGACGGTAAATCAATTGAAGGAGTATATGCATTACCAGCTACGCTGCTATCTACAGAAACGCCCCTGCCTATGGTCACGTTTTCTCCAATCATTGAAAAATTATCTAAACTCATACGGAATGTATCATCAGGAAGCTCCAAGTTGTCTGGGATAAATTGATTTGAACTTGAACTTGTAGACGTGTTTATGGTGACCTCGACATTTTTATTATCTAGCATCGGCGACTCCATTTTCAAAGTGTTTCGTAAGACCAGCTTTCGTTATACTATATTGATATCAGTTTAGAACAACAAATCATACATTAGTCTTCACTGGTGTCCTTGAAATAATCTTGCCAATCGATAAGCACATACATAAGAATTTCACATCACTTACACGCACACATGCGCACAGCGTTCCCTTTCATTTGTGTGTATGCATGAGCTGTCAAACGAGTTTCGCGGTTACGTTTTCCTCAATAAGAATAAAGAAAAATGTCTAATAAGAAATAAAAAACGTATTTTTGGGACGTAAACTATAATTGGAATGTTAATATGATACTAATACACATTTACAGCGTGTAAAACAGCTGTATCGCGCCATAGGTCCGGCTATAAATAGATCGGTAATCGCCACTCTCACACTGATTTTTGCCCGCCTTTTTGTTCCTTTACAATCACAGCATCGGTCGTAAACAATGTCCAGGAATGTCCATTAGTTCACAATGTATCTTTCACAGTTTATGTCATGTATTAGTACAAGGAAGAAGTTGTTTACTTCGCGGTATATATGCAAGATACGGCGCGATGGCGCGTTCCACAACACAACTACATGATGTAGTAATGTCAACAAACAAGAGTTCCGTAACTGTCCGCAATCTGTTCTATACATTGCGCGGATATCAATTTTTAGCATTTATTATATAAAATTCTTGGTTTTATCTCAAATTGACAAATATAAATATTATTGCAATTTTATTTATGTACTACCTTAAAATGTACATTTTTAATAATGAAGCTGTTAGTTCGAGTGATGTTTTGTTATCTGTAGAACGAAAATGCGGCGCGCATTGTAAAAACTGTACCTGTCAAACTTGGAAACAAACAACAAGTGGTATTTTGTTTCTTATTTTATTTTAGTATTCCTCTCAAGTCTATGAAATATATGCAACAATATACTACTTTAGACTTAAAATGTATACAAAATTGAAGGTCATGCGTAGATTACACGGCCATACAACATTGTGAAGTACAGAATAATGCGATTTTATTGTTGCGATAATTTGATGTCTGTCTGATGGTTGACCTAGTGACCTCTATTAATGCAAATATTTAACCCTAGAAGCCATATTTTACTGGCTTTAAAGCCCAATCACGGGTAAAATTGACCTACACGGATTCTACCTATGATTTGATTTATCCTGGTATATCTTTTATTTTTTTAACATTATTTATTTATTAGGTAACCATCAAAAAATAAATAAAATAAGAATACTTTTAATATTTATTTATCTGACTTGAAAATAAAAATAAAAAAAACATGAGTAAGCATACAAAAAATTGGTATAAATTGAGATTTTGGGTTTATTTCTATATACATACAATAAAAGATTAATCAAATCATCTCTTCAATCTTCTTCTCAATCTTCTTCTTTTTTACGTATAATATTAGTTTTATGACTTTATTCTCATTTTATATACTTACACTTTTGGCACACATCTATGTTGTGTTCCGAGTGGTAATTTTTTTTTTAAGTGGGAAAATCATCTTATGACAAATCGTGCTCTTGGGCGGAGCGCGAGATAGTGTCAGACTTTTACTGACTAAAAATCCACTCCTGTTCATTCGCTGCCCTCGTCTCAGGGCCCCGGGTTTCGTTTTCACACTACCCATAGCCCCAGTAGGCTTCGATCCTGCTGGGCCCCTAACGATTTGCTGACATCTTCGTGAGGCGCGCTTGGAACTATACGCGCCGTCGACGACTTAGGCTCGTTCCGGGCGGTCGGACGGCGGGCTACCCATTGCTCGCCGTCCGCAAGCCCGCGCCTACGGTGGCCGGAAATCGGGATCAGAATCCCGGCGGCGGTTGGGTGGTCCCGTGTGGTAGTGGGTATATCTCTATTTTACGATTCATTTGATGAACCAGGGCTTTGAAGAATATATTTTGGTTAGCTGGCTTGTTAGCAAATTCAACATAGTCGGACATCTCGTCTTCCACATCATTCATAACTTTGTCTTGAGCCACACACTCTTTTTCCGAGTTTGTATGCACGGGCCCAAGTCGTCAATGTTTCCTAAATGATATGATATAACATCTACCGTAATCAGTTTTCAAGAGGTCTTCATCTTGTATTTTGACTTAAAAATATGTTTATCGTTAGATACTAACGAAAATAAAATGTTCAATCTCATAAAATAGCAATTTATAAAACAACGAAAACGTGTACAAAAGTTACATAAGGCTCAAACATAGGTAAAATGACCTAGATTGGGCTTCTAGGGTAAAATGGAATTTTTGTCATTAACATTTTTTTCAACTGTGATTGATTCCTGACAAATGTGAAGTAATATGAAATGCGCATAAAAAAACACAAGTATTAGGTTTCCAGATTCATCATCATCATCATCATCTTCCTGTTCCCGTGTTATTTGGGGTCGGCGCAACACGTTTTTTTCTTCCATTCTGCCCTGTCACTCGTCATGCTATCACTAACTTCCTTTTCTTTCATATCACACTTCATACAATCCATCCATCTTGTCTTTGGCCTCCCTCTCCCTCTCCATCCATCCACATGTATGCTCATAATTCTTTTAGTAAAATGCTTTTCAGTCGCTGTCGCCACTTTCAAACTTCTTCTAATATACTCATTTCTCACTTTATCCATTTTCGTCATACCTCATAATTATCCATCTCAACATTCTCATCTCCGCTACATGCAATTTTTTTTCATCAGTCTTTTTCACAGCCCAAAATTCTGATCTATAAAGAAAAAAAAAAAAAAAACAGTATGACAGGTCTTATCACGGATTTGTAGATTTCTAGATTCTTAACTTAAATTATTGGTGTGTAAAACTTAAGTTGAATTAAAAAATAGATTTGAATAATGTCATCGATTTGTAAAAGACCTATCTTTTTATTCAATTTCAATTAAATATACCTACGTTTAAAAAAAAACACAATCGAGATATTCGATAATCAATAATTGCGATCACATCACTATTATTTGATTTGACATCACAAGTGACAGATAGAAAGCGACAAGAAAAAAAGATTCATTCAAATTAAGCATTTAGTATCGAGCAATCCGAAAATTTAGTTTTGAATATTAAAATTAACCTAACCTATTTTTAGTTTTGTCGGGTTCATTTTGTGTAAAACTCATTGTTTAAATACACAATACATTTCTCTATTACTTTGTTAAAGTTGTTGGGTTTCATTCAGGTATCATCTTTTGTGAAGTCTCGAGTGGTCTCGAGCAATATATTGTTATTGCTAGAAAATTTACGACAGTTTACTAGAGGTTCGCATTCAATATTCGCACACAAACACAATTAAACAATAAATGAAGAACAAGATTTTATTTTACAAACTGTAATAATCACTTCATTTTTTTCTTTTTACCACCGGCACCGTCAGCTTTCGCGCCTTTTCTCTTCCCGCTTTTGTCAGCCATTTTATTAAAACCCTTTTTGTTAGATTTGAATCCTTTATTATCGGATTTATTGTAGCTTCCCTTTTTGTTTTTGAACTTTTTGTTAGGGCCTTTGTTTCCGAGTATTTTTCTATTGTATCCTTTAATCCATCTATCTCTATTATCTTCCCAGGCTAGTTGTTTTGTGGACGCATTGTCTGTGTTGGCCACTGCTTGACTTGAACCTTGTTTTTTGTTTGTAGCTGTCTCTTCTAGGAGAGTTGAGAATTCCTCTGCTGAGGCGAATAGGGAGCCTAGGTCATCTGTACCTGGGGAGTAAATGTTTTAGGTTAGGTTAGAGTCAATTTTGTGTTTGTCTTGAGAGTCAAAGGCCTCCTGTCCACGGACGCGTAGCTTCATAGACGCGTATTCGTCATGTACGCTTGGCTTGGTGTACGTCTACGCACAGCTTACATACAAAACTATGAAACTGTCGACGAAGCGGCAATGTTGTGGCGTCGTGCCACTGCCGCTTCGTCGTCCGTGGACAGTAGACCTGAACTGAACGTAAAGTTACAAAATATGTTGTGACCATATATGCTGCGCCTACATTGAGAGCAGTGGTGGCCGAGTGGTAACGGCCCCGACTTACGAGTTGTACGTCGCGGGTTCAAACTCAGCCAGGCGCATTACTTTGTGTAATTTATTTCATCACCACTGCTCTTAAAACGGTGAAGGAAAACATTGTGAGAAAACCGGCATGTCCTAGAACCAAAAACACTAAGACATGCGACATTCACCAACCCGCACTGGGCTCGTGTGGTGGATTACGGCCTATTCCCTCTCCTAGAGAGGAGGCCTGAGTCCTAGCAGTGGGAACATTAAAAGGCTGACTAAGCTTATGCTACATTATCGGGATTCAACGAATATCCGAGTTATAGCAATAAATGTGGCCGATTAGTTCGTCGAAAGGCGAAGTATTCGGGTGAACACAAATACTTGTCGACACTTATACAACCGCATAAAAACGCGATTGACCACTAATAAAGACCACAACATCGCGTATACCTACCCGAATACGAAGTTTTTATCGCGACAGCACGACATGAATATTGTCGCGATAATGTAACAGAAATAGAAAAATGGCTGACGACTTATTTGATTGGTCTAGTTAGCACCTAGTCTATGTTGTATGTTTGTTGTTTACTTTAATACACAACAGACATATGCTATAGTATTTCTTATGTATGAAGCCTAAATTCACAAACTTAAACTCTTTCAATACCATATTATTATTATAAAAAAAACTGGGCAAGTGCGAGTCGGACTCGCGCACTGAGGGTTCCGTACAAACTTACCTATGAAAACGGTTCAATTCCCGAATTGAGCTACGAAAATTTTTCCGAATCACAAAAAAAAGTTTTCTGTTGTGTCGTAACTACAAATTTACAGTTTTCAGTTTTTTTTCCTATACTTGTGCTATGAGACCTTGCTTCATGCCAAATTTAAGGATTCTAGGTCAACGGGAAGTACCCTATGAATTTTGATTCCCTTATCTTTTTTTTTCGTTACTTTACAAGTTTAATTTTTTCACAGCTTCGAGGGACCGCAGACCTGAGTATATGGTTTTAATTTCAACTCGATACCTCCACGTGTTCCCGAGATAAAGGGTCTTGGCAGACATACAGACGGACAACAAGGTGATCCTATAAGGGTTCCATTTTTTCCTTTTCAGGTACGGAACCCTATAAAACGCAACATTTATTAACTGCGTATGTCTGTATTTTAATTTTTAATTGATTTGTCACATATGTTAGACTGTGGCGTTGAAAGAGTTGATAGAAAGAAGAATGTAACGATGAAGCGTTCCTCAAGTTTCCAAAGACAATTTTACCTTTTAGTTTGAATTTGCCTTTTCCTTTCTTTGATTTAGCTCCAGGGACATCTATTTTGTCATCGCCGTCGTCACTGTCTTCAAGTAATAACTCTGAAAAAAAAAAAAAACAATATTTATTACAGCAGATTATTATATTGTCCTTACACATTATTATATTGTCCCATTGCAGGGCAAAGGCCTTCCTTCCATTTGATTCTTCCCTGTCCTTTACTCCATTCGCAATAAAATTAGACATTTTTACCGTCCGTTCAACCGATTTTGACTTTTAATGCGTCGGTGGCATGATAAATGATGGCTGCAGTAAATAGTTGGTATTTGTAACCACTTTTTCGCTTTTAATGCCATCCTTATATGGAATAGAAGTCAAATTGGTTGAACGGACTGTAAAGGCGTACGGCAATGCGCCACCGGTACAAGGTGGACATCCCACCTATACGCACAAAACGTTTTGGGAACACATTCATTGTGCGTACAGCTAAGGAGTGGAATTCCTTGCTGGAATCTGTGTTTCCTGATGGCTACAACCCGGGAGTCTTTAAGTCGAGAGTGAATAGGTTATTTCTAGGTAAGCGCGCTCAATCGTCGACCGCATCGTCGCTTTCCATCAGGTGAGAAAGTGGTCAAGCGCGAACCTATCATGAATAAAAAAATAAAAAGGTTTGTTTAAATGTCTAATTTTATTGCGAATGGAGTAAACTACTTCTGGCCAATCCTTTAGGTAGGAGTCCAACTCATCACGCCATCATCTTCTGTGCCTACCACCGGCTCCTGCTGTTGAGCATCCGGTCAGTGGTTGCCTTCGCCCAATTCAGTAGTGATATGCGGTAGATGTGACTTGTCCAGTTCCATTTTAGTTTGGCGGCTGAGTTACCTACGTCTGCGATGTGTTTTGGAACGAAGTTATGCCCTGAGTGTGGACATTTGATGTTTCGTTAATGACCACGTTTGCGCTCCGTAGGTGAGGGCAGCGTCGTAACTAGGGCGTTGCCAGCGGTGAACGGGCACAAGACGCCGAAATGATCAAAAGACCAAGTTTTGTCTCATTCATTTCATCAGAATAAGGTTACTGTTTCTGATTCCCTCTCGCTCCGTACCATGGCCTGAACCGGGGCCGGACGCTTGGGACGCCACCGGCAATCGACCCCACAAAGGAACCCCGGGGCTCTGCCCAAGTTTGGCAAACTTCCACCGTATGCTTCACCATGTGTTCTAGACGATCCGCATAATGGTGACACCCGAGCGTTTCTTCCCGCCAGATCCGAAAAATTCATGTTCAATGAGTACCTATGCGTCAGGCGGACAAAACTTACCCAACTCAGAATTTTTTTAGGAGAGCAGTTACAGAAACTGGCACTGGGCTTAGTAAGGCTTATTATGTCATTGGGTGAGGGTGGGAAGGATGCACATGTCCATAAGGTTTTGTGAGAAAATGGAAGAATAATAAGTAAACATTGTTTCATCTGTTTTGTGTGATCACGTCAGGGTCACCAGTTTGAAGGTATGCGGAACAGAGAGTAAAGTCCCCAAACCTCGTTTGAAAAGGGAGGATCCTCCGGCCAGACGGGTGTTATGTCTGGTGGGCAGCTGTCCGAAAGATGATTTCGGGCTGTCGTATATATTCAAATCGCGCGGAGAACTTTGATTGCGCGATGCAGGATTAGTTTTTATGTACTGCCATAGATGTCGCTACAGTGGGATATATTATTTTAGTGATAAATGTTTTATTAAATGTATTTTTTAGTTTGTAAGTTTCTATTGTACAACGCCATGAACATCCTCCGTAACGTTGTACAAGTGCTTGTAAATAAATAAGTTTCAAAGTCCCCCCCCCCGAGTCTGTCTGTATGTCGATAAACTCAAAAACTACTAAACGGACTTTCTCGCAGTTTTGGCCAATATACAGACTGATTCAGGAGGAGGGGTTTAGATGTATAGCATTATACATCTAAACCCCCCTCTGGAATAATAATAATAAAGAAAAAGCGAGAAGTTTAAAGATTTCAAACACCAGTGCGAAGCTGGAACAGGTCGATAGTTTGTTCTAAAATTTAAAATACGAATAAAAGTAATATCTTACCATCTTCCTCTCCAGAAAGAGCTGGTTCGTCTTCATCTCCAGAAATATTTAGTTCACCATCACTATCTGTTAATAGCAGAAAAAAAGAAGTAATAAGTAAAAAAACATAACCCTTTTTCGCAGTTAGTTAAAAAAAACACGATACAGACGAAATCGAGGCATAGACAATAAAATCATTTTTATTGCAGTAGTATTAATAGTTACTACTAGTACTACTGTAGCAGTGGTGGCCGATTTCCTATGTAAAAAAAGGGGACCCAGTTTTTTTTTGCCCAGGATGATCTAACTACGACTCTGCATCGTCGTCTTAATTAATTTTAATTATTTGTGCCTCGTTTCTGTTGCTACAAATTATTGCCTAATAACACAACGTACCTCCGTCATCACCTTCTACATCTGCTGCGTCATCATCATCGTCGTCTTGTTTTTTAGTACCTCGTTTCTGTTGCTACAAGTAACTACTAGTAAATAATCACACAAAATACCTCCGTCATCTCCTTCCATATCTGCAGCGTCATCACCGGCCTCGTCATCATTATCGCTGCCAAACTGATCATCATCATCGTCGTCTTGTTTCTTAGTACCTAGTTTCAGTTGCTACAAGTAACTACTAGTGACTAATCACATAACATACCTCCGTCATCACCTTCCACATCTGCAGCGTCATCACCGGCGTCATCATCATCATCGCTGCCAAAATGATCGTCATCATCGTCGTCTTGTTTCTTTGTGCCTCGCTTCTGCTTCGTGGCCGTCATGTCGGCAAGATAGTCTAGTTCGTCGTCTGATTCCGCTGTGAATTAGAACATTAGTTAGTATTAGTAATAATAGTTTTTTTATAATAATAAAAACTAGTGGTTGACTGCGATCCCACCTGATAGTAAGCAATGATGCAATTGTTGATGGTGAAGCGCACTAGTTTATATTAAGAGCCTATACACTCTAGCCTTGAAGACTCCTAATTTATAATCGGACGGGAAAGCCACAACAAGCAAATTGTTCCAGCCCTTTCGTTGTACGCGGTATAAACGACGAGGTTAAATGCTTAGTCCGGACCGTAGAAGTTATAACAATGTAAGGGTGGATACTCGCCGCACGTCGGGTTGTCCGATGGCAGAAAGGCGATGGCGGTATCAAGTCATGTAATTCCCGCACACACTCTCCAAAATGCATCCTACAGAATAACGTGGCTGGCTACCCTGTGCTCCAGGCTTTACAGATTGGTCTTATACTAACGTTAAGTCTGTACTACTACTGCCAGAGCTGCGGAATTGTTGGAAAGAGTCACCGCGGCCCTGCAACGCGAGGGGTAACTGAAGGAACACACGTGGGTTTTAGTCAGTTAAAGTCTGACACTACTGCTCGCTCTACCTAGAGCGGGGGATTTTTTAAAGATTTCCTACACAAAAAAAGGGGTCGATACATGTCTAGTCCGTAAAAATTTGAAACTCCCTTACGTTCCAACTAGAGCGGGAAATTTGATGATTTCTAACATAAAATAAAGGTATGGATATGTGTCTAGTACATCCATATTTCGAAAGCTCGAGGCAGTCTATTGCTACCGTCGACTTATATTCTAGCGATAGACAAGCACGATCATGGAGACTAATTGTCAAAATACTGAAAAGTTAAAACGAAAGTTCGCTGCAGCGCTATATTGGCATTACGCCGTTTAACAGAACTATTAAAACATACAGCTCTAAGATAGCTTTTAGAGGATACTTTTTTGGCGACCAAAATGTCTTAAGCGCCATGAATTTCGTGGCACTTACGCGTTTCGTTCAACGTGGTGTAATATTCAAGGTGTATGGACTACATTACACCTGAGTCGATTGAAGTGAGTGTTCGGCACGCGTAATCTAGTGCGTAGTACATATATATCGATGATTGTAGATGGCGCTGCAATTGGGCAATATTTATTCTGACGTAAAGCCAGCTTTAGAGCAGAAAAAGGTCTGCCGGGACCGCTAGTTTATTATGTAATGAAGGAATGTTATCTTTTTTCTATTATTCTTAGCTTAAGAAAAATATTGCTAGGGTACCAAACGGTTAAATGAGTTCTCTTTTAGTATTGCAATAGGCTCGCTCCCTATTATAAAGGGTGTAAGGGACAGGTCTCCGCAAACTTTAAGAGCTAGCTCAGTTTCGTCTACTGAGCAAGCCTTTCGAGTCAGGGGTCAAAAGTGCAGTTCCACCTTACCAATGGTTCATGACTGATTTAATTCTGACTGGCCTGTTGGTCTAGTGGATAGTGGCCCTGAATGCTATGCCGGAGGTCGTGAGTTCGATTCCCAACCAGGACAAATGTTTGTGTGATGAGCACAATCATTTGTTCTGTGTCTGGGTGTAATTTATCTATAATAATGTATATATTTAGAAATATATAAGTATGTTTATCAGTTGTCTAGTACTCATAACACAAGCTCTGCTTAGCTTGAGACTAGACGGCGTTGTGTGATAGTTGTGGAATATTGTTATTGTTACATAACCGCGCAAAAGGTTTAAAAAAAAAATTGGTAGCATAGAATCTAAAGTATTGAATAAACTAGTTGTGGACTATTGAACTTCTACAACAAAGAAATTTTAGACACTAGCTTTGGTAAAGTGCAACTGCACTTTTGATCCCTGACTGTATATCAAATCAATCTCATTAATATTGTTAACATGGCGAATCTTCTTACATGTGTAAAAAGTGCAAAAAAAATAAATATCAGTATTTGTTTTTACACTGATTCTCGGTAAAACAAAAAGGCTCAATAGCCTTGTATGCCAACTACCTGTGTGGTATGTTTACCTGCTGCTTTAGTGCCCGTGACTGAATCCAGGTACTGTTCAAAGTCTTCACTGTTGACGGAATCCGCGTCGCTGTCGTCGTCATCTTCCTCTTTATCAACGTTACGGCGCTTCTGAAGGAAACTGAGGGTAGGAGAATAAAAAATAATTAGGTTCAAAATACATCCTAGAAGTCTTTAAGTGAGGAGTGAATTTTATAGGTTACTTCTGAGCAAGCAAGCGTGCTCGTCGACCACATCATCCCCCCCGTAATATTCAAAATTTAATTTAAGCCCGACAAACAATCTTTTATTAATATGGATATTTTGAATTTTTACACATAAATATAAAAGTCAATTTTAGCACATTTTTTGTTTTATTTTCTTGAACACAAGATGTTAAGACTTGGCTACGGCCATGATCAGGTGAGATAGTAGACAAACGCGAACCTAGCTGTAATAATAACAAAAAATAATTTAATTCTTGACTTTAGTCTTTTTATTTTTATTTTGACCTCTGTCTAAATCTCTTTTAAGTATACATACTTAGAAAAGACTTTGAACTCTGAGTTTGTTTCGGTGTTATTTCTCAGTGTAGTCAGCTAGGAACATTAATGTATAGAAGTGTTAGTTGGTTGTTACTTTTTTTTTTTGACGGCATGGTTGGCACAATGATTGAGCGAATGGCTACTGGTCTGCGTGTCGCGGGTTCAATTCCCTCACATAACAAATAGTTATATGACCTACAGATAGTACAGGTACATGTTTGTGAACACATTCTCGATACAGAAGTTTTTTTTTAAATTGCAAAATAGAAATAATATGTTGTTATTACTTACTCATAAAGAAACCGTTCGTCTACGGGCACTTTGCTGGCATCCTCGTTGAGATATGACGCCGAGTTCACTGGTATACTCTTCAGACCTGAAATTCAGTAAGCAAAGATTATAAACTCACTGCATTCAAATAAACAATGTCTTACAAAAATACAAATCACAATTTTAAAAAAATGTTGACTTGACAGTCACAAGAAAACAAATACAAGCACAGTCTAAAGTGTCAAAAGTTTATGAATTTTCTTTCCTTAGTGCAATCTACGAAATAACTCAGATTTTATTTCGTAGATTAGAGAGACAGAGATAAAAACCTGTGTCATCAAAAAAAAAACTGGGCAAGTGCGAGTCGGACTCGCGCACTGAGGGTTCCGTACAAACTTACCTATGAATTCAATTCAATTCTCATAGCTACAAATAGATATCGAGTTGAAATTAAAAACAATATACTCAGATCTGCGGTCCCTTAATGCTGTAAATAATCAAACTTCTGAGTTAAAGGAAAAAAAAGATACGGCCATTTATGTCGCAAAATACGTGTGACACTCTCAAGCGAATCAAAATTCATAGGGTACTTCCCGTTGACCTAGAATCCTGAAATTTGGCATGCAACAAGGTCTTATATCATAAGTGTAGGAAAAAATTTGAAACCTGTAAATTTGTAGTTACGTCACAAAAAAAAAAAACATTTTTTTAGCGATTCGGAAAAATTTTCGTAACTCAATTCGGGAATTGAACTGTTTTCATAGGTAAGTTTGTACGGAACAATCAGTGCGCGAGTCCGACTCGCACTTGTTTTAATTCGGATATCCGATTGTTTCTGTTACAGTTACTGAAGTACAGTATAATACACAAACCTTTTGCAATATAATTCTTCCTGACCGCAAACTTGGGATGTGACCCCTTCACTTTCTTCACACCCTCGTCCTCCTGGTTATCAGCTCGCTTCTTGGGGTTCTTGAACACGAAGCGATCCAGGAAACGGATGCCCGCGAAGTCTTTCAGGGGATCGCCACTGTATTGGATTATTTGTTCTGTGGAAAAGAACAATAGGGAATAAGGAAACGTTCAATAAATGTATGGAGCTTGGGCTAAAAATAAATAAAAAAATTTACAGTAATCTGACTTATACAGGCTGAAAGAGCGTAATTATCTTAATATTATTCTCATTTTTCAGATTTTAACAAAAACGGAGGACTGAAAATTCCTATTTAATCATGATCGAGTAGCGTAATAAATAAGCTTTATTATAAGGTACTAACTTTTACCCGCGGCTTCACTCCCGTCAACTGACTACTCTATTCTGCTCTACCCAACTCTATCCTACTCTACCCTACTACCTATTTTTTTAATTTTTTCGTTCATAAGCACCTTCTTCTGACAATAACGAACACAACAAAAAACCGTTCACGCGTGATGGCGTGACCAAGAGAAATAGGGATTCATTTTTATTTAAAGATAGATATTACGTTGGTAATCAAATTTCTTCGGAATAATAGCCCATTTTCGACCTCTCCTTTCTCTCTTATTTATGTAAGGTTTGCTGTAGGAAAACCTAATTGTGGGTTAATATCGCCTGTATACATCAGCTGTCCTATTTATTTTTGATAAACATTGTGTGTACAATAGAGAATACGAATAAGAATTGAGTTTAAAATATTCAATTCAATTCAAAGTATGTATTTTATTTTCCATAAGCCTACATGGGCACTTATAAAACATCAGTAGCTAGTGAATGGTTCTAATTAGTCGTTTCCTGAGGGAAAACCGGCAAGAAATTCAATAATTACTTTAAAAAAAAAATTACTTTATTTTATATTTCATCTTATGGCTTCTTGCGCTCAAGGATGGAGCGAGAGGGCGTATCCGACTTTTAATGTTTAAAAAACCACACATAAGTTGAATCGACGCATCGGTATTGGCATCTGTGCACGCGCACAAAAACACCTTAGTAACAGTCGAAAGTTATCAATAATTTAATTTTTGCGCTTACATTGCAAACGCTGGCTGAACCCTACTACATAGATCAAAATAATGTACTACAATATTGTTCATCTTAAAAAGGTCTACAAAAAAGTCTGCGATAGTATATGTCTATCTCTTAGGGTTAAAACACAATAACCATTTTTTAAACTTTACTTTCTACGAGAATTAATAGTTTATTTACGAAGCGATTTTAAGCAATACAGCAACAAAAGTACCTTAAATACATTGTGCATTTAATATAGATCAATATGGCCCATTACACCATGTAATTTAAATGAATATTTTCGAAGATGTTACAGATTTAAAATGCCAGAACATAGCGGTTGCGGTCGTATCACCATTGCACCAGTGCGAAGCCGGGGCGGGACACTAGCATCTTATAATAAACGCGAATGCATATAAAATAATAGTGATGACTATGCTGGTCCTCACACGTGGAACCATCTTTTGCCATCTCAGCTTTCCGCTACATGACATTTCTAAAGCCCGATAACCAGTGTGGATTTGAACGTCGCGCAGATGCATACTTTTATTGTACTTCCTCAAAAGTAAATCAAATTTTGTTCCAGTGTTAAATTGTTTTTATTTTTAGACGTTTAAAGACCCACCCTGGTGTTTTGTGGGACTTTACGCCCTGGTTCGCATAGGTACCTCTAAACATTCATTACGAGCTTAGCAAACACTCTTAGTAGCGAAACAATACACTCTTTAGACCCCAATAAACATTAATTTTGCTAACCTTCAAACAAAATTATCCTCCATTTTCTATACCTCAATAAATATGAATTTCGCTAACCTTCAAACACAATATAAGTTGTAAATATTTCGTGCATACAATACTTTCTTTGAAACGTGTTCATTTGTTTGTTGTGATGGTCCGAATTTTCGAGATTACTTCCATTGAATACCTATTGTCGGCATATTACAAAGGGTCGGTCTCTATGTTATCTCATTTTTAGTTGCTTTTTTTTGGACTGTAAATATGATGAGTAAAAGAAACTTTGGGTATTGTTGAAACATAAAATTATTAGATTTGCAACGAATATTCGATTATTATTCTTTGTTCGGCTTATTCGACTACTTTTCTTATCATAAGTCCGAGTAGTTTCGGCTGTGTGTTTCTCCTTTTATATTCGTGACGAGTATATAGACTTATCTAGTAATAATAAAAAATAACAAGCTATCAAAAATATGTAAAAAAAAACAGGTTAGTTCTTCTACCGTAAAAAAGCTGTGAGATCCATGTAATAATAATAATATTCCACAACTATCACACAACGCCGTCTAGTCCCAAGCTAAGCAGAGCTTGTGTTATGGGTACTAGACAACTGATAAACATACTTATATATTTCTAAATACATACATATTATAGATAAATTACACCCAGACACAGAACAAATGATCGTGCTCATCACACAAACATTTGTCCTGGGTGGGAATCGAACCCACGACCTCCGGCATAGCAGTCAGGGCCACTAACCACTAGACCAACAGGGCAGTCAAAATAAATATATAATAAAATAATACCAAGTCGGTTAATTTATTCAGTCCCTACTTAAGGAACCTTCTATCTTAAGTTATTACGTAATAAGCTAACCTAACAACATCTTATAGTGATCATTTCAATATTAAAAATCATTTATGTTTTAAACAAATAGATTGGACGGCTATTGCATGAAAACACAATGTAGTACCTCACAAGTAATATACAGGGTGTTTGGTGCATCGTGTGCCAAATTGAAATAGTCGACAGGAGGGGTCATCTGCTATTCTTTCAGACCCCTAAACACTTCTCATGCCCTGTGGATTTTTTTCATCGACTTATTATTGTTTTATGAAAATAAGACCCAAATTTTTCTATCAAATACAAATTTAAAAAAATATATAAGGCGTAGACTCTGAATTTTAATTTTATTTAAATGTGTATTGTATTACAGTACTTCTAAATTTAAAATTAGTGACATTGACTACGTAGTTTTTTTTTTAATTTACTCGCAAAGTTATGGATTTAAATTATAGCTGTCTTGTTACACCTATTTACATGGATATAAAAAAACCAAAAGCGACTGGAATCTTCCAACTGCCTAAAAATTCTCTAGTTTATCCTCTTGTTAGTGATGTGCCACATGCCATAAAAATCTTTTTATAATTTTGTGAATTCGCTAGAATCGTGAATCGACTCACATAACACTAATATTCAAAATTTGATTTAAAAAATATTTTTGCTTAAATGATACCTGAAAAACCTATTAAAAATGTTATCTCACAAAATATTTTTAAATCATAATTTTGAATATTAGTCTTATGTGACTCGATTCACAA
Source organism: Mythimna pallens (assembly GCA_961205895.1). Lineage (NCBI taxonomy): Eukaryota > Metazoa > Arthropoda > Insecta > Lepidoptera > Noctuidae > Mythimna > Mythimna pallens. Next base: position 12,582,171 of record OY540849.1, on the reverse strand, counting down.
TTCTAGGGAAAAAAACTAGATAGCTAATGTCACTAATTTTAAATTTAAAAGTACTCTAATACAATACATATCTAAATGAAATTAAAATTCTGAGCCTTAAATATTTTTTTAAATTTGTATTAGAATGAAAAATTTGGGTCTTATTTTCATAAAACAATAAAAAGTCGATGAAAAAAATCCACAGGGCATGAGTAGTGTTGAGGGGTCTGAAAGGATAGCAGATAACCCCTCTCGTCGACCATTTCAATTTGGCACACGATGCACCAAACACCCTGTATATCATATTAAAATAGATTGTTTAGTGTGAGTTAAGCTAAGTTACTTCTAGTTTTATCCCCAACGAAGTTATAATCCGTACCGCCGCGCCGCTTTTTTGCTCGACTTGCTTGACACATATTCCACAACTATCACACAACGCCATGTAATCCTAGACGAAGGCAACGAAGGAACAGGAGTGGGTTTTTAGTCAGTGAAAGTCTGACACTATCTCCCGCTCCGCCCAAGGGCGGGATTTGTAATTAGATGAAAATCTCACCTAAAAAAAAACTACACAGCTTGTGCTATGAGTACTGTTATATGACAAAATAATAATTTTGAACAAAAACACGAACTCAAATTTCAATACACTATCCTCTTTTTTTTTGTAACCATACATTTTATTTTATTTTTTGTCTTCTTTCTACTTTTATTTTATTTTTATAATTGTATGTTTTTTTTCCATTTTGTATGTTTAATTTTTGTGGTAATAATTTAATGGTGTAAGCTGTGCATACCTATAATGGGCATGCATACCAGATAATACGTTTTAATATTATTTTTCGCTAAAAATCATGTATGTAATGCTGTTGGTGTGCCAATAAAATAAATAAATAAATAAATAAACTCATCAAGCAACAACAAAAGAATGATTTCAAACTCTACAAAAAACTAGATAATGATAAACATACTTAATATGTTTCAAAATACATGTTATAGATAAATTACACCCAGACACAGAACAAATGATCGTGCTCATCGTACAAATATTTTTCCTGAGTGGAAAACGAACCCACGACCTCCGGTATAGCAGTCACGGCTACTGACCACTAGACCAACAGACCAGTCTAGTGCCTACTTTATGATCCAACTGAATACCTAAACCAAATATCTGTAAAAACCTTACGATTGATTAACTTCTCGGCGAACAGCTTGACGGTGGGATGGAAATGTGTAGCGAGCGGCAACAGTTCCACGTAGGCGGAGCACTGTGCGCCCGCGAACGACGGGTTGCGCGCGAACGGGTTGTATTCTGTTATTTCCTGGGAAAGAGAAAAATACGTCATACAAACATTATAATTGCGAAAGTGTGTTTATTATACACGAATTAAAAAAAGAATGCGTGAAGAATTAACAAACATTTAAATGTTTTGTAATTCCGGGATTAATACTAGGTTTAAGACCATGAATAAATAAAACGTTATTAAAAAACTGGCCAAGTGCGAGTCGGACTCGCACTTGTTAAAATTCGTTCGCTTTCTTTATTGTTTTTTGAGTGGGGAAATTATTAGGTAACTTCCCCTGCTCGGTGGAGCGAGAGAAAGTACCATACTTGTACTAAAACCCACCCATGTTCCTTCAACATCACCCTAACGTAATCGGCCCTGGCGAACACCGTCAATTATGCTGACATTTCTCTACTCAAGCGCCGATTGTACATACGTCTGTACAACTTGAATCACCTTGAAAAACGCTTAATTGTCGTGTTGTACACACGGGTGTACGAAATTTATTCGATCGAAAATGTTGGTCTCTATAACTTCGTTTTTCCTAGAAAAATCTAGAAAAACTGATTTTTGTGTTTTTTTATTTTGTTTCTGGTGATTTTACGTAAAAACGCGCAATTACGTAATAAAAATACACCTCAAACGCGCGAGGGGAGGTGCGTGTAGAACACTAGGCACTATCGACTCGGGACTTATCGGAAGACGCGTTGATTAGTTCGCCATCCGAAAAATCAGACTTTTACCTACTAAGATCCAGATTTGTTTAAGACCAATCTTGCTTGGAGCACAGGCGTAGGGTAGCCAGCCTTTCGGTATTCTATAGAATGTCTTTTGGCAAGTGTGAGCGGGAATTATATGACTTGTTTCCGCCATCGGCTTTCTACCATCGGACAACCCGACGTACGGCGAGTGTCCACCCTTATTACGTTGTTGGCATTTCTACGGTTCGGACTAGGCGTTACGCCTCGTCGATTATACTACATCGAAGGACTGGAATAATTTGCCGATTATAATTTAGGTGTTTTCTAGAGTGAATAAGCTCTTAATAAACTAGTGCGCTTCACTGTCAAAGATTGTATCACTGCTTACCGTTAGGTGGTGTTGCGACATTTTTGGCGCCACAAAAGAACTACAAGAAATACGAAATCCTGCATCGCCCAACCAAAGTTTTCCGCGCTATTTGAACATATATTACAGCCCGAAATCATCTATCAAGCAGTTGCCCACACCAGACAAAACATATGTCTGGTTGGAGGATCCTTCCTTTTCAAAGGTGTGCGGGATTTTACTCTCTGTTCCGCATACCTCCAAAGTGGGATCGCAGTCAAGCGCAAGTTTATGTCATTAAAAAAAAGCGCATATCCCTTCAGTTGCCCTTTGCGTATACGCAACACACACACATGCTTGCATACAGCACGACTAGAACGAGATAGACCACGTCTTATAAGTCAGCCTTCAATTACTTTGCTAGTTATACTCACTTTGTCCATATTAACGCTCTTCTTGAGCTGAATCTTGGCAGCCTGGTCCTTCTCTTGCTCATCTTCCTGATTGCTGGGCAGCGCTTCAGTCTTCACCTTGGCGTGGAACCAGCCCAGCACGGCGGTGCTGTGCTTGCGCTTCTTGGGTCTTATGTTGCCCTGGTCGTCGATTTTTAGGTCTACGTACTTTTCTTCTTCGTCATCATCTGGAAATATAATGGATGTTTTTTTAGGGTTCCGTGCCCAAAGATACCCTATTACTAAGACTCCATTGTCCGTCTGTCTGTTTATCACCAGGCTGTATCTCATGAATCATGATAGATAGACAGTTGAATTTTTCACAGATGATGTAAAGTCGCCCACCGCGTATGTCTGTATGAACGCGATAAACCCACAAACTACTGAACGGATTTTCATGCCGTTTTCACCAATAGACAGTGATTCATGAGGAATGTTAAGGTGTATAATACATGCATATTATAGAACGAAAAGCCGAGAATTTTAAAGATTTGAAAGAAAGAAAGAAAAAAAACATGTTTATTCTGCCCAAATAGATTGTAACACCCACACGAATCTGGGGCGGGACGCTAGTCTTTTTTTTTTAATGGCCTATACTGTCCTACTGCTGGCCGCAAAGGCCTCCCCCAACTTCTTCCAGGTGTTCTTTTCTTGAGCCACCTGGAACCAGTCCTTGCGGTGGGCATCTAGAACGTCGTGCCACCTCTTCCCAGGTACCGTAGGGGCCCAACAGGGTCGAAGCCTACTGGGGCCATGGGTGATGCGAAAGAGATCCCCGGGGCCCTGGAAAACAAATGGCAAAGAAGGAACAGGAGTGGGTTTTTAGTCAGTAAAAGTCTGACACTATCTCGCGCTCCGCCCAAGAGCGGGGGATGTCATGAGACGATTTTCCCACCCGAAAAAAAAAAAAAAACTTCTTCCCAGGTCGACCTCGGCGGCCTAGTCTTTTATATATGTATACAATTCTTCTCTACGAGTGTTTATCACTTAACTCCTCCAAAACAACTTGATTGATTTGGATGTACTTAATTTTGTAAGTATATTTGAGTGAGTCCCTGAATAGTTTGAAAATACGATTGAACCCGATAGGTGGCGCTGCAATCGGTTTCTCATATTTTTTTTCTGATCTGACGAAAAGCCCGCGATCGAACAGGACAATATCTGTTGGGACCGCTAAGGTCTTTGTTTATTTATTTATTTATTAATTCTTCATGCACATAAAAGTACAGAGGCGGACTTAATGCCTTAAGACATTTTCTACCAGTCAACCTTTGGGTGATGCAGAGACAACTTGTGGTAGCTGCAATATTAGGCATTACATAATGTCTTTCTTACATAGATAGCTTGGGTAGGATGACAGCAGGACAAAAATATGCATCTTTAAGTTGAGCGAAAAGGATAGGTAGCTACATTGTATCAGAAATCAGAAAAGTTTATTTCAAATAGACCAATTAAAGTCACTTTTGAATTGTCAAAATGTCGGTCAGTAAAAAAAAAGTGAAGCTAAATTGCACATTCTAAAGCGTAGATCCCTATGAAAAAAACGTGAACGTGAACGAAACTCCATGGACACTCTTTTAAATCATATTATGAGTTACATATTTCTTGTCGCTTCTATTATGTGAGCACAATGTAAGTAGACAAATCCTTCAAGTCCTGTTCCTTCGGTTTCCTTCAAGTCCTGTTCCTTCGGTTTCCTTCAAGCGTAAAATTAGGAACTACTACTTGAAGTCCTCTCAACATCATCCTCTTAGTTCGGTCTTCGTCAGAATTATTATTAAGTTCTCTTAATGATTTGATATTTTTCTTAGTATTTATCTATATATATAAAAGGGGAAACTGACTGACTGACATATCAACGCACAGCCGAAACTACTGGGACTAGGAGCGTGAAATTTTGCACAAAGCTTCCTTTTATGACGAAGGCGAGCACTAAGAGAGGATTCTCCAAAATTTACCTCCTAACGGGGTGAAACGGGGGTTCAAAGTTTGCATGGAGAAATATATTTTCATGCGGGCGAAGCCGCTGGCAGAAGCTAGTTAGTTTATAATTTTAGCATATATGTGTATGTTATTATTATAAATATATTTTTTTTGTCTGTTTGTAGTATCTGTTATTTGTTTATCGTGCAAACCTACCACAGTGTTGTCTTTTAAACCCAAAGATTGACAGGTAGAGAATGCCTTGTTGCGTTAAGTCCGCCGCTACTGTACATAAAGTTTAAATAAATAAATAATTTAAAAAAATCTGTCATCTCTTACAGATTTTAACTGACGGCGCCCGTTCACGAGCATGATGCATGAATTAAAAAATTCAAATAAGCTGTATGAATCCGACAGCTGTCGCCCGCACCATCCTATAGCAATTTTTTAATTAGTATAATTCCTTACCTAACAACAGATCTCTCTTATCTCCCCTCAGCAGATCAACTTTCATCTGTTCCACTTTAACTGCCTCATCATCTTCAGTAGTATTCAGAGTATCGTTTGCTTCTGTCACTGTGTCCTCTGCGTTCTCTTCTTGATCGCCTTCTTGCTCGGGAGTTTCTTCTTTTATTTCCTGTTGAGATCAAAGTACCGAGTTCTATAGGACGAAATACAGAGGAGTAGGAGGAGTTTATTTATAAAACCGGGTATGCATTAAAAGAAAAAAAAAAAAAAAACATTTTCACAACAAAATAAGACTGACTTCAAAAATTAAGTGTAAAAAACAAAAAATCGGAAGTCGGTATCAAAAAACGTAGGAACAAAATCAGAAATACCCAGTGTATTTTGTTTGTAGATGAAAAAGTTTATTTTTCACTTTTCTAGTTGTGATACCTACAACTAAAAATAAACAGTGATCAAGACCTCCACAACCCAGTAACTAGGTAGCATGATAACCAGTAATCGGAGAAGGTAGATTGAGTTTTGGTACTTATATCATAAATGCACACATAAAGAATAACATGGATAAGCCATTTTTCCGGAAATTAATCCCGGTATTTCCGGAATCAATGAAATATTGTTAATGTTGGTAGTGATATTATTACTACTCAATTAAAAATTTAAAGGAAGGTATAATGTTCTGATTGGTCGTTGGGTTGTGTCAAATCGTGACTGTGTGCCGTTAAAAAAATTATATCATCATCATCATCATTTCAGCCGAAAGACGTCCACTGTTGGACATAGGCCTCCCCCAAGCGTCGCCACAATGACCGATCCTGTGCTTCTCGCATCCACCGCACTCCCGCGACCCTCACCAGGTCGTCGGTCCACCTTGTGGGAGGCCTTCCAACGCTGCATCTTCCGGTGCGCGGTCGCCACTCTAGAACCTTTCGGCCCCATCGGCCAAAGAAATAAAAAATTATATAATAAAATACAATTCCTACTTAGTTCCGGTTTCTTTTTAATATGTAATCAACCAATTCCGGAGGAGTGTCCATATTAATATATACGTTTCGGATCAATGACCCCAATTCAATCTACCTACCGGAGTAGTGATCGGAATCACTGACCCCCTAACCTGATAACCCTTAGCAAGGGTGGCGTCAGATTTCCTGTTTCCTGACTATTCGTAATGAGTGTAATGACTGCCAAAGATCAACAAACAAATGACAGCCGGGACCAATGGCTTAAAAGTGTACTACATGAGCTCGACAAATGGACGTGCGATTAACGCTTTTGCGACACACTGAAGCTCGACATTACTCTAGTGAGACATGAAGAATTAACATATGTTAGGGCACCCCAACACGGACAGGTCTGGTTAGGAAGATAAGGCGGGAGCGAAGCTTAGCCGAGCTCCCACCTTAGTCTTCGGGGTTGTTTTTTATAACCACCCAGAAGTAGGAACCTACGGAGCGGGGCTCCGACGAAATATCTTGACAGGTAGGGTAGTGTAATAATACTATAATACCGCATCAACATACTGTCAAATCAGTACTCACATATCCATTTGTCGAGCTCACATAGAACACTCTCGGCTTGACGTGCTTTCTGAGACACGGAGGTATCTCGATATGTTAAAATGGTGGAACCCATCCCCAGACTTGAAGTTACGAATTCTCACCTCTTTTATCTCCCTCTTAGTCCAAACCAGCCTAACAGCCTCCTTCTTCTCTCCATCCTTCAGGACTTGAGAGATCAAGAACAGCATCCCACACGCCTGTGCAGGCGTCATGTAGCAGCAGAGCTGTAGTAACCGCTTGATGAACGACGCAACTCGAGGAATGTTGCTGTCTCGCTTCAACGACTTATAGATGAGCGAGAAGAGTAGAGCCGAGTGAGTTGTATTGAAGATTTCTGAGTTTGTCAATTTACGGTAGAGGGCGGTATAGTAACTGAAATTAAACAAGTTTTAATTAGAGGAGTTGATGCGTCAAGGAAGACTTTTTCATAAAATAGCCATTTAATGGGCCCCTCAAGTTGAAGGGTAAGTCCGTGATAAGACCTGTCATACTGTATGGATCAGAATGTTGGGCTGTGAAAAAGACGGATGAAAAAAGATTGCACGTAGCGGAGATGAGAATGTTAAGATGGATGTGTGGTGTGACGAGAATGTATAAAGTGAGAAATGAGTATATTAGGGGAAGTTTGAAAGTGGCACCAGTGACTGAAAAATTGAAAGGGAATCGTTTGTCTTGGTATGGTCACGTGAAGAGGAGGGATGAAACGCATGTTACTAAAAGAGTTATGAGTTTACATGTGGATGGATGGAGAGGGAGAGGGAGACCAAAGAAAAGATGGATGGATTGTGTGAAGAGTGATATGAAAGAAAAGGAAGTTAGTGATAGCATGACGAATGACAGGGCAGAATGGAAGAAAAAAACATGTTGCGCCGACCCCAAATAACACGGGACAAGGGCAGGAAGATGATGAGCCATTTAATGGGGTAAGATGAACTGAGTGGGTTGTATTGATTATAATATTCTATATATATAAAAGCGAAATACCACTCACTGATTAATCACGAAATCTCAGAAACTATAACACCTACAAACATAAAATTTGGCTGGTAGCTTCCTTATAGGGTGTAGACATCCGCTAAGAACGGATTTTACGAAACTTCACCCCTAAGGGGGTAAAACGGGGATTGGAAGTTTGTATGGAGAAACGTATTTTCACGCGGGCGAAGCCATTGGTAGAAGTTAGTTCTGTATAAATACGTATTAGAGGCGCCAATCATATCTTAATTAATATACAACTTGACTGCAACCTTACCCGCAAAATGCTAAAAACTTAAGTAAATTAGAATTACGTGGGTACTACCGTCAGGGTAACCGACTTTGACCCTTAATGGAAAGTTGTACAACAGATGGTCGATGGGGCCGAAAGGATCTGGAGTGGCGGTAAAGAAACGTCTCAAAAATATATATCAGCTATTGAAATTTATTACTCTTAATAACAGAGGTATTTCAATACAAAAGTGTGTGGGAACTCATTGTAATATGGTATTACACTCATTTTTGAAAAGTGTCTCAATTAGATTCTATAGTACTAATAAACTACTAAAAAAAACACAAAATTTTTAATCAGTGGCTAATTACCCTAAAAATGCATTTAAAATTTACATTTTCAAATTTCGCTTGACGAAAATGTAGAAAGCAGTGGACGTCATATTTACTTTGCGGTCGTGACGTCAGTTGGCTGTGTAAACAAATGCGCTCAGTATGGCCGATAAGTTGACAGCTGACAGCTGTCACTGTATTTTACACAGCCGAATGACTTAATAACATGGTGGCTTAGTAGGTATATAATACGTCCATGTGGTGGCTACTATTTCAAAGTGATGAAGCTGACTATGCTTATTATGCGTACTTACCGGTCAGCGGTCCCCTTCGAAGCGTCAGAGATATGGAACAGCAGTGCCAGCGCATGTATCGCGATGTTGATCCCAGCTAGGTGTACCAAGCGATGTATGGCGTCGATGTGAGAGGTGCTCTCCGAGAGGCGCTCCTTGTTGGCGAAGGGATAGGCGCGCTTGACGCCGGTTAGGATGGCCGACATTAGGCGGGAGTCGATCTCACCCTGGGGGTAGAGAATAAAATACAATGAATTAATTAACACTGATATTATAAAGGTGAAACTTTTTATGTGTGTTACTGTTTCATGCTCAAACAGCTGAATGTTTTTTTTTGAGATGGGATATCAACCAACAACTTCTCACGCTCTAGTGTAGAGTGAGAGGGCCACACCTGTGTTCTTTAGTTGCCCTTTGCGTCCCAGGGCCGCGGTAACTCTTTATATGTTCCCGTAGAGAACGGTTTATATATGTATTTTATTATTACAAGCAGTGATCGGAGTAGGTATATTGAATTGGGCTCATTGATCCGAAACGTATATATTAATATGGACATTCCTCCGGAATTGGTTGATTATTAAAAAAAAAACCGGAACTTAGGTAGGAATTGTATTAAAATTAACAATATTATTTGTTCATAATTTTTTTAACGGCACACAGTCACGATTTGACACAACCCAACGACCAATCAGAACATTATACCTTCCTTTAAATTTTTAATTGAGTAGTATTAATATCACTACCAACATTAACAATATTTCATTGAATCCGGAAATACCGGAATTACTTTCCGGAAAAATGGTTTATCCATGTTATTCTTTCTATATGCATTTATAATACAAGTACCAAAAATCAATCTACCTACTCCGATCAATGATTATAAGCCACATGATTTAATGATACTTCATTCTATTTGAAATATTTATTATTTATTTATTGTGCACACCTACCACTGTGTTATCTTTTTTAACCCAAAGGTTGACTAGTAGACAATGCCTTGTTGCATTAATTCCGCCTATGTACCACTACTGTACATGAAGTTTAAATAAATAAACGTTATAAAGGAACATACACATACACACACAACATTAAATTACCTTCTTGATAGAAGCCTTGAAGAACGAGAAGTATATCCTGATGAGGTTCTCCGCGATCTTGGAGTCGTCCTTGCCGAGGAAGAACTGGTTCAGGAAGCACACGCCGTAGTACTGCGCTCGAGGAGATATGTTGGACCTGGGATGACGAAATATGGTAGCATTTGTAATAGGGATTGGAAATTCTCGACATTTTTTAAGTCCCGGGATACGAGACAATCGAAGATAAAATTCCCGGTAAAGTCGTCTCTACAAATTGACAACGTGATTTCACGAGTTCTCAGAAATGGGTATTTTCCAGTACTTATTTTGGACAAAATTTTATCTTAAACAAGAAATAACACTAAAAAAAAAACTTTTTCTGAAAATGGTGGACATATATTGGTAGGAGGAAAAGTGTAGACGTCGTAATTTACTCAAAATTCCTACTCAACTTCTAAGGCGCTCATGAACATTAGAGATTGTTTTGAAGATCGGTCCGCACTAAGCGTTTTGCCTCATCGTTTGTACCGCGTAAATTGAAGGATTATAATTGAGATATCTTCAAGGCTAGAGTGAATAGGCTCTTAATAAACTAGTGCGCCTCACCATCACCGATTGCATCACTGCTTACCTACTACTTTAGGTGGTTGGTGGGAAGACACCTAAATTATAATCGGACGGGAAGACCGCAGCAGGGAAATTGTTCCAATCTTTCGATGTACGCGGTATAGACAAGTTTTTTCTGAGACAACCTGTACTATGTAGAGATAACAATATAAACCTGAACAGCATCTTCTCAATGTCCGCCAGCACCACGGCCTTCATGTTCGGATGGTTGTACAGCAGCTGACATAGATGGTAGATCACCTTAGAGGCCACGCCCTGGCACGGGTCGCCGAGCTTGTTGATTATGTTCGTTAGAAGCATCTGTAAGAGAATTTTTTAGAACCCTTAGACCTACTGTCCACGGACGCGTAGCTTCATAGACGCGTATTCTTCATTATACGCTTGGTGTACGCCTGCGTGAAGCTTACATACAAAACTATACAACTCTGTTGACGAAGCGGCAGCATCCGCAATTTATATTAAAAAAAAAAAACCAGGCAAGTGCGAGTCGGACTTGCACATCGAAGGTTACCTATGAAAACAGTTCAATTTCCAAATTGAATTACGAAGTTTTTTCCGAACGTCAATAATTTTTCCGTATCGCAACGAAATACTTTATTTTGCGATTCGGAAAATTGAAAAAAAAAAAAATTATTGACGTAACTTTACAGTTTTCAGATTTTTTCCTATACTTGTACTATGAGACCTTGCCTCATGCCATATTTTAGGATTCTAGGTCAATGAGAAGTACCTTGAGTGTCAAAATACACGTTTTTTGCGACCGTATCTTTTTACCGTTAACTCAGAAGTTTGATTTAATTTTTTCATAGCTTCAAGGGACCGCAGACCTGAATATATGGTTTTAATTTCAACTCGATACCTTCACGTGTTCTTTAGATAAGGGGTCTTGACAGACAGACAGACAGACAGATGGACAATGAAGTGATCCTATAAGGGTTCCTTTTTTTCTTTTTGAGATACGAACCCAAAAGATAACCGCACCGCAAGAGTTCGCGCAAAAATATCAAACCAACTGATTGCGTCCGTTTCGCTTCGCTCATCATCGCACCGCACCCACGTGCCGTAGTCACGTAGGCCACCGCATTAGAGTTATTGAAAACTTCACACTGTGACGCGTCACTTTGGTTATCCGTCGGGTCTATGAAACCCCAATTTGCAAAAGTCGAAGTCAAAACGTTTATTGCGAACTAAGAGTACAATGTTGGTGCCCCACCATGCTCAAGTTATGTTTGCAGTTTCTATACAAGCTTACTATTTAAAATTAAGCAAAGATAGAAATATCACTGATACCTTTTCTCTTTCAGGATGGTGCATCAACAGATAAGACATGGCGCTGACAGCTTTCTCCTTATTCGCTTCTACTGAGTCGTGGGCGAATTTATTCAGTGCCTCCACGTATGCTGCAAATTAGTATTAATTTTTCAGTATAATAATAGATCAAATGAGCACTAATATTGTAAAGGATAAAGTTTTTATGTTTGTTCCTTCTTCACACTCGAACAACTGAAAGCGTTTGGATGATATTTGGCACACGGGTAGAACTTTTTATCAAGAGAGATATTATAAAACAAAGTCTCCCACCGCATCTCTGTCTGTATGATTGCGGTAAACTCAAAAACACTGAAGGGATTTTCATGCCGTTTTCACCAATAGACAGAGTGATAGGAAAGTTTTGGTGTATAATACATGTATATTATAGAAGAGAAAAGCTGAGAATTTCTAAGATTCATAACGCCCATGCGAATCTGGTACGGGTCGCTAGTAAAACATAATTACTCACTTCCATACAACTCTTTCAGCTGATCCTCATAGAACCACAGCTTGAGTATATTGCGCCTCGCTTGCTTGTTGCCCGACGTCATCTCATCCACGTGTCCCAGGGGATGCTGTTCTAATGTGCGCAGTTTTACGTCGGGGATGAGCAGCTCTGATATTAGTAGTTCTGATAGTGCATCTGTAGAAAATTATGTTAAGAAGTTGAAGTTTTTTTTTGGCTCGATTTTTTCCGAGTGAAGTTCAGTCGCTGTTTTAATTATTCGCAAATTGATTACTAGTGGATATCGTGATGTAAAATTAAGCCAAAAAAGCCGCCAAAACACGCCTGTGTTTTGGCAGCGTTAAATCCCGCCACATTGGTTCACCCCACTTGGAGACTGCCTGAAGTGAGACATTCGTACGCTCCTTACTAGCCCGAGCACCTGGCAGGTATCTCTCTACAACTGTGCTATCATCTGCATACCCATAGATACCGTGCATTAGCAGATCATTGATATACAGCAGAAAGAGAATTGCAGAGAGAACACACCCCTGAGGAACTCCGGCATTACTCGTCATGGCCTCTGATAAGCATCCGTCGACAACGACAATGTTGACAAGTGTAGTTTTAATCTCAAGTGCCTGCACAACTGGACAATATGTAGAATCATTGAAACAGGCGCGATCTTGCTTAGTTACTCATTGGGTCGTGTGCTGGGTTAGACTGGAAGCCGAACCGATAGTTGGGAAAGGCAGGCCAGAGATGAATCCTTAACGGTTGCTTTAATTTAACAGTTTTACTATAGTAACAACAGACATGCAAGCGCTATACTTTGTGTAATATATTTCATCACCACTGCTCTTAAAATGGTGAAGGAAAACATCGTGAGGAGACCGTTATGTCCTAGAACCAAAAATACGAAGACATCTGACATGTCCACCAATCCGTAATTTTTTTTTATCACTCAAACCCCAAGCAAACCATGATTTCGCGCCATTTCGGTTAAACGCCAGCGTCCGCATAGATTATAAAATATTGAGCGTTTTCTTATAGAGTATTTATCCAAGAACGTAAATAAGAAGTTCTTCGAAAGTAGTCTGTAAATAACGAAAATAAGCAAACGTTTCCGTTATTCCCTATATAACTACCTATAATACAAGCTTGAGCAGTTAAGGTGGGAAATTTTAAGAGGCCGAATGTTACTGACTAAAACCACAACTGTGTCACAGTATAGATATGGAACAGTACGGAAACTACCTACAAATGTTCGAAACGGCTCACTCACACAAACATACGTTTCTCGCGGTCCTGTCAGTAGCGAATGCCGCTTAGGAGTCTCGTCGATGCGTATGTTTGTGTGAGTGAGCCGTTTCGAACATTTGTAGGTAGTTTTCGTACTGTTCCATATATCTATACTGTGACTGTATCCTTCGGTTGCCCTTTTTGTTCTAAGACCACGGGTTTCCTTTTCAGCGGTTTGTTGACATCTCTTTGAGGAGCGCGTGGAACACTACGCGCTGCCAACAACTTGGGCTCGGTACGGTTGATTACCAATCTGCACTGAGTCCGAGTAGTAGATTACGGCCCATTCGCTCTCCTAGTTAAAAGGCCTAAGTTCCAGTATTGTTAATACTTATAACAAAGCTGATTATGCTTAATAACTTACCAATAATAATGATGCCATCTTTCTTCTTGGCTGGTTTCACGTTGTTTATTAAATTTCTTAATGCTGTCAAATTATAAATTGGGTTGTCCTGTACAAAGAAATAGTTATTTTAGACAAATATTAGTAAAACTTTATACACAGGGAGTGTATAAAGTTTTCCTCCTCCTCCTTTCCTCCTCGTCATTAACGCAAGTAGAAATTTTTTCTGCTATATTTCGGAGTGTCATAAAAAAAAAAACTGTATTCTGGTATTTGAGGCATATCCACTTTATTCTTTCGCTGTATGAAATCGGTATAAGTATTTAAATAACTCTACCTATTTCCGACCTCTGGTTATGAGGAGTGATATGAAAGAAAAAGGAGTTAGTGATAGCATGACGGGTGACAGGACAGAATAAAAGAAAAAAGCCATGTTGCGCCGACCCCAAATAACGCGAGAAAAGGGCAGGAAAATGATAAAGATACAAGTAAATACAAGAAACTAACCTACATAGTTAGGTTTTAGTATAGTTTAGTTTTTTTTGCATCATTGCAAAAAAAAAAAAACTAAACTATACTAAACTACTACTACTAACTAAGTTATATTTAAAAAAAATACTGTTTGAAGTTTTTTTTTACATTTAAAAATACTAACTATAATTACAAAAAAAAATAATAATAATAAAAACCCTAATCTTATTACAACTAACTAAAACTATTTATTAGTTAATATTTATGTATTATTAGCTGTCCCGGCGTACCGCCAATAGTAAGGATAACGCCATCTAATGGCAGCATAAATAACCATTTTATAACGACATTTTAATTAGAGATGGCATTGTATTCGGTTTTTTTTTTCGTTTTTTTTCTTTTTTCTCACCGTTTAAACCTTCCCTGGACTATCACGAATATTTCAAGACCAAAATTAGCCAAATCGGTCGGAACAGCTATTTATTTTTATATAAATAGATGTAAGAGACTGTTTATTTAGCTGATAAACCTATAAATAAAGATATGTTCTGTAAAAAAAAAATTATAATTTTGAAATAAATGTATTTATAAAAAAACTAACCTGTATCAATATAGTAGCAGCCGCTACTCTGTCTCCTATGGCACCTTTGTTGAGTAGTGTGCGAGCCCACTGGTGGTCTGATGATCCACTTCTGTTGGCCTCTGAAACAATCAACATTTGTATGTATAAGTATTTATTTATATGTTGGGCTGGTGTCTGCCACTCAGCCACATTATCGCTTACCATCAGGTGAGATAGTGGTAAAATATTATTATATATTGTTTATTATACACCACATAAACAAAAAATACAGAACAAAAATTATAAAAATAAGTGTACAATGGGTGGTCTTATCGCACAGGGCAATTTCTTACAGACAACCTTTGGATGGACTGAAAGAAAGGAGATAGATTTGAGCCTATAAATAATATTAAAAAAAACTTATGCATTATGCTGAGTATACGGCCGTTTTGCTTGGACGTGGCGCATATATGTTAATTTGAGTTAATTATGTTTTTATCTTGCAAAATGTTTGCAATATGTTAGTTATAAGTTTGCGGCTTTTCCGGCAAATAAAATGTTTTACTTTCTTTTATTCGAGAGCTTTTTTGGTCTGTCATTGATTTATTTCATAACATTACAATGTGATCTGTATCTCATATCCAACACAGGTTCTCTCCTCGAAATGGTTGGTAACGCCAGGGTGCTACTGGCCTTCCTTAAGGAGCTGGGGTAGTGACTGGCTTACACCTGTGTTTCTTCAGTTGCTTTGTGCATTCCAGGGCCCCATTATGTCTTTCGAACAATCAATTGTTGGGGGTTTTTGTCAGTAAAAGTCTGACACTCCCTCTCTTGCTGCATCCAGAATGGAATAAGTTATTTAATAATGTCCAGCTTCAAAAAAAAAAGCTTTCATAAATGAAAAAAAATAGCGAAGCGACATTATCTACACTAATAATACAAAGATGTAAAGTTTGTTTCTAATTTTTTTGTTTGTAGGAGGTAATCTCTGAAAGTACTGGTCTGATTGCTAAAATTTTTACACCGATAGAAAGCTGCTTTATTCCTGAGTGACTTAGGCTATATTTCATGTATGCGGGCGAAGCTGCAGATTTTGCCCGATAGTAAATTATACAACTGTAGCTTACTTGTTTCATACGCCATGGTGTCTCCATGTAAAGCACTGCTTGCTTCTTTCCGCACTTCCTCAATCTGTTCTTGTGTTAAAGTCTTTGATACTGTAGCTGGCTCTTCTGGCATCTGTCCATATCAGACAAATAATAATATGAAACTAGAACAGAATGGCAATAGGGTATGCCTATGCACTGGTATGCCTATGACTGGCCTGTTGGTCTAGTGGTTAGTGGCCCTGACTGCTATGCCGGAGGTCGTGGGTTTGATTCCCACCCAGGACAAATGTTTGTGTGGTGAGCTCGATCATTTGTTCTGTGTCTGGGTGTAATTTATCTATAATATGTATGTATTTAGAAATATATAAGTATGTTTATCAGTTGTCTAGTACTCATAACACAAGCTCTGCTTAGCTTGGGACTAGACGGCGTTGTGTGATAGTTGTGGAATATTATTATGCCTAGGGCATGGATGGATATAGGCAAAAGAGAAAGAAAGACAAGTCGTGTTGCCCAGGTGGTGCAAGTATGTTGTCTGTCAGCATGGTTGGCACAGTGTTTGAGAGATTGGCTGTTGCTCTGCAGGTCACAGGTTCAGATATTTGATCAGAGGCTGAGCAGATTGAGTTAAAAATTGGCACATGGGTAGAAAATATCCAGGAATATAAATACATACTTTTTATTCCAGGAGTATGTTCCATTGGGAAATTTTCTAAATATATGCAAGTTAATCCGCTGACAGAAGGTAGTAATTAATTCATTAAATCCCGAGTGAACGCCGGTGTTCGCTCGGTCATTGTCTTTCTATTGTGTCTCTAATTACGCTACTCAATAGGTTAAGACCATGTATAAGATACAATAATCATAATTATCTTGCCTTTATTCTATTTCATTTGATGTTGGTCCAAATATAAACTACAATGTACATTACTATTCATCATACATTATGAGTGCCTTAGTCATCAAAAAGCTCATGTGAATAAATAAAGTAACCGTTTAAAAGTAGAGTAAAACTACATAGAGCAAGCTGAAAATTTAAGTGAAATATGTATAATTTTTTGGTTATGTTTGAAAACAACAGATGTTATACGCTTTCAAAAAATTGTGCAACACGTCTTCATTACAAAACTTTTCACTCTTAATGTAGTTAATAACTAAATAATAAACGGAAGGACTGCCTTACCTGATGATACCACTTCTTTTTCTCTTCATATTCCAAGGTATCAGCGAAGTGCTTTGCGATACCTTGTCCTTTCTTTGTATCGGCATTTTTATCGGGTTGGCTGTAATTTGTGTATGCCTCGTCTACTAATATGTTTTCCTCGAACCGTTTGTGCTTCATTTTTACTTAATTATTACGAACAGTTTTAATTAAAAATAAGATAAACACGTGAAATCCAAGCACTTGCCATGCTACTTTGACAATTAAATTGACAGTTGACTGACATTGACATTTGTTAGATATCTGACGTCAATTGTTGCTCTGTTACACAGTTGTATTATTGTGAAAATTGTGACTAAAAATATTGTCAAGGTTGTCCGGTGGATCGTGGAACGTTCATTACATTCAAAGACTCCTACGTGCCTCGTAAAACATAATTTAAGCCATTGGTCTCTTGCTGTCATTTGCAGGCTATAACAGGCTACAAATAAAAACCAGAAAAACCAGTCTTGGTGAGAAATCACACAGGTTTGTATTTCTTGCCAAGACTGGTTTAGTAACTGGATTGTGAAAATTAGATGTGTATTACTCGTAGCAGCTTGAAAATACATGCACCCAACTTTATCAGGAAAAACTTAAAGTCAAGCCTAACAAAGTTGGATAAAGGCTAGGTAGATTGATTCATTTATTTTTTGGGTTTTTCCTTTGTGTTCTTGCTTGTAGCGCAGAATGCTCCGTGACTCGGTGAAGTCGTTCTAAGGAAATTCATTGTCTTATACCATGCAATTTCCATTGTATACTTCTAACATAATTATATCATTAGTCTAGGACTCGAGGACCATTCCAAGCAATGCCACAACGACTGTTCGGGTATTCTTAAAAGACTTGTATCCCAAAATTAAATTTTAAAGGCGTGTCAAAATCAGGAAATATCTCTTGCTATTGCAATTTATGCTGTATCGTAACTGCGTAAAGTTTATGGTATAGCGTACATACATCGTCGATTTGTCATTTATTAAAAAAGAAACTTTGATAGCCACAGGACAGTGCGGGGGGCTACTTTGTCTGTTATTTTCATCAAATATTTCAATAGAAATCTAATTTTTAATTAAAACGAGAATTAATTAAGCAAAATGGATGAGAAAGGAAGAAAAGTTATCGTTTGCGACAACGGCACAGGCGTAAGTCAACATAAAAATGTCGATTGAAAATGGATCTTTTGATAAGCCACTGAATCATCTTTTTTCCTTATGATTTACTCTCGGTTTTAGTTCGTGAAGTGTGGATATGCAGGCAGCAACTTCCCAGCCTTCATATTCCCGTCGATGGTCGGCCGGCCGATCATCAGGGCCGAGAATAAGATCGGCGATATCGATGTAAAGGTGAGTGGCAAAACTATGTGAAGTCAGGTGTGTAAGCGGAACTCGGCCGTATCCTGTCGATTGAAATTATGTTGTGTGTAATAGGGATAACGTTTCTAGTGATACAAGGTTATTATTTTTTATTTTATAGTTGGATATTCTATGAAGTATCCTCATATTATTATAATTCTTATCAAGTCACTAGTTTAGCATACCATATTTAATGTTAAAGACAGTGTTTACAAGTATAGGTATTCAATACTTCAATAATAAAACAAACAGTCAATAAAAAGTCATTGAAATCTGAAACAATAAACTTGTTTAGAGACACTTTCCTGTTTCTGTGTTTGAGTTTATGAACAACTACTGGCCTACCATGACTTTTCCTAGATTGAACATTTATAATATACTGTTTAGGTTCATCTAAAATAACATACCTTTTATTGTAGATTTTTTAAAATAGATGCAATGGTTTTGGAGATTACCTTGCACAATAAGCACTTCTAGGATAAAAGTGACTTAACCCAAAAATAGCAATTTGTTGAAAATGAGCAAGAAAGTCATCAAAATGTGTGTACTTTTAAAGGTGAAAGTGCCAGGGTTGCCCGTGAATCAGGGCCGAAGCTTACTCTGGAGCCATGGGTTGGCTTCCGAAAGGGAAATCCGGGGTCCTGGAATGCTAGGCAAAGAAAAATACGTGTGGTTTTAGTCAGTAAAAGTCTGACACACTGCCCTACAGCCCAGCATTCAAAAATAACCAGATTAGAGTTGTTACTCCAACCATTCAAAAATGCTTTGACTTGCAACCCAGAGTTATTCTTTTATAACTCGAGTAGCTACCCCTAGAGTTAACTCAACTAACTTCGTGCAGGATAAGTTGGTGTAAGTAGCCATAAATGACACTTGTTTGGCATTGACAGTTGAACCCTATGTCCACATTAAAAAATGCGAGCGTACAGTATCTACCCTGACAACATCATTAGAGTTAACTCTAACCTCATTTTTGAATGCAGGGCAGGGGGAGAAGTCTAGAAAAAATTCCCACCTTAAAAAAACGGTAGCCTACAAAATTCAAAGTTTCTTAAGTTTAATTTTATTTATTGCTAAGTATTTAAACTGAAGCCATAATTAAATGTTACAGGATATGTTTATTGGAGTAAGTTGGATTATGTTTCAGCATGTTTTTGAAATAACTGTGTTATTGAGTGATCTAATGAGAAACCATTGAGATTTTGTACATGAGTTTTAACTAATAAGCGTGTCTATGAAAAGAAGCATGTATGAGTGTAAAATAAAAATTGAAATTGTAAATATGTATAGTAAAGTACAGTCTGGAGTGCTCTTTAATAATTTTGGTGCCAAGAAAATACAATAATTTATTTGTGTGCCTACAAGCTCCTCTAGTCATTGTTATACATACAGTCAAATGCGGTGAATAGAAATGCAGGTATGAATAGGGACAACATTTGAAGGGAATTTTCTAGTTTTAAACCATTTTTCTCGGCATTTCAGTACTGCAGTTTATTCGTTAATTGTAATGCAAATCAGTGCTTTGATAGGAATCAATAAGCTAAAAAAACATAAAAAAAGAATTTTTATAATCGGTCCCATTGTTTTTTATTTTTTTTAATTACAAACAAAACCACAAAATCCAAAACTACAAATCTTTTAGAATTAACATAGACAAGCCGGCGAACTTTGTACCGCCTAATAGTAAGGATAACGCCATCTACTGGCATTACCAAAACAGCATAATTCATTTTATAATGACATTATAATAAGAGATGGCGTTGTATTCGGTTTATTTTTTCGTGATTTTTCCAATTTTTCTCACCATTTAAACCTTCCCTGGACTATCACGAATATTTCATCACTATAATTAACCAAATCGATCCAGCCGTTCTCGAGTTTTAGTGAGACTAACGAACAGCTATTCATTTTTATATTTATTTAGATTAAGGAACAACCATTTTAAAACACTGTAATATTTCATGCATGCCAGGCTTTCAACTATGAAGATGTGGAAGTTTCGGTATGTCTCAGCAGCCGTACTATGCAGTGCTTTGCAGCAGAAACTATAATTATGCTTTATCTTCCAATTCTAGCCTAGCATATCATCAAGATCACTATGTCTTAGAAATTTTATTGCGGAACTTTGAGCTTTCTGTATGAGCATTAAGCACACTAGTATAGGCACTTTTTATATATGTGCTGTATTTTTAATCTGGGCCAAGTGACCATAAACTATAGTAATGGCCGAGAGATACACTAAACAAATTAATCTAAGAATGGGTCAATCTGTTTTGTAACCCTCATTTTCTTCTTTTTTTTTTGGTCAACATTTCATGAAGTTATACTCCATTTATTTAAGTAGTTAATTAAATGTAAACAATCTTGACATGTCTTTTATCTAAAAAATTGTTAAAAAATATTATCTAAAAAAATTTACAATTAGGTATTTTCTTAAACCAATGTTAGGTAATTAACTAAATTTAAATAATCTTTGTATGACTTATATAATTTTTTTTTTTTTTTAAATACATATCAAGATTGTTTACGTTTAGTTAACTTTCTAAACAAATGGAGTATAGTGGCGGTAAATACCTAAATCAACAAATCAAAATTGTTATTTTTTCAACATTTTTCATTATTTGATTACCTACAAAAGGCATAACAAGGGGGTTAGCTGTATTCTGCTGTACTTATTAAAGATGTATTATTAAACCTGCATAGTATGAGCGTAAGGAATAGCACAGTAGTAATATCTACCGCCTTTTGTATTTAGGTAGTTTTAAAACCTTTACTATTGTACTATTTGTATCTTAGTTGCATTTATACTTCTTCAGCAGTTTCTTTTTTTGTAAAAACAATATTTAATCCTATCTAACCGGCTTACAGCATTATTTTTGTATTGTTTTGTGCCGTTTTTCAGAATATTTTGTATACTAAAAACTGTGTTATATAACCACTTACATTACCTGGCCAAAAATATGAAACAACGATTTTAAAAAATATAATTCAGTTTAATACTGTTCAGCTTCGGGATTGTGCGAAAGAGTTATCGCGACCACAGTCGTATACAGGGAGGGGGAGGGAGTGGCTCGCGCCACCCCGGTATGGTCTAGCACCTACTCCAAGATGTTGGGCTACTGATTTGAAATTCTATGATTGATGCCACAAAACCTTCACATAAAAATCAAGGTCAGAGCGAGTTACGCCAATGACCGCGACCTTAGAACGTAAAGGGCAACTGAAGGAACACCAGTTGGTTTTAGTCAGTAAAAGTTTGACAACCTCTCTCGCTCCACCCAGAGCGAGAGGAGTTGATGATTTCCCATGCCCAAAAAAAAGAAAAAACCTAGTAGACTAGTCAGTGTGTAATTCGAAGCATTTAGTTTAATTTTTTTTAAAAATACTAGTTCAGCTGTTCAAAAAAATTAGTGTTGTCTTTCTCATTCATATATGTGTGATGGACTATCTGGATGTATGAATGAGAATGACAACTTTAAAAAAAATCTAAAAACTCTTTGTATCATATTAAGGTGAAAGCTACGGGCCCACGCGTCGCTAGATGGCGCTGAACTCAATATTTTAGTGTAATTATTTCGAATGGAGTATATGTACTTGGAAAAAAAAAGAAATATTATACATAAGAGTCACCTCAGTGTTGCATCAGATCAGTATAGTGATCTAACAAATAACTTGGCCACGCTTGGGCCTGTATGTTTCACCTGGCCACCTGCCTGGCTGCCTGGGTCCATAGTTCAGACAGTTTTGTGGATTTTCTTTTATCAAAAATGTGATGTTTTCAGGATTTGATGGTTGGAGATGAAGCTTCAAAGCTCAGATCTATGCTTGAGGTCAGCTATCCTATGGAAAATGGAGTAAGTATGAGTTCTTTTAGTATAAATTAAATATTTACATAAGTCTTCCTCATTTATTGCTCCTTTTATTAGTGTCAAATTCCATTGCGTGGTTTAAGAGGAGGTAGGGGATAACTGCTGAAATTCGCTATTGACATTTTCGACGTTATTGAAACTGGGCATAAGGCTGCAGGTCCGCGGGAGCGGAGAGGAGCAGAGCGGAGCGGACCTGTGCGAATATTAACCAATAGAATTGCATAAAATATCCGCACCGCTTTTTTGGACACAGATTTGCGAACTAGTTTAAAAATTCACACGAAAGTGAAAAGCAAAGCGGGGAATAGGTAAACTCGCAGCGTAGTATTGCAACTGCGGGAACTTGCATATACTCGTCTTAGCTCCACACAGTTCGTATGGCGTCCATTACACGGGCATGCAAGCGTCAATCAATGTTGATGTGTGAATGACGGAATTTTATCGCCATACGTTTTTCGTCATGCAAATGTCAATCTTCGCATTACACGGTAGGTTTTTCGTCAGTCAAAATATTTGACTGTGGCAAAACTGACAGCAAAACCTATCGTGTAATGGACGCCTAACTCCGTTCCGCAGTACTTCGTCGCTCCGCCACCTCGTTCCGTGTCAATGGACAGGTATCTTTAATCATATCTCTCGTGACCCCCAGGTGGTCCGCAATTGGGAGGACATGTGCCACGTGTGGGACTACACGTTCGGCGAGAGTAAGATGAACATCGACCCCAAGGAGACCAAGATACTGCTCACGGAGCCACCCATGAACCCCACCAAGAACAGGGAGAAGATGATTGAGGTAAGTAGCCCCAAGATTTTACAGAAATAGATCTATCCTATCAATCTACACTGGGTGTGTATGGTAGGTTACAGTGCCTTTCTTCTTCGGCACAGGCCTGAAATGAAACATCACAGATTAATTATTAAAAAACTCCTAAAATTTGTTACTCCCTCCTGTGAACTCGGTGATTTCAGTCTTAACAACACAAATAAGAAAAACAATACTTTCTTATAACATTTAGTAACGTTTAAGTCGGTCATGTAGTCGTGACCGTGGCGTGCTGGACACATTATTCTTTGCCATCTATATGTGACTGTGGCGTTCAACTGGTTAATTATTCTAGTGTTCTGTTACAGGTAATGTTCGAAAAATACGAGTTCGACAGCGCTTATATCGCGATCCAGGCGGTGTTAACGCTGTACGCTCAAGGGCTGATCTCTGGGGTCGTCGTCGATTCAGGTGAGACCATCTGTAGACATAAGATTTTACTTATTATTTAATTATTTATTATATTCTTTATTTTACACCACATAAACAAAAAATACAGGACAAACATTATTAAAAATAAGTGTACAATGGGCGGTCTTATCGCATAGGGCAATTTCTTACAGACAGCCTTTGGCTGGACTGAACGAAAGGAGATAGATTTAGGACTGTCAGTGTACAACATCAGAAATAATACTAATAAGACATAATATTATCACAAAATAATACAAACACAAAAAAACATATACTTACTTACACAATACAAATATATACTTACTGCGGCGTTAAGACTGGCCTGTTGGTCTAGTGGTTAGTGGCCCTGACTGCTATGCCGGAGGTAGTGGGTTCGATTCCCACCCAGGACAAATGTTTGTGTGATGAGCACGATCATTTGTTCTGTGTCTCGGTGTAATTTATCTATATATGTATGTATTTAGAAATATATAAGTATGTTTATCAGTTGTCTAGTACCCATAACACAAGCTCTGCTTAGCTAGGGACTAGACGGCGTTGTGTGATAGTTATGGAATATTATAAAAAAAAATATTATTATATTATAAGAGCGTCCTTCCCGAAGTTCATTTTCATACAACCGCTCTTACGTGATTATGACGCGGACGTTATTACACATCTTTCTTTAGATATTTTGGAAACAGATATCTTTTGGATATTATCTAGGTTTCTATTGAAATCAAATCATAAATTTATGTAAGAGTAATCTATAGATAAAATCTGCTATTTTGCGTGAAATTTGGCCCTTCATAATGTACGCATAAATTAAAAAAAAAGAAAATATAACTATAAAAACTTTGCACATATAATCAAGATTGTGAATGATAAAAATATTTTCCGAAAACATTTAAGGTGGTCCAAAAAACACCATCTCTGGGACCAACTCTGAAGTTACACCTTTCAATAAACAAAAACTAACTTAGCTGTTAAGGTTTAGGGAATTTTGTCAACCTTTAAGGAACGTACCTTATGTACTCACACATTGGGTGATTTGTATTTGCACGCAAGTAAGTGTACTGGTTTAATTTTTAACCTTTCAATAATAAAAAAAAATCTAAATCGGTCCAGAAATCGGTCGAACATGAACCTCCTTCTTTTTGAAGTCAGTTAAAAATGTGCTTGTTATTTGTAAAAATAGAAACATAAGTTTTGTACTGGTCATATCTGGTTTGGCAGGTGATGGTGTAACCCACATCTGTCCAGTATACGAAGAGTTTTCGCTGCCACATCTCACAAGACGTCTGGATATCGCAGGACGAGATATCACCAGGTATCTTATCAAGGTAAGTTGTCATATTCTCTCTATATATAAAGGTAAAATTCTGACTCACTGACTCAACGCCCAGTCCACACTCTTAGACCTAAAACGCTGAAAATTTGCACAGAACCTCTGTGCAAAATGTTATGATATACATTTATTTATTTATTTCAAAAATTTACAATACCCCTACAAGCTAGACCCAATGCGATATTATTGTTTCCTTATTTTAAATGATGTCACTGTACAGATCGTGGCCAGATCTTACAAATTGATCACTTCGTGATATGGCCAAGTAAGACTGGCCAGATCGTTGTAAGCGTTAAAATTTGATGATATTTCAATCCTCTTTTGGCCTATTTTCTTTAGACTTTTTATTATTATAGAAATCCTACATCAATGATATGGCCAAACGAGGATGACATATCATCAAATGCTAACGTTTAAACGATCTGGCCCCTTTTAGTTGGTCATATCCTGAAGTGATCAATTTTAAGATCTGGCCGCGACATACACATAGAATAAGAAAGGATTTTCAAAAATTAGCTTAAGGGGATGAAACGGGGTCCAATGTTTGTATGGAGACAGTTTCTTTTACGCGGGCTAAGCCGCTCGCATAACCTAGTGTGAAATATTCGTAAGTAACCATTTTTTTTTTAACCCATTTTCGGGAGCAAGTTTTGTGAAGTGTTCGATTGGGCGACGGAAGTTACCGAATGTTCAGGCGTTATCTCTCTTTATTCACGTTGACTCTTTATCAAACACTGCGTTGAATGAAATATCAAATTTTTAAACTTTGTTTACGTTGACGATAAACGTATCGGAAAGGGCCCTCTTAATAGAAAATTAACAATAATAACATGTCTTTGATTGCAGCTATTACTCCTCCGAGGCTACGCCTTCAACCATTCCGCCGACTTCGAGACAGTTCGCATGATGAAGGAGAAGCTCTGCTACATAGGGTACAACATCGAGCAGGAACAACGTCTCGCCTGGGAGACTACTGTATTAGTGGAGCCCTATGTAGTGAGTAATCGAGTGACTACTATACGAGGCGCCAGATCATTTTAGAATACATTAAACTATTTTTATTGATATAAGCTAATGCTTGACAGCGATCCCACCTGATGGTAAGCAGTGATGCAATCGTTGATATTGAGGCACACTAGTTCTTAAAAATCCTATTCACTCTAGCCTTGAAGACACCTAAATTGTAATCGGACGGGAAGACCGCAGCAGGTAAATGGTTCCAGTCCTTCGAAGTTCGCGGTATAAACGACGTGGCGAAACGTTTAGTCCGGACCGTAGAGGTGTTAACAACGTAAGGGTGGACACTCGCCGTACGACGGGTTGTCCGATGGTAGAAAGGAGATGACGGAATCAAGTCATTTAATTCCCGCGCACACTTTCCAAAATGCGTAGGTAGCCGAAAAACAAATAATTAACTGTTTTTCAGTACTAACATAGTAAGGTCGGTCGACTCGGCGACGTTACCCGTCACATAGCCGAGCGTAATGGTTCAATCTCATTCAGTACTCACAAAATGAAACTGCTCAATGCATCTAAAAAAAACTTTCACTCCAAAAATTGTTCAGTTTCACGCTCACTCATTAAAAACTTTTCGCCAGATTTTTAATTTTCACTTAACCCTTTAACCGCTTGCGTTGAATCGGTGTTTTCGGGTCCTACTCGCCAGGGTCGTGTGTTTGTGACTGGGTATTCTATCTCGTTTAGTTCTTCAATCTCCATAGGTGGCAGAAGAGCTGACGAAATGGAGTATTTGGTGGTGTTTGTGCGATCCTGGCGGAGTAAACGCGGGAGCCCATGGATGCCCCAAATGCCTATACACCTGTGTTTTGGACTTAGTGAGTGCCACCGATGCTGCAGTGAACGTAGCCACTTCATCATCATCATCATCATCATTTCAGCCGAAAGACGTCCACTGTTGGACATAGGCCTCCCCCAAGCGTCGCCACAATGACCGATCCTGTGCTTCTCGCATCCACCGCACTCCCGCGACCCTCACCAGGTCGTCGGTCCACCGTAGCCACTTACTGGACCTAAATAGTTTAAGGAGCTTACCATTGTATTTATCTCAATTTATTCCACAGTTACCAGACGGTCGCGTCATCAAAGTGGGAGGCGAGAGGTTCGAGGCTCCCGAAGCGTTGTTCCAGCCGCATCTCATCAATGTGGAGGGACAGGGCATTGCTGAGCTTGTCTTCAATACCATACAGGTAAATATATCGGCAAAGGGAAAATATATTTATTAAACATTCTTCTTTTTAGAAACGGAACCCTTATAGGGTCACTTAAATTTGTTGTAAAAAAGATACGGCCGTTTATGTTGCAAAAAACGTGTATTTAGACATTAGGGAATAAAAATTCAAAGGGTACTTTCTGTTGACCTAGAATCTTGAAATTTGGCATGAAGCAAGGTCAATAACACAAGTATAGGAAAAAATCTGAAAACTGTAAAATTGTAGTTACGTCACAAAAAATAACTTTTACGATTCGGAAAAATCTTCGTAACTCAATTCGGGAATTGAACTGTTTTCATAGGGAAGTTTTGTACGGAACCCTCAGTGAGCGGGTCCGACTCGCTTTCTCGCGTCTGGTTTTTTTTTACCGACAATCCCTTTTTTTCACAAAAAATAATGTAAATATCGTATTTACGCTTGAATTTCCGCTTTTGTATGACAGCTCATGGGATCTATCACATTAAAGCGAATTAATAGCATTGTTAATTTGTATGTATGTATCTAAGTATATATTTATTATTGTATTTCTTTTCTATTTCTTTACCATTAAGCTGCACCTACCATGTTATGTTTCTGCACCACCATAAGGTCGACTGGTAGAAAATGCCTAAGTCATTAAGTCCGCCTTTGCACAGTGTTTTTTACTAGAGCATAAAGTTTTTTTTTAAATAAAAGCGATCATAGAATCATGAGCTGTACTCTGTCTTATCATCACCAAAAACCTTCTATAAATATATTTATTTTTGTCCCACAGGCCGCAGACATAGACATGCGCAACGAGCTGTACAAGCACATAGTCCTCTCCGGGGGCTCCACCATGTACCCAGGGCTCCCCTCGCGGCTCGAGCGCGAGATCAAGCAGTTATACTTGGAGAGAGTGCTCAAGAACGACTGTGATAAACTAGCGGTGAGTATTACCTGCACTCCTAGCCAAGTTGATAATCTGCAATCGTTGACGCTAGTCGAAAACTAATCAAATGTATGGGAATGACATTATCTCAACGTTAAGTCACGTGGTCAGAACAAACGATAGAAAATTCGTAGCCAATTTACATCGTTCGAAATTATAGAATTAATTGTTATCGTTTCTGCAATATTCAACGCTACATTCTTTGTTATCGTAGAACGACATTGTAAAACGAGCGGCCGACTCAGGCGACATGGCTACCGACTTATCGTTTTCTACAATCGCTGACACCGAGGCGTTACCGATTGGAGAACGGAATTCCACAGGAAACGGTTGTAACTTGTCTAGGTTCTGGAATATGTAGCATTGGTAGGCTTCCCACAAGGTGAACCGATGACCTAGTGAGGGTCGCTGCAATCCAGCTGATGCGAGGCGCATATGACCGGTCATTGTAGCAACACTTGGGGGAGGCCTATGTCCAACAGTGGAAGTTTTTCGGCTGAAATGATGAGCATTATCTTATATCATAGTAATACGTATAATCAGCCTGTCTGTGTGTGTGATATGGAATATGTGATGTGTATGATTTAAAGAAAAGATTTTTATGGTGTAAAGAAGACTACCGGATATATTACTTAATTGTTAGTTTCTTTTTAGGGTTCCGTACCTCAAAAGGAAAAAAAAACGGAACCCTTATAGGATCACTTTGTTGTCCGTCTGTCTGTCTGTCAAGACCCTTTATCTCGGGGACATGTGGAGGTATCCAGTTGAAATTAAAACTATATACCCAAGTCTGCAGTCCTTTGAAGCTGTGAAAGAATCAGACTTTTGAGTTAACGAAAAAAAAAGATACAAAAAAAGATAGATATAAAAAAAGATAGATAGAGATAGAAGAGCTGTTTATGTCGCGTAAAACGTGTATTTCGACACTCTCAGGGGAATCAAAATTCATAGGGTACTTCCCGTTGACTTAGAATCCTGAAATTAGACGTGAAGCAAGATCACATAGCACAAGTTTAGGAAAAAATTTGAAAATTAAATTTGTAGTTACGTCGCAAAAAAAATTTTTTTTTTTCGATCCGTTAATTACTTCGTAACTCAAATCGGGAATTGAACTATTTTCATAGGTAGGTTTGTACGGAACCCTCAGTGCGCGAGTCCGACTGGCACTTGAAACAGTAATTAATGCGTTATAAAAAATTTTAAAACCTCAGAAACAAACAAAGCCAAAAGAGCAACAAAATCGCATACAAGCTCACTTTTTAAACTTTGACAGATCACTAAGTTCACTTGTACTCCCGCAGAAATTTAAGATCCGTGTAGAAGACCCGCCTCGCCGGAAGGACATGGTGTTCATCGGCGGCGCCGTGCTGGCTGAGGTCTGCAAGAACAGAGACAACTTCTGGCTCTCGAGGAACGAGTATTTGGAGCAGGTATGTATTGTATAATAATTATCCTTCAAAAACGATCCGCTCCAGCTTTGCTGAAAAGTGAAACCTTCCTCGTGAATCGTCTATTTGACTGGCCTATTGGTCTAGTGGTTAGTGGCCCTGACTGCTATGCTGGAGGTCGTGGGTTCGATTCCCACTCAGGACAAATTTTTAAATTTGTGTGATGAACATAATGATCATTTGTTCTGTGGCTGTGTGTAATTTATAGATATTATTATGTATGTATTTAGAAATATATAAGTATGTTTATCAGTTGTCTAGTACTCATAGCACAAGCTCTGCTTAGCTTGGGACTAGACGGCGTTGTGTGATAGTTGTGATATTGTTATTATTAATGATCATTCTAGCTGTTGTCAGCGGCTTCGCCTGTCACATTGACATTTGTCCTGGGTGGGAATCGAACCCACGACCTCCGCCATAGCAGTCAGGGCCTCTAACCACTAGACCAACAGGCCAATCAAAACTTATTATTTCCAAACTCCTAACCTCTCAAATGTATTGTTCCAGGGTATCTCCTGTTTAAGGAAGCTGGGCCCCCGCGCCAGTTAATGACTGAAGCTCTTACTTAATTATTACTAACTGTATATAGACGGTGCAATCACGACGTAAGCGACAAACTACACTACTTGCGTGGAATATGGTACATCTTCTAGAAATCTTTGTCATACACCGATATTATTGGTTATATATATATAGCTTTTTTTTTTTTCGGGTGGGAAAGTCATCTCATGACATCCCCGCTCTTGGGCGGAGCGCGAGATAGTGTCAGACTTTTACTGACTAAAAACCCACTCCTGTTCCTTCTTTGCCATTTGTTTTCCAGGGCCCCGGGGATCTCTTTCGCATCACCCATGGCCCCAGTAGGCTTCGACCCTGTTGGGCCCCTACGGTTGCTGACATCTCCTTGAGGCGCGCGTGGAATACTACGCGCCGTCGACGACTTGGGCTCGGTCCGGACGGTTACCGGACGATCGGACGGCGAGCCATCCATTGCTCGCCGTCCGCAAGCCCGCGCCTACGGTGGCCGGAAATCGGGATCGGAATCCCGGCGGCGGTTGGGGCGTGAGGACCGTTGCCGTTGCCTCACGCGATCGGCCGCCTCCTTTGCTAGCATTACTGCTTCGCTGCTAGCATAGCTGCCCCGGCGAACTTCGTACCGCTGAACAGTCAATGAATGTAGTTTATCTTTCGATATAGTAAACCGATTGCGATGAAACAAAGCCTAAGTAATATATCAAGTTACACACAATTTTAATGTACAAAAGTTATCTACGTCGATTTCGTACATTTTACGTGATGCACGCACAACTAGAAACTTCTACAGATTTATTATTATGTACTAGCTTCTGCCAGCGGCTTTGCCCGCGTGAAAGTAGGTTTCTTCATACAAACTTTGGACCCCCGTTTCATCCCCTTAGGGGGCGAATTTCGGAAAATCCTCTCTTAGTGCTCGCCTACGTTATAAAAGGAAACCTTTTGCAGAATTTCACGCTCCTAGTCCCAGTAGTTTCGGCTGTGCGTTGATATGTCAGTCAGTCAGTTTCTCCTTTTATATATATAGATAAACTAGCTGACCCGGCGAACTTCGTACCGCCTAATAGTAAGGATAACGCCATCTACTGGCTAATTGTTCTTTTCCTGGCTAACGTAACGCTTCCTCAGGGCTCCACTGACTGCGCGGAGTGATGTCACTGATTCGAGGGTTTTTTTACTATACGAAAGTAATACTTCCCATTCTGAGATGATGTGGGTGGCTAGTTCCGCTTCCCGCCGCGCTCTTCGCTCGCATTACCGTTTCACAGAACGGAGTGACTACTTCAAAGTGTGTGCTGTCGCTTACGCCCATTTACTGTCGGTACGATTCAAGTATTCCGTTATTTTACTTCTAAATTAAGTTTAGTTTGTATAGAATCAATGATTTTATTATGTTTATAAAGTTTGTATATCAATTTAATATTACAGAAAATGAAGAATACTGTGCATATATTTTTTTTTCATGTTTTACGGTGTTTGTATGTTATTTCGGGTGCGCGATACGCCATTTTTTACATTAGACGATAACAACGACACTATATCGTGGGACTGGTAATTTTCATTTATCTGACGATGTTGAGTTGACATTTAACCATCAGCCTGTATGCGATATACCACCGAACAGCCTCGAGTATCTAGTCGTACCAGCAACTTACATTGTATGTTAGAAAATGTATGGAACTATCAGTCTCACGATATCGTTTCGTTATCATCTGATGTGAAAACGGCCATTCTTACATTTTACGTTGTAAGAAATTGGGTAACTTTGCATATTAGAAAACACTGTTTGCATACACGTCGCATTTATTTGTGTCGTTAATAGAACAATTCCAAGATGTTGACTGCCAAAACCAATCCATTTAATTTTTTTGGGGGAAGTCATGAATGTTACTTCTTCTCCTCTTATGTGGAGCAAGAGGTAGTGTCAGACTTTTACTGACTAAACCCACCAGTGCAGGGGCGTAGCTAGGCGACCAACAGCCCTAAGACAAAAAAAAAAATCTGGGGCCTCTTATTTTGGGTGGGAAATCATCTAATAACTTCTTCGAGTGGAGCGAGAGGAAGTGTCAGGCTTTTACTGTCTAAAACGAGTTGCCATGATTAAACTAGTGTTGCAACATATTTTATTTAGATTTTGGTGGGAGAATTTTTAGCTAACTTTAAAAAGAGTTGCTGATCAGGTTTTGAGGGCCACCATGCCTGGAGGCCCTGGGGCTACGCCAGTGCACCTGTGTTCCTTCAGTTGCCCTAATAATAAAATCAGTCCCAACATAATACGCACACATTTTTATAATGCATTTAATTTAATCATATAAGGCTCTCACCATCTACTTATATAAAAAAAAAAAAAACTATTGAGATTAGATTTTGTCATTAGACAGACATTTTGTAAGCAAGATCAATTCTTCTTTAGTCATTTAAGAAAGTAAACTGCAATTTATAATGAGACTACTTATTTTAAAATTATCTTGTAGGAATATGGGGATATTAATAAAAAAAAAAATTCACGCATTTTGCTAAGGTAGTTAGTAAAAAGTATACTGACATATTGTATGTAATAATGTTCAGATTTGGCGACGCCAACACGACAAGAAAATAATGTAATAATTATTCTATGATTTTGTAATTAATTATAATTTAACTGAATCCATGTTTGTTTTATTTATCCTCTCGTAGCTGACCCGATAGACGTTGTGGCTATGAACCGTCCAACGCGCGTATAAATTTCAATAGTCATCGTAGTTTTCTGAAAGATTCTGTGCATTTTTCCAAGATATTTTTGTTTTGGCCTAAATCCCTTCAGTAAGAAACACGTTCACGCGTGATGACGTGACATAGGAATTAATTTTTAAAAATAAAATAAAGATAGCTGTGTACTTATACCTACGTACTTCAAAGTGAGAAAAATGGTTAGCGTCAGAATGGCTGGTTGCCTATGGCAGGCGGCTCTTAAAGTATATTCAAGAATTGCTACCCAATTGCTTATATTTGCTAAATTTCTTCAATAATTGCTACATATGATACTTCCAGAGAAATATGTATATTTTATTGACCAGTCATTATGACGTGAGGTTGGATGGTGGCCTCCGTGTTCAGCATGAAGGAAACAGAATTTCTAAAAGCTTGTATTAATAATTGCTTACTAATTGCTACTTTCACGAATTTTAGTTTGAGCTTCGTACCTAGATTAGGTAAAAAAATATAGATTTTATTAATATTTGTACGAAGAAGCGCCTAATAATTTAGAAAGGCAACAGTTCTTTTTATAACAGCGTCTTGTCCGAATCGTGCAGGCGTTTACAATTATGGGTCATAGGCGTGGGAAAAGTGTGTCATCTTTGCGATTGGGACATTTGCATCTGAATCACTGAAAGGTTCCGAAACAGTGGTATGTAACATAGAGCCGATGTTCCAAACGGAACATTTGGAACATCGGCACAAAAGATACAAACGGATCATTTGAAATATCGACTCACAAGATACAAACGGAATATTTGGAACAACGGCTCAAAAGATACAAACGGAACATTTGAAATATTGACTCACAAGATACAAACGGAATATTTGGAACAACGGCTCAAAAGATACAAACGGAACATTTGAAATATCGACTCACAAGATACAAACGGAACATTTTTAACAACGGCTCAAAAGATACATAGAGACACTGACTATTATGAATCGTGATCTGTTACGTTGCGTCATATACCTACACTTAAAGTTTTATTTAATTGAATTTTGTTTTGAGAATAATTTATAACAGACGTTTTTAGTTCAGGTCATTAATAACGTACGTTATAATTTGAATTTTAAAAAGACTGCACATGTCACTTAAAGTAGACTGTTTCAATGTTCCAAATGAGGCATTTAAAACATTACTGATGTTCCAATCTTTCGGAACAGTAAGTCGGTTCAGTAAAGAGTTACACACGCCAATGGGTCACCCACCCCAGATATGTTGACGCAGAATCTACTTATATATTTGAAATTATTAATGAAAAACCAACACAACATATTATTAATCAAGTAGCACATACCTACCTGCATAAGAACGAGAAACGTGTATATCTTACCCAGCTATTAAATAGCAGCGTTTTACCTTCAAATAAAACGCATGTTGTGTCCTGAGACTCTTTAATAAATAATCTATCACTAGAACAAAGTAACCGACGCTGTTTCACAGTGTCTATGAGTTTTTTAAGCCAGAACACTGGATCAAGCGCCACACTTTCAAGATTACTTAACAACTTCCAACCTGACTATACATGTGTTTCAGAATCCGTCTTCGAACCAAAATGCGGCCAAAACATGATGCTATTCTCGCTTACTATACACCTGTCTGGGGACACGCTAAGTAATGTTAAGTCGTGTATCCTTCGCCCTGAACACAACACTGAACATGACTTTGAAGAGACCTACTGCCCAACCAACCTATCAACGATTGAGGGTCCCAGACCGGGGGTGGACACTTCTTAGGCTGACGCAATGCTATAGCTGTAATCATTTGTTTTACCAAATTATTTGAACTTAAATAGGCCTCGCTTTTAGTATTGCATAACGTAGACAACAGATTTATGAAGAAGAATAGTACTAAAAGACAATTTTTCTTTTAAATGTAAATCTGCCAAATATCGAGCCAATTCACTACCTGTAGGATCTGAAAAATTTACACTAAACCTGGGACACCAATTCAACCATCTCTGCCACGCTGGTCTATATGTATTCAAAGTAGAAAATCTCCAACCTTCTTTGAGTAAACACTTTTGTTCTTCAGACCAGTCTCCTAAGGATTCAGACCACCCTCACATTTCCATACTTCTAGATACAGCTCCCTCGCCCGTGGTGGTGGTTGCCCGGTCCTCGTGTCTACGAGTACCTTCGATAACCTGTGGATCGTGAATGGAGGCGCTATCGCTCTTGTCTTCAAATCTGCTCTCCAGAATGCTCGAGACCACCTCGGTGCGTCTATCAGAGCCTCGAGCCTAATTTAGATGCATCAGTACACGAGGTATTAAACTCGGAGGAGAAAAGACCCAAGTTAGACGAAAATCTCATTTGAATGCGAACGCGTTGTGCCTCCTTGCTCGCTGATCCCTTTGATCTAGAGTTACGTAACAAGGTACTACGTGAGCTGTGCTAGATGCAAACAGATCTATTTGGGGAACACCCCAATTCGCAAAGACAATGCTGGTGAACTCGGGGAGCTGATGTCATTCTTGTAACTTCGAGTGACGTGACAGACCGTCCGCCTTCGCGTCCGCGTTGTTGTACCTGCCTGGAATGTGATGGGGAACTACATGAATATCGTACTCTTGAAGAATTTGAAAAATCTGATATATTAACTTCATCAAGGTCTGCGACTTGTTTCCCCTCTCCTTTCTTAAGTACGCTACTACCGCCTTGTTGTCGCACTGCAACAGAAGAGAGGTGTGACTCAGAGACGGAGTGAATTCTAACAAACATTTCAGAATAGTTAACATCTCTTTCTGATTCGAGTGAAGCCGCTCTTCTTCTTCTGTCCAGGTGCCCGAAATGTGAAGACCGTTCAACTCCGCCCCCCAACCTGTATCTGCTGCGTCTGTGGTTAAAAAGTTTTTTGCTTGTAGAGGATGATGATGATGGACTTCTCCACACATTGAACCTTCCACCATTTCAGTTCTGTTAGCTCAGGCAAGGTCGACAAATACGTCAAAGAAAGTCAAAAGTCGACAGATACGGCATTTTCAGGACTAGGTTGCAATAAGCTAGGAGATGACGAAAATTTAAGCGACCCATTGGAACTACCAGTCGAGCAAAATTTAGAACGCCTATGATATATTTGCATTTCTCGAAGAGACGCCTTCTGTCGTCGAAGCAACTTCGCCAACACTATTTGTATACTCCGAATCTTGTTTTCTGGTAAACCTTTTTGATTTGTCCAGGGACTCCATATCAAACCCAAATACTCTACTATTCTTTGCGGGACTAGAATCGACTTCTCCCTGTTTACCTGCCAACCCAACCGGCTCAAAATTTGGAGAACGATTTTGACGTGTTTTATTAGTGTCGCTCTGTCCTGTGCTACTAAAAGATAATCGTCGAGAAAAACCACTACACGAATGCCTAGATTCCTGAAAATCTCGGCTATCCAGTTGGTCAGCGATGCAAATACTTTGAGCGCTGTCGCCAGGCCAAATGGCAAACAAGTCATTTGCAGTAATCGGTTTCGATATAGTAGACGTAGAAAACAACGGTGAGCAGGTACACTTACACGGTTGTAAGCTTGCCGAAGGTCTATTTTGACCATCCAATCCCTTTCCTGAATGAAATCTGGAATCCGATTTACCGAAATCAAACGAAATTTGCTTATTATCAGATAATTGTTTAAACTTTTTAAATTGATAATAGGACAGTAGGTTCCGTCGTTTTTGCGAATCAAAAATAAATTTGATACAAAACTCGGAGTTATGGGCATGTTCTAAAATTTTCTGTTGTAACAAATTTTAAATTACTATGTCCATCTCTG
Source organism: Mythimna pallens (assembly GCA_961205895.1). NCBI lineage: Eukaryota > Metazoa > Arthropoda > Insecta > Lepidoptera > Noctuidae > Mythimna > Mythimna pallens. The sequence goes on along the minus strand of OY540849.1, from coordinate 12,545,771 downwards.
GAGATGGTACAGTGAGATTGCAACGTTTCACCTGCCTTGGTGGGTTGACCAGAGGCGGTTTCTTTCGAAATGGAATTCGATACCCCTTCACTATTTTTATTAATGGTTCTGGTGCTCTCAAACTTTTTCATTCCGTAACATGATTTTGTATGCAATCCCCCAAAATACCTGATCCGAGTCAGAACTTTCTATTAAATTTACTCGAACCCCTACCTCGTACGTTGTTTTGCGGTTCATTTTTCCGAAAACTAGAGGGCTGGTAAGGCCGTTGACCAGCCAGCTGTCCTCTTGGTTGAGGACGAAAATTGCGTAATAATTATAAAAAGATTCTACATTCTGTGGAAAAGGAAATCTATAATTCATCGTCAGTGCCGACGGGCGACTGGACGATCTATATCCGCTAGGTCCAAGGTACGCCGCATGGGGTCTAGGGGTTTTCTTTTCTTGACCAGAAAAATTTACTTTACTTGAATAAAAAAATTTGTTGACACCGCCATTATTCTTAACAAATTCGTTAAAAGGTACTTTATCAAACAAAAATTCACTAGATGGCGGTATGTTCTTCAAACATGGCTTAAATGATTTTTCACCACAGCAGCTCAAACAAGTAGGTTTTGCTGCAGTAAAAAATTATGTCTGTACCACGAGAGCAAAACTTTTTGCATCTCGTGCCTTTGAAATCTTTGAGGGGAGGCCCTCGCGCAGCAAAAAACAACTTTGCTCTCTTGTTGCACAAATAACTATTTCCCTTAATTGTTTAATGAACACTTTGCGCCTTTGTTCTACTATATCGGCAATACGGCCGCAAACCAACTGTAAACAATCACGTGAAATCTTATGATAATCACCAGAAAAAACTTCTTTAAATTTTAATGCCAATTGATCTGGATCCACGTTGCCGGAAACCTTGACCCAGTCAATTATCTGCCTAAAACCTTGCTGCATAGCATCGCTTTGCATTACAAGTGCGCGAGTTACAGCGCCTAGAAACCTATCTGCCGACGGTAGATGACAAACTTTTTCTAAAGACTTGATTTCATCGTTTACTTCAAGGTCAACATATCCAGGACGAGCATTATAAACTTTTTGCGATTCCATATATCTAATATTATTCCAATTATCATTATTGAAATATTGAATGGAATTTAATAACTCCAACTGATTTTAAGGAGTAGTCGTAACAACTGGCTCCTTTAATTGCGTTGCCAAATCAAAATGAAATGATTTAAACTGTGCAGTATCTGACCCTCGTTCCAAGTGCCCTTCCGGAACTGGTTGTACCTGCACCGATTCAAAAGTATCACCATATATTGGGTTATCGCATTCATGATTTTCATAATATGGATATTGAGGGTAGTAATATAAACTTTTTAAATCACTGACCTGTTTTGCAAGCTTTTTGATTACCTTGCTTTGTCCTCGGCTACGCTTACTTTTCTTTTTCTTACTCGCCTTCTTCCTCTTACGGGATCTTTCCACCTGTTCAGTCTCCAACTCCGACTGTGATGACTCCGAGGAACTTGAACTTGACGAATTCTATGAAGAATCTGATTCGTTGCGGCTATCCGCCATTGTAATAAAAAATTTACACTTTTCAAAATTATTTTATATTATACTTTAAATTTTTAAGCATATACCTAATTTTATTTAGTAAAGTATCGAACGTTAACAACGTTAACTTAAAAAGATGTGAACCGTCTGAAAAACAGGACGCCAATGGACGATTAGGCGTGCTGCAGCCACCTGGTGAACGAAAGCGGAAATACGTCATGATAGTGGGAGATTGTAGCATATACACATAGATGTGACACGGAAACGGAAGATGCTAGACTCAAATATTGCTTATATGAGCCCGAATGAGGCCGAAGGACACAACATACTGATACTAGTAAATATTGTGTTGAGGGTAGGTTTAATAAACTACTCGCCAAACATCATTATAATAAGTCGATGAACGCCTGCAAAATTTGAACAAGACGCTCGCTGTAGTAAAGAGAACTGTTGCCTTTCTAAATTATTAGGCACTTCTTCGTACAAATACGAGTATTAATAAAATCTATATTTTTTTACCTAATGTATGTACGAAGCTTAAACTGAAATATTTATTTATATTGCAATTATTGACACAACAACCTTTTAGAAATTCTGTTTTCTTCATGCTGAACACGGAGGCCACCATCCATCCTGACGTCAGAATGGCTGGTCAAAAAATATTCATATTTCTCTGGAAGTATCATATGTAGCAATTATTGAAGAAATGTAGCAAATATAAGCAATTGGGTAGCAATTCTTGAATATACTGTAAGAGCCGCCTGCCATAGGCAACCAGCCATTTTGACGCTAATGAAAAATGGGGTGTGGCTGTGCCATGAACAGAGCTGTGTGTCGTACGTGAATGAGAGTACATAACGGGTAATATCGACAACCAGTAGCGTTGCTAGATGTGGGCGAAGTGGGCCCTTGCCCAAGCGAACGCCGACGTTCGCTCTCTCATTATCTTTCTATTGTGTCTCTAATTATGGTATTCGAAAGGTTAAGAACAAAGGCTTTTTTTATAATTAATAGGCTCGCGTTTGACCACTATCTCGCCTGATGGTAAGCGATGATGTGGCCGATGATGGAGCACGTTTGCCTGGAAGCAACCTATTCACTCTTGACCCACCATAAAGACCCCTAAGTTACAGCTATCTGGAAACAGACTCCAGCAGGGAATTCCACTCCTTAGCTGTACGCAAAATGAATGTGTTCCCAAGAATCCCAAAACGCTTTGTACGTATGGGTGGGATGTCCACCATGTACCGGTGGCGCAACGCCGTACGTCATGTGGTCCGATGATGGAACGGACTTGGAATTATTACCCATTTTTTAGTGATGAAGTCCAGTAACAACTGGAAATAGACGGTTTTTCATATCCGTTGATACAAGGATTGAAAAGGATGACAATAGTGTCCAAATAACAAAACAAATTTTAATACCAGTTATAATTACGTTTATTAAAAATCGCAAATGCAAAATTTTCTTCCATTTACAAATTACACAAATGTTTTATCGACATCGACAAATATGTTATCGAGATATCGATAAATATTTATCGACTCGACAAAAACGTAAGTCCTTTAAATAATATCTTTAGTAAAAATACACGGTAAAGCTAGATTTGTATAAAAAAAAAAACAAGTCAGTCAATATCACATACGTATATGAATAATAAACTACTGATGATAAATATGACTTCAGCACACTTAATTAACATTATGACCGCCACTGTCATGTATACATGACAAAGTAAAATCAATGTGTCCAACACGCCATGGTCACGACTGCGTGACAGATTAAAGATGAAATTACTTGGCGTCGAGAGCACGCTTTTACTTTTTTGACGTGCCGGTCAAAAGTTTGACACTTCTATAGTAAGATTAAGTTCTTGAAACTTGCGAAGGTGGAAAAATTATGAGCTTTCCTTTACTTTACGTTTAGGTTCAACAGCTTGATTTTTGGAATATCGAGCAGATTTTTACTGTACCGACTCTTCAAGCATAATTATTTCTGCTTAGTAAAAAAAGTAAATCGGTTAAAAAAATGGCTACTTCCCTATTTTATTTTTTCAAATTATATTATACATTTAAAAAGTAAAGATAGGGCCGTTCGGACGTCTGCACATGCACGTCTACTATAAAAGAAACACTAGCGCCACTTTTAAAAACTACGATGTGTCGATGGCGGCGTAACATTGTAAGAGCGGCTGATATTATCGAGGTTTTAAAGAAAACCTTTAAATTCGTATCTGTATCCGCTTCAAAGTTACGTCGCACAACCACTTCTTAGAATTGCTTTGTCTTTGTAAAAGTACGCGACTACTTCCGAAGATTGCCGACCGTTCCCGATTAGAAACCATCTTTTGTAAAATTGCGCACTCAGTACAGTCCTTACTATCAATGCCAATTAGATAAAAATATAAGTATTTAGACTTTTTAGACCTTCGCAATTTCCAAAAACTCCGATATTCAATAATATAAAAATTAAAGCAAATATTTATAAAGTTAAAATGTTTTATTAACAGTAAGTATTAAACATCGAAAATGTGATTTTTCGAACATTCACCATCCACAACACCAAAAGTGAATTTTTTTTTGGAAGTATAATTTACAATGGTAGAATCACCATAATGGGGTAGGCATGAAAATTATCAGCTCTTATTTTTTCCATACACAAAATTGACACATACTATACAATACACAACATTGCGATAGGCCTATTAATATAATAATAACTGTAAATCAACATCCCAAAAAACCTTTCATTCGTACGTTTGGTGTATTTTTTTTTAAGTTACGAAAAGTATCATTAAAATTCTAATTTAAGTATAAAAAAATTGTAATAAGAGATCTAAAACTCACGTAAAAAAGTTACACATTATAAATCTAAGTTCTGGCACTAAGCTTACAAAACCTACTTCAGTTTTTAACTGTAAATATATCTAACTAGTTTTAAAAAAGCTACACAATTACAATAGTGATCCTAAACTAACAATTAAACTAGATTTTTACGATTTATGGGATACAAAATAAATCACTGCTACATATTTAACTTGATAATGTAAAAAAAACTTTGTTAAAAATTATTGATTTCTTCCGCAGTCATTTTAATTTGAAGACAGTTCATTTAGTTGTAGCTTGATTCATATATGGGATGTTTTTCTTTTCTATCGACAATCGATCAGTACCGAAAAGTGTGACGTAAGCGTAATTCTTAATTTGTGACAGAGTGTGTCACGCAAATTAACAAAAGTAAAGTATTATTATCCATTTTAAAGCCCTAACAATGGTAGGTTTTACAAATTTTACTTTTACTGACAGGTAATTCTAAAGTTAAAGAGAATGGGGTCACTTAAAAATTCAATCGTAAATACGATATTGACATTATTTTTCGAGAGCGCAAGCGATTGTCGATAGAAAATAAAAACGTCCCGTTTGCAATAAAACAATATTATATTTTTTCAATATTGCACGGAATATATAAAAAATTCTAAATATTGCAACGTTATGAGATATAATTAATATCCATGTGTGTAAAAATGTAAATAATATGTAAATGTTACAAGTTATAATAAAATTACAATTACAAAGCTAACACTAGACACGTCCTTAGAAATTACTTAAAATTATTAGTTGCCTTTCTCCTAGCAAAAAATGCAACGTCTGCATTGCAAACTGCAATTTAAGATAGATCTTAAATTAAAAAAAAAAAACAGTCTTATTATTCACAAAACTAAAAATTAAATTGAGATTTTCAATTACTTGAGTTTAGCATTAAGTCTAGACTATAATCTTAAAACTATAAATGCAATGCCTGGTCACTGTTCGCTTAAGAATGTACAAAATTAAATTAAAAATAGAGCGAAGCCGAATGGCCGATTAAATAATAATATTTTCAATAGGTAGATGATTACTGGGAGTTTTACCCTACGAAACTTAATTTTTACAATATTCCTAATTCTTCGTTTTATAGTTCAAGTTTTCGGATTATGAATTTAGATTTATTTATATTTTTCTAAAATGACGCCTCTTAAAACCCTTACCTAAAATTATATTTGATGGGTAAAAAAATATTGTATATTTCTCCGAATTTAAGTTCCCAGTTGAATTCTTTTAAAAAATGGAGAAGTTGTAACGGAATGGAATAATAAATCAGTGAAAACATTTTGGCTATCTGTGGAGGCGTGCCGTGATTGGTTTAGCGAAGAAGGATATATTTAAGCTTATCGAACAACTATACAATATTATTTATCCTCAAAAAGCTAATCCTATGGCCTGTTTATCATTCCTAGGTAATAGTTTTTTTTTTGTCTTAGCATGGTTAGTGCGGGTAGCCAGTGTCAAGTTAAGGAAGTATTTCGTTTTAGATACAGTATACAGTAAATTTGTTTGCCATTAAAATGCATTAGAATTAACACATTCGAATTACTTTTGCAGTATTCCGCAGCAAATGTATCGTATCTCTCGCGTTCTCGGTAAGTTTTGCTGGGGTAGTTAATACAAAAAACTTTGCTACAATAAAATTCTCAGCTACATTTTACCGAGATCGCGTCTGTTTCAATGATTCCACATTTTGTCCAGTTGTGCAGATACTTGAAATAAAACTACTCTAATTTTACATCATAATACCCACTGGAAATCAATTTGCGAATATTAAAAACAGACTAAAAAATACCGCCAAAAAATCTATTCCCAGATATATTTTTTCAACCAATACTTGTATTGTCTATGGCAATGGATTGCACGTTTGTCGGAGTTTTTGGCAGGATTTCTTCGAGTGAAGTTCAGTGGCTATTTTGATTATTCGCAAATTGATTCCTAGTGGATATAGTGTTATGCTAGTAGTTTTGTATCTCAAGTGTCTGCCAGAATAATTGAAACAGGCGTGATCTTGATAAAATAGAGTTGAGAATTTTATTGTGGTGTTGGGCAGGTACCTCAGCGAAGTTTGCCGAGAAGGTTGACTTGATACATTTGCTGCCAAATACTACAAAAACATTAGAATGTGGACATCAATATTCAAATGGTAAACAAATTATAATAGGTATTCATACGAGACGTGGCTTAAAGGACTTAGTACCCATCCAATGATGTATGAATAACTTCGTTTATTCAAAATTATACAAAGTCAGTCAGTAAATGGTTTAGTTAAAATAATTTTGTATTGTTCTGGTATATCAAGAAATGTTAAAGCAGGCCCTTATTGTATTAAGCATTTAATCGCTTGCATCGGATTGGTCCAACGAGTGTTTTCGCGTCTTATTCGCCAGGGCCGTGTGTTTGCGACTGGGTACTCCATCTCGTTTAGCTCTTCAATCCCTATGGGTGACAGGAGAGCTGACGAGATGGAGTATTTGGTCATGGAAGCGACTCTGGCGGGATAAACGCGATTGTCGGATATATTCGACGTAGGCGGCTAAAGGTAAAACCCGAGATCATATTTACGGCGCGTCGTTTAAATAGTCTTTAAATACCTTATTTCTAAAATTTCGATTCAATCAGGACGAATTATATCAATTTCGGACGATTAAAAAATATCTTATTATTAAAAATGGCTACATACGTTTATATTTCAGTCTTAATGTCTAGATTTATTTACAAATGGCAGTATCATTTTAGCTTAGGATATTTTTTTTTAATATAGACAAGCCTTCGGGCTGGGCTGACTATTGTATCGACAATGTGATATGTTAGATGATTATTTTGATCATTCATTGTTATTTTTTTTTATTGGTGTTATAAGATCTGTTTTTTTTTCTTTTATCGTTTCTAACAAACTGATTCTCAGTCTAATATAGTTCAGTAACAATTTAATTGTGCGTGGTTCCAATAACAAAAAATCACCCTAAAATCACATTGCCCATACAAAAATCACTAAAACTACTTAAAATATTAAATTAAACTAAAAACTAACTTAGCTCGAAATAGTAAATGCATCGAAATGGCTATATATTTTCACTAAATTATACATACTAAAACTAAAAACTATCTTTTACTTCCTTATTAGTTTTTCATTGCAATGTCCCAGTTATGGACCATTTTTGGGATAGGCTTCAAGTTATGAATTTTCGAAATCCGCGTAATAAATTGGCTAAGAGTTAATGCTCATTTTATTAGTTTCCTTACTAACATACTTATATTATAAAGGCGAAAATTTGCGTGTATGTTTGTTACTTCTTCACGTCTAAAGGACTGAACGGATGTGGATGAAACTTTGCCCACAGGTAGACGTGTTCTGGTACTTCAGGACATGGCACCTTTGTGTAAAGTGTGACCTACTGGTTGGAAGATACATTTTATTTCGGGAATATACTCTTCGAGAAAAAATATCTATCATCTACGTAAATTAAAATGAATAGCTGATCATTAGTCTCGCGAACGGCTGGACCGATTTGGCTAATTTTGGTCTTGAAATATTAAATAATACTCCAAAGAAGGTTAAAGCGGTGAGAAAATATAGAAAAATTCACGAAAAAAAAATCCGAATACAACGCCATCTCTAATGAAAATGTCATTTAAAAAATGCTGGTTCTAGTAATGCCAGTAGATGGCGTTATCCTTAAACAGATTAGCTAAAATATATCACAACATGACTATTAGGCGGTACGAAGTTCGCCGGCTCGGCTAGTACTATATATAAATTATTATCGGTCTAGGCTGACGTTGTCCTGCCCGAAAACTGACTTTTCGTTAGAAAATAATATTAAGAATCCAATTGCAGCACCACCTGGCTGGCAGGCGCCAGGGGCTCACTCAAATATACACACAAAGTGTAGCGACATCTATGGCGTCACATAAGAACTAATCCTGCATCGCGCAATTAAAGTTCTCCGCGCGATTAGAATATATAGAACAGCCCGAAATCATCTATCGGGTAGTTGTCCACCAGACATAACACCCATCTGGTCGGAGGATCCTCCCTTTACAACGGTACCTCCGTTGCAGGATTAAACTCTCTGTTCCACATTTCCTCCAAACTGGTGACCCCGACGTGATGTGAACACGCAACCTTTTGATCTTTTGAAGTTTCATCCAAGTCGATCAAGCCGTTTACGAGAAGATGGTGACAAACACACATACCAGAAGAATTATATTATATATAAAGATAAGTAAGGATTTCGATTTTTGTGCTTCTGGCATCGTACCTATGAATCTTTTTGTCTAAAGCGATTTTATTTCCCATTACGTTAACTGTCAAAAATCCCTTATCAACGGTCCTTAAGCCGGGTACTGACTGCTGTAACTTAACATGCAATGTAACAGAATTCCCGTAGTGTGGACATGTTGCGCGCGCGAACCGTGCGCACTACGCGCGCGAACTGAGCATTTCAACTATGTGAGGTGAATGCTCGCGCCCAGTCCACAGGCATGAAATGTTCTTTTCATGTTACCTTGCGTTACAAAAGTCTTTACCCGGATTCACACCCCCCTAATCCTCCTACTAAAAATTACCACACCTACATGTCTGCTCTACTCATCAGTCTTATTGTGCGACGTCTGGGAGGTCGTTTCCGAAGTGACTTCCTGCAGTATGCTGGTGATCTCGTCGTAGATCTCGGTGAACTGCGGCCGGTCCGAGGGAGATTTGGACCAGCAACGTTTCTGGGGGAAAGAGGATAAATGATGAAGTTATTTCGTGAGATCGGGATCAATTAGATGCTAAGATAGGAGTCAGATAAATTTATCGAAAGATGTCCACTGCTGGACATAGGCGTCCTACAAGTGTCGCCACAACGAACGGTCCTGTGCGTCTCCCATCCATCACTTTCCTTCGACCCTCACCAAGTGCACGCTCCACCTTGTGGTCGGTTGCGCAACGTCTTCTAATACACGGTAATACACACACGGTACAAGGTAACCTTTCGGCCCCATCGGCCAACTGTTCTACGAGCAGCCCTGCTCACGGCCGCTTAAGTTTGGCAATTCTTCGGGCTATGTCGGCGACCGTGGTTATCCTGCGAATATCTTCATTCCTGATGCGATCACGCAAAGAAACTCCGTGCATAGCCCTTTCCATTGCCTTTTGGGTGACTTTAGGCTTTCTGATGAGGTCCATTGTAAGTGACCACGTCTCAAATTTGCAGTAGGGGAAAAAATACGGAGGCTGTCTTGAATAGACATCTATTGCAATCCTTTACGTTTTCAGGTAATGAAAAACAGTTCATAGTTTATTTTTCGAGTACCTACGCAGGTCATTGTACTTTATCTGGCGCAGCATATAGTAATACTTACAAGTAGTGCCCCCAAAGCTTCCGGCATTGTGTCCGGTATAGTCCACTCGAGGGATCCAGTCTTCACTCGCTCCAGCACCGAGTTGTCGTTCAGCTTCGCGAATGGTAGCTCAGCTTTGGTGTAGATCTGAAATAATAATAATATTTCACAACTTTCACACAACGCCATCTAGTCCAAAACTAAGCAGAGCTTGTGCTATGAGTACTACACAACTGATAAACATACTTATATATTTCTAAATACATACATATTATAGATAAACTACACCAGACACAAATGATCGTGCTCATCCCATACACATTTCAGCAACTATTTTGTTTTTTCGTTTTGGCTTTGATCGGTTTGTGCATTTAGGAAGTATTTAGTTTTCAGTCACTTTCTGTTCCAGTAGAACGCGGACGACTGGAACAATTTGCCTGCTGCGGTCTTCCCGTCCAACTATAATTTAGGTGTCTTCAAGGCTAGAGTGAATAGGCTCTTAATAAACTAGTCTCACCATCAATGATTGCATCACTGCTTACCATAAGGTGGGATCGCAGTCAAGCACTGGTTTATATTAATAAAAAAAAATTTAACACATTCTAATGTTTTTGCAGCAAATGTATCGAGTCAGCCTTCTTGGCAAGCTTGACTGTGGTAATCAACACTACAATAACATTCTCAGATCTATTTTATCGAAACCACGCCTGTTTCAATGATTCCACATATTGCCCAGCTGCGTAAACACTTGAATAACAAAACGACATTAATTTTACATCACAATATCTAGTAGCAATCAATTCCCTGCAGGTTCAGTAAAACAAGAGCACAATAGAGCATTCAGAATGGTGTTGCTCAGCACTATGTAAAGGGGTGACCAGATGGTTGCAAACCAACGTCCTAACCAAGATGACCTTGCTAGTTTCAATCCGTGTAGACAGCAGTTGTAATCCATGACCTTCAACGCCCTTGGTTGGGAGGCGCGTTTTCCCAACCACCGAACGTGTGGGTGCGTGGTTTACATCCATGTAGCCGCAACATAAACCAAGGTGAGCTTGCTTGGAACGCTAGTTTGCAAGCGTCTGGTCACCCCTTTATTGTAAAGTTATTATGTCTTCCATGAATTAATTTTTATTTTAAAGCATTTTGGTATGCTTAAGGTGAAAGTGCCCGAGTGACCATTCAATAGAATAAGACGAACTAGATGGTTGTATTGACGATTTTAATAAATATAATCCATATATATAAAAGGGGAAACACACTGACTGACATATCAACGTACACCAAAACTACTGGGAGTAGGAGTGTGAAATTTTGCACAAGGTTTCCTTTTATGACGTAGGCGAGCACTAAGAGAGGATTTTCCAAAATTCTGCCCTTAACGGGATGAAATGGGTGTCTACAAGTTTATATGGAACAACCAACATTAACTCGGGCGAAGCCGCTGGCAGAAGCTAGTTCTTTTAATAAATAAGTTTTAGAATCGCTAATCATATTTTAATGAACATACAAGTTGTTACGGACCTGCAAAATGCAAAAATCTTTGAAAAAATTGTATTTCGCGGGTTACCCGGATGCTATAACTTCTAATTTGCATTGAACTCACCTCCCAAACGGTGACAGCAAACATGTAGACATCAGACTTGGTGGAGTAGTCTCCTTCCAGCACAGCCTCCGGAGGCAGCCAGCGCAGAGGAATCACCTGTCATACATACAAATAAATAAAAATTCACAGTTATAACTAGAGATCAGAATACACCCTCCTTGAATGGTATTTCTCAATGTTGAGGGTCGTGACCTACCCCTGCTTCATACTTTCTCTCGTACAATATTCGAATATTTCAATCGGATCGGAATTACATTCTGCTATCACCGTTCTACCATCGGACACCCCGACGTACGGCGAGTATCCATTCTAACATTGTTGACATCTCTACGGTCCGGACAAAGCGATTCGCTTTGCAGTTTTTACCGCGTACATCAAAAGACTGGAACAATTTGCCTGCTGCGGTCTTCCCGTCTGATTATAATGTAAGTGGCTTCAAGGCTAGAGTGAAACTGGTGCGCTTTACCATCAACGATTGCATCATCGCTTACCATCAAGTTTGCAGTCAAGCACTTGCTTATATTATTAAAAAAAAGATCGCTGCATCTGATCTAGTAGATATCGTTGTCAGCGATAAGACCGCCATTGTACCCATAGATTTAAGTTTCTGTGAAATTATAACTATTTCGGTGTACAATAAAGTTTATTCTATTCTAAAAATCGGAATAAGCAGAGAATATGTACCTAATGCAGTAAACTAGCCGATTAAGGGCTCATACACCCTCGTTTTTTGTGAGCATGTAAGCAAGATCTAAGTAACTCATAAAATTGTTTAAAAGAGTGTCCATGGAGTTTCTTACACGTTCTTATCCATAGAGATCTTTATTTGGAACGTGCAATTTAGGTTCACATTTTTTGGACTGACCGATAATTGGGCAATTCAAAAGTGCCTGTAATTGGTCTATTTGAGATAAACGTTTCTGATTTCTGATACAGACGAGCGGCACATTGTCGACGGCATATCAGACGAACGGCACTTAGTTGATGATACCTAATAATACCTAGCTTTCCCATTAGTCATCATCATAGCATACCTCTATGTTAATATGTGGAAAATGTTGTGGTTATTACGTTGATTTTGTTTTGTATACCTACTTTGGAGGTAGACGGAACAGAGAGTAAAGGCCCACAAACCTCCGTTGAAATGGGAGGGTTTATGTCTGGTGGGCTACTGCCCGATAGATGATTTCGGGCTGTTCTATATATTCTAAACGCGCGGAGAACTTTGACTGCGCGATGCAGGATTAGTTCTTATGTGACGCCATAGATGTCGCTACACTACTAATAAGTGTAATATATTTGTAATATCGTTTTTTTTTTCCCAAAGAAAATAAAATAAAATACCACTGCTGCCATCAACTGGCGATGGCTACAGTAGTATCTACTATCAATAAAGAGCAGTTGGTCTGTATGAGCTCTTTGCTAGATGTAATTTAGTCAGCGCTTACCTGCTCATGTAACTTGTAGTACTCGTGCGAGTCGGGGCCGCGGGTCAGCGCGGGGTACGACAGCTTCAGCTGCAGCTTTGACGTTATCAAGCAGTTCCGTGCTGCGATATCTCTGTAACAAGGATTTATTATAAATAATACCCTAAATAAGAATTAGTATGAAAAATAATGGGTACCCGTTACTGATCATATTTTTTTTGTAGTCAAGAGTAAAAAAATGAAATCCCAAAATTGTCCACGAAAATTTGTCGTAATTCATAATAGAATCAATCATTCATAAAAATTGCTACTAGAAAATACTACGCGCAGTGTTTTTCCATTTTGATCGTCATTTATTCATTCATAATCAATAGACTGTACAATATTTCCATAAATTGAGTGACATTTTGGGATATAAACAAACGCTAATAACTTTGCTGTTTATTAATATTATTTAATGAGACTTTACTAAAATAATAACAAGACCTTTTCTCATAAGCCCTTTAAGTATTTGTACTAATTAAAAATTAATACACGAATACTGACAAACGCTTGCACTGACTGGACAGGTCCACTCAAATCTATGGTCTCATCTAGTTAAAAATATCGACTAAATTGAAGTGTTTTTTAAAACCTGTCACTGGACGCCTGACAGAGATCGAGGCCGCACGGTGGATCGAAAATCGGCTTTCATAGACTTAGGGATTTCAAATTACAAGTGCCGTTTTTTTTCCTGATATTCCTTTTTCTAGCAATTACTATGTATAAAAAATTTACCTGTCAAAAAAACCGGCACTTGAAATTTGTAATCCCAAAGTCTATGAAAGCCGATTTTCGATCCACCGTGCGCCGTCGAGGTCGACCGCGGGAAAGTTGGTGTGACGAAACTTGGTCAGAGATCGCTCTAGATAGAAAAATTTGGAGGGAGAAAGGGGAGGCGTCTGCCAGGCAGTGGGACATCATCATCATCTTCCTGCCCTTGTCCCGTGTTATTTGGGGTCGGCGCAACATGTTTTTTTCTTCCATTCTGCACTGTCACTCGTCATGCTATCATTAACTTCCTTTTCTTTCATATCGCAGTGGGACATACAATATGTAAAAAAAAAAATTCAAAATAAATATTATTTATAATTATCGTTTATTTAATTAGTATCAATCATACAAATATTATAAAGGTAAAACATTGTATGTGTGTGTGTGTTTGTTACTCCTTCACGCTTAAACGGCTGAATGGATTTAGATGGAATTTGGTATACTGGTAGACTATGTCCTGGAATAGCACATGGGATTTACTTTTATACCGGGGGTATGTTTCATTGGGTTAATTTACTACTTTGAAGAGAGCGAAGCCGCTTGCAGGAAGCCAGGAACACTTTAGGCCTACTGTCCACGGACGCGTAGCTTTATAGACGCGTATTCGTCATTATACGCTTGGTGTACGCCTGCGTGAAGCTTACATACAAAACTATGAAACTCTGTCGACGAAGCGGCAACGACAGGACGGCAAGACGTTGCGGCTTCGTCAATACATGCATGTGTGTGTATGTTGCTAGTTCTTCACGCTCAAATAACCGAATAGTTTTAGATGGAATTTCGTACCAGGATTTGCTTATCCATACTAATATTATAATTGTGAAAAGCAACTCTGTCTGTCTGTTCCCTTTCACGGTTAAACTACTGATCAGATTTTGTTTAAATTTAGCTTGAACCCTAGGAAGGATATAGGCTACTTTTTATCTGACTTCAACTTCAATTTCGTATCCGTTATAAGAAATTCAATTTATAAAAGTTGGAGAGGTAGATAGTTTACCTCTTTCGCTGGTATCGAGATGAACCGAATTCGTTACACCTCGGTACCAGCTAACTTTAACTTTATTTGTACGTAGTAAGGTTTAAGTTAGCTTGTATACTAATTACTGAGAGGTTAAAGTAATGTTAAGTTTTTTATTTTGAGGTTTTTTGGGATTTTCATATCCAATAACATTTTTTAAAGTCTTTGACTAATAGAACACTAACTAGACAGATAGAAACCTACACTGTGCTCTAGATACAGAATATTACTTTCAAGACAGAAAATTACACGGTTTTGTTAAGCTATCCGCAAGTGAAATCATTGTTCATCACCTTGTTTTCACTCCTGCGACCTACATCAAAGAACTGGCAGCTCAAGCCACGTCTTCCAGTTCGCGGTTTCCATTTCAGAACCATTGGCGTATCTAGGCTTCTTTTTCCGAGGCGAGCTGGCCCCTGTATCGAATCGGTAGCTCAAAATCCTGGGGTGAGCGCTAGACATATTGGAATGCACACGGCCCACTTGCCCCCAGTCTCCTTTATACGTCTATGCCTATGTAACCTTTCCACCCTAACTGTTCTGCATAGGACCTATCGATAAGGCAATATGCTTCGAGACAAAATGTCTGTGTCCACTGGGGCACCCGTTTATGTCCAGTTTTGAATGTTTTTTCGGCTGAAATGGCGGCGATGATCATGATGACTTACCGATGTGTAAACCTGATAGCAGCACACTTAGCAGCAGCCGCGGCCAGGTGTGCAGCTAACAAGGCTCTGTGCTGCGGGGCCAGCGGCGGGGACGTCTTGTTCGGAGCTGGGTGCGCGTGCGCAGGACCTACGCGGGCGATATACTCCGCATTCTCTTCGGGCGAGCGGGTCGCGATCAGGAACTTTTTAAGTTCACCCTGAAAGGGATGGAGAATTAATTTATTTATTTTAATAACACATACAATTGTTTTAACATGTTTTTATACACTAACAAATGTAGTCACAAAATAGCCGCACTCAGAGACGCCGCTCACAAATTGATAACATAGGTATCTATGCCTCACGCGCGTGAACTATGCTCTTACCCAGTCCGTATGCTCCAGCAGCATGTAGTGCGGGTCGGCCTCGTTGCAGAGCCCGATGAGGCGCACGATGTTCTCGTGCCGCACGCGCGTGAACAGCTCCAGTTGGCGACGGAACTCCGCGAGTTGGACCTGTACACAATAATATAGATTTTTTTTATTATTACTGCTGATAGGATCGCCCTTAACCACTATCACACCTGATGTTATACGATGGTGTGGTCGACGAAGGAGCACGCTTGCTCTTCGGCAGGTTATTCCACTCTTTCTGTCTCTGCCAGCAGTAGTAAGGGCTATGCCGGTGGAGCCAGAAAACTGCATGAAAGTTGCCTTCTTTTGTGAGACCGTGAAGGTTCAGAAGGAGGTCGTTGAGCGGGACCGTGAGAGGGCCGATCCCACTTGAAGTAGAAGGCGACGGGGAGGCAACCGCCTCGATGCCTAACACGCCGAATCCTCGCTTGCATCAGCCAATGCAGGTGAGACTTTAGAACTACGGGAGCTCAGAGTAGGGACTCTCCTCGTTCATAGAGTGATTCCAAGGAAGACGGTAGCACAGTGGTTGCGTTCTGCCGTGCACAATGGGGCTCGGGGGAGACCACTGCAGCCTCCTCAGGGATGTGCCCTAACAGACGCTGCGGAGGGTCCGGAGTTTTAAGAGGTAACGCGTTCTATGTGCTGATGGTGATCACTTGGGTGGTTTAGTGAGGTAAAAATCCTCACACTCATCAGACTTTTCCCCGAAGTCCAGGAAGGTCCATTTTGAACGTTTCCGTCTCGAGTAAAAAAATATACAAAGTAAATCCACTCCTTAGTTATACATACTTCCACATCAACACATAGTTAGGTACCTGGGCATGCACCTGGACTGTAGACTTACATGGAGGAAACATGTCCAAACAAAACGAGATGAAATTAAACTAAAATACAACGGTCTCTAATGGCTACTGGGACGTAACTCAAAACTCTCACTGGACAACAAGTTGCTCATACATAAAACAATCCTGAAACCTATTTGGACATAGGTATACTGTATACCTCTGCTGTGATCCTATGAGGAGTTCTGTTCCATATCTACGAAGTTCATGATCAGATCATAACAATATTTCTATGGGACCAATATTGAAGTAAAAAAAAAAAAAACAAAATCGGTCCACAATTGACCGAGAAATCGGTGAAGTCGGTTAAAAAAGGAGTACAAACCTCATCTTTAGTAGTGAGTGCCTTCACAAGCACAGGTCTCAGTTTAGGCTCCCCTTCGGCGTCTAAAGAGTCTTTGTTGCGCAGTTTGTTCACTTGGATCATGTCAATCTTCGCTAGCATCACCTCACCGAACTCACCACGGCCTGTGAGAAGTAATAATAATAATAATATAATAAACAAATCAAGTATATCGACTTGGCTCGCGAGGTTGTCGACATGTGGTATGTGGACTCAGCGATCATTGTGCCGATAGTCGTGTCGGGCAATGGCTTAATAGCCAAGAGCCTCGACCAACACCTTAGGAGGCTCGCGTTAGGCGGTTGGATCAAGGGCTTGATTCAGAAAGCGGTACTCCTGGACACGGCTCGCATTGTTAGGAGGTTCCTTTCTCTGGAGCCCTGACCGCCGGTAGCTTGGACCCTGTTCCCGATACCGGTGGGTTACTATTTTTTATATTTTTAAATGTTTTTTTTTTGTATGATTTTGTTTAAAAAAATATTTAAAAATGTAATTTATATGTGTTTAAAAGGAATAAAGAGAATAATAATATGATTTATTTGCCAGAAAACACGTGCTTTACATTTCCTTTACGTACTACTTATGCCTAGATTTACAAATACATATTATATTATAATATAATAATAATATATATAATATTCACACAACTATCACACAACGCCGTCTAGTCCCAAGCTAAGCAGAGCTTGTGTTATGGGTACTAGACAACTGATAAACATACTTATATATTTCTAAATACATACATATTATAGATAAATTACACCCAGACACAGAACAAACGATCGTGCTCATCACACAAACATTTGTCCTGGGTGGGAATCGAACCCACGACCTCCGGCATAGCAGTCAGGGTCACTAACCACTAGACCAGCAGGCCAGTCAAAATATAAAAAGTACACAAAGGAAACAGAAATTACTGTTGAACTCCACACTAGGTCGAGCCTGTCTCGTGGAGTCCGAGAGTGAGGTTGCCAAGAGAACGCGTAGTGAGGTAATACTGTTTGGCTATCATTGAGTAGTAATAATAATTAATTTGCGTGTCTAATCACTAGTAAAGCATGAAAATTCCCTGAACTACTAGACGCATCAAATTCATTGTAAAATTCCATCTTTATTGTACAAATAAAAAAAACAGGGCAAGTGCGAGTCGGACGCACGCATTGAGGGTTCCGTATACATATGAAAACAGTTCGATTCCCGAATTGAGTTACGAAGATTTTTTAGACTAGAGCTTCAAGGGACCGCAAATTTGAGTATATGGTTTTAATTTCAACTCGATACCTCCACGCGTTCCCGAGATAAAGAGTCTTGACATACAGACAGACAGACGGGACAACAAAGTGATCTTATAAGTGTTTCTTTTTCCTTTTGTGGTACGGAACCCTAAAAAGGAGGAGATTCTCACATCGGTTCTATTTTTTAGGTACCTCAGGGTACTCCGACGTTAACCACATACTTATGTTATTGCAATTAGAAAATCTATCTGCATGTAAAAAAAAAAAATATAAATAAGCGTTGCTAAGAACTAGGACGAGGAATAACTCCATATCGTGATTCACAAACTAGTAAACTGGTACCTGTTTCCTATCTGTACGCCATACGAATATTTGTTTCGTGCGGGAATTGAACCCGCGACACACAGCGCAACAGCCAATCGCTTCAAAATATTTAAAAGTAGAAATAAAAAATTTAAAAAAAAAATGTATTTCGAAATTACTAAAATATTTAATTTATCTAAAATCAAGACAAAAACATAGCGATTTAATCTCTACCTCATAAAGTATTTTTTTTTTCTTGATATGTTCGCGCTTGACCGCTATCTCACCTGATGGAAAGCCACGATGCGGTCGACGATGAAGCGCGCTTACCTAGAAGTAACCTATTCACTCTTGACTTAAAGATTCCCGGGTTGTAGCCATCAGGAAACACAGACTCCGGCAAAGAATTCCACTCCTTAGCTGTACGCACAATGAATGTGTTCCCAAAACGTTTCGTGCGTATAGGTGGGATGTCCACCATGTACCGGTGGCGCATTGCCGTACGCCTGGTGGTCCGATGATGGAACCACCAATATAAAATAAAAATTAATTATATTAAATAGTAAAAGCCAAATAATTAAACTTACCTAATGTAATCTGTTCTGTAAGAAGTGTCCGTGGTATAGAGAGATGTTCAAACTGTCCCGACTTCTTCGAAGTGCGCGATATACCCGACACTTCAGAGTTATCAGCTCCTATTAACAACAGACAAAATAAAAATAAAAAAATATTAAAAACATGTCAAAAAATAAACTAAAAATCATACCTATTTTTTTTTTTTTTTTTCAATAGCATATTTAACTCGGGACGATGCAAGGATTCTAACGATATATACCTCATGTAAATCAGATTAGTCGTTTAGAAGTTACGATGGAATACGTACATTTATGTTTGCCTAATGTACTGAACAGCTGATATTTTTTTCGCGATTTCTGCTTTGCTCCCATAATCATTTTTTTTTTGTTATCATTAGCACAATCACGTGTTTAAGTATCGTACAGTAATTGCCAGTCACCCTATATAGAAAGCGAAAAAGTGAAGTCCATACCGCTATCCTTGTCATGCGCGAGCAGCCTCCCATTCTGTAAGGCGGTTCCATTCACTTTCTGCTTGTCTTCCTCTCCCTCTTCCACCAACTTCTCGCGACCTTCTGTCATCTCTAGCTCCATCTTCTCTCCTAGAAAGACAGGTATTTAATTAATACTACTTTCTACTTCAGTTTACAATTTGGGTTTTAGCTGTAAAAATAAAAGAAAAATGCAAAGCTCTTTGCATTTTTTTCATGAAAAATTAAAATAAAATATATCAAAAATATGAAAGAATTATTAAAATCAAAATGTTATGGAACTTTAAAGTCGCTTGCAAGACTAATTTCGATTCACGAGGCGCTGTGTGTGACGTCAAACGACCCTTTATTGTGGTAAAATAAAAGAAAAACATTAGCAATAAATAAAAAACCTATACCTATGTAAACAGTTCAATTCCTGAATGGAGTTTCGAAGATTTTTCCGAATCGCAAAACAATTTTTTTTTGTGACGTAACCAATTTACTGTTTTCAGAGTTTATTCCTATATCTGTACTCTAAGACCTTGCTTTATGCCAAATTTCAGGATTCTGGGTCAATGGGAACTACCCTATAATTTTGATTTCCTTGACAGTGTCGAAATATACGTTTTTACGACATAAATGACCGTATCTTTTTTTTTCGTTAACTTGGTAGTTTGATTTTATCACAGCTTCAAGGGACCGCAGGCCTGAGTATATGGTTTTAATTTCAACTCGATATCTCCACGCGTTCCCAAAATAAAGGGTCTTGACAGACAACAAAGTGATCCTATAAGGGTTCCGTTTTTTCCTTTTGAGGTACGGAACCCTCAAAACAAGTAGTTATGTGTAAAAAATAATTAGAAACAGCGCGATAGCTAATGTGAAAATTATAAACTTTAGTGTATTTGAGCGATTTGCAATGCGACGGTCTCTTTTAGGTCAAATGACGACACTCCAGTGAGAGACTGCAACTGTTGTGCGTAAACGTTAACCTACAAGTTGATAGATTTTATATCTTCATATTTTGGTTTCTAAGGCATACGGTTTCGTTACTACAGTACTATAGTAGTCATTACCGATAAATTAACTTTAGAAATGCAACAAAATACAATACACTATACTTAGCAACAAGACTAGTGGCATAAAACGGTATAATATATAAAAAAAAATAGTGTGTGTGATATTAGAGGGTCGATGATGTACCAAAACTAATAATAAAATAAGGTACATCAACCAAAAAAAAATTTATTTAGCCTTTAATTTGCCAGCAATATAGGAAAAAAAAAACAAACTGAGTTTAACTGCAGGCTTTAATTTTCCGGCCTGGCATTATATTAGCAAGCAGCAATTTTTTTTTTGTTTCTGCTAAAATTTGACGGGTCAAGAAATTGAAAAAAAAAAACAAATCTGACAGCTCACTTTTTAAACAATTTCTTTACTTGGAGACAAGTCCTTTTAGGATGCCTCATATGAACAGTTCGGAAATCGCCTAAAAGCTAATCGTTTGACGAGGCGACTGAATGTTGCGCCGTTTGGCACTTATATTCCATGACTGTACCGGCCTACACTTTCGATGTTTATTATAGTTATATAGTGCATGTCGGATTTTGTGACATTTTTTTTTGGTAAAACATGCAGTAAGTTGGCAAATGTTGAGAGCGCAAAATGGAAAATGTTATATCTTTTTACTGGAACATGCATCAAACGACTTAAATATTTTCAAGAAAAAAGAATCTGGCTCGCACAGGAACAACAAAAAAACCTAACTACTACCTACTAACTTTATTATTATTAATTTTGTGTTTTAAATGCGTATAGTCAGTTTTCTCACCTCTCTGCCGTCTCCGGAGTCTCCGCCTCCTGCAGTAGACCATCAGCGCCAGCACTAACACCATGTAGGCTCCGGCTACTGATATGGACACCACCACCGCCTTGCCAGCCACGCCCGAAGATTCTTGAGGAGGAAGTTCACCTTCTGTTGAAATAATTATGATAATTTTTAGATATGTAAGAAAACTGCAATGAAACATGTGATATACAAATATGAAATATATTATATATACTCTGCAGAGTGCGGGCTAGTTCCAACTCCATCTTGAAGACCATAGTGAGGAGGTACGATTCTCCTGTTAGGTGATGTAGTTCACAGATGTATCATGAACAACCACTTGTTTTAAAATAGGTAAAATACTGACATAGGCGTAAGTTTTTCTTACAGTACGGCCGACGTATCTTGGCAAGCCCGAACTTTGGGCAGAAGGCTGCGCACGAACGTTTTTTAGGAACCACATGGTGGCATGAGGCGACGTGCGCTACTAGGCTAGAGATTGACTTTATGTAAACACAATCGACCCTTTATTCAATCAAATATCGGAATCGATTTTTATCGATTTACAATTTTATTAATTATTGTTTATATGATATATTGAACGAAATAGATTTACAAACATAACGAATGTTGTCGTTAATAAACGAGATTTCGACTTTAATAAAAAAAAAAACGAGACATGATTTAGTTAAATATCAGTTATTTATAAACGACTACTAGAATAACGACTTTTTGTGAATATTTTAAACCTCTTATATTTTTATAACTTAATTTCAATCGATTTGAAAAAAGAAAAATGATTAAACAACACTCTCATAAACGCTTATTGGACATCCCTCTTCGGTAACTTCGTAAAGCTTCGTGCGTATTCGGCAATGTTCGGTACGCAGTAATATGTTTCACTCACACTTTAGCATTTGTTCGCATTGGTGTTATTTTCGAGTTGCTGTCTCTGTCTTGAGCACAGGCGCTGACAAAACGTTTTCGTTGGTTGTTATTATTATATTCTTAAGTTTTTTGTGTAGTTTTAGGTTTATATCTTTAATTCATTAGTTATTTTTGTAGCTTTCTGTCTCAAAGTGTTTTAATATTTATTTTATTTGTACTTGGTCCACGTATTAGTACATTTTTATTCGTATTAAGGTTTAAAAAAAATAATGACAATAACAGTTTTTTTTACGATGTACACTTGTAAAAAAACTGTTAACGCGCTAAAGTTTGCAGAGCCTAAGTTCAGGCTTGCCAAGTTACGTCGGCCGTACTGTAAGCCAGGTACCGACTATTGTAACGTAACATGCAAGGTAACATGAAAAGAGCATTTCATAAGTGTGGACTGGGCGCGCGCACTCACCTCGCATGTCCCTACTCACATAGCTGAAATGCTCTGTTCACGCGCGCAACGCGTCCACACTATGGAAATTCTGTTACATTGCATGACACATAGCGACAATATGAACGGCAAATTCTTTCATTGCGTGTTACATTGCATGTTACGTTATAGCAGTCTTCAGACATTATAGTGCTCATTAGGTTACCTTGGTGCACTATAAGCTGCAGTTCATTTCGGGCTAACCCGGCGGCGCTGCCAGCCGTGCAGCCGTACCGGTCCGCGTCCGGTGACGACACGTTGTGGATGATCAGGGTGCCGTTGGTCATTACGAGGATTCTGGCGGACAAAAATTTTATAAGATTAAAAAAATTACGTTGAAAAAAAAAAGACGATTTTTTTGCTAAAGGGAGCCGACTTTACCCGAATGAGCGTTACGTAGCCGAGCGTGACGGCTCAGTTTCATTTAATACCCACAAAGTGGTCAGCGTGCTTAAATAATTTGTCACTTCAAAAATGTATATTTGACCAAGTTAATGATATTAATACCTGGCTGTTGTAGCATTAACGTCATCTTCAACGTCCACACCTTCTTCTGAAATATAAAAAGTAAATTTTATTATAAATTTGTACTTATTGTGCGAGTGGCTCAGACCTTAGTGGAGTTTGATGAAAACACTAACACCAAGTCAAGTGGTATTGTTTAAAACTGTTTTTTTTTTTTGTGTGTGGTCTTTCGCAGGTCAACCTAGGAGGTTGTCGGCTGCTCAACTGGACTTGCCTGTGGCGGCTTCAATTCAAGAAGCTTCCAGCCAGGGCTTACTTAATTAACTTACAAACTAAGCGACACGCTAAGGGCACCCCCTGTGGGGTACGGGCCTCGGCTTAGGGCATCGCTGGGGGAGGGCAGCAAGGGACGGGCTGAATTGATCAAAAGATATATTAAAATTATTATCGGGGAATTTTAGACTATAGGCTCAGCGGCGCGGGCTGGCTCGAGCAAGGGACTGGTAATCGAAAGTGAGGTAAAATTTGGCTTTATATAGAGACCTCCCCTTCCCTTCTTCCTTCTCTACAACTCTGCATCCGCTTCTGCAGAAGTTCCGCAAGCTTTTTCAATTCTGTTTCCGCTTCTGCTTCCGCAAAATTTATAACAGAACTCTAAACGGAAGAATACAGCGAGGAGCGCGGGGGCGGGGGGGAGCATGGTGCAATAATAAAAAAAAAGCTCTATTCAACTAGACGCTCCGAATGACACCAGTTTCAAATCTGTTAGTGGGTGGAGACAGTTTTACGCAATGCCCTTTTTTAATAAATAGTTTACTTACGTTGTTTCCCTAGTATAGCCAGGTTTCTATCCCAGTGCGTGGTGGGGACAGGATCTCCTGTAGCCACACAGTGCAGCACGACAGTCTGACCCACTGTCACGTGACGCTGCTCTCCGGGGGATGGTTCTACCACGCGAGGGGTCACTAAGGAAGAGTTGGACATGTTTTAATGAGTGTACGGACAGTTGAAAAATTAATATTTTAAAAGAAAAATTAAGGAATTTTCAACATCTTGTAGCCTCAAAATACTCCTAACAATTAATTATCCAAAATCGCAAATAATAAGATTTGAAATGCGTTTTAATTTAATATTAAATAAGTAAGAAACCTTTCAAATCTAGTGGAAGAAATAACTGTCAAGTAACATAATAAGGATGCACACAATGAAATGAGGCTTACACTTTCGGTAGAGCTATAATGTGCTACTTAGTCCAAAATTTTTACATGTACACTAATATTATAAAGAGGTAAAGTTTGTTTTTTTTGTTTGTTTTGCCGATTGCTAAAATTTTTTCACTGATAGAAAGATGCTTTATTTCTGAGTGACATAGACTATATTTATGTACGCGGGCGAAGGCGCGGGAAAAATCTAGTCTAAAATATAAAAATTTCGTGTCTCATTTGTTATGAATTTTTTTACTCCCACCCCTCATTTTTCTTTAATAATAATTTCGGTTTATAGATATTTATTCCCATAAAGAACACAAATAGTTCACTTAAATATGAGATTACAAACAAATCATGCAGTTATTATAAAGCACATCGCGACTCCGTGAGTAGATTTAGATAGAAAATAACGAAAATTACACATATATTAATAGGGCTCTAAGGAATTTAATTTTAGACACAAACTTTTAACATTTTTGTAAAGATATTTGTACTTTTTACATTAATAATATCATCTGGTAATTTATTATATAACACCGCTCCCTCTTATAAAATATTTTTCTTCCCATAATTTATATGGCATAACCTTCACAACCCGGTAAAGGTTGTTAGTATATTTTAACTTTAAGAGGGTCCTTTTTCAGTCGCTTATCGTCAACGTCGAGCATGGTTTGAAAGCTTGTTACTTCATCTAACGCAATCCAACGCGATGTTTGACGAAAAGGCAATGCGAAAAAAGAAAGATAACGCCTGAAGACTCTGTTAGCATTCGGTAATTGGGTGATTTAATTGAATATTTTACAAAACTTATTCCAGGAAGTTTTGAAAAAAAATTGTCGTCATTAAGAATCTTGATTAAATTTGCAAGGCTTCTATTGCTATACTTTTTTGACATTCTTAATTTTTGAGTAAAATATGAAGTACTTGTCAAAGTTCATGCAAAATAGATTTTCAGAGGTTTTTACTGGATTAGAATTTATAAATTGATTTCAATAGAAGCCTAGATAATATCCACAAGATACTGTGTTTCCAAAATATCTAAAAAAATGTGTAATAACGTAAAAACAGTGAAAATGTATGTCGAGTTGCATCCCCTTAACCGACCCCTACAATTTTATTGACATCTCAATAAGGCGTGCGTGGAACACAACGCGTCGTCAACCCGAGTTTGGTCCTTACCGGACGGTGAGTTACCTATGGCTCACTGTCGAGAGACCCAAGCCTACGGTAGAGTAGTCGTCCAGCGACTCCCGACGCCGGAGGCACCTCCGGCCGGGGTAGAGGCAAAAGCTAGTTATTGTTTCTTTTGAATAAACTAAAACCCTCCACTTGATCAAAGATAGTCGATTAGGACGAAAGGTTCTGGAGTGGCGACCACGTACCGGAAGACGCAACGTTGGAGGGCTTCCCACAAGGTGTACCGATGACCTGGTGAGGTTCGCGGGAATCCGATGCATGCGAGACGCACAGGACCGGTCATTATGGCAACACTTGGGGGAGGCCTATGTCCAACAGTGGACGTCTATCGGCTGAAATGATGATGATGATGAGACCCCTCCACTTACTAACAACATCCAGATTAATCTTAGAGGTGATGGAGCGCTCGCCGTCTACCGCCTTGCAGGTGTATTGGCCAGCGTGCCGCTTGACTGCATCAGCCACCATCAGCGTCCCATTGGCTGACGTCACGCCTTCTGGTAAGGGAGCTGTGTCGTTCTAGAAGAAAAGAGACCACAGTTTCAATAATTAGATCTTTGAAATTAGTTAGAAGTTGTCGCAGTGGAATTCAGTTGTTTCCGGATGAGCTACAAGCCAATCGGCTCGGGGTAGACACTATCTCACTTGATGGTAAACGATGATCTGGTTGCCGACGGAATACGCTTCCCTAACCTGCCCCCCTACCCAAGTTACAACCGTTTAGTTTCTTTTTTCGTTGATCGCCTCGAGTCGGCCACGCCTTCTATTCCTTTGTCCTGACCATGTGACTGAGCGTTGAGATGACGTCAGAACAAAGCAGTTGAAGGCGTGGCCGACTCAAGGCGATCAACGAAAAGAGAATTGAAACGAAACGGTTGTAACTTGGCTAGGGGGGCTGTATAGTAACCTCACTCTTGAATTAAAGATCGTTAGCGATCGCGGGCGTTATATGTATTTAATTACGCAATTATAATCATTAAAATGAACAAAACAACCCTCTCAGTTCGTTTTACTCTTACCCCATCGAATAGCTATTCCACAAAAAAGCCTTGACACTGACCTGCAAAGTGCAAAAAACTTACATTTGAATTTCGCGGTATACCTTGGACACAGGCCCGAGTGTTGCCATATTGTCGCTAAATGGCGCTAAACTCAATTTTTTTAGTTTATTATGTTTTTAGTGTACGGGAGCATTAATGGCCTTTTCTAAAATCGGATACTCTATTGTATTAAACTTATTCTAACATAAAACTATACTCGAGCACTATATTCAGAGTCTGTTGTCAGTTTATCTAGATAAGTACATTTTTGGCGTCTTGAATACTGGGATAGCCATAATAGTAGAGTGCCTTCAATCGAAAATTTATATAGAAGAATAAAACTTACCAAAAACCATTGTACAGTGGGATTAACACCACCAGCAACTTTGCAGTGTATTTTCCCAGAAGAATTCAGTTCCAATTTCTTGCTATAGGGCTCCGGTTCGAAGCGTAGCTCGCCATCTGTTGGTCAATTAAAACAACATTAGTAAATAAAGAACAACGCCATCTACTATCGAGTAGCAGAACTACAGTAGTAGTTTGAAAACAACGCCACCTATTGGCACTTTTGAATAGTTAATAATGAGAGATTTTAAAGATTTAACAATAGATAGGGGGTAATATCCGAATATTAATTGTCATGCAAAACAATAGATTTTGAATAATAATAATAATCTTTCAATAATAAATCGGATGGGCAGAAGTCACTATTGCGAAAACCTTTATCACTGAATTTTCGAAATCTTTCATACGCTTTCCCGCACAAATATCACACTAATCAGTAATCACCATATATGAAGGCGAAGTTTGTAAGTACGTATGTTTGTCATCCCTTCACGCTAAAACTGCTGAAGGGATTTGGACAGAATTTGGCATATGGGTAGACTATGTCCTGGAATAGCATATGGGGCACTTTTTATTCCGGGAATATGTTACCTTGGGATAACATTCTAGTTTCACGCGGGCAAAACCGGTGGCAGAAGTATTAGTATTTAAATAATTTGCGCGTTGCTTGTGTAGTATATGTACGTTACGCCTAGGCTTGCTAACCGTACTCTAAAATAGAGTATTGTACTTTATATAATATAGGCGTACTCTATAATCTATAACACTAATAGAGGACGCTAAAATACTCTTTTTTATACAATGTTTGCTAAACTAGTGCCAGTCACGCCTATGATGCTACGACTTTACTGAGAGAGTCTTTACGGTCATGAAATTTGTTAAAAATGAACTCCTGATCTATGTAAACTTGAAATTGTACAATTCTTTTAAAAACAATGAAAAATTGTTTTATGCTGCAAAAAGTTCCAAAAAACACCTTTATGTTTTTTTTAAATAAATGATACTCCTTTTTATAAGTCCGTACTATTTATTTAGCTCCTTTGAAATCTCTATTTCACATACTCTATTTCATCTAATAAAAGTTGGCAACCCTAGTTACGCCTAACTACGCGCCTAACCTTTTCGAAGGGCATTTCTAGTAAGGTCAGTACTCGCCCTTCTAGAAATCTGGGCCGTCCTTGCTTCGACCGAAACTAACCTTAGGGCCTGCCACACTACTACCACAGTGCGGCGCCAGCGTCTTGAGTTTTGGTGGGATTTCTTCCAGGGAAGTTCGGTGGCTGTTTTAATTATTCGAAAATTGATTCCTAGTGGATATTGTGATGTAAAATTCATGTAGTTTTGTATCTCCAGTGTCTGCGCAACTGGACAATATGAGGAATTATTGAAACAGGCGCGATCATGATAAAATGGAGTTGAGAATTTTATTTTAGTGTTGACTACCTCAGCGAAGTTTGTTGAGAAAGTTGAATTGATACATTTGGTGCCAAATTTACTACAAAAATATTAGAATGTATACATCCACATTCTAATGGTAAACAAGTTAACTATTTATAAACATGTAATCTCTAATATTAAGACTGAAGGACCTTGTATCCATGGTCAACTTTTTTTAAAAAAAAGGTGCAGCTTCGTATAGAGGACTACAGCCCTCCTAGCCAAGTTACGATCGTTTCGTTTGCGTCGAATGCCTCGAATAGGCAGCGCCTCCGATTCCTTTGTTCTGACATCATCTCAACGCTCGGTCACGTGGTCAGAACAAAGGAATTGGCTAGGGGGCTGGACCTAAAGCGCGATCACCCTCTGACTGCATACAAAATAAAGAGATATGCGCAGTCACAATAATTGCAAATATGAAGCATTTTTAGCTATTTTCTAAAAAAGATTTGATTAGAAAAATATTAAAACACTATAACGACCAGAACAATCCGAAAACATGATTTCCCGCCTAAAAAAAGAGAGGCATCTTCGTGATTTTTTCTATCGTACTATGCCAGCTGTATTATGTTTTGAACACACTATCTATCTAGTATATTTATACTGAAAAATAACATATAAGTATTTTTTTGATTCGGTTTACTGTAGTGGATCATATACTGTTGTGGAAAATCCACAAGTTAGCAAAACTGGCCGTACGCCGCTAGACTGTTTTGTCTTGATAGTGTGCGCCGTGACGTAGACAAAACAGCCCCCCTAGCCAAGTTACAATCGTTTCGAACAAGTTACAACGCCTCTAGTAGGCCACGCCTCCGATTCCTTTGTTCTGACGTCATCTTAACGCTCAGTCACGTGGTCAGAACAAAGGAATCGGAGGCGTGGCCTACTAGAGGCGTTCGGTGCGAACGATACAATTGTAACTTGGCTAGGGGGGCAGTCTTGTCGCAGAAGTCGTAGACAAGTCTGCAACGTCATAGACAATTCTGTCAAAGACAGTCTTGTCTCAAGTGTACGCAGGCCCTTAGCTCCTGTAGTCTGTAGTCTTCTTAAGGCGTATAGTCCCTTGAACATCTGGCCGGAGTTAAATGCACACATAATCGTACCGCCGCCTGCCCGGATAGAGCCCCGCTGCAGCTTTAAATCCATTTTCTTTGCGAAATATTGATTGATTTACATAATTATGTTACGTACATTCTGAAGAACACTTAACGAGCAATTTTTCCGTGTAAACATATTTCTAAAGATCAAAGCCGTTTGAAAGGAGTAGTAGGGAGAACAAGCGAAAAAAATTTTTTTTATTTTTTTTATTGGCAATGGTATGTCATACGAAAATTGATTTGTTGTTAATAATATAATTATGTGAATCTATAATAAATACATTTTTTCCACCACCTGCTCGATAATGCCCTTATAAAGGTCATACAACCATCACTTAAAGCAAGTCATTCTGTCCCTAGGGAGATAATGCAGTATGGGCGATCCCTAGGAAATAATGAGATTTGAATTTGGAACGTGAAAAACCGTCAGTATTATGTGAATTAAAATGTAGTGCATCAAACATGTTTATTCAAATTTCAAACAGGCTACTAACAAAAAATAACAGAGTACAAAAAGTTTCTAAAAAAAATAATGAACAAGCGGGAGCGTTATAGAAAATTTTTACTATAGAATCTTTGAATAGGGAATTTTGTTTGGTTTAAATCTCAAAACATTTTGAGTGATGGTTAAGATTAACTCGTATATAATACTTATATTTCTCTATTATAATGATTTGTTTTACTAAATTGTCTTTTAACTATCTCACAGATGGTGTAAATAGTAGAGTATCCAACTCGGGGATAAAGCTGTCTTTGTTGGCTTGAATTCCTTACTTCACTCAGGTTTCTTTATTAACCCCCTCGCAATGCTCGGGAGTTAATTATATAAATCCCTCACTAACGTTCGGGATTAAAATTAGCAACCTTCGTTTCGTTCGGAATTCAACATGCTGCCCGCGACTTAAAGACACTGCTTTATCCTCTAGTCACATAATCTACTATTATTTTTTTCATATACATATTATTAACCCTGCTGTTACCGAGGAGTAGGAAAGTCAGTTTTATGACACTAAATGGGAGCAAGGGCCTTAAGACACATTGTTTTGTAAGAAAGAAAAGTGTGTTTTTGTCAGAAGTGTGTACTCGACAAAGTAGCTACTTAGATGAAGTGCGCAGCCCCATTTAGGGTACCAGATTGGGTGAAGCCAAGTTCGTATTTCAGCATTTATCTTCGGCTTATTTCGTCATTATTTTCATGAGGAATGTGGAACAGAGTGTGGAACATACCTCCGTTGAAAAGGTAGGTTCCTCTGACCATACGGATATTATGTCTGATCCGGGTAATTGCCCCATGGTTGATTTGGGACTGTTGTTTATGATCTAATTGCACGGAGAATCATTTCAGTCGAAAGATTTCAGTCCACTAGACACACGCCTCCCCTAAACTCGTTAAAAAATAAAAGGCCCGTTTTGACGTTTGAGAAATACCCTAGAATGTAACTTGGAACGAAACTGAAAGAAACAATAAAATAATAATTAATTACTTAGTGTTTAAAAAAATTACACTTAGGTACATTTTTCTATAATATGATGGAATATATTGCGAGTATTCTTTTTGCATATTTAAGTATTTATTGACAGACGTCAAAACGTGCCTTTTATTCTTTGACAACTTTAAGTGTCGCCAACGACCGTTCCTAAGCGTCTCGCATCCATCGCATTCTCACGGCCTTCACCAGGACAGCGGTCTTCTTTGTGTGTGTGGTTTGTTTCTTGTTAACTCATTTATTAATTTTGCATCATTGGGTACATATAATACAATCCGATGGATGCGAGACGCACAGGACCGGTCGTTATGGCGACGCTTGGGGGAGGCCTATGTCCAACAGTAATAATAATAATATTCCACAACTATCACACAACGTAGTCTAGTCCCAAGTTAAGCAGAGCTTGTGTTATGAGTACTAGACAACTGATAAATATACTTACATATTTCTAAATACAAACACATTATAGATCACAAAAATGACACAAACATTTATCCGAACCCACGACCTCCAGCATAGCAGTCAAGGCCTCTAACCAACAAGTTAGTCAAACAGTAGACATCTTTCAGCTGAAATGATGATGATGATGATGATATGCCATGTCTAAACCTTTGCATAATCAATTAATTGATAAATTGATAACATACAGGTTCACCCGTGACACCTACTTACACTGTTTTGATAGAAAACTAAAAATATTTACCATTAACAGCTCGATGTCGTCTGTTGTATTTGTGGGCACGGATCTTGTGAGTTGAATGGTGAGTCACGTCTGAAACAAAGATAAGTACGTAATAAGTAGGGATATTTCATCGTTCCTTGATGAGCATAACTAGTTTATATAGGTATGGAACAGGGTGTAAAGTCCTGCAAACCGAGGATAGAGGATACTCCGACCAGACGGATGCCGTGTCTGGTCTGGGCACCTGCCCGACAGTTTATTTCGGACTCATTGATATAATTATAAGTCGTGGTCAAATCATAGAAATTGATCACTTCATGATGTAGCTAACTAAAACTGGCCAGATCAACGTTAAAGTTTAATAATATGTAATAACTAAGTTTAAGTAGGTTTGACAGGCGGGCGGTTATTTTATGTTGAGATATTTGAATGATTTTATTATTTTTCAGTGACGAATTTATTTTTTATATATTATTCTTACTTTGACATTTATTCACAATTGTATCTTGACATTATTATTTAACAAATGACATTTTTACTTCAATTCTTCAAGTGACATTATCAACTACATATAATATTTTTCATTGTTATTTGATACGGTGAAATGAATAAAACTTAATTGTAATATTATCTAATTATAAATAAATTTTGCAAGGAAATGTATTATTATAATAATAAAGCTCGTAATTTGCATGCCTCAAGGTATAATATGGTTGGACTGTAATATAATTTCAATAACTCTATGTAATTACCCATATTTGCAAATAAATGATTATTAACTAATAAGTAATTAGTGTTACTAATACAACCTTACAAACAAACCTAATCGCCCCCTACCTCGCCCCCCCTGCTTGAAACGAGTTACTATACTCATGATTACTCATGAATAAGACAGTATAATATTTTTTAGAATAATATGCGTTTTCCAATTTTGGAGGAGGCGGCCTTTATAATACAAAACTTATCTAGTGTACTAAGATTCTCCATAGCTCATATTGTAGCCTTAAGTAAAATCAACAAAGGTATTATTTTCTTCTTTTTTTTTAACTCCGCATGCTTTGGTCACTCACTTTGTTTTCCATTAAAATGCGGTATGTGCACAGTACTTGGCAGCAAATGTATCCAGTCAGCCATCTCGGCAAGTTTCGCTGAGGTAGTCATTGCTACATTAAATTTCTTAGCTAAATTTTACCGAGATAGCAACTGTTTCAATGATTCCACGTATTGTCCAGTTGCGTAAAACACTTGAGATATATAATGACTAGCTTCTGCCCGCGGCTTCACACGCGTGAAAATAGGTTTCTCCATACAAACTTTGAACCCCCCTTTCCTCCACTTAGGGGGTGAATTTTGGAAAATCCTCTCTTAATGCTAGCCTAAGTTATGAAAAGAAACCTTGTGCAAAATTTCACGCTCCTAGTCCCAGTAGTTTTGGCTGTGCGTTGATATGTCAGTCAGTCAGTTTCTCCTTTTGAATATATATAGATAATAAATTTATTGAACCATTGTTACAAATAGTACCTTAAATTAAAAATTCTTAATGTATTATGGTCTGTAAATAATTGCGGGCTTCAGTTGTGTAGTATGCTGTGGTCCCCAAACTAGGCGGCGGCGCCTGTACTTTGGGGACCGGAGTTGAAAATAATAAAAATAAAACTGCTTTATGCCACTGCTGAAAGTAAGGTCATATGTATCCAAAACTAAACCAATTTTATATCACAATATCCACTAGAAATCAAATTGCGAATAATTAAAAAAGCTACTGAACTTCACTATAAAAAATCCCCGTAAAAACTTCCCATTGCATATTTGTTAAAGTTATACTTTCAAGGGAAAAATGGTCCTTACTAGACGGCGAGACGGTGAGCTACCCATTGCTCATTGTGCGCAAGCCGCTGAGATGACACTATGATTTAAATTTCAACAGTTTTTTTTTATAATTACGAGAATTGGTGTTCTGCTGCAGCCGGCAGCTTAATTCCCTCCAACAAGACATTCTTATACAGGGTGTCTGACATCGACGCACAAACGAATACCATGGATCCAGTACTTACATGATTCTGGACCCCCCAGTGGTGAAATTATTCGTCCACATTTTTTTAAATAAAAAAAAACTGTATTTTTTAAAATTTAAACTGTGTAAAATCGTTATTCTAATCAATACCGATGTCATTTTTAATTTTAATAGTAATTTATTTATTTTGTTCACTGTTAGAATAACGATTTTAAATAATTTAAATTAAAAAAGGTAGTTTTAAAAAAAATAGGGATAAATACCAACGAAAAAATCGACCAATGGGGCATCCAGAGTCATGTACTCTCAATGGTAATCGTTTGTGCGTCGATGTCAAAAACACCCTGTATAATAAAAATAAGTAAGAAGAAGACATCAAAAAGACGCTGCGAGACGGTGGTAGGTCCGTACGTAGAAAGGAACAAACATTTTCACGCTAGTCATGGTGTAAACATAAACTGTGGTTAACTTTGTAGTTTTTGCTGCGAGACTTGTCAGAAATATTTTTAATATAGTAAATATACTAGCTTTTGCCAGCGGCTTCGCCCGCATGAAAGTACAAATATATAATTATGTAGAGTGTCACTCAGTAATAAAATAGCATTCTAAAGGTGTTTTTTTTTTTCGGTGGGAAAATCATCTTATGACATCCCCCGCCCTTGGGCGGAGCGCGAGATAGTGTCAGACTTTTACTGAATAAAAACACACTCCAGTTCCTTCGTTGCCTTTCGTACCAGGGCCGAGTCTAGCTTTCAGAATCAGACCCTTGGCCCCTTGGGGGGTTTGCTGACATCTTCTTGAGGCGCGCGTGGAACAGCACGCGCCGTCGACGACTTGGACTCGGTCCGGACGGTCGGACGGCGACATACCCATTGGTCGCCGTCCGCAAGCCCGCGCTTACGGTGGTCGGAAATCGGAATCTCGGCGGCGGTTGGGGCGTAAGTACCGTTGCCTCACGCGATCGGCCGCCTCCTTTGCTAGCATAACTGCTTCGCAGAAGGAGGTGACCGCCTGTCACTCCTCCTCGCTCCGGACTATGGCCTGCACCAAGGCCCGGTGTGAGAGATCACCGCCGCCGATCGCCACGGACACGGCGTTGCTCTACCTAAGCGGGGTACACCGCCACCGTGTCTCCGGGCGGTATTCTAAAGGTTTAAGAAATTTTTAAAATCTGTCTAGTAGTTTTTGAGTTAATTGATTACAAACAAAAATACAAATCTTTTGTCCTTCATCATCATCATTTCAGCCGAAAGACACTGTTGGACATAGGGGAGATGCCAGGCGAAGCGTAACCATAATGATGTCCTGTACGTGTCTTTTAGGGTTCCGTACCTCAAAAGAAAAAACCGAACCCTTATAGGATCACTTTGTTGTCTGTCAAGACCCTTTATTTTGGGAACGCGTGGAGATATCGAGTTGAAATTAAAACCATATACTCAGGTCTGCGGTCCCTTGCAGCTGTGAAAAAATCAAACGCCTGAGTTAACGAAAAAAAAAAAAAATTGGTTGCCTGTAAAGTCGGTATACGGGCGAAAGTTTTACGTGACAACGACTTTGAGTGGTAAAATAATTTTAATGTGAATATTCATTCGTATAGTAGGAAGAAGGATGAAATAATAGTAACAATTTAAAACATTGATTTATACAGAGAATTATATTTAAAACATTAATTTATACAAAGAACACCACTTTCACTTTTTATGTCTGTCTCTCTCGCTCTTAGGCGGGCTAACCATGCCCGAGTGGAAGGGACGCGTGCCTCTCACTCGCTCTGATTGTGAGCGCATAACGTGAGCGGAGTGTAACGCAGTTTCTTGAAGTGTCACCCGGCAAACCAATTTATAAGACGTTGTCACGTCAAAAGATATGGCCGCTTATGTCGCAAAAAACGTGTATTTTGACACTCTCAGGGAAATTAAAATTCATAGGTTACATGAAGCAAGGTCGCATAGCACAAGTATAGGAAAAAAATCTGAAAACTGTAAAGTAATTACGTCAAAAAATACTTTTTTTGTAATTCGGACTTGCGTACAGCTAAGGAGTGGAATTACCTGCCGGAGTCTGTGTTCCCTGATAGCTAAAACTTAGGTACCTTTAAGTCAAGAGTGAATAGGTAACATCTAGGCAAGCATGTTCCATTTTCGACCACATCATCGCTTACCATCAGGTGAGATAGTGGTCATTTCTGTTGTATCGGAGCCCCCTTTAATATTTATTTTACTGTTTTTTATTTAGTACTTGTTAATATAGCGGCAAAAGAAATAAATCATCTGTGAAAATTTCAACTGTCTAACTATAACGGTTCATGAGATACAGCAGCCTGGTGACAGACGGACGGACAGCAGAGTCTTAGTGATAGGGTACCGTTTTACCCTTCGGGCACGGAACCCTAAAAATGCCCCAAAACTCCTACAATTTACCATACATGTCCGACACTGATTTTTCATTTTAAACACAACTGACAGCGTTCGATTGCGGTCCATAGTTAGAACAAACGGTTTCACACTGCACGCCGGTATGTAAACAAACACACAGCGGCACATCAAACGAAATGCGCGTACGCTTTTACATTTTGTGGGGCGACCATGTTGGGAGCGGGTCTGGGATAGTCCGGTGACTTTTACAGGGATTGACAACTCGTTTTCGTAGGCACTATACTTTTTATTTTATTTTGGCTTCGCACAGGTTGTGCATTTGGCCAGTGTGAAGTTTATACCAATGGAGCACAGCATTCTGGGTGTCAAGAGGGCCGACAGAGTGAGGAACACCACGCTGCGTCAAAAGACGGGAATTATGGACGTCGGAAAAACGGCTGCCAGGCTAAAATGGGATTGGGCGGGTCACAGCCGCACGCACTCTAACCGGTGGGCAAGGGTCTCCACAAAGTGGATACCTGAGGATGGACGACGCCGCCGAGGTCGACTTGGGAAGAGGTGGCGAGACGACCTAGATGCCTACCGCAAAGACTGGTTCGAGGTTGCCCAAGAAAAGAATACCTGGAAGAAGTTGGGGGAGGCCTTTGCCCAGCAGTGGGACAGTATAGGCTATTAAAAAAAAAAGAAGTTTATAGAACATATTGAGTTTTCAGTTAAGTTACTTAGAATTCCATTAGAACGCGGATGTAACACGTTCTAGTGTTTTTGCAGTATTTGGCAGCAATAATGTATCGAATCAGCCTTCTCGGTAAGCTTCGCTGTGGTAGTCAATAATACAATTATTCTCAGCTCCATTTTACCGAAATCGCGCCTGTTTCTATGATTCCACATATTGTCTAGCTGCGTAGATAATTGAGACACAAAACTACACCATTTTCATTCATTCCTTTTTCAATCCGCAGTAATACGGCACCTTCTCACACTTTCTCTGTAGTGGCTCACTCATGCTCAAATTTGCGCAGCCACTGTGACTGCCCAGAACTAACGAGAGCTGATAGTGCTAAATATCTTGGAGTACAGATCGATAGTGGACTGAGATGGGACAAACAGATCGAAGCCATCACTACGAGAACAATGCGTCTTATCCATATATTTAAGTCCCTTAGAGACTCAGCTAGTCAAGACACACTTAAGATGGTATATTTTGCGCTGTGCCAATCGATTTTAGGATATTGCATAACTGTATGGGGAGGCGCTACAAAAACCAGTGTTCTGAGGATTGAAAGAGCGCAGAGGGCCATACTCAAAGTCCTCTGTAATAAGCCCTACAGGCATCCAACTACAGAGTTGTACTCCGACTGTGGGGTGCTTACAGTACGGCAACTATTTGTGCTCCGATCTATCCTTAGAACACATGTCGGTCTGCCTCCACCAAAGCCAAATAAGAGATTAAATCTGCTTCCAAGAACCCAACACAAAACCGCATTCGCAAAACATCAATTCTACATACTAGGTACACATATATATCATAAAGTTGACAAACAATTACATATTTCAAAATTAAACTTACATAAAGTGAAATCCACAGTAACAGAGTGGCTACTTCAAAAGGACTATGCCTATACTGAATCTTTGCTCACATTCATCACGTAATAACAATACATTTGCTACCTTCTACCATATACTTACACTGCTACTACTCATAATCACACGCTTTTATTACGTACCCATTAACCTAAATATACACTATTTCACAAGCACGCTCATATCCACTGCTAATAAACGCACACTCACACTTCACATGCCACACACACTCACACTTCACATACCGCACACACTCACACTTCATATGCCATACACACATACTTACGTTATAACATAAATATCAATTAATAAAAAACAGATAAATAAAAATCACTACAGCACCGTTCACTTGTTGTCCTAAATCATATTTTTATTAAGGATTAACTTGCCGAACACTGTCTCTTAGAATACAGGTTTATCCTAGTTTAAGAGGCAGGGTTATATACTTGATTTGTACAGGTTTACCAACAACTGTTTATTTTATTATTTTTAAATATGTACGTGATATCTGTATTTTTTGTGAATAAAAAGTTTATTATTTATTATTATTATTATTATATTATTTTTCCAACACAATCTCCACTAGGAGTCAGTTTGCGAATAATTAAATTAGCCACTGAACTTCACTCGAAAAAATCTAGCGCTATACTTAAGCACTAACATGAACAGCCAGTCAAAACTATGGCAATAACTTGACTAAGTCCAATAAAGTGACAGGCAATCTCTGTCCATTCCAGGTGGTCTGGAACAGATCGTGGAATACGATAAGGCCACCAATTATATGTTTTTAGTGGAAGGTTTCTTTTTTGGAAATTATAATCTTGGTGTACAATAAATAATTGCTATAATTGGACATTTCCTTTATTTATACATTTAAATAAATAAAGTGAAATGTCCAATTATAGCAAATACAATTTTTATGACTTAATAAAAAGTTGAGTACAGCGCCATCTACCGAGAATATTTTCACCCCCTTAAAGGTAGAATTTCCAAAAACTCCGTCTTAGTCCTCGCGTACGTCATAAAAGGAAAACTTGTACCAAATTTCATATTCCTAGTCCCAGTAGTTTCGGCTATGCTTTGATATGTCAGTCAGTCAGTTTCTATATTTAGATAAGCGAATTATGTCGACTATTGTCGACTGCAGATTTTGGAATATAGAGGTGAGGAAAGTATGGTATAGGACATAGTCTGCTATACAGTTAAACAGTACAGGATACCCGACCATTTAAAACCCCATGTCCCATACAGGACTATCCCACGGCCCACGTAACCCATACGCACCGTACAGTATCTAAATATACGTGGCCGCAACTGTAGTCCATCACTCGCCATTGAACTCACGCCGCGGGTTCAACCATCAGTTATCACTAAGCCATTATTGTACAATCGTTGTACTAACGTGGACGTGTACACTTGTACAGTCAACAGCAGATGTGTAGGTGCATGCCAGGTATTCGTCTGTTGAAACTTAATGGCGGTTGTGAAGTTTGCTACTCTCTGAGCTGTACTTGTCATCCTGGCCGCCATTTTTAGGGTTCTGTACTCAAAGAGTACCAACGGGCTCCTGTTACTAAGGCCAAGCGTTTAAATCTATACTTATAATAAATCTGTAGAAGTGAAAATTCTGTACATAAAAAATATCAAAAAAAATAAATGGCAGGGGGTGTTACCCGAGACCGAAGCCAAAAATGTGATTAAAAAAATTTTTTGTCTGTCTGTCTGTTTGTTTAGGCGTCACGCAAAAACTACCGGTTCGATTACAATGAAACTTGGTATTAAATGTATTCTTTAATATCTTAGACACCACATGTGTACTTTTTATCCCGGAAAAGTATATACAATAAAAAACAAACTTAATTTTGCGGATCGATCCCTAGACCCGATTACTGTACCAACCGCAAATAATAAGTTTGTCGTAGGTTACGTCACCCGCAGTGGAGTTCACTAAGGGGCGCTGTACACGGCTAAGACACTATAATTTGGTCAATAAGGTAATCAATACATTCATTGACTGTTAGGCGGTACGAAGTTCGTCGGGTCAGCTAGTGACGAATAAGCTTCTATGAAACTACGCGTCCGTGGTTAGTAGACCTGAGCCTCCGCTGTCCGTCCTTCCGTCTGTCATCGCGCTGTATCTTATAAACCGTAAAAGATAGAAATTTTAAATTTCCACAGAATGTGTATTTCTATTGCCGCTAAAACGACAAATAATAAAATTAAAATAAAGCTAAAAAATAAAAGGGGTTTCCAAAGAAACATAATTTTGTCGGCGGTTTTTTTTTTTACTCAATATTAATATTGTAGAACTTATGGTGTGCGAGTCCGACTAGCACTTGGACAGTTTTTTTTTTTTATAAGGTTTTTTAGGAACAAAAAAAAACATAAAATGTCTTCTCGCCTTTATAATTTTAGTGAGATTCCTCAACAACATTACGTAAATACCTGAATTGGTTAGCTATTTTTGATGCTGACCGTACTTCACAGTGGCACCGGAAATAGCACTTAGTAGGAGTGTATGATAAATGATTGGAATTGATAGGTGAATACGTAAACAGAAGTAATGCTGATTGATTGGGCATAGGTTCCTTTTGTGTGCTAAAGGACCAGGTGGCTTGGCGGTGGTCAACGCTGTTATTGGAAATAATGTCTTTTTTTCGAGTTGAGAAATCATCATATAACTGCAGTCGGTCTGGGTGGAGCGAGCATCATCAGCATTACACGAACATTTGTCTTGGGTGGAAATCGAAGCCACGACCTTCAGCATAGCAGTCAGGGACACTAACCACACTTTTTTGAGGTGGAAAATCATCAAATAACTTCTCCCATTATGGGCAGAGCGAAAGAGATTGTCTGACTTATACTGACTAAAATCTACCCATGATCCTTTAGTTGCCCGCATCGTGAAGACTCTTGCCCAACGGTCAGTGTACATGCGGCTAATATGACCAGCCTAAGCCTGGCAGCTTTTTTTCCTACGTTTATGATCCCCGTCTTTATGCTTTACCCGTGGAATAGTATCAAGTTTTAATCTGATGAAGTAATGACGACGGGGAGCTTTTAGCTAAGGATATTTTTGTACAGGAAATAAACTTTAAAGCCGTAACATAATTTGTAGACAAAATAGAAAAGTTAAAGCTGTCAAACAAATTAGATTAAAATGTAAAACTTCTAAATTGATTTACACTGGATTAAGTTGACAAAATACTTAAAACTTTAACACGTTAACACGCTTTACTATTTTTATACGACTACTCCAAACCAATTGGGAATTATAATTTGATACAATTATAATTTAATAAAAAAAATTAGTTAGGGAAAAGTAACTTTTCTCTCTCTCTCTCTCAAGTTATATTGAAAGAATTTTTCAAAAGCGTTCAAAATTAAATAAATTGATAACCTTTTAAAATCCAGTGGAAGGGGAAACTGTCAAGTAACACTGTCATGCACACACTGAAATGTGACGTCACCGCTTTTAGGTGTATACAAAAGAGAGCGATAAATATTCGTACAATGGATCCTCTCTTCTTCATAAAATATTTCTAATGTTAATTAGCTGCTTGATTTGATAACCCATTTTGATTAAGATTTATTTTTAGAGTAATTTGCTGATTAGTAAAAAATTTTGAACTTAAACACAGGATACTTCCTATGTTTATTTAAGTTCCCGTTTCCAGAAACGAAGAAAAATACC
Source organism: Mythimna pallens (assembly GCA_961205895.1). NCBI lineage: Eukaryota > Metazoa > Arthropoda > Insecta > Lepidoptera > Noctuidae > Mythimna > Mythimna pallens. The sequence goes on along the minus strand of OY540849.1, from coordinate 12,504,505 downwards.
GCATCAAATATCACCCCTTCACGTAAGGGGTTAAAAACAATTTAGTCAAGCGCTCCACAGATACTAATTTGGACAGACATTTAGAAAATCCAAGATGGCGGCCGAAGACCGTTACTTTTTATTTCACAGTTCTAACTACCCTTTGTTAGTTTCCGTTTTAGTGTTATGCGTGGCCGGTGTACCTAATGGTGCGTGTTCTAATGAAAATGTGTTTTATCTTATCATAATTGTCGACATGGTAGGATTTTTAAAACTATTCGGTAAAAAAAATATATTTGGTAAGAACGATGGAACCAATTCACAGATATTTACAGTATTTTTTTTTATAAAATCTGAAGATTATTTTATTTACATTTTCCTAAAAATCTTAAAAAATAAATAAACGTTATCTATATTTCTTATTTAAGTACCTGAATATTTTAAATTAAATAACAGTCAATAAACCGGATATCCAAAAGCCTCTGGCTTTTCATTCAGTTAAATATCAACTAAATGAAAACTAAATTCTTTAATATTATGCTAAAAAAAAGAAAAAGGCAGAAACTGAAAAAGTATAAGAATAAAAAACAATAAAGAATATCATTCCACATTTTAATAGCATCTCTTGTCTCCGCATTTGCTTTTAAAGCCTTTTAAAGTTTCATAAAACATCGTAGAAAAGTCTTCGTAAAATGTAGTAATTTTCCTGAAAATTTTAAAGTCACTACACTATATCGTCGAGATAGAAAGGTGTATAAGGTGGCTCTAAGCTAAGTTTAAATATAGAATATCGATTAGATTAGTATTCCCGTGCCTGAGTAAACTGAAAAGAGGTGTTAAACTTTATCTATGCTAGTCGGAATAAAATAAGAACAGCGAGTGTTCTTATTTTATTCAAATTCATAGACATCGACCACAGTCGATGTTTATGGATATTTGATGTTGTCTATGCTGCCAATATTTTATAGCATTTTGGTGTGACTGTTTATGAACTGATGCAGGCACAGAATTAAACAGTTCGATTATAACTATGGTTAGCCATACAAAAATTCCACATAAGGAGGAGCTTAATAAATAGTAGGTATTATTTTATTTCGGCTGATAATTTTCAGCTTTCGTTGAATTATGTAGAACATGCAACATCTACGATTTATTTCTTTTTAATTTTAATAATTGTTTAACTTCAAAATGCTTCCAAGTGAACCCATTACAAAATCAAAAATCATTAATTACAAGTCTCTACATCTCAGTTACAATCCACAGATAATATAATCAAAACAAAATACCTATTTGAAAATCGAACGCAGCGCCCTCACGTCGAGCCGCGCAACTGCATAATGGCGGGGTTGCCATGGAAACCGCTCGTAAAATTTTATTACTCGCGCCCTCCGTCCCGCGCTTTCAAAACGGTTACTTTGCAAAGCCATCCTAGATTAGAGATCATTTCATTCCAACGTGTTAGGTAGGCACTTATTCCCTAGTGGTTTCGTTTATCGCCTAGATTTTATGTGATTTTTCTCTGAGGGATTTCTCCGTTTGAATTTTCAGAAGTGGTTATTCTCGTCGCTTTACTTTTCTGTAAGGGTTGCGAGGGATCAAGTTGAAGTTGGCATCGATTTGGGACTGGCTAAATAAAATATTTGTTTGTTGTTTTATGTCGCTACGATTTCTGATGATGAAGTTAGTTGAATAGGTACCCATCTCCTAAGAGTAGTGGACATGACTTGGTTTTACTTGAATTTGATTATCGTCAGAACTTTTATTAAGTGATTGATTACAAACTTATAAATAAATAATTTTTTTTCTTTCTTTCAAACAAGATTGTTTGGTTTGTGTGGTGTTTTATTTTGTAATCTACCCGCTTCGTTCTACCATTTGTTTGTGAACTACCCACTCAGTGAAGTTATAATGTGATATACACGTATATGATGATACACGTCAAAAAAACTAGATGCCATGACACAGGGTATCTTAGAGTAGGATCTAAGATACCGACTTCAAAAAGGAGGAGGTTCTTTTAAATCTATATATATAAAAATGAATAGATGTTCGTTAGTCTCGCTAAAACTTGAGAACGGCTGGACCGATTTGGATAATTTTGGTTTTAAAGTATTCGTGATAGTTCTGGAATGGTTTAAACGGTGAGAAAATAGGGCAAAATCAAAGAAATCAAATACAACGCCATCTCTAATTAAAATGACATTTAAAGATGAATTATTCTAGTAATGACAGTAGATGGCGTTATCCTATTGACAGTTTAGCTAAAATGTATAACAACATTCATTGACTATTAGGCGGCACGAAGTTCGCCGGGTCAGCTAGTAATGAATAAAATTTTATTTGTTGACTTTAAAATTTTATAAGAAATGTGTCTTATTAATAAATTTAGTATTTATTTAATTAATGTTCATCATCATCATCATCATCATCTTCCTGCCCTTGTCCCGTGTTATTTGGGGTCGGCGCAACATGTTTTTTTCTTCCATTCTGCACTGTCATTCGTCATGCTATCACTAACTTCCTTTTCTTTCATATTTAATGTTATTTAATGTAAATACTGGTATTCAGTTGCATTCGGTTAGAGTGGAAGTTAACCCCAGCATAGTTTTTCTTTTTAAGGTGGGAAATCATCCAATAACAAATCCCGCCCTTGGGCAGGGCGTGAGGACGTGTCAGACTTTTACTGACTAAAACCCACTCATGTTCCTTCTTTGCATTCGTTCCAGGACCCCAGGGTTCTCTTTCGCATCACCCATGGCCCCAGTAGACTTCGACCCTGCTGGGCCCCTACGTTTGCTGACAACCCCAGCATAGTTAGAGAACCAAGTCGTCGATGGCGAGTAGAGTTCCAAGCGCGCCTCTAAGAGATATCAACAAAACTTTATGGACCCAGCAGGTCCGAATCCTACTAGGAACATAGGTGTGGTTTTAGTCAGTAAAAGTCTGGCTGATGATTTCCCACCTTAAAAAATATATAAATAAAAGCGTAGTTAGAAAAAAGTTAGATGATGCTTCCTCTAATATTTTGTAAAACCTCACCTCCCTAACTACAAACGTGGTTTTCTTATTGCCAGAAAAATGATTTTTGGCATTTATGGCACACATAATAACAACCAGTATTAAAATGATCTCGCATTAAATATTACTGGCACGCAATTATACTAAAACTTCATGACTTTTGTAACTGCTTGAAGTACCTAAACGTTCACTTATCTTCCAAGTTGAAAACGTGGAAAAATTACTTAAACTGACCATTCCACCCACGCAAGTGAAAATAAACCTCATTAATTTTTTTTTACGAACGTTCGCGTCCGATTATCATCAAGAAGTCGACACTAAAAACTTCAATTTCACAAATAGCTAAAACTTAATTAGACAGTGGCACTTTGTTAAATAATTAAAGTTGCCCCCTCCACCCCCCTTGCCATAAACAACCCCTAGAAGTCGTAAAATAACACAAGTTTATGGATTTTGGACCCCCAGTACGCTACATTTTACGTCAAACCAGTAGTGCTGGGAAACGCTTTGTCGATAACCGTAAAGCGCAAAACTATATTGATGGTAATCGAATATCGATTTTCAGAAGATATCAAGGACTATAATCTAGAGATTTGATGAGGATTTTATGGAATATTTGCACGATTGTACGGTTCCTCTTAAAGGTTAACTAACGGTTTATCGATACTAATCGGTCTTGCATTTAAACCTATCTAATTAAAACCGACGTGTATCGGTTTTAAATGTCGTATTACCAAACATGGTAGCTTATAAGCACGACGTCTCCCTAATCGATTTCCCTCAAAGTTTGTCGACTTTAAGCGGTACGATAAACAAGATCTTTGTTTGTTTTGGGTACCTCAAGTATATGTTCACTTCGTGGGTATTAAAATATTGACGTTACGAGACTAGAAGATATATGAGTATAAGGAATCCCTACTTTGCTGTAATGATTTCTGTAAAATTTTGAACTCGGCTTTTTCTTATCATTCTCATCCCTTGCGCTTCTTAGGTACCATAAAAGTTTAGTAAAATAACTTTAAATGTAAAAAATGTAATCTTAAATTACCTAAATTAACTAGTCTAATTAATAAACATTGACGTCTAGTATTTTTCCAAACTTTTTAAGTAGCTTCTACATATTTTACCGATACTAAGCATTTATCGCTAAAAACGAACACAACCCTACCGTCACACTCATTACCTTTTATCGTAAAAAAACTTAATGGCGAAACGCAAACGAAAAGTTCGTTTAACGTTCACGTGAAGTATATTTTTTTAAATGTTTCCCATGTGGAAATACTATTTGGGGATTTTTAAAACCTTTTACTGTAATTTATTTGATATGGACGCGTGGAAAATGTTTGCAATCAACTCTTAGAAGTCATATTACGAACATGAATTTAAAATATAGTCATTTACTTTGTGAATACAAATGTGGTGCGGAAATAACAAAACATTCTGCAATTTTGGCCACCATTTTTCCTTATTTCGCGCCAAATTCGATTCCCCTACACGTATATTTTTCTGGCAAACGGCACGAGGCAAACGTATACAACCATACATCCTCTAGCTGAAATATAACACGACGGGATGGCATTCTTGTCACGTAGACAATAACGTCTCGTCTGTCACTCGGACGGGACCCGCTAATTAATTTTAGGTACAGAAGTTGTGTTTAGTTTGGCTAAAACTGACTGTTGTACAACTTAAAATCTAATCGTCAAAATAGTAGACCCCTGTCTAGTAATCTGTTAACGGGTCCGGTGAGATGGCTATAATATCTGCAGTCACAATAAGGAATCTCATATTATGACATCCAAAGGGTTTTTGAAAAGCTAATCAATACAACAATGAGTTACTTTTTGGTATATTAGAAGACTTATAACTCGTGAAACAGTTTTGAAAGGTTGACTGAAGAAAATTAAAAGCCAAATAATACACACAAAACAGTACTTTTTAATTCCATTTTATAACTACACCAATTTTACATCAATTGCGAATAATTAAAACAGCCACTGAATTTCATTCGAAGAAATCTCGTCAAAAAAATCTTGACTATGCTCTGTTTAATGGGAAAAAGTCATACTTATGTTTACTTTTAACAACCTATGGAACCTAAACTAAAAGATTTATATTCAATAGCATTTATTTAATAAACTTTTCACATTTTATCAAGTGAACGTAGGAATAAGAGCGTCTTAAAGTTTCAAAAAGCGCTCTCAGCATAAGTTAGTTCCACAAGAAGGCTCGCTATTTTTCATGGCTAATTAATTTTTATAGAAAAGGTCTGTGTCTACTTACGTTTATTACATCGGAAAAGTTATTTTTAATTATATTACGAGTAAATTTTGCTGGAAAAGATCTTAAGAGGAAGTTTTATAATAAATTTATTAGTTAGTTGCCATTTAAAAAAAGTTCTGAGAATTTCTGATCAGGCCAACTTTGTCTAAGCTGTCAAGTTTTTTTAACCTGGCAACTTGCCAAAAAAGCACTAAGACGAAAAAGGTTAAGAAATAGGTAATAGAAAGATAATTCAAATTAACTGCAAACCCTGACTGCAGTCAACAAGAGTTGAAAGGGTAATAAATGTTTGTCAATTCAATTAGTTTGGGCCCGACTGTTCGGTCTGCAAACACGGACGGTGAGAATCATTCGAATTACTGGTAGCCAATGAAAGCGTTGCATTTTACTCATTTCGTTGAATTGTTTGCATTGCACCGATTTTATATTTATGTAAATTGATTTGTGGGTTTATTGATAGCTTTGATATCTCGTGGTTTTAATATATTTACGTCGAAAGGCGTGATGGAATTTTTGTGTATTTTCCTTTGTATTTTTTTTTTGCGTTAATTTCTTATTTTTTCTTTCATGAGAACCTTCTTCTCAAAATAGCAAAACAACAAAATAATACATTTTGATACAAGTGGACAAACTTTGTCATTGCAACTGAAGCAGAATTCACCCGAGCCGTAGGTGCGGCAGTTATGGAGCCGAGTGCTGGCGTGACAAATTTCCACGTGTATCAAACGACGTTTTTTAATACACTTACGAAGATATAAATAAACGGGGGTTAACGTGTGAGTCTTGGGAGCCGCTTAGCGCCTAGCCTGATACGATAAATGTAATAAATTGTGGCGGGGGCGAGCTCGCGTTCTTTTACATACTAGTGCGAAAAACACTATTACGTGCGGTACAAGCGGTAAGGATAAGTGCGGGTTTTCGAGTAAGTGTTGGAAGGAAAAGAATTTGTGAAATTGGTCCTACTACGTGAACAGCTCGAACAAATTCGAGTGATGACGTGACCAAAGGAAATAAGGAATAATTTTTACATATTATATATGTCGGTGAAGTCAATAGTAGGTACGGAAGCTTGAGAACGAATATGCGAATGATCAACCTAGGTGAAAAGTGACACATGTCACTTTGACAGAATTCGGGCTGACGTTTGCATAAACCGAGCAGATACAGGTGCCGACCGCAGAGGTGCGGGGCTCTTTTTTCTGTCAGCAGCCGTGCGAACAACGTCTAGTCTCGGGGACTGTCTCACGGCTCGTTGTGTGAAGTCAATACCTAAAGCTTGCATCATTATAAATCAGTTGTGTGATCTGAAATAGTTTTTTTATTGCTCGTTACCCAGTCATAGCCCACAAAACACGAGTGGACAAAACTTCGATGGTGATCGGCATTCTGAGCCGACATAGAAGATACTTGTTTGATTCACATAACTCTAACCTTTGTTGCTTTAGATAGTTATATAATAGTTGCTTACATGCCTAATACATCTATATAATATCTACATCTATATATATAAAAGGAGAAACTGACTGACTGACTGACATATCAACGCACAGCTAAAACTAATGGGACTAGGAGTGTGAAATTTTGCACAAGGCTTACTTTTATGACGTAGGCGAGGATTTTCCAAAATTCACCCCCTAAGGGGATGAAACGGGGGTCCAAAGTTTGTATGGAAAAACCTACTTTCACGCGAGCGAAGCCGCTGGCAGAAGCTAGTACTAATAAGCCATTTCTTCAATCTAAATTCTAACGTTGACATGGTACTTTACTTCATCAATAAATTTAAAAAACTGACAACATATATTTTTAATGTTTTTAGATTTCCTCCTATAAAAGATAATTACAACATTACAACACAACTATGTTCGTCAAAAGAAATCTTACATAAGTTGGCTCGAGTGACTAGTCAGCACCGCCGCGCCGTTGTGATCGGTTACAAACAGTCGTATCCAGTACTACATTATACAGAAACAGTATATTTGTAATGGCTCCAAAGGTCTTTAATAAGTTAACAAAATTTATAAGAAGTAAAGATAATGTCCGGCAATTCAAAAGTAAATTGTTTATGTTTCTAATTGATAAGACGTATTACTCTATTGAAGAATTTGTAAATGATAAAATATGACATTAGCAGCCCTTTAATATTACCATTGACATTTTTATTTGACACAGATTTTAATTGATTAATTATTTATTTATTTATTAATATTACTCGTACATTTAATCGACATTATTTTATTTACTCTAATTTGACATTACATTGTATGGATTCAGACTTATTACTTACTAAGAAACTAATATATTTATACACCATTTTTTTTGGTAGGACATAGAGCACGACTAATTTGAATAAAAACTTTGGAAAATGAATTCATGATACAAAGCTCATCCGCCCCTGCCAGACTTCGAACCGGTTTGAGAATGCGAGCCCGCTGTAGATTATAAAAAATAAATAAAAAAATAATCATCCGATTCAGATTGCAGAGCCGTGCATCTAACTTATAAATCGTTATCTGAGTAAGCCTAAAGGCGGTTTTGCTGCACTATATTTGAAATGAGAATTCAAGATTAGATGCAATTTAGTATTAAATTGTAGAATAATAAACTGTATGCAATACAAGACAAAGCTCAAATTCCATTGCATCCTGCGATTTTTTAAAAATGATCACTTGAAAATCAGCTTAAAATTTACAATGCTAAAGTTGATAGTTAAGTTGGTAGCGATTCAAATTATCTCGAATAATGTTTTTTTTTTAATGCAGCCAACTTAATTACAATAAAAAATTCAGTGCATGCTGTATTTTTTTTTTTGAAAAATGTTTTTTTTTTTTACACATTTTTAGTTATGGTACTCTTTAGCTAATCTTAAATAGTGTATTAATTATATATATTAACTAATAGTAAGGTACTTAGATAAATATAGCCAACATAAGCGTGCTTGTAAAATGGCCCGACCGCGTCTGTCTTTTCGCGATAAACTCAAAACTACTGAACAGATTTTTATGCGGTTTTCATCAATAGACAGAATAATACATGCGTATTATAGTAGAGAGAAGTCGAGAATTTCAAAGATATATAACACAAGTGAGAAGTAGAAGCGGGTTGCTAAAATATAAAATGTCTTTTATAGTCATCACTTTTGAAGATTTTTTAATCAAAAGTGTTGCCATTGCAAAATGTTACAGTCATATTTCAGTAATCTAATCTCCTAAAACCACAAAAAATGCACACAATAATACTTAAGCAAAAAAAAGAAAAGAAAATAATACGCCACAAAACAAAACATCTTGCAAACTCGATATTTTTCCTCTAAGGGCGGGTTTACATTGTATGCGAAGCACGTGCACGACCCAAATTCAGGGCGCAGACGCCTCGCCACCTCACGATCACTGCGATCGGAAGAACGTCTGTTTTATATTGGAGCTTCTAACTTAATTGACGGGGATCAAGAATGTTTGAGGATCGTTTATTTCAATGGCTAAAAAAAGATAAATTGTCTATGGTGACTTGTCAAAAAGAGCGGGAAAATTGGCAAAAAAATTGATAATCTATGGTTTTATGAAAAGGAAGTAATTTTTTTTGCAAATAATTAAAATTTAATCTGCTGTAATTTATCATGTAAACTAAAATGATTGCTTGGTTTCGTAAAGCTAAACATACTTACAGAGAAGGCTCAATCGAAAGAGCCAAGTTGCTACCGATATTTTTCGTTAAATCTTTTGGTTGCCTTATGGTAGAAATTACGTTATTAAAATCTTTATGAGAAACCATTAAAAAATTAAAGCCAAATAACTTTAAAACTATATCATTTCTTTTCGCGACTACTTGTTAGCATACGTCAAGGAAACCGAATAACACATCACCTTTGCCATAAAAAAAAAATAAAAACAGCATAAAAGGAAACTGGACTATCTCTCCCGCATTATATTTCTGGGCACACATTATGTAAATATCTCCTGGGAGGCGCATAATAGAGTTTTGATCACCATTCCTTGGCGCGCGGGTCGCAACCTAATCATATTGTGTTTGTTTCTATTAAGTTTTGTTATGTTGGTAGTATGTGGAATTATGTCACTGGAAATTGGGTAACTCACTGCTGGGATTTAGGCCTCTTCTCCGTAAGGGAGCCTTTACTACACCCGGGATAGTGGAAGTCACATGTTTTCAAGATTCTCAAATTGAGTAAGGATAAGATCATGTTAATTCAAAAGATTAAACGTTAGTACGCCATTTAACCTTCCTCTTTATTTTTAATTTTGCTTCGACAGCTGTTGTGATTCGAAACTCGGTACAAGAATTTATAATTAAACTGACAGTAGGCAAGTGCTTTATACCGTTAGCTGCCAATTCCCTTCACACAAAGGCAGCTGAAAATTGAATCCGAACTCAATGCAGTACAAGCTAAAAATAACCCTGAACGTGAACAAAAGTTTCGACAAAATTTCACACAAAAACTATGAAATAGCTAGACGGGAAAACAAACAAGCCTTGCGAAATTCGAGCTGAACAATTCAGACGAGTTAGTCAAATAAAAAAAAAAATCTAATCCCTAACGATTCAGCATCGAAACATAAAAAAGATCGCATAGCAGACTTATCAATTATTCGACGCCGGGAATTTTTGCGAATGGCAACACAATGGTCCATCAATCCTTTGGGGACAAAAAACTAGCAACACTAACATTCCGGTTGAACAAAGGGCGCGGAAAAAGCGCGCCGAATATAATACAAAATACGATGTCATGTGCGAATAGGATTTTTGAGGAATTTTTGTCGATTTAAAAAAATATAGGTATCTTGAGAGCAAAAGTTAGTGCAAATATAAAATGCAATAATGTTGAGATTTCTTTGTAAAAATGTTTCGACGCGATCCACAGACTAAGTTTGCAGAGTGTTCAATGTCAAAGACAGTGCTGATGTCTGCTTCTTACGTTTAAGGGCAAAGTAACGAAAATTAAGTTATTTTTAGGAACTATAAGGAACAATATATCCCACTACCTTTAACCCGAATAAATAAAACCTACAAATGTGAGCAGAGCCTTTGGCCTTCTAGCAGTATATAAAATCAACTGTTTACTTATTTATATCTTACTCCAGTAAAACAGTATCTACGATTTAATTTCCCCCACAAAAATAAAAAACAAAACAACTACCATTAGATTCTAACACACATTTGTATCAACACCACGCAAAGAGAATCATGAATATATTCAAGAGATGTCCCTCTATCTACGCAAAAGAAGTCAGTAGCGGTGGTGAAAAAAAAAACCATTGCCTGACTGTATAATGTTTTTTTTTTTTTCAGAGGAAGTAAGGAGTGCAGCCTAACGTAAATAATGCGTGTGTACGCGAAACTATGAATAAATTATGATGAATTTGTGTGGGAATAAGATTATGGGAGAAAATATGAAGCATTAATCTTGTCATGGTACGATGCCGAAGAAATTAGTTCTGGACTGGGAATCGTTTTAGAAAGTAATAAAGGGAGCATTAGACTAAGTAAGGACAATAAAATTGTAGTATTATTAACTTGAAAGCCTTGGTCAATCAATTTAGAAGGCACACAATACAGACGGAAGACTTTTATTGCTTAGACTCCTTTTCCAGGAAATAAAACCTATTAACAGGAAATTAATTAGTCTAGAGCATTTGAATGGGGGTCGTTATATCGTTATATCGACGTATTTTCGGCTGAACCGACTTCATGCCAATAAATCGTATATATACGGTACTAAGTTTATTTCAGGATGTTTAAATTTTGATAACAGCATATAAAATTATTCATCTTTACACTCAGGCTTCGGACTTGTATTATGGAGTTGTGTCAATAATTTGTTCCGTATAATTATAATCGCTATATAATAAATTATTTAATATTCTATTGAGTCGCATAGGTAAGCTTGATCTACCTACCCATACCGCATATGCTGACGATGCTCAACACGCTCTTGGAGAGCAACCCTGGTTCGTACTTGTTTGCTGATGAATCGAAGACGATATTTTTAGAAAGTTTGCGGTTCTATGAAAAAACCAAGTGAAAGGGTTAATTAATTTTAGTATTAAAGGCTATTTTGCTTTGCTAAGTAATAATGATAAATAAATCAGTACCTACAGATAAGAACAGAAAGACAATTAATTTGCTGTTGGGGTCCTGAATATCAGTATTTAGCATAGAGCGTCTGCCAAGGTTTGAGACAAGTTTTTGTTGTAATTAATGTAAACTATAAATGTTTTGAAAAAAAAAAAAAATAACGGTTCATATGCTCGCGCTTGACCACTATCTGATCTGACGGAAAGCGACGATGTGGTTGAAATGGAGATGGAGATGGATGGAGAACAATTGCCTAGAAGTAACCTATTCACTCTCGGCTTAAAGATCCCTAGGTTGTAGTTAACAGGAAACGCAGACCGGCAGTGTATTACACTCCTTAGCCGTACACACATTGAATGTGTTCCCAAAAGGTACGTATCTGGCTTTATAAACCAGTAACTGGACAACATGATACCACCGGAATTTTAGGGTCTGAACTCAGTGACGACTACAGCAGAAACAGCTTTTAGCGCTTCTGAGGTCAGAAGTCAGTGACGACTCTACAGCAGAAAATATTTCCTTCAAAACCCTCATTAATATAATATCCTCCTCTCAAGAAACACGTATCACAGAAAGATCCTCAACCCCCAATCAAAACATCTCAATCATTAAGATACTAGAGCATCCGCGCCATTGTGAAAAGGAGGGTAGACACAAAAGAATGCTCCGACATTCATGGGTAGGCGACGAAGCGTGCACTACACTAGTCGATGACGATGACTTAGGGGTGTGAGATGTGTCGATATCGATGCGATAGATAAAATAAAAAAATTTGCTTTAGTATTTTTTAACGAATTAATTATTTGGTCCGATTGCTAAAAGTTTCACACCCATAGAAAGCTGCTTTATTCCTGAGTGACATAGTCTATCAATTTATGTATGCGGGCGAAGCCGCGGGCAAAAGCTAGTTAAATATATAAAAAGTTAATTATTCTTATTAAAGCTCAATATTCGAAGGCCGAATAATTGTATGATGAAGATATATTACAAACTTCCGTTCAAACTTTACTGACAGACTTGTCAATTGTAAAGAATCCTGATCTAATTGAAATAAAATGCTTCGACTATGCTGTGCCATAAATATATTTTGATACAATTGTTCTCTTTGTTAACTGCGTTTGCGCATCGATGGCCGTTGACTAATAAGCGTTTGAATGACGTCTTTATTGAACGAATACGGGGTAAGCTGTCATGTGAAACTTAAAGAATGCACAACAGTACGTAGTAAGTAGGTTCGATAATTGCTGGAACGTATGATCAGTGTTAAATTCACTGTTGATTAATTATTTCTGACTATCTGTCTCATATGGTCTCACCCGCGTGTTTGGTTACTGCTCCGCTCTCGTGGGTTGTAGCGTGACGTTATATAGCCTATAACGTACCTCGATATATGGGCTATCCAACACTAAAATAATTAGAACATGTAGTTCCTGAGATTAGCGCTTTCAACCAAATAAACACTCTTCAGTTTTAAAATATTAATAAATATAGATGTATGATTTTCGAGGTCTTAAGCAAAGTGGCTAGCCGACGCTTTTTGTGGCCAAAAGATAGGTTTTTCTTTTAGTCTCAGACTATTACTGCTATTTAATGTCCAAAACGATGATAAGTACTATCATGCTCTCCCTATAGACATGGATGCGGATATTTTGATAATAAGTATAGGTATATAGTCATAGTAGTTTATTGGTAAGGGATTTTTACAAGACATATACAGAATGTTACATTATGCTTAATCAAAAAATGATTGCATAAATGTCAAACAAATAAAAGAAAATACAAGAAAACAAATAAGAAGTCAAATCACAAATTAAAATAAATCATAATAAAAGTCACAATAATATTCAGTCTAAATTTATGTTCAATCGTCAAAGTTAAAATAAAATAAATCATAAAATAATAATAATAATAATTAAATTTTAATTTTAATATAATTTTGTAAATAACTCTTAAGGTAAGCTCTTTACAGCAAGAGAGAGAAATGATTCTCGTCGATAAAAAAGTATTATTTAAAACCACAGTGTCTCATCCCTAGTTTCGAAATAGACATGCCACTTGATGACTCCTCCACTACCATTGAAACTAAAAACAACACTACAGAACTGCGATCCACATAGAAATACTGTTTCTTGAAAAAAAAATACGCATGAATACTAAAACCTCGCTCGTACTGCCTTATAGCACTAACTGCTAGCTCAGAAAAATGTTATGTCATATAAGCTTATACTATATGGTCAAATATTTTTGACAGTTTTAGAGGTTTTTGTCTTTTAATGGGCAGAAGTTAAATATTGTTTTTTTTTTTTAAGTTTAATTAAGTATATTTATTTATGAGCAAAAAATGTTTAATAAACAACGTTATACTTTTTAGATAAAGGATGAATTCCTAACCTAAAAAAAAAATCTTCATTGGCCCAGAAATACTACACGATGAATAAGAAGTTTGTATTCGGAAACGCAGGCAAAAAAAAAAAAATATTGAAAGTCACTAAAATCAGTACATATTATCTACTACAAATACATACTTAGTTAAATATTAACTCATTATAAGTGAACCCTTTAACCCCTTTGGTATTTGCATTGAAGATCTTTGTCTATGGCGCTCCTAAGATTAGTATCTCAATTTGAACAATCAGCAGAATTATCTATTCATTACTATCTAGATTGCATAGTTACAAAGTAAGAGTTCATACTGCTTTCCATTAAGAAGGGTAGTCTAGATCTTATTAATAACCCTAAATAAAGTTAATTGTAACCATATTATGTTCACACTAGACATATTATGTTAAAATACATATCTGGACTAGCGGGAGGAAATGTCAGGACATGTATTCCTTCAGTTGGCCTTTGCGAGAGTTATAGTCTTTCAAACAATTCCACAGCGAGATTTCTTAGATGGAAATAATGTAATTACTTTATTTGGTCGGCGCTTGACCACCTTTTCAGCCAGTTAAAGCCAATCAAAGCGTGATAAAACATAGAGATGAATATTGTTTTCTTTTTCAAAATAACCCGAAATAAACTTACACCAGTTTAGGTATAGAGTATTATTTCAGTTGTACCAACACAAAAAAGAAAACCACCGACAAAAGATAAAGCTGCCTATAAACATTTTTGAATATTTATAACGCGTCCCATTCAATGGCTGAATGAAAAACGACAAAGGCTAGGACTCGCGGGTCAGGCCAAACAATGATTTTCGTTCGTTTCCGCTTACAATATGGCGAATCTTTTCACCGGTATCCGTTGTTTCCAATGTTGAAAGGTTTTCACTGCAGGTGCAGTTTGTATTAAAATAGGATAGAATGTTTTTTATTGAGAATCGCTGAACTGTGTTTTGCATAATGATAAGATTTCCTGTGTTATGTGATGGTAGACAAAAACGTCATTTTAATCATCGGTTTCTGTAAGCTAATTCAGAGAACCTAAATTTGTTTTAAGTGTTTTGTAATTACTTTCGGGTTTCGTTCAACCAATCAGCTATAATTAGATTTGATTCCGATCATAAACTGGAGTGACTGTTAGAATCAACCTCAATTTAAAAAAAATACTTTTTTTAATTTTTTTGATATAAACCAGTGCTTGACTGCGATCCCACCTGATGGTAAGCAGGATAACTATAAGGATCTTCTGGTGCTTGAATGACACGTGAGGTGCTACGCTGTTGCTGTTAGTAAAATTGGCGTTTGTGAAATAGGCTGCATTAAAAAAAACAAGATGGCGTATTTCGTTTCGATTTTGGCCATGCAGCCAGTTCTAAATTAAACATTGTTGACTTTTTGTCCAATTGTTATCGCTGATAACTTTCTAAGAAAACACCCTAACAGGCGTTGTAAATGTAACCCCTCCTCCAGGGTGGTTTTTTAAGAGGTCACGGAACCCCTTTCATGTGACAGTGGTCAGCGGAGTGGTTTAGTGAGGTAAAATCCCACACACCCTGGCCTTTTCCCCAAAAGCCCAGGCACCTTACAAAAGTTTTCCACAACAACAGAAAAAAACCGGCCAAGTGCAAGTCGGACTCGCGCACGAAAGGTACGGAACCTTTCGTGCGCTAGTCCGAAAGCCCATACCATTATCAATAAAAACGGCAAAAAAAGAACATTTTAACTGTCTAACTATCACGGTTCATGAGATACAACCTGGTGGTAGACAGACGGACGGACAGCAGAGTCTTAGTAATAGGGTCTCTTTTTACCCTTTGTGTACGGAACCCTAAAGAGGGTTCTGTAGTTACTACCAACGAACGAACCATTATCAATTCTTTAAAAAGTCTCAGCATTTTTAGAACCAATTTTTCTAAAACATTCATGACTTTATCGTTAACCTGAAACACTCACGAAACCTTGAAGGTTAGCCAGCAGTAACACGAAGGTCGCCGCCGGTCGCCTGTTCGCTCCCGGGTCGGCACGTACCCTGCTAGAGGTTACTTGGCGTCTGGTGGCGTAGGTCTAAGTATAATATAGTTTAAGAAATTATTAGAATTTTCAGGAGTAGGCGTAAGTCAATATGGCCGGTTTCTTAGTGAGGTATATTTTTAGAGGATTTTAGTGCAACGCTCTTGTTGAGGTGGGTCCTTCTATAATATATAATATAATTTTATGACAATTATAATACTTACTTAGCATAATAACCATAATCAGCCTTTTAATGTTCCCACTGCTGGGACCCTCAGGCCTCATCTCTCCATGAGAGGGAATGGGCCGTAATACACCACGCGGGCCAGTGCGGGTAGGTGAATGTCACATGTCTTCGAATTTTTGGTTCTAGGACATGTCGGTTTCCTCACGATGTTTTCCTTCACCGTTTTGAGAGCAGTGGTGGTGAAATAAATTACACAAAGTAATGCGCCTGGTTGGGTTCGAACCCGCGACCTACAATTCGTAAGTCGGGGCCGTTATCACTCGGCCACCACTGTTCGTAGTCGGTATACTTACTTAAAGTTATATTAATTAAAGTTTTTTTTTTGTTTTAGAACTTTGTGTACAGTAGTGGTACATTTATGTAGACTTAATGCAGCCATTCTCTTTGGATTTAGACTAAATTAGCATTACAAAGACTAAAGTTTATATTCTTCTGTCTAACAGTGAACTAACTGCGATTGTTTTAGGTTAGAAATGTTTATAAATCTCGTCTTAGCCGTTCTTAGCACGCACCTAGAGGCTAAATGTTATTCCTGTCACTGTCACACACCTTTAGCATAAAAGTGTAATTGCAAGTATAAACACAAAATTCCTGCTAATTCCGATATTGCTATAAACTTACCTTAAAAGCCTACTGTACAAACTTGCGATGAAAAAGATCCGTAATTTTGAGTACATAGAAACACGACCCTAAATGTATCTACATCTACATTAGGAAGTCATTCTTGTTGATTTTTTGAAAATTTTAATTTTTGAGTTAGCCCACTTTCGTTTTATAGTTTCATTCTTGTTAATTTTTCAAGTAAATGTATAAATCTCGGCCGTATTGTTTTGATTTTTTCTGAACTCACCTCATACCAGCTCAGCATGAGATCATAAAAACTACCATAAGCGCCATGCCATTACTTTTTATTACATATATTTGGAAGCATACATTATCACATCATAACCCACAGCCTAAGTAACTTTTTATAACCATTTTCATTTGATATATTTATCATATACCGCCATAAAGTCAATGTATGTTGTGATACCTTTTAGCTGAACTGTCAAGGGATAACGCCATCTACTGGCATTACCAGAACAGCATAATTCATTTAAATGACATTTTAATTAGAGATGGCGTTGTATTCGGTATTTTTTTCATTTTTTCTCACCGCTTAAAGCTTCCCTGGACTATCGAATATTTCAAGTTCAAAATTAGCCAAATCGGTCCAGCCGTTTTTGAGTTTTAGCGAGACTAACGAACAGCTATTTATTGTTATATATATTTATATTGTAAGAAGGTCGTACATGTCTTCAGCGGCTTATAATGGAGATATTTGACGACATTGCCATTTTTTATGGCTCGCAACATTTTTTAAGACCTTTGACGACAATTTTAAGGGGTTGATGATTTTTTGGGTTCTAGACAAAGTATTTTCCGGTAAAAAAAATACTTCTTACCTTCTGATCCAAATGAGCGCTCGAAATCTGAAACAAAAAATTGTGGTAATTAGATTTGAATTAGCTTGATATAATACTAATAATAATAATAATATTTGGAGGTATGCAGAACAGAGAGTAAAGTCCCACATACCTCCTTTTAAAAGGGAGGATCCTCCGACCAGACGGGTGTTAAGTCTGGTGGGCAACTGCCCGATAGATGATTTCGGGCTGCCCCCCTAGCCAAGTTACAACCTTTTCGTTTCGATTCACTTTTCGTTGATCACCTCGAGTCGGCCACGCCTCCTATTCCTATGTTCTGACCACGTGACTGAGCGTTGAGATGACGTCAGAATAAAGAAATCGGAGGCGTGGCCTACTCGAGGCGATCGACGAAAAGAGAATCGAAACGTTACGGTTGTAACTTGGCTAGGGCATGTTCTATGCATGTTCAAATTGCAGGGAGAACTTTAATTGCGCGATGCAGGATTAGTTCTTATGTGACGCCATAGATGTCGCTACAAATAAATAATTTATTTCAGATTCATCTTGCGACTACATGCATACTTCTTTGTAAGTACAATTGCGAGTTTACAAACTAGTGTTAGTAACCAATTAATCAGGTCAGAGGCCATGAATAAAATGGTGTGTTAAAATGTCGAACGAGAGATCGAAGAAGAGGGATGGAGTTCCCTTTAAAGCTCCATCTCTTTAACAGAATAGTATATAATAAACTTTATTATACACCAAAATAGTAACAAAACTTTTACACTAACTTAAATCCATGGGTATCAAAGGCGGTCTTTACGCTGCCAGCGATATCTACCAGACAACCTTAGGATGGACTGTAAGAACTTGAAATAGAAAAAGGGGGGTAGTCTGCAGTGTACTGCAAATGAATAAAGTAAATATTTGATTAAAATTATATACTAGACTATACATAGATATAATATAGGTAAACAATATATAAACATATAAATATAAGACACACAATAACAACATAAGCAATAACAAATATAACATATTATAAGTTACATAATTTTATAGGGATAGAAAAAAGAAAAGAACAATAAGGTGGGTTAGTGACGGAAGAACTGAATTTAGGTAGAAGCAGGATAGCAATTAGAGTGAAAGGAAATGATCTTTGACTAGATTTTTGAAAAAAGCTAGTGACTGTGCTTGCCTAATTGGCATTTCAGTTTAGGTCGTCGAACGAATCGTATTAAAAGCTCTTGGTAGGTCTTCAGGTAAGGTTTTTAGGAGTTTTCTTTCCAGCGAATAAGACGAAACTCCTCAATATAAAGCATTAATTTTCACTTAACAAGGCACTTTCGAATTATCAAGGAGTAGCTCAGTTAGTAAAAAAAATTAAGTACTGTGGTATTTTCATCAGTATTCTGAACTCTTTGCTGGGTGAATAATTACTTCGTTCAAAGTTATCAGAATCTCATTACCATGTTGCCAAGAACACGAAAATTCGTCGGAGATTCAAAAATATATATTTTTTAAATTAGAGTAACACCAAAGCATTTTTTCCCTAAAAACACTTATTACACGAAATCATTTTCTGACGCCCGAGTTCGCACGACACTCAGCCTGAAGTGTCGCCGTGCGATTCGTTAGCGTGGCCACTGCGTTTTAATTGCGTTTTGCAACAACTTGACGTGTGGCCACTGCGGTTGGACTGGTTTTGAAGTTTTAATGCACGTTGACACTTGACAGATGTCAAGTAGTGTTAATGAATATGTTGGGTGTTATAATGAGAGTGTTAGGCTACTGATGTAAAGTATTATTCTGTGTAGGTTGGCTATTTGACAGAATTCTAAAAATGGAGGGGATTTTCAAGTTGACTGAATGTTTTCTTTTTAGGGTTCCTTATCCAAAGGGTAAAACGGGGCATGCGTGATGAAATTAAAGACACTTATACAATATGGAAGATCTTTTCTTTCATTCATGAAAGTACGTTGTAGTACTAAGTATAACTTTGCGTCACCGTATGCGTGGGTTTGCGGACGGCGAGCAATGGGTAGCTCGCCGTCCGGCTGTCCGGTAACCGTCCAGACCGAGCTCAAGTCGTTAAAGGCGCGTGTTCCACGCGTGCCTCAGCCGAGAGATGTCAGCAACCGTAGGGGCCAAGCAGGGTCGAAGCCTACTGGAGCCATGGGCTGTGCGAAAGAGAACCCCGGGCCCTGAATCGATGGCAAAGATGAAAGAGAGGAGTGGGTTTTAGTCAATAAAAGTCTGACATGCTCTCTCACTTCGCCCTAGAGCGCGAGAAGTCATTGGATGAAAAAAAAAAGACAGAGTACTGTTTATGGATGCTAAGCTGGGCTGTAAATAGATCAATTGAAGTATGCTCTCAAACTAAATGGTTAACAGTGTGAGTCAAGTAAGAATAGGGTATTTTACTTGTGTATGTGAAAAAAATCTAAAAATATATTATTAATGTTAGTTTTAGTTCATAAAACTAAACTAAAAAGTTTTCAGTTTTTTTCATCTGTTCTTCATCACCATGAAATTGTAGCCACCATGTTATTACGTCATTCGGCTGTGTAAACTAAAGTGACAGCTGTCAACTGTCAAACGATCGGCCATACTGAATTAATATCAATTCAGCGCATATGTTTACACAGCCTGCTGACGTCACGACCATATAGTAAATATGGCGTCCACTGCGTTCTGCATTTTCGTCAAATTACGCGCGAAATTTGAAAATGTAAATTTTAAATGCATTTTCAGGATAATTAGCAACTGAATAAAAATGTTGTGTTTTATTTTAGTGGTTTATAAGCACTATAGAATCTAATTGAGACACTTTACAAAAATGAGTGTACCCTGTAATACCCTGCTAAGACAATATAACAGTTGAACGTAATCTGAACTTGTTTGTGCGTAAACAAACAGAAGTTAATTAACATTTATTACAGTTAATTAGGGGATTACTGCTTAGACGATAATATATTGTGGTAGTCCCGAGTGATTTAGTAAACTTATTACGCCGCAGATAGTGGGATATGGTAGTGTGGAGATGGAAGCTCAGAGATATACGGACGTAATTTTGAAGGATTGCAAGTTCAAAATCTGCAGGAGCGAGGGAATAGGATATGCTCGCCACCTTCTGCGAAGCGAGGCTAGCGAAGGCGAAGGAGACGCCTCGGGCGTCGGGAATTGCAGAGCGAACTCCGTCCACCGTAGGAGCGGACTTACGGACGACGAGCAATGGGTAGCTCGCCGTCCGCCCGTCCTATAAGGACCGCGTCCAAGTCGTCGACGGCGTGTAGTGTTCGTCGCCCAGTAGGACTGATGCCAGCCAGGGCAGTGGATTGTCCGCAACTGCAACTGAAGGAACGCTCCTCCGAGCTGTTGTCAGTAGTTTCGCCCGTGTGAAAGTAGAAAATTGTCCCAAGGGGACTTATTCCCGGGATAAAAAGTCTCCTCCTTTTTTCCTTTTGAGGTACGGAACCCTAAAAAAACATTGAAAATTACAAAGTAATGAGATCAGGATAATAACAAACAGAGTTAAAAAAAAACAATAAATTAAGTCAAAATAAAAAAAAACAATTAAATTAAATTAAAATTAAAGATAAAAAATAATAAATTAGGTTTAATTTTTAAATTGTCAGTCAGTAAAAAAACATTAGAATTATAGTGTGTCAAATAAATAAACATTGTTTTACATCACTATACATATTGCACCAAACATATGTAATTCACAACCTTGTGCATGAAGAGCAGGTCTATCATTTAAATTCAAGAACCGAACCATCGCAGCGTACAAGGCCCCAGAAGGCCCCACCACCATAAACTATCATAGACAGCAAATCATAACTCCTTGCAAGCTATGGGCGTAGGGGAGGCAATGTTCTTGAGTTGTAACCATAGACCGGAACAAGTATTGAGGGAAGGACCCATGAATGATGTGCTATGGCAGTATTAAGTTCAACAGGCGAAGATTGTATAAGCTTACAACCTTTTCGTAAAAGATGGGACAGTATTTAAAAAGAATTTGTGTGTCTTTTTTTGGAGTAAACTTCAACTAACTGTACAATAATTTGTTCAAGTTTAAATGCGATTTTTGCATTAGAATAGATGAAACTTTATTGTACATCAAAATAGTAACAATTTCACAGAAACTTAAATCTATGGGTATTTTCTTATTTTTATGGGAATGGGTATTAAAACCAGCGCTGTAGACTCGTTGCACTATGTGCTAGTCCTAAGATTGCGCCATTTCCTTCTTCTTCTTTCGTATTGACTACTCTTTTTGAAAATATAATTTAATACACTTTTTACTACAAAATCCAACAGCAGCATAAAATGGACCCAATATACAGCAGCTCAACCGTGGCCTCTACGTGCCATAGTGTGCAGATTTAACGAACTGTGTAGGCTCAAAAACTAGTCCACATATTTTTTTAATATTCAAACAACACAATATTTAGTATTCCGCACTACCTGGCATCAAATAAAATTTAAAAATATTCATTCCGAATCCGAATACAGAAAAAAAATTCAACCATGGCGCACCATTACACGTTTTGTAAACTTACCGATGTATCAAACCGTAAGGTCGTAGGAATATGAGCTTTAGGTTGCGAATTATAAAGTCCTATTTAGATTAGCGACGCAGTGATTTTCCTATGGGTTTATTCGCGGTTCAAATAATAAGCGGTGAGAGTTCTTTATTCGAATTTTCCTTTGCATTTAAAACAGGTATTGGCGGGAATATTATGATAAATAGTGAGCCGAGAATTTTATTATTATCGGAGACTGCAGAAATTCAGAATTGTAGGTTATTATTCCAACTAAAAAATACTCTAATGAATTCTACTTTTTCATTTCTCTTTATTTTCTACAGGATAAGTCCTTGAAGATCTCGGATACCTATTTAGTGAGAGATGATATTTTGTAAGTTCTGATTCTATTAAAAAAATGAAAATTACTGTTGTGTCGAATGTTACGTTTTCGTCATTTTTATTTTCAGCACTGTCAAACAAAGGTTTTTTTTAAAGAATTAGCACTTTTTCGCAACTTCCTTAAACCGTACTTTGTTTATAAAAAAACTATTATTATTTAACCTCTTTATTTTTTCCGTTGTTAATTTTTTTTATTTGTTTTTGTTTGTTTTTTTTTCATGTATGACATTCATTGGGCCGATTTTTTATTTCAATTTTTTTGAGGAATTAAGTCATCCCTATTAATGTTTATCTTTGACGAAAGTGAAAAGGGAACTGACGTTTTCTTAAAAAGGGCCGTATGTACATGTTTATAGAACAGCTGTATTAAGCTCGAAGTGTCAGTTAAAGTGAGAGAAAAATATACAATGGAGGGTTTAGTCAGCTGTTTAGTGTGAAAGAACGTTTAAATCCATGTTTCCAGGAAGTGGTTTTGGTTTATTGTGTTTTCGCAACGGTAAAATGGGTGTTTTTTAGACTTTTCTGTAACCCTTGACTTGAAAACTTTCATTTTTCAGGGTTCCGTACCGAAAAGGTAAAACGGGACCCTATTACTAAAACTCCGCCGTCCTTCCGTCCGTCTGTCTCTGTCACCAGGCTGTACCTATGATGATGATGTATTTCTGTTGCTGCTATAACAATACTAAAAAACAGAACAATTTTTTTTAGCTGTTATCAAATATACAAATAAATAATACAACAGAATAAAATAAATCATTTAGGGGGGGCTCCCATACAGCAAACGTGTTCTTTTTTTGCTACAAACGGTGCAGGAGCCCGATTCGCACTCGGCCGGTGTATAATAAAGAAATTTGTTTTATTATATTCTATAAATTTGTATGGTATTTCATTCCCGTGAAAAAAAGGACGCGCTGGTGCTTTAAAATTCAATGGATTGCAAGTCATGACTTGAAGCAGTTTACTTTTTGGTAAGAAATCATCAAATGACTTCTCCTGCACCAGGTGAAGCGAGAGGGAGTGTCAGACTTTGACTGACTAAAACCCATCCATATTCCTTCAGTGGTCCTAGCATTTTCGAATAATCTATGTAGATAGATATTGTCTAGAGCGTTTTAAAGATATTAATGGAATTGATATTTTAATGGAAACAAAAAAATACTAAAATAAGTAGGTACAGTAAACCACAATTCTAGGTGTAAGAAAAACGGGTAATAATTTAACACTAACAGCGCCTTTATAATTAGCAAGGTAGCAATAACGGCGATTTTTTTTCGAGCCGCAAAGGTGTGTAATAGTTGCATTATTGCAATTATTTGAAAGAATTACCATGGTCCTGGTAACGCACAGGGCAACTGAAGGAATACAGGTGGATTTTAGTCAGTAAAAGTCTGACACTCCCTCTCGTGTCACCCAGATCGGGAGAAATAAAAAAGGGGGAGCTCTACTTGCAAGATTATTTGAAAGAATTACCATGGCCCTGTAACACAAAGGGTAGCTGAAGGAACACAGATAGTCAGTAAAAGTCTGACACTCCCTCTCGCTTCACCCAGAGTGGGCGAAATTATTTAATGATTTGACACCTCAAAACACCTTGCTTTCATATTTAAATACCTATATTTTTCGCGCATCATTTTTTATTTACAAAAACCCGCCAATTCTTTTAATTTAAACCACAGACAAACTAGAGTGGGGGGAGACAAAACTCGTAAATATGTCGGGTTTTATAGTAGCGCGCCCCTGGTAGGGAGCTCAGTACAGCAGGGGTGGCGCAACCCAGAGTTTTTACTTGTTTTCTACAATCGCAGTTTGTTAGCTCCATGATTTCTTGATTGCTTATCCGTATTAGGGACGTGGAGTCTTGAGTAGTGAGCTGTCTAATTTGGGCGGGATTTTTCTTTGTTTTGAGCAAGGAAATTGGAGCTTTCTCCAATTTCATTGCTCAAAACAAAGAAAAATATATTTATTGGCAACACTCTATTTTTGGCTGTCAATCATACATTTGAATCTTACCTAAAGAAAAAAAAAGGAAAATTTATTGGCAAGCAACACTGTATTTTTAGCCGTTTTTTTGTGAGTAAAACTTAACGCTACTGCGAAACGTTATCTGAATTTCAAAAGGCCGATTATTCAATCTTAGATCCATTTAACTTTTTAAATTTATTATTAAATAATAGAGTGTTTCAACGTGGAGTCATCAAATGACTTCTCCCGCTCTGGGTGGAGCAAAGAGCGTCAGGACTTAAAACCCACAGTTTCTCTTCAGTTGCCGTTTGCGATGGCTACCGAACAATCAGTCAGTAGCTCTGACAGGAATAAGGGGTGATAAAGATCTTCTCTAAAAAAAAAACTACAACAAAACAAAATCTGCACAATTTAATCCTTCAATTAAAATTTTATTTTATTTATTTAAGGAAAAACAAACAGTAGCACAATAAGCAATAATCATAATGTCATAAATATTACA
Source organism: Mythimna pallens (assembly GCA_961205895.1). Classification (NCBI taxonomy): domain Eukaryota; kingdom Metazoa; phylum Arthropoda; class Insecta; order Lepidoptera; family Noctuidae; genus Mythimna; species Mythimna pallens. The sequence goes on along the minus strand of OY540849.1, from coordinate 12,479,693 downwards.
TTTAAAAATAATTACTACCCATTATGTTCTCCACAGATTACAAATTTCAAGTATTTAACAAAAGTTATTGCAAGATTGAAAAATCAGTTTAAAATGTACGAGTTGAAGCGTCAATTGGCGAAACGATTTTATTCTTTACTCTGGAACAATCTTAATTAAACAATTGTAGAAACTCAAATTATACCAAGACATCAATATTTCATCCCTAATCATACCCATTTTGGAAAATTACGAGCCAATTGCGGCCGGCGAGTACTATTAAAAGGGGTAAATGACCATTTTACAGCTTTATTCGTTTAAAAACCAGAACAAAACGTGTATTTTAGATAGAGTCGAGAAAAAAGCATCGCAAAGATATAAATACAAGGTGTTTAGTCAGGTTTCAAGCAGGAACAACGGGTTTTCCTTGATTATCCATTCAAGTTTGACGAGGCGATGAAATGTAACAAGTAGAAGAAAAAAACTAGGCAAGTGCGAGTCGGACTCGCGGACTAAGGGTTCCGTACAAACTTACCTAAGTAAATTGTTCAATTCCCGAATGGAGTCTCGAAAGATTTTTCCGAATTGCAAAATAAGTTTTTTTTTTGTGACGTAACAACAAATTTATTGTTTTCTGATTTATTCCTATACCTGTGCTATAAGAGCTTGCTTTTCGCCAAATTTCCGGATTCTGGGTCAACGGGAAGTACCCCATGAATTTTGATTCCCTTGAGAATCAAAATATACGTTTTATGCGACATAAACGGCCGTATCTTTTTTTTTCGTTTACTTATAAGATTGATTTTTTTACAGCTTCAAGGGACCGCAGATCTGAGTATATGGTTTTAATTTCAACTCGATACCTCTACGCGATCCCGAGATAAAGGGTCTTGACAAACAGACAGACAGATAGACAACAAAGTGATCCTATAAGGGTTCAGTTTTTCCTTTTAAAGTACGGAGCCCTAAAAATGGAGACGAACAGTATTGTAATAACGTACTTCGTCTTGTATTGCTCAATTACGACGGAATCTTTAATGTTTATTATAGATTGTGAGTTTAATGTTTTAATACATGGTATTTTACAGTGGTTTTAAGACCAGAGCAGATTGGAAGTAATAATAATAATAAAATTGAGCAGAACCAAAACCGAATACTTATTGTTCTGTAATTTCGCGGTCTCTCCAATCCTGTGTCCTTAGCTCTCGCTGGAACGCCCATATCAATCTGCTCTGGTTTTCAGTACCCCGGACCACTTATCCAAGGGGATGGTGAGGTAGACAGAGACGTAACACATCGGATCAACTCAGGATGGATGTAATGACGACAGTTCACTGGAAAAACTTGTGACTCACGGATGCCCCTCAACTTGACGGGTAAAATCTACAAGTCCGTGATAAGACCTGTCATACTGTAAGGATCATATTATGTTGGGTTGTAAAAAAAATAGATAAAAAAAGATTGCATGTAGCGGAGAGGAGAATGTTGAGGTCGCTGAAAACCAGCGCCGTAGACTCATCGCATTTTGCGTGTGGTCATGGCATTATGCTGAGCGTTCGGCCGTTTTGCGCGGATGTAGCGCATATTTCTTTCACATAATATATTTACAATTTGTTAGTTCTAAATTTGCGCCTTGTTCCGCCAAATAAAATGTTTTTCTTTCTTTCTTTGGTAGGCCCTCAGTTCAGCTGTTTCACGTATTTCCGAGCCCTACGGGTTCTCTGGGACACATTCCTAGTCCCATTTTCATAAAAAAAGGAAGAAATAAATGGGTCGTCTACGTAAAACGTAATTAAAACATAATTAAATTGAGAATGAGGGCTGTTTCCCATAAATCATGGTTGTATAGTGGTAGTTATAATTGGTTTCATCTCCCGTAGAGATGATTGTACCACTATGCCGGGACATAAAACAGGCGGGTAGCAGAAAAACAATGCAATTTGCAATGGACTTTTTTTGGTGGGAAATCGCCCAATAATTACTGGCCTGTTAGTCTAGTGGTTAGTGATCTTGACTGCTATGCCGGAGGTCGTGGGTTTGATTTGTTGTGTCTGGGTTTAATTCATCCATAATATTTAGAAATATATAAGTATGTTTATCAGTTGTCTAGTACTCATAACACAAGCTCTGCTTAGCTTGGGACTAGACGGCGTCGTGTGTGGATGAAAAAAAATAAGTAAAAGTGTCTATGGAGTTTCATGAACGTTCTTTTTCATAGAGATCTACGCTTTAGAACGTGCAATTTAGCTTCACTTTTTTGACTGACCGATGTTTTGACAATTCAAAAGTGCCTGTTTATCTACACTAATATTATAAAGAGATAAAGTTTGTTTTTTTTTTGTATTTTTTTGTTTGTTTGTAGGAGTTAATAATCTCTGAAAGACTGGTCCAATTGCTAAACTGTTTTTCACCGATAGAAAGCTGCGTTATTCCTTATTGACATAGGCTATATTTTATATTTGCGGGCGAAGCCGCGCGCAAAAGCTAGTGTGAAATAAATGTTTCTGATTTCTGAACTGAACCTTTTCTATATTTCTGTTTTATGGAAGAGGCGCCGTGGGCGGAGCACTATGACTGGGTCGCTACCTGAACCGCCGTTAACAGAAAAAAATAACCAAAAGATATTATAATTAAACCAATATTTGCTGCACGATTTTTTTACATTGACCGGAATCTTCAATAATGATCGCATTTTTTAAATGTTATACGAATCATATAAAAGGCTAAAGATCTTAGATTTTTTGTTTTTTATTTACTAAGACTCCGTCTGTGCAATTTAGCTTCATTTTTTTTTTGACTGACCGACATTTTGATGATTCAAAAGTGCCTGTATTTGGTCTATTTGAAATAAACGTTTCCGATTCTGTCTGTCTGTCACCAGGCTATATCTCATGAACCGTGATAGTTAAGACAGTTGAAATTTTCACAGATGACATTGCCCTATAACAACAAATACTAATAAGAAAACAGAATAAAATAAATATTCAAGGGGGCTCCCATACAATAAACTTTGTTTTTTTTTTTTCGTTTTTTGCTACTGACGGTACGGAACCCTTCGTGCGCGGGTCCGACTCGCACTTGGCCGGTTTTTTTCTTGTGTGAGTAGTAAATAATATTATATGATAAAAACTTGTTGAAACGCTTTTTAAAACTGAGATAAGACTAATATCAGTAAGTATATATTAATTTAAAATATGGAAGTAGTTTGGTAGATAATGGAGTATATACAACTATACCCTATTTATATGGGCTTGAGACAAAATGTAAACAAAGAAAACAATGTAGGTACCTTGGACAGTTTCTTCAACGTGTTTGAATACATTAAATGGTTTGTTTACCTTTTATCTCACGGCTCCCTGAATAGGGTATAGCTGCTGATAGCGACTTCGCACGCGTGACAGTAGATAATTATCCCAAGGGAACATACTACGGGGATAAAAAGCATCCTATGTGCTATTCCAGGACATATTCTATCCGTGTACCAAGTTTCATCGAAATCCATTCAGTATTTTTTGCGTGAATGAGTATCAAACATCTAAACATCAAACTTTAGCGTTTATACTTAATATTAGTAGGACTAGATGGCAGTGGCGTAACTATATCATCAGACGCTTGGGGAAAATTCATTGGACCCCACAGATAATCGTCAAATTCTAATAAATTTTGTAAAATAGATTCGCTTACATCTTCTGAAAATGCTCGGGGTCTCATGGACCGAGTTTCGAACAAACGCTTCCATTCTCAAGGAACTGGGCGTCAAGGAGTGCTTGTCTACGCTGGTACGCAGTAGTATTTTTAAATAATTTGGTCAAATAATGTCGATGTAGAAGTGACTCCATCGAAAGCCTTGATATACAAGGAAAAGTAGACGGGAGGAGGCCGCGTGGCAGATCAACGATGCGATGCGATTTAGCATAGGCATAAGCATAATCAGCCTTTTAATATTAATAATAAATAAAGTTTATTGACACAAAAAACATATAGGAAAAAAAAAAATTTTGAAGCCCTGGCTCCTGAGCCACCTGTGTTACAGGAGCCAGTGTCTTCACCCAGTTGCATATGTTACATTTGATCACAATTCATTTATACATATTTGATAAAAAACAAAAGAAAAAACATGGTAAAATAAAATAAATGGAAATACACGCATGCTCATATGCTCATATTCCCATTGCTGGGACTCAGGCCTTCTCTCTAGGAGAGGGAATGGGCCATAATCCAGCACGCGGTCCCAGTGCGGGTTGGTGGATGCCACATGTCTTCGATTTTTTGGTTCTAGGACATGCCGGTTTTCTCACGATGTTTTCTTTCACCGTTTTAAGAGCAGTGGTGATGAAATAAATTACACTAAGTAATGCGCCTGGTTGGGTTTGAACCCGCGACCTACAACTCGTAAGTCGGGGCCGTTACCACTCGGCCACCACTGCTCCATGCGATTTACCTTCAATTTTTTTGACTGACCGACATTTTGACAATTCAACAGTGTCTGTAATTGGTCTATTTGAAATAAACATATCTGATTTCTGATGGACGGACCAGATCAAAGCGGATGTTGGCGGCCCCTTGAACGAATGCGCTAGGATGACTGCCAGCAGGATAAAGTGGCGGCAAGTTGTGAGGCGTACCTATGATGTGAGCTAACCTTACGACCACTCCGGCAAGAGTATAACAACCAAGAAGAAGAGAAGAAGACTTCTTCTGAGCTCGCGGCCTCTCGGACCAGGGGCCCTTGGCATTTTGTTTTTTTGTACTTATAGTTCCTCCACTGCTAGCCCGCGACTTCGTCCGCATCAGACTTGTAAAATAGCACAATGCCATTTAGTGACAATTTGAAGAAGTTTATTTTTTGCTCTAAACCTTAATTCTTTATCTAATATAAAAGTAGCCTAAGTGACTCCTTATAACATCAGTTATTTATTAAGTCCCATCAAAAGCAGTCCAGCCGTTTAGAGATTAGCCGAAATAAACAGACAAACATACAGACATAAATAAAAAAAAAATTGTATTTTTATTATAGGTATAGAATATTGCACTTATACTCATATTGCACTTAGTAAAAAAAATGAGATTTTAATATTACAAATAGATTTTTTTTTACTTTTAATAGTTTTTAACTATACATGACATATAGTGTTTCCTTGTGTAAATAAAAAAAAACTAAATAAGTTTCATTCTAGTTTGAATTTAAATAATTTGACTGAAAAATAAGCAATGGACTATGTGTTGACTTTAACAAGCCCAAGGCTACATTATTACAGGAACATAAAAAGCTAGTCAAAGAACATTACCTCACTACCATCATCATCATCTCATCATCTTCCTGCCCTTATCCCGTGTTATTTGGGGTCGGCGCAACACATTTTCTTCTTCCATTCTGCCCTGTCACTCGTCATACTATCACTAACTTCCTTTTTATGTTCCTCACTATCATACAGTACATATTTTTATAATATTTTACTTAATTATGTGTACATTTGTTTACTGTTACCCAATTTTTTTATGTATGGTTTAAGTTATTATAGTCCATTTTAAGTTTCCTAATCCATTTAAACAATTGTGTCTACATTTCAGCTCCGCTGGCTTAATTTTTTAAAGAATCATTACTTTTGTGCTCTGTGCACATAAATAAATAAGAGAACAACAGTATTTATTAAAACATTTGATGTAATAATCAATACTTAAAGTATCTATTGTGTAAGTATCTTAATGGTTTATCAATAACAGATATAAGTTACAACAGTCGCTACTTTCTACAAACAAGAGATAATTAAGTCATAAATTTTAATAGCAACAATAAACTGATTATCTGTTAACTCCCAGCAACTTGTGATACAAGTAGGTAGATATTCTCAGTATGTGTACTGACTGAATTGTCTCAATGTTTTGTGTTTGTGCTTGTAATGGACTCATAACATTATTGAGTAACAAACATGATACAGAAACCTCTTATCCTGTTGATTTTGTGCAAAAATGTGGATCATTGATAATCTTTAGATATGTTATCTGATAACCCAGAAAATATGATCTGATTGTAATGATTGTAATTAAATAGAAACCCAAACATAGATAAGATAGTAACCAATTTTTTTTAGTCTGGTTTTAAAAAAAAATAAATATGATGAGTAAAATGCCAATTTATAAGAAGAAAAAAAAACAACATGCAATTGTTTGATATCGTTTTTTTCAATAATTAAAGTTTTTCTACTACTTAGGTACTGATTTTTATGTTAATCTTTAACTTTAGCATTTAAATCCAAGATATATTGAATTATGGATAGAATTGGAGATTGGTGTCTCTAGTGGTAGATAAGTTATTAGATTCTTTGTAGGAATTGTTTTCTTATCTGAATTTACATGAGAATGAGAAACTATACGAGCCATGGCCAACGGACAAGGGAGGCATTAAAACTAAACAATCTGCATTCTAAATTCAAAACGAGCCATAAAAACACGCGTCTCCGTTCATAATAACATCAAACGAAGCAAAGGCATTCTCGGAACGTCCGCACACTGTCAACATCAAAGAGTTTCGACTTCCACTGAAACGTGCAACAAATTATGTATTCTAACAAATTCCCATTAATATCTGCACGGAATGACCGTAAGGACCTATAAATAGCCCACCAAAGGGCTCAAAGGATGCGACTTACCGGATAGCAGGAGCATAACCAGCAAAAACGGACGCATCACGCACATTTTAACGCACTTTATCACATAAAATTGCAACACTTGCTAATAAAATTCGTTTTTTAACTTGCACACGTCCATTTTTTGTTTAAATTATGTTAGGCAGGCATGTTTGGTTGTGAGGGTTTGGACGTAAACAATATGCGAGGGGTACGACCGGCCAGGCGGCGCCGTCGAATACGATGAACAAAGTTGGGCAAACGAACTCGGAGGACGGAGCTTCAAAGCCGCTTTCACAGACAGCACACATTATTAGAAAAGCTGTTCACGGACGCACACTAATGCGATTGAGGGATTCCAGACAGCGGCTAACTTCATTACATATTTGACAGTTCATTCACACCGTCTTGCATGGAAATCGTTTTTAATTACTGTTGTTAAAATAAATTATCTTGAATCAATTATTAATTAGAAATAATTCATCAGTATTTTCCACAAGTAATTAAGGTATTTCTAAAATAATAACGATATTCAATCATCAAAATTGATAACAAAGTCGTTATCACAGCATCAACTTAGTTTCAGCATGTGTCGATAGATGGGAGTATGTCATGAAACATTAGTTTCGCTACTCCATAACAGATGGCAATTAATTGTTGTATTTTAATTTGCTACTAGATGGCACTAAGAGTACAAAATATTATTATCACAATTGTATTTCATTATAGCGATTTTGTAACTGGGATTGGAGCGATGTTTGATTCAAATACATTATCAAACAAAATATTGCTATTGGATTAAATAACATTTCATTACAATCCGTTAATTAGTACATTAAAAATAAAGATAAAAATTTCTCTATTATTCTTTATTATTTTCAATAATATTTTATCAATACATTTTTGTTGTAATTATTAGAGTTAATGCACTTTTACTTTATAAGCATCGCTAGCTATAGCTTTAGATTGTATTGGGTTTAATAATCTCATAAAATAACAAATTGCAACATAAAACCTTATCACTGCAGATCTCATTACAGATAACATTATTTGTTTGTTATGATGATTGAATGGGGTTTTATTTTTGTTTGCATTGCACACATTGCACTATGAGGATGATAAGGATTTACATCCTAACAAACTATGCAAAGAGCTCCTTTCTAGTATGTGAGATGTCATCATATAACTTCTTCCGTTCTAGGAGCGCGTGTCAGACTTTTACAGACTAAAATCCACTCCTATGTTTCTTCTTTGTCTTGCGTCGCAGGACTCCGGGATTCCTTTTCAGACGGCCCATGGACCCGTGTTCCTTCCTTCTTTTCCTGGTGCCCTTTGCGTTCCAGGGCTATGGTGCCTCTTAAATAGCATTCCACATGACTAGATGCCAGGACCTTCTATTGTACACTTGTTTTTATAAAATGTTTGCCTTTGTGCTTATTAAGAGATGTACAAAAGAATATAGTTAATAAAATCAGGTGCTTGTTTGACAGGTCAAGTCAAAATAATACCAGTAACTCAATTTAAACATTCTTTTTATTACTAAAATGGTGCTTCGCAAATGTCTGACCGACAATTAGCGGGAACACCAATGTCGCATCAGCATATAGTTTCACCGGAGTCGCGTTTGGTCTAATCTTGCCCCAAGATACTGCTTCATCAGGTCTTGCTCCAGCATCGCTACCATCAAACTCGCTAGCCGTATTAATGTATACAGCATAATCAGCCCCATTTCTCATTAGATTTGCATTACAAATATGGTGCTTTATGACACCGCCTCCTAAAATAATCATACCCGTGTTATTGGCTTTGACAGCCATAGTATTCAACCTCCTTAAGTCACTTAAAATGTCTATGATAAGCCCTGGACGCTTGTATGAGTGGAAATACATCATATCTCCTAAAGAACCATCTGTTAACGCAGGACTGAAGATGGGAATATTGTTTCTCCAAGCCCAGTAACATACTGAGCTCTCATCATTGATTTTCTCGCCTAGTCTTGCGATAATTCTCGAAGGGGTCCATACAGTCCCATTTGCAATCTGCTCATCCAACATTTCATTAAGCAGTGGTGTCACCCATTCTTCAAATTTGCAGTAATTGTCATTTGGGACTAACAAATTTCCGATTCTGTTGATGCCGCGAGTTCTGAGCATTTTCCCGCTTAAATTGAAGTCTCCGATGTAAGTAGGAGCGAGACATTTAATAAAATCCTCTTCGACGCCTCCGGCCGTTGTCACAATACAATCCACAAGTTTGTTTTTGACCAAAAACCGCAGTGTATCACGTAACCCGGACGATATCATGTTAGAAGTATATCCCAAAAATATAGTGCAGTTAGTCTTCTTTTTAATAAATACATCTTCTTCATAAGGGTCACTTGTTTCTTCAGTCAATGGAACGGAGCGACATTTCAGCATTTTGTTGATTTCTTGGACTGCATTACCGAAGCTGGTGGCTTGGAAACCTGATCGGGTGTAGCTCTCGAGTATTTTGTTGAAATCAGTGCCATTTTCCCAGTCGTAACCCGATACGATCGGAGTTTCAGCAGGCAGCTCTTGACTAGGCAATAAAACAGCGTTTACGGCAACGTTTGGAGCGAGGATACTCGGTTTAGAGGCAGCAGTATTTACATCCATATTTTTAATAGTTAATCCAAATTAGATTAGCATATTAATTTAATACAATGGTCGGAAAAATAGATTTCTTTACAGTGTTTTGACGACTAATTCAATTGTCAAATTCAATTTGATTGACAGATCGAAAACATGGCTAGTGCTGTCAATTAGTTACGTTTTGTTTTTCCATTAGTTTTGCCTCTGCTTGCTCTGCGTTTTATTCTTAACTAAGTTATTTTTACTTTTACATTATTTAATTAATTAATCTGTATGTTTATCTTGTAAATGAATTTGGATGTTTGTTAATCATTCACGCATGACTGACCGGTTGAACTTTTCGACAGAATAATCATTTTAAGTTCCAAACTTAGCGCAGCGAATGAGCCTTTGATATGCAAAAAGTGTCCGAATCCTTCTAATTGTCATGGACTATTATGTAAGGCAGAGCGGGAATACAATTAACAGAGGTAAATATTAACAAGTATTTTTCTAAAAAAATATTATCTCGATTACTAATATGGATTTTCCTTAGCTATAACAAGTAGAGACCACCGCAAACCTTGGGCCTGATCACTTATTCTTACACTTAAAGTTCCGTGAGAGTGAGTGTTCGCCAAACAACATTTTCAGGTAGGTGATGAACACTTTGCAATTGTCTTATTTATATAATGTTTATATTTTCATTTTTAAATCCTACTATGAAGTTAGAGTATGTAGTGGTGGCCCAGTGATAATGGCCTCTACTTACGACAGGTAGGTTGTGGGTTCAAACCAAGCCAAGTGCATTACTTTATGGATGTAATTGGGATTGAGCTGCCCTAGTGACACCTATTTATTATAATTTTTTGGTCTTAGACACGTTGACTGTTGAATTTTTTTATTTCAGAATTTGCCATTTGACAAATTAATTTTTTGATAACAAATAATAAATTATCGATTAATCGAAATCGAAAATAGGTACAGTAGTTTTTGAGTGTTAGTGACACATGGCCTGTGTGTCTCCTATGTCCTACCCCAGTCTCCCCTATGTCCTACCCCAGTCTCCCCTATGTCCTATCCCAGTCTCCCCTATGTCCTACCCCAGTCTCCCCTATGTTTTTCTCCTCAGTGGTCCTACCTTAACGACCTAAACTGAACTGTTAAAGGGATGGACCCACATAGGGCGTATAGCTCCATCTCTCTTTCTCGCTCGCATGCTTGACAATTTAACACGTCGTTTTTTTAGGTAGGAAATTATCCAATGACTTCTCCCCCTCTAGGGCGGAGCGAGAGGGCGTGTCAGATCTTTACTGACTAAAACCCACTCGTATGTTCATTAGTTGCCTTGCGTTCCAGGACCCCAGGTTTTCCTTTCAGAAGCGAACCAATGGCCCTACGGTTTTGCTGACGTCTCCCGTGGAACACTACATGCCATCGACGACTTGGGTCGATCCGGACGGCCGAACTTATAAGCCTACGGTGAACACGTCATTGTAAGCCTTGGTAAGGCTTACATATATAATATATAAGGCTTATATATATGTTTCTTACTTATTCATGCTTAAACGACTGAGCAGACCTGGATGAAATTTGGCACACGGGTATGTTCGACCGAATCTGTATCTCAAGACGAAAGTCTATGAACAGTGCGTATTGCTATTGATGACATATTAGCTCTAAAACTTGATCGCCCACAACGGGCCTCATCAGAAGGCTTAAAGTCACCCAGAGGCCAATCAAAAGGACTATAAGTACACGGAGTTTCCTTGTGTGATTGCATCAGGGATGAAGATATCCGCAGAAGAACCAACGTTACTGACAAAGCCCGAAGAATTATTAAATAGAAGTGGCTGTGTGTAGAGCACATTGCTCGCAGAACAGATGGTCGATGGGGCCGTAAGTTTTTAGAGTTCCAGAGCCTTTCCAAAGCTGCGTCCACGCACGCAGCTTTAGAAAGGCCACAAAGTTGACCGACGACCTGGTGAAGGTCGCGGGAATCGAATGACTACGAAAGCATATGTTTAACAGTGTATATCTTTCGGCTAAAATGATGTTGATGATGATAGTGATGTCGCACGGCTGGACCATGTCCTGCAACAAAACATTGTAAGATATTATCCCGGCAGTATGTTCCGTTGGGACATATTATCGATATAAAAATAATAGATAAAGTTTTGAATATCGTCCCTTAGCCAACACCACATAAGTCATTTTTACCAACTTTACAGGAAACGAATAAAACTATGCGGTGTTGAGAGACCAGCCGACTTGCACGATATCACTATACTTTTCAAATTATGGCTTATAATTCACTGAAATCTATATCATATTGTGACCAATGGTTAGACGCGCAATGAGCAGCTCCATCTAAAGGCATTAAAATGTGAAAACCGCCAATTTTCGACTTGAGCGGTGTTGTAAGCTAAGGGACGATATGACAAAAATTTAATCGACAATATTTTTTTTGCTTTTTCCTCCTACACTTAATCCATTTCATAGTCTTTATTATTACTTGACGGCTTGCATTTAATATGATCGATCATCGACAATCTTTCAAGTATTAATCAAAGTTTCTTTTACGTAACATGCAGGAACACATTGCGTTACGTTATAAAATAAGTAAGTACTCTCGGAAACTTGAATCCAATCAATATTATCAGAGGTATCACTCAACTTCACTCAAGTAGTTTTGTCTTGAATGACTTATGTGGGATCCACAGATATTTTTTTTTTGTTTTGGCTTCGTTCTGTTTATGTAGGTATTTAGCGAATGTCAAGATTAGAAAGCATTGGTTTTTTATACAGAATAGATTAAAATAAATAAACTTTATTGTACTTCAAAATAGAAACTTAAATCTATGAGTACAATGGCGGCCATTTTGTTTTACATTACAATGCAGATGTATCTAATACGGTACATTGTGTGTAATGCTTTTGCAGAATTTAGCAGCAATATAAATCGAGTCGGCTGTATTGACTGGGTGCCTCAGTTAATGAGTTACCTAACCAATACTACAATTTAATTAGGTACAATAATTGAAATTCTAAGCTCCAATTTTCCGAGATCGCGCCGTAGACACTTGAGATACAAAACTACACTAATTTTGCATCACAATATATTCTATCGTTTTGATGTACTATAAAGTAAAAAAAAACAATTTGCGAATTAATAATCTAAAACAACCACTGACATTCTCTCGAAAAATCCCGCCAAAAATTACAGATTATGAAGTTGTAGCTGAACATAATAATTTTATTATAAAGTTTCATCTTAACATATCCTATGATTTAACAACTGATGAATATCTTTATGTCATCCATATAGCACGCCATCATCTCCGTAGCTAAACTGATTAATAGCCATCACTAAATCTGCAATAATGTTTGATAAAAAATTACCTTCGATTTTTTTTTTAAACAAAGTTGCCAAACACTAGGAATTATTCCTGTACCGAGGGTAGGGCTGCCAACTTTTATTACAAGAAATAGAGTATATCTAATTTCACAGGAGGCAAATAAAAAGGGTATCATTTATTAAAAAGGTATTTTTTGCAACACATAATAATTTTTCATTGCTTTTAAAATAATTATATGACTTTAAACATTCTAACTCTAAGTTTAAATATATTAGTAGCTCATTTTTAATAAATTTTAATGAAACCCTGTACCTCTCTTCCCGCCACTTCATTCATGACCGTAAAGACTCAGTATAGTCGACTTTTTTTGGTTAAGATAATATGTATGCATCATAAATTCGTGGCTGGTGATAGTATAGTGAACATTGTGTAAAAAAGAGTACTTTAGCGTCCTCTATTAGTGTTATAAAATAATAGAGGATTATGAATTATAGAGTACGCCTACATGATATATATATTTTTTTACAATGATTAAACAACGCCGTCTAGCTCCAAGCTAAGCAGAGCTTGTGTTATGAGTACCAGACAACTGATAAACATACCTATATATTTCTAAATACATACACATTAAAGATAAGTTATACCCAGACACAGAACAAATGATCGTGCTCATCACACAAACATTTGTCCTGGGTGGGAATCGAACCCACGACCTTCGGCATAGTAGTCAGGGCCACTAACCACTAGACCAAAAGGCCAGTCAAATATAGAGTACAGTACTATATTTCAGAGTACGGATGGCATCCCTAATCGTGGGTACGTTAACAATCGATAATAGACAAGACACCCGGAACCGGAACAAGTATCTGTAAACCACAGTACATATCTGTTTCGTATGGGACTCAAACCCGCGACACGAAGTTCAGTGGCAAATCACTCAATCTCTCACTCATCAATTATTTGCTTGACTTTCACTGTAGCTTTACTGATGAGTAATGGTGCAAGCAACAGGAATGTAATGGACCAGTTGATGTACTTCTAGGCAAGCGTGCTCCAGCGTAGACAAAACGTGCGATAGTGGTCAAACGCGAGCTAATCAATAAAAAAGAAATAAAAAAAATTCATACTGCACCCGCATGGTAGATTACGGCCCATTCTATACCTACTATGCTAGGAAATACCAACCGGAAATAAAGTCTAACATACACTGTCTATTGTTAACTGACACAAAATCAAATTCCATTCAGGCAGCGGTGGTTTAAAATGAATAATTGAACACCTGACTCGCATTATGACATAACTGACAAACGAAAATCACATAGTAAGCGTTTGTATATATACGTTTCAAACTAGTATTATACCTATTGTCAATATACGCAGTATGCATGCAGGAAATAAGATTGGTATTTCAGAATAAATAGCCGGTAGGAATCTTAACTATCGTCGTGTAGCCGTCTAGGTGTTAGCGTTACTTTAACCGTAGTCAGGGCTGTCACAAAGACAGTAAAAAAAGAAAAACCGTACAAACTTACATAAGAAAACAGTTCAATTCCCCAATTGAGTTACAAGATTTTTCCGAATCGCAAAAATAGTTTTTTTTTTTGTGACGTAACTACAAATTTACAGTTTTCCGATACCAAATTTCAGGATTCTAGGTTAACGGGAAGTACCCTATGAATTTTGATTTCCTCGAGTGTCGAAATATACGTATTTTTACAACGTTAACGGCTGTATCTTTTTTTTTCGTTAACTCAGAAGTTTGATTTTTTCAGTTTGATAGACACAGACAGACAGGTGAACAACAAAGTGATCCTAAGAGGGTTCCGTCTTTTCCTTTTGTGGTACGGAACCCTAAAAAATAAAGAAACAAAGAAAGAAAAAATATACCTAGTGCGAAATATAGGATATGTTATTTGGCGCACATGGCGCCGGAGTCTGTGTTCCCTGATAGCTACAACCTAGGGGTCTTTAAGTCAAGAGTGAATAGGTTACTTCTAGGCAAGCGTGCTCCATCGTCGGCCACATCATCGCTTACCATCAGGTGAGATAGTGGTCAAACGCGAGCCTATCAATAATAAAAAAAAGATACACACACTGTAGAAACAACGTTTAGAAATTTAAGATTTAAAAAAAACACACTGACACAATATGTGTCTCACGGCTGCGCCAAATAGATCCAGTTCAGCACATGGGGATACCCATACTAATTGAATCATCATCATTTCAGCCGAAAGACGTCCACTGCTGGATATAGATCTAGCTAGGCCCAAGCATCACCACAACGAAGCGCAATTTGATGCGCATCTTGTAGGAGGCCTTCCAACGCTACGTCTTCCGTTACGTGGTCGCCATTCTAGAACCTTTCGGTCCCAACGGCCATCCGTTCTGCGAGCAATGTGCCCTGCCCATTGTCACTTAAGTTTGGCGATTCTTCGTGCTATCATATCCTCATTCCTGAATCGATTACGCAAGGAAACTCCGAGCCTTCCATTGGCCGATTTTAATTTGAGTACGATTTGTAAATTAGAATTAATTAGTAAACAAATATATGTTTGGTATTGTGAATAAGCCTATGAGAGAGAGGCCAAATAAAAGATTTATGGATTGTGTGAAGAGTGACATGAAAGAATATAAGTACTTAAATAGTTTCTGCCAGTGGCTTCGCTCGCGCGAAAGTAAAAAGTCCATATAAACGAGATGTTGTTGATTCAGGGAATTTCGGGAAAGGAAACCGTGGTACGCAAAGGGAAACTGAAGAACACAGGTGGGTTTTAGTTAGTAAAAGTTTGACCCTTCCTCTCTCTCTACCCTAGAGCGCGAGAATAGGTCATTAGATGATTTCCCACAGGATCAGAAATAATTTATAAAATTTCTATATGTTATAAATAACTTCCATTACTCTTTGGCAGCCCTACTATTACTTTCTACGTGTCCAGCGCGGCTGCGCGGGCGACTAGTGAAGTGACGCAACCACAGATAATCGCAGATCGAAGCCGCTCCTAATTACCTGATGTGCAGCTGTATGTAGGCGAGCTTGAGCTATGTGGGGAATAGACGTGGCGCTAAAGAAAAAAAGTTTGACACAGTCAAAAAACTCGACGTCAAAAAAAAGACACATTTTGATACAAGTGCAGAAAGTTTGTTATTGCGATCAAGGCGGAATTCCTCGTGCGTGTTACGGAGCTGAGGGCTGCAGTGACAAATTTGCACGTGTATCAAACGACTTTTTTCAATACACTTACGAAGAAATGACAAAACGGGGGTTGACCGGCGACTCGTGGGGGTCTGCCTGATACGATACATGTAAAAACATTGTAGTGGGGGAGAGCCCGCGCATTTTTCTGCACTAGTGCGGAAAACAGTCTATTGTGTGCCTAAAAGCGGTGGGATAAGAGCGGGTTTTCGAGTAAGTGCATTGAAAAGTTTTAAACAACACTTTAAGCAGTCTGATACGGCTAGTGGAATTTATTTTAGTTCAATCATAGATTTAACGCCATCAAGATGTTTTCACTTCCTACATTTTAGTGAGATGGTTACAGGTGGTCGTTACGGCCGTAAGGTTCGCGACCGTGTAGCGGAAGACGCAGCGTTGGAAGGTCTCTGACAAGGTGGGCCGACGAATTAGTGAAGGTCGCGGGAATCAGATGGATGCGAGATGCACAGGATTAGGATTGTAAGGGATGGTCCCTTACAATGGGCTTCATCAGAAGGCTTACAGTCACCCAAAGGGCAATGGAAAGGGCTATGCTCGGTGTTTCAGTGCCATATATTATGTCATCACTGGCAACACGCACTGGTCTTTCTTTTTTTTTTGACTTTGACTTGAGATACTGTGGTATGTTGGACGATTAGGTACTATAACGTAGCCTAATGTTAGTATTAAATTAAATTATATTATTAAACAACTAATGAACCATTGTACGAACAGTTCAATGGTTATTAGTTTATTTGGATAAGCGCGGCTAGAATCCACCTTTGCAAGAGAGGTGAGTCCCGCCTGTCTGAAAACATATTCAGGATGCCATTGGAGGAGGAGCGCAGGCGCGCTAACATGAAAGCGCATCGTTTCCGCTTGATCGTGGCGAACCCGTCAACACATGCGTCCGCAAGGCGCAAACATCCCTGATGCGCTACATCGCCACGGCAACCCCAAATGCACCCTGAATGCGTTATTGTACTGTACGCGAAAGCGAAGAATTCGTAGGCATACCTTATATTTAAATTACCTATTTTGTTATAATCTTGATGAATCGTGATTGCGTTACTAGGGTCTAGAGTGTACCTAAATATGTGTGTGTGTGTGCGCAGATACCTGCCAGTAATGCCTGCGTCGGTTCTCATACTATGTGCCTACATTTTAAATAGGACTAGCTAACCGGTACTTCCTACCGCCTAACAATCAGTGAATGTTGTATATCTTACGATATAGTCAAACAATTGCGATGAAACAAAGCCTAAGTAATATATCAAAATACACACAATAATAATGTATAAAAGTTATCTACATCAATTTTGTATATTTCACGTGATGCGCGCACAACTACAAACTTCTACAGATTTATTATATCTAAAGATAACTAATTTCTTAAAAAAACACTACCTGAGTGAATTTAGGTAAAATTTCAGTGCTTGAATTATGATTGTAACTTTTTACATT
Organism: Mythimna pallens; assembly: GCA_961205895.1. Classification (NCBI taxonomy): domain Eukaryota; kingdom Metazoa; phylum Arthropoda; class Insecta; order Lepidoptera; family Noctuidae; genus Mythimna; species Mythimna pallens. Next base: position 12,462,481 of record OY540849.1, on the reverse strand, counting down.
TGTGTGTACATTTCCTCACATCGTTTAAATATTTAAAAACTGCCACCTCTATCACTTTCTGTGCTCTGTATGCAGTTAATCTGGGCAATCCATATAATATAACAAATCGCCCCACTTACTTTCGCCCGTGGCGTCACTTACGTCATATTCCAAAAAGTTGATTACCTTTATTAAACAGACAGACAGACAGGCCAAAGGCGAACTACTTAGTAGTAGTAACATTTTATACGATATCTTATAGCATAGCCGGCCTTATAATGTTCCCACTGCTGGGACTCAGGCCTCCTCTCTAGGAGAAGGAATGGATCGTAATCCACCACGCGGGCCCAGTTGAAGGATGTCACATGTCTTTGAATTTTTGTTTTTAGGATATGCTGTTTTCCTCACGATGTTTTTCTTCAACGTTTTGAGAGCAGTGGTGATGAAATAAATTACACAAAGTAATGCACCTGGCTGTCGGTAAGTCGGAGCCGTTACCACTCGGCCACCACTGCTCTTAAGATTATTATTGTTTTGATAATTTTTAGGGTTCCGCACCTAAGTCGGCATGGGCACGCCACAATTATGGCGGTAAGTCCCCTCTTTGAGGCGTGGTTGGAAAGACCTCACGGCGTCCTCACCTTCCGCATGACGCAGGTTCTCACCGAACATGGTAAGTTCGGAAAGTTCCTGCACCGAACTCGTGCGGAAGACACGCCCGGGTGTCGCCACTGTGTGGAACGCCCGGAGGACACGGTGGAGGTGTGCCCCGCTTGGGCAGAGTAACGCCGTGTCCTCGTGGAGGCGATCGGCGGCGGCGATCTCTCGCGCCGGGCCTTGGTACAGGCCATGGTGCGGAGCGAGGATGAGTGGCAGGCGGTCGCCTCCTTCTGCGAAGCAGTAATGCTAGCAAAGGAGGCGGCCGATCGCGTGAGGCAACGGTCCTCACGCCTCAACCGCCGCCGGGATTCCGATCCAGATTTCCGGCCACCGTAGGCGCGGGCTTGCGGACGTCCGGTAACCATCCGGACCGAGCCCAAGTCGTTGACGGCGTCCTTACAGAGATCCTATTAAGGTTCCTCTTTGTAGGTTCACTAAGTTATCCGTCTGTTAAGACCCTTTTTCACAGGAACGCGTGGAGTTATGAAGCTGAACTACTCAGGTCGGCTATCACAAGCTGCGGTTAAAAAATTAAACTTCTATATTAACGTAATTTCAAGATAAGGTCGTTTATGTTATAGGATACTTCCCGTTGACCTAGAATCCTGAAATTTGGGATAAAGCATAAGTACCTATAGGAAAAAAATCTGAAAAATGAAAAATCACAAAAAAGACTTACAATTTGGAAAAATCATCGAGACTCGATTCGAAAATTCAACTACTAGTTTGTGTGGAACCCTCAGTATGCGAGTCACATTCACATTTACCCGGTTTTGTTTTTTAAGGTTTCGTACCTCAAAAGGAAAAACGGAACCCTTATAGGATCACTTTGTTGTCCGTCTGTCTGTCTGTCATGTCCTTTATTTCGGAAACGCGTGGAGGCAGGTATCGAGTTGAAATGAAATATTGAGTATATTTAAGTTCAACTCGATTAGTCTGCGGTTCCTTGAAGTTGTGAAAAAATCAAAAGTGAGTTAACGAAAAAAAAATACAGCCATTTACGTCGCAAAAACGTAAACTTCGACACTCAAGGGAATCAAAATTCATAGGGTTCTTCCCGTTGACCCAGAATCCTGAAATTTGGCATAAAGCATGGTCTTATAGAACAAGTATATGAATTTATCTAAAAACAGTAAATTTGTGTCGTTAAGTGACAAAAAAAAAACATTTATTTTGTGATTCGAAAAAATCATTAGACTCCATTCGGCAATTGAAATATTTGCACAGGCAAGTTTGTACGGAACACTCGCATTTCTGTTTTTGTTATTAGAATTATTTGTATTTAGGGTATATGTTGACTGATCTTGTTGAGGTCATACAAATGACTTGTCCCGCTCTAGGATGAAGCAAAAAGGCATGTCAGACTGTTACTGTCTAAAACCCACTTATGTTCCCACAGTTCCTTAGTGTTCTAGAGCCGTTTTTAACTTTCTGGGACGTTCCTGCAACCCTAACAGGCGTCGGTTATACTGCAGTCCCATCAATTTTGTTGACAGTTCTTTGAGGTGCGCCACAATGCACCGTCGACTCAGACTTGATCCTCACCAGACGGCCGAATGGCGTACTCCCGACTCCGGCATCTCCTTCGCTTACAATATTGCTTTGCAGAAAAAGGCGACCGCTTCCTATTTGCTTTTACTCCGGACCATAGCCTGAAATAGAGACAGACGGGAGAGGTCGCCGCCACCAATTGCCTCCACAAAGTTACAGCGGTGCTCCGCCCATTCGAAGTAGACTTCTAGCGTATGCTCCATCGTCTTCCGGGTAAGCCGTGAAAAGATGGTACCCGGGTTGTTTCTTCCGCCTGAATACGAAACAGGAATCTCCTGAATTAGCTATATCTGATAAGGACCTGCGTCAGAGGGTAAATGCTAGCCACTCCTCAAAGAGGGGGCTTACCACTGCGTTTGTAGCGTGCCCAAATCCTACAACCCTGGAAGGACAACAGTATAATGGGAGAATATAATAGGCCCCCCGAAAGGAGGACCAATGACCTGCTCCCCTAGCCAAGTTACAACCGTTTCGTTTCGATTCTTGTTGATCGCCTCGAGTCGGCCACGCCTCCTATCCCTTTGTTCTGACCACGTGATTGAGCGTCGAGATGACGTCAGAATAAAGGAATTGGAAGCGTGGCCTACTCGAGGCGATCGACGAAAAGAGAATCGAAACTAAACGGTTGTAACTTGGCTAGGGGCTGGTGAGAATCGCGGGAATGCGATGGATGCGATACGCACAGGACCGTTCGTTGTGGCGACACTTGGGGGAAGCCTATGTCCAACAATGGACTAAAATGATGATTATAATAACTCTGTCCGACCTGGAACTCAAACCTAGGATCCTATGTTTATTAGTTGCCCTTGTAACCAAAACACCAGAGATATCTGTTTCAACTAGTTACGTTTTTGCGTGTAATCAATTTGAGTATTGCAGTAAAAAATGCGTGTATTGCAATCAAATATTTAATATTATTTATACACTTCATAGTTATAGATACAAGATGTACCAACAGCATCGAAAGTTAGCAACATCACACTTGCAGAATAATTTCATCTTATCTCCAGAGTACATCTCAACATAGATTGCACATTGCGTAGTGCAGCGACCTGTCGTATGAACCCACATCTCGTTTACTTAGTTCATTATAGTTACTGCAAGATATTGCGTTTATCACTCTGCGTAATATTAAATTAAAGATGGGGATATTTGTGTCAGATCACGAAAGAAAGGTGAGTAAATAAAGTGAAGTAAATTTAAGTATTGTGAGAGGCTATAGATTTTTCGAAAGAGTTACTGTGGTCCTCGCAAAGGGTAATTGAAGGGACACAGGTGGGTTTTTAGCCAGTAAATCGTGACGTCATGTCAACGCTCAGTCACGTGGTCAGAACAAAGGAATAGGAGGCGTGGCCGACTCGAGGCGATCAACGAAAATAGAATTAAAAGGAAACGGTTGTAACTTGGCTAGGGGGGCTGATTTGTACTTAGAACGACGTCGCGTGGCGTGGATCAAGTGTAGCTCTACAAGTTCAGTTTCCACATAAAATGTATGGAGACCGACGCGCCCAGATCGGCGAGTGTGGCACACGTGTGCGCAGTGTAGTTCTAGCTTGACTCGATACATTTGCTATCAAAAACTGCAAAATGATTAAAATGTGTTGCATCCGCATTGTAATATAAAAAAACTCCTACTTTCAAAATAAAATAGACACTGGCGTCATGCACAAACCGTGCCAAATCATAAGAAAAAAAAAACTACTTGACTTTTGTTTTCATTTGGTAATCAATTCGTAACTTCGCATTGCGTAATGCTTAGAGTGTGTTTACAACTATTGGATAAATGTCGTCCGTGTGTTAAGTGAATTTCTGTATATTATTCTGGTGAAGTAACATTTTATGGATATTTGGCTCAAGTGGAATGTCAACATCATACGTAGTCCGTTCCATCATCGGACCACCCGACGTACGGTGATGCGCCACTGGTAGATGATTTTTTTTTGGGTGGAAATCATCCAATGACGTCACCCGCTGTAGGGCGGAGTGGAAGGCGTGTCAGACTTTTACTTACTAAAACCCAGTGGTTCTCTTTTGCACAACCCGAGGCCTCAGGTTTCGACTCTGCTGGGCCCCTACGGTTTTGCTGACATCTCCCTGAGGCGCGCGTGGATACTACGCGCCGTCGACGACTCGGGCTCGATCCGGACGGTTACCGGACGGCGAGCTACCCATTGCCCGCCTTCAAAGTCGACCGCATTGCCTTCAACCGGGCTTTAACTAACTACTAAAATTACCAGGTAAAAATCCCAATAACACTGTCCAACCCGGGAATCAAACACAAGGCCTCATATTTAGCAGTAGCGCTTCCGACCACTACGCCCACGAGACTAAGTACCTAATACGTTAAAGTTAATAAAAACTATCCAAGAACAAGTTTGCTACCGATTCGAAGTGACCACTATCAATTCAATGAACCAGTCAATAAAAAAAATCTCAAATTACTATCTCATCTGTAAAAAACTCGATTACGACCTCCAAAATGATTTTAATTCAATACCCATCTTGCTTTCTGACATAATAACATCGTATTACTTTCAAAATTCATTCAAAAACCGGTATCCATTACATACTGGTTCAAGAATATGAACGCGCACTACCCGAAAGTCTTGACACGCGGCGAAATGCGGAACTACAATAAAATGTATGTAATTTGACAGTTCGTTGACATCACCCTTGGTAAGCAGCGCCACTTTGACAGGTCTAAAAATACTGGGTACTGGTAATTAAAAAGTTACATCAGCGAGTTCACACGCTTGTTTGTAGATAAAATGTTTAGCGAATATTATAACAGTTATGTCATTCTTTTAATTGTTGTTTTTACATTTACAGCGGCCATTTTGATAGCGATCTGGGTAAGAAAGTATAACAATGTGCTAGGTGTCATTTTGGCGCGTAAATTGAAATTTCTTTTTGGTTACATTCAAATTCTCACGCTAGGATCGTTATCTCAAGATTTTCTAAAACTCTAGTGTCATTAGGAAGTGATATTTGCTGTTTAACACTAGAAGCGCGGGTACAGACGAATACCTATGTTCTTCCTTCTTCTTCTTCTTCTTTTCGATTCGACGGTAAACTCGGCAAACACAACTTGGCAAAATGGGGTTTTATAGACCCATCGGATATTCAATGTGAGTGCGGTGCTCCTGTTCAAAACATGAGCCATATATTAGAATGCCCCAATTGCCCATACACCTGCACTTTGGAGGATTTTATGAGTGCTACCGATGCTGCTATTAATGTAGCTACGAGTACCTATTGGGCCCAAACAGTTGGACGAGTTAGTTCTTCCTGTTCTAGTTTTATTATGCGTAGAAGGGTGATTCTTTGAAACCGAGAGAATTTCTCATTCATCTGGCCTAGTTTTTTCTTTACAATTTGATATTTTTATTTGCATATTAGTTTCACCGATCACTATATGTTTCAAAGGCTCTCAATTGCGATACAAAATAGATAGGTACGAAAACTAGACCAATGAGACATTCTCTCGGTTTCAAATAATCACCAAAAACCGCAAATCACCTCACCAAAATATGTGTAATAGACATAGTAAAATTATTGTATTCTCCAAAAAAAAAAAAAACCACTTACCTAGTTTTTAGCTAGCGATCTTGCCACTAATGTACTATAATTCCTGTGTAGTGAGAGGTCTGGTTCTTGTGATACAGGATATCCTAATACAAGACCCAGGGCGACACTGTTTGTTTTTTGAATCAAGGGAACTCCTCAAACATTATAGGCAACCATATAATGATTTTGATATTTTCATCGACAACAGAAGCATTTACAGTCAAAAAGCAGTAACATTTGATGAAGTGGAACTGATGAAGAAGACCAGAAATGGTCAACGGAATTTCATACTCACATAGATATCACAATGAAGATAGTTAAGCGACTAAGACATTACAAATAAATGAATGGTATCATCGAAGTGATCTGATGATGATGATGGAGCCGGAAGGTGGCACTGGAACTCCGTAATTAATTAATGTAACCTAGCCGTGTTTGGACTTATAGAATTGTCATGAGATGCACTTTGGCTATAAGGTACTGTCGAACTGATCTGATGATGGAGCCGGAAGTTAGGCACAGGAACTTCGTAATTAATTAATGTCTCCTAGCAGTGTTTGGGTTTATTAGAATTGTCATGAGATGCACTTTGGTTATACTATAAGGTACTATCGAACTGATCTGATGATGGAGCCGGAAGGTGGAAGGTAGACACAGGAATTTTATAATAAAATTATGTAACCTAGCAGTGTTTGGGTTAATTGGAATCGCACCCTGTTTGTAAGTGTATCACCACTAAAAAGTGTAAAATAAAAACTTTTTACGACAAAAAAAAACACTATAAGGATCAAAATAACTTTAAATTCGGCAGTCGGTGTTTCTCAGTATTGTTTGTTTCTTATTTAACACCGACTTCCAAAATTAAAGTTATTTTGATCCTTTTAGTGTTTTTTTTAGTGAAGTCGGTTATTTTTTTTGTAACAAGTTTTTATCTGTTTCCAAAATTTTGTTTTATTTTCTGATAATTCACTATCTTGAGCAATATATTTGCTCAGATACAGTTGTTACACAGTTGTGTGTCTTTATTATACAATTTTTCTGATTTTTAAAGTTACCCTTCAGACCGAATTAAAAGCTTAGGTACTGCAGTCACGTCAGATGTGAGTACAATGACCACTGGGCAAGAGTCACAGGCAATGGATTCCTGAAGATCGAATAGATAGCGAGATAACCCCTGATTTCTGATTTATGCATTTGACGTTGAGCGATGACGATCTCAAACTCTAATAGGGTTTGAGACGTTCTTAACTCAAAATACTTAATTCAGAAAGCCGTTATTAGACAGGTGCCATGAGGGCTGGTTCGAGACAGTTATTTTTTTGCGGTGGGAAAATCATCCAATGACGTCTCTTCTCTTGGGTGAACGTGAGATAGTGTCAGACTTTTACTGACTAAAAACCCACTCCTGTTCCTTCTTTGCCTTCGTTCCAGAGCCCCGGGGTTCTCTTTCGCATCACCTATGGCCCCAGTAGGCTTCGACCCTGCTGGGTCCCTACGTGGTTTGAGACGGCGTGGGAGAAAATAATATCTGAAAGGATCTCGGAGTGGCCTCTGCCAAACAATGGATCAGCGATAGTTAGTATTATAATTGTTATTAGTCTCTACTGTTTCATTGCTAGGACATTTCTTCCAATGGTTCCGATTCTTCCAATTCTTAAGAAACAAATGTATATCGTCCAGTCATCTCTTTCGTGGTCTGCCGCGATCCTTTGTCGCTGTTCAGGGCTAATCCCGTGTTTTACGGGCCTACAGTTCGTCAGGCGTCGGTTAAATCCATAGTACTTAATATTTTACTTAGCATTTTGCGTGTGGTGACGGTATTGTGCTGAGCGTTCGGTCGTTTTACGCGGATGTGGTGATTTTTTCACATAATATACTCATAATTTGTTAGTTCTAAATTTGCGCCTTGTTCCGCCAAATAAAATGTTTTTCTTTCTTTCCTTTTCTTTCTTTCTAATATTATAAATCCTTCTATCTGTAAAAACGCTTTCATGAATTCACGCTTTTACGTTACTACTTAAACCGATATTTATGAAAAGGTACGGAGTTGAATGCCAAGGAAGAACATCTAATAGACTACTTTTTGAGCTCTTTTATTTATTTATTTATTTATATATACTTTATTGCATACCAAGATTACAAATTTACAAACTGATATTTTAATACAAAAAACATACAATTGGCGGACTTATCGCACTCGGCGATTTCTTCCAGGCAACCCAGAATGGACAGTAATTGCCTGGACACAAAATGGGGTTGCACTTGGTGCAAATATAAAAGTAAACAAAAACTTAATAGATACTTAATACTAAAATAGATACACATATACATACATACAAAATATAAATGTTTAAGCAAGAGAATAAGTGATGAAACGAAGACATGATCACAGTGTCAAGTAATGATCCTTCACAAGCCTTTTGAATACAGGCAGTGTTTGCGCACGCTTTATTGCCACAGGCAATGCATTCCATAGACGAGCGGCCTGGACAGTAAAAGATTTATCCAGGAAAGTAGTCGAATGCATTGGCATTTTAAGTTTTAAGTTGTCTGAGGACCTAAGAACTTTCATGTGAGAGTCGCAAAGAAATTGGAACCGTTCTTTGAGGTAACGAGGGGTAGAAGGGGAAAAGAGCACATTATACAAGAGGAAAAGAATATGAGCATTACGGCGAAGGCGAATTGGCAACCAATTGAGTTTAACGCGGAATTCAGAAACATGGTCATATTTACGCAAACCGAATATGAACCTTATACAAAAGTTTTGAAGTCGCTCAAGTTTATCCAGTTGTACTTCAGAGAGGTCAAGATAGCTGGCATCAGCATAATCAAGGATGGGTAGAAGAAGAGATTGTGCAAGCGTAATCCTGGTGGCAGTCGGCAGATAATTACGCAGTCTTCTCAACGATCCACCAGATGCAAATAATTTGCGGCTAACTTCTTGTAGTTGGGCAGTCCAAGAGAAATTCTTGTCGATGAATATCCCCAAGTTCTTAACTTTCTCGCTAAAGGGAATTACTGAGCTGCCAAAAGAAACTTGACAAGCAAAGCATGGCAGTTGAGAGTTAGTCATGCTCACTCCACATGTCTCACTGATGGTGGCCCGTGTGTTGGATTCAAATCCTTGTCCTGTCATTCAGTTCCTTTTAAAATGTTTGAGCTGACTGGTGCTAATATTCGCGTCATGTCCGTCAACGGGTGCTGTCAGTAGAGACTGGTCATCTCTTAGCTGCCAGTTGCGTTTATTATCTATATTTAGTTTTAATTTTCACTTTATTTACATGTGTTTATGTTCATGGAGTTTCTTGCAGATTATTCTCCATAGAGACGCGCTTTGGAATGTGCAATTAGCATCATTTTTTCTGACTGACTGACTTCTTGACATTTCAAAAGTGCCTGTAAATGGTTTATTTCATATAAAATGCTTTGAATCTTGAATCTATTATCCGGCTCCGACTTTGACTTCGTATCCGATGTATATTTAATAACCGACATTCACACGAACGAAGTCTTAGGCAAAAGCTAGTAAGAAATGATTATAAACAGTTGTTTTTTCCTGACGGGCTCTTTCACAAGGAGTTATAACCCCACTCATTACATCATAACATTAGGAAGATGTATCTGCCAAGGAGGTCAAACGATATCGTATGATATCACATGAGGAAATGTGGTCGTTAGCATTTTTTTTTTTTGAAACAATACACGCCCCAGCGGTAGACCGTGAAATGAGTACACGCGGAGTTGAAATGTTGCAGACGCATTGTATGACAAAAAAGATGATGGTCGTTTGCATTAGGGCACACTGAAAGTTTCTGGATTCTGATAAATAAGACTAGATATAAGACTTACGATAGATTTATTGTTTTTCAAAATATATTTCCTCGCAATTAATGCATTTTTGCAATCGCTGAAACCACTGTACAAAGTAGTTGGGCCAGTCTTCTTTAGGGACCTCTTCCAATGGCTTTATGGAACGCATTCACCGCCGATTCAGTAGTAGTAGTTTAAGTTTACTTAGTGGCACACGTTTTACGAGCTATTTGTTTCCAAATAGGTCCGGGCTGGAAGGCGGATGCGTCACCAGATCCGCATTTGTAACCTTCAAAATAGGCTTATGATGCTTTAGCGGAATGTGAGGATGCGTTATCGTGGTATCGGAGTACATTGCTTCGAGGACGCTTTTCGCAAACTTTTTCTGAGACTCTGGCTAAGCAATTGTTGACGTACCAATCTGCAGTCATTGTCCTTTGATCTTCAAGCGATACTGTAGTGTAATGTCCTGATTTGGCGAAAATAGAAGCAACCGTTTTTTACCAACACTTCGACTTTTCATAAATTTCGTCGGCAAATCTTCAAAAGGAAAGACCCACTCACACACCAGACTCTGCCGACTGACTTTTTCTTTCAGGTTCAAAGCAGTACACCCATTGAAGCATTTTGACGTAGAATGGTAATGCTAATTTCCCTGGGCAAAGAACGAGCCAGCCTAGCCCTCTGGTCACGCAGAGTGACCAGTCGACAAGTCGGTGTGAAATTTCCTTAAAAAGGAGACGTGCACTTGGACCCCATGACCCAAGCGTTTAGAACTTATATGGTTCAAAACTGTAATTACCAATAAGGTTACAGGATTTTTTTAAAAATTCTTGAATAGTTCCGCTTGACCGCTATCTCACCTGATGGAAAGTAACGATGCGGTCGACGTTTGAGCGCTCTTATCTAGAAGTAAACTATTCGTAACTAATTCCTAAAGATTCCCGGGTTGTAGCCATCAGGAAACGTTTATTTGCGCCGTTTGAGGGTCATCGCAGCCGCAGCAGCAGCTCCGCGATTACAAAATAACTTAAATCAATTCAGTAGCCGATTTTGAATATACTATGTATTTTCAGAATAATCGTTTATCATGTTACATAATGTAAATAAGTACGTAGGTTAAAAATACAGAATCTCCAAAGAAAGCGGCTTTGCGTTTAGTGAGATTATAGTGGGAAAGTGTAATAATATCGGGCGGTCAGTTTTCTTATAATCAACGTAATGTGACCGGCAGGTGGCCTGGATCTAGGGCCCTTTTCATTAGGTGCGTGACTCGGTACAGAAATTGTGCACCTCTTTATGTAAAAAAGTAACAATTTTTTTTTATTGGGTGTAAAAAAGTAACAAAAATCCGACAAAACTCATTTTCCAAAGCTAAAGTGGTCTAAAAATAAAAGGCCCGTTTTGACATCTGTCAAAACGCCACAATAATACTCGCAATATATTCCATCATATAATTTAACGCGGCAAAAAAATTTACTTATGTATTTTTTTAATGTAATTAATTATTATTTTATTGTTTCTTTCAGTTTCGTTCCAAATTACATTCTAGGGCATTCTCAAATATTAAAACGGGCCTTTTTTAACGAGTTTACTCGAAGCTTTTTAGGCACCGTCTAATGTCGTTTCAGTTCGGAACAGTATTTGTGTGTGTACGAACAAGACGTTGTGCATATAGATAGACTAGTGTCATGATGTCAGCCCCCCTAGCCAAGTTACAACCGTTTCGTTTCGATTCTCTTTTCGTCTATCGCCTCGAGTCGGCCACGCCTCCGATTCCTTTGTTCATACATCATCTCAACACTGAGTCACGTAGTCAAAACAAACAATAGGAGGCGTGGCCGAATCGAGGTGATCAACGAAAAGAGAATCGAAACGAAACAGTTGTAACTTGGCTAGGGGGGCAGATGAGACAGCTCACTTTTTGGTCTCGCCCGTCGGGAGATCGAACCCGCGACTATTCCAGCCAGAGTCGGTTGCGGTCACAGAGTATATTGTAGGTAGTGGCCCGGGTATGTCGACTTCGCAACCCCGTAACAGCGATTTTATTTTTATATAAAAGAACATTGTAACTATTTAAAGCTTTTGTTTTTTCCAGACCCTTTTAAAAACCTAGCTTTATTATTTTATGTAACTTTTAAATATTTCCGTGATGTAATCTCGTAGATATACACGTTTGGAATCTTAAGTTAAGGTGAGATTCGTGACTTTTTGTTATCGAGCCAAGGAAATATCATGTTAATTTTTAACCAACCGTTTTGCCCAACGGTTGGTTAAAGAAGGAACAGGTAAAGAAGGAAAGCAAAGAAGGAACAGGAGTGGGTTTTTAGTCATTAAAAGTCCAACACTATCTCCCACTCCGCCCAAGAGCGAGATTTGTCATAAGATTTCCCACCCAATAGAAAAAAAACTCGGTTGGTTATATGGTCAATTTTAATTAAAAAAAATATGGTTTTCTCTTTTATATTTGTGGAATTCCAGAGGTTAAAAAAAAATCAAAATTAGTGCATCCTCATCATCAACTCTCATTATGGCGGTAAGGGACTTTTTAGTAGTTTACGAGCCCTTTCTGATCGAATTGAGACACTTTTCAAAAATAGGTATTAGATCTCTATTCTAGCGATCCGTATAAATGTTGATATGTAGATGCAACCTACAAATATCATCACATTCTTGGCACATTCTAGTCGTGGCCAATTGCTATTAAAATTGCACTAAGCGTTCTAACACATAAAAAGTTGATATATGGGAGTGTACCCAAAGAGAAGTAGAGTAGATCATTTTATCGTTTCTGTTTCCGTGGGTTTCATAAAACGCAATCTGATAAAGAGATTTTATCTTGACTAAACACTGTTGCAGACATCTTCATTATAATTATTATAAATAAATGAGAGATTAAGATTAGCTATCAGTAATTTTATTAAGAATTAATTTGGTTTAGTTTTAGAATTTTGAGATGGCGTGACGATTTGGACTCTTACCTAAATGATTGGCCAAAAGTAACTATAAGGACAGACAAGACTGGAATAATGGAAGGGAAGCCTTTGCCCTGCAGTTAGACAAAACAGGCTCAAAATAATAATAATAATATAATTTGTTAGTATTACAAGCTATTATTCACGGCTTCATTCGCGTGGAGCTTAAAAATAGTAATACTCCATATTTAGGGCCAAATATTAACTTAAGTAATAAACACATCTTAGCTATCTGTTAGTGAAAGTCCCTTCTAAACCTTGTTTATCCATTAGTTCGTTTGAACCAACGTAGATGTCACCCGGAATTAAGTGGTTCATGAGATACCGCGTCCAAATCAACAAACTAACTCTTCAGCTTTATGTTATTATTTATGACACTGCAGCACTGGGCAGTTTTCTAAATTTGGTAAATAGGAGTTACCAACGTCTTAAACCCTACATCATCAACATCATCATCACGTCCACTGTTGGCCATAAGCCTCCCCCAAGTGACGCTATAACGACCGGCCCGTACGTCTCGCATTCATCGGGTACTTACAACCCTCATCAGGTCATCGGTCCACCTTATGGGAGGTCTTCCAACGCTGCGTTTTCCAGTACGAGGTCGCCACTCCAGAGCCTTTCGGCCCCATCGACCATCTTTCTGCGAGCAATGTGCCCTAACCACTGCCACTTAAGTTTGGCTATTCTTCGTGCTATGTCGGTAACCTTGGTTCTCCTGCGGATATCTTCATGTCTGATTCGACCACGTAAGTAAACTCTGAGCATAGCTCTTTCCATTGCCCTTTGGTTAACTTAAAGTCTGTTGAGGCCCATTTTTAAACGCCTACTTACGTAAGTTTTCATGTTAACTAGGCTTACAGAAACTCGACTCCAAATTCTTAATTCGGAAATCGATAGGTACACTTTATTAGCGGCTGTAGGACTGATCAAAACAGTTACCATAACCCTGGATCGCAAAGGGCAACTGTAGGAACACGGATGGGCCAGTAAAAGTCTGACAGTCCCTCTCGCTCCACCTAATGAATAGACACTGTATAATTACTAATATTTACTACAGTACTCAAAATCTAGGTTTCCCAAACAAAAACTAGTCTACAATGATCTAGGTTATATTCCATTTTATTCAAACCGGGTTATACTGCATGAGAAGTAGACCGTCCTCACAAAACTAGGACTTTCCCTTTTAAAATATCACTCATACATTACACGCGGGAGTTCTTGTTGACAAGTGTCAACGTCATCTGTCAGATGCGGGCACCATTTTGATTTTACTTAATACATTAGACTACAATTGCTATGAGCAGTGGTGGCCGAGTGGTAACGGCTCCGACTTACGAGTTGTAGGTTGCGGGTTCTAACCCAGCCAGGCGCATTACTTTGTGTAATTTATTTAATCACCAATGTTCTCAAAACGGTGAAGGAAAACATCGTGAGGAAAATGTGCTAGAACCAAAAATTCGAAGACATGTGACATCCGCCAACCCGCACTGGGTCCGCGTGGTAGATTACGGCCCATTCCCTCTCCTATAGAGAGAAGGCCTGAGTCCCAGCAGTGGGAACATTATAAGGCCGACTATGCTATGCTCTGCTACAATTGCCATATGATGGTGCTGGTAACAGTCGTCGGATTAATATAATGTAGAGCAACCTATCCTTCTTTTCTCTGAACACACTACTTTCAGGATGTGCGTATATCGTGTTACATGTTAGTTTAGTAGGTATATGAGAAATCCGAAATATATGTCTAGTATTTTTATTTTATGTAAAGAACAAAATTTATAACTGCATCATGAAAAATCACAAAGTTATACTTTTTATGTTACCTGGTTGACCGCACAAATATATGGTCACCGGCCCATCCGGGTGACTGAGGAATTGTTTTGCTTCCGCTGTGCGCTGGCGCCTAATGCCCGCTATGACCTGCCATGACCTGTGTTGTACTTAGTGTCGGTGGTGTTCAACTAATGACCTTTTTTTAAATATTTTTGGAAAAAATATATCATGGCGTAAAAATTATTGGAATCGAATCATTTACTGATTCTGAATAAACTATATTCAGGTTTTGCATATACTAAAATGTCTCCGATATGATAAATGAGTTAGTTAATATCATAGTCAACCATCATCGAACAGTGCCAGTAGTCGCATGTCGGAAATTAGTTATAACATAGCAGTAAAATTCACTGCTAATTGTTGCAGCTAAAGATTTATAACAATCGCTTCCTGCAGCCGTCATGCTATCTGCCATCAGCAGGGCTGGGCGCAAGACGTGCTTTGATAATTTAAAAATTTAATTAAATATGCTTTTTTTAGGGGAAACCTTCAAAAGGCGCCTGGACTTTTGGGGAAAAGCTCACTAAAACCACCCCGGTGATCGCCATCAGCTCATGGAAGAGGGCCCCGTGACCTCTTAAAATACCATCCCGGAACCCCCCCTGTACAACGCTTGTTAGGGCACTTCCCTGAGAGGTCCTCCATTAGCCTCGCACGGCAGCACGTGATCACTGTGCTACCGTCTTTCCTGAAGTCACTTGGTTGGCGGACAGAGTCCCCACTCTGAGAGTCCGTGACCTCGGAGTCCCGCCTACCTTAAATGTTTCAAGCGAGGTCTCAGCGTTTTAGGCATCGAGGCGGTTGGCCTTCTGACGCCTCCTTCTACGAGTGGGATTGGTCCACTCACGATCCCGTTCAGCGCCCTCTTTCTGGACCATCACGGTCTCACAGAAGGACGCCATTTCTCTCCAGGTATCTGTCTCCGCCAGCATAGCCCTCACTACTGCTGGCAGAGACAGATCCCGCCCGATCAAGTAAGTACAGGCCTAGTACAGTATCATGACGTGTATTAAAATGCCAGTTGTGTGAGCGAGTAGGATGGATGGAGCTATACACATATAGCTCCATCCATTTAACAGTTCAGTTTAGGCTTTTTTGATCCATCTTACAGGATCACGTTAAGAACTAGCACTACTGGCCTTTAAAAAAAGTTATTATTATATTTTAATTTACTTAATATATGTAATTAATTAGTTAATATTTTATTTTAATTTGTAACTAGCTAAAAACCATTCTTTTTAACTTTTTGTCCATTTATTTGAACTTTATATAAAGAAAATTCACTCACAGGGTTCAAGTATTTGCTCGTGTGTATTTTTGTACGATATTTTGTATTAAACATCATGTACCATTAAAAACACTTTTTTTTCTGTAAATCACAACAAAATTAGTTATAAAATAAAGCAGCAATAAGCATTTCAAATGTTTGTATGAGGAAGAGCGGGCGCGTGGTGGGAATATCTCGCTATCTCTTTTTTGCACGTGTAACCTAAATGCAGTGACGTCACATAAATTAAGTATATGCATCCTTTTTCTGTCACTTGACAGTTCCCCTTCCACCAGATTTAAAAGATTTCTAACTTACTTAATTTTGAACGGATTTGATAAATTCCTTTTATTTGCGACTAGCTTTTGCCCGCAGGTTCGCACGTTTACATAAAAATATAGCCTATGTCACTCAGGAATATAGCAGCTTTCTATCGGTGAAAAATTTTGTTAGCAACCGAACCAGTACTGTCAGAGATTACCTCCCACAAACGAAAAAACAAACTTTACCTCTTTAAAATATTAGTGTAGATTAAGCATTTTAAGTAATTATTTTTTTAATGGAGTAAATGAGTCAAGTACCCAATTCAAATACTGCCCAGCCCTGGCTATCAGTCGGAATAATGCGCGTTTACGAGTAATATACGGTGATTTGTTACTATTACTTGATGAGTTAGCTATCGAGGTGTTACAGATTTATAATAATTATGAAAAGCAATTCATGCATTGCGCCATCCCATCTTCCTAGCTCGTCGCGCTGTGCTGGTGCTGCCGCTGCGGCTGCGGAGAACCTCAAGCGGCGAAAATATAACAACCTCGTCGGCAGTTATATTTTTGAGCCGTTTGGGGTTGAGTCTCTTGGGCCATGGGGTCCGAGTGCTCATTCGCTTTTCTCAAGAATTATCCAAACGGCTAGTTGGCTGGCTTTTACCTAGTCAGAGATTAAGCATTGCCACACAACGTGGCAATGCCGCCAGTCTTTTGGGCACACTTCCAGTCGACAACGATGCGGAGGAATTTTTTGACGCCATATTTTAGGTAGGAGTTATTGTGTACATATATGTTGCAGTCAAAACTCTTAACCAGTCAAAAGTACGAATAACCAGTAATTTTCAGTCAAAACCACTTTTGACCAACCTGTTCAGTCAAAAGTACTTTTGACTGATTTTGCTAGTCAATAGTACTTTTGACTGGTTAAGAGTTTTGACTGCAACATATATAGTATAGATATTATTATGCCACAACTTTCACACCACGCCATCTAGTCCCAAACTGAGCAGAGCTTGTGTTATGAGTAAGTACTAGACAACTGATAAACATACAAGACTTGTATGTTTTAAATACAAACACGTTATAGATAAATTACACCCAGACACAGGACAAATGATCGTGTTCATCACACGAATATTTGTCTTGGGTGGGAATCGAACCCACGAGCTCCCGCATAGCAGTCGGGGCCACCAACCACTAGACCAACAGGTCAGTCAATGTGGCTATGTAATAGTATACAAGTGCGATATTGATTCATTACAAATTCGTTTAGCTTCACTAGATACTATTAATGATCGATTTATGGTCAGTTCACTATGTTTTTGACTGTTAACTTATCGGATACATAATAATTATTGCTTCTGCCTCATTGATTTTAACTGGAAACTGAGTAAAAAGGTGGCTTAAGGCGTAAAGTCCCTTGAACATCTGGCCGCCTTAATTCCAGCCAGCTGCGCTCGGATAGATCACCGCTGATCTTTAAATCTATTTTCTTTGCGAAATAGTAACTGTTCCTCAGAATGTAATCCCTCAAAATAATCAGCATTTTTTTGTGAAAACATATTTCTAAAGATCAAAGCCGTTTGAAGATGGCGGAAAAGAGTAACCATAAAGTTTCTTGCCGGTTCTTCTCTATAGGAAACGACCAATTTGGAACAGTGCACTAGCTTCTGACGTTTTATAATTGCCTTTTGGGCCTTTGCGAAATATTTGAATTTTGAAAGGAGTAAGGAAAACAAGTAAAAAAATATCATTTCGTTAAAAATATTTTTTGGCAAAAGTATTAGCCTTACGAAAAAATCATAATTATGTCGATAATGTTGTACATGAGTTTATAATAAGCATATATTTTTTTCAAACCTATTAACCTAGCTGTTACCGAGGAGTAGGCTTCGGAAAGTCACTGTTTTATGGCACTGCTCGGGCACTAGGGCCTTAAGCATGGCTTCCATAGACAGCGACGTCTACTAATCTATATTAATTTTCAACACCCTTTGACAAAAAGTGACTCTAATTCACCGCATTTAGGTATGTAATAGTGCACCATTTGTAACCAAACTGTGACTTTTGATTACGATTACGCACTAGGTTCTGGAGTGGCGACCAATTACCGGAAGACGCAGCGTTGGAAGGCCTTCCACAAGGTGGACCGATGACCTGGTGAGGGTTGCGAGTATCCGATGGATGCAAGACACACAAGACCGGTCATTATGGCGACACTTGGAGGAGGCCTATGTCCAACTGTGGACGTCGATGATGACTAGTGCGATAATGTAGTTAAAACCTTTGTTTTCAAAAAAGAGATTCGATACGAAAAAGAATTCAGTACTATAAATTAGTGTTTTTACTTGCTTATTTCATGCTAATTCGTGTTTAAATAAACCATTTTAACTAATGTTTAATAAAAAAATCGTTTATTCAAAGAGTTTTCTATAAAGATAAGCAACCTCATTAAATACTGTACCGTATCGTTTATACCTTTTATACTGTACATGTCGACGGTTGAAAGGCTAATTGATCTAAGCGACATTTTTTTTTTAAATTGAAACCTGACTCAAACGACAGAGAAAAATTTGCTGATTCCGAATATGTATATGACTCAATATTGGAAAAAATGTCGTTTAGATCAATTATCCTTTCAACCGTCGATGTTATATTTACCTGTTATACTGCAGTATCGTAGTATTACGTGATGTTGCAGCCTATTTATTGTAATTGTACCATAAGGTGTATTGCATGCTTCGTCAGTTAGACGACAACTGTTAAACTAAAATTCTTAAACTCATTAAGTGAACGATTATAATGTTCTTATAGTAAGAAAAAAAAACTGTTTATTCACGCGAAATGACGCAATCTTAAAACTAGCTAACAAACATTATCAATAGAATAGGGAAGATATGCGTCAACGAGATTTGAATAGGAAAAGGAAATTAAAATACAAATGAATTATAAATTAAAAGGAAAATTAAATTAAATTAAATAAATAATGTGACAAATAAATTAATATAAAGTGGCAACACCACGACGCGCCCGTAGCACCATTAGAGCAACTCAACTCGTTTTTATAATCTATGGCAATTTGCCAGAAAAATCACGTATTAGCGCCTGTGGTCTTTCCACAGGCGCTAATACGTGATTTTTCTTTCTTTCTGTCTAACTGTTAAACTAAAATTCCTAAACTCACTAAGTGAAAGATTATAATGTTCTTATGAGAAATAAAGATTCTTTAAACCAATTTTATTAAAGCAGTCTAACTAGTCTATGGTCGCCATTTTTAGATGCGCAATCTAAAAATGGCGGCCATAGACTAGCTTACTAACTAGCTTACTAAAGAATACAGATTTATCGCCATGTCATAAATATTCAAAATAATAGCTCAAAAAACTTAACGTCTTAAAAAAAATACCAAGTTTTCCAACCATCTAATCAACAATACCTAACAACAAAAAAATATTTTTATTCGTACCTGACCAAACAGACGATGTCCAATCCAAACTATGTATTACGAACATATTTAAACTCAATGACATGAACAAAATGTTTTTATAATTACTAGACTCGCTATCGACTTGTGTAAAAGTGCAACAGGACGCTATTCTTAGTTTCAATATAATTTATAACTTAAGCTAGACTGAAATTGCTTATTAGTCTTTTAGGCTAGATTGTAATCAATATTATTATTTATACTCCATCTGTTTAGGTAATTAACTAAAGGTAAACAGTCGTGACATGTCTTTTATCTAAAAGTTGTCTATAATTTTTATCTAAAAATGTTTACAATTTGTTATTTACCTATACCGATGTTTGGTAACTAACTAAATTTAAATAATCTTTGTATGTCTTTTTTAAGATTTTTTTTTTAACAAAAAGATTGTTTACGTTTAGTTAACTACCTAAACCGATGGAGTATAAATTCGTACAAAAGTCCTATAGAATAAAACACTTTAAAATTTTATCAACTAACCAGTGGTCTGGTAGTCAGAAAAAAATTAAGAACCGTATTGCAGCGCCACCTTCCAGGTAATTGACCGGATTAAGCCCAGTCGTCAACAGCGCGTAGTTAACCACGCGCTCCTCAAAGAGATGTCAGTAAACCGTAGGGGCCCAGCAGGGCCGATGCCCGCTAGATAGGACCGCAGGAAATTTCTGAAAAGGAAACCCGTAGTCCTAGAACGCAAAGGGCAACTGAAGGACACAGGGTGGTTATAGTCAGCAAAAGTCTGACACACGCTTCACCCAGAGCGGGAGAAGTCAAAAATTTGTCTTTTATATTAGATTAGATTAATTGGAAAACTACTAGACCGATTTTCAAAATTCTTTTGCCAGTGAAAAACTACTTTATTACTGAGTAACATAGGCGTATATTTTCTATTTATTTATGCGAGCAAAGCCGCTGGCAAAAGCTAGTACAGTATAAAGATATTTAGCTATTACGGGATACTATTCTACTTTTATTTTTATTAGAATTTTAAATTACTTCAACTATTATGAACATATAATACAATGGTATGAACAAAGTGTTTTTATCATTACTAGACTCGCTAGAATAGCCTCCTTTTGCACATTTACACAAGTCGATACATTTGTGCAAAGTGCAACAGGACGCTATTCTAAGTTTTAACATAATCTATAACTTAAGCTAGAGTGAAATTGCTTATTTGTCTTTTAGGCTACATTGTTATCAATAGTTATTATTTAGTTCTTAATTATATAATACAAAAACAACAAAAAACTACCAACCGGTCTAGCTGTGCCCAATTGACGCGCTTACTTACGATTAACATTTAATTTAAGAAGAAGATAGTTATAGATATTTTCTCTATCAAATATCAAAGTAATTGACACTCATCCATCGAAATAGATCCATAAGGCATTATATTACATTCTCTAGGGTGTTATTTCATTAAAAAGTTACCTCCACTCCTAAGAAAGGCGGGAAACGTACCTTCAAGACCAAGGCACGATTGTATTCAGCCAGTCACGATACCGCGCTCAAACGAGATACGTGCGTTGGCGCGAAAACTTTGACGTTTCTGGCTGAATGAGTTCGTGATCTGTGCGTCTTCTTTTATTTTTTCGCATGTGACTTTTCCTGTTTTTTTTTTTTGAATTTTGTGGTGCATATTAGTGTTGTTTTGGAAAAAATAGGTGAGTGTTTAGTCTATTAATTTCTTTTTTGTGGCTGTAGATGACTTATTATTATACAATATTTTAAACACTAAATAACATATGCGTATGTAGAATAATATTTGAAACTATATTACTTTGAACAGTATTTTCGTAAAAATAAATTTAAAAAGCCGGGCATTCCGAACGAGTCTCGCAATTTTTGTTTGTGATGTATCTACAAATTTACAGTTTTCAGATTTTTTTCCTATGTCAAGACCTTTTTTCTCAGCTCCGCGCACAGACCCCTAAAAAATTATATAGATATTGTTTTTCTAATTAATTATTTATAAAATCAAATAGATTTTTATTACTTTAACACAATTCTATAATTATTTTAAGATCCTTATTTTCGTAAAACTAATACGAACAACATAAATAAGATGCGAACAGAGGAAAACACAATTCTAATAATATTGTAAATGCGAAAGTTTGTATGTATGTTTGTTACTCTTTCACGCAAAAACTACTGAGTGGATTTCGATGAAACTTAGTACACGGGTAGACCATGTCCTGCACATAGGATGATTTTTATCCCGGGACTATGTTTTCTTGGGATAATTTTCTACTATTACGCGGGTGAACACGCTGGCAGAAGATAGTAAAGAATAATAATTGTTAAAATAGAACGAATGTAATTCTATTTACGATTACGTAAAGATTATGAAATATCCAGTAAGTAATAAAGAACCTACTTTATTAATTAATCCAGCCAACAGCAAACAATTAAAATACTAAACAAACAAATGAACTGGCATCGTGTTCGACACTTAATTGGACAGTTTTTCTTTCATTAGAATTTTACTTTCTACGGAAAAGTTAGCATTTATTTTAAGAAAGAATAAATCTTTGGGAAGAACATCACCACCATTCGACTTCTGACAGGAAGACTCGGCCCTGGTACGAAAGGCAACGAAGGAACAGGAGTGGGTTTAGTCAGTAAAAGTCAGACACTATCTCCCGCCTCGCCCAAGAGCGAGGGATGTCATAAGATGATTTTTTTTTGAACCACCGAAAAAAAAAACCACCATTCGACTTCTTAAAACCCCAAGAATACCTCCCGCCTGGACGGGAATTGCAATCAGTTGCGCACCCAGTCGCTGCAAACACAAGTTGGCGAAATGGGTTTTTATAGACGTTAGACGATATTATGTCGGATACTCAATGTAAGTGCGGTCATCAAATTACTTTTAGCCAAAAGACGTCCACTGCTGGACATAGGCCTCCCCCAATTGTCGCCACAATGAACGGTCCTGTGCGTCTCGCATCCATCGGACTCCCGCAACCGTTACGAAGTCATCGGTCCACCTTGTAGGAGGCCTTCCAACGCTACGTCTTCCGGTACGTGGTCGACATCCCAGAACCTTTCGGCCCCAACGGCCATCCGTTCTGCGAGCGATGTGAGTGCGGTGCCCCTGTTCAAAACATGAGCCACGCCTTAGATTAGAGTGCTCCAAGTGCCCATACACCTGCACTATGGATGATTTAATGAGGCCACCGATGTGCTGCAGTTAACGTACAGGGCCCTAACTGTTTAACGAGTTTACTATTGATTTGAAAAGAACAAGCATTTTTCTATTATTATATTATTGGTAACTACTGTTTTGAACCATTTGGTTCGAAACGCTTGGATCATGGGGTCCGAGTGCACGTCTCGTTTTTAAGAAATTTTCTTGCAGACTGATCGACACTATGCGTAACCAGAGGGCTGGCTCGTGCTTTGCTCTAAAAATAAACATTGCCAGTCAACGTGTCAAAATTGCCGAAAAAGCAAACGAAGGAAAATGGGTTTAAAGCCCACCTAGTTAATTTAAATTGGTCCAGTCTTTCTCGAATTTGCGCTTAGCAACACATTCACCCATTCATATTTAATTATACAACAACGACACCCATTGACATCGACGAACAAACGAATAAAATGGAGAATAAAGATTTCACACAGTTTAAATTTAAAAAAGTACAGTTTTTTTTTAAATTTGGAATAAGCTTGATTTCGGACAGGAATAATTTTGTCGAAACCAATAGTAAATACATATATAAATACCCAAATGTGACTACGTACAGGTGGTCATCTAGCTACATATGTAAAACCACTATCAGAAATAATCAATTTGTTAACAAAGCATATTAATTAAAGAAATATGTGTGATACATTATATATTCATTAATTTTTCGTAATAATTAGCAACATAAATTTTTATTGAAGATCTTAATTTTTATATAGTTACACATACAAAAGACATCAACGCAGAATTCTCAACATTTTTTTTTATCTTGGATTTAATTTTTTCTTTTTTGGATGTGAAAAATCATCTAATGACTTCTCTCGCTCTAGAGCGGAGCGCAAGGACGTGTCACACTTCTACTGATTAAAACCACACCTATATTCCTTAAGTTGCCCTTTGCGTTTTAGGACCACGGGTTTCTCTTTCGAAGTCCTCCCATGGCCCCTACGGTTTTGCTGACGTCTCTTTGACGCGCCGTCGTTAACGACTCGCTCAGCCCGGACGGCGAGCTACCCATTGCTCGTTGTCCACATTATATTTAATGATTGTAATCGGGATTTGTTTTTCGAAATAATTTGTTAATTTAAAAAAATTATAAAATGTCAAAATTGACAGATACCATCTGCAGGTTACATTATATATAGTAGTAGTTCCCATGTGCTGTTATGTTATTTAATTCTTCTTAGCATCTCATACCATGTCATCATATAATGTGCAGCTTATGTGACAAAATACTTAGAATTAAACTACGCGTGTCTTGTCTCGTTATGTCGTCCAAACTGTGACTATCAGCAATGCTGTAATGGTTACATAAAGTTAAGTTTATGGTCTAATACACTATGTGTTAATACACTGTCATTATTTTGTCTTGGTGAGATATCATCATATGACTTCTCGCGCTCTAGAGTCTAGAGTGGAGCGAGAGGGTGTGTCAGACGTGTACAGACTAAAATCCACCTGTGTCATTCAGTTGCCCTTTGCTTTGCATTTCAGGGTACCTCTTTACCCACCACGGTAACTCTTTCGAAAATTCATAGTTTTAAGGCGCGCGTGGAACACTATACGCCGCTGATGACTAGGGCTTCTTATAGATTTATTGGAGCACGCGAGCCCCACCGGACACGGAAACGGACGCAATCTCGGTAAAATTGAGTTGTGAATTTTATTGTAGTATTGAGAAGGCTAGCTGGCACTGGCAATCTGATAAATCACGAATTAAAAAAAAAAACATTTCCCCACAAACATTCAAACTCACATACACAAGATTCGAAACCACTAATTGGTTATAAAAATATTTGCTTTGTTTGGGAATCGAATCTGCGCCACGCAGCGAAGCAGCCAATCACTCAACCACTGCGCCAACCTTACTATCAAATTAGCGGCTTTGGCAACCATAAAACAAAATACCTAATAAATAAAAAAGCAATAAAATTAACGCATCACCGCTTAATCACAACCGCTTGAGATTGAAATCGAGAGTGCATTGCGATCGTAAATATCGATATAATCGTTTTATTACCTCCAATGTGTTGACAGCCACTCGACATCACTATCCAACATCATCAATTAGGCTAAGTATCAGAATTTTTTGACAATAACAATGCTAATTATGCGATTTATTTGACTGATTAAGTCATTAATATTAATTTTAACGTTTAATGGTGATAAAGATGCTTGTATCATGTTGACAATCGTTGCGAGAATCCAATGCATGTGAGTTGCATAGAACCAGTCGCTGTGGCGACGCTTGAGGGAAATCTATATCTAGCAGAGGACGTCTTTCGACTGAAATTATGATAATAATGTAACGTATTATTGTCCATTTACTGTACCTTGAAAATGAACCGAATATTTTTTATGGAGTGCAAATTAAACACATTCGCCTCTAAAAGTTAGCTAGAATTAACGAATCGTAGCCAGTAGTTGTCTTTTAAGTAAGCCACTTCCTGGGTGGTTATTAAAAAAAAAAAACTAAGAAGGCTAAGGTGGGAGCTCCGGTCTGCACCGCTTCTGCCTTAGCCTTCTAAATTTCGAATTGCTCTACTATTCCAAGCTCGTTTCACTCGCTCTAGGACTAAGAATATTTCGTTGGATTTGTATAATTTATCTTATTTATTATCAATATAATCATATAATTAAGATGCACACACAATATGCATTGTTTATCTTAAGTTACAACTGCGCTGTCTAGTCCGTTGACCCCACTAGGATTAAGCGTGAAGATAGTCCGTAATAGCTGTCTCAACTATTTTATCTCATGTTTTCATCTGTAACTTTTACTCTTCTTATAATTTGAAGTAATCGTAGTTTATAACACGCTCAGGTATGTTTGTGTCTTAGATATTAAACTAGCATAATTTGAATGAGTTGGAAAACTTTACTGTCTTATAAAAAACCTGGTAATCTACAATTGAACCTTTTTTTTGGGTTAAACCCTAAAAGACCTCAAAAGAAAAAAAATTGAACCCTTATAAGATCACTTTATTGTCCGTCTGTCTGTCTGTCATGACCGGTATCGAATTGAAATTAAAACCATATACATACTCAGTTCTGCGGTCCTTTGAAGTTGTGAAAAAATCAAACTTCTGAGTTAACGAAAAAAAAGATACGGCCGTTTATGTCGCATAAAACATATAATTCGACACTCTCAAGAAAATCAAAATTTATTTTACTTTAGGATAATTGATTGAAATGAAGCAAGGTCTCATAGCACAAATATAGGTAAAAATATGAAATCTGTAAAGTAGTCACAAAAATAAAATAAAAAAACATTTTTATGCGATTCTTAAAAATCTTTGTAATTCGGGAATTAAACTATTTTCATAAGTAAGTTTGTACGGAACCCTCAGTGCGCGAGTCCAACTCGCACTTGCCCGGTTTTTTTTTTATTATTGATAGGCTTGCGCATGACCACTATCTCACCTGACCATTATGACTATTCCATTCCATTCTATTCTATTCTATTCTACTCTATTCGATCAGTAGACATTTTGCGAAAGAAGTTTTACGCCCAAGCCGTTTAATATGTA
This sequence comes from Mythimna pallens, assembly GCA_961205895.1. Taxonomy (NCBI): domain Eukaryota; kingdom Metazoa; phylum Arthropoda; class Insecta; order Lepidoptera; family Noctuidae; genus Mythimna; species Mythimna pallens. Next base: position 12,436,366 of record OY540849.1, on the reverse strand, counting down.
CGCCTCTTGAGGACCGCCTAATATTTCCTACTACAAGGTTCGATTCAGTCCATAACTCATAACCTCACTTACCCGACAGGGATCATAAGCCTACAAAACAAATTGGCTTGTACACAGCAACATGAATATTTACACGAATATTTGCACTAGAGACTGTCATACGAATAATTTATGTATGACCAACACGCTATATATTGATATAGCTTCAGCCCACGGCTTCGCCTGCGTGAAAAGTGTTTTATTATTGTAAGAGAGCTTGTCGCTCATTAATAATAGCTGGCCCCTTACCACTAAGTCGTGGAGACCAGATAGGCAGTCATACCATAGCGTAGCCTGATCAGGCTTATAATGATCCCACTGCTGGGACTCAGGCCTCTTCTCTAGGAGAGAGAATGGGCCGTAATTCACCACGCGGACCCAGTGCGCGTTGATGGATGATATTGATGTCAAATGTTTTTAAATTTTTGTTTCTAGGACATGCCGGTTTTCTCACAATGTTTTTCTTCGCCGTTTCCTGAGCAGTGGTGACGAAATAAATTACACAAAGTAATACGTTTGGCTGGGTTCGAACCTGTGACTTATACTAGTAAGTCGGGGCTGTTACAACTGGGTCAGCGTGAGGTAGGCGACTGCCTACCTCACGCTGACACTCGCTGGTATCCGGTTACATTCGGGTAGACTGGAAATCGACCCGAAGAGAGTTGGGAAATGACTGAACAGATTTATTCTATGGAAACTTACTACAGGTTTAGAGGTATGCCGAACAGTGTGTAAAATCGCGCAAACCTCCGTTGAAAAGGGAGGATCCTCCGACCAGATGGGTGTCGTGTCTGGTCTAGGCAACTACCCCAATAGAATATTCTAATCACGCGGAGAACTCCAAAACTACTATGCAGGATAGTTCCTATAATAACAAACACCACTCCCCAACCCCGACTACCAGCCACGATAGACGCGGGCTTGCGGACGTCGAGCAATGGGTAGCTTGCGGTCCGGTCGTCCGGTAATTGATCGGACCTTCTCAAGAGTGATTTACGCGCTTCTCAAGAAGATATCAGCAAACCATAGGGGCCCAGCAGGGCCGATGCTCGCTAGCTAGGACCGCGGGGAATTTCTGAAAAGGAAACCCGTAGTCCTAGAACGCAAATGGCAACTGAAGGACACAGGTGTGGTTTTAGTCAGTAAAAATCTGACACGCCCTACCGCTCCACCCAGAGCGCGAAAAGTCACTAGATGATTTCCGCACTTAAAAAAAACTCCCATAATATTTTTCTTTATTTATTTCTTTCTTTCTATGTGGCAACATAGATGTCGCTACACGGGAAGCAAAAGTGTCCTTTGGCCTAATCTAGGTGCTAGTTTTTTCAATTTCCGTTCAGCAGTTAAAGTGTGAAAACGCAATAGACAGACACACATTCGCATGTTACAATATTAGCATGGAAGTAGGTATGTACGCACGGAAGTTATGACTTTAAAGTCAGTGTTCTATCGATCGCATTTACTATTTTATCGGTTTTCCGGTTATTATTTTTAATATCGAGCAGAATTAAACTTGTATGCATGTTTAAAAATAGAGATTTAAGGGGTAATGGGCTGTATCAGAAGGAAAAAGTTGATGGAATCATTTGTCTTAATATGGTCATGTAAAGAGGAGGGATGAAACGAGGCCGAGCCACCCCTATGTGTGAATTGCGCGGCGCGTACAGGCGCCAAGGCATAAGGGGCGCCGGATGAGATGCCAGCACCAAATTTTTGAAAATATTTTTGTTACATAACAACAATTTCTTTATAGTTGGGTATAGATAAGTACGTCGGTAAAAATCGTTTAGGACAATATTTATATCTGTTGTTTAGTTTTATACTATGTATTAGAATTATAAGGAGTAAAATTAGATTTTAGAAAAATAATTAAAATTTATAAAAAATTAATTCACATTTCATGATTCGCTTCAATTGCCAAGCGGAGGCAAACACTATATAAAACTGGAAAACAAACAGGTAAAAATTGAAAATTAATAATAATTATCCTTAACGAAAAAAGACAACAAAAAAAGAGGCGCTCCATAGGTTTCGCACACAAGCGCTGGCTGGGGTCGGCTCGACTCTGAACGCATGTTACTAAAAGAGTTATGAGCATACATGTGGATGGATGATGGTGATGGTTAAATTGGCATTTTCCTCATTTCGGTATCTCCTATTTATAATTAATCTGAAAGGCCATTAATAACAAAACATGTCACAGTTATCTTATCTTACTGCGACAGTAAATTGAGAGAAATGGTGAAATGATTCTGGAGATACATTAGCTTTCAAATTTGGATGGATGGAGAGGGAGAGGGAGGCCAAAGAAAATATGGATGGATTGTGTGAAGAGTGATATGAAAGAAAAGGAAGTTAGTGCTAGCATGACGAGTGATAGGGCAGAATGGAAGAAAAAGACGTATTGCGCCGACCACAAATAACACGGGACAAGGGCAGTGATGTGATGTAATGTTAAAGTCATCTAAAGGGTAATGGAAAGGGTTATTCTCGGAGTTCTTTCCGTGATCGCATCATCAGGAATGAAGATATCTGCAGGAGACCTAGGGTTCCCGACATAACACGAAGAATCGCCAAACTTAAGTGGCAGTGGGCAGGGCGCATTGCTCGCAGAACAAATGGTCGATAGGGCTGAAAAGTTCTGGAGTGACGACCACGTACCTACCGGAAAACGCAGCGTTAGAAGGCCTCCTACAAGGTGGACCGATGACCTGGTGAGGGTTCGGGAAATCCGATGGATGCGAGATGCACAGGACCGAATTACGATGAAATTTGGCACACAGGTAGACCATGTCTTATAGGACATAGTCAACTTGTGTGTATGTCTTGAGATAATTTACTATGTTCACGCAGGTGAAACCCCTTTCTGAAGCTAGTAGGCATTATTATAGAGATCTGATAGCCTATAGATCTGTTAGATCTACAGTTGAAACTTTTAATTTTTTTTCATCCAATGACATCTCCCGCTTTTGAGCGGAGCGTAAGGGTTTGTCAGACTTTTACTGACTCAAAATCCAGTCCTGTTCCTTCTTTGCCTTCGTCCCGGGGCCCCCGGGTTTCATTTTCACACAACCCGGGTCGTGAGTCGATACCTACTGGAATAGTGTCAATTCCTAGATTACAAATAAAAGTTAAATTGGCATTTTCCTCATTTCGGTATCTCCTATTTATAATTAATCTGAAAGGCCATTAATAACAAAACATGTCACAGTTATCTTATCTCTGCGACAGTTAATTGAGAGAAATGGTGAAATGATTCTGGAGATACATTAGCTTTCAAATTAGGTACAGTTTATCGTCCTCTACGATCTTAGTATTTTATATTATTTTACCAGCTTTTGGCAGCAGCTTCACCCGCGTAAAAGTAGATATCTCCGAACAAACTTCCAACCCCCGTTTTACCCCCTTAGGGGCGGAGTTTCGTAAAATCCGTTCTTAGCGGATGTTTACACCCTACAAGGAACCTACCTATTAGTTTGTAAGTTTTTATTACTATTTTGGTGTACAATAAAGTTTTATTCTATTCTATTCTATTCTATTCTATTCTACCTACCAAATTTTAACTTTGTAGGTGTTATAATAGTTTCTGAGACTTCGTGATTTATCAGTGAGTGGTATTTTGCTTATATATATATATATTGATTATAATCGGAAAATAGTTGGGAGTTGCAGAGCGAAACGGACGACGAGCAATGGGTAGCTCGCCGTCCGGCTGTAAGGTAAGGACTGAGCCCGAAGCGTATTGTTCCACCAGTGCCTTGAAAAGATGTCAGTTAAATAGTAGGGGCTCATCAGAGCCGATGCCCGTTAGGCCTATAGGAATTTTTAAGAGTTACACGGCGCGGCGGCGGAGGACTGTGTTTTACAATTTTATGAGTACCTACAACATACTAACATATTTTAATAGGCATTCCAGTGATGTCGAACAAATTAATTTCCCACATTTAATGACAATAACATTATTATAAAACCACAATTTCCGACATTCTTACATAATAACATACAATAATAACAACTGTGGGACAACCTTATATAAGTGAGAAAGTTCAAAACTCACTTAAGTTAAACTTAAGTTCTATCTAAGCAACATTACTTACAACTAAGTAATTAAGTTAACTATTAAAGCGTGTAAGAGAAAAATTTTATGTTTATATCTTCATTCATTTATGAAGATTAATTTGTACTCGTTATTTAATTAACTGTCTGGAATTTAATGAAATTTTTACCTAACTGTACTTCATTCGTAACATGATTACACAATTAAACAGTGCATTTGCATTTCGGGGAGTGTGCGTCGGAATTGCATAACGTAATTCCGTCTAGCCTGTTCCATCATCGGACCACCAGGCGTACGGCAATGCGCCACCGGTACAAGGTGGACATCCCACCTATACGCACAAAACGTTTTAGGAACACATTCATTGTGCGTACAGCTAAGGAGTGGAATTCCTTGCCGGAATCTGTTTCCTGGTGGCTACAACCCGGGAATCTTTAAGTCAAGAGTGCATAGGTTACTTTTAGGTAAGTGCTCTCCATCGTCGACCGCATCGTCGCTTTCCATCAGGTGAGATAGCGGTCAAGCGCGAATCTATCAAGAATAAAAAAAAACTTTTTTTTACTGTCCGTTCAACCGATTTTGACATCAATTCTGTAGACATATCCTAAAATTGCTTGAAGAGTGGAGAGAAATCCCGGAAGTACGGTCAAGATCCCTACCAACACCTTACTGGATTATACATACTTCTCCCAAGCACGTTTGCTCTTGCGAATCTCCACTCAAGCTAGCCAATAAAGGCAAGAGAGAGGTGGGAGCTCTGTTCCTCGTCAGTGTTCACTACGGCCGGCATTGTCGTCGCCGTCGCCGTCGTGGGCGACGTCGGACACCGCAGGTGGCGGAGTCATAGGCGGTGGAACAGAGCGCTCACCACACTCTCTACAAGCTAGGGCCGGAGACACTGCGCCAGTGGGGGAGCCCAGGGGCGGAGCTTTATTTATTCAGAACAATAGGCCATGCGATCTTCTTCAATATCACAGTTTAATACTGTATGTATTTAGAAGAATTTCTTTACGATGTCCCTTCGACTGTCGAGTGAGCACCATTGGCTCACTTTAGAAAAGGCCTCTGCATTTCATTGAATTAAATGGTGCATCCCTCAAAATTATAATTATTTCAAAGCAGTCGAAACATTAAGAATCTGTCAAAACGAGTCATCGCTACTCACAGACCGAATGAAATATAAACCTAGCGACTTCTCCAGCCTCAAAACACTACATATCTCCACGGACATTGGCCATGCCGTGCATAGCACCCATAAGACCATAATATGACCGCAATCAACACCGGTCTCACTTGCAGACTCAGTGATTTAATGACATGAATTTCATGTCAATTCTAGTTATTTATTTCGATTTCTTTATTACGTTAGTTGGTTTGACCGTACTTATTTACTTTTCAAAGCCAAACAAAGATTATTTATGTTTTATTTATTGGAGACAAAAAACAGTTACATGCTAGGAAAAAACTGGGCTAATAAATTTCTATGTAAATAGTAGAATTCCCGCATGGACCAGTCTGGAAGATTTTTCCGGATCCCGGATTTTATTTAATTCAATAAAGTTTATTTAAATTCAATTAATTTGATTTAATTTAAGTTTACTCAATTTAGTTCATTTGATTCATTTCTATTTAATTTTCAGTTCACTTTTTGACAAAATATCGATAGCTTCTTTTTATATTAAGAAAAACTGGGCAAATGTGAGTCGGAGTCAGACCTTGTTTTAAGCAAAATTGGATTCTGGGTCAACGGGAAGTACCCTATGAATTTTGATTTCCTCGAGAGTGTCGAAATATAGGTTTTTTTGCGACATAAACAGCTGTATCTTCTGTTTTCGTAAACTCAGAAGTTTGATTTTTTCACAGCATCAAGGGACCGCAAATCTAAGTATATGGTTTTAATTTCAACTCGATACCTCCACGCTTTCCCGAGATAAAGGGTCTTGACAGACAAACAGACAGACACAGAAGGACGGAAAACAAAGTGATCCTGTAAGGGTTTCGTTTTTTCCTTTTGATTTACGGAACCCTAAAAAAACAAAATAAGTAGACGGGAAAGCGGCGATTCAATCTTCATTTGTTTTTTCTAGATGTAGAGTTTTGTTTATAGTTTTACAAAATCTCTGACATAGGAGATTTGTATTATTAACACGATAAGTTCATCAGATTCAGATATGGATTTAACGCCTGAATCATAAGGAAAGAGGCTAAAGCACTAGTGGAAAACCTTTTACCGCCTAAATCAAAAGAAAGATACCTAAAATCATAAGACGGCTTAGGTTTTTAAATTTATTTTTCTTGTATACGTAATGAAAAGCAGAACTATAGTACTCGAACTATTGGCGACCTTGCTACGCTCGGGCGCCAAACTTTCTCGGGACTAAATAAGTTACGTTTACCCCTAGGGTAACAATGTACTATTACGTCGTTTATCCGGATAAACCATTGGCATAAAATAAACTTCCCTGCTGCACAAGTCACCAATGACAACAAATTATTACTTGCCACTAATCCGTCTGTAACTGTCTTGTGATGGCTATAATTATTTCCTGTTTACCCATTCACTGGAGCTCGAAGCAGTCATTGTTAAGCAGTACATGTTCTTCAGCAGGAGTTTTTGTGTGGTAAACAAACTGACGATCCACTTGGTGGAAAGTGGTACATGGGACGTCGTTCTTCTTCCCTCTCGAAAAATATTGTATATACCAGGCCACTCAGAAAGTTTTGCGAATAAAAGTTTTTATGTCTAAGGCACTGGCTACTTGTAAAATATTTTGAAAACTTTGGTTATTTAAAAGTAAAAATACCATTGTTCGAATTTTGAATTTCCCTCCACATTTTTTCGAGAGTCAAATCAAATAGATCCGCATCGAGAATATTTTCGTGCAATGATTTTCTACGATTTTAAATGTAAGAAGAAGGCCGTGAAAGAGGTGTCTGCGACGGACTGGAAAAAATGTTTCGATAATTGGTTCAGACGCATGAAACTTTATATAGAGGCTGGAGGTGAGTTCTTTGAAAAGATTTAATTAAAATATTTTATCCATAGAAGTTAGTTTTTTAGTTTCTCAAAACTTTCTGAGTGTCCCACGTATATGTATATTATCATTTAAAAGGAGACACTGACTGACTGTAATCATCATCATCATCATCATTTCAGCCGAAAGACGTCCACTGCTGGACATAGGCCTCCCCCAAGTGTCGCCACAATGAACGGTCCTGTGCATCTCGCATCCATCGGACTCCCGCAACCGTTACCAAGTCATCGGTCCAGGTGGACCGATGACTTGGTGACTGTAATCAACGCATAGTCAAAACTACAGAGACTAGGAACATGTTTTGCACAAGGCTTCCTTTTATGACGTAAGCGAGCACTAACTTTATGGAAATTGAACCTCGGAAAAAGGCGGAATTTCGTTTGTATGCAAAATCTCACTTCGTGTACCAACTTGAAAGTTAGCACAAATAGTAACCTAGGTAAATAATAATGGTAGTTAATATTCGTTTTCAGAACCACATAATTACAACTTTGACTGGCCTGTTGGTCTAGTGGTTAGTGACCCTGACTGCTATGCCGGAGGTCGTGGGTTCGATTCAAACCCAGGATAAATGTTTGTGTGATGAGCACGATCATTTGTTCTGTGTCTGGGTGTAATTTATCTATAATATGTATGTATTTAGAAATATATAAGTATGTTTATCAGTTGTCTAGTACTCATAACACAAGCTCTGCTTAGCTTGGGACTAGACGGCGTTGTGTGATAGTTGTGGAATGTTATTATATTAATATTATAACTAGTAGATAATATAAACCATTCAATTGCAATTAAGATAAAAAAAAAAATCTTTTCATATATAGAGTATGCAAATATATATCAATGTCAAGTAAATTTAAATTATAAGATTGTATGACATATAGATCCCTAACATAGTAAGATGGTAGTGGCAGTGAATGTACGGAGCTAACTGTCGCACCTGCGCAAAGGGACGGAGAAGTAAAAGCTATAGACTGTGGTACAAGCTATTAGAGGAAAACGAGAGAGAACATTACATTATCTATGTTCTAAATCATAGACAAGAAGTTGAAAATATATATTCGATACAGATACAACACAACGGCGACAAATAAAAAAAAAAACAGGTCAAGTGCGAGTCGGACTCGCGCACCGAGGTTCCGTACAGGCTATTAAAATAGTTCGATTCCAGCAGTGCTATTCTGTAAATGGTAAATCATTTCGTAAGTCATTTCGCAAATCATCTCGAAAGTCACACTCACTTCGCTTCTCATATCGCCTGTAAAGTTTCGTTATTCTTATGTCAAGATCAAGGCCAAGTGTTCCGAGAACAGAAGAAGAGTTCCGAGAACCCAAGTGACATTGCTCTATGGTAGTAGTGCAGTGCTGAATTGTGTCTTGTTATGATTTACATCGACTCACTTTATTTAAGAATACGAAACTTTAATTTCACATGATTTCACTGCGGATTCAGAAGTGATTTCGCAAATAAACTTTTCAGAATAGCAATGCTGAATCGAGTCTTGAAGATTTTTACGAATCGTAAAAAAGTAATTACTTTGTGACGTTACTACAAATTTATAGTTCTTAGGCTTTTCCTTTAGGCCGCTATCCCACAGACGTTTTACGAGCGATGCCGCTTGTTAAATGTCTGCGCAGCGCCAACTTTGCGCAGACGCGACGTTGACGTCGCGATTATCTAGTGGTAAAGCGCCAACATTGAGCAGACGCGACGTTAAACATCGCGGTTTGAGGTGTACGCAAGAAACATGCGACGTTAACGTCGCGTCTGCTCAACGTTGGCGCTTTACCGCTAGAAAAGCGCGGCCTTAACGTCTCTGCTCAACGTTGGCGCTGCGTTGACGTTGGAGAAGCGCCAACTCTCGTAAAACGGCAGTGGGATAGCGGGCTTACTTGTGCTATGAGACCTTGCCTCTTGCCAAATATTGATTTCCTTGAGAATGTTAAAATACGTGCCATAAATGGAAGATAAATGCCTGATCTTTAGATTGCGTGGACTTAAAAGTTTATTTTTTTCTCTACCCAATAGCAGTGTTTGATATTAATTTCAGCTTAATATACTTCCAAGTGTTCTTGAGAAAAAGAGTCTTGACAGACGAGCTGACGAACAGACCAATATAAGGACAGACTGATAGACTAGACTCCGTTTTTGACGACTACGGTACGGAAACCTTAAATGAAGAATGGTGCAGAATATTGCGTGCACTACCGTACCGAAAGGGTTATCATCTCAGTACTTGCTGAGGAGGCCTAACTTCCAGCAGTGGGAACACTAAAAGGTTGATAATTTTTTTAGGTAGGCCTATTGTCCATGGACCTGCTCACAGCTTACATACAAAATTATGAACATCTGTCGACGAAGCGCTAGCGACATTTCGTCAATTGACAGAGCAGTGTGTGAGCGAGCATAGTGTACACCAAGCGTATAATAACAAATACGCGTCTTTGAAGCTATGCGTCCGTAAATAGTCGGCGTTACCCTTCTAATCCCCGTCTCCGCTCATCGCTTGTTCTGCCCTTTCAATGGAAAGTAGTGAGAGCAGAGCTTTAGTAAATTGTATTACATTGTTTCCGACATATACTATAAATGTATATTGTCGCTGGTCGCTGTAGACTGAGAACCATAGCTGTGGTTTTAATGGTATGCACAAATAAACACTAACTATCGGAATCACTACACTAATACCACAATTCACACTAATCTCACTAATATTATAAAAGCAAAAGTTTTTGTGTATTTTTGTTACTTATTCACGTTCGAAGCGTTGGAAGGCCTCGCTGGTGGTGGCCAAGGTGGACCGATGACTTGGTAACGGTTGCGGGAGTCCGATGGATGCGAGACGCACAGGACCGTTCATTGTCGCGACACTTGGGGGAGGCCTATGTCCAGCAGTGGACGTCTTTCGGCTGAAATGATTATGATGATGACGATTCATGCTCGAACGGCTGAATGGACTTCGATGGTACACGATACGGTAGACCATGTTCACATTAATTTTATTCACATTTAAATAGAGTAATTACAATTGATGGCATCTCACGTAACGTAACACGTTATATATTCTTATATTATATTTAGCCTGTGTTATGGCACGTGAAGTTTATTTTTATACATTGAAATAAAATAGGATTGGGTATTTTATAAAAAAAAGCTTTATTGTACACCTAATAAATTATTTTATTTTTATTTACATTTAAAAATACTAACTATAATTAATACAATAAAATAAAATACATAATAATAAAAACCCTACACCAATTACAACTAACTAAAACTAAAATATGGCGTCAAAAAACTCTTCCACGTCGCTGTCGACTGGTAAATTGCCCAATAGACTGGCGGCATTGCCAATAATTAGTAATAATTAGTCGTAATATATATTATACATATATATATATAAAATATCTAACATGACCTGGACTAGTATATAGTATACTTTTTATGACGGACAGTATGTTCCTATGGGATAATTTTCTACTATCACGCGGATAAAGCTACTGGCACTTTGTATGAGTTCTGTATATATATCGACGCTTGAAAGGCACAAATTATTAAGCGACATTAAGTAATCTTTACAGGAGAGTGATTTAAAGTTAAAATTTTTACAAAAAAAAAATATGTATGTTAAAAAAAAGTTGGATTTAGATACCTACTATTACCATGATGTTAATAATTTCTAAATCCGACTATTTCGTCTTTTTAATTTATATTTTTTCATTCTGTAACTTGCTTCATATCAAACAGGATTCTAGGTCAAGGGGAGCCATCCTAGCGAGTGTCAAAATATGCTCCTAGACGGAGCATAAACGACCTTGACCTGTACCCATGACGCTTTAAAAAGTAAGATTGTTTCATTCTTATTTCCAGTGGGGGTAAGAGATGGCGCTAGACAACCTGTATAGCTCTGTCTCTTACCCACACTGAAATAAAAATGAAACAATCTTACTTTGAACGTCATGGTAAACCTGCTTATCATTAGATTGCGTTGACTTAAAATGACAATCAAATTATACATCCTGTAGATCTCATAAGATTACACAGTAATCTCACAGACATAATCTGTAACACTTCATTAGCAGCATTATGCTACGTAGCGTAATGCTATAAATCACAGCATAATGCTGCAATCTCTGTAGTCACTTTTGTTAACTAATTATGCACCTGTCACAAACGAGTGTTATTGTAACACAATATAATATCATTATTATGTAAGACACAGTAAGTGTAGTATTGTATATTGTGTTCTGTTAGTAGTTTTGTAGTGTGAATTAGTATTTTCTTTCTCTTTAAGCTTTTGACTGCCTACCAAACACTCTCGCGATCACATACACCACCAGATACTCCATCTCGTCAGCTCTTCTGTCACCTATGGGGATTGACGCTAAACGGCTAAACGGAAGCCAACCCCAAGCTAGTTGGGAAACAGGTCATTGTCCGGAGCGAGGAGGAATGGCAGGCGGTCCCCTCCTGCGACCGCCCCAGTCGCCGGGATCCCGACCCCGATTTCCAGCCACCGTAGGCGTGGGCTTGCGGCCGGTTACCGGACCGGATTCAGGCCGGATCCGGACGGTTACCGGACTGTCCGGATCGAGCCCGAATCGTCAACGGTGCGTAGAGTTCCACGCGCACCTCAAGGAGATGTCAGCAAAACCATAGGGGCCCAGCAGGGTTGAAGCCTACTGGGGCCATGGGTTGTGTGAAAGAGAACCCCGGGGAACGAAGGCAAAGAAGGAAGGAATGGGATTTAATCAGAAAAATGTGACATGCCCTCGCGCCCCGCCTTAGAGAGGGAGAAGTTTTGGATGATTTCCTACTTTAAAAAAAAAGCTAGTTGGGAAAAGACTAGAGAGACGATGATGACACGGACAAACTCTTGAGTATTGGATACTACGAAATGTTACATACAGTTATGAGTTAATGAGTTACTATATTAAACCGTATCTCACGGAAATGTCTCATTTTATGGCTTATAATCTTGTTTTATACCACGTTTTTACTATAGTAGAGTAATAACATTTTATTATTTTAACTGCCTCGTTGGTGGAATGATCGCCAGCTCGACTGCTGAGCATGGCATCCTGGGATTGACTACCAGGTCAGTATTATTGGGTTTTTCCATTACGCATTCCTTTGTTTTGAAAGTTGGTGGTGTGATAACTCCGTGTCTCGGAGGGCACGTAAAAAGCCGTTGGTCCTTCGCTTGGTCTCTCTCCGGTCGTATAGGATGACCATCCCATTGAATCTTTGAGTTATAGAACCTGACACTGACCTGTAAAATGCAAAAAACTTTAAAACTTCATCACCATCATCATTTCAAACGTAAGAAGTCTCCCCCAAGTTTAGCCACAACGAACGATCCTCTGTGTCTCACCAGGTTTTCGGTCCACCTTGCAGGAGGCCTTCTAACGCTGCATCTTCCGGTAAGCGGTCACCACTCAAGATCATTTCGGTCCCAAAGGCCATCTGTTCTGCGAGCAATGTGCCCTGCCCAGAGCCGCAAAACTTAGAATGATATAATAAGTAATATACTCAGATTCTTTTTATATATTATATATCGTAACCAGTCGTTACGTTCCAGGTATTATGAATGAATGTAAAAACAACGCCCACGGCATCAGTCACTAATGTTACAATCATTTACGTCTATGTGTTGCATAACATCACATTGTCTGAGTTCCGATCTGTTTTGTTATTCTGGCTACAGACAGAGTACCTATTGTTTTAGAACGAATGATTAATGATTACAATATTTTCTCTTTCCTATAAATGTGTATTGAGTTGTTCCTTCAATGCTTCCGCATTTTGGAGGGGTTTGGAAGCTTCGATCGCGGCGGCTAGGACGTGAGGACGTCCGTTCCCTCACAACACAACTGCGGCCATATCCTTCGCCAGCATTAGTGCTACGTAGAAGGAGAGGTAGGCGTGGCGAGAGGTTACTGCCGTGGATCGCTTCCACGAGGACATGGCCGTGCTCCACCCAAGCGGGGCACACCTTCATCGTATGCTCGACCGTGTCCTCCAGGCAATCCGCGCAATGGTGACCCGGGCGTTTCTTTCGCCTGAATCCGGAACGGGAACCTCCCGAACTTACCATGGTGAGGACCTGAGTCATGCGGAAGTGGAGGATGCCGTGGTGCCTCTCCAGCCAATACTCAATAAGGGTGTGCTTCAACCTGCGTCATGGGTGCATTCACAATCATGTAAACTCACAAAGACAAGACACCCAGACACGGAACAACTATCTGTAGTCTCGGTAGGCCATACAAATATTAGTTCCGTGCAGGAATCGAACTCGCGACCGTAGCGAGCGTAGCGCAGCAGCCATTTGCTCAACCACTGCGCCAACCGTGTTACTAAGATGTTTAAATTTTTTATTATTATTGATAGGCTCGCGTTTGACCACTATCTCACCTGATGGTAAGCGATGATGTGGCCGAAGATGGAGCACGCTTGCCTAGAAGTAACCTATTCACTCTTGACTTAAAGACCCCTAGGTTGTAGCTATCAGGGAACACAGACTCCGTCAGGGAATTCCACTCCTTAGCTGTACGCATTATGAATGTGTTCCCAAAACGCTTTGTACGTATGGGTGGGATGTCCACCATCTACCGATGGCGCAACGCCGTACGTCTAGTGGTCCGATGATGGAACGGACTTGGTGGAATTAAATTGTGCAATTCCAACGCACACTCCCCGAAGCGTAATCGATAGAAAACCGACAGGCCAGCAACTCGGCGTCGATGCTCAAGGCTTTGGAGTTTTGAGTTTAATTATTTTTATAAATATTATAACAGTCTTGTATTTTTGTTTCAGTTTCCAAGAGAAGACAAAAAGGACAATTTTAAATTGAATACGGACACTATTTAACACTATGGTAAGTTAATATTATCCATAATTTTATTAGTCTAATATTACGAATGCGAATGTGTGTTTGTTTGTTACGCTTTCTCGGCTTAACTGCTGAACTGATTTGAATGAAACTTGGCATACTAGTAGACCATGTCCTGGAATAGGAAATATTTTTATTGAGAAAATAGTTATGCTCCTATTGAATAAATTTCGATCTTCACGCGGGCGATATCGTTGGCAGAGTCAATAGTTTTGTTTTTTTTTATTGTTGCAGGCTCGCGCTACTGCTATAATAATAATAATAGTTTATTTTTGACTCTACACAAAGTATATACAAAAGTTTCATAAAATAGACAATAATGCAACATATATAAAACCTTTGTGAGAGTCTGGAGTCCATACTAGGATACCCTGTGTGACGGATCACCAGGCTCTTACCCCAAAATGCCAATGCTTAATTATTTATATAATACTAAAGAAATGACTAAAAAAAAGATTTGAACATTGTTAACAATTAAGTGAGAATACAGACAAAAATTATTATTAATAATAATTTTACCTTTACATATAGAAATAAAAAGTGTACTGTCATGAAAAGTGCTTGCAGTGCAATACTACTATTTCAACCAATTTCGACTGGCCTGTTGGTCGAGCGGTTAGTGGCCCTGACTGCTATGCCGGAGGTTGTGGGTTCGATTCCCACCCAGGACAAATGTTTTTGTGATGAACACGATCATATTTGTTCTGTGTCTGGGTGCAATTTATCTATATATGTATGTATTTAGAAATATATAAGTATGTTTATCAGTTGTCTAGTACTAATAGTACAAGCTCTGCTTAGCTTGGGACTAGACGGGATACTACTGATACTTGATACTGATACTTGTGGAATATTATATATAAAAAAAAAGACCTCTACTATTTACTACACTGGAATGGCGACCGTCAAATTGCTTTTGTGCCCGCTTGATATTCGGCGAGTGTGTGTTAGTGGCGAGTGTCTACGGTACTAAAACTAATAATGTCGCGCCAATACAATACAATATACGCATGACCTCATTTTTCATAGTTTTTATATAATTCGTGAAGCAGGAATAACGTGGAAATCGAACGAAATTAATTCAAAACACAAAAATACTTCAGAGCTTCACTTTTCTGCAGCCATTTGCGTTATAAGTCAAAATTAGTTCTCTGGACACTCGTAAGAGGCGCTTCAAATAGGCACAAAAAATTAGCTTTCAAACATATGGAACAGCCTGTTCAGTGGTATATAGTAGAGGTCAGTGATCTCACCTAATGGTGTAAAGTAAGTAGTCAAACGTAAAAAAGTTTATCCAAAGAGTATCGTGTTGCAGTTACTGGGTTGGGGAGGTCTGGATGGGCAGTCGCTCCATGTAAAACCCGGGTATTCAGCCGCATTCAGTAAGACTGGAAGCCTACCCCAAGCTAGTTGGAAAAACGCTAGGGAATGATGACATGCTAAGAAGTCTCAGTTACCATGGTCTTTATATTTTTACTCATTTATAATAGGACATCACCGTCAATAAGGCGACGACCTCTCGCGCCAGGCCCTGGTACAGGCCATGGTCCGAAGCGAGAAGAAATGGCAGGAGGTCGACTCCTTCTGCGAAGCAATAACGCTAGCGAAGGATGCGGCCGCACGCGTGAGGGAACGGACTTCCTCACGCCCGAGATACCCGGGATTCTGATCCCAATTTCCAGCCCCCGTTGGCGTAGGCTTGCTGATGACGAGCAATGGGTAGCTCGCCGTCCAGTAACCGAGCGGACCGAGCCCGAGTCGTCGACAGCGCGTATCAAAGATGGAAAAAGGAAAGGAAAAGGAGTACCCAGGGCCCTAGAGCGCTAGATAAAGAAGGAATATTGATGTGGTTTTAGTCAGTATATGTCTGACACGCCCTCTCGCTCTGCATTAGAGGGTTAAAAGTTATTAAAACCGCCAATAAGAACGGTTCTGGATATTCTGAGTAATAAAGGTAAAATCTAGCGGAAGCGATTACGAAAACGACTACCATAAACTGAGATGAAGGAAATGTGGTGAACAATGGGATGGGAAGCCGTTGGCATAAAAAACTAGATAATGTACTCTGTGATTACTGATTGCGTAGTTCGTAAAAGTACATAATGTATGAAGATTTATACTATTGATACATATGCAGACATACTTTTTTTAAGGTTGAAAATAGGAAATGACTTTTCCCACTATAGGGTGATTTTCAACAAATAAACACCGGGACAGGTAAAACTAAAAAAACCATCCCATTTTTAAGGAAATCCTTAGTGCGCGTAGCAAAAAACGGCAAAAAAAAAATCACGATTGTTTTATGGGAGCCCCCTTAAATATTCAATATTGGTTGTTATAGCGGCAACAGAAATACATCATCTGTAAAAATTTTAACTGTAACTATCACGGTTCATGGGATACAGCCTGGTGACAGATAGACAGACAGACGGACGAACAGCGAAATCTTAGTAATAGGGTTTTCCGTTTGGGTACGGAACCCTAAAAAAAGGTTATGATATAATGTCTAATCTTGTATAGATAATGATTCGGAACTCTTCGTGCGCGTGTTCGCCTCGCATTGTCGAATGACCAAATTCTATTGCTAGCTTTTTATACTTAAAAATCTAGCTGTCTTATTAAACAGATTTGCATAACAGAGCAGTGATTTGAAGGAAATATCCCACTTAATATTTAAGAATTACTGACCCAATGTTAAGTTCTCACCGAACACGGTAAGTTCAGGAAGGTCCTGCACCGGATTCGCATGAATCCGGTGCAGGACCTTCCTGAACTTAAACGGAAGCGACGCCCGGGTGTCGTCACTGTGTGGACCGCATGGGCGATCAGCGGCGGCGATCTCTCACGCTGGGCCTTGGTACAGGCCATGGTCCGAAGCGAGGAGGATTGGCAGGCGGTCGCATCCTTCTGCGAAGCAGTAATGCTAGCAAAGGAGGAGGCCGACCGCGCGAGGCAACAGTCCTCTCGCCCCAGCCGCCGGGATTCCAATCCCGATTACCAACCACCGTAGTCGCGAACTTGCGGACAGCGAGCAATGGGTAGCTCACTGTCTGGTAACCGTCCGGACCGAGCCCAAGTCGTTCCACGCGCGCCTCAGGGAGACGTCAGCAATCGTAGAGGTCCAACAGGGTCGAAGCCTACTGGGGCCTTGGGTAGTATGAAAGTGAAACCCGGGGCCCTGGGACGAAGGCAAAGAAGGAATAGGAGTGGGTTTTTAGTCAGTCAGAATCTGACACTATCTCCCGTTCCGCCCAAGAGCCGTATTTGTCACCTTTTTTTTTTTTTTTTTTTTTTTGTTTTATTTTTTTCGGTGGGAAAATCACCTAAAAAAAGCCCAAGGTTAGGTCAAATATTAATACGCGTAAAATTGTAGTTCTCATTGCTGCTCATCATGACTGTCATGTTATGATGACAAGCAATACTGACTGTTTGACTGGCCTGTTGGTCTAGTGGTTAGTGTCCCTCACTGCTATGCCGGAGGTCGTGGGTTTGATTCCCACCCAGGACAAATGTTTGTGTGATGAGCACAATCATTTGTTCGGTGTCTGGATGTAATTTATCTATAATATGTGTTTATTTAGAAATATTTAAGTATGTTTATCAGTTGTCTAGTACCCATAACACAAGCTCTGCTTAGCTTGGGACTAGACGGCGTTGTGTGATAGTTGTGTAAATATTATTATTATTATTGGTAGACTGGTAGAGAATGCCTAAGGCATTAAGTCCGCCTTTGTACCTTTTGTTGCATGAAGATTAAATAAATTAATATTATTATTAATACCTATACTTTATTAGACATGCTTACTTACTTTTCTACAAAGCACGTGTATAGTAGATTAGGTCAACGGTCTGTAGATGCAGTGAGCAAAAAATATAATGGACACTCATGTTACAACAAGATTAAGTACATTTCAAATACTCCAGCTTATTTTTTTTACTATTATTGATAGGCACGTGGGTGCCGTCGACGACTGGGGCCAACATAACTGTGTGGTGATTATTATTTAGCTAGGTACAAGCTTTATGTAACACTCACTGAACGTAAAGGTTAATCCGTTTTTTAATACACTCCTTTCACGTCATGTCATTTAAAACTGTTGTTTGATGGCTTAGTGTAAGTAAGCCAAAAGGTGAAAGAAAAAAGAAACAAGA
Organism: Mythimna pallens; assembly: GCA_961205895.1. Taxonomy (NCBI): domain Eukaryota; kingdom Metazoa; phylum Arthropoda; class Insecta; order Lepidoptera; family Noctuidae; genus Mythimna; species Mythimna pallens. The sequence continues at coordinate 12,418,196 of OY540849.1, read as the reverse complement.
AAGAAAAAGAGTTTAATAACGTCAAACATCGCGAGCGGTAAGATCAACCTACAACCTCCCACTTTTTGAAGTCAGTTAAAATAGTAGATTGTGTGGCTAGGGGATAAATCAGTGTCTTTAAGTCGCGGGCGGCATGTTGAATTCCGAACGAAACGAAGGTTGCTAATTTTAATCCCGAACGACTGTGAGGGATTTATATAATTAACTCCCGAGCATCGCGAGGGAGTTAAGAAACCTGAGTGAAGTGAGGAATTCAAGCCACCCAAGATAAAGACAGATTTATACCCGTGTTGGATACTCTACTTTTTATACCATCTGTGAGATAATTAAGAGACAATTTAGTAAAACAAATCAAATATTAGAGAAATATAAGTATTACGTACAAGTTAATCTTAACTATCACTCAACATGTTTTGAGATTTGAAACAAGCAAAATTCACCACTCTAAGATTCTATAGTTTCAAATTTCTTTATCGCTCCCGCTTTTTCATTACCTTTTTTTTCGAACCTCGTCAGTAACTACGACCACGTTTTATTCTGTTTTTTTTTTTTTTGTTAGTGGCCAGTTTGAATTTTGAATAAACTTGTTTGATGCACGTACATTTTAGTTCACTTTAATGTTGACGCTTTTTGACGTTCCAAATTCAAATCTCATTATTCCCTAGGGATCGCCCATACTGCATCTCCCTAGGGACATAATGACTTGCTTTAAGTGATGGTTGTATGACATTAAGCGGGCATTATCGAGCAGGTGGTGTAAAAAATTATTTTCATTGAAACCTTGTTTAACATTTGTTTTTGTTTTGTTTTCAGTGGGTCCGGTTGTGGTTAGCGTTCACTATATCCGCCGTTTGGTCGCAGCACACGAACACGGTAAGTACTGATATCGATCTATCCTAGTTAGAAAAGCTGATTTTAAAATAAATCTTAATTAGAGATGTTGCAGTGGTCCAATACCGATTCCGAAAGTCCGGAAATTCCGATTTACTTTGCGCTATCGATTCAAATAAATTTTAATTGGAACTTATATCGGAGGTAGTACAAACAAGTTTTAATTGGTCGAGCGGAGGACCTCGCTTCCTTTTTAAATTTTCGTATATCTGTCTGTTTGTTACGGCATTTAATTATCAAAACGGGTCGACTTATTTTGACGGGATTTTCACTCCCTGAACTGATGTTACAAGGAGTAAGGCTACTTTTTATTTTATCTAATCTATTTGATTAGATATTCCATAGTTTGAAATAAAAAATGACTATTTGTTGCGTAGATATAATCATCAAATAAATCTCTCGCTCTAGGTGGAGCGAGAGGAATTATCAAACTTTTACTGACTAAAACCCACAGTGTTCTTTCAGTTGTCCTTTATTGCGAGGGCTGCGGAAACTCCTTCGAACAAACCGCAGCCCTGGCAGGCGTCGGCGTCGGCCCTAGTGGACCCCGCGCGTAGGCGTAGGCCCTCGTGGACCCCGTCGGCGTCGGCCCTAGTGGACCCCGCGCGTAGGCGTAGGCCCTAGTGGACCCCGTCGGCGCCGGCCCTAGTGGACCCCGCGCGTAGGCGTAGGCCCTCGTGGACCCCGTCGGCGTCGGCCCTAGTGGACCCCGCGCGTAGGCGTAGGCCCTAGTGGACCCCGTCGGCGTCGGCCCTAGTGGACCCCGCGCGTAGGCGTAGGCCCTAGTGGACCCCGTCGGCGTCGGCCCTAGTGGACCCCGCGCGTAGGCGTAGGCCCTAGTGGACCCCGTCGGCGTCGGCCCTAGTGGACCCCGCGCGTAGGCGTAGGCCCTAGTGGACCCCGTCGGCGTCGGCCCTAGTGGACCCCGTCAATTATATTTATTGTAACACTTTTGGTGCATTTTTTCGCTTAGGACTACCTTCATTTCTTCTTTATTTATTTATTGCATAGGTACATTTTGTAAATCGGTGATAAAAAAAAAACATAATTGTAGTGTCTCAAACATGGGCCCTGGTAAGGCATAACATAAATATTCTTAATATTGCATGCATTATACAGTACATTACATACTAATTAATACAATTTCATACATTAATTATTATATAAATGAATAAAGAATTATATTCTCAAAGCTTCCCTTTTACAAAGAAACGTTACTAGTACAAAATTACAAAACACATTTTATTCAACAAAACAGATTTAAATATATTCACATCATCAAAATAATATGTTCATTACATACAAATGAATGAGAACTGGTTGCATTGTATGAGAGCGAACAATACCTTTGTTCGTTCGCTTGGTTAGGCTTCCTAAGAGAAAGTCTAGACTAATACTGTGCCTAGGATTATTAGAATATCTTGTTTGAGGACTGGTTTCTTAGATCTGTTATTTAGAATTGGAAAACTTGGAATTTGAATACAATGATTAGGGCTACCTACTTTTTGGTGTGAATCCCCAATTTGGAAAAATCGACAGGCTAGCAACTCGGCGTCGACGCTCTTCTGGCGCAGCAGCTTAAGCAGCTGTTCCGGCGTGAAGTACTGTCTGACCTTCGCGAGGATTCCCAGCTTTTTTTTTGCTAGCAGTTGGGCTTTTGCTTCGATGTATGGCCCAAAGTTGAGTGTTGACGTCAGCATAACACCAAGGAGATCAAGATGGTCGGTTATCGGCACGGTTACGCCCCGGAAGGTTTGAGCAGGGCTGAATTGGCTCCTTTTAACGGAAAATAGACACGCCTGGGTTTTAGCAGTATGGAACTTGACCAAATTGGCATCGCCCCATTCAGAGACTGCCTCCAAGGACAAGTTCAATTGCTCGACCATAGCCTCACGGAGAGACTGGATCTGTGACCCACTAGCTTGCGCGCTGGATATGTAACTCTCAGCAACAGTGCTGTCGTCTGCATACCCAAAGGTAGCAGCAAGAACAATGTTGCCAAGAGCACTGATCCCTGAGGGACCCCGACATTAATGGCCATTTGACCGGACGAGCCACCATTGATGACCACTCGATATGGACCGGTCACTCAGGAAGTCTGCGATCCAAGCACATAAACCAGCAGGTAACCGAAAGAAGGAAGCTTACTAATAAGGTTTTTGTGCCAGACCCTATCAAAAGCCTTCGAGTTTCTCGATGGCCTTACTCCAGATGTAGATGGCATACGCTATAAGATCACCATAGATTTTGGCGTAAGCCGTATTTTTGGTCACTTAGGATGTCATTAGCTTCTTGGTATGCCAGGAGCTTAGTGTTGAGTACACGTTCCATTGGCTTATAGAGAATGGACGTTACTGAGATTGGTCTGTAGTTAGCTGGGTCGGCCCGACTACCCTTTTTGGGCACGGGCTGTAGCTTGCTTCCATGCAATCGGCACTTTTCCAGCCTCAAACGAAAGCCTAAATAGGCGTGTCAGGTTCGGAGACAGTTCAGGCGCACACGTTCTTAGAACAATTGCCGGTATCCCGTCTGGACCGCTAGCCTTGTTCACATCAAGGTTACGCAACACCCTACGGACGTCCTTCTGATTGATGCGAATATCCGACATACTCGTCTCGCAACCATCAGGATTAAAAGGGGGCCGCGCGTCAACAGAATCTAGACGCGAAGATTCCGCGAAGAGTGAGGCAAACAAATTTGCTTTATTTATTCGTAAATGTATTGAAAAACGTCGATTAATATAGGTACGTGGAAAGTCACTGCAGCGTTCGGCTCCATAACACCCTCACCTGTGGCTCGGGCGAATTCCGCCTCGTTCGCAATGACAAAGTTTCCCCGCTTGTATCAAAATGACTATGTTCCTTCACACTATGTTCCTTCTTTGCCCTTTGTGTTTTAGGACCACGGGTTTTAATGATGATGACACATTTTTACAACTTTTACATAACCCTCTCAAAAATCAATTCAATAAACTTCAAAACATAATGAATTTGTAAACACCTTTTACTTTTGCGTCTTACATATTATGGTATATTTATACTATATAGCCTTAAGTTGCATTATGTAACATATCGTATAGAGTACGGACTAGTGGACTTCCGGAGGTGAAAGGCTTTCAATGGCCTAATATTTCCGGCTAAGAGCTTTTATGTAGCTGGACGTATTTAAAGACGGTTTTTTGTTTTCAAGTTTTCAAATATTGTTAGCACAAAATTGGTACCCTGAGACAGTGAGACGGGGTCGCAGTAGATCTCAAAGAAAAAGAAAGAAAAACTTTTGCCGCTCTAGGTGGGGCGAGAGGGAGTGTCAAACTTTCACTGATTAAAACCCACCTGAATTCCCTTTGTGAATCAAGTCCGCAGTAACTTTTTCGAATAATCCTCCAACCCCCGTGTCGCGAGGAGCACGTGAATAAATTAAACCTTAATCGCGGTAACAAAGCTTTACGTGCGATTAGAACATTCTAAAACAGTCCGAAATCAATTATCAGTCGGTTCCCTTGATCAAACACAACACTGGTCGGAGGATCCTCCCTTTGTAATAGAGATTTATGGGACTTAACCACCTTTTTTTTTTGAGGTGAGAAATTGTGCAATGATCTTCTCACGGTCTAAGGTGGAGCGTGTCAGCCTTTACTGACTTTTTAGTCAGTAAAAGTCTGACATGCTCACCTGTGTTATTCAGTTGCCCTTTGTGTTCTAGACCTACATCTCTTTTAAAAATGAATGTGACCCTAGCGGGCATAGCTGCATCGGCCCCGCTGGGCTCCTATAGTTCTTCTGACATCTCCTTGAGACGCTCGTGGAACATCGTCGTCGCCGACTCAGGCTCAGTCCTTAAGAACCTATTACACTACGCGATATTCAGCACACGATATTCAGACTGTCTTATTTTTTGTTCCGAGTAAGACCGGTCTAACCCTTATTACACTACGCGACATCGACTAAGAATGTCTGAATATCGAGTAGTGTAATAGGCCCTTTACTGGACAGCCGGAGGGTAAGGTCGTCCGCAAGCCCGCGTCTACGGGCCGGGGATCGGCCTGCGACTCCCGACGCCCAGAGCGTCTCCTATGGCGGCGGTTACAGCACCCGGTTCCGCGTACCCACTCCATATACTCCCATTTCATATTATGTTGGGCCAAATCTTAGAATTGATCATTTTATGATGTGACCAGTCATTTCAGCTGAACGCATGATTATTTCATGAACAGAACCGTGTCCTTTGGCACAGACGCAACGTAATGTTGCCACTTTATATATATATTATGATATCGTATTTCTACTTTATTTATTCATTGTTTTTTTTTGCCTTTCCCTATAATTTATTTATATTTATCTATTTTATTCAAATCTACTAGCACACAATACCGTGCCGACGTCTTTATGTCGATACCGGCCCACGCTGAAAACCAGCGCCGTAGACTCATCGCATTTTGCGTGTGGTCACGGCGTTATGCTGAGCGTTCGGCCGTTTTGCGCTGATGTGGCGCATATTTCTTTCACATAATATACTTATAATTTGTTAGTTCTAAATTTGCGCCTTGTTCCGCCAAATAAAATGTTTTTCTTTCTTTTTCTTTCTTCTTTCATAAAATAGTGATGTTGTCCTCCGGTAGAGTGCACTGTTCCTCCAATGTATCTACACTAATATTATAACGAGGTAAAGTATTTTTTTTATTTGTAGTAGATAATCTCTGAAAGTACTGGTCCGATTGCTGAAATTTTTGCACCGATAGAAAGCTGCTTTATTCCTGAGTGTGTCCACTTCTTGAAATGGCCAACTAAAACTGGCCAGATCGTTTTATACGTTAAAGTTAGATGATATGTCAATCCTCGTATGGCTTACTTTCTTTAGAACTTTTATTATCATAAAAATCCTACATCAATGATATGGTCGAACGAGGATTGACAAATCATCAAATGTTAACGCTTAAACTATCTAGCCGGTTTTAGTTGGCCATATCATGAAGTGATCAATTCTATGATCTGGCCACGACATATACAAATATAGATATCAATTTATAATTCCAATAAACTTCTACCAAAGCCGTATATTTAGGCAATAAGGAAAGTACTTTCCACACACACTAATATACACGAGGTAACGATAGCTTCCACATATTTACCGCCAATTAATTATGATGGATCGCTGGAAACCGCATGTAGTATAACTACACATACTTACACGTAATACTGATCATCAGGCATATAAACCGACGACGTATAGAGCTGGAACGTAAGTAGCAAATGAAGGAGCAGAGGTGGGTTTTAGTCAGTAAAAGTCTGACATTCCCTCCTGCTCCACCCAGAGCAGGAGAAGTTATTTTATGACTTATTACTAAAAGAAAGTTGTCACGCCCTGGAACGCCCCCCATAGGCGCGGAGTTGCGGAAGACGGGCGACAGACCAGATTCCTACTTCTCCGCTGCGAGCAGGCGAGGCTCCGTAGTAGTATCAGATGACCTAATTTACGGATTTGACTGGCCTGCTGGTCTAGTGGTTAGTGGCCCTGACTACAATGCTGGAAGTCGTGGGTTCGATTCCCACACAGGAGATATGTTTGTTTGATGAACACGATCATTTGTTCTGTGTCTGAGTGTATTCTATCTATAATATGTATGTATTTACAAATATATAAGTAAATTTATCAGTTGTCTAGTACTGATAAAACAAGCTCTGCTAAGTTTGGGACTAGACGGCGTTGTGTGATGGTAGTGGAATAAAAATTTTAGGAAAATAGATGTGAAGATATGTATGGTATTTATTGTATTAATGAAAAATTAAAGTTATTAATTTTAAATGTTACAGAACAGTAGGCATTTTGAACATTTGACATTTTGACCGGCACTAATGAATTACCGAACTAATGAGCAATCGCTACAGGATTTTTTGCACAAACGTTACATCGCACCAATAAAGCATCGATGGAAAAATACATCGTACAACTGAATTATCGACACACCGTGTTCAATATAATAAAAATCGAATCATCAAGTTTCGCAGTCAAGTAGACCACCCCTAATTTACAGAGCGGCGCATCCCACCGTCATCGGACGGATTGGAATTCGAGCATCGAGTCTTCAGGCGTCTATAGCCTCAGTAAAGCATGACATTTTATTTTTATTATTCTATGACATTTAAATTTTTTGTTTCCATGCCATTTAATTTATTAATATTTTATTCTATTAACATCTTTAATTTTTGCTCTAAGATATTTAATTAATTTAGTGAGTAATTGAATTTAATCATTATCTAATTTGTTATGGGAAGAATGAAATGAATGAAAAATTTATGAATTAACATAGAAATACGTAGGTAGTAACATAATGTGGACCAAAAGTTGTCTTAAATAAATAAATATTATTATTATTAAAGCAGGGCAATTCTCAAAAATGATGCGTGATACGGACTTTTCAAATACGGAATCACATTTGGGATGCATTAAGAGCGAGAACTACACTAGATCGACGCACACGTGGACCACGCCTGATTTGTACGTAGCGGCGCATTGCGGTGCGTCGCATGGCGTGGATCTAATGTAGCTCTGCAAGTCTAGTTGCCACATAAAATGTATGGAGACCGACGCGCCCAGATTGGCGTACGTGGCATACGTGTGAGCTGTGTAGTTCTACCTTGAATTAACATAAAAAAAACCCAATAACCACTCTGTTGCATTTTGACGGTAGACTAGTGTATTTAGCTACGGGCTCCGTCATATTGTGACTTTTATTCAAGTCAAATCGGTGTCATCTCATAAGTGCCGTCAGCCATTTTATTCCTCTTCATTTAAATATAAATACCGTTCACTAACGTGTAATCGAATAATATGCAGTACTTTACATACTATCAACTCCGCCTTTTCATTGCATAACTGATAGAAATTACTATTAAAAAGATACCAGTTTCGCTCGTGACTTCGCGTGAATATGAGGAAATGATCCAAAGGTAAAAGAAATAAGAAAAATGTAAAGAAAGAAAGAAAAATATTTTAGTTGGCACACATTGTAGAAGCTTAAGATTAAATAAAAAAGAAAACCATTGTGTGATTGTGTGTCTCACGGCTGCGCCAAATAGGTCCAGTTCAGCTTAAATACCAGACAACTACAAGGTATTTGACTGACGCTGGTTTTCAACTGACTCATATTGAGAGTGTACGCATGAAATGTTGGATTTAAGGTAAATGAAAAAATTATAGTTATAAATTAATAGAGTTTTAGTATAAATACTTAGTTTAGTTAATATTTAAGTTTCCTCCGTGATTTGTTAAACCAACGATTAAATAATGTTAAGCCATAAAGTAATAGATAGGTATGTGGCGTGTTTAATCTGTCTAGTTGCTTGATAACTTGTTTTTTTTTGTGTCAAACATTGAAAAATATATAATTTTACTTGAAGAACGTTTAAAGATAGGGATATGTAGAAATACACATTTTATCCTAATCCTACATAGATCACGTCGGGGTCACCAATTAATACTAACGTTCCTCAATTAAGACAGATCATTTTTTTTTATTTTTTTTATTCCACAACTATCACACAACGCCCTCTAGTCCCAAGCTAAGCAGAGCTTGTGTTATGAATACTAGACAACTGATAAACATACTTATATATTTCTAAATACATACATACCTATCGTAGATAAATTACACCCAGACACAGAACAAATGATCGTGCTCATCACACAAACATTTGTCCTGGGTGGGAATCGAACCCACGACCTCCGGCATAGCAGTCAGGGTCACTAACCACTAGACCAACAGGCCAGTCAGATCATTCTACAGATAAAACACACCACAGGTACTTCTTTACTGTTCAATTTATCTCTTTTCATAAATTCATCAACATTGTTGAGCGGTTTTTTGAAACGTCACTAAGAATTACTCCTGTACAATATTTGTAAGTTTAAGTGCGTAAACACATATTAAAACTCACATGCACAATACACTCAGAGCTGGAACAACTAGTTCTAAGCAGGGAATTTATTTATTTATTTATTTATTACTTTATTGCACACCTTAACTTACTACTGGACAGACATTTATAAAAATAAGTGTACAATAGGCGGTCTTATTGCACAGGGCAATTTCTACCAGACAACCTTTGGATGGACTGTAACGAAAGGAAAAGATTTGGGGCTGACAGTGCACAACAACATAAAAAGCCAATCCCGCATGAAAATCGCAATCCCGTGGATACCGCGGGATTTGCGGTATATATTTTGTTTTATTTTAAGGAGAGTGCTCAAAGGTAGCCTGCAAAATTCAAATTGTCTTAAGTTTTTTGCATTTTGCGGGTCACAGTGCCAGTCTGACCTGCAAAATGCAAATAAAGTTAAGACAATTTCAATTTCGCAGAAGTTAGACCGTATAAATGATCAGGAACAATAAAATATTTAACGTTTCGTCTTTCAAAGGAAGATTAAACTTTAACTAACATTGATTACGTTTCTGTCCTCCGATTTAGGACTCGCACAAAACAAAATAGAAATACAAAATTTATTTAGCTGTAAGCTTTAAGATAAAAAATTGAAAACAAAATTATTTTCCTTATGTGAAAATTCTACAGAAAAGGCTGTACTGGTCTAATAAATCAGAACGGCGCGTCGTAGTCTTAACCCATATTTCTTGGAAAAAAATCCAATCAATTCCTTAGTTGTAAGTAATACAAATATCTGTATTACTTACCATGCAGAAATCGGACCTGCGACACCCTGCATATGAAAGTAAACTCGATAGACCTATATCAAAAACAAGCATTTTTTTAAAAACACTCTCTTACAAGTATATACAAAATTATATACAAAAACACTTAACTAATTAAAACTATATATATATACACACTAAAGGCTACTCTTCCGCATCGCTGTCGACTGGAAGTGTGCCCAAAAGGCTGGCGGCATTGCCACGTTGTATGGCAATGCTTAAACTCTGACCGAGGTAAAAGCCAGCCCTTGGGTCACGCGAAGTGTCAACTAAGCGTTTGGACAGTTTTTTATAAAGCGTATGAGCACTCGGACCCCACGGCCCAAGAGTTTCAACCCCAAACGGCTCAAAAACATTAACGACATTATCCGACGAGCCCTTGTCACCGTCGGCGTTCTGGCTGTTTTAGAACCTCATGGCCTGGCACGCGACGATGGTAAGAGACCGGACGGTATTTCTTTATTTCCGTGGAAGATGGCCTTTAGTGTGGGACGCTACCTGTGTCGACACTCTTGCGCCATCCCATCTTCCTAGCTCATCGTGCTGGTGCTGCCGCTGCGCCTGCGGAGAACCTCAAGCGGCGGAAATATAACAACCTTGTTGGCAGTTATATTTTTGAGCGGTTTGGGGTTGAAACTCTCTTACATAAAATACATAAATATTAACTAAACTATATTAAAACCTAACTATGTACATAAATATAATACAAAAACACAAAATACACTCAGGCGTCGAAATACTCCTCCACATCACTGTCATCATGTCATCTGCATTTTTTTAAATTTTATATATCTATCTGTCTGTTTGTTCAGTTTAATCTTCGAAACGCCTGGACCGATTTTGAAAGGACTTTTTAACCGGTACATAGCTGATATAATAAGGATTAAAGTAAGCTACTTGCATCGTGCATTACTGCTTATCATCAGGTGGGATAGCAGTCAATTATATCAATAGGGAAAAAATAGAAATAGGCAAAAAAAAATCGTGTTCTACCGTTTTACAAGTCTGGAAGCAGGGAATTAAAGCTGTACGTACAATAAATTTGTTCCCAAAACGTTTGGTCTGTATGGGTGGGATGATATACTCATAAAACAGCCTTTCTATTGCACAACATAAAATCTTTGATTATTGATATTAAAATTTGAAGAATTTATAGCTCCGTGACCTGTTGCAGCAGAGCTGTAAGGTCTATTAATTGTCAGTTACGCAATGTATGAGATGTAATGCGGTCGAGTAAGATGAGATGTTACGATAGTGTTGTGATCATGTAGACGAAGTTACTGTGCAGGGCAATTTGTTAGGCAGTTTATGATTGATTAATATTGGTAAAGATTAAAAAAAGTTTCATCAGTGTTTTTCAATATCGTTTAATATAGCCAGTTTAGTAACATAAATATAGCTGCTTCATAGATCAATTGAAATGTATAGATCATAAAGACATTAGATAATTAAATTTTTTCGGTAGGAAATCATCTAATGACCCTCCCGCTTTAAGTGGAGCAAGAGGGAGTGTCAGACTAAATGACTATAACAGACCTGTTTTTCTTCAGTTGCCCCTTGCGTTTCAGAGCCGCGGTAAGTTTTTCGTACAATTCCGCAGCCATGGCGAACATCAGCCCTAGCGAGCCCCATCAATTCAGCTAACATCTCTTCGAAGTGCGCGTTTTACACGACGCGCCATTGACCCAGACCTGGTCGGACGGCGATCTAGCCATAACTCACCTTCCGCTTACCCTGCGACTCCTGACGCTGTGAGCGTCTCCTGTGGTAACCGGTGTGAGGATTATCTTCTCCTCATGCTTTCCGCCACCTCCTTCATTCGCATTACTACAAATCTTAACTAGATTGTTTTTAAAATTTCAACATCAATACTTGATTTACAATTAGCTAGCTCAATGATTCAGTGATCGCTATATACTGTGGAGCATAATGCCCGGGGTTCGAATTAGGTTACTGGGTGCTTCTGCCTGGATTTGTGTCGGCCGAACCTTTGACTCTACTCAAAAATAACTGGCTAGCTTGATGTATGTACCTTAGTAGGTACACACATCATACATAGTAGGCAGAGTATAAAGATCATATAGTTATGATATATATACTCTCACCTACCTCAGTTTAGATATTACGTTATTTTAAAAGTTAACAGGGTTTTGGATGTTCGCATCTCGTTGACAATTTCCATTATACATACTCATAAAAACAACAAGATAACTTTCATAAATCTATATTCACACTTTTCTCTAAAGATCGTTGATACAACTTATTTTCAACAAAAACCTCACAAAACAGCACCATTACTACAAAAATCAAGTAAAATTCCACCTATCTATAAGAATTAATACGTCGAATAAAAACGTAGGCTCGACCACTTTCGTCCGACGTAGTTTTTTCCATGTTCCAGCCGAACCACTTTTACCTAGTCCAGTTCCTAAGATTTTACACACATATATGGACACATACCTTCGAGAGTGCAAGCTTGCTTCCGCGGTCCATTGAAAGTGTAGATAGTAAATAGAAAGGTATGTTGCCAGAGAGATAAGGAACGAATATCGTGTGAGGTGTGAGGTTTTGCAAGATATCTGCACTGCGGAAGTTGCCTCTCAGTTTTCAGGTTGAGAAAAACTAGTTAATACTTGTTATACATGAATTGGAGTCAGTTTATTTGACACTAGCTTTGCCCGAGTGAAAATAGGCTTCTCCATACATACTTTGGACTCCCGTTTTATCCCTTTAGGGAGTGAATTTTGGAAAATACTCTCTTAGAGCTCGCCTGGGTCATAAAAAGAAAACTTGAGAAAAATTACACACTCTTAGTCCCAGTAATTTCGACTGACCAGTAATTTTCGTAAGTGCGTTGATATGTCAGTCAGTCAGTTTCTCCTTTTATATATAAGAGGAAGTTTGAAAGTGGCGCTAGTGACTGAAAAGTTGAAAAGGAATCGTTTGTCATGTGAAGAGGAGGGGTGAAACATGAAACCAATTTTATTAAATTTATTAAAAGAGTTAGGGTATACATGTAGACGGCTTTTTTTTTTCTCCAGACGGCTGGAGAAGGAGGCTAAAGAAAATATGTGTGGATTGTGTGAGGAGTGATATGAAAGATAAGGGAGTTACGTGACGGGTGACAAGACAAAATGGACGAGTTTCCGCAAATAACACGGGACAAGGGCAGGACGATGATGAGTAAATAGTTGTTTGTTTCGCTTGTTTTTAGACGTGAAATAATCAGATAACTCCTCCCACACTGGGTGGAGCGAGAGAGAGTGTCAGACTGATACTGACTAAAACCCACCTGTGTTCCTTCAGTTGCCCCTTGAGTTTCCGGGCCGCGGTAACTCTTTCGAAAATAAGTCAAATCCTGACTCCCGAGCTAGGTTAGAAGCTGTTTACTATTGTAACACTTTCGAATAATCCCGCAGAAATTGTGGTTGTCTGCAGTAGAAACTGCTGCTGAATATTATGCAATGAGGTTGCTTAGAAATAGGTAGGTATATAGGTATGGTTCTGGTTCGTTGGTTTTGATTGGTTGGTTTGGTATGGTTGATATGGTTTCCTGGGGCATCACCCCGACTCACTGGGACAGCACCACCCCGCAGACAATTCCGACTTATCTAGAACTATGCGGCATTCGGTTCCGACCCACTGGAAACAACCTACCACTGGCATGGCACGCATCAAGAAGCATCAAGAACCATCGATCTCCGAATTCCGGAGGGGAGTGATGTAGCGACATCTATGGCGTCACATAAGAACTTATCCTGCATCGCGCAATTTAAAGTTCTGCGCGCGATTGGAACATATAGAACTACCCGAACTCATCTATCGGGCAGTTGTCCACCAGACATAACACCCTGTCTGGTCGGAGGATCCTCCCTTTTCAACGGAGGTTTGTGAGACATTACTGTCTTTTCTGCTTTCCACTAAACAGTTATGCAACAAGCGGGTTAAATAAGTCTAGTACCTACGAAGAGAATTATGACTCTGTGTGACACGATTCTTTGTCAGGGAGATATCGATACATACTTGGTTAACTTTCGCGGTTTTCCCTGCCACTAGGTAATGACTGTCACACATTTACAAAATAGAAAACGAACAAAATGTTCCAAAATATTCTCCGAAACGATTGGATTGATTTTGACGGAACTTTCACTGGAAAATAGCTAATTTTATTATTATATTCTTATAACATTAGCTATTTTTAGGGTTCCGTACCTCAAAATGAAAAAACTGAACCCTGTCCGTTCGTCTGTCTGTCTGTCTGTCTGTCAAGACCCTTTATCTCGGGACCGCGTGGAGGTATCGAGTTGAAATTAAAACTCAAGCCTGCTCCTTTGAAACTGAGAAAAAATCAAATTTCTGAGTAAAACTTCTCACTAAAAAACACTAAAAGGATCAAAATAACTTTTATTTTGGAAATCGGTGTTTCTCGGTATTGTTTGTTTGTTATTCAACACCGACTTCCGAAATTAAAGTTATTTTGATCCTTTTAGTGTTTTTTTTTAGAAAAGTCGGTTATTTTGATTTTTTGTAAAAAGTTTTTTGTTTCTAACTTTTTAGTTGCGATACAGTTATAAACAGAGTGCCTATTTCTCATGACAATTCCAATTAACCCAAACACTGTTTGGTTACATTGTTTTATTATGAATTTCCTGTGTCCACCTTCCACCTTCCGGCTCCATCATCAGATCAGTTCGTTATTATCTTATAGCCAAACTGCATTTCATGACAACTCTAATAAGCCCAAACACGGCTGGGATACATTGATTAATTACGGAGTTCCAGTGCCTACCTTCCGGCTCCATCATCATCATCATCAGATCAATTCAATGAAAACATTTTCAATATAACTATTCAAAACCATTTATTTATTGTATTGTCATAGTTGCTTAACTATCTTGATGTGTGTATTATCTTGATTATGTGAATGTGACGTTCCGTTGGCCATTTCTGATCTTCTTTATCAGTAACACTTCAATAAATGTTATTTTTTAACTGTAGATGCGAATTGAGTTCTCAGTGAAAATACTTAAATCACTATATAGTTGCCTATAATATTTAAAGAGTTCTCTCGATTCCTCATGGATCCCATTATCAGAACATTTTGAAAAAAATGGAACCAATCTCGACTTTTAGGTAAAAAAATATATTTGCAAAATGGACAAACATAAAAAAATGAAAATTAAAAGAAAGTGCCAAGCCAATTTAAAAACCTTCCCTTTTTTTTTGAAGTCGGTTGAAAAGAATTAGTGCGCAAGCAATTGTTCAAAGTTCAGAGCGGTCAAAGACATTTCTGCCGTACTGTAAATATAATCGTCAGTTTAGTTAGCCCGTACTATAGCCCCCGGCGAGCTCCTAATTGTAATTGATAGGAAACTATTAATGATAGCTATTACGAGCTTTCTTCCGTTATGTCAGAGTGCTTCCGTCACGTCCGGCTAACACGGTTTAGTGATTTAGATGAATGAATGTGGAGCACGTGGATTGTTATTATTTTATTTATTAACTATAGCATCTGCCGGCGGGTTTGTCTGCGTGTAAGTAGACGTTTATCCCCAGGGAATATATTTCTGGGTTAAAAAGTATTATGTAATTCAAGAGTGAACAGTTTACTTAGAATTAGAAACATTTGCCTGCTCCGCAGCAGTCTCCCCGTCCGATTATAATTTAGGTATCTTCAAGGCTAGAGTGAATAGGCTCTTAATAAACTAGTGCGCTTCACCATCAACGATTGCATCACTGCTTACCATCAGGTGGGATGGCAGGCAAGCGCTAATATACCGTCAAATAAATAAGAACGCAGGGGTTAATAGGAACAAAATTTTGATTAGGACTTTCACTCTTTTCTCTTATTGGTTTCTAGCAGTTTCCAATATTATTGTATTACAATGCGAACTTATTTATAATATAAAACATTATTTTTATTATATGCGATACTTAAATATAGTTCGTTCAGAATCAGTAACTGAATCGATTCAAAATTTTTTTACACCATGTTATATTTTTCCCAAAAATATTTAAAAAAGTTCTCAAGTTGGACACACTCAAGTACAACACAGGTCACGGCAGGTCATAGCGGGCATTAGGTGCCAGCGCACAGCTGGATGCGAGAGCAAAGCAACCTAGTCGCCCGGATGGCCCGTAACCGTAGCTTATAACTTTGTGATTTTT
Organism: Mythimna pallens; assembly: GCA_961205895.1. NCBI lineage: Eukaryota > Metazoa > Arthropoda > Insecta > Lepidoptera > Noctuidae > Mythimna > Mythimna pallens. The sequence goes on along the minus strand of OY540849.1, from coordinate 12,402,433 downwards.
CATGATAACATTATGAAATTTTGAACATACTAGTCAAACTAGTCAAACTAGCACAAACTAGTCAATAATAATAAAAAAAACGCGCTGTTCTAGAACATGGTCTACCCTTGTGAAAGTTTTATCGAAATTAATTCAGCCGTTTGTGCGTGAAGGAATAACAAACACACATACATACAAACTTTCGTCTTCATACATTAGTGTGATTGGTGATATGGAAATTGGGTTCTGCTGAATTGGTTATGCTGACTTTGTTGTAGAATAAAATACGCATCTCATTGTTTTTAAGTTACGCGTAACAATTAGAAAATTTTAATTAACAATTTCCTTTCGAGACAGAAGTAGGAATGTACTCTATAACTATAAGCTTATAGGAAAACTAGCTTGCGCCAACGGCATCGCCTGCGATTTTTTTTAGGAGGGAAATCACTCAATTGACAGACTTTTACTGACTAAAACCCACTCCTATGTTTCTTCTTTGCCTTGCTTTCCAGGACCCTGTGATTCTCTTTCGGAAAAGAAATTAAAATTTTTCTGACGAAATTTTTTTTTTTGTTTAGTCCAAAATTAGCCCCTTGTTCCGCCGGGTAAAATGTTTTTCTTTCTTTAAACCAGTTTTCGGGCATGACAACGTCTGTCGGGAATGCTAGTAAGAGTATATTTCTTCTGTTAAGTATTTCTGATGAAGGTAACGTTTGTAATTTTTCAGCAGGTGCCACAGGATGGTGCTGCGTTTGGTTGGGGATGGCAGTTGTCGCCGCTGGGGCCCGCCAGCACTGTGGGACACTATTATGTCAAACTACCACAGGTAAGACCTTTTTTTATATAGCTTCTTTTTTTTAATGTGAATGTGAGAACACCGTGGACTTCGCGAATTCTTAGGTTACTTCCTATTACGACTCACTTTTTTTTTTTTTAATATTATTATTTTTATTGTGCTTTTGGGTACAATATCGACTGGTCTGGTCACTGTTCTTACATAATGTCTATTAATACTGTAATATGAAAATATTGTAAACAATCATTTTTTTAAAAGAGTAACCATGGAGTTTCTTGCCGGTTCTTCTCCATAGGAAACGACCAATTTGGAACCGTGCACTAGCTTCTGACGTTTTATAAGTGCCCATGTAGGCCTATGTGAAATAAAAATTTTTTGACTTGACTTGACTTTGACTTTAACATACCTTTAGTCGTATGCGGAACAGGGTATCCTGCAAACCTCCATTGAAAAGTAGAAAGAAATTAGTATATATAAAAAAACAACTATATTATGTGTCTCACGGCTGCGCCAAATAGGTCCGTTCAGCAAAATGGCACTGGTTTTCAAATAAACCTAAAATAAATATTAAATAAATATTTCATCACGCATGCGGAATTGCTCCTCATGTGTAACCCCGCTAATGTCCATTTTATACAAGTATTTATTATAATGCGAGGAATGCGCACGCATGACTAGTTTTTTTTTTTTTAATTCATACAAACCAGTGCTTGACTGCGATCCCACCTGATGGTAAGCAGTGATGCAATCATTGATGGTGAGGCGCACTAGCTTATTTAGAGCCTAAGTTGGACGGGAAGATCGCAGCAGGCAAATTGTTCCAGTCCTTCGATGTACGCGGTATAAACGACAAAGCGAAACGCTTAGTCCGGACCATTAACTTTCAACAACGTAAGGGTGGATGTACTCGCCGTACGTCGGGTTGTCCGATGGTAGAAAGGAGATGGCGGAATCAAGTCATGCAATTCCCGCGCACACTCTCCAAAATGCAACCTGTAAAATACCGATAGGCTGGCTACCCTGCGCCTGTGCTCGAGGCTTTGTAGATTGGACTTAACCAAATCTGGATCCCCAATTAGCCTCTTCGCACGCCTTTCCACAGAGTCCAAAGCTGCTAGATGGCATTTTGCAGCACCAGCCCATATGTGACGGCAGTACTCCACACACGATCGGACCTGTGCTTTGTATAACATTAGAAGCTGTCCCGGTGTGAAGTACCGTCGGACCTTTGCAAGAACGCCTAGTTTTCTAGCAGCTACCTTGGCTTCCGATCCCGATTTCCGGCCACCGTAGGCGCGGGCTTGCGGACGGCGAGCAATGGGTAGCTCACCGTCCGACCTTCCGGTAACCGTCCGGACCGAGCTCAAGTCGTCGATGGTGCGTACTGTTCCACGCGGGCCTCAAGGAGATGTCAGCAAACCGTAGGAGCCCAGCAGGATCGAAGCCTACTGGGGCCAAGGGTCTGCTTCTGAAAGGAAGACTCGGCCCTGGTACGCAAGGCAACAAAGGAACAGGAGTGGATTTTTAGTCAGTAAAGGTCACTATCTCTCGCTCCGCCCAAGAGCGGGGATGTCATAAGATGATTTTCCCACCGAAAAAAAAAAAACATGCAGGATTGTTCTTATGTGCCTTCATAGATGTCGCTATATTGAAAACCTCTGGGGGTTCAGTACCATGTACTGGATCTATGGTACAAGTATGTGCGTTAATGTCTTAGACACGGTGTATAAACTCTTGACTTAAAGACCCTCAGAGGCCTACCACAAACTCTTAACGCGATCCATTTGACAACCTAAACTGAACTGTTAAAGGGATGGAGCTGTAGAGGGTGTATTGTTCCATCCCTCTTTTTGTTTTATTTGTTACGGCACTCCAACGAATAGTTCGCAAAAACATTTACAAAAGAATAATCTTAACAGTAAACAATATCACAGCGAATTCTTCACTTAAAGGTGTGCACAGCACTTTACAGAATTTGGTAAACTAATTATTACATTTTTATTACATTTTGAATCAATTGTACATTTAACAAATAATAATAAGGTATAAAAAAGACAACAGAATCAATAAAATAAGGCATTATTATAAATCAATCAATTAAATAAAACTCTTTGTGGCTTACACGCTTGACATTTTATGACGTCATGATATGGTTCCTTGAAGTCACCTATCCCGCATCTATCAACCCTGTACCAACACATCCTCCTTCTGTATTCCAGTCTGAACAACAAGTGCGGTACGCGGCGGACGGCAGCGGCTACCATGGCGCCGTCAGCGTCAACACCAACAGTGACCATCACGAACACACAGCTAACGTGGCAGTGGGGCAGAAGGCTATAGAGCTTAGTCAAAAGGTGAGTTCTCAGGGCTACACATGTGGACAGCAAGCTCTAGGTAGCTCGCCGTCCGGTAAAGGCCAAACCCGAGTCGACGGCGCATTCTGTTCCACGCACGGCCCACTAGCGCTAGTGCCGAAAAAGTTACTATGGCCCTGGAACGCAAAGGGTAACTGAAGGATCATAAGTGAATTTTATTTAGTAAAAGTCTGACATCCCTCTCGCCCCAACCACCACCTATTTTTCACCTCAAAAAAAGGAGCTACGCATCGTCATCATTCTTTTACCGTCATCCCAAGTTATTTGTGGTCGGTGCAACCTGTCATCTTTTCCCTCCTTGTCATCTCAGTATTCATCTCTTTTCTAACCATACTATCTTTTACTTATTTCGTCTATCGTTCAGCGTCCACTTTACTTCTCTATTACTCGTCATCTCGGTATTCATCCCATGTCTGACCACCCGGCACCCGGGTCCCATGTCTGGCATGAACGATAGACGAACTAAGTGAAAGATAGTGAACTAGGTGATAGATAGGCTGTCGTTCATGCCCAGTCCATTTCTTTTTTTGTAGAAAATCCTCAAATATCTCCTTTCACTCCGGGTGGAGCGAGGGCTAGTTTCAGACTTTTACTGACTAAAACCTAACCATAATCCTTGAGTCTCCTTTTACATTCCAGGAATGCGGCGACATTTTCGAACAATCCCGTAGCTCTATCATCAGTGCTTCATATCCAAACTTGTTTCGAATCTTCATTTATTTCAATTCTGAATAAATCATTTTCATTTCAGGCACACAGCTACTACGATAACACGCCAACCCAGAATATAACCCAGCTGCAAGCGCCACCATCAAACAGCCAGCAACCAGTCGACATCTACCTGCTACAACAGCAGTACCAACCATACCAGCCCAGCCCAGTCCTACAACTGCCAACCCAAGGCCAAGCCACCCCCAACTACGCTGGATACAATGGCCCATACAACCCCAATAGACCCCTAAGGGACCATTCGAACCCTCTTCAGCAAGAGGACCCCAACGAGTATCGTCCCGAAGTCCTACAAGTCTTCAAAAACCACAATTGCTCCAAGGAAGACAGTTCCAAAGATATACAGAACGATTTGAATAAATCTAAGGAATTATTTGCAGAGATTCCGTCCTACAATATTCATGATATTAACAATTTTGGAGCGACGACTAATACTTTTTATAGAGGTGCTGTTAAGTTCAAAGTTGAAGCCCCAAGGGCTAATGCTCGTAATGAAAGATTCTACTACACTACAATTGAAACTCCTACTACGGCGTATACAGAAAATGCCACGCAAGTTGGTATTGATAAATTGGTAGCCTCTACCCAAGATCTGATTTCGAATGAAGATTTGTTAATTATCAATCACGCAGCAGAGAAAAATGTGAATGATCAATCTGATGATATTATAAAACCTCGTCCCAGATACGTTTTTAGGAATAATAATGACAATAATGATTACACAGGACAAGATAGTAGAGTAAATCATCTCACAGTTAAAGCCAAAATAGGAAATATCGTCAAAAGCGACATCGAACATTTAGAAAACGATCATTTGAAAGAACAAATTTTACATTCTAATTCAAACAAATATGACTTCGCGCGACCTATTGTAGTTCAAGATAACTCTTACAACAATTTCAAAGACCAGATTGTCGATAATCTTGTTTCTACAATGGTTCCGTACATGGCAAATGGATACCAAATAGTAGGAGTTAGAGATAATGTAGAAGAGAACAATACAAACGAAAATAACTATAATTCAAATGAGAAAAGTGAAGGATTTGTCAACGTGACACCAAGACCAGTTAATCAAAACTATCTAGCACCTATCACAGTAGCATTGAGACTACTCAATGCAAACGATACAGACGCTTTCAACGCTATAGATGATCACGAAGCATCAGACAGTGAACTCATTCCGGATACAGTACACAGTCCACCGAGAGAGAAGACAATTGTTGAAGTACAAGAATCCATTCCAGTTGAAATCACTCATATAAATGACGTAGAAGTTCATGAGTATATTGATTTCGATGAGGGACGCAGCAATAATAAGGGACCATTCAGTGTAGCAAAGTCTTTGTATAACAAATACGTTGACGCTTTGAAGTCTTCCAAGAAAATTCAAGATAATATGAATAAACTTTTGTATAAGTATGGTACAATGAAAGAAGAAAATGAGAATGAGAATGATAATGACAATGACAATAATCAAGAATATGAAAAACAAGAACAGTTAGAACCAAGCGAGAATATTCAATCTCCAGTCGAAGTTAGTCCAAATCAAGAAGATACAAACACTCAGAGAAGTGAACAAGTTAGGTACTATAATTATGCTAATGATAACCAGAAGATAATCCAACCGATTATCATAGAAAAAGAAGTACCTATCACTAAATTTGTTGACAGGTTTATTGAGAAAAAGGTACCTTACCCTCAAAGAGTCGAGGTACAAGTACCCGTTGATAGACCTGTACCAGTAGAAGTTCCTTACGAGAAGATTGTCGAAAAACCAGTAGAAGTAACTAAATATGTTGATAAACCATACCCAGTTGAAGTTCCTAGACCTTATCCCGTTGAAGTTAAAGTCCCTTATCCTGTACAACAAAAAGTATATGTAGATCGTCCGATACATATTCCTTACCCAGTTGATAGAATAGTGGAAAAACACATATCACACCCGATTCCTGTACCAACTCCTGTTGGTATTCCTTATGAAGTCCATGTTCCAGTAGAACATAAAATACTATACCCCGTTCCTGTAGACAGACCAGTCCCAGTAACTGTGGAAATAGAAAAACCTGTTGAAAGAATAGTTAATAAAGAAGTGCCTGTACCTTACGCAGTTGAAAAAAGAGTACCTTACCCTGTTCACTATAACACCAGAGTTCCTGTACCCTATCCCGTTGAAAAAAGAATACCTGTTCCAGTTGAAAAGATTGTTGAAAAACCTGTGACTATTACTAAATATGTTGATAGGCCTATACATATTCAGGTTCCAGTACCTCATCCGGTTCCGGTCCCAGTACATGTTCCCCAACCTTATCCGGTAGATAGGATTGTTGAAAAAAGAGTTCCTTACCCAGTTCATGTAGACAGGATAGTCGAAAAGAAAGTTCCAGTACAAGTCCCGTACGAAGTTGAAAAAGTCGTTGAAAAAATTGTAGAAAAACCTGTAGTTGTAACCAAATATGTTGACAAACCTTATCCTGTTGAGAAAACAGTACCCTATCCAGTTGAGAAAATTGTTGAAAAGAAGGTTCCTTATCCTGTCCAAGTGCCTGTTGAAGTCAAAGTCCCATACCCTGTAGAGAAGATTGTTGAAAAGAAAGTGCACGTGCCCGTACCAGTATATAGATACGCTCATCACGAACAGAACTCAGAAACTAGGAATAACGCTCAATATCAAAATTCAAAAGACATTGATAGGCTGAAGAGACTGCAGAGTCAGCAGCAGATCTACATAGCACAGTATTATCAGTTGCTAAAGGAAAGGCAGAGACAGCCGATGCAGTCAACTCAATGGGGAAATCAATATGCGTCTTCTTACCAATATATAAACAATACTTCAGGTAGCAAACCAGAGAATAGAAACCAGAGCACTTTAGCCAACTACTTGACTTACCTAACGAACGGTCAGAGTAAATCTAATAATAACAACTATTACGGGCCTGTGCCAATGCAGGATCAAGATGATTGGTGGCAGAATAATAAGAATTATGTTGTGGAAGTCAAAATGAGGAGGGCGGATAGAGAACCCAAAGTTAGCAACCTGAGGATCGAGTATGGTGGATTTAGACCCCCTTTAATACCTAGCACTGAAGTTGATCTAGATGGGATGCCGATACATAAGGAGGCGTGAATGTAGATGGTGTTATTAATGGTAATTACATTGATGTTCCAGTCGGGTCAGCTCCTAAAATTTCTTTAGTAGGGCAGAGAGCTGAATTCAAAGACGTAGATAGTCAGTTAACCAGAAAGGCTCATTTTGCTCAATTTTCTAACCCCTTAAGGTGGATACAGACTTTGCGAGGCATTCGCCGCGAACTGTGCATCACAATTGCTTCTGCTTGAGGCGTGCTTGTTTAAAAAATATACCAACATATGTTTGGGCCGAGCAAAAGCAGTTTCATTTTCTCCGAACGTGTATGCGCAAGCGCAACTACGTCTACAACTAATGTAATGCTCGCACTGTGGTGCTTTGATCTTGAAGCATTTGACGGCACACGTTGGCTCGCTCTCGCAAGTGCGTAGCGCATGCCTCGCCACGAATATGAAGGTAGACACCTTGTTGCGAGGTATTCGTTGTACGACGTTCGCGACGCATGCCTCACAAAGCCTGTATCCACCTCTATAGGTATTACCGTAGATTCCCAGTCGACCACTTATCGCCTTTATGTACTCAGCAATAAGGTTGAAAAAATGTTTGACCGGGAACTTTGTATTTACAACTGTGACTAACAATTATAGTGATATGATATATAATACAATCAGGACTGATCGAAAGATTTTTTGTGTAAAAATACTCTATTTTAATTTATATTTACTTAGTTACTTTGTTATCCAGTATTTCTTTAGATAAATGTGTCATAATCATAATTTTAATTTAGTATACATACTTATATAGTTCTTGGAAAAAATAGAAATTTTTAGTACTTAAACCTAATAATATCTATTTTTAAATGTCCCTAAGTACCTGTACAATAAAAGGCTAAAGGTAAAATTATACGAAAGATGCACAATATTTTAAGATCTTTTTCAAAGCACAAGAAATTATTTGCTAACTTTGAAAAAGGTCTTAAGTAGACGTATTGTGTAAGCAATCTTCAAATTCTTTGTTAAAATTATTTATTGTAATTTTAGTGTGTAAGAAATGTAAATATTGCAAAAAAAATGTTGATGGTTTAAATATAAAATAAAAATATTATTACGTCTTTTTATTTTTTCCCTCTTTATATACTAATATTACAGAAGAATAAATTTGTATTTTAAAACTGCTGGACCACGGTGTGTTTGTCACCTAACTCTGCCTAAACGGCTTGACCGATTTGGATGAAATATGCGTGTATATTTCAGTGGGTCCCTGGAAGGTTTGAAAATACATAGTGTAGTGTTGAAATAATAATTGTTGGTCTCATTATTAGCGTCATATGTTCTGATGATGGGATCCATGAAAAATGGAGGGAACTCCTTAGATATTATAGGCAACCATTTATATGGTTACTATATCCAACTGGCGGCGCTGGCACGAAATTGATTTGCCACATATATCAGACTGTGGCGTTGAAAGGGTTAACCATTCTTTCACCAGTTGGATGCATAGAAAAACAGTTGCACTGGGTGACATAGACAATATCTATATTTTCTATATTCACGCGGGCGAAGCCGATGACAGTATCTGGATATAAAATAAAATTCGTAATGAAATGAAAAGAAAAATGATTATGAACTCTGTTTAGAATATAGCAGAATTATGATAGAAAAATGATTGTGACCTCTGTTTAGATACCATAACGCCAGTATCCCCAAAGGTTTAGGCAGAGCTTAGCCTAAATGTCATCAACCAGACTTAAACCCAGTCTCCATGTGATAACCCACTAAGAAATCTCAGATGAACGAACGGAAAACGAACCCAAGGCCTTATGTTATGACCTTATCACTTGATGGTTAGACTAATAGGGTAGTTTTCTCAGAGGGAGTATGATGTACAATATACAAACACCAGACTGGCCGCTAGGTAGCGGGGGTAGTCGGCCCTCAGTTGTGACAGTTGTGAGCTAGCCACCGAGTGGGTCGGACGTGTCAACCTCTAGCTCCGGACATCGTAATAAATATAAAGCATAGTGTGTGTTCTAAAACATCATAGTGTGTGGTCTAAAACATCACAAATGGCGACGAGGATAAAAGTGAGTACTTAATACTGTATAATTATATCCCCGAAACGAGAAAAAGGTTAACTGTTATACATGTGATTACTCAAAGGCATAACCTCTTTGTTTTGAAAAAAAAAGAAGAAAAGTTGCCCTACACTAGGAATTATTTCAGTATCGTGGGTACATTCGCAAACGTGTGAATCCGCATACACGGGACACCCGGAATGATCGAAAGTTGAAATATGAAATGGTTCGAAACTGTTGAGGAGAAATGAAAGTTTGAATTATCAAGTAATCAAAATGTATGCACCGGGGCTTAAAGCTTAGTACGGCCGTTTTCCAAATGTGTAAAGTAAGTATGGCTAAGTTCGAAAGAATCGGGTGTGGTACCTATGAGTTACCTAAAACCCTACTGATTGTAACCAAGCCATATATCCTACCTAGCAGCCTAGTTACCCTAACCTATCATACAATCTACACCAAACGTGAGTTATGTGTGATTATGGTTTTACGTGTGGGAAGTCAGTAGCCAATATAATGATTAAGTACTTAAGAACTAGACAGGTTGTGAACTGTCAAAGCATGGTAAATTCATGTAACCCAACGAGGCAGGTTGTGAACTGTCAAAATGGTAAATGGTACCAAAATCTAGTTATCCTAACGATGCAGGTTACGAACTGTCAAAACGGTACGGTACGGTACGTTACGGTATCCTAACGAGGCAAGTATTGCTAATATTTTAAATTTATTGTCGCGACTTCGATCCTTGCACTAGAATAGTTGTGTGATAAAACAGTTACTGTATCAATAATAAGTATTTCTGTTAACTTTATTGATTTGGAGCTGAATAATCATTATCAATTAGTAGAAATTTTTAAAAAATATTGTCAATTCGAAAATCAAAACAAGTACGGAATTGCGAAGTCACAAAAAAAAAAAAATAAGACAGGTCATGAATTATCAAGTGGAAAAATAAGACAGTTAATTGTCAAGTTTCGAAAATTAAAACAACTGATGACATAAAAACACGTTGTGGATTGTCAATTCGAAAACCAAGACTATAGCGTCAATAATTCGTCGTTTTGTTTTACACATCTACGTAGAACCCTGATACGTACTACGCTTATGACATGTCTATTATTTTTGTTAGAGTCAAATAAAGAAAACAACCTGTTATTGATTCGTTGTTTACGTACAACAACAACAACGTAAACTGCTGCTACTAAGAAAGCAACGATAAACATTATGACTTGTATTTCGCGCACAAAAGGTAATGTCAGTGAGTGCGTTCTGAGCGTTAGTATAGAAATATTTCCTGGTTTTTGTAAGACAGTAAAAAACTTTGCGGATGCGGATTTTCTCATGTATCCGGCAAATTGGGGGCGCAATTAGGTACGATTTGGCCAATGACCTTTTGGACAGTAATTTGTATTTTACTGGAAATACAAATTTAAATACGAAGAATTAATGGCACCGAGGGTGCATTAAAAGGCCAAAACAAAGGGTCAAATGGGCCAAAAGGGCCAAAAGTGCCAAATGGGCTACAAGGGCCAAATGGTCAAATTATCCGAAGGCCAAATGTCAAATGTCAAAGTCAAAGACTATAGCAAAAGTCAAATAACAAAGTCAGTCAAAAGTCAAATTATATGATTTAAATATATTTTTTTTTGTGTATTGACTTTTTGAATTAAAACGATCTAAATGTAATATTATTTTTTATATTGATTTTATTGATTTAATAACGTTTGAAAATTTGTTATACCTATTTAGCGTGTATGCATAAAAGAGAGGCAAGAGATAGCGTTCCTAAATAATTACAACATCTGTACCTAACCCACCAATGTTAAACAAATAAAAAGAATTGGTATTTGTCGTTTTTCAAATGCCAAATGTCAAATGTCCAAAACTCCAAAACGTACAAAATTTAAAAAAAAAGAGGTACCTAAAGTACCAAAAGTACCAAGAGTACCAAAAGTACCAAAAGTATCAAAAGTACCAAAAGTATCAAAAGTATCAAAAGTACCAAAAGTATCAAAAGTACCAAAAGTATCAAAAGTACTAAAAGTACCAAACATACCATAAGTAACAAAAGTACCAAAAGTGCCAAAAGTACCAAAAGTGCCAAAAGTACCAAAGTACCAAAGTATTAAAACTACCAAAAGTACCAAAAGTGACAAAAGTACCAAGAGTAAAATAAAAAGTATAAATGTCATTTGAGAGACAAAATTTACCCTAAAATAGATGTTGAGTTTGTAATTATAAGGTTGAAGCATATCAAATTTTGTAAATGTGACTACCATGGAGTAATTTATGATATATATTACTATTTGATTTGTTTGACATAAGTTTGTTATATTCACTAAAATGTCTTACTGATAGTGGCGTTTGTAATGGATCATTCGGTACCATTAAAAATGGTGGAGTTGACATACGCGTCATATCTATGAAAGTACGCTGTCATTTAAAACTGGTCACTTTTGGCCACCAGTCTTTATTTACATTGTTAGTGGAAAAAAAAAAAAAAAAAAGAAGTGTAACCGAGACATTTGTAATATACTATCCGAAATTATCCGTTATGTATTGTACAGATATATAAATATATAAACATCTAAACCGTAGGGAAAAGCGCGGGAATCGTCGAATTTGGCGGGCGTGATTTTTCTGGCGGTTTTGTTAAAAAATAATTAAAGTAGAGATTAGTTGTGTAAATTTAAGTAGATATTGCTTAGAATAGTTATTTTATTATTTGTGTAATTTGTCTTCGTATTTAGGGTAAGTTTTTTTTTTATTTTATTCCCTTTTTCTGTCCAATGGACAAAGAACCACCCGATCCGGGGGGCACAGTCCCCTCGGTAGGGTATAATGTTATGATCAATGAGTCCAGTATGGACACAGACTCGTCCATAAATAGATCGGAGCGTAAAAGGGCTAGGGCTCCACGCAAGATGTGCAAACATTGCAACAAGAAAAGGAAACATGGTAAATCTACAGCAGATACCAACAAAGACACACACTGCCATTGTGAAAATGACTCGGTAATAACTAAATCACCAAACAACCAATCATTACTAACAACAGCTGCTATAAATCATCTGGAAACCACTCCACGTTCTGTGGATGGCCCCCAAACTGGAATATCTACAAATTCAGATCTCCCCCAGAAGGCGCCACAGGTTGCTAGGGCTTTGTACGAATCCACAGACTTGTCTCCATATGTGGTACACATTCAAAAAATATTTGATACGACGAATCCAGGTCAAACATTACACCCAATCACTTTAGGTAACTTTTTAAAAAAACGAAGGTTTAATAGTATTATTAATGGTTCAATAAAACGCATTGGTCGCAACAGAATTTCTCTCAGCTTCTCACATTACCAAGATGCAAACTCATTTATAAATGACCCTTGTTTGGCCAAGGAAAAATTGAAGGCATTTGTTCCATCAATTAACGTGTGTCGTATGGGAATTATTAAAGGCGTCCCTACCGAATGGTCTCCTGATGAAATCATTGAAAATGTTTCTGTCCCTACTGGATGCGGGAAAGTTATCAAAGTTAGGCGTCTTAATTATAAAGTTCACGAACCGACCCCTGTTTGGAAACCATCTCAAACAGTCGTGTTGACCTTTGACGGGCAAATTTTACCGAAACGTGTGTTTTGTTGCTATAATTCTATGCCAGTAGAATTGTATACATTCCCAACAATACAATGCTTCAATTGTTGTCGTTTCGGCCATACAAAGGTACAATGTAGGTCGAACCCTCTGTGCTTCAAGTGTGGGGAGAAACATTCTGCTGACACTTGTAGCATTCAAGACGAAAATGGTAAATGCTGTCATTGCGGTGGCGTTCATTACGCCATCAATAAAAAGTGTCCCGAGTTTGAGAGACAGAAAGCAATCAAGCACTATATGGCCCATAGTTGCGTATCGTATGCCGAAGCGTCGCAGCTACATCCCCCAGTGTCAAAACTATATGCAGACGTGGTAACTTCAGCTCCTTCACTTGCCAATAATAAACCTACTTTACGCTCTTCACCCCATTCACCTAACACATCACACAAAAAAACTGTTTTCTCAAAACCTAGGGACCCCCCAAAAACAACTAAGGGGTATGACCGGGCAGCTCACCAAAAACTTATTAATAATGAAGTTTCGATGACAGGTAATGGTGTTGCATTGCAAAATAAAACAAATAATGAAAGTCAAATTTTAAATATAATTATTATGTTAATCAATACTTTATCTAAAAATAATATTATTGAACCGTCCATCGTTGCCACTGTAATTGATACGCTGTCTAACTTTTCTAATTTTAATCATAATGGATCCAAGTCTATCCAAGATTGTTCAGTGGAACAGTCGCAGCATAGTGAATAAAAAATCTGATTTGTGCTATATATTGAATAAATATGATCCCTTTGCAGTCGCTCTCTGTGAGACATGGCTTAAACCAGGGTTCTCATTTAGAGTTCCTGGCTATGCATGTCTAAGAACAGACAGAAGCGATGGGTATGGCGGCGTCGCCATACTTGTAAAAAATAACTTGTCCTTTCAATCTTTCCCTCTTCCCAGTCTCAGTGACGATATATCTGCCGTTGCTGCCGTAGTAAATAAAATCTGTTTAGTATGTATATATTATTCTCGCCCGACTGTGACTATCCTTTCTGAAATTAATAATCTTTTATCAGTCTTACCTAAACCATTTTTGGTAATGGGCGATTTTAATACCCAACACCAATCTTGGGGAAGTTCTAATACCAACTACTATGGAGAAAAACTATTAGAAATCATAGACTCGAATAATTTGTGTATTTTAAACACATGTCTCCCAACACGCCTAACAGATCCAGCTGAAGGAATAAGTGCTCCTGATCTCTCGATATGTACACCTGAGCTAGCATCAACATTATCCTGGTCTCCTCTACCTTTATCTTATGGCAGTGATCATTTCCCATTAATAATTTCTTTCCCACATAAAAAGCCAGAGGTTTGCAGTCCCACACCACGATTAAAGTACAGACTTCAAAATGCAGACTGGGATAAATATAAAAATGGTGTAGAAGAGAGAATTCTTTCTTTATCTGATTCCTTACAACATGATCCTCAGTTATTGGCTGATCAATTTACAAGGATTTTAATAGAGGTAGCAGATAATACTTTCCCTATAAAAAATGGTGCTACAGGAAAAATTCCCTCACCACCTTGGTGGGATGCTGATTGCACTCAGGCTGTTAAAAAAAGAAAAAAGGCACAAAAAGATTACTGTCATAATATGACTCAGCTCAATTATGAGCTATACCTAGAAGCTGCTCGTGCAACCCGTACACTTCTTAAGAAAAAGAAATTCGAAGGTTGGCAAAAATTTTGCGAATCTATCTCTCCAGCAGTTAATGTTTCCATAGTATGGCGAAATATTAAACGATTCAGGTCAGCATTCAGTGACACAACAGCCTCAAAACTTCCATTAGAGTTAGCCAATGAGTTCATGGATCATTTAGCTCCTTCTTCAGTCCCTGAACAGAGATCTTTGACGCATTTTCCTTATGTTCCTATTTCTGATTCTGACTTGAATTCTCCCTTCACACTAAGTGAGTTGAAAGGAGTCCTTTCACATGTTAAGGATTCAGCTCCTGGTGAAGATGGTGTACCATATTCATTTTTAGCTAATCTTTCCGACTCTGTTCTTTTAATATATTTAAATCTTATCAATACAGCCTTAATATCTGGCAACATCCCATCAAGTTGGAAGTCTCAAATAATTATTCCTGTTCTAAAACCGAATAAACCTGTTTCTAATGCTACTTCTTATCGACCAATTGCACTGTCAACGGTTTTAGCTAAGATTGTCGAACACCTTATTAAAAATCGTTTGGAGTGGTACTTGGAAAGCAAAAACTTGCTTGGTAAATCACAGTTTGGGTTTAGAAAAGGTAAAAGTACTATTGACAACCTTAGTGTATTCATAACTGATATTCGCCTAGCCTTTTCTTCCAATAACTCTGTAATTGCTGCCTTCTTGGATATTAGCTCAGCCTACGATAATGTCCTTGTATCAGTCCTGGAACAAAAGTTGAAATCATTACAAATTCCAACAATGCTGTCTAATTTCATAATTAACATGCTTTCGGAGAGATCTTTAAATCTAGATGTTGAAGGGCATAAATTTACCCGTTTAGTATGGAAAGGTCTCCCTCAGGGTTCTGTACTTAGTCCACTCCTCTATAATATTTACACTTATGATTTAGAATCTTCTCTTAATGGGTCCGTACAAGTCCTTCAATATGCAGATGATTTACTTCTTTATGTATCAGGTAGTTCTGTTTCAAATATTTGTTCTTCCTTAACTTCTTCTTTATGCTTACTGAAGACTTGGTTGGACGCCAACGGCCTACACCTGTCGATTGATAAAAGCAACATTGTCTTATTTACTAGAATGCGTAAGCCTCCCGTAGTTACAGTGAAGTATAACAATTTTCCTATAATAGTTAAAAACCAAGTAAAATTTTTAGGCTTAATTTTAGATAATCGTCTTACTGGTTTACCACACTGTGATTATATAGCTGCTAAATGTGAACGAAATATCAACATTATTAGATGTCTTTCTGGTGTCTGGTGGGGAGCACATCCATTTTCATTAAAATTACTCTACAACACATTAATTAGAAGTGTATTGGACTATGGTACCTTTTTGCTGGAACCTGCTAATGCTGCTGGCCTTAAGAAACTGGACAGTGTTCAATCTAAAGCACTTAGAGTAGTTTCAGGTGCAATGAAAAGCAGTCCTATTAATTGTCTTCAGGTGGAATGTGGAGAACCTCCACTTCATTTGCGACGTCAATTTTTGGCTGATAGGTACATGGCTCGTTGTTTGCAATTCACACACCATCCTTTGCTAAATAAACTTTCTACTCTCTCTAAAGAAGTAACCTCGTCCACTTACTGGAGACACAAAGTTACACCGTGTTTAATTAAAAGCTTTAGAAAATACAATTTAATTGAAGCGCCTTGCCACCAATCTCAATTTCTTCCTATATTTCATTGTAATTTCAGTTCATTAGTTATGTCACCAAATATTCAGTATAACCTCAACATTTACCGAGATGACGTATGTCCTAACGATAGCTTCAAATTCACTATGGATAAAGACTGGAAGGGTTATCAGCTCCTGTTTACAGATGCTTCGAAGCACGGAAGAGACTCATGTGTGGGAGTAGGTGTATACCACTCCCAATATAATATTGTACAAAAAATAAAGCTCCCGCCCGAATCATCTGTATTTACGGGGGAATGTTACGGGCTATTCAAAGCTGTCGAATATATACTTGTTATGGGCTTGCGGAAAACACTTATTTTAACTGATGCAAAGAGTGCCTTACAATCTTTGGCCAGATTTCCTTTCTATAGTCAAAATCCTTTTATTATATTTGAAACACGTGAACTCCTCAATAAGTGCTCTCTTATGGGGTACTTAGTGCATTTTGCATGGATTCCCTCTCATTGTGGCATTTTAGGTAATGAGAAAGCAGACCAATTAGCTAATGATGCCGTTTTGTGTGGAGATGTTTTTCCTTACAAAAATAACTCCCAAGATCTGGCTGCTCTGCCCAAAGTTTATCTACAGGAATCCTGGAGTCAGCTTTGGTCGGAGCAATCACTGAAAGGGAAGTTTTACCGATCTATTCAGCCATACATTCCTGTTAAACCTTGGTTTAGCAAGTACAAACTAAGCAAAAAGATTTCATCGATATTCATACGTATGAGATTGGGTCATGTGTGCACTCCTGCTCACCTTGCCAGGCTCGGCATAGTGCAGAGCCCTGTGTGTGAATGTGGTGCTGAGGTGGGAGATCTGAACCACCTTATTTTTGCTTGCCCTCTTTATGACCACTCCTTACTTTTCCAGAGTCTTGTTTCCCTCCAAGTCCCTTTTCCCACTTCTATCTCATGTATCTTGTTTAATTTTAATTTTAATATTTATAAAATCATAGCACTTTTCCTTGTAAATAATAATATAGCTATTTAAATGTTAAAATGTAAATGTTTGATATATAATTCATGTATATATATTTATGTACAAATTATTTATAATGTATTTTTTAGCTTAATGTATTAAAGACTCACCAAGTTGGGCTTCTTGTTGGACCAACTGGTCGCGTTAATTTTCCAATAAATATATTATATTCCATACCTACTGTTGTAATCTATAATTTTAATTCAGTAATCCAAAACAACTAATCTCCGTTCCTTTTCCAAATTTTCCTTTCTAACATTTTATCGTTTCGCGAGTAATCGATTCTTACGTTTTGTTTTATAAAATACAAAATATTGTCAGTGGCAATAAGCACGAACAGTGCAACGCCATACGCCAAAAAAAAAAAAAAAAACATCTAAACTAATAAATATTAAAACTTAATACATAGTGTGTGTTCTAAAACATCACAGGGAGTATATAATCATCAATTATACTCCCTCGGACGAAAGCGGCAGTATTTTGAGTGACTGGCTGATGAGCTGCATATAGCGGGTACCATAGGGAATAATTGGGAATGTGCATGAAAAATTTTTTTGTTTATCCCAGTTTATCAATAAGTATAATATGGCCGGCGTATTTTGGCGAGCCTGAACTTTGCGCAGAAGGCTGCGCACGAACGTTTTTTAGGAACAAAATGGTGGCATGAGACGACGTGCGCGGGGCGGAGGTCTAGGCTAGAGATTGACTCTATGTAAATACAATCGACCCTTTATTCAATCAAATATCGCAATCGATTTTTATCGATTTGGAATTTATTTATTTTTGTTTCTATGAGATATTGAACGAAATAGATTTACAAACATAGTGAATGTTGTCGTTAGTAAACGAGATTTCGACTTTAATGAAAAAAAAAAAACTAATAAAATTTTATTTTCTTGGTTGAAAGACATGATTTTGTTAAATATCAGTTATTTATAAACAACTACTAGAATAACGGTTGTTTGAGAATATTTTAAGCCTCCATAGAAAATTGAATATAAATATATTTTTATAACTTAATTGAAATCGATTTAAAAAAAAAATCGATTAAACAACACCATCAGACACGCGTATTGGACATCTCTTTTCGGTAACTTCGTAAAGCTTCGTACTGATTCGGCAATGTTCGGTACGCAGTAATACGTTCTTCTCACTCACACGTTAGCATTGCTGTTATTTTCGTATCCCTGTCTCTGTCTTGAGCACAGGCGGTGACAAAAGTTTTCGTTGGTTGTTATTAATAAATTGTTAAGTTTTTTGTGTAGTGTTAGGTTTGTTTCTTTAATTCATAAGTTATTTTTGTAGCTTTCTGTCTCCAAAGTGTTTTAATATTTATTTTATTTGTACTTGGTCCCTGTATTAGTAAATTTTATTCCGAATTTGGTTTAAAAAAATTAATGTCAATAACAGATTTTTTTACGAGTGTACATGCGCTAAAGTTCGCAGAGCCTATGTTCAGGGCCGTCAAGTTACGTTGACCGTATTGTACAGGGTGTCTTTGAGGTAAAACTGTACTATACCGGATAACGAAATATTGGGTTTTTTGGGTGCGGGGGGGAGGGGGTGGTGTCCCCACTCCCCCAAACCCCCTCCCGAATCTAGGAAACACATACTTTTGGAGATATTGAAGATTCAAATTTTGAGGTTCGGAATCACAAAATCGAACATTTTACGCTATTTTGGGGCAGATTTGGGGGTTTTAGGGAGAAGAATCACCCTAAACCCCTTGGACTATATCCCCACAGTAGCAATTGTATACTTTCATGTATTTAAAAATGAAAAAAAAAAAAATTTGCTGTTGGGGAGCGCTCTACCATTGTCTACAAATATTTGTGCACTGAAATATAGTTTTCTGGGTGGTTTAAAAAAAAATAACCCTAACCTAACCTCCCACTGTAGCAATTTTATACTTTCATGTATTTAGATGAAAAAAAATAAAATTTTTATTGTGTCGGAGAGCACTCTACCATTGTATAAAAATATTTGTGCACTGAAAAATAGTTTTCTGGGTGGTTTAAAAAAAAATAACCCTAACCCAACCTCCCACTGTTGCAATTGTATACTTTCATGTAACTAGATGAAAAAAAAAGTTTTCTGGGTGGTTTAAAAAAAAAAATAACCCTAACATAACCACCCACTGTAGCAATTGTATACTTTCATGTAAACTAAATAATAAGAGCTTGATAAATTAAACACTAAAATTATAATAAACTATTTATTAAGTAGTAACATTTATTTTACTTTTTTCAAATATTATTAACTAGCTTTTGCCCGCGGCTTCGCTCCCGTCAACTATCCTACTCTACTATACTCTACCCTAATCTACCCTACTCTACCCTACTCTACCCTACTCTACCCTACTCTACCCTACTCTACCCTACTCTACCCTACTCTACCCTACTCTACCCTACTCTACCCTACTCTACCCTACTCTACCCTACTCTACCCTACTCTACCCTAGTCTACCCTACTCTATTCGATTTTTTCTCGCCGTAAAAACCATCCTTGAACTTCAACAAACATTTAAAAAAAAGAATTGGCCAAATTGGTCCAGGCGTTGTTGAGTTATGCGCTTACCAACACATTTTGCGATTCATTTTTATATTATAGATTTAGCATTGGACAAGCTAAATTCACTTATATGATGTATAATATGTCATTTGGCTATATTACTCGTCATTTGGCTATATTATTCGTCATTTTTAATGTAAATAAAAGAAAATTTGCGTTTTGTTAACTATTCATTGTGGCTGTATGAACTAATACCTTTGTCATAATATTACAAACAAAGTAAAAAGTGAATGAAATCTGTCAAAATGGCGTCAATTAATACGAAAAATTATCGATTTTCATTATTTTTTTTCTCAAAAACTGTATGTTTCCTAACATTGAGACTGCGTAATTACTTTTTAGACATAAATCTTTCCAATATAAAATTATGAGCGTAAAACTCGTTGTCCGGTATAGTACAGTTTAGCCGTTCTTCATCGCCACGACTACATGCACACCGTTAAACGTCACGCGACGGGTGCCCGCGATGTACCCGCGCAGACGCTGCGTTGGCCCTTAATCTAGGTGTCTTAAGTATGTGAATTTACATCTTGTGAACACACCCACGACACAGGAGTAGTAGTGTGGAGTTTACTTTTTGTGATGTTTAAAGCTGCTGCTGTGGTGTACGTACAACTAAGGGTTTACAGGATTACAAAGTAAACAACAAGTGTGGAATTAAAAATAAAATTTATTTTTCATTTTGAATATCTCACAAATTCTTCGACAAACGTCCACCTCGCAGGCATAATGAACTACACTAAATTATTATAAAACAAAGCTCATATATATATAAATATATAACTACATTTAAAACAGTATTATGTAATTCGGGACAACTCGTCGCATCGCCGTTTGTTTCAACAATTGTTGAAAATTGCGAGAAATCTTATTTGGTTTGCATTATTTGTTGAAAGTTAAAATAATATTTTGGTAATACATAATTTAATGTTTCCGATTTTCATCACTAGATGTCATTTTTTAAATGTAGTTGCGTTGTCTGGTGTTATATAAATATTTTGTAAATTTAAACATAATTTAAAATACATTTAACTGCGTGATTTAATCTTTTATTTAATGCAGTTGTTTTTATTTCATGACACATTACTTATAAAGCAAATAAAACATATGCATTTGTTAGAAAATCCACTTGATTTGTATGTTGAGTTCTAACTTAGGGTTCCACTGGTTCAACGATTTAAGACCCTATCTATAAAATAGGACATAATTTGTATTTGAGCAAAAGAAAGTTCTACTGTATTTCAATTAATAAAATAGTGCGTAGTATATTGATGGCGCCTAGCTTCTCACATTTGGCATGAGACAACACGACAGTCGTCTCCGACACGTCAGAATTTGTGATTCCATGTAAAAGTTATAACACTACACTTAATTATATAATAGAAAAGTGATCCGCGATCGCCCCGCCACACACACAGACATACCTATTTATTATAATAATATTTATCACCTAAAGTATGCGACAGTCCACACACGAAAGAAAATATGATAAAAAAAGAAATCAAAGCTCACACAAATCGAAAAAGAAAGGTTTTAGTGAATCACAATATCGAAAGGCTGATTACATCGAAGAGACAGAAGTGAGACACGACCATGACGAACGATTTATTGCTATAACTACAAGACCGTAATACTTTGATCACAATACACGTCTAACGATTTAAGTGAAGTATACTATAACGCTTCTAAACTCAGTGTGTACCGACCCGTACAATGACATCAACAACCTTTGACACTTTCTAATTCAGCCTTACAATTAGAAAGAGCAACCGGCCGGGGCGACGCCGTCGTGCGCGCGACGCGACACGACACGACACGACACGACACGACACGACACGCGCACGACCACACCATCACATTATAAACATTTTATCGCTATTCAGAGACAGCCATATTTTGTATTTATATTTTGTTATATTGGAAAATGAAAAAAAATATATAATTAACACTAAGCTAGATTGTATCTGTTGAGCTCAAACTCACTTTGTACATTATTACAACGATTAAAATACATAATGTAATAGTTTTATAAGCGATAGCACAATAACACTGCCTGGCCGGGTGTGTTGGGCACAGTATTAAATAATGTCTTTTAAAAAAACACGATTTCATAAAACAGAATACCAAATATAAATTAAATAAAAAACGTGTACAGCACACCCGATTAGACAGACGACTTATCTACAGAAAAAAAAAAACAATCATGTAATAATAAAAATTGATGACACAAGTAAAATTATTTATACAATGATGCGCTGACTGAGCGTGAATAACTATTTGAAGATCATTTGACTGCGACACTCGATGATAACCACTTGGCACATATATACGCTCCATGTATTGTCCAACACTACATCATAAATAAAACTCTTAAGTCACGATCAACATTAATTTATTTCCATAGAATCGTGTAGAGCGCGTGCTGTCGTGCGCGCCGTCTAACAGCTAATGATTCAGTTACTATCGAATGCAAGTCGACGGACGGTCGACCGGCTGGCAACACTGACCGTTCCATTTATAAATCGAATAATAATACAAATTCGAGTTGGGTGGGCGTTCCGTTTTCAAATATGATTTTAAAGTGTGAACATTTCATAGACAGGATTTTTTTAACATTTCATTTTTTTATTACTTTGTACAAATGAACACCCTACTTTTGCTATAGCGAACAGTTTGGATTCTGCCCTTTTATTAAGAAGACTCTACAGATTTGTTGCGACTTCAGGTCGATATAGTTACCGATAAACTTGACGAAGAATTACATTTTAAATGTTATCTGCTCGATAACAAAGCAAGTTGTCAAAAAAAAATCCAATTTGAAAATGGGACACCTCACAATTTTTACAAAATTCGACCTTATTTACCTGACTGCGTTAGTCTGTAAATACTTTCTTTTAGAAGTCGAAAAGTTCCGGCGGCGGTATTGGTTCGGAAGGCAGACAGTCGCAGCTGAGCTCGAAGGTCGGCGGTGAGGGGGGGGAGCGTGCGCGACCCTGGCGCCGCAACGTGTGCACACTGTACGAGTGCGCGTGCGGGACGTGCCGAGCTCGGCTCGGCCGAGGAATATCCTCGCTGTCTACTCGTAGGGAAAGCGATGAGCGTGGCTGTACCGGAGTCCCTCTCGCCGGCGATACAGGAGGTCTTAAATAGTCAGAGCGTGCCAAAGCCAACTCAGCGGGCGTGTAAGCCGCTAAGAAGTGCGCTAGCGCACCGGAAGGCGTCCTCGCTCCGCCGTTGGCGACCAAAACCATGTCTTCAGCTGATAGGCGCAGAGAATCTGAGCGGGGAGGTGGTGGCGGCGGCGGAGGGGGGGTTCCTCGCTCTGACGACGAGGATCTGTCGCGGCGGCGCGGCCGGGGGGCGCGCGGGGTCCTCACTCGGGGATCTCGGGGGTCGCGCGGCGAGCTGGGGGAGGGCGGCGACGCGGAGGGGGAGGGGGGCGTGACGGTGCGCCTGCGCCGCCGCCGCCGGGGAGGGTTCTGGGGCAGTCACAGCTTGAGTTCATTTGCGATCTTAGACGCAATGTTCTTGAAGCCGATGCTGGTGCCTGTGGAAGATGATGTTTACATAAGTTTTATGGTATCTGAACGAGATAGAGTAACAGAGCGTAGATAGCAAAGCTTCATGTACGTTTCAAGTCAATTCAGACTAGGATTTAGTGATTGATGCACAAATGCGTGCCTACTTATAATATGGCTATTTATTATAATTTGGAAAAAAATGTTATAGGAGTGCTAATAGCAAAAGTCTAACTATGAAAAATTAAAAATAAGAAAGCGACCAAAATATAATATTTAAAACTTTTTAAATCGATGCTAAAATCAAAACACAAGACGACCTAATAAGCGAATTGACCGTCATGGGTATCATTAGCACAATTCACAAAGACTATGGAAAACGTCAAAATCCAAGATGGCTGCTAACATCTAACCATAACTAAACCATTTTTTTATTGTTTCACATACACATAACTACATTGCAGAGTTATAGGTAACCCCAGTAAGTTATAGTATACGCTGTTGTTGGTGTTATCTCGCTATTTCCCTAATATTCCCTAACTACCAAACTCCCCAATCCCAAGACTTTGTAGACTTGATGTAAGTTTATATATTTTTTGCACAACTATTCAAAAATTCAAGCGCCAAAATTCAAGTCCCCTAACTGTGATAATTGATAAATGACTAACCGCTAGCCTACATTTGTAATAATTAATTGTAAAATCTTTCTGTTTTAATATTGTTTATGCATGCTGTGTCTATCGTATGATATTGTACACTTGGTTTATACACCACTAATTTTTAATTAGTACAAATAGTTAAAGGGCTTATTAGAAAATGTCTTTTTATTATTTAAGTAAAGTCCCAATAAATAATATTCATAAACAATAAAGTTATTATCGTTTGTTTATGTCCCAAAATGTCACTCAGTTTATGGAAATATTGTACAGGCTTTTGATTATGAATAAATGGCGATCGAATGAATATGAATTGACCGATTATGAAAATTTTCGTGGACAATTTTGGGATTTAGTTTTTTTTACTTTTGACTACACAAATATGATCAGTAACGGGGATAGAGCCCCATTTTTATATTTTTTTTATTTATTTAAACTTCATGTAGTGTAGTGGTACATAGGAGGACTTAATGCCTAAAGGTGTTTTTTTTGTACTAATTATAAAATAGTGTTGTATAATTAAGGTACGTATATTTTACGATAGGCCAATAAATAAATAAATGAATGTCCAATCTTACCGGATATCCGCTTGAATCGCACTCCGTTGAGCGAGAGTCGCGGCAGCTTGCACACTTCGATCTCCCACTGCACCAGCGAGTCTGCGTTGGGGTCGCCGTGAACGCACAGTAGCAGGAATCGCTCGCGCTGTTCGTAATCGCAGTTGTTTGCGTCAAGGACCTGTCATAATAAATGATATTTATTTTGCAAATAGGTTTTTTAAAAACACTTTTACACGTAAATTTTGTCGTCAGTTTAAACTAGATGACTCCAGTGTTTCCTAGATGACTACCCTGAAAAGAAACACCGAAACAAACTCAGGGGTCAAAGTCTCTTTTAAAGTCCATACAGCAAACATGTAATGGTCAAATCATAAGTGTGAACCATGCCGAATAAAGTTATTTGCGATTCCGAAAAATCTTTGAGACTCCATTCGGGAATTGAACTACTTACATGTAAGTTTGTACGGAACTCTCAGGGTACGAGTCCGACTCGCACTTGCCCAGTTTTTTTTTTTACAGAAATACCAAAATATGCCAAAAGCTCACAACAATTACTATACCACCAGCAGTACAAAGCAGAATACCCCTTTTTTTAGTTTAAATAATTACAGTTCCCAAGTTTGTATGGTAGTTAACGCTGTCAGCGATAAGACCGCCATTGTACCCAGAGATTAAAGGTTTTAAAAAATATTTTACTATTTTGGTGTACAATAAAGATTATTCTATTCTATACTTGTAAGGAACACTACACTAAATAATCCCTCGAAGGCCGATTGTACATCTTGTTGTGGGGCTGGCCCTAGGCCAGAGCACTTCGACCCTTCTGGATCTTTTGTCCCAAGCTAAGCAGAGCTTCTGTTATGAGTATTAGACAACTGATAAACATACTTATATATTTCTAAATACATAAATATAATAGATAAATTACACCCAGACACAGATCTTTTGCCCGATTGTACATACGTCGGTACAACTTGAATGACCTTGAAAAACGCTTAAGTATCGTTTTGTACACACGTTTGTACGAATTTAGCCGAAAATTTTGGTTTCTATATCTTTGTTTTTTCTAGAAAAACTCAGAAAAAGTTTTTTTTTGTGATTTAAAAACGCGCAATTTTATTACGTAATAATATTACCCCGGGGCGCCCGAGGGCATAGTACATACCTTGCGGATCTCAGCCATAATCTCGTTCGGATCCCTGGAGGAGGTGGTCTTCATGCTCCACGTGAACCGCAGAACACGGGGCTTCACCTGCTCCTCGTTTCCACCACCGCCACCGCCGCCTTGTCTAAACATGTCACAATTTTACGTTAGAACATACTAGTTTAACTAGAGTTATAATTACTTTCATATCGAAATTTATTAATTAAGTCTTTATTGGCATAACTCTGGGTAACAAATAAATTAAACCCCTTTTTTGAGGGGGAAAATCATCAAATAACTCCTCCCGCTCTGAGTGAAGCGGACTTTATTCAGTGAAAGTCTGACACGCCCAGACTTTCACTGAATAAAGTCCACTTGTGTTCCTTCAGTTGCCCTTTGCGTTCCAGGAGCAAGGTAACTCTTTCGAACATTCTCGCAGCCTGTATTTCAGACCCAGACTTCTTCCATTTATACAATAATTTGGGAGCAGTATGCAACATAGACACGAACAGGGAGGATCGGTCGTTGTGGCGACGCTTGGGGGAGGCCTCTGTCCAACAGTGGATGTCTTTCGGCTGAAATGATGATGATGATGATGATGCAACATACTGCTCCATGCATCCTGCTTTATTTAGTAAAAGTCTGACACGCCCTCTCGCTTCACTCAGAGTGAAGTGAGTTATTTGATGATTTTCCCCCTCAAAGAAGGGGTTTCATTTATTTGTAAACCAGAGTTATTGCTCACGTACTTCTCCTTACAATTGTTACTGTCACATTTACAATACAAGTGCAAGACAGAGACAGAATATGGATGACACTTCTACTTTTGATAAATAATTTAAAATTACCAATTTTTGGGCAAAAAATATCTAGCAGGAGTTTTTTTTTAGTTGGGAATATCATCCAATGATATGAAAGGGTGTGACTAAAAACCCACTCCAGTTCGTGAGTCTCGAATAAAATAACTATAAGACAACTCACATGGGCAGTCAGAGCTCAAAAGTGTATAGTTAAGCATAGCATAATCAGCCTTTTTAATGTTCCCACTGCTGGGACTCAGGCCTCCTCTCTAGGAGAGGGAATGGGCCGTAATCCACCACGCGGGCCCAGTGCGGGTTGGTGGATGTCACATGTCTTCGAATTTTTTGTTTTAGGACATAAAGTGTAGTTGCATTCTACAAATGCTAGTGTCTAAAATATCTTTGTGGTAGAAGTACAGTGGTCCACAAATAGTTAATCAATTCTTTAGATTCTATGTTGGGTATGCCTGTTAAAACAATTGTATGTGTTATTAAATAAATAAATAAATAAATAAATAAATGTTACAAATTAAATCAGCCATGAACCATTGACTCTCTTCTACGAAGAAATTTTAGACACTTAACCCTATAACCGCTTGCGACGAGTGTTTTCGTGTCCTGTTCGCCAGAGTCGTATGTTTGCGACTGGGTACTCCATCTCGTTTAGCTCTTCAATTTCCATAGGTGAAGAGCTGACGAGATGAAGTATTCGGTCGTGGATGTGCGAGCCTGGCGGGACAAACACGAGTGCTTGGCGGATATATCCGACATAGGCGTTTTAGGGTTAAGTATTGGTGACGAACACTGCACTTTTGTTCCCTGACTGTACATCAAGTTTGTTGATATTTGTTTTAATACCAAAATAAGTTATAAAACCTACAAGTAATAATTTTATTATAACATTTTACTCTTTCTTGAGTTAAAACACTATTAAAATTTGGGAAAAGTAATAATTAGTTGACATAACTTGTCTTATTTTTTCTTTTGGGGAAATCATCAAACAATTCCTCCAGTTCAGTGTGGAGCGAAAGATGTCAGACTTTCACTGACTAAAACCTGTGTGAAGTGCCTTCAGTTGCCCTGCGTTCCACGGCCGCAGTGAACAATCCCACTGCCCGTCTTAATAGGCCGCTTCATACGTCGTTTAAAATATAAACTAGAAAATGATCAAGACAAGTCAAGTCAAAAACTAATTCATACTTTTTGATACTGTGTCAATTCTGTTAAAGACGTTTTTTTGTAAAAGTTCGTAAGTCAATAAAAAAGTACTAACTAAACAAAAATAAGTGAAATTAATTCGCTATTAGTAGACAGACAAGCGCGTCTTGACTCGATTGTTTAATTAATTAAGTGAACTTGAAATTAAACGATTTTGAAACTGTGACTGTGACTAATTAGCATTCATTTTTTTTAAACTCATTGACCTACTGGGTTACCATGACGTTTAAAGTAAGATTGTTTTATTCTTATTCCATTGTGGGTAAGAGATGGCGCTAGACAACCTGTATAGCTCTCTTACCCACACTGAAATAATAATGAAACAGTATTACTTTGAACGTCATGGTAACCCACCTGATCATAAATTGTTCTTCGACACCCGGAGGTCCAATGCTTATCAGCAAATTAGCATAATTAATCATTTAAACAATCGTCCAATCAATCGCAACAAAAACTATAACACTAAAAATACTCAACTAAAAAACGAACACAAGAATAATCAACTTTTCATACGGCTTCCGAAGAAAATGTCTAAAAACTAAGGTTTAGACGTAAACAACGCAAATTGGCTGGACAGACAACAAACAATGGCCTTAGTACGAGCTTCTATACTTTATGGTAAACGTTCGCTTATGTCAGATCGTATAGAAAATATGTCTTCTTTTATTGTTACTAGACTGCCATTCTGGGTGGAGCTTTCAGTTCGGTTCTTCTCCACAGGAAACGACCATTTGAAACCGTGCACTAATTTCTGACGTTTGAAAGTGCCCATGTAGGCTTCGGTGAATAGTTTTTTTTTTTTTTAATTTTGACTTTATCTGTCGCGCTACTTGCCACGTGACATCTCAGCAGTTTACGTCATACTTAGCGTTTGGCAAGAAGTAATTTATCTAATCCCCCAGGGCCGCGGTGACTCATGCAAAAAATTCCATGGCCTTAGGATCGGAAATACTGGCCCCCTACAATTTTGCCGATATTCCGTCATGTGACAATCGATTTATATATTTTTTATATATAATTCTTCTGTATGTGCGGTTGTCACCTATATCCAAATGGCTTGAGCGATATGGATAAATCTTCGTGTGTATATTAGAGTAGGTCCATGAATGGTTTGGAAATTCAATTTGGCCCAATAGATGGCG
The DNA here is from genome assembly GCA_961205895.1 of Mythimna pallens. Classification (NCBI taxonomy): domain Eukaryota; kingdom Metazoa; phylum Arthropoda; class Insecta; order Lepidoptera; family Noctuidae; genus Mythimna; species Mythimna pallens. The sequence continues at coordinate 12,373,797 of OY540849.1, read as the reverse complement.
CTGCAATCAGGTTCTCAATATTCTGACGATATACCAGCTTTCGGACAGGACAGAGTCTGTCGGGGCCGCACATCAACATAGAATAGCTAGTGCTAGTCACGTTCTTGTAAATGTTAATCTACATACATACATATATAGATTGACGTTTACAAGAACGCGATCGAGTACGTTTAAAACCTCGCATTAAGGCCACAAAGGATAAAATTACCAAAAAAACTAGGATAATTACCCAAGCATGGCTTGTGGACTAGCTCCTACCGCATGCTTCGGAGTTGTACCGTCCAATGGCCTAAAAACAGAAAAACATAAAACTAACGCTAAACACTAGGGGCACGGGGTGTGGCGACGAATACATTACATACATTGACGATTTGTTATACGCTGGCTTGACACATTCGTTGCAATTTCATTATGAAGAAAAAAAAAAGAATTTTTACCCGACTGTGACGAAGCTCAAAAAGATAATAAATTACCACATTTGAAAGAGCACGAAAAAAAAAATACAAATATTTCATAAAAATAGCAAACTAGACAATTTATTAAACTTTTAATTGTTCTAATCACGTCCACGACACAAAACTGTCTAAAAAAATACGATTACAAACAAAAATATCTCTAAAAAATCTACAATTTTAAACTCCAGCGTATCACAAAATTAACCAATGTAAAGGATGTGCAAATAGAAAAAAAAGATAGTTATGTCTAAAACATAAGCACATTTGCAAGCAACACAAGGCAGTAATCAAAAGCATGCCTGCGATATACTTATTTTAAATTTACCCTAATTTTACTTACCGTGGCGTCACTAAAAACGAAAAAAAACCATGCCTCAAAATGAACATCATACCAAAAAAAACAACTAAAATGGTTTCAATGCGGCATAACTAAATGAAATGTGTCGCGATTTATCATAAAAATAATTTATTCAAAAAACATTTGTTATTTTCAAAAATATCATGCAATACCTAGTTTTCTATATTAATTTGTAGTACGTGTATGACCTAACTATTTAAAATATATATTTTAGAGGAAATTCAGATGCAATACACGACTTGGTTAATAGCGAAAATTTTGGGTCAAATTGTCAGTAAAGAAAACAAAAACAAAAAATTTTGTTATTCACGAAAAAACCAGCAATCCATCCAATTTAGTACTGTAGCAATATTTTTATATTGTAAAAAAAAAAGAAAATAAATTACATATATGTATTTCAAAATAGAAAAAAGAAACTAGCTGTATATAAAAACAAAATATACGAGTTTTTATATTCCTTACATGCAATTTCTCAAAAATTAAAACTAAAGTAAGTAATGAAATTTTGGGGATAAATCATGCCTTATGTTTTGGTGTAAGTATAAAAAGTACAAATCGGCTGGACTACGTATTAAAATACACACACAAACGCTTTTTAATAAACCCTTCGCAGAACGATGCAGGACATATTGGTGGAGGCGCGAAAAAATTACCATGTTTTTAAGTGAGCTAAGATACGAAATGTCATAGTCTTCATGTCTATGATATTTTCGTACAAGTATTCAAATTATAAGCAATTTGAAAGTAACATATTAAATTAGCTAAATTACTTCCACTTCGCCCGCGGGGGATGTCATTGGATGATTTTCCAACGGAAAAAAAAATGGCTGATATTTTTAAATATTTTTTTTTTACATTTTGACATCTTTTCTTGAAACGAGTATGTATTACTATCTATTTTCTTTTGTTAAAAGATACGATAATAAAAAAAATAACAATTAATACATTTTATTTACTTTTAAGGCTATAATATGTTGTATTCAATTTACAAGTCTGTTTTATTTTCGTCACTCCCACCAATACAACCTTAATCATCGTTCCCGAACCACCACAATTTTGGAAAAAAAAAACTTCAAATAAAATGTTGTTGCTGTTGCCTCGCGGCCTACCTCCGTTGGATGTCCAGAGAGGAAAATATACGCGGTTTAGCGCGCCCCGTGGATTCGCCCAGTACCGACAGTCTGGCGGGAATTACTCACCATGTTATTATATATTTTATTATTATATATTCACCTTTAGTTTATAGCCTTTACCTTCTTTGTAAATTCCTAACATATTGTTTTTTTTCGTAATCAAAATTTAGTATAATAACATGTATTTTACTTAAAAAAAAAAACGGACTATATCTTCGCAAGTAAACAATTATCAAAAAAAAAAAAATACAATAATATAATATATGCAGAGACATAAAAGATTTAATTGCAGAACTAACATAGTTCACTAACTAAGCTAACATTTTAAAGTAAACAATATAGCAGTTTAAGTCAAAATCATGTGACGTGACGGAAATGGACTGATTGTTGACCCAAGTTTTCTGAGTAACATACTTACATAATAATATAATAATTATATGTGTTATTTTGAACACAGGGAGTTGTTTCAATGTATAGTAATTGTATTATCAATTCAAGACAGTCTTCTTTAGTGAATAAAAAAAGGAGTGTGCAAATGAAATAAAACACAAGTTGTTATTAAAAACTTGATTATTTGGAGAAGCGTAACACATCCATTTATTGCGTACAGTCAAAACAAAATAGGTATTCATACTTCAATACACATAGGTCAACTTAATTCTCTTATTTAGCAATGTTTCTAGAGTCCGTAATATTCAAAAACATTTGTTTTTTTAATTTTTTTACTAAGATTTTACTAGAAAATATTTTTGAATTTTACTAAACCCCAATAATATATAAGATCACATTATATAAATGCATCTTAAAACAATGCCCATGATTTCGAAGACTATGTATTTATAATCCCAATTAAAATTAATTTCTTTAAATTTAAATGTACTGGGAAAATAAAGCGTAAATAAAATATGGACGGCTGATAAAATATTAATACATAATTCACTATCGTCCCCTATGGGGTGAGCAATGCTCTGAGAAACAGTTAAAATAAATTTCGACTGTTTCCGAGTACAAACTAAAAGTACTTACTCCATTGTTAAACATAAGTAAACTATTTTTTTTCTAATAATTATCATTTGTCGTGCTTTTTTCCCAGTGAATTTAAACTTCTAACACACTTCTGAGACACGTCGCCTGAAAAACGCAAAAAAAATAAATGATGAAAAAAAAAGAAAAAAATCTCGGCTGTAAAGTATTAAAATTAAATATCTAACTACGCTTAGCGAACTAAGTTAGAATGTATTGCATTGTTCCTAAATCGTGTAATAGTTACAGATTAACCATATTGCTTAGATAATTGAAAAAAAATGCTTGCCGAAAAAAAATGCACTATTTATGTGCAAATATTAAAGATGTTTCATAAATTATTTTTACCCAATAATATTATCTCTTTATGTTAAATTAAATGTCAAAAATATTTTGTGTTTTTCTCAAATTTATTATTATCTTACAGGTTTATTCTCGGTTTTTAGCAGGAAGACATTGTTTTGACATATGAACTGTATAATATATTTTATATTAAAGAATAATTTAAAAATTAATTCTTGTTGTTGCGTAGCATCGGAATTGTGAATAATAATATATTTGAGAATAACACATGACCAAGGACTTTTTTTATAGTAACAGCAATAAAATAGAAGATTTTCACACGGGTATTCCTTACAACAGCACCTAAGTTTTGACATAAAATTTGTTCAGTAATCTATCTAAGTTCAAAGGAAAATACTGGACAGATGACCATAAATATAAATAAAATATATCTCGCAATATTATACATTTTTGTATATTAGATATTTTATAAGAAATCTACATTTATTCTGAAATATATAATATTGCAAAATATTATATTATATAAATAAATATTTAAGGACCTATAAGTTAAAAAATAATAATAAAAAATAACAGAAGAATATTTCTTTTTCATTGTGGTCAAACTGAACAAGGGTCATATTCGACAATTTTTCTAAGGCCCCTAAAGAATAGAATAAATAAAAAACTAAGAAGAAAATACACTTATTACACCATTCAACGCAATAATAAATTTCCCTATAACGGCTTCACAACTATATAGAATACTAATATACAGTGTAAAACGTTAAAATACTCAAGTACCCCATAATATATGATTGAAAATAATAATAAAAAAATTGTTAATATAATATATATTAAATACGCATATATTTATGATATAATGGACTTTTCACGAACAATAGAAAAGTTTTTAGAAAAAGTCAAACGCGGCACTCTCGCACTCATATTGTTATATGTACAATTTATTTAAAGATCCTAATGACATAAGATTCTAATGAGTCAAAGTATGGGAAGTATATGAGAGATGGAAAACATTTTTACTAAATGTCCTTTTTTCTAGATAAATCGATAGTTCTTTTAGTATTTGACATTTAGAAAGTGCAGTATCAAAATATTGATTTGTTGTACAAGGTGATTCGTGTAGATTTCGTTGGAAGTGGCGTTTCTGATTGTAACACAACAAATTTTTGGTAAACTCCACATTTGGTCATATTTTTTAATTTACATTTTAAAAGACGCAAGGTTATGCGTTTCGATTATTAAAAAAATAACGGTAGCCGTCACGACCGGCAGATGTGAAACATCTATGTCAGTACGCATGCGTACCCGCAAGGAAGTTACGCATCATGCCGTTTATCGTCACGGCATTCGAAAAGATTTTACTATTTCTGACGTTCCTTTGTTTTGAGTGAAGCTAAATCTACACGATTTTTTTCACCTTGTATACAGTTTTCAATAATACTACGTAGAGACATTCTCTAACTCTATAGGGTACAGTTGAGGACAAAAATATTTTATTTTTTGGCCCTTAATTAATTTGTTTTTTATTTTTATTAAAATACAGCTGCCTAAACGTGTTAGTCCGTTTACGTGGTAACATCTACTGAGTATTTGTACCAAAGCCATAGGTTTGCCTGAATCTTAATCTCTAAAAAAATACTATTTTTATGCTTGTATGTATAATAATATAAATTGATAATTATCTCACTCACGCCTTAACTATAATAAAAATAATTGCGTTGTGGACCATATGTGTTGGCTTTAGACAGATTGATATAGGTACACGGTAGTAGGTACTTGACAGTATAGGTTAACTTTTAAAAAGATGGCGAAAAACAAAGAGTTTTTCATTATTTTTAGACGAAATAATCGTATTTTACTATAGGTATATTTTGATAACATGGTCCACATCAAAAAACCCAACGTTGAGATTTTTTACTACAGAAAAATTTTACTTACACAGTAAAGTATGCAATACAAATATACAAAATATTGTTTCAGTCGATGACATCTTTAACGATTTAGGCAGAGTTCAGAATTTAGATACAAAGTAAAAATTATTTAAACAAAAAACAAGATTTGTGCTTTTTTGTGAACTTAAATATAAAATACATACGGAACCCTGGAATGTTGAAAATTCGCTCGAAAATAGAACTCTATACTTCTTATGAGCTAGTGATAAAATGCAACTCACGACGGGACTAGTTATCCGCTACATATTATTTTAAGAAAATAATTAAATTAACCGTAACACTTCATTATTGAGTTTGCTAATAATATACGAAAATTCGTATATGAATACTTATTTGTATTGATTAAAAAAAGGAACATTAATTTCAATAAAATAACATGTAGTCAGAAGTCGTCGCGATTTTTTATAATGACAATAATGATTATAAATCGAATTTTTAATTGTATGTTAACTAAAAATGGATCTTCAAATTTACGCCAATTATAAAAAAAAATGATTAACACTTATGAACAACATCTTGTTATAGTACATTCAGTGTATTAAAAATCTTGGTTAAAAATACATTCCCGCCAGTCTTACATTGACAATCTTGACATTTTATTGGCAATTACAACTACAATTTTCATAAAAAATATGCCTTTTTCTCGTGCTTCATAAAGTAAAGAAAAAAAACTAAAATACAATATTTTTAATGTCATATTAGATACACTTGTATCAAAAAATAAAAATAAAATCATTTTCTAGACTTGTTTCGTCATATAATATTTTAATACACTGAACATGTTTTTTTATGAACCCCGGCGATCAACAAAAATGTTTCTCAATCGACGGAGCGTCCGTACTGTATACAATTCCCTATAATTTATTAATAATAATATTTAATAATAATCTTCTCCGCACGTCTGCAGTCAGCGGCGATTCAAGGATTCTGATTCAACCTGCGTACAACGGAACGGGTAAGCGAATCGACCAATAAGGTGTCGAATCGCCCCCCTCTTCCGGACCCGGCTCGCTTTTTTTTAAGCACATATATTTGGATTCTCTGCTGCTGGTTAGGATTGCCATATAATATGTATTTACACTTAAAGCAAAGCATTTGGCATATAAAAAAATATATTTTCACTCACTTTTAGTAATAAAACAATCGCATACTTCTCCAATAGAAAATGTTAAAATATACAAGAACTCCTAACATTTTTATATTTTAAAATACACAATAAATGGTATTTTTTTATTTATGGCAATCCTATAAAGAAGTCTCGCGCCGCAACACAAGATGCACAATACTAAACGCAACTCCCTCCGTTAAATAAAAGATATTTAAAAAAAACAAAAATATTTTCAAAAAAAGTCCGTCACGTCGCATTTAAAGGGTTGTGGAATAGACTAGAAAGCGAAAAATGTAAAAAACCGGTAGAGGTCGCGACCGTCGACGTTCGTTAGTAGAAGCGTACGGTTAGGTAAGAAATATTATCGACACACGGGGGATGCACGAGAGATGTATTTTTATTATTATTAAATATCAAATAAAGAATTTGTTATTTCTTTTTTTTTTGCTTTCCGTACACCTCTCAAGGTCGACGAGGCACAAACCGAATACTTATATAATTTTTTTCTATCGATAAAGCACTACTGACAACACTCAAAGCATGTAGGCATATGTCTGTAGCCTTAGCACACACTTTTGTTTAGCAAAAAAAAACTAATAAAAAAATTAGGAGAGAAATTAGGGGAGTACATGCTTTGATACGAAAGCCAGAGATACACTAGGGGAAAAATGTCCCACGACATATGTAGGCGACATGTCAAGTGAAGCCGGGTGATTTCACTTGACATATCTAGCAAAATTGCGTGACTTATGTCCGTAGCGACGTCAGACAAAGTTGTAGGACTTTAAGAAACTTCGCCTGACATAACTAGCGACATCGCGTGACTTATGTGCGTAGCGACGTCAGACGAAATCTTGCGACTTCGTGACATATCGTCTGACATATCTGGCATCATCGCGCCACTTATGTTCACAGCGACGACGAATTCATAAAATAATCACACATGTCGAACTAACTTCACTCGACGTCGTTGGCGACGCGTTTCTCTCGATGTTGCCAGACATGTCGAGCGAAGTCCGGAAACGTCGCACTACTTAACCCAACGTCGACGTGTCGTAGGACATTCGTCCCCTAGTGTATCCCTGGCTTAAAACTACTAAGTTATTGAGGGGGACTTGAGCGCGTTTACCGGTAGAACTGAGTGCGATACGAGACGAAACGGGAGGTAGGTAGCATCGTGCATCCCCAGCGTTGACGCGAGATTCAAATAAAAAAATAAAGAGCTCGGAATCTTTAGAGGGAGACAATTTGATCTTAAGAAATAATAATAAAAAATGAATAAATAAACACACATAATGATTCACACATAACGAGACATACGAATGGGTTAATAGTGACAAGTTAAAGACAGGTAGTGTGTCTATGGTGTATTATAAAATTATTTACAACATAAAATAAATAAAAAAAGATATAGACTTAGGTTCGTGAACGGATTACATGGAGCTCGTCTGAAAGTGTTTTTTGTATTTTTTTATTAGTTAATAAAGCATTAGATATAGATAGAATAAATAATTGTGTTATTCCAGATTAAAAAAGTGGTTGCAATTATGTGTTTACATTACGAAGAAAAGAATATGTGTGTTTCAACCCTAGAAACCTACAAACGATCTACAAGTCCCAAAAAAATGAAATTATTTTCTAAAATAAAATCCCAATGAATAATAAAACATTAACAAACAGAGCTCCTCCAAAACTATTCTAATATTCCTCATAGAAGAAAAAAAAAACAATTTATCTAAAAATATTTACGAGTCTTAACTCCACAACCCTTTTTTACATAAAAAAAAATACATTCTAACAAAAGTTGGTCCCAGTTGGGCGCCAATATCTAAAATATCTATTTTAATATACTATGGTATATCATACTATATTATATGAAATGGGATGATTAGACATAGATGTGCATGAAAGCTGTGATCGCTAACATTGATGCTTAGCAGTGATTTGTAGCTGTATGAGGCAATCAGTTTAAAGGCGTTTTGTGCCAATGGACAAAATAGCAACAAATCATTTATTGTACTTTATTTTTACATAGATTTATATTTTTTATTGTTATTATTTATATAATTATCAAAAAAAAAAACGAAAAACAAAATATTTGTTAAAACAAAAAAAAATCCTTTTCTTCTTACAACAAACTTAACATCGATAAGTACGCTGCAATCTAATAAAATGCCACAAAACGCCTCAAAAACTAAAAAAAAAAAACTACTTGCGAGCCAACATCAAGCCATAGCTTATGGGGCTAATAATAATAACGAAAAAAAATATATAACAAGACACCACCGAAATAATAATATACGTGTAAAGTTAAACGTCGGGTTAGTTACGAGATGGAAAAACGGTGTATGTTAACAGTGTATCATGTATTAATGACATATGTAAGAGCCGTATCGAGGTTATTGAGATTTGCATCAAAATGAGACTGTTTTTGTCAATTGTAACGTTTAAAAAGCAAAAAAAAAACAATTGTAAGCCCATCAACTAAAATCTTTTATTAGTAGTAATCTTTCTTTATTTTCAAAAACACAAGTTCAAATAAATAAATCAATAATAAATTAACCCTTTAACCGCTTGCGTCAGATTGGTATGACAAGTGTTTTCGTGCCCCATTCGCCAGGGTCGTGTGTTTGCGACTGGGTACTCAATCTCGTTCAGTTCTTCAATCCCCATATGCGACAGAAGAGCTGACGAGATGGAGTATTCCATCGTGGATATGCGACCTTAGCGGAATAGGTGCGAAAGTTTTTGTCGGACATGTCCGACATAGATGGTTAAAAGGTTAAATCATTTCAAGGACAAAATACAATAAATATGAAATGATATCAATATATATTCAGCAGTTGCTTTGACCATTTTTAGTCAAAACTTGTGAAAAAATATTTTTTTTTTTGTTGTCATATTTTTTTTTTTTTAACCGTTACAACCGCTCATACAGCTTCCCAACCCACAACCCAGTGCGCACGAGTATAATGTACAGTATATAATACAGTGCATCTCATAGTTTAAGACTCACCGTTTGGAGAACCGCGAAGACAGCTTGGAGAAGAAGGAGGGCCGTGCTTGGTGCGGCGAACCACCGTCCCCGTACGCACCTCCTGAGGATCCGCGCGACCGGGTCTGACCTGGAAGGAGGATTGGCTACTTAGTAAGGCTAGGTTTGTTTGTTTATTTAGGCCCTCAGTACTATGTGTACCGAATGCGGTACACCTCGGTACCAGCTAACTTAAACCTCTTTTTATGTAATAAGAGCAGTGGTGGCCGAGTGGTAACGACTCCGACTTACGAATTGTAGGTCGCGGGTTCAAATCCAGTCAGGCGCATTACTTTGTGTAATTTATTTCATCACCACTGCTCTCAAAACAATGAAGGAAAATATCGTGAGAAAACTGATATGTCCTAGAACCAAAAATTTGAAGACATGTGACATTCACCAACCTGCACTGGGCCCGCGTGGTGGATTACAGCCTATTCCCTCTTCTAGAGAGAAAGAGGAGGCCTGAGTCCCAACAGTGGGAACATTAAAAGGTTGCTTATGCTTATGCTAATAAGGTTTCAAGTTAGCTGGTATGAGGTGTACCGTATTCGGTACACTGGTGCCTAAGAGGTTAAACTGCACGTTGTATAATGTGTAACAACTGCATGTCATGCACGAAAGTTTACAACGGTGGACTAATCCATTTTCTTTTTGAGGTGGCAAATCATTCAATGACTTCTCCCGTTCTAAGGTGGGCTTGTCAGACTTTTACTGACTAAAACCACACCTGTGTCCTTCAGTTGCCCTTTGAGTTCTAGGGCCATCGGTTTCCTTTTCAGAAATTCCCGTTGCCCTGGACTAATACCATAGAAATCCTTTTTATTATTATGAGTATAAAACGGTAATTTTACTTCTCCCGCTCAGGGTGGAGCGAGAAGGTGAGTTAGACATACTGAATACCTCAGATATCCTTGAAGTATTTTTTGCTTGTATTCTTTGTTTTTTTTTTAAATTTAAGTAAAATATTCACATAACATTGTTTATTGACTACAGTAGTTCGTTTTAGATTCAGAAAGAAAAAAAAATTGTGATGTTTGAGACAGAACACAAGTCTTATGTATTTTTTTTTAATTTCTGTCCTAGACTACTTTCTTTGATTTGAATACTGAAACAAAATTAATGAATATTGATAATAGTAATTGTTCAATTTTTTTTTTTTAATATTAAAGTGATATTTTAGATTATATGAGTGAGTATCTCTCGAAAGTATAGTTGTATAGTACAGACATCGCCAGTAATGTGTCCAACTATTAACAAGTCACAAATAATAACATACATGTTAATACAAACATACATACAAACACATGACAATAACATAACAGCATTTACAAATGACCACATTCGTCATTAATCCGGGCTGACGCTGTCACTGACGCACAACAATTTTAACAGTCGTTCACTTAGCGTTTTATTCAAATATTCGCAATACTTTGATAATAGAATATATAATTTACGTTCATTTAATTAACACGTTAGTCGCCATGTCGGACAATGGTGACCGACACGACATCTTACTTCAAATTACGTCTGCAGGTGACTAATCTCATGCGCATCATGTAACAACAAGGGCGAGGTGTTGAAACAACCGTGTCCGACACTGACCGACGTGGCGGTTTTGAAATAATTTTTGTAATTTTCAAATTTCCCTTTAGCAACTAACGTGATAAATTAGGGTTTTTATTACCCAAGTAACGCGAATATTTGCACAAACACATTAATCATAAATGCTTTACTTTGAGTTGAGTTGAAGACGAGTTCTTCAGGTGAGCGACGACGGCTTAGTTTCACTATAATGAGATATTTGATTTAACATATAGGATATATAAAACATATAGTGTGTTGGGGACATCGCAAAGGACTTTTTTTACTGATACTTATTGATAAATGTTCTATAAATTCAACGCAGAATAGTTTCGTTATTTAAAAATAACATCTGTTTAAGTTTTCATCAATAACAAATTTTATTATTTATGTTTCATGCAAAATTGTAAAACATTATACCTGAATCTATCAAAATGTCGAATGATACCGTTTATGTTCATAAAAGAAATCGCTCAAAATGTCAACCGAACGCCGTAGGTTCAGAAGCAGTAGGTTCAAAATACCTTGTTTTTTTAGCGTTTGGCTGAAAGAGGTACTTGAGGGGTTAATCACGAACTGTTTAAACACTGTGTTTTCATAACGATGTCCCTTCCACCCTGTGCATGATGATAAATTTTAATAACAACTTACCTGAGTGGAAGGTGGACCTCGAAGGTACATTTCTAGGGAACACCAGAGGATTGGGAAACTCCCTCCGCGCACCCGTCGCTCCACCACCCGTCGATACTTGAGAGTTCAGGCTGTAACGAAACATTATTATTTTTAACTTTTTATTTATAATTACGTCATTTAATACACTGACGGACTACTGCTACAACAGTGATGATAAAAAAACAACACAAATACTGTGCCAAATAGAAAGGAATAAAAATAAAATGTTTTTGAAAATATATTAATTTATATAGCATAAAATTTGAGGGTAAGTATATCATAAAATAAATAAAAGGAAATATTTACAAGATATTATAAAATACAAATATTATTTATATACCACTACCGCTACGGCTATTAAAAATAACTGGCTGGTTTTAAAAAAAAAATATTAGTAATAAAACATCAATCTGAAAAAGAAAAACTAAATCCCACTCTATCAGATTAAAAAAAAGATTTAAAAAATATATTTGTGCGTAAAAATAAAAGTTTTCCAATGTTATAATAGCTTAATTATTGTTTTGTTAAAGCCAATTAAAAAGATAAAAATTGCTTTATAAAATTCAACCATAAAATGATGCTGTAAATACTGCCAAGCAAAATATCTGTGAAAACAAGCAGATTGTCACCGCAACTGCGAAACCTTTTCAGCGTAAAATAAACGACGTAAATCACCAAGAAAAAAAATCCTTTAAATGAACAAAGACCTACATTACGGTATACGGCAGCTAAATTGGCACATCGAATTTTGGAGATGTTTCTTTAAACAAGGTGTTACTAAAATGTACGTAATCTCCAAAAAAAAACCTCAACTAACCTCCAATTTATACAGGAAAAAAAATCAAATGCAGATTTTTCTTTGCAACTGCACAATTTTTTTGTAAGGATGGATCTTACTAAAAAGTTGCTCATAATGAATAAAAATTATATAATTATTCTTTTAATATGTTGTATATCTCAGAACCTGGGGTCCTGGACCTTTGTAAAGCGTACGAGTGTCCGAAGCCAACCTGCAGATTACTACTATTATTATTATTATTTAAACGAAACGTGGTACTATTATTATTATTTATTTATTGTTGTGTTATTATAAAAAAAATAAAAAATTACTGATTTTCAGCAATTCAATTCCAAATTACATATAAAATGAATGCGAAATACCGCACTCTACTGAGCCATTTTTTAACTCGATGTTCCAATTAACCGGGTACCGCCGTACTAGCATCAAGCCGAACCAAAACAAACCCTCCTTTCAGAACCAAAGCTTAAACAAAACCACCAGCACGAAGCAACTACTGCGAAGCTTTCATATGGGTACCAGTAGTATCTATCGGTACCTCGGACGGGGTTGTGCGAGGTCCCTTGCAGAGGCGTTGTGTGGTTGAGAGTCGGCCCCGAGCGGAGGGGCTCCGCTGGCGGAAGAGATTGATGCACTTTTCACGTGTGTCTTCGCCCCAGCTGTAGTACCAGTACCAGTGGTACCAGTAGACCCGTTGCTGGTAGACCCGGTCCCGTTTTTAGTGTCCGCCGCTGGGACGCTGTTTAGTGCGTCGTTCAAGCATGCTGTTAGTCCCTTCTCATGCGTTTTATATAGATATATTCGGATATATATACAGTGTAAGTTGTAGTACATATATATTTTAAAATATAGGTATGGAAGATAGATTTTTTACTTTAGTTTTGATTGTACTTAAGGGGAGTTTGATCACATAGTATTACAAGATAATAAAATATAGACAAGTAATTTTAACACATTTTGACATAAAATTATCACTAAATGAGACAGGGACACACAATTTTCAAGGTATAAAATGGTTACATTGAAAGAAATATAAAGATAAGCACTATTTTGACTACCGATTACTGAAAACTTATTGAAATTATTTGAAAATTTATTTCACGGGTTGAAACACAGATTTCTTCCACAGAATTGTCGTTCATAATTTAGCAGAAATCGGGAGTCAAAATAACGTATCAAAAATAGCAAGATTTATAATCGTAGTCATTCTAAGAAAATGCTGACGTGTCACCAGTTTACTTTGTATCTGTCATGGAAAACCGTACACAAAAAGGGTAGGAAACACCGCTTTTCTTGTGTATCATCTAGGCATCACGGAGAAACCTACGTGGTCTTAAAAACTGGTTGAAAGATCTCCTTAATACTTACGCCATGATGGGGCGGCAGGATGGCCGGATCTTAGGTACTAGCTTCTAGCTTCTCTTAACAATTACTTAGTTAGAATGATGTTTACCTTGGCGCATTATAATGCAGGATGCTGTGATGGGCCTGACTCGACGGTCCCCAACCTAACGCCCTTTTTAGGCGACTGAGTGGTTTCCTAGGTACCCTAACTTCTCTAAACATTTACTTTGTTACAATGATGTTTACCTGGGCGTATCATGTGCTGGGGAAAGTTTAGGAGGTTGTAATAGGCAAGACTCGAAGCTCTCCAACCTAACATCCTTATTAGGCACTAACCCTAGGGGGGCCACGCCTCTGATTATGTCCGCCTACTCAAGGCGTTCGACGCAAGAGAATCGAAACGAAAAGGTTGTAACTTGGCTAGGGGGCTGAGCGGTTCGTGGATAACCTAGGTTCTCATTACAGATACTATGGTAGAATGGTATTTACCTCGGCGCGTTATGAGTTGGAGACAACTTAGCGACTGTGATGGCGGAGACTCCAAGATATGCAACTTAATAATCTTGTTACGTAGCTGAGCGGTTCATGGGTACCCTAGCTTCTCTTACCAGTTACACTGGTAGAATGATATTTACCTGGGCGCATCATGTGACGGAAACAGCAGACTGGAGGCAGTTCATGATTGTACTCTCACCTGGGTGGTAATTGTGGTAGTTGTGTTTACCTGGCAGGATGATGGGGAAGAGATGGCTTAGGAGGATGTAGCTTCTATTTTTCTCAAGAGTTGTGCCTACTGTCCAAGGACGCATAGCTTCATAGACGCGTATTTGTCATTATACGCTTGTTGAAGCTTACATACTAAACTATGCCCTACTGTCCATAAGGCGTAGCTTCATAGACGCGACACGACGGCACGACGCTAAGCTTCACGTAGTTGTCCACCAAACTTATAATGACGAATACGCGCATATGAAGCTATACGTCTTTGGCCTTACAAGTTTGAACTTTGTCGACTTGCTGAGGGCCATAGACACTCTTGTAGATAGATAATCCAGCTTCTGTTGGTACAGTTAAGGAGGTAGATGTATATTACCTGGGCGCATCATGTGCTGGAGACAGCTTGGGAGGCTGTGGCGGCGGAGGCTCGTAGGTCTGCGTGCGGCGCGTGCCGCCCGTCAGCGTGCGCGAGCGCGGCTCCAGCTTGGGTGCCGCGCTGGACGGCCGAGTCGTGCTTTGTACCTGGTTGATGGGGGGAGGCATATGGGTCAGATACTGGGCTTTTTAAGGTAGGAAGTACCCAACATCCATGATAATTAAGTTGCAAAAGACGACAGAATCTCTGCCTGGCGAATTTTTATCCAAACACTGTGTTGTTTTGGATTGAAATTATTGAAGGTCCTTTTACAAGTGCTAAAAGAGTTTTTTGAAGGTCAGAAACACCCAAAATCCTTTAGCAAATGACTCACAAAACACAAGAATATTCAATAGAGCAAGGTCTGGAACTGTTCACAGAATTTCGGTTTATGTGTCATCTAAACAGTGAAATAATTTACAGTTAAGTTAGCTAGAAAGACTTTTCTGTAAAAACAGTTCTTGCAAATTCGGAAACTTCGAACGAAAAGGGAGCTCACACCGATGCTGCTGTGGTGTCAATTTGGTTCAAATTTTAAATGAACTATACGGCCTCTATGTGGCCTAAGTGATTTTATATATATTTGATAAAAACTATAAAAAAAATATAATCTTAAAATGAAATTCTGAAAACATTGGTATCATTTCGTACAAAACCGAGTCGAAATAAGCACTGGAACACACACAAGCGAAGTAACGTGACGCGGCTGGGAACGCTGCATCCAGGGTATCCCATTTTGGTCCACTAAGGTCCACTACGGTCCATCTCCACACGTTTGCGAACCACCTAAAAACTTTTACGGAAATATGTATCTTATTTTTTATAGAAATAAGTTCCATATTCGATTTTTTATGACACGACGCGACGAGACCAGCAAATACGCAAAGCGCTACCGTAAAAAAATATTAGGTACATTCGACTAAATAATTGAGTATACTAGTGGCTAACTATAATTACTTATAAATCCAAGTTATATACTCATACACATTATACATACTTTAGTAGTCAAACATTTGTTTGTGCTTTTTTGTTGATTTTGTCTGTGTTTATAAAATTTTTCTTTTTTATTTCACTAGTAGATGAACTAAATATAAACATTGCTTTTTTTGGGGTGGGAAATCATCAAATAACTTCTCCCGCTCTGTATGGAGCGAGAAGGGAGTCTCAGACTTTTACTTACTAAAACCAAGCTGCTTCAGCACTAAACATTGCCTATTTATTTCTAATCTGCACAGCAAACTATTTTACTACATGTACATAGAAATATGCAAACTACAGAACAACAAGAGAAGACGAGAGGCTTCTCTTGTTTTCACTCATTATTGTTCACATTTCTTGTAATGTCTCCATTCTCAGATCTGCTGGAAAAAAATCTAATTCATCGAAAGAGCAGTTCCTCTGTACTCATATTAATAACTAGCTTCTGCCAGCGTCTTCGCCTGTGTGATAGTAGGTTTCTCCATACAAACTTAGAATAAAGATTTTATAAAGTTTAAAATAAATCCGTAAATTAAAAAAAAAAATGGGAAAAAGTCGACGAAAAATTCCACCACTGGGGGGTCCAGAATCGTGTACTGGATCCGTGGTTTTCGTTTGTGCGTCGATGTCAAAGACACCGTGTTTATTTGTAGGAGGTAATCTTTGAAAGCACTGGTCCGTTTGCAGAATTTTTTTCTCCGATAGAAATCTGCTTTATTCCTGAGTGACATAGGCTATATTATTTATTGAGACTTTAATTAATAACAAGATCTTTTCTAATAAGCCCTTTAAGTATTTGTACTAATTAAAAATTCGTGGTGTATAGATCTATTCCTGTTTCGATATGTGTATGTAAATAACAAAATAAATGTAATAAAGTGTCATCTCGTCACATCGCGCCATGTTTCACTACCAACTATATTACTATATCTATAAATACCCACAACCTGCACATACACCAACACAAAGGCACAGTAATATGAAGATCATCTTTGTTATACCTTTCGTACCTGCATTTGAGCGATCCGCGCCGTGTTCTCCTTGATAGACGCCGAGTCAATTGTGTTCTGAAACAACGAATACATGGCATTAGTTAATTTAAAAAAAATAATAGAGAAAGCTTTTTTTAATTTTTTTTATTTGGTGTATAGACAGTACCATTTTTTTAGAAGTCCCCATAAAAAAAACTGGGCAAGTGCGAGTCGAACTCGCACACTGAGGGTTCCGTACAAACTACAATTCCCGAATGGAGTCTCGAACATTTTTCCGAATTGCAAAAATAGTATTTTTGTTTTTCACCATTCTAATAAAAATTTTTTGTTCTGAATCTACGATAGGATCTAATCTACACATAGCTAAAACGTATCGTATTTTTAAATAATAAATGAAACGCGTTTTAAATTAACAAAAAGTTTTAACTGAAGCCAGTCTGAAATAGTTTTACGGGGTGGCGCAAATAATACGACATTAAATTAAACTGCGTATACCTCATGATATTCCCAGTCTGCATACTAAAAATGATTCGAATATATCCAGTAGTTTAGTCACAGGACATTATTTTCCATTTTTAGCATTTTCTACATGATGTATTAGACCAGGATTACAAAAAAACACTCCTTGGCAATTGAGAAAAATATCATATTCGGTGCCATAAACACAAAACCTTAAAGCCATAAAACAATTAATGATTAATCAAGTTAAAGTGATAGTTGGCATATCAAGGTCACTGACGTTAGGTACTATTTTTATTTGAAAAATTTATATGGAGAGTGCCACAGAAACGCCGCTTACACACTGAGGTATGGAAACACCCGAGTTGGTCCGACCTGGTCCAACCAGGTCCTGGACCAATGGGCGCGTTATTATTCAAGCTGTCCAGAGGATGCGGGAAAATCGGCCCTTAATCCCGCAATTGGGTAGTGCGTGTAAAAGTGACACTAGACGATATAATTTTAAAAAACTTTGAACACAACCCTACGTCTCGTCTGTCAATATCGACAATAGGTGAGTGATAGTGTGTGCTAAGTGATGGAATAGTGATTAAGATTAATAAATTTATTAATAAAAATCTGTGATTTGGAGCATTCATAATAATAGCGCCAAAGAATTACGTCACTACATGTCACAGCGCTGTTGTCACAGGTTAGTGTACCGATATTTACAAATGGTGTTCTATTTTGTTAACGATTTTATGCTATTTAGTTTATTTGAAAAATCATTTTTTAGATATAAAGTAAAATAAGAAAAGTAACGCACCTGTCTTTTAAAATTGGAGGTCGTTGTAGTAGCCGTGGATGTGGTGTTGTTCGCAGCAGTCGTCGTTGTACCTACTGGAAGAATATCCTCTTATTACATAGATAACACAATTGTACAAGGCATCTGAAAGTACACTTAACAAAATAGACAAGTAACCAGCCAAGAATTCTCTGCACGGCGAAAATTCGTAATTACTAATTCGAAAACCAAAAAAAAAAGTTAAATACCGTCGCACGCTCATGGCTGTTTTTCCCGAAGGGAATTTAAGCAGAGGTGAGGTGACCTACCCTTCAACCAAATTTTACAAGTTTAAAGCGGGAACTACATTAGACCGACGCACACATGGG
This sequence comes from Mythimna pallens, assembly GCA_961205895.1. Taxonomy (NCBI): domain Eukaryota; kingdom Metazoa; phylum Arthropoda; class Insecta; order Lepidoptera; family Noctuidae; genus Mythimna; species Mythimna pallens. Next base: position 12,355,316 of record OY540849.1, on the reverse strand, counting down.
TCACGCATGATTTGTACCTAGAGTCGCGTCGTGTGGCGTGGATCTAATGTAGTTCTACAAGTCTAGTTGCCATTTAAGATGTATGGAGACCGACGCGCCCAGATTGGTGTACCTGGCCCACGTGCCCAATGCAGTTATACCTTCTAGTCTATTTTTTTTTAGTAGGTGCGAGCTTGCCCTAAGCCGGGTAATAATAGGTTTTAAAACTTTGAATAAATTACTTGGTTACTAATCTTGTTTTGTTAATAGTACATTTCAGATAATAAGTAAACCCACCATTTTCCTGAACGATTTATTGACAAAAATTTTAGTACAGCGACATCTGTCGTGTGCAAAGCGTAAGTGCGTTGTAAATTCTGTGGTGAAAAACCGTGTTTTACAATCAACATTACACCAAAATTTTTCATGCAGATGAAGTGTCGTTTCACTCCTAACATTTTTGAGTTCGATTCGAGGAAGTGTCAAGTTCTATCGATTACTCACAATTTGACAAAAATTCGAATCCAATTTGTTTCGATGTTAAAGTAGCAGATGATGATGGCACTAGGCCCTTTTACCTTACGATTTTTTTACAAAAGTTCTTATTTAAAAAAAATATTTTTGATAAACCAATGGAATGCACACAAAAATGTAGCATAACTTTGTTAATTTCGATTTGAGTTCGAAGCATAATCTATACTCCAGTTGCATTATGATTAAACATGCAGACAAACCATTTTTACTGTCCGTTCACGTTGGTAGCATGACAAATGGTGGTTTCAGTAAATAGAAAGAAAGAAAAAAAAATATTTGGCGCACATACATGTAATGTAATGTAGAAAAACATTTTGAAACTTAGAAAAACTAACATCATGTGTCTTATAAATAGTTGGTATTGTAACCACTTTTTTGCTTTTAATGCCATCCTTGTGTCTACAGAATAGAATTCAAAATCGGTTGAACGGACAGTAAAATAGGTTGGTTAAAATGTCTAAACTTATTGCGAATGGAGTATAATTGATTAATTATGTAGCTGAAAAAATGCCAATCACCCATGATATTTGTTTATTTTGATTGTAATGAAAAAGATGGTAGAAAACTAAAGCAAGTTTTCGATGCATGCTTGATTTTTTATTACAATCTTTTTCATGAAAGTATCGTGCTGGTGAATAAATAACGAAAGAAAATGTGTTTGGAACTATATACAAAAATTTACGCTTTACAATAAGCGACTTTAACTAGGAATTACGCTTACAGTACTTTTTCTACGTCACAATTATCTTAAAGTCATATTATATCGAAATATATTTCGAGAGGTAGAGACGAAACAGCAATGTATTCAAAACTTTTCTTTTAATAGAGTTAGTGACGTTGAAAAAGAAACATGTAATTAATAAAACTACCAATTATAATTGAGTTAAGTTTATTTTGTAAAGGATGTAGAAAATATCCTCAGAAGCATTGTAATATTGCATGTACGTTTTGTCTACATTTTTATGTGTAAATTACACACATTTTTCTCATTTTGTGGATGTTTTTGTGTCGTGCCGGAACATAGATATGGTGTAACTATATGTGTACCGGCAGGTTGTGTGGTGTGTTTGGGTGTAGACTTGTACCGTGTGTGTGTAATAAGCTGTAGGATTGACTGGCTATAGAATTAACTAGCTGTAGAATTGACTAGCTGTAGAATTGACTAGCTGTAGAATTGACAAGCTCTAGAATTGACTAGCTGTAGAATTGACTAGCTGTAAAATAGACAAGCAGTAGAATTGACTAGCAGCAGCTTTGGCTAGCTGTAGAATTGACTAGCTATAGGATTGACTAACTGTAGAATTGGCTAGCTGTAGAATTATTGACTAGCTATAGAATTGACGGGGTGAAGTTGTAGCTGTGTTTGTATGTGTAAAACATATTGATGTATTTATGTGTAGCGTGTAAGAAATGTAGTGTTTCCGGTCGTGTAGTGTAGTCGTTCGCCTGCAGGGATATGGAGAAGTAGGTGTGGTGTAGGTCTGTACCTTGCGTGCGCAACACTTCAGCGCCGGAGGAGGCGCGGCGCGAGGCGGCGGGGCGCGCGGACGCGGAGATGGAGCGCTGCACGCCGCGGTGGCCGGGCGAGCCGCCCGCGCCTCCGCCCGCGCCTAGCGTCCATACCGTCCGTACAGTTACACCATCGGCCCAAAGCCAAACCGATCACAACCTTGCCCTACTATAACCGAACACCCCTATGACCATAACATGAATACACATTATACCATTTTAGCACTTCATTTAATCTTAATTTGGGGAATCTATTGTACTCAAAATAAACCCCAATCTGGCACTGCATTAAGCCTTAACTTACCTGCCCCTTTTACCCTAGCTTCACGCTGTTGCTACCCCATATTAAACGAATGTATTACGCCTTTGAACCTTAAATAAGCACCCCGTTTTGCCATCACCACCCCATTATGCCACCAATTGGTACCAACTTTATATTAGGTTTGGCCCAGTAGTTGGCAACGCATTTCAACCCTAATTTGGAACCCCACTATATCTTAACAACTGCGATCGATCACGATTATTCTCGAATTTTATCAATCATTATGAGTCCTCTAGATAAATGGCAACCTGTGATATTGATCTATAAATAATAAAAGCAAATCCCAAGTTATTTTTCCCAAAGATATCCCTCTTAATGAATTGTGTAATGCTAGTTTGATGTTTCTAAGTGAACCCTCGGTTGTGATCGGTTTGTGGTACGTAAAAGCACACGATACACAATAATAATAAGAAGCAATAGGTATTATAGTATGATCCTAAATATTTTTTTGGGGCAAGAATATTTTGACACATTTTAAATGCGTTACTTGAACAAAACGAAATTGGTGTACACCTCTCACCATCCGACTTTTTTCCAACCCCAAGAGCATCAGCCATCTGGACGTGAATTGCAGTGGCCTATATGGAAAGCACTAAATCGGTTGTGCACCCCATGTAGGCCGATGCAAACACCACTTGACAAAATGGGGTTTTATAGACCCGTCGGACACCCAATGTGAGCACGATGCTCCTATATTCAGAACATGAGCCACACATTGGAGTGCCCCAAGTGCCCATACACCTGCACTTTGGAGGACTTTATGAATGCCACTGATGATGCAGATAACTTAGCCACCTACTGGGCCCAAATAGGTTTAAGTGTCGCCGCACACGGGCCACCGGCCACGACCACAAAACGACTCCACCGGCATATTTCCTGTAGGTTTCATACATTTTACATGGATTCGCCGCACACGGTTGACGCCGGTGGCCGCTAAATGCTACAAATCGCCGCTACTCGCTTCTTGCGGCCCGCACTTGCTAGCTACTAAACGCCGATACAAAACGCCGTCACACCCCACTCGCGAATAAAAACCTTCTTCGTCAGAGTCCATTATGATACTGCGCGTATGGGTTAAAAGAAGTAGCAGCCATCGGCCACAAGTGGCTGTCGCGCGCTTCAGCTTCCTTTGTGGGCGCTTCTAGCTTCTCGTGGCGACGTTTGTAGCTTGAAGGAGTTTACCATTAGCTCGAAAGAAGAAGAATGTGTACACCAATTATTCAGTATGGGAATACAGTTGTGCAACATTACTAGATATTTCGTATCTGTTTTTTTTTTTTGTAATATAAAGTGATGTCATAATATTATTGCCCAGACAATACAAATGGTATAAATAAAGACGCTCTCGTACAAAACGTAGAATGATGACATGAAGAAACCCAGTTAGAATTAAGCTAAGCTGAATCAGTATGGTCTACACGCTTTTAGGACGAATGTCTCAGGTAGTCCGCGATAGCCTAATATACGTAAATGTCTTGCAAATTGCATTTCAGGGTAGCCATTGGGTATTCGCCTATGATATTTCTGTACAATGCGTTCCAAATAAGAATAGGAGCGGTTGCCATGTTGTGACGTCACATCATACTGTCAAACCGCAAGAAAATGGGCAAAATTGAAGAACTCAAAGATGAGCAAAATTTAAAAACTGGATTCTGAGTAAACCTTTTTCGTTCAGAGTTCGAAAATAAATTAAATTTTAAAAATTTCTTGTTTGGTTCACCATGATAATTCATCGATTTGACATTTTTGTATGATGTGACGTCACAACTTGCTATTCTTAGTTGAAACGCCTTGTACAATATTTTATACTAAACAAAAAAAAAACACCTTACATCTTTTTCTGTAGACAGCATCAAAATCGGTTATTAAAAGAAGCAACAATTAGCATTTCAAATATTGATAGGTAAGAGTAGGAGCATGGTGGTAACCTAATGGCGGTGACGTCACATTGCAGCGAGTGCATCTTTATTCTGTTACTTGACTGCTTGACAGTTTCCCCTTCCACCAGATTAGAAAGGTTTCTAAATAAACTTACTCGATATTAAACAGATTTGAAACATTATTTCTGTTTGGGATTATGGATATAGCCACTTTTTCATACAGAGAGTGTCTTTTACACCAACGCATTAACGAATACCATGGATTCAGTACATGATTCTGGACCCCCCCAACCCCCATTGGTAGAATTTTTCATCGGTTTTTTCCTAATAATAATATTCTTTATTTCGAGTAACAATAGACACATTTAGTGGTAAAAAAACTTAAGATGTTAGTGACACAAACAAAAATACCATTCACACACACAATAAAAAAATCATTGATTACAGCCTGTCAGCAATCATGCCCAGGATGTACGATGCTATTTTTTTTTAATATTTACTTTTTTTAATTTAAACTGTAAAATCGTTAATCTTATTTTTTTTTAAATTAAATTTATCATCGGTGTTGGATAAAATAACGAATTTATAGTTTAAATTTAAAAAAGAAGTTTTTTTTTTAATTTAGAAAAAAGCCGACGAAACATTCCACCACTCGGGGATCCTAAATCATGTACTGGATCAATGGTATTCGTTTGTGCGTCGATGTCAAAGCCACGGTATATATTTTTGGTGGACAGTATACTATTTGAAGATTATATTCGAATAAAGGCAAAAAATAAGTATCGGTACAGTGAGGTGTCTATAGAGGGACGTGCGTGCCTCTGAAGCAGTCCGCTTGAGAAGTGCGTGCGCCGCTCGCCGTCCGGGACCGCCACGCGCTAGTGACGATAGTCCATATACTCAAGCGTTTGATGCGTGAACATATTTTTTAATGAGTCAACTAGCCAATTTGCAATTTGTCAACCGTTAGAAAAATTGAATTTCGCAGATTGTCTAAGAACATTCTTCTTAAAAGCATCGTCAACTTATATTTTGGTTTTCAGTCTACAGCTAAATAAGCGCTTGATGTAATCAGTATAACTTTTTACCCGACTTCGCATCAACAAAGGCAGGGTTATATTATTTTATTACATGTAGATAGCTGTGACACGCAGTCATCTAACAGTTTTGTCGACAGTACTTTTTGTGTTATATTATTTCACCAATTAATATATAAATATCCCTTTGTAAACATATTATAATATGCAGAATTTTAGAGAGCTTAATAATGTTATTTAAAAGCAAATATTGCTTATATACACTGCGTAATAAATACCGATTGAAATTTATAAATCTCTAATTAATTCCCTTAAAATTTTAGGACGTATTTTTAAAAAAACAAAACACGGTTTCTGTGTTCATGTTAACACAGCATTTACTAATGAACTTTGTTCTCATTTATGTTCTTTAATTCTGGTGAATCAACCAAATTGTATTGGTATTTTTATTATACAATATATTTGGCTGGAACCTCGCGGCGTCACCGAAATTAATTTGTTTTACCAACACTTGTTGATGAAACTTGTTACTCGACAAACATTCATTCGCGAAACAGTATGGTGAGTAGATGAACCCATTTATAAAAATTAAATTCTAATCGATGTGCTCGCGAGCGAATGTTTTCTTTAAGAATTAAGAACCCAATTACGAATTAAGAACTTTTCTAAATACGCGAATACATTCCTTTTGTTAATTCTTTTAATTAACAAAAGGAATGTATTCGCGATATATCATCTTTATCATGAAATTACAAAATAAATTTATAAATAATAAATTAAAGAATATGGCAGGAGGATTTAAATTAAGCCTCTGATACACTAGGGGACAAAATGTCCCCCAACATGACGCACAATGCTGTCAAATTGTAAAATATTGGATGGCAAGTTGCGGGACACTGGGCAACGTTGCTACGTTACGTAGACTAAGCGGTATGCGTCAAGTTGGGGGACAATTTGTCCCCTAATATATTTAAAACTTTAGGAAGTGGAGAGAAGTGGCACAGAGTTGGGAACAATGGAAGGTATGGAAGGAGGTGTTTGGGCAGTACAGCTAGATACAAAGTGGTGCGTACCTGAGTGCGCGTTGCTGGCGGGCGCGGCGCCGGCGGCCGGCGCGGGCGCCGCCGTGCGCAGCGACAGCGACGAGCCCGAGCGGCTGCCGTCCGACTCCGGCTGCGGGCGGAACGTGCTACTGTACACTACTACTCTACACGGGGGAACGGTGATAAACTACCCATCACGGCTTAAGGTGAAATCGTAAGTGAAATACAAATATTCTTGAGGATTTTGCATTTTGCAAATTCGTGTCAAGTTGTATGTGTAATGAACCTGCAAAATGTAAAAATCTTAAGAAAACTTGAATTTCGTGGACTACCTCAGAGCATCCCAGCATCCCTCTTCATCACTATCATTTTTTGAACTTAATTTCACAATCAACACACATCTCTATCTAAATACTAGGTTTTGCCAACGGCCGCACCCGCCTGCAATTCGAATATTATCTCTACCCCCAGGAAACACACTTCTAGAATAAAAAATACTCTATATCCTATCCCACGACAATCTACCAGTATGCCCAGTTTCATCCAAATCTGTTCAACCTTTAAGACTTGAACAGATTAGAGACTTAATTGGTTTCGTATATACATTAGTATCACTTTCATATTATTAGTAAGAATTCGATGAGAAGCAATATTTTGACCAAGTTTAATAAAAATTGAATGTTATATTTTAGGAAAAAGATACCATTTCCTTGACTTAATAATGCTCCCATAAACTAAAAATGTTGAGTTCAACATCACCAAAGGCCGCATTCCCACTATGTCGTAGTGGTTAATTTATCGTAGGACTACTATCGTGTCTAGCTATTCCCATTATAACAAATGTTTTTTATGGTCACGACCGATAGTCGCGTTCCCATTACCATTATTATGACAATCTGTTGTCATCGTAAAAAAGTCGTAGACGATAGTTAATCGTGTCGTCCTTTAAGTGAACACCTCCATTTAAATATATAAGTCACAACACTTAGGGCGCTTTCAATTTAGACGTTTCATGTCGGACCGCTGCCGCACGTTTACCGTGGCGCAGCCGACCGGTTGCAGTACATTAGCAGTCCGACAACAGGCTCCTAAATTGAAAACGTATCTGGCTGCCGTGCGTTTGCATACCAGTAATGTTCTATTCGACACAGCACTATTCAACACCGAATTGAACAAGCACATGTGGTGCTTGTGACGTTGCCGTCCTGTTGACGACCGTTCGCCGCACGGTTGCCGCACCGCGTACTTTGTATGAAAAATAAGATCGTCCGTACGCAGTACGTCTGGGTGCGTTAGACGCAGCAGGCCATCAAAAAACGCATAAATTGAAAGCGCCCTTAAAACTACACGATTGTCAAGTCGTCACAACAAAGTAGGAATGCAGCGTAACGAGGATATGGGCATGCTCTAGTCCATAACTTTCACCTTAAACACTTCTTTATCCCATAGACCATTACAAATAACAATTTATCAAACACAATAGTTGCAACATGTGACAAAAATGTAACAAATCACACTTAAATAAAAAACACTTTAGGATAACTCCAATATCGTGGGTACATTTATAAACATAAAAAACATGCACAAACACCTAGAAGACCCGGAAAAACCATCCGTGTCCACAAACATTCGCTCCGTGCGGGAATCGAACCCGCGACCCGAAGTACAGCAGCTGAGATCTCAACCACTGTGCCATCCGAGCTGTCATATTGCAGCGTTTGTTTTGAACTTGTCGATGGTATTTTAATGATTTTACAAATGGCCTGTATGTACTCTGCACTATTAAAAAATGTTACCAATTTCTGGATATGTACTAGATTTCAAAATTTAATTTAATTTATTTACTACACAAACACGAGACTATTGTTTTATTTAGTCTTATTCTTTAATTTCGCTCTACCCGATTTTTTAAGAACTTTTTTTTACCCATTAACCGCCTACGACAAAAACTCTCGCGTTTATTCCGCCAAGGTCACACATCGACCAAATACTCCGTCTCGTCAGCTCTTATCACCTATGGGGATTGATGAGCTAAACGAGATGGAGTACCCAGTCGCGAACACACGACTCTGGCGAATAGGACACGAAAACACTCGTCGGACCAATCCGATGCAAGCGGTTAAAGTAAAATTATAAAAAACAAATTATAAGACAAATATATACTCGTAGTATATGGCTTATAACATCAGCCCTATCTCTTTATAACACCAAACAATCAAAGCCAAAATGAAAACATAAACATTAAAAAAATAATAACTGTCAGGGTTGCCCGAGATTAAAAATTAACTAAATTTAGGACGTAGGTTCTACTACATCCTAAATTTCCGAGTTATGTCTGATGACTACCACCCGCATGGTAGAGGCGAGTTTCAAAATGTTATTAATGATGTTAGATACACAAAGAGAATTCGAAAAAACGACAAACACAAATAAAAGTCTGTATCTCAACATGTATTTTTTTTATGTTGGAAGCCAACCGAGAGGGCAAGTCAGTTAACAGCAAGGCTGCAGCACATTACCTGTCACGTGACTTTGCGACAGGTAATGTCATTGCCATTCATTTTGTACTTAGCCAAAAAAAGCCATAAAGAGTAGCTTTTCTTTCAACACAGACCCCATTAGTACACTTGTTTTTACAAATAATTGTCCTGTATTTTATTTATGCGGTGTACAATAAAGTATACATATGACAAAGTGAACATTTATACACTGACTTATAACATTCATGTATAATAGAGAACACACATAAAGGGAACAATGGAAACATTACACAGAAATCCAGACCAAACAAAAAAAAGGACTCCACAAAAAAATGGAAAACATCCAGCTCTCACATACAGCCAATTGTAAGCTCATTAAAATATGATTAATTAATAATAACCTTTGTACTCACGTCCGTACTCTTCCTACCGAGCAGCAGGTACGTCGCGAACACGTCGTCGTACTTGGCCTCGGCGAGCGAGTACTCGATCTCCTGGCGGTTGTAGCCCACGCACACCAGAGCCTCTGTAGAGAGGGGCAGGGGAAAACAATGTCTTAGTGTTTTGTGCTTCCATTTATAATTTTGATTGACTTACGATTTTAATTTGGATAAATTGAAATAAGTCAAAAATTACAAAAAATAAATAAAAATAATTAGATAAACAAAACAACAGAACATGAGAATTTTATCAACTAGGCCTGTCAGCACCAGTAAAAATGTTCAGCGCTAAACGTAATTATTTTTTTACTATCAGAGCAATTAGTTTAAATGTCTCAATCCAACCCGTCCCTCGCCGTCGTCCCCCCGCGACGTCCAACCCGAAATCAGTACCCCCGTGGGGGTGCCCTCAGCGTGTAGCCTGGCTGGAGGACGCTTTAATTTATTAAGGCCCCCTCAGGCAAGTCCGATTAAGTAGATGACTACCTCATATAGTTGACCTGCGTGCGCTTATTTGGTACAAAAATAACGTAATTACAATTTTAGAAATTTTGCAGCAGATGCAATCAAAGATTTCTATACAGGGCATTTTGAAGCGACTTATTAAAATCGTCGGAATTGTAAAAGAAACTACAAACAATGAGATAACTTTTAAAATCACGACGATAGTAAAACTCCCTTCAAAATGCCACCAACCTTCAGCATTTTTGTAAAACTTCTAAAAGTGTGATTACGTTATTATTTCAGCCAATAAACGATATAGAAACGGAACGATTCTATCAATTTTGAATTCGTTTAGCACTAACCTTTTAACCACGTACGTCAAACACTCTCGAGTTTACTTCGCCAGGGTCGCAAATCCACGACCAAATACTCCATCTCGTCAGCTCTTCTGTTACCTATGAGGATTGAAGAGCTAAACGAGATGGAGTACCCAGTCGCAAAGACACGACCCTGGCGAATAGGGCACGAAAACACTTAGCGATTAAAGGGTACTTATGGCACTAACAGGCCTAAAGATATTAAAGAATATATAATTATAATAAAATTGGCAGAATAGTTAAGAAAAGAGAGAAACAGGAAAATATTGAAATAGAAACATCAAGTTATGTAAATAATTCGGGGGGCTCAATAAATATGTTTCAACTTGCATGCGACAATGATACATTTATATATCATCCTACCTTTTGGTACACGTCTAAAACACTCATGCACACGAAAACCTCTAAAACATTTAGTAATGATTTTACTATTTAACAACACTCCACAATCTAATCGTATACAGATATTCTATCCTAACATTTTATTACCGAATAACAACAAATATTCTACCCTCTTTTCACAACTTAGATACTTACTGTAACAATAATATTGTGGTTAGATAATTTAACAGGAGTGGCAGGACAAATGTTTGTACGATGAGCACGATCATTTGTTCTGTGTCTGGGTGTAATTTATCCATAATATGTATGTATTTAGAAATATATAAGTATGTTTATCAGTCCTCTAGTACTCATATCACAAGCTCTGCTTAGTTTGAGACTAGATGGCGATGTGGGAAAGTTGTGGAATATTATTATTATTATATTATATAAAACAAAGGATTGAATAGTCATGGAATTGTAATGATTTCTCCCACTCTAGATTTTAACAGTTTTCTAAATACAAGTACATATTAGCCTTCAGGGTATAACACACCCATGTCACATCTAACATCAAACAATTCAAGCTACTTTCACTTAAGATACGTTTTAAAAGACTATAACATTATCAATAACAATACACATAATAACCAATCGATATTTTCTAACACAACCATTCTATAAAATTCACATGACAATAAGCTTGAAAAAAAAAAAAGACACAATACAAGCGATACAAAACTGCTAGCTTAAAGTAGTAGAACATGCTCAACTGCGTGCATTTAAGCATAATACTCGTACATAAATAAATTTGAAAAAAAATTGTAATAATACAGTAAAGTCGTGTTACTTTGGCCCTGGGGTATAACTTTGACTCAAGCACATAACTTTGGCCCCTGCATATTAGCCAATAGTAAAGCGGGATTGTTTGAAAGATCGTGGCCCTAGAACGCAAAGGGCAACTGACACAGGTGGCTTTTAGTTAGTAAAAGTCTGACACGCCCTCTCGTTCCAACCTATAAAACTCCATTTGAAATAAGATTAGACACAATATGTAATCAAACCTTTTTTACTGTCGGATCAACCGATTTTCACTTCTATTCCTTAGGCACAAGGATGGCATTAAAAGCAAAACAGTAGTAACAATACTATTTATTGCAGTTGCCATATTTTGTCATGCCAGAGGTTAAACGGACAGTAAAAAAGGTTTATTTCAATATCTCATCTTATTTCGATTGGAGTACCTACAGAGCGGGTGAAGTCACTTGATGATTACCCACCTTAAAAAGAAGCGTATTAACCAATAAGAACACGGGACGCTGTGTTTACTGTGTTTTTATCGGTTAACAAGCTTGGGCCAAAGTTAACCTCAGGGTCAAAGTTACGTTAGACTTTACGGTACGCAAATTAATATAAAATAATAAAACTGTCTCGTTGTAAAACTTGGTTTACTGTTCATATTATTTTAAAAAGCTAAGCACAAACGCATTTTATGCATTGACCTTAAAATGGTCCTAAGGGTGTTTCCCTAATTACTAAAAACCGTAATTTTCTTCTGTAACAAGAAATTATCGCTTTTGCTATTACGGTTAGTAAATAACGAAGGAGTTTATCAATAACTAGTGCGTCTCGCCATCAACGATTGCATCACTGCTAATCATCAGATGGGATCATTAAAAAAAAAATAGATTTTGAGCTTTGATAATTAATTTTAATGTTAAGGCTCAAGCAGTGAGACGAATGTTAGCAAGCTTTCGTTCGAAGGCTATTTCCAACTCGGCTGATTGCCTTTTTTTTAATATATATTATTATAATATACCAAAGTATATAATATAAATCATTTGCAAATTCACTTAGCACAGTTTTAACCATTTTTTTATTACTATTAGTTGTTGTTTTTGAAGTGAAAAATTCTAAATCCCTTAGGCACGCTGAAACATGTACTGTTGTTCATGACAAACATGTAATGTTATAACAATTTCTGTAAAACATCTTTGTACACCATTTGCAAATAAAATTAATTGATTAAATGAAACTGAGCCATCACGCTCGGCTATGTAACGCTCGTTCGGGTAAGTTCGGCTCGAGTCAGCCGACCTCACCCGAACGATTACGATTTTGAAACCTTTGTAGAAGCTTTCACTTCTGACGTTTAGACTTACAAGCATACACCGTTTTTATTTTTTAAGTAATACAACAAGACATATTTTCTTTTCAAACCCCTATTTAAAACACATAACACTCATCCCCTTGCGATAACGTACCAATTTGCGCTGTGCCGAAAGTACGCATGGAATAATAAGAAATGTAATTTTTATATTATAAGGGTTAGCAGGTATTATGTTATTAGCTTATTATAGCTTTGTGATTTACAGTATGTGAAGTAAGGAAAGGCGCTTACGATTTTATTCATAAAAGGAAAATTTATCTTTTATCTACATATATAAAAAAAAATGAATAACTGTTCGTTAGTCTCGCTAAAACTCGAGAATGGCTGGACCGATTTGGATAATTTTGGTCTTGAAATATTTGTGATAGAACAGGGAAGGTTTGAATTGTGAGAAACACATGGGAACATTCACGAAATAAAAAATCCGAATAAAACGCCTTAATTGAAATTTTACTTTAAAATGAATTATGCTGTTATGGTAATACTAGTAGATGGCGTTATCCTTACTATTAGGCGATACGAAATTCGCCGGGTAAGCTAGATTTTTATAAAACCTCATAGCTACAACCTAAGGTTATTTAAGTCAAGAGTGAATAGGTTACTTCTAGGCAAGCGTGCTCAACCGTCGACCGCATCGTCACTTACCATCAGGTGAGATAGTGGTCGAGCGCGGGGTCATAATAAAAAAAAAGATGGCCGTCATACTTGGAATTACTCCTGTACCTACTGTCGATTGCAGCTTGACCGATTTGGATATGTAGGATTTTTTTTTTTGCTCTAATACTAGTTGTTTTTAACAAAAAAAAAATGAAAATAGGTAATTTTATAGGAGAATCGCCTTTTAAAGGTGGGAAGTACTTATCTAACAGGGGCAGAGATACGGACGGCAGCTAGTCAATAACAAAAAATAAAGATAAAAAAATATGTAAGAGAGATAATAAATCTTGAGTTAAGCTCGTCTGTGTACATCAGCTATCCTGTTAATATTGTTTTTTTTTTTTATAGTTGTGGGTACAATAAAGAATATAAGAGCGATTTACATTATTTCACATACTGTATCCAGTGCTTATAGCATGCTATGGGCATGTCGTGTTCAGGTGAGATATTACCATTAGTAAAGTTAGTAATAAGCTTTGTTACTGGGAAGTATACAAAGACAAAGCGTTAGTAGTTTATTTAAGTTAGTTTTATCGTAAAATATGGTGTGATCGTGAAGCTAGGTGTCGAAGTAGTTCGTGAATATAATGGTCCAATTCGTAACGTTGGGTGTCATGGGCCGCCCGACAGACGTGAAACATCTAAGTGAGCACACGCGCGCCCACGCCATACCTTGTGCCGTCTCGGCATTCGAGTCGGCTTTACTGTCAAAGCGCGTTAATAGATGTTTCACATCAAAAAGTGGTTTTAATGAAAGGTTCTCTCACTTAGAATCTTAATCAAGCTTTGTATATTTGCATTTTTATTCAAAGCAATTTTTACTACTGTTTTTCGCGTTTTTGCGTGCTAAGCTTGGATAGCTTCAAAAGTATGGCTGTCATATTTCGTTAATAATATCATATTTTAAATACCACCTTATTTGGTGCGTTAGTCTTCTGAACTGGACCAATTTAATAATTTCAAATTTTATACTTATATATTAAATTAATGCGTCCACACTACAGCTTATACAGTTAAATTCTGACAATAGACACTAAATTACATTTTTTTTTTATCAATCTTAAAATAAACTAAAGTTATCACACAAAAATAGTAAATAATTTATTTTTGATAAACTCGACTCAAGCTACAAGCTGCAGTACAACCGCACTTAAAAACTACAATATGACCATGAACGAAGATTCTCGAAGATCCCCGACAATTCCCGAGCATAGTCGTCACATAAAGAGGTCGGAAGTATACCTATGGTCTCCTCACCTATCCGATTATGATCTTTGAAGTCCTGTTGCGGCTCTACGTAGGGCCTGAGCTCGTCGTCTTCGTATCCTGTGTTCATCCATTTGTCGCGCATGATGCTCTCCAGGGAAGCTCTTTTCGCGGGATTGAGCACCAAGAATTTCTTGAGGAGATTTTCACAGTCCGTTGACATGTAGAAGGGTATTCTGTGGAAGAAGGGATTTAGGGTTTCAATGGGACGTTTTCATTATTACTTGGGGCTCATACACACGAACTGCATGTTGCCAACGTCAGAGGTAACTGCAGCCGTCGACTCGTCGGCGGTAGCCGTCGTGTGTGTCAAGTGTCATTAATAATAATAAATTATTTAATGCCCAAAGAAAAGAAAATACATAACATGTTACATATAAGTTTGAGTTCTTTTTTTTTTTTAATTTATGTACGTGTGAGCACGCATGTTTGATACACAAACATGTGTGAGAAAGTGTGTGTGTGAGGGAGTGTGATGTTGTGTGTGTGTGTGTGTGTGTGTGTGTGTGTGTGTGTGTGTGTGTGTGTGTGTGTGTGTGTGTGTGTGTAAGTGATGATATGAGTTTAGTGGTGTCTGCGCGTGTGTATGGTGATTATATTAAAGATTTATGTGGATGAGGGTTTTACCAGTGCTTCTGTCTCTTCATAATCTAGGGTTAGTAGAAAAGTTTTAATTATATTTCTACATTTGTATGTATTTTGGGAGTGGAGCTTTTGGTGCATTTTGTTGTAGATGCGTGCACTTAGGTAAGTGAAATGTCGCCTAGCAAATTTGTTTGTGTGTGTTGTGGGCATGTTTTTTGTTGCATTATAGGTCGACAGCTGCAGTTACCTCTGCCGTTGCCTTTTGGTAGTTTTCAGCTGCATCTAGTTAAGACCGATGGACTATTAGTAATATGAGGTATGTGGAACAGGGAATAGAAGTCCAATAACCTTCCTTCGTATGTCCGTGACCGGACACTGCCAGTTGAGACTGGTCACCTCTTAGCTGCTAGTTGCTTATTTTAATTTCTATATTTACTTATTTTTTTATACTATTGACATTGTTCTCACCTATTAGGAGCGACAAGAAAGATGTAACCGAGATATTTGTAATACAGAATATGATTATGGAGTTTCTTGCATATTTTTCTCCATAGAGATCTTATGCTTTGGTATGTGCAATAATGATTTTACTGACTGATTGACTTCTTGACATTTCAAAAGTGCCTGTAAATGGCTTATTTGAAATAAAATGCTTTGAATCTTCTCTTTAATCTTTGGAATGTCGTAATAACAACCAAATGAGTAGATCTTCAAGGCTGAGCAACACTTGCCACACAGCTAAGTTCGGTATGGGTTTTGAGGTATGCGAGTGTAAAGTCCCACATAAGTCCGTTGAAAAAGGAGAATTCTCCGACCAGACAGGTGTGATGTCTGGTCCAGGCAACTGCCTGGAAATTGATTTCGGACTGTTGTATTATATTTTCTTTTCATTTGTTACCATATTATCCAATGACTTTTCTCGCTCTAGAACGGAGCAGGAGTAGTCAATCCTATGTTCCTTCTTTGCCTTGCGTTCCAGGTCCCCGGGTTTTCCTTTCGAAAGCCAACTCATGGCCCCAGTAGGCTTCGGCTCTGTAGCCCTGCCCTTCGAACTGTTGTACATATGTTCTATTACCGCGATGCAGGATTTTTGAACTTACTATGTGGCATGTCACTAGTCTCACCTGTACTTGCCGCGCAGCACCCGCTCCCGCAGCTCGCGCAGCGTGGAGCCGTCGAAGGGAAGCGAGCCCGACACCAGCGTGTACAGGATCACGCCCAGCGACCACACGTCTACTTCGGGACCGTCGTATTTCTTGCCTGCAGAGCAAAATTTGATATTAGAAGTGATACAGATTTTTTTCAGAAAATAACATTGCCTGAATCTTGAGCCAAACATAGCGGTCAGAATTAGTTAAAACAGTGACCTGACATGGTAGCATAAAACAACAACGTCAAGTTCGAAGAGACCTCTACCAAACCATTGGCGGATTAATCAGATATTGTGATTATTATACCTAACCCACACTGTCCCACTGCTGACCAACTGATCGCCTTCATTCTCGGATAGTCAGATACTAGACTTGATTCAGATTGGACGGTTCTGATGACATCAACTCAAAATTAATCAGAAACTTTTTTGTCTATTTATTTTACCCTCAACTTCTGATAACTTTACCAATTTTATCCGTTGCCTACTTAGCTCAATAACTTGTTTGAGCTAAGTAGGCAACGGATAAAACTTAACGAAGAAGTGACGAATTATGGCCAAGTCTCTCTCATAGGTCCAAATTGCTAAGACAAACTTCTATATCTTGGTTCCAGCTTGCACCTAAATGACCATGTGAAGCTTTCAGAAACCGGTGAAAATTTCGAGGAGAATCAGTTATTATTAAACGGGTAGACCAAGTCGTGGAACAGGACTTGGGGTACTGTCTGTCTAGACCCTTTATCTTGGGAACGCATGGAGGTATCGAGTTGAAATTAAAACCATATACTCAGGTCTCAAAAAATCAAACTTCTGAGTTTTGACCGACGAAAAAAAAGATTCGGCCTTAAAACTCAGAAGTTTGTTTTTTTTACAGCTTCAAGGGACTGGAAACGAAAACAAGATTCGGCCGTTTATGTCGCAAAAAACGTGTATTTCGATACTCTCAAGGAAATTAAAATTCATAGTGTTCTTCCCGTTGGCCTAGAATCCTGAAATTTGGCATGAAGCAAGGTCTCACAGCACAAGTGTAGAAAAAAGTCTAAAATCTGTAAATTTATAGTAACGTCACAAAAAAAAAATACGTAAAAATCGTAACTGAATTTGGGAATTGAACTGTTTTCATAGGTAAGTTTGTACGGAACCCTCAGTGAGCGAGTCCGACTCGCACTTGCCCAGTTTTTTATCCCGGGAGTAGATATGTATCCTTGGGATAATTTTCTGTTTTACGCGATTAAAGCCACTGCCAGTTAGCTACCCATATTTACCAGTAGAACAGCACAACATACCTTGGAAGAGTTCAGGCGCGGCGTAGGGCGGACTACCGCAGAAGGTGTCGAGCTTGGCGCCCGGGGTGAACTCGTTCGAGAAGCCGAAGTCCGCTATCTTAATGTTCATCTCGCCATCCAACAGGAGATTCTCCGCCTGGAATATTCATGGTAATTATGTGAGGAAAAGCTCACAATTAAAATCTTAAACAATACCTAAATCATCATCATCATCTTCCTGCCCTTGTCCCGTGTTATTTGGGGTCGGCGCAACGTGTTTTTTTCTTCCATTCTGCCCTGTCACTCGTCATGCTATCATTAACTTAAAAAATACCTAAATAGGTCATAGAAATCTTCGCATGGAAAGGGGTATAAGCTGCTGACTGACTAATTTACTAAATCTTGAACAATTCACAAGTTTAGAGTGACACTAATCTGCATGGCTCTCATATGATTTGACCATTATATATTTGCTGTGGACTTTAAAAGATACTGACCCCTGAGTTCGTTTCGGCGTTACTTCTAAGGGTAGTTAGCTAGGAAACCCCTGTATCATCTAATTTAAACTGATGAAAAAATTTTAATGTAAAAGTGATTTTTTAAACCAAAATAAATATAATTTATCATTTATGATTTTTCCACTAATGGACCCATGTCTCCTCGCACATGTCGCCACAACAACCTGTCCTGGGACCTCAAAGTCAGCAGCCCATCTAGCCCTTCAAGCACTGCACCTTCTGGTACTTGGTAAATGATTGGATGTAATAAAATGATTTGGGGCCGATTTTTCAATCATCAGTTAACTTCTATCTGAGGAATGAATATGGCGGTTTGACATATTTTCTACACAAAAGCTGTCAAAACGTCAAACACATTCTTCAGATTAAAGTTATCTGGCGATTGAAACATCGGCCCTTAGAGTTTTATTGCTATCGAGACGCTTACATCTCTCTCTCTCATCGCTCTCACTCCCTTTTCATCCATCCACATGTATACTCTTTTAGTAACAAGCGTTTCATCTCTCCTCTTCTCACGATCATACCAAGACATTCCCATGAAAGGGAATCGTTGGATTCCGTTTCAACTTTTTTCTGTAAGATCGGAGGGTTTTTATTGTACTTCAGACCTGAAAACACATTTGGAGATTTATATTTTTTTCCGGTGGGAAAATCATCCAATGACATCCCCTGCTCTTGGGCGGAGCGGGTGTGTGTCAGACATTTACTGACTAAATCCCACTCCTGTTTCTTCGTTGCCTTTCATACCAGGGCCGAGTCTTCCTTTCAGAAGCAGACCCTTGGCCCCAGTAGGCTTCGACCCTACTGGGCCCCTACGATTGCTGACATATACTTGAGGCGCAAGTGGAACACTACGCCGTCGACGGCGCGTACTTGGGCTCGGTCCGGACGGTAACCGGACGGTCGGTCAGACATTTGGAGATAACAATCCTAAATACTACAAATATTTCAAAATCTGCCTTACTTAATTAAATTTTTAACGAACATGATTTTTTTTTAGGTGAGAAAATCATCTTATGACAGATCTCGCTCTTGGGCGGGGCGGGAAATAGTGTCAGACTTTTACTGACTAAAAACCCACGGGTTTCACTTTCACACTACCCATGGCCCCAGTAGGCTTCGATAGGTATTTCCCAGTATATCGCCATTACCGAATACTGTGAATTCCTTTACCTTGAGATCCCTGTGTATGATCCTCTTCTGATGGCAATACTGTACAGCGGATACGATTTGTCGGAACTTAGCGCGGGCCTCCTTCTCCTTCATGCGGCCGTGTAAGACCAGGTAATCAAACACCTGAAATATTATATAATAACAATTAGTATTTTTTTTTTATTGTAATCAGAAAACAAACAGTATTAACAACTAATAAAAACAACAAATTATGCAACGATAAATCAATGACATGTTTTCGCATTTAAGTATGTTACACATTTATAATCCTGGCTCATTTTTTTATTATTATTTGTATTAAAAAAGTAACTTTAACAAAAATCGCAAATAGAAAAGATTGTTCAATACAAATCCGTTCAAAATTAGGCAAGTTAGAAAATTTTCAAATCTAGTTTTATGGGTAAGCTGTCAATTAACGGAAAAAGGATGCAAAAAATACAATGTGACGTCACCGCCATTAGGTTACGCACGTAGAAAGAGACACGAGATGTTTCCATCACGCGTCTTCTAATTCCTCATAAAATATTTGAAACGTTGAATTACTGTTTCATTTTATAACCAATTAGCTTTTGCCCGCGGCTTCGCCCGCATACATAAAATTATAGCCTATGTCACTCAGGAATAAAGCAACTTTCTAACGGTGAAAAAAATTTAGCAATCGGACCAGTACATTCAGTGATTACCTCCTACAAAAATTAGAATTAGTAATATTATTAGTATAGATTTTGATGTGGTTTTCAGAAAAAGATTTCTTTTAGTGTCATTTGTGGTTTAGAACAAAATATTCCCATTCCATTTTTCCATTTTGTTTAGTTCTTACATTACATCCTAAGGTTGTATGGGAGATATCGCTGTCAGCGATAAGACCGCCTCTGTACCCATATAATTAAGTTAGTGTAAAAGTTTTGTTACTATTTTGGTGTACAATAAAGTTTATTCTATTCTATTCTATTATATAAAAATAAAGCAATGAGAGCAATTTCCCAATTGATTTTAAGACAAGATATGTTTATGTTGCCCTCCAGACAATTAAAAATTGTAAAACCATGCACTTGGCACAGTAAAACCCCTAGACAGAGAGATACAGTTGAATTGTCTCCCAAATGTACCTTCGATTGTGATAATAACACTTTTCCATGATGGAGGATGAGTCTTTACTCTAACTGGACCCTAAGTGGATGAGCAGTGAAGACTTCCAAGGAAACCAAATTAAGTAGGATATCTGTATACATACTTCGCCGCCAGACGCGTACTCCATGACGAGATACAACGTCTTCTCAGTCTCTATGACCTGGAACAGCTTCACGATATTCGGATGGTCCAGCATTTTCATTATCCGGACCTGGAAACATTAAAGTTTTAGTGTTAGTATGATGATGAGCGAGCTCGTGTAAATTATTTTGGTTCTTGGAGTGCTTGTTTCAGAAATAATAACTTAAATTAAAAAATTAAAGTAAAAAAAAATCAAAAAAAAAAAATAGGTGAAGACCCTGTTTGGGCAATAATTGCTTTGACTGACAATATTATTTATCACGTCTTTATCTATACAAACAGATGCTTTTAAAAATAGTCGGAAACAGAAACTTTTATTTTAAGAGGCGATGGGCAAAAAATGCCTCTCATCAACCCAAAATGCCTCTTTTGTATTTGCAGTTTGCTCTTATTGTAGGCCACTTATCAGGACTTGATTTGATCCAGCAACAACAAAATATCTTATTGTTTTTGCTGGATCACATCGCCTATTAGACTTTCAAGAACCTCCTTCTGCTAATACTTGTTCCTTACCTCTCTGAACAACTTCTGCAGTGAACCAGGGTTCAGCTGTGTCTTGTCTATAATCTTGATGGCGACCTCTTTGCCGGTGGGCACATGCTTCGCTAGCTTCACCTTAGCGAAGTTGCCCTTGCCGATTGTCTTTAGAAGCTTGTACTTTCCTGAAAACGTCAAAAAGATAAAATTAATAAAAGAACATCAATCAGTACCTTAAAAGAAAATTGAAGATTCATTCTTTAGTCATTTGGCTTACAAAGGGCTTATAGTCAATACCTATTTGGTTGTCTCAATAGACTGCTGAACGAGAGCTATACTGCTAAACGTGGGATCTAGTATACTTGGGCACACACCTACACCCTATCACCACTGCTCTCAAAAAGGTGAAGAAAACCGACGGAAACCGGCATGTCCTAGAATAAAAAAATCGATGACATGTGACATCTACCGTAAGTCTCTGTAAGTGCGGGTTGCACTAAGTCTGCGTGGTGGATTACGGCCCATTGAGGATGCTTGAGTCCCAGCAGCAGTGGGAACATTATATGGAAGATTACGCTACGTTTAAGCTATTATTAATACACACCATTAATTATTCAACGGCTTTAATTCATTAAACCCCAAGCGAACGGCGGCGTTCGCTCTATCATTGTCTTTCGTTGTATTCAATTTTTTTTTTATTCGCCTTACCGAGTTTGTAAAATAGGCCTCTGTCACACTATCGTACTGGGGCCCAAGTCTGCTATTTTTATAAATTAGTCATTCCAACACGACCCCATTGACATTTTGCTGAAAGTTCGTAATCTGCTAATTCATAATGATCGATCACTGATCGGCCAATGGTCTCGTAATAGAGTTGTGGTAGAATGACAATATCGAGCTGTCTTGTAACAACTGCACTGTATTACTCGGTCACTGATCAAAGGAACTGCCAAATTTTTGCAGATTACCGCATACGTCAGACATTCATTTGTTATTATATACGAGATTACCATTCTAAGCCATTTCTTTCAATGGAGTGTCAGTGGTTGACCATAGAAAAGTCATAATGACGCCATTTTATTAGTAGATTACCAAACTTCTATGCCACTCCATTGAAAGAAATGGCATAGAATGGTAATCTCGTAAATATTGACATATGAATTTCTGACGTATGCGGTAATCTGCTAAAATTTTGACAGTTCCTTTGATCAGTGACCTATCATTAGAAATCATTGTGCATTCATTGTTTTTAGCAAAATGACAATGAGATCATGCTGGAATGACGAATTAATAAAAATAGCAGACTTGAGCCCCTGGTTGTCGATACAAAAGAATAACTTGCTACACATTTCTCTACCAATATCAGAAACAATTTTAAAACTTCAAGAAGACGGTCTCGTTTCAAACGAGTTATTTCCACTCTATGAACTTACACAGTTTAATATTGGAATTTAAAAGCTCGTTTCATATAATTTTTCTTTCCTTTTTAGTAATAAAGTACTGATAGGTACACAAAAGTTGTTGTATTTATATTTAAAAAGAGTTGTTTGTTTTCTCGGTTAAACTTAGCTTGAATCGACTTGAGCAGCTTTTTAAGTACATCAAGTACCTTACTTAGACGTTACTACTTATTCTACTTTCCCGATAAAATAATGTAATATTTTTTAAAGGAGTTTTATGATCTTTTTAAAACGGCACATTGACAGTAATTTTTTGAGTGTGGAAAATCATCAAATAACTCCTTCCGCTCTGGCTGCACCGAGAGAAGGAAAGAAAAGGCTAGGCAGGCAGGTAAGTTAGTCAACGTTTCGCTGAGTAGTTTAAATAATTTATTATAAATTGGGAATGAGCCTCAATAACTCACGGTGTGGTAAACATTTTATGGTCAGGATGATACCGTAGGTAGGCATATCGCCGATCGGCCTTCTGGTAAGGACCAAGCAGGGTTGACGGCGCGTTGTGTTCAACGAGCACCTCGAAGAGGTGTCAGCAAGATTGACAAGGCCTGTAGGAGCCGATGCCTGCCAGGATTGTTCGATAGAGTTACTGTGGTCCTCGCAAAGGGATACTGAAGGAGCTACTGGGTTATGATCAGTAAAAGTCTGACACTCCCTTGCGCTCCACCCAGAGCGGGAGAAGTAATTTGATGATTTTCCAGATAAAATAAGGTATTTGAATCTTAATTCGTTTTTAAAGGGCGACGTTCGACATTTCGATCTGGCCAAATGAAAGCTTCATTTGAATGAATCATCATTTCAATGAACGCTTCATTTGGCCTCGAACCATCTCTAACACAGCCCGAGTGAGGAGCCGCTGTACAGGACATGCGTCGCCTGCTATCCTGCACAACCACCTGCACTTTTTAGGATCTATACAAGGCTAATAATAGAGCTGAACTGGTTGCCAAACACTGGTAAAAAAAATGTAGTTTGAGAAAATCACGTGTCGATGTTCTCAAACTACATTTTTAAAGAAGAAGAAAGGGCAACGTCACCAGAGGAGCTTTTTGCAACACAGTCTAGTCCCCCAATGAGGGATAATGAATGATACTGACCAATGTGTGGTTCCTCGGATGCCCGCGAGCGCGACGAAACTCGGGCGCTGCCTCCTGACGTGCCCCCGCCGCCCGCGCCCGCCGACGACTCCGACGCACTCTGGAATAACAAAAATATATAAATTAATAACAAACCAAACGGAATATTTAAAAAAAATAATAGCAAAAAACGCAGGTTAAGGTAATTTAAGCTTATTTTTTAATGTTTGCTGTCATATTATACTTTTTTAAACCTAGGCTTCGTCTTATTTGGGGTCGGCGCAACACGTTTTTTTCTTCCATTCTATCCTGTCAGCCGTCATGCTATCACTAACATCCTTTTCTTTCATATCACTCGTCACACAATCCATCCATCAGAATCAGTACTAAAAGTTTTCAAACCATGTTAATGCCTGACGACAGCTTGGTCCAAGAAAACTGCTAAATCTCCAATACTGTTACCACATACTATTGTTATTATTGTTGTACTGTTTTATTTGTACTTTTTTTTTCTATTACACACGGTGTCTACATCTCTGTTTTACAACTCTCCTTTCGCAGGTATGCTGGATGAGATTTCCATAGTAAAAAGCATCAGCTTTGTATCTATTTTTCTGTTTCCTTATTCTTGTCTTATATTATTTCTTGTAATAAATAAATATACATCATTTATTACAAATACCTACTTTACCACCGCAACCGAGATTAAAATGACATTGTACATACAGCGTAATAGGAATCTATATTACTTACACATTAAATATGAATGGGTAATGTCATGTAAAAGGTAATGTGTAAAATAAAAAATTTGATTGCCATTTTATCTTAAAAAGATTAAAATTGTGTGTAACTTGATATATTACTTAGGCTTTGTTTCATCGCAATGTGTCGACTATATCGAAAGATATATGTACTACATTCATTGACTGTTAGGCGGTATGAAATTCGCCGGGTAAGCTAGTACACAATGAATTAATAAACCTGTTATGGCATATATTATATGTCATATAATCTGTATTAACTAATGATGACGACCTTCCAACAGCTGGTTATCAATCAAACAACTACGTTTAACAATCCCCATAACACGCATTTACTCCCATTTCCTTGTAGACACGCCACGTTCCCAACGCATATAGGACTTATGGTTGCCACCTTTTTGGGAGCATTAAAGTATTTTTCATAAATATTATCACTATTTTTTTTTTCAAATCATTATAAACTTTAGATGCAAGTTTATAATGATTTGAAAAAAAAAAATAGTACACATACATTTTAATTTTTCGTTATCTATTTTAGACCTTTTAAGATTAACCAATGGTGGACAAAGCCTGTAGTGATTATTTGCAGCCTTGAGTAAGACAAATGGTAGAACGAGCGGAGTAAAGTTGAAGAGAGTTTGTAAGATGTAATTTTCTAACATATTTTGGCATTAGTTGGGATAAATGCTTCTCAATATTTTAATTAACCATTTAAAATAAAATACTTGGCGTAACTACTATGTTTTTCGTTTATAATTAAAGTACAATTAATTAAAATATAGATAGATAAACGCGTAATATTCTCTTCTTCTCTCTCTTATACAGTACTATACGACATATTTTTTCGCGCTTGACCACTATCTCACCTGATGGAAAGCGACGATGCGGTCGACTATGGAGACGATGAATATAGTACAGGTGAGAACCCTAATCGAACGTTGGAGTAACTAAACCCTACCCGCGACATCGAGGTCGTTCACCCGCGCACCGTGTCTACCCGACCATAGCTAGTAGCTACGTATTGCCAGTAGCAGTGAATTCCTTTAGATATTTGATGCCCTTACGTGGGAGAAATAACAGGTGACAGCAGTGTCAGGGGCTTTTGTGCGAGGTGCAACCTCTGGATTTGGTTAAGTGAAATTAATGTGTTGTTGTTTCATATCAGTGATTTTTTTTCATTGTTTATATGTTCGCACTTGATCGCTATCTAACCTGATAGAAAGCGATGATGCAGTCGACGATGGAGCGCGCTTACCTAGAAGTAACCTATTCACTCTTGACTTCAAGATTCCCAGGTTGTAGCCATCAGGAAACACAGACTCCGGCAGGGAATTCCACTCCTTAGCTGTACGCATAACGAATGTATTCTCAAAACGTTTTGTTGTTGTTGATTTGGCTGTTGTGAATTTGAACTAAGCAATCATAAC
Source organism: Mythimna pallens (assembly GCA_961205895.1). NCBI lineage: Eukaryota > Metazoa > Arthropoda > Insecta > Lepidoptera > Noctuidae > Mythimna > Mythimna pallens. The sequence continues at coordinate 12,329,696 of OY540849.1, read as the reverse complement.
ATTCAGAACTGATTCCTAAAGCCCTACCACAAGATTTAACGCGATCCATTTTACAACCTAAACTGAACTGTTAAAGGGATGGTGTCAAATAACTACTATCCTATCTAATAGCTGCTATCCTGCGAAATAGAAATATTCTTATTTTTTTTTGCATTTTCACGTTCATTAAAACATGATTGGCAACCGTATTGGCACTGAAAAAAATTCTCCTGCACTGGGTGGAGCGAGATGAACTTTCAGACCTACTGGATAAACCCCACCTGTGTTCATTCAGTTGCCCCTTACATTCCACAGCCTCGGTAACTCTTTCGAACAATCCCGCAGCCATCATACTAATAGTGTGTGTATGTGTGTTACTTCTTCACGTTCGAACAGCTGAACAGATTTCGATGAAACTTGGTACACGGGTAACCCATGCCCTGGAATACTTTTTTATTCGGGGAGTATGTTCCCTTGGGATAATTTTCTACTATCACGAGGGCGAAGCAGCCTGCATCAACTAGTAACCGTATAAATCCTATCCACTAATAAAATAAACCCACTGAATGAATCTCTTAGTCAAAAACTACATTTATCTTCTCGTATTAAATTACCCGGCCTATAATGTACCCTACAGCTATATAGGGCGCACGTGAGAGTGTTACCAAAGATAGCAAGTTGAATGAAATCCGTTTCCTTGGCACAACGTGACCTTTCCCTTAATAATAATTTGATAAAGTATCAAGATTTGTTATTAGGAGGAAGACCGGGCTAAACAGGTCAATATAGGGCATCTACCCCTTAGAAGCGTTTCTGTTTTATTATTGACTAGCTAATGCCCGCGACTTCGTCTGACTCGTAAAACAGCACAATGCCGTTTAGTCACAATTTCAAGAAGATTTTTTTTTTGTGTGGAACCCCAGTTCTTTTTCTAAAATGAAAGTAGCCTAAGCTACTCCTTATAACACCAGCTATCCACTAGTGAAAGCCTCGTCTAAATCGGTCCAGCTGTTTTGAAGATAGGCTTTTTGTACACTGACTGCCCTAATCTATCTCCTTTCGTTCAGTCCATCACATCATCCTAAGGTTTTCTGTAAGAGATTGCCCTGTTCGATAAGACCGCCCTTTGTACACTTTGTTTTTGTATATGTTTATCCTGTCCACAATATGATGTCTACAATAAAGAATATAATAAATAAATATCGGGCTGTTACCCGGACCAGACATAGCATCCGTCTGGTCGCAGAATCCTCCTTCTTTAACGGAGGTTTGCGGGACTTTACACTCTGTTTAACTCTAAAATAAAATACGAAATGTCCATTACACATGTCTACCTACTTCATCTTTAAAGTGTAAGAGAATTTGCAATCATTACCGTAGTCAATATTCACGACATAACTTTAGACTCTCAAGTTAGGAATAATACGAGTATCTACGAAGCCGACTGCAAATTAGGCTGTAAGATGTCTATTATAACTCAGTTACGACAGATAGGTAGCCGAATCTCCCTAGTCGCCCGAATCTAACCATCTAACTTCAAAATTCGACATGGCAGAGTAGAGGAGACGTAAATCTAGGCCAACAGTTTACAAGATTAAACTTGGACCAAGAACAAGGCATTTGGGATTCTATCCGATAGATACGACGCTCAGGACGGTAGTTGGAAGTTATGATAATGTTGTAGTACCTAGTAATAGTACATATGTATGTATACTACCTGCTTTGACAACGTTAACGTCAAAAATTCACTCAAGAGAATATACTCCCGGGATAAAAAATATGTTATGTCTATATCCAAAGGATCAAAGAAGCAAGCAAAGCAGCATGAGGAGAGAAGCAAGGTGCAAAGGAGAAAGCGTCGAACGCAAACTATCAAGAATCGCTGCGGCATAGCACCTGCAACTTCTAACGTGAGTTTGCGTGCCGCCCAGCCGAACACTCCAGTGTACATTTCCTGCCTGCATTACGCCACAAGGGTGGAAGACATGTTGAAATACGTGCGTCAAAAGATGAAGTTCGCACTGCTATTGGAGTCGCACCGACGTCAATTTTAAGGCGTTCGTTGTGTGACTCCCGAACACTTTCCTGCCCCTCATGTTGAAGGAAGACTTTTGGCCGCAGGGCGTGGCGTTCCGTCGCTTCCGCGGACAGGTGCCACAGAACAGCACAAAGTGAACAAAGTGCAATGTAAAGTGTTACTATTAGTAAGTGATCACATATGGATATCTGCAATACGTGGGTTACCATAGGGTCGTTCCTTAGCCTCCTTTTAAGAGGGCTATCTCAAATTTTGGTCTATGAAAAGACTCCTAAAACTATACCACAAATATGCAAAAGTATCACCAACAAAACTAATGCATTCACCATAGGCCATTTCATACGATATATTATGCAGAAGCACACATGCTGAAATATTGGTTATGAAGAGACTAAATGGTGCGTAGAATGACGCAGTTAGAATATTTTTACATGACTAAATTGCAGAGATCAAAGAAACGACGAAATATGCGAAAGATGATATGAGGCTACAAATGATGTAACGAATAGAGACGTATGGAAAAGTAAACTCATTGCAACAAACGTGCCGTCAACACGGACCTGGTCCATAAATATGCGAGCTATCAAATGATGGCGAGCTAACCCCACCGCCATTGTACCCATAGATTAAATTAGTTTATAAGTTTTTGCTACTGTTTTGGTGTACAATAAAGTTTTATTCTATTCTATAACCATTATTCGCTCACCGCAAGCCCGCGCCTACGCGACGGTGGACAGGAATCGCCTTGCGACTCCTGGGGCCTTACCATGACGTGTTATGTCAAGTGTGCGAGTGAGAAAGAGGAATGGAGCTTTACACCCTATATAGCTCTATCCCTTAATCAGTTCAGTTTTAGTTGTCGAATAGACCACGTTAGAGCCTCTGACCCTACACCTCGAGCCTAAGCTACAGTCTTTACATTACGTTATTCAAAACGTGGCCCTGCTAGGTAAGATATAGGCATAGACTAGGTCACGACTACGAGTTTTATTTTCTTTACATAAGCTTCACTTTGTTAGGCTTCCCGTGTGTTTGTTTGACTTTGCCTGAGGCACCTCGTTACGGCGAAACTTAGGCTGTTTTTAAATCCGTTTTCTTTGAGCCTCTTGTTAGGTTTAGCTAGAATTTGCATGATGATTTTGAAAAGATTTTACTGCTTAGACCTGTTAAATGTTTGGTTATTTAATTTCGTTGAATTGTAAGTACTTGTATTCCTGACTAGCTGTCCTCCGTGGTGTCATTCGCGACTTAGGTTACTCGTCCGCTTTCGACTGCCTATCAGACCTCCACAAACCAGTTACTGGACTACATTATATTCCTTGAATAGGCTTTCTGGCGTCTGACTACCTGTAATGACTGGCGAAGATCTACGAATGACCACCGGGACCAATAGCTTTACGTGCTTTCCGAGGCACGGAAAGTCGGTAATGTGTCCTAGATAAACTTAGAAAGTACATATGGATTGGATCGCAGCGTTGGAAGGCCTCCCAGAAGGTGGACCGACGACCTGGTGAGAATCGCGGGATTGTGGTGGATGCGGGACGCACGGGATCGGTCGTTGTGGCGACGCTTGGTTCACTGTTGAACATATTTCGGCATGCTCCCATGCCGAAATATGTCCAACAGTGGACGTATTTCGGCTGAAATAATGATGATGATGACATGTGGATTGAAAAAATCATATTGATTCTAGCCAGCATGCATGAGAGGTGGGTGTTTTAACCAAACAAACAATAAAAGAAAGGCATTTTTCTAAATAAAATTCTTTTGTATCGTGGTTTTCAATTAGTCGTGGCGAAAGCGATGTTAATTCTCGATGTCTTAACGCTAATTATAAGTAACAGGAAAATCTTTTATTGCCACTTTCCAAACTGCGGATAGGTCACAGAAGAGCTGCAATTAAAACAAAAGCGAAAACTTTTGACTAAGAGTAATATTAATTAAATTAAGAATTAGCTTCGCTTCTACAGTAGCTATTTTGAATTCCGGGAATACTTAAAGCCGGTCCGTATTTTCGAATAGTTTCGCTGATAGAATCAATTCGATTTGGATTAGTGTTCATGTGAATCTAAAAATAACTTACATTGGTCTATTAAGCCGTCCGATGATCTCTTAATTCGACTATCGAGTCTGACCTTGCTCAATTTAGAAATAAAGCACCATTCCTACATAACGTTTACGTTTAAAAGACGGATACGTACGCCAGTGGATTCGCCCGCGTGATTGTAGAAAATTATTTGTCGGCCATATAAATATGTAGGAGTGACAAACATACACATGTATACAAACTTTTACTTTTATGATTAGTGTGATAATTAAGTTTGACGAAATCCAAATCTTACAACCGGAATCATTCTTCCTCTGACGAAAAAATCAATGAAAACCTGAATTTATTAAAATCTCCAGGCCGCGACGGACACGTGTGTCTGCCATTTGACACCTCGAAAAATAATAATTATACCGCTGTTTCTGTACAACGCCCATTATTTTTGAGTTATTTCCTAATAATATTTGCAAAAAAACACCCCGTCAATTTTTGAACGATTCGTAATTTATTGGTGCGGCCTTGGAGGAAAGTGTACTGTCGGACATATGGTGTCCGTTATGGCGTTTAACCTGTTAAAACCTTTTACGAATGAATTACTGTGACGTATATAATCGTAGACGACTAGAGCAGTGGTGGCCGAGTGGTAACGGCCCCGACTTACCGAGTTGTAAGTTGCGGGTTCAAACCCCGGCGCATTAGCATAGCATATAAGCATAATGTAGACATGTGACATCCACGAACCCGCACTGGGCCCGCGTGGTGGATTACGCCCCATTCCCTCTCCTAGAGAGGAGGCCTGCGTCCCAGCAGTGGGAACATTATAGGGCCGACTATGCTATGCTATGTTATATAATTGTATATAGCGAGATATAGATGCATATTTCGTGTTAAAATTGTGGTTCAAGAGCAACAGAGTCCAAGGTTGTTACAATTGGTATGCGGTATTATGTGAGTGAGATAATTTGTCACACTGAAGAATACTTTAAGTCGGATGAGGACAGAATACTAATAAACTTTAAGAATAAATTGGTAACATCTTCCGTTGGAGTTAAAATTTCGTTCCATTTATTTTATCTACAGTTTCTTTTTACTAACGATTGACCTTGGCTAGTGTCTTATTCTATAAAATGAAGTCGTATCGATGGTATTTGGTTGGTTTGTTTGGTGGTTTGGTTTTTTAGGGTTTGGTTTTAGGTGGTGGCGCTAGTGACTGATAAGTTGAAAGGGAATCGTTTGTCTTGGTATGGCCATGTAAAAAGGAGGGATGAAAGGCATAAGAGTTGTAAGTATGCATGTGGATGGATGGAGAGGGAGAAGGAGACCAAGGAAAAGATGGATGAATTGTGTGAGGAGTGATATGAAAGAAAAAGGAGTTAGTGATAGCGCGACGGGTGATAGGACAGAATGGAAGGAAAAAAAACGTGTTGCGCCGACCTCAAATAAAACGGGATAAAAACGAGGAAGGAAAGAAGATGATGATGATAATATCGATGGTATATTTATTGGTAAGGAAAGGATATTTTGAAAACACGAGTTAATTGCTATCATTATGGATGCTGCCAACAACGGCTTCGCCCGCGTGAAAGTACTGAATTGTCGAAAAAATTGAGCGGGAGGGCGTGTCAGATTTTTATTGACAAAAACCACACCTATGATCCTTCTTTGCCTTGCGTTCCAGAACCCTGGCTTTTCCTTTCGGAAACCAACCCATGGTAATAATCAGTAGGCTTCGGCCCGGCTGGGCACCTATAGTTTGCTGTCATTTCTTTGAAGCCCACGTGGAACACTACGCGCCGCCGACGACTTGACTCGGTTCGGGCGGTTACCGGAGGGATATGACAGGGGTGTTCAGAAATGAAGATATCCCCGTAAGAGAACCAAGGTTGCCGACATAGCACGAAGAATTGCGAAACTCAAGTGGCAATAGGCAAGGCACATTGCACGCAGAACAGATGGCCGTTATGGCCGAAAGGTTCTGGAGTGGCGACCGCGTACCGGAAGACGCAGCATTGGAAGGCCCCACAAGGTGTCTTCGATCCAATGAATGCGAGAAGCACAGGATCGGTCGTTGTGGCGACGCTTGGGGGAGGCCTATGTCCAACAGTGGAAGTCTTTCGGCTGAAATGATGATGATGATGATGATGATGATGATGATAATGATGATGACAGGGGCGGGTCTGGTTTTGGTGGTTTGGATCTATTCTCATGTGGGTCTAGAGAGGTCTACTGCTAGTCTTGCAAGGACTTGAGGAGATCTAAAAGTTACGTTACCCCATGCAGTTTCTCGATGGCCTTAGCTCGTCGTCGTCGCCTCCACAGCTTGGACAGGAACACCGGCGCCAGTATCGGCAGCACCCGGTGTCTCATCGTTTGAGGATTTATCTTGACTGATTAGGTTTACTGATTGGTTGAAGATGTGATCTAGCTCGGGAGCTAGACCTTGGAAGATTTAGTTTGGTTTTGTTTTGTGGTTTTTATAGCTCTGATGACGTTGGTTGTTATTGTTCACTTCATCAATGGTTAGTTTTGTAGTTTGTATATGTACTGCTTGCTTGAAGATGTGATCTAGCTCGGGAGCTAGACCTTGGATGATTGAGTTTGGTTTTGTTTTGTGGTTTTTATAGTTCTGATGACGGTGATTGTTATTGTTCACTTCATCAATGGTTAGTTTTGTAGTTTGTATATGTACTGCTTGCTAGAAGATATGATCTAGTTTAGGAGCTAGACCTTGGATGATTTAGTTTGGATTTATTTGGTGGTTATTATAGTTCTTCTAACTTTAGTTGTTTTTGTTCACTCAGATATTAATGGTTAGTTTTGTATACGTTATATTGACAGTGCTTTCCACCATTACCTACCACAAATTGAATGTTGAATATTTATTGCTGAGACAAATTTTGTTAAGGATTTTTTGTCGCTTTCAGTGATTAGGGGGCGTCCATCAGTTGCGTGAGGTAATTATTACGATTTTTAACCTCCTACCCCCTAGGAAGAAATCGTTAAATTTGGCTCGATACTTTCCTACCCCTCCCCATAAACCTGCTTGAGATTGTTCAAAATGAATAATTTTGATGTAAATATGTTAATCTATGGTTGCGTCCAATAAAAGTAGATATGATTAGGATTCAGCTATACTAGGGATACACCGTTTTACATTTTTAACAAAGTTTTCTCTATTTCTCTCTCGAAAAAAAAACTTACGTAATACTTGCCAAGCCCTCTCTCACACACGTGAGATTAGGTGAGATTCAGCGCTTCACACATTCAACGGACGCCCTCTTAGATTGCTATAGTACCTTGTATTAAAAAAGTACGACATAACATTGCAGTTATAATGGTAAACAATAAATAATGTACAGAAGTGGTACATAGGCGGACTTAATGCAACATGGCATTCTCTAATTTCTCTACCAGTCAACCTTTGGGCTTAAAAGAAAGCACACACCACAATATTTGACTTGTAATGCTAAAAGCGTTTTCTATTTCAAAATCAACATTATATTCAACACAATCCAGATTATTTTATGATATCATAATTAATAAATCATACCTCGCAATCTAAACCGGTACCAATTTCTGTTCTGACCCCAAAATCATCAATAACTCAGTTGCAATCAAAACTACGATTAATAACCGCATCAATATTAATGAAGGATTGGAATTAACAAAACATGCCGTTGTTTTGCGAGGATGTGAAATTTCGGATCTGGCTACGGATTATCATCATCTTGCTGCCAGTGTTTCGTTTTATTTGGGATAGGGGCAACATGTTTTTTTCTTTCATTTTTTAAATCATCTAATGACTTCTCGCGCTTTGGGCGGAGCGAGAGGGCGTGTCAGACTTTTACTGACTAAAACCACACCTGTGTCCTTCAGTTGCCCTTTGCGTTCTAGGACTACGGTTGCCTTTTCAGAAATTCTCCGCGGTCCTAGCTAGCGGGCATCGGCCCTTCTGGGCCCCTACGGTTTGCCGACATCTCCTTGAGGAGCGCGGTCCTGTCACTCGTCATGCTATCACTAACTCCATTCTCCTTCATAAAACTCGTCACAAAATCCATTAAATTTTTCTTTGGTCTCCCTCTCTCTCTCTCCATCCGTCCAGATGTATACTCATAACTCTCTTAGTAAAACGCGTTTCATCCCTCCTTTTCACATAACCAAACGTACAAATACGGATACAGATATAGGAATAATATTATACCGGTTTCAAAAACGATTGCGGATACGAAATAAAGGTCCTAATTACACTACGCGATATTCAGCACACGATATTCAGATCTTCATTTCATCAGTCTTATTTTTTGTTCCGAGTAAGACCGGTCTAACCCTTATTACTACACTACGGGACATCGACTAAGACTGTCTGAATATCGAGTAGTATAATAGGCCCTTTATTTCGGATTAACCGCTAGTTTCGAATGGAACGGATATAATAATTTTAAAATTATTAAAGTAAAATACAAATAGCCAAGTTTTTACTTTTATTTCCATTCTAGATCCGAAACTTTTAATTTTTGAATCGGTTATGGATAGAATAGAATAGACTAGAATATAGAGTGTACCTATTTTAAGTACCGATTTCGACTTTTATTGCGTTGTTGGCATGACAAATGGCGGCTGCAGTAAATACCCAGTTGATATTATAACCACTTTGATTGCTTTTAATGTCATCCTTATGTCTACGGAATAGTCAAAATCGGCTGAACGAACAGTAAAAAAGGTTTGTTCAAATGTCTAATCTTATGGCGAATGGAGTATTAAGTACCTATATAGTAGTAGTTTTTAAATTTCGGATATACGATACAGTTACGATTACGGAGCTCCATATCATACTTAACGTTTTTATTGGCAAAATGGCGAAATTGTGAATTCTGTACCAAAACGGATAACCTAACTGACCTCGTTGAATATTAAACAAGAGCAGTGATTTTGTGATTAATTACGTTGAACTATTGAACTTTGATGTCACTTTCAGATAATGTTTGTTACTTCATAATAAGTTACCTAATTAAACTGATGATAAAAATGTTTGTTATTACTGTAACAGAAAAGCAAAACATGAGGAAAACGTTCTCAATAGCAAGAACAGTACTTACCTACGGAATAAGAAAGAATTAAATGTTTTTGTGAGTCTCATAATAGGATTATATATCCCCGGCAGGGAGGGAGTAAGCAACCCCAGAAAGTTGTAGGTTTCTGATTTTTGTGTGAAGTTGGCGTATGGCGTCCAGCACAGAATTTTGAATCCTAGCGATTCGAAATTCTGTCAAAAACAAACCCTACCCTGTTTCCCCTGTTTCTGACTTCACACAAAAATCAGACATGTCAGGGGCCAAGTCCCCCTGATAACTAACCCTAGATACGCCAAGGGTCTCACATATAAATAAAACCACAGATGAATTTATTAAAATCTACGCGAGGCTAAAAAGGCGCCTAACTGTGTATTCTGCTATGGCATTATAATCTGACGGGCAGATCGCAGCAGGCAAATTGTTCCAGTCCCTCGATGTACGCTATATAAACGACGTGGCGAAACGCTTGGTCCGGACCGTAGAGGTTTCAACAACGCCTTCTTATTTTTTTGTATACATCATAAAAGTTGAAATTTTGCACAGTAGGTTTAAGGTATGGGCTGAGCATTTAAAGTCAGTTTTCGAGTTAGGACTTTGCCTTTTAAATATACAAAAGATGATGAAGATTAAACGGACCACAGTTTTAGGTAAAAATACGACAAATCAATAAACACACGACATTAGCTACGACAATTCTAGCACGTTTGAGAAGCCTAGTGTAGAGAAGCCTAGCCTATTGTTGAATCATTCTAAATCCACTTCAGGGCACAAGTCGCCACTTATATACTGAAAATGGTATACTAGTCAGACTGGAAGACACTTATGATGAAAATAGATCCACATGAGTGGGTGGCAATGTATTCTTTACATATAATCAAACAAACTCGCCTACCACGTTTATCGGTCTGTTCGCGATAAACACAAAAACGGAACGGATTTCCAAACAGTTTTCACCAATAGACATAAAAGGGAATCGTTTGTCTTTTGGTGGCCATGTAAAGAGAAGAGATGAAACGCATGTTACTAAACGAGTTATGAGTATAAATGTGGATGGATGGCAAGGGAGGCCAAAGAAAAAATAGATGGATTGTGTGACGAGTAATATGAAAGAAAAGGGAGTTAGTGATAGCGTGACGGTTAACAGGACAGAATAAATATAATAATATTTTATTATAATATTTTATTGGAACAACTTATTTACAAAATTTTAAGTGTTCGTTAACTACATTAGTTTAAAACTGTATTGTAGCCATAGGCGCCCACCTCCAAGAGGTCAGACGTCGACGTTCCAAAATTTAAGATAATAAATTTACAATTAATTTATATTCGTAGTTAGACTTAATTACTCTTAATCTAGAATTAGAATAGGTTAAGCAACTACCTATTAATTTGAATTTATTTATATTATTACAATGATTAATTCATGATTAAAATCATTGAATAAAAGAATGGAAGACAAAAACGTGTTACGCAGACCCTAAATAATAATAAACGATAATAATAATAATAATATTCCACAACTATCACACAAGGCCGTCTAGTCTCAAGCTAAGCAGAGCTTGTGTTATGAGTACTAGACAACTGATAAACATACATATATATTTCTAAATACATACATATTATAGATAAATTACACTCAGATACAGGACAAATGATCGTGCTCATCACACAAACATTTATCCTGGGTGGGAATCGAACCCACGACCTCCGGCATAGCAGTCAGGGCCACTAACCACTAGACCAACAGGCCAGACATTAAATAAACGATACAAGGGCAGGAAGATGGTGATTTCACCAATAGACAGAGTAAGGTTCAGGTTAAAATATGTATATTATAATAGAGAAATGCCAAGAATTTCAAAGATTTCTAACACCACCCGTAAAAGGAGAGGAGAGGGTTCATCATAATTTCAGCCGAAAGACGTCCACTGTTGGACATAGGCCTCCCCCAAGCGTCTCCACAACGACCGATCCTGTGCGTCTAGCATCCACCGCATTCCTGCGACTCTCACCATGTCTTCGGTCCATCTTATGGGACGCCTTCCAACGCTGCGTTTTCCGGTGCGCGATCACCACTCTAGAATCTTTCGGCCCCATCGACCATCTGTTCTACGAGCTATGTGCTCTGCCCACTGCCACTTTAGTTTCGCGATTCTTCGGGCTATGTCGAGAGAGGAGAGGTTTGCCAGTAAATAAATAAATACACGCATTTAGTTAACTATTACCTAATAGAAGCAAGTAACAGTCCTAACAACAAAAATGTAAACAACGAAGAATACACTTCTTTGTAAACTGAAATACAAAGAGCTCTAGAACGAACCATTATAGCAAAACAAAGAGCCTAATACAACAGTTGAAAATAATACAAATGACGTAAATGACGACAGTACAAACGATAATGGAGCATTCTATGAAGATAAGTTAATTATACCTACTTTAAAACTATGTAAAGGTAATGGTGGAATTTAGAGCTTTGGTAAATTATGTTAAAGAGTAATACAATGAAAAGACAATTAGTGTAAAAATAAGAGGGTTGTGGTTATGGCCCAGGCCACGTGGTAGATGACCAATGAGATGGACAGACCAGATCAGGGCCGCGACCAAGGGCTCGGTTTACGAATGTACCCGAAAAGCTGCAGTCCGCGATGAATGGGGCCGTATTACCAAGATCATCTCTCATCGTTATTTACAATGATGACCACGACCACTCTAGCAAGAGTGTACCGACTAAGAAGAAGGGGGTTACGGGATCTGGCAATCAGGAGTTCGATAATGCATCATTTGGATTAGGTCTAACTGGACCGAAGACTCATGTGAAAATAAGCCAAATTGCAATCTTATAAATTGTGATAGTGCCACAATGTTTTGAATGTCATTAGCAGCTAGTGACCCGCCCCGGCTTTCAATATTTATTGGTATTTCTGTTAATGAAACCCGCATCAAGATCAGTTGCGTGGTTCAGGAGGAATCAGCGGGTAAACACGCGACTTCGAATTATACTATATAAAGAAGAGAAACATTCTTAACCTTAATAAAATCTACACAGCCAACGGCTAAATTCAGTTAATTTTCAAATTGCAAGCACGAATGTTTCAAACTTGGCAAAGTAGTACAATATTTAATGATTTATGTGTTTACAACCAACACTTCGGAAGTTCCGATCTCTAATCGGTAAATCACAACATTTACACTTGGTGCCAAAACACTAATTACTTAATGCAAAAAAGTAACTTGACTTGGCTCGCGACGTTGACGAGGTGTGGGAGGTGGGTACAGCAGTCATGGCATCGCTAGTCGTGACGGCCAAGGGCTTATTAGCCAAAAGCTTCGACCATCATCTAAGTAGGCTCTCGTTGGGTAGCTGGACCAAGGGTTTTATCTTGATAGTAGTACTCCTGAACACGGTGCGTATCGTTACGTGATTCTAGGAGCTCTGACCACGGAAAGCTGACTTTGTTTCCGATGCCGTTAGGCTACTATTTTTACTTTGAAGGGTTTCAAAAATCACGTATTTCCTGGTATTTACAAGTTTTGTGAAATATTCGAGTAAATCACGGTATTACCGAATGCCAACAGAATTTTCAGGCGTTCTCTCTTTTTTCGCGTTGCCTCTTCATCAAACATCGCGTTGGATTGCTTTAGATGAAGCAACAAGCTTTTAAACCATGGTCGATGTTGACGATAGGCGAGTGGAAAAGAAACCTCATAAGGGAACCTACTCTCAATATAAAAGTATGCTATGTGCTATTCTGGACTATGATCCACCTGTGTAACAGCCGTTCGAGAGTGAATAAGTAATATACACACACACACATTCATCAACTTTCGCCTTTATAACATAGATATCTTTGTAATGAGGCAACCGTAATAAATAAAAAACTTCCATGTTTTATAAAAAAAAACTTGTCGATCAAGAAAGACCGTTCGCAAAAGATTTACGGTCCAACTTTTTACGTCCTAATTCAATCACTTTGATTTATTACAGCATTTATAACTGAACTTTTAATAAAAAACCTTTTTGTAACAAATTGGAAATTAATAACAAAGATTTGAAATTACATCGTGATAAATCCGACTTTGAAACACTGATTACTAACAATTTTAGGTTTTAAATCATTCTGTACTGCTACACAAAATTCCGAGTTCCTATTGATAACTGATCTTTTAAATTTTAATTTAACTGTATCAAATACCCTATCGAACTTAGCCGCTACCATATTATCTCTCTGCTGTTTTATAAACGCACACGTGTAACACGCCTGATTTGTATGTAGAACGATGTCGCGTGGCGTGGATCAAGTGTAGCTCTACGAGTCTAGTTTCCATCTAAAATGTATGGAAACCGACGCGCTCTGATCGGTGTGTGGCACACGTGTGCGCAGTGTAGTTCTAGCTTTAATCTTGTATCGTGGATGCGTTTACAAACACGTAAACTCACATATAGAAGACATATACGGTACCCCTGATTTCTGATTTAAGCATTTGAAGTTGAGTATTTCTCAAACTCTACTTTAGCCTGCAAACCTGTCAAAATTTGGCGTTTAAGTTCTGTTTGAGACATACTTAACTCAAAATACTCAATTCAGAAACTCGCCCTTAGCCCTGGAACAACTATCTGTAGGCTATAGAAATATTTGTTCCGCGTGGGAATCGAACCCGTGACACGCAACACAGCAGCTAATTGCTCAACCACTAAGCCAATCGTGCAGTCAACGTCCAATTTAGTCTCTACCAAGCCTACCTAGAAGCAACCTATTCACTCTTGACTTACAAGATCCCCAGGTTGTAGTACTAATCAGAAAAGGCCTCCGGCAGGAAATTCCACTACTTAGCTGTACGCACACCGTATGTTTCCAATATGTTTTATACTGTACGAAACTTCTTTTACTGTTATGGATAGGTTAGCGTTCGCTATCTCACCTGATGATAAGCGATGATGTGGCCATTAACAATCATACTCAAAGTCCGATTTAAAATTCGCTCAAAAAACTTCCGTCTAATATTATTTTTACCCAAACAATATAAGCAAACTACCCTCAAAACAATGCAATATATCAAGCACATCACTTCGCTGAATGACGCCAGTGAGTCGTTGACCCGAGTCGGGCACTATTGTCCCAACCCCCATTGTTTCACCGCACTGCACCACCACCAGACCATTCGATTCAGAGAACTGAAACCGAATCATGAGAATCGATTGGTTAGGCAACTGTTTTGATTATTGATGCTCAGTTGTCACGACAGTGGTCGAGGCGTGGGGTCAAGGCCATGGACAAAAATCAATGGGAAGGTTTTTTTTTATGTGGAAAGTCATCAAATAAATTCTCCCGCTCTGGGTCGAGTGAGAGGGTCAGACTTTTGCTAGCTAAACCCACAGTGTTAAGATCTTAGTTTAGTATCCCTGGGCATTTTATTGTATTGCCTAGTAACCAGTAACCATGAATTGTCTATTTTAAATCTACCATTTACATTGATCTGATGGACTCATAATTTGTGGGAGTATTCGAATGATTCGCCGCGGCTCCGGAACACAAAGGGCGACTGGAGAAACAAGTGGAACCTACCCTTGTTTTTCCGTTTTTCATTACTCAAAAGTCTAAAACTCCCCGTCGCTCCAACTAGATCTAAAAGAAGAGCTGAAGTTACTTGATGATTTCAAACACAAAATAGGGGTTAATCATAATTAAGACGCTTAAAAGACAGATTAGTGATCAGAATTAATTTATTCATAGACATGGAAAGAAGAAAAAAAGAGTTCTGCTGACTCCAATTAACATTGGACAAAGGCAGGAAGATGATACTTGACAAGAAGATAATCTACATACCTTTAAATAAAATTGAATCTCTACTTCCCTTGTCGTCACGCCACGATTTCATTCATATTTCTTTTTGACGTTTTCTAATACCTTGCAGAGGGTTCTTAAGGAAAGAAAAGTCAAGGAAATTGTGCAGGAAATAGGAAAATTTCAGAAAACTGTGACTTTATCCTTAGCGCAGTTGACAATTCATAGCTAAAACATAATGACAATGTCTGTCGTAAATAAAGAGGGAAATTAAGAAATTAAGAAAGAATATTCAAAGATAGAGAAGCTAACGCTACTTGAATAGTAAATTTAAATATTCTATAGCATACTAGATACAAAAAGTAGTAACAACAACGTGAATAAATAAAGGGACGCAATGGAAATGTCAGACTCAATCGCTGTGGCTGTTCACATTATTGATTAGATACCCTATAATAATATGGCTCAAGGCAAAATAAAACTGAAGAGACTTTCTCGATAACTTAGCGTAGCTACTATTAATATTGGATATTTCAATACTAATTAGTATTGAAAAAAACGACTGCTGGAAGATATTAATAACATCAATAGGACTTCTACGAAATAATATTTAGTGGAATGGTAATGATAACAGTACTCAAGTGACAAACTGATATCACTGAGTCACAGCTAATCAAAAACATCAGTGTTTCCGAACTCTTTGATAACGAATCGTTTGATATATATTTTATTATGAGATTTATTTGAGTGACTAAAGAGGCACCAGTGACTGCAAAGTTTTGTCGAAATTGATTGTGACAGGCGACGGGCGTGATACGGAGGAACGAGGACAATGTCGTAAGGATGTTTCAAAAGAGAGACCAAAGGAACGATTAACGGACTGTGTAAAATATGATACAAAAACTACAAAGAGGGTGACTAATGAGATAACGACGAATATAGAAAGTGATGTTGCATCAATCTCTAATAAATCGAGATAAGCGCAAGAGAATGACTATGATTTGAATGACGTGGGACCAGTTAAGAATGCTAGACGTCACAACACGGTAACTAGTCACTACTCAGTCGTACACAATGCTAAATCAAGGCAAGGAACAGTTGTCCTTGAAAAAAAAAAAGAGTAAAAAAGCAACAAGGGACTACGCTCATAAACTATTTCTACAACTCGATTAATAAATCCTAACTGGCGATTAGTAATCCAAAAATAGAAACACTATAGAAACGATAACAAAACAGTGTGAGAGTCCAAGGACGTGGCGTGCCGCTGAAATATTCAGTAGCACGCTATCACACGTAATCGATACTAGTGATATAAATGTCAACGTATGATTTGAATATCATATTGGTCATGGAGCAGTTAGTAGCAGATGGGAGACCAATGATACTGTAAGTGGTACATATAAAGATAACAATCAGTGTGTTGAAGATGAGTATCTCATAGAAAGGGGACAAACAAATTTGAAAAAGTAAAATGCTTTACTTGAAAATATCGAAATACATCTGAATGTAGAATACTCCGCAATATAATTCAAGCAGGCTTGTTTATATTTATTGCCGTTAACGAAAAAATTTTAATTCTGTGGAATAATAAACCCAGAAAACCATGACTTATTGTATCGACTCGAAAAAAGTTTAAAGACTACAGACAACGATAGGTTCCACTGTACCTTATTATAAGACCATGAAAAAATAAATTAAAAAGAGAGTGCGAGGAATTCATCATCGAGGAAGGAGTGAATACATTTTCATAACAGAAGGCTCTGATCGCTAACAAAAAACATATTAGGTTAGAATTGTATCGCCAAATGACGATAGACACGCCCCATATTCAACCATGAATAATTTATAGAGCAAGCAGACATTAACAAACGCCGATACACGTGAAAAGACCATCAATAAAGGTGGATTCTCTTGTCTTATCGATGAGGATAGATAGTAAATACTGCAATGATAAATGTCGACTATACGTGGAAGTAAAAATTCTCTTAGTGTTAATCGATTTGGTACTTTATAATTCATAATTATGAATGACGATTTGTTCGGTGAATATATTAAAACAATATCTTATGGATGGATAGAAGTTTGGTTGATCGATTGTGACGATATGAACGATGAAACTCTGTTTAAAATTGATGCTTCGGTATCAAGAGTCGAGTCGTTAAACTCCTTCCTGCGTTAAGTATACTGACAAATGCTCGCATGCTTGCACTAACTGGACAGGTCTTTCTTACTTTCTTCAAAAACCACTTCAGACACTAATCTGCATGCTTCTCATATGATTTGACCATTACATGTTTACTGTGTGGACTTCAAAAGAGACTTTGATTCGGTGTATCTTCTCAGGATAGCAAATTAAGAAACACAGGCCTCATTCAAATTGGAAAAAGTTTCCTTCCTCCAATTATGATATGGTTGATGGATTATTGCTGTATCTACACCCTACCCTTTACATAATCAGAGTTAAAAATCCGAAGGTGTGTGGTCTGGACTCTGTGAGGGAGATGAAGGATAATATTAGACAAGAAATCAGAAACATTCCTACTCAACTTCTGAAGCACATTTTCATGATTTTTTGAGATAACTTGGAGAGTGTCAGAGCCGCGAAGGATGACATTTGAATAATGTTATTTATAAAAAGTAATTTTCCCACGTCTTCGGCTTCTATTTTTTTTTTTATTAGTATAAACTAGTGCTTGACTGCGATCCCACCTGATGGTAAGCAGTACTGCAATTGTGGTGGTGAGGCGAACTAGTTTGTTGAAGACACCTAAATTATGAACGGACGGAAAAACCGCAGCACGCAAATTGTTCCAGTCCTTAATGGGTATATATAAATGTATTTGTCATTTTTTCATACAAAAGTGAATTATTTCTAAGGCACACAGTACATTGGTCCAGACTAATTGAATTCTGTTCTATTCAACTGTAAGCTTACTGCCCCTAATACGTATTAATAACCTGCGTCATAGCACGTGTTATGAAGAGTTAGAAAATAGATTTATCCAACTTTTAATTAATCCAGTAGAGCTTTACTGGCTCTGGATGAAAATTTGTTGATTACTCTTTCATACTATTAATTTGGTTGGTCGAAAACGCTTTTAGCATCAACTGCTCTTCTTATATATATTTTTTACGTGTAGGTATTTAATTGTTTCTTTTTTGGTAATTTGTTAATTGATTGAAGCTTCACATATTTTAGTTTCAAAGTTAAACAACGTTTCACTGAAACCACAGATTAAATAGGCCGTATCTGCTAAAGACACATCACCGCACTCGAAATTTGAATACGAATTAGTGTTTCCGCGTCAACGGTCTCACAATATGGCGCCCGATTAATCGACTATTTGCGTTATTCGATATCGATATGTACCGATGAGTTGGCTCCTAAAGTTACACTGGCTGGTTAAGGGTCGTCAGGCCGATGCTATTAAAAGCATGGGGCTAGTGAGGCTTGAAGCCTTCGTCACGATGCAGCCTAACCGTGAAAAAAGGTCTGATGGGCGTAATAACCCAGATACCTATTATGTATTGGTGATGATATAAATATAATGCGCGGCTTTGGCTGTTTGTTTACGCATCGAGAATATTTTATGTTCAATCTGTGTCAGATATTGGCTGTATTGATCTAAGTAATGTGTTTGAAGAATTTTAAGTAGATTTCAAAAAATAGATTGGGAGGAAGAGGATTTTCAGGCAATTTCTGTCGTATTTTTAGAAAACATAAATCCGAACCTATTTATGATATTTGATTAAGTGCTTATTTACTCACAAAAAGTTGAATGTTCAGTTATTTATCAGAATCAGGTTTTAATTATACTTACGTATACTCGTGGTATAATATACCCATGACTGCGTCACGTACTGACAAATTCAGATGCTTACCTGCAAAAACAGAAAAACATATTTATTAATAAATTGTAGTGACATAAGTACATTTAAACATTTTCTAAAAATAAAATCTCATTAAACGAGAAGGCACGAGAGACAAAACTATTTATAGTTATACTCCTGAAGTAAATATTGAACCTAGGGCTAAATGTTTTTAGGCAAATGCTGAAATTCCTAACTCGAAAAGTAGAGCAGGCATTAGGCAGAATCAATGCGTACGAGTGTTTTTTAAGATAACAGATATTATATATATACTTTTTATCCCAAGAGATAATTTTCTACTTTTATCCGGGCAAAGCCGCTGGCAGCAGCCAGTGAAGTTTAAGTCCTAAGTAAAATAAAACAAAGTTATGCTCCACGAAACATCAACCGTCATAGCATGGCCAGTCAAACATTTAACCCTTCAACAGATGACTGTTGAAGGGTTAAATGTTTTTCCCTTTTAATTTCATCACGGATTCGCGAAAAAATCGGGCCACGCCAATCATAAAGGTCTCATCACACCGCGGCACCCGGTTTTATTCCGGGATATCCGGTTCTACCCCTACCGGGAAATAACTTGGAATTGCGAAACGAGCGTGGTTTTTTCTTCATTGCTTAAAAAAATATATATTTCCTTTTCAAAACGTTTTGGTGTGCTATTATGCGAGATTAGTTTGATCATTCCAAAATGATAAAAAAGGGTTGCTTGCATTATGGATAATTTTGGGATTTTGGTTGGTTTAAAATTAAATTTATGTTTAAAGTAGCTGGCCCGGCGAACTCGTACCGCCTAACAGTCAATGAATGTAGTATATCATTCGATATAGTCAATCGATTGCGATGAAACAAAGCCTAAGTAATATATCAAGTTACACACAATTTTAATGTATAAAAGTTATCTACGTCGATTTTGTATATTTTACGTGACGCACGCACAACTAAAAACTTCTACAGATTTATTACATGTATAGAAGATGATTGCTGTGTTGTTATCTTACATAATCTTGTTTTAAACAGTAACAAAAAACAAACCACAAAATCTGTACAGAACTATATTGTAAAAGTCAAATCATAAATTATAGAAATAATGAAAATAAAACTTTAACTAAACATTAATTTAAAACACATTTATGTTAACAGTGAAACTACACGCTTTCCTGAAACGTTCACGAGACGAACAATGACCCTTTAGTAACGCAGCGACACCGTTTGCAATGCGAACAATAAAGGTTGCCTTCCACTAATGCGTAACAAACCAAAATTTTAAATTAAATTGTCAAAAAAAGTGTAATTATTTCTAACTGGAGAGAAAAAACTTGCAGTAATATGCAATTATCTAGGTGATTAATATTCTGAATGCTGATGGACGGTTTCTTCGTTACCAAATTTTATTTTGTTCAATTGGGTTAAGCGCTGCTTTTTGAGGACAATCTAGCGTAAACTAAGCTACGAGATGACCATAACTAAGGTATCACTAAAGGCTTTTAAAGATTAGGCAATATTAATCTCGGGGCCTTTATTACGGGCCCACCCCATCATAAACTAGTGCGCCTCCACAACGCGCCACCATCAACGATTGTATCACTGCTTACAGTGCTTATCATCAGGTAGGATCGCAGTCAAGCACCAGTTTATAAAATTTAAAAAAAAAAACGACTCCCGCTTAGGGTAGAAGCGAATGGAAGTACTTATCAGAGTTTTACTGGCTGAAACCCATCCGTGTTCCTTCAATTGCGCTTTTCTAGGGTCGCGGTAACTCTTTCAAAATATCTCGCAGAATCGTGACACATTAAACTTGGTATTATTAACATCTACTCACCCCAGAAGCGATAGGACTTCAGTGATATACCTACCGTAAATGATGTATCGAAACCTGAATGACTGTATGCATGTCTGAGGCGCCCTGTCCAGTCCACCATGATCCTACCATCTTAAGAAATAGCATGACAGTAAGACTGCAGACGCATTGGCAAGCTGCTGGTTTAGCGCCTAGAACAACGTTCTAAAATGTCCCACATCGGCTGCACTGCACTTCACGGCTCGCGAGGCTTTTCGGGCTTAAAGCCAACACGAGAGAAGATCTCCAGACTACTGAAGTCTTTCAACATTAATTTACAAGTAAATTTCAATTTACAAGTAAATTTCAATTTACAAGTAAATTTCAATTTACAAGTAAATTTCAATTTACAAGTAAATTTTTCGCACAAGTAGAAAGTGTGACAGACGAAAGTATTTTACAGTTTCCCAGTAAAACGAGACAATCGATACGGCTCGATTACAAGTCGACTCTATTGTGTCGATTTAATTACGCAGTCCCAGTTAAATGAGATTCGAGACCATTGTTTGTTTACTGATACCGATTTCAGTTGCCAACACTGTTGCCTGAACAGTTTACGGATATTAAAACGATAAAATAAAAGGAGGCAATGCAGTATATCGATTTTATGCAATGCTTGTACCGTGTAAGTGACTTTTGAAACCATTATGACTTTGTTTAGCGTTCTTGTTATTTAAAGTAGACTTTTTGCCGGAATAATCATCAAAGTTTGATATGACATCATTATCATCATCATTATTTCAGCCGAAAGACATCTACTGCTAGACATAGGCCGATCCCAAGCGTCGCCACAATGACCGTTCCTTTGCGTCTCGCATCCCTCGGATCCCCGCAACCACCGGCCGTAGCCAAGTTACAACCGTTTCGTTGATCGCCTCGAGTAGGCCACGCCTCAGTTTCTTTTTTTCTGACGTCATCTCAACGCTCAGTCACGTGGTCAGAACAAAGGAATAGGCGTGGCTGACTCGAGGCGATCAACGAAAAGAGAATCGAAACGAAACGGTTGTAACTTGGCTAAGGGGCAGGTCCAGCTTGTGAAGGCCTTCTAACGCTACATCTTCCGGTACACGGTCGTCACACCAGAAACTTTCGCCCCATCGACCGTCTGTTCCGCGAGCAATATGCGCGTGCATCTGTTTATCAGCTAACTCTTCCTAAACCACGCTATCGGTTTTCACTAACAGAATGAGAAATAAACGTGGAAGGTTCAGTTTAAACTGCGCCTGTCTGTATAATCGCGAATAAACTCAAAATATACTGAACGGATTTTCATGCAGTTATCACCAATATACAGAGTGATTTATGAGGAAGGTTTAAGTTATAATACATGCACATTGTAGTAAATAAAAACTAAGAATTTCAAAGATTTCTAACACTAGCAAACCCGAGGTTCTTAGCTGAACGCTTTCATCACACATAATATTGTACATACACAATTTGAAAGACCAAGACCTGTACGTACTGTACGTTTAAAGTAAGATTGTTTCATTCTTATTTCCAGTGTGGGTAAGAGATGGCGCTAGACAACCTGTATAGCTCTGTCTCTTACCCACACTGAAATAAGATTGAAACAATCTTACTATGAACGTCATGGTAAGCCCCCCAAAGGACGGATAACGAAGTACGAAGCACGGGAAAAAGACGTGCGTTTATCTGCAAAGAACGACCATTTAGGTCGAAAATGGCTTGAATGTTACCAACACCGATGGTTTAATTTTCAGCTATTGTTGTAGTTCCATCAGTATTGTAGAGGAAAACGTTTTGTTTGTGTGTCAAAGAGATGTGAATTCTGATAACATGAAACGTCCATTACTAAATTGTTAGAACTGTCGATTAAAAGGCAGTTTAGCTGAATCTATCGGTAGTAGTTTAATATTTTTCTTGATGACACAAATTAAGTATTCTTCGTTTGATAAATAACTTAGGACTAATTTAAAAGTTATTGGCATGGCAAATAGCTTCTGACAGCGGCTTCGCTCGCGGCAAAGTAAGGAGCGTTTTTTAGGTCCTCCAAAGTGCAGATGTAGGGATACTTTGGGCACTTTAATAGTGGTCCGGTAAAACACATGTTTAATGCCTTAACACAGCGACACGAGGCCGCCGTAGACCACGAAGGAGATGACAGAACGACGTGTGGAACTTTTTCTTAAGAATTTTAAAGAAGAAGCGTAAAATCATGACCTTCGGTAGGAATGGAGGGGGGGCCTTTGCCCAGCAGTGTGATGATAATTTAATAATAACAAAAAAAAAAACTCCAGCTAAGAATCATCGAAATCTCTAAAAAAAAAACGAGGTCTAACCGAGTTATACCAACCCTAACTTTCCTTTGAAAACTCCCACATGAGTACCTAATTTAAGTCTTCTCCGCCTTAGAACGAGTCCTAACCTAAATCCCATTTAAAAAGAATCTGGGATATGCTTTCACGGACTAAAGCTGTATGAAGCCTCTGGGGCTGACCTGTTCCAGTTGTAATATGGCTCAAGTGGGAACCGCGGTGATGCCTTGCGGGTTTATAGAACAGCTTGATAAAAGATTATTACGCTTTAGGATTTTGATAAGGGGTATAGTAATCTGTAGTTTGGGACTTTGCGTACTAAGGGACCAGGATCTTTCAATTTAGTGCTCTTTTCATGAAAAGAGGGCAATGTGATTGAAAATATAATACCTAACTAACCTAAAAAGCCGGTTGCTTCGAAGAATATCTCGTTAAATAGCCGAGGGAATTCTCGTAAGAGGAAATATCTAGAATCTTAGGTATATTTTATCATGTTATCCGGAAAAGAAGTTTGTGGAGATAATATGATTCATAGTTTCTTTCCAAACTGTGCTCAAGAAAGCCCAAGTTTATGGAGCATTTATGGCGTGCAGTACCTACCCACAATACATATCAGAAAAAACGTCTGTATCAAGAAAAAAATGGATTAGTAGAGCGATGTCTCAGTTACAACGTCTTAAGCTCGAAGTGGTCATATTTATGATTGTAATCCGGTTCGGTAGATCCAGTAGCATTTGGCTACTTATTAGATCGAGCTCGAAAAGAAGAAAATGTTGTTACTGGTTTTTTTTTTTGTTTCTTTCATTGCCTTTCTGAATACTCTCGGTTTTTAAGGGACACCGATTTTTTTTATGTGGCGAAATCATCATCTATCAATAAAAACATCTCCAGCTCTAGAAGTAGCAAGAGGGCGTGTCAACAACCCACCTGTATCCATCAGTTGCCCTTAGCTTTCAAGGGCCATGGTCACACTTTCAAACGTTCATGCAGCCCTAAGGGACATAGATAACTTGTCAATGTAACCCACTTTTCAATGGAAACACAGTTAATTTTAGCTAAATATCTGTATCTATTTGAAGTACCTCGAGTCTTCATTGAGAGATAAGATGTTAATCTGCTCGTATCCGGCCGAATCAAAGACTTAAGAAGCATAGCATAATCAGCCTTATAATGTTCCCGCTTTTGGGACTCAGGCCTCCTCTCTAGGAGAGGGAATGGATCATAATTCACCACGTGAGCCTAGTACGGATTGGTGGATGTCACATATCTTCAATTTTTTTCTTTTAAGACATGTCGGTTTCTTCCACCGCTTTGATAAAATAAATTACAGAAAGTAATGCGCCTGGCCGCGACCTGCATTTTGTTATCACTGGGCTGGGAAAGACTTGCCGATTGCAAATCCTATTTCCGCGAAACCTCTATAACTTGCTACGTTTAACTTTATCAGTGAAAATTCTCTTCCACATCAAAACCAGCGCGAAATTTAACCCAGTAGCAGCGAAAAGAGCCAGTATTATTATAACCAGGGCACATAACACGCAATGTCTCGACATCTCCCTAGAGCCTCGGCTATTACAGTGAATAATGTACCTCGGAGGGCAGGCTCACATTATTAGTCTCCGATGCAGCGTGAATTTAGATCGAGGTGTAAACAATTTAGGGATCGGCGGGGATTTTATGATATTTTTATGATGAGAGGGTAGAATAATTTTATTTTTAGACTTATTGCTGCCAAGGGCTTCGCCCGCGTAAAAGAAATTATCCCAAGGGAACGTACTCCTGGAAAAAAGCATCTTTTGTGCTATTTCAGGATGAAGCCTACTCATGTAGGTACCAAGTGTCATTAAAATTCTATCACTGAAGCCCACGAACACAGACCTACACCCACGTGAATGTTGAGGCAATCCAGCTGTAACACAACACGGACCTAGTGCGTAGACTAAAGAGAACTTAACCCTTTGAGTTAGTTTAGTTTTTGAAGTTACTGTATAATAGTGATCAATGCTGTGCTATGCATATAACACATGAACAAAGTGCTTTTATCAATATCAGACTGTAAGAAAGTGCTATGGACTACTATAAAAGTGCTAAAGGACGCTATTTTTAATTCTAACAAAACCTATAACGTATAATATTAAGTCAGGATTGAATTACTTATTAGTCTTTTAGGCTAGATTGTAATCAATTATTAAGAAATTTGTTCTTAATAATAAAAGGAAAAATAAAATAAAATTCTATCAGCCTTTCGAGCGTAAAGATGTAACAAACATACTAACACATATAATTTCAAACTTTCGCCTTTATAAATACTAGTGTCAGTGTCATGCAATAATGTTAATTTTGAAACAATATTCAAGTAGGAAGCATCATTGGCAAAGGTTACGGCCCGTTACTCTGATGACATCACCAAAAAGATGATTTATCATCAGAGTAAGCAAAGAATGGATAATATGAGAAATGAGTATATTAGGGGAAGTTTGAAAGTGGCGCCAGTGACTGAAAAGTTGAAAGGGAATCGTTTGTCTTGGTATGGTCATGTGAAGAGGAGGGATGAAACGCATGTTACTAAAAGAGTTATGAGTTTACATGTAGATGGATGGAGAGGGAGAGGGAGACCAAAGAAAAGATGGATGGATTGTGTGAGGAGTGATATGAAAGAAAAGGAAGTTAGTTATTTTCTTTCTTCCGTGTCAGCACCCAATAAAAAAGCCAGTCTTCAATTATGAAACTAGATGCAAATACAGAATTTTTTACACGGGTTTCAGCGATGAGCTCATAGCGCTGGTTTTCAGCATGGACCGGTGGCGGTGTCGACATAAAGACGGTGCAGTGTATAAAAAGATTACCATCAGTATCCTTCAGTTGCCCTTTGCGTCCACGGTAACTCTTCCAAACGTCCTCGCAGCCCAACCTTACGTAGATATACATAACCTACAGCCAAACATCTATCTTTATACTTTGGTAACTATCAAGATAGATGCCCGACTATCATTCTAAAATACGGTCCTCCATTTCGGTCTGGTTCACAGAAAATTCGAGGTACGAGGGGAACCTAGCTGGGATATATGTGAATCGATTTGAACGTGAGGTTGGAAGCCACAGCTAGTCCCGAACTCCGGGCAAAAGCCATTATTAGGTCAACCGATACATAGGTACATAGTAAAGTTATAGAATTGTCAATTCGAAAAGAACTGCTCAGGGATGCCAGGACGGACGTAGAGGTTATTAGGAAACTGACCTATAAACTTTTGTTAATCTTTTCAAGTGATTTTGTACTACGAGTGACATTACGGTATAACACTAATCTTACAACAGTGAACATTTTTAACCACGTGAGTGTAATAATGTTCTTCAGAAATAGTTTCGAGGCGGGTCACAAAATGGTGGGAGATTTCAAAAGGATCACTAATATTCTAAAGGCGAAAGTTCGTATCATTCATTCATTAATTTTCAGCAGAAAGACGTCCACTGTTGGACTCAGACCTCCCCCGAGTATCATCACATTGACCGGTCTTGTGCGTCTCGCATCTATCGGATTCCCGCGAGGGTAGCGAAAATACACCAGGCCGTCGCTACGCCTTGCAGGAGGCCTACCAGCGCTGCATCTTCCGGTACGCAGTCGCCATACCAGAACCTTTCGGGCTCATTAATCATTTATTCTGCGAGCAACCAACTGCCAGTTGTGCTCAGCGATTCTTCGGGCTATGCCCGAGTTTGTATTTATGTGTGGAAATATATTAAAATTTGGCACACGGTTACACCACTTTGGTGGCTAAAACATGGTATGTACGTTCACATAGGATAATTTTCTGCTTTCACACGGGCGAAACCGTTGGTAGTTACAGACTATATCTTCCCTTAAAAGACCACCAGCACCGAAAATGAATTAACGTGAGTAACCTACCAATAAAACCATACGTACGAGTCACACGGAACCTTGTAAAAACGTCAATAATTTTCTTTTTATTTCCTTATTAAGAGATACTATAACCATATGGGGAAGGTACAAAGGCATTCTTTGCGGGGCAGGTGAACGATCCAAGTTTTTACCCGACTACAGAAGGAAGGTAATGTTTTTCGACGGTATGGACAGGTCAATGACTTTGTGGAGCCTGTTTATCCTGTATAAGTGATGGAGCAGGTCTTCTTTATCGTTTTTAGTATGTGAAAATTGGTTGGTTATTGCTCTCGGGCTCTTTTTGGATACTTTTTTGTGTTGTCCATTTCAGAATTGTAAAACGCTTGAATTTCGGAATCAATAAAGATTCAATTGTGTGTAGACTAAATATTTTAGATTTCTTTCGATCGTTTTTGTTGATAGATCGACACTTTTGTATTAGTCTTTTGTTAGTGCTAAATCCAATGGAATTCCCTACCAGTCTGTTTCCTGATAGCTACAAACTCTTCCAAGTCAATAGTGAACAGGTTACTTCTAGGCAAGCGTGCTGCATCGTCGACCACATCATCGTATAATATAGATTTACAAAGCAACTATTTAATATTATATTTTCCAGTAGAAGATATCGATAGTGACGTTTGACAAGAAACTATAAATACACGTTAGGGTGTACCTTTCAGGTTTGCCTGCACAGTTATACCTGTCAGGTAAGCTTGTGTGGAAACCTGAACAGTTGTGCTACATACACGCTCCGGTTTACCTGTAAAACTCAACTGTACAGGCAAACTACACCCTAACATGTTTAGGCTGATCCCAAGTCAGATACAGTAAAAAAAGAATTACAAGATAATAAAGAAAGACAATGATTTTCCGTTCAGAAACACTTCTGAAAACTATAATACGAGTGGAGGAAACCATCCTAATGTAAACTCCAATAAAAGGACCCACCTGTACAAATAAGCGTTTTATACAGCATATAACAAAACACATACATAGATATGTACACGTAAACAAGGCATTACTTAGCACCTTATAAAAGTATCCAACATAAGAGGTAAAAATTCCTTCCCTTTTAGATCCCGGTCCTTTCAGATAAAAGAGGAATTCATATAAAACCGTCGAGTGTACCAACGCTTTGGAATCTAAATTCTATGTAAGTAAACACCTGTATCTTTGTGTTTAGTACCTGAACTGTTTTAGTACGTGGGGAATTAATGTAAGGGTCCTTTTGTTTAGCTCTTACGGTCAGGCTATTAGGGACTTTGTTAGTGGTTGAAAAACAAGAGGGAAAAATTTCCTAAATCAACTAGTAGTCCGGTCAATTTAGACATTCAAGGTTACAATCAAACCGTAGGGGACTAGCAGGGTCGAAGCCTAAGGGCCAAGGGTCTGATTCTGTAAGGAAGACTCGGCCCTGGTACGAAAGGCAACGAAGGAACAGGAGTGAGTTTTTAGTCCGTAAAAGTCTGACCATGTCATAAGATGATTTTCACACCGAAAAAAAAAAATTCTGATTACAATAATTCGCAACCAGCTAAAAATTGGTAAGATTGTTCAAAACACCATCATAAATGAAATCCAAAATTCCTCATCGATCCGACATCTGGAAAAAAAAATACTCGGGGTCAAAGGTCAAAAGGTTTTTTCGTGATTTTCACCAAAACGTGTTTTATCATAAAATTAGCTCAGACAAAAATTGTAGGACAGATAATTATCTACAAAAATGTCCTTTTTTCCTTAAAGCCACTGTTTTTGAGATATAAATTCAAAAAGTTGAAAGAGGCAATCATCATAATATGCACACGTTTTCACGTCAACTTTGAGGTAGCTTACCTCAAAGGTGGCGTTCACATTTTTACATTCCACTCCTTAGCTGTACGTACAATAAATGTATAAAACTGAACAGTAACTGAAGGAACACAGGTGGCTTTAATCAGTAAAAGTCTGACACTCTGTCTGGCTCCACCCAGAGCAGGCAGTTATTTGATGATTTCCCACCTCAAAAGAAAAACCAACCAAATCAATGCCAATTTAATGCGACATTTACAAAAGGCTTTCAGTATTCGAGGTCCTTCCTCCATTTGAGTGGAAAAGACATTTTATCCTCCCGAACATTGAAACACACTTATCACAACAAACCAAACACGTAGTTTGAAAGCATACTGAAAACATGAAGAAACTTCGAGTTGCCAGTCAACAACTAGTTAAAACTACCCACCTGGTAACACTTCCCGGGAGTCTTCGTGACTGAATCTGTGAGAAACATTTGCTCAGATTGCACACCTGCACTTTGGAAGGATGATAAAACGTGTGGGGCCAGTAGAAGCGGAGGGATAAGTTGAGATGTAAGCGTTTTAGATGATGCTAGATTGAAGGAAAGACTGTCAGTTTCTAGGTCACATTGGAAATAAAAAGGCAAAATGCTACATCGTGGTAGCACAGTCTCCGTCGGGACCAAAGTAGCCAAACAAAACACCCATCTGGTCGGAGGATACTCCTCAAATAAGTTAGCGGAACTTTTCACCAGTTGCGCAAACCTGTGTAAGACTATATTGATAAACTAGTGGAGCTTGATTGGAACGGCAATGATGAGTAGTGACTGAATGGCGTCCAAGGACTGGTAGAATGCATATTGGGCATCGATAAGCAGACGATTTTGTTGCCGTCGCGGGTAGAACATGGATAAAGGTGGCACATGAACGTGGGGGATGCCGTCCGACCGTCCGGTAACCGTTCGGACCGAGCCCAAGTCGTCAACGACGCGTGCTGTTCCATGCGCGCCTCAAGGAGATGTCAGCAACTGTAGGGGCCCAGAAGGGTCGAAGCCTACTGGGGCCAAAGGTCTGATTCTGAAAGGAAGACTCGGCCCTGGTACGAAAGGCAACGAAGGAACAGGAGTGGGTTTTTAGTCAGTAACAGTCTGACACTATCTCCCGCCCCGCCCAAGGGCGGGGGATGTCATAAGATGATTTCCCACCAAAAAAATAAATAAAAACATGAACGTGGGGGATAAGCAAAAGAAAAGAAAAGATAACAGTGATCGAAGTCGGACTGTGGATGATGATAAAATAGCTATATGTAAATTCATGTGTTCCGACTGTCGATGAGCAGGTTTATTCATATCTAAGTAAGATAGCTCTTCAGATAATTCGATTCTATAAAAAGTTGTCTAGACTTCAAAAAAGACTTTTCTGAATTGAATTTAACTAGTTAAAGGACCAACCCAAAGCTACCTAAATATACATATTTACAAAATAAAAAGATTGGTACGTGCTGATTTTTATTTGTGATTACTTAAATGGCTAAAAGCATATTTTTTGGTCAATATCACATTTTATAGTACTGACCAAGAAGTACCTACCTTATAATAAAAGAATACCGACTATATCAATATAAACGAAGGTTTAATGACATCCCTGGCATAATGGCCAACGAAAAAATTCGAAATTCTATAGAAATCAAAGTAAAGAAAAAAAATTGACTGCCAGAATAAAGAGATGTTTATTAATATTTAAATTTAACTTTGCAGGAATGGATTTAATAGGTTAACGAATAAGGCTGAAGATACAACGAGCATCCCTCTTAAGCCCCAGTCTCAGTTCTTAAGAGGGATGCTCCAAGGTAGCCGTTGAAATTCAAATTTTTATTTAGTTTTTCTTGCATTTTGCAGGTCAGTGTCAAGTTGTATGTTGATTGAAATATAATTAGCGACCGTAATAGATATATATTTACAGAATTTTAATAATTAAAATCATTAATACAACCCTCTCAGTACTTCTTACTTGTGATAAAATTCTAGGCAAGTGTGCATCATCGTCGCCCACTTCAAACCAGGGTCCTGGAACGCAAGGCAAAGAAGGAACATAGGAGACGGTTTTAGTCAGAAATCTGACACGCCCTTTCACTCCGCCCTAGAAAAAAATCGCTTACGGTGAGATGGTAGCCAAGCACAAGCCAGAAAAAAAAAACATGTTAGACAAGTTTTCTTACAATACGCTGCTACGAAGACCACACTACAAACTACTCTAAGATTTGTCGCTTCTTTAATAAAGTTTGTCTAGACAACGCCACACTCGTTCGCCGGACAAACAGTCCAGTCCGGTCCAGCACACGATTCATTTATTTACACTACCGGACGGTGGCCGGTCCGGAATATTGAAATCCTCGACAAAGGTGGGATATAAAATGCTTCAAGAATTTTCATTTTCGGATCTGCGGTTTCTAGCGAAATTTTGTGTGAATTTGTTAAAAGAAATTCTCGCGTATTTTAGTGGAAGAAATGTGTGAGATTTTGAATTTTCCACAGTCTATATTATAAAAAGAAATTGCTTTTCGTGCCTGTCTATGGCCGCGTTGTTCTTCTAAAATACAACGGATTATGACGCGTTTTCCCCAATAATACAGAGAATTTATTCCAGAAGGTATATCGTCGGTCGGAAACACTAGTGGAACATTTCGAATAAAGTAGTTTTGAGATGATGACCAATTAAAGATGACAACATGAGTTTTAAAACGCAGACACAATGGACAGAATGGAAGAAAAAAACGTGTTGCGCCGACCCCAAATAAAACGGAACAAGGGCAGGAAGATGATGTACATGAGTTTTAAAACGCAATAAAAAAAATACTAAAAATATAATTTTATTGAGTGATAGCCAGAAGTCGGTTTGTTCCGATATTGAATTAGAAAATCTTAATTTTTAGATGTTCCACTACTGTTTCTAACCGATGAAACATACCAATAAATTAAATACATCATATTTTTCCAGTTAGAATTAGCTGGAAAAGGCGCAAAATTGGGATCATCTGAAAATAAAACGTCGCTTTCCGTGTCTGTCAATTTATCCGCTACCTCCTTCTAAATCATCAATATTAGAAAGAGCAAGAAACGAGGAAAATTTATATTATTACCGCCCGTACGAAACCGGGGCGGATCACTAGTTAAAAAGTAACAAAACAACACAACTACGAAATCTACTTTACTACAAAACTCTTCTACGAGCACTAAGAAACTAAGAACAACTATCTACTGGAAAACTACAGTCTTTAGTGCAATTCGTGTAGTTTATTTATAAGTAAAACTTCGTTACTTGAAACGTGAAAACTACCCTTGATCTGGTTAGTTTAAAAGTTTCAACCAACGAAATCTTGCCAGCTGAACCTAGCCAAGTTACAACCGTTTCGTTTCGATTCTCTTTTCGTTGATCACCTCGAGTCGGCTACGCCTCCGATTCCTTTGTTCTGACGTCATCTCAACGCTCAGTCACGTGGCCAGAACAAAGGAATACGAGGCGTGGCCAACTAGAGGCGATCAACGAAAAGAGAATTGAAACGGTTGTAACTTGGCTAGGGGGGCAGCACTCTACTTGCAACTAAAGATGTATAAACGAGGTTCAACTTAATCTACAGTACTATATAATAAAACAAGCTATTCACCAAGAACTGCCTGCCCTTGACTCCCATCCTGCCGATGTCTTCAAGTGACCAAACACATAAGTAAGTCCATGGTCACACACGTAAGTTCACTAGTTTTGTTCATTGCTCACTAATAAAAAGTTATAATGAATTTACACTCACATTTTCTACAATACTTGAAACATCGAAGGAGTGTTAACTAAGTTTTATCAGAATTATAAACCATTACGTTAAGTTTGTTTTTTTTATGCAAATGATAAAAAGAAAACAAAAATTCGAAACCAAATTAAATACAATCAACTGTTGAGCTGCGGGAATGTTCGAAAAGAGTTACTGTGGCCCTGGGATGCAAAGGGAAACTGAAGGAACACGGGTGGGTTTCAGTCAGTAAAAGTCTAATTCTCCCTACTAGCTCCACCCAGAACGGATAAAGTTATTTAATAACCCAAAAAAATGTGTCGTTTTCAAAAGATTATTTTTAAAGAATGCTTTAAATATATATCTACAAATTATACTGCCAAACTGTTGTAACGGAACGTAAATTTTCAATAGGCTTGATAGATATTATAGCATGTACAATAATTTACGAAAGCATAGGTAGAGACATATTTTACTCAGTAGCTATGCCGGTTATCGTAAATAATAATCATACGATTAGTCCATCGCTTGCGAAAATTACGAATATCATTTTCCCACGGCCCGTGGGATATCATGTCCATAATTTGTACTGTTTAGGCAATTAATTTCGTTTCTAGGTAATGAATAAATGGGCTTGACCAGCGCAATATAAACGATAGCTATGCACTTTAGAAACATAATTCAGACCAAATTAATCTTATCATTGATTTATTGTTTGATCCGGCTCGAAGGACCGAAATATATTAGTAATTATTAGACGCAAAAACGTAACAAAATAAATATAAATATAAACCAGATAAAATAGATAAAAAATCTCAGGAAAAGTAATTTACGCTTTCGCGGTCAAGCGCGAACCTGTAAAAAACCATTTCCAAGAAGTCAGTGATCTTTATGATATTACAGACTAATTAGAAAGAAAACATTTAACCTATCCTTATTATAATTTTTCATCAAACTCAAGTATAAATCAATCGATTGAATGCTAAACTAAGAACAGCCTTTATACCTCATCTATTATTCACCCCCAAACAAAAAGTTGATGGAATCAATCAAAAATTCAATCATGTTACATTTGATATTCTAAACAAAGGGACTATAGAACAAAAGGAATTGCTATTAAAATTAATTTTACCACAATATGGAAGCTAGTCTCATTCATTTGACTATAACAATGAATTGAAGGTAGTAAACGATTGGGCTACACGGTAGGTCGTTTTATTTCGACTCATCACGATATCATTGAAGCAAGCTTTAGAAATTCCAACTACATATTTCCACTGATTGACGACGATGAATATTTTTTCGTGACTGAAATAGTAACTGTCAAAACTAATGGCAATGAAATTGATATAGACTTTTTTAAAAAGCCAATAAACGATCTGGTAGAAAAGATGTAAGAAAATTTTAAAGCCGAATACGATGCGACAGCTTCAGACAGATGGGGATTAAGTGAACTGGATGGCGAAAGTGTGGGGGCCGTTACGTTTGATAAAAGTGGGATTTATAAGGCCTGGAGAGAAGGGGTTTTAAACGCCGAGTTCGTTTCGGTGTTTCGAATCTGAGATATTGAAAATGGTAAATCTATGTTTAAAAATTTTGAATACCCTCCTCCTACCCTTTAACTCTCTAACTCTTTCAAAGACCCAGTAAAAATAAACATGAATTTTCATCCGTCAAGTAATTTGCTTTGAAAATATTCTTATACTTCAGAGTGGATAGAAACAAGTCCGAAACTTTCTGACTTACAACACCGTAAATATATTAGAACTTCATCATAATATCGTATGGTATTCGTGGCCGTCCCAGATTTGCGTGAAAACTTGGGATTTGATGCGAATTTTATGATTCAATAACTATTTGTGGATAATATAAAGAGCTTAATATTTTGTAACTGTCCCATTTCCAGTATATTAAGGGTTTGAAAAACGATATTTCAATGAATTTTGAAATGGCTTAGTTTCTCAATTGCCTAATCTCAAAAAGCATTTTACAGATTTTCTTATTAAATTACTTCGTCGTTAATAGTGAAGTTTTTAACATTAATTCGTCAACTACCATCAAGCACTTATCTTTATAATGTCAATTATGATCTCAATAAGTGCCAAAATCGTGAAATTCTGCAGACATTTCGGTGTTCGTTGAAATCGCTCAAAAATTTGTTGCTTTCACTACAACAATCAGAATATCATAACTTACAGGTTCCAAGTGATATTCATTAATTATATTCTAAATTAACAGAACCACTAACAATACTATTTTCCATAATTCAAATTGAATCCTTAACAATAAAATCACTTCAAAAGTCAAATACCTCACTGCCTTCATCACTCTACTTCAAACCATATCTTCTACGTCATAAGGTAGCAGGTTCATCGGAATACGTGAATCAATGTACCGGTAGTGACGTATTTACGCGGAGTCGTTTGTGGCGGACTTGCGGAGTCAGCTCGGATCGATAGTCAGCATAAAGCGGGTTGTGTTTCGGTGTAGCGCGAAAGTTGTGAAAATGTGTGATTGTTATAATACGTTAAATAAACTTTTTGGATTAGGGGAATGGTATGAATTGGCAGCCATTTTACTTTCTATTGAATACCGCTCCGGGATTATTAGGCAGCAAACTTATGTTTCTTTTTCTATACAAATTTTGTATCCTTTGATAGAGGGTTTTGCCCTGCCACAAACAAGTAGTTACGATATTTATTTTCAAAAATGTTTGAAATTGTCTTTTGTTTACATTAGTATACGAAATTGTAAAGTGAGTTCTAAAAAAAACAGGTGTTCCTTCTTTTTATCTCTCGACCAGAATAATTTCATAGCACGTGTAAGGAATAACTGCAATTTCATCCTGCTTTACAGGTCAACTTGTTTTCCTATCTCCTCATAATTCCGTACTTTAACGAGATTAGCGGAACGTGCTTATTCCAATTTATTTGCATCTCTGTGGCATCAGAGAGTTCTGCTTTAAATAAATAAAAACAATTATTTATTTTCAAAACTCCATCTCACACAAAAGAAGGATTCTAGGCCACCTAGGCGAACATAGTGCTTTGAAAACATTTAAGACTTATTTCCTCAGAAACGAGTATTTCCAGTAGCACTCGGAAACTACACTCGCAAAGGAAATAGCTGTTGACGTTGGTATTATTGTGATCGATCGGCACACGTGGAGGTTCGGTTCGACAATAAGCGGATCAAAGCAAATGAATGTATGAAATATCTAAGAAAAGACTCAACCGCGAATTGATTCGAATCGTGGATGAGG
This sequence comes from Mythimna pallens, assembly GCA_961205895.1. NCBI lineage: Eukaryota > Metazoa > Arthropoda > Insecta > Lepidoptera > Noctuidae > Mythimna > Mythimna pallens. Next base: position 12,294,081 of record OY540849.1, on the reverse strand, counting down.
ATGACAATTTTTATGTCAACAATTCATGACTTATTTTAATGAAAGTCTAAAGGACTAGTTAGTGTAGTTTGATTTTAAGCTCCATAAAGGACATGGTCGTAATGCCGATATTAGAGAAGCATGGCACAAAATAGAGAAAGCCTATACTCAAAAGTGGGATGCTGTCAATGACGAAGATGCTAATGATGAAGATTAATGTATATACATTGCTTCTATAAAAACTTTCAAGCATGCATTTAAAAACTTATTAATAAATAATCTCGTTACTTTGCGAATAATTGAATTATTAACTATCTTTTCAATCAAATCAGGTTTAAATATTTCGAATATACTTTCAATGTTTGCCTTTCTTAGAAAATTGTCCGTTTCTACTTGATTTATACCTTAGAACTATGTATTTATAATTGCTTATATAAATAATTGTATCTCTCGGTATCTTCAAAACCGCAGGACTGGAGTCAAGATTCAAGGTTACCGCAGTTATAGATTGTCTTGTTATAGTGACAAGACGATCTTCATTAAGAATTCTGAGTATATGGGTTTTAATTTTTAAATTTTATTTTATTTATCACGAATCAATATAGATTTTTTTATCATAATGTAACTACAATATATATGTATGTACATATGAACAACTAATCTAGACAATAACTTATTATATTTATAAAATAATAATATAGATATCCAAATCCATATAAAAAGAACTCATCAGGCATCACAAAATTCATCCATTTCGTTTTAAATTATATTGTAATAATTTGAATAAGAACATCAGTGTTACAGCGAGAGAAATAGTGAATGAGATCGGCTCATTGTTGAAGTACAGCTGCTGGGTTGAATGTCGTTAAGTTTAATTTCATGTTAAGATAGAGATACAGGCCGTCTCACAATTTCAGTTCAATTTTTTTTTTTATTGTTTCAAATTCAGCTCTATGGAGGGTACCTCACTTGGTGTCCGATTGGTTGTGCAAAACTGAATGCATTCTGTCAGCCAGGCGATTGACTGCGTCATCATTGGCGTCCTACTGAGCTATAGGTCAAATATTTAAAGTGGAGCCAGCTTGAGAGCTTTTCAATATGTACTGCTCTATAGCTGGCAAAAAAAAAGCTGTGTGTTCCGATTCCATAGGTTCTCCATAGCTTTTTACACTTAGCCAAACCATATGAAACCTACTGGCTTGGGTTAACCCATAGATATCTCCACTTACAAATTACAATGCCCCTTCCCATATTCAGGTCCTTGTTAATAAATTTCAATAACTCGTATATAAGCTTAGACTAGTTATTGAAATTCCTTATCTACATTCGCTGTTAAATCCTCGCTCTAATCCAAACCAAGCCTTACCCAGGGATTACATTCGTAACTCGAATCGATATTGCATACAGAAATTTTCTGTAGTAGGAAGACTATCCCCAACCAGCGGGAAAATGAAAGAATGAAAAAAAAAATGGAAGATAGAGCAAACCGCGGTGAAAGAGGATTGGGAACGATTCAAATGAAACTCGGCAAATTGTGCCTGTTTCGTAAATCTGGAGAATAAAGGCTTAAGCACACGTAAATAATGGGACGATTTGTTGTAATTATTTAGGAGATTCCATTGTTTGTGTATGTATCTTGCGTGGAAATATTTTGTAACGAAAATTATTTAATTGTTTTAATTGTTCCAAGGTATAGTATCCCATATTGGCATATAGGATACTTTTTGGAATGGCTTCCAGGACATGGCCTGCCCGTGTGCCAAATTAGAAAAAGTATCAAACATACACACATGTTAATGTAATTGTGTTTTTATAATCGTAGTTGGTAACCGCAACGTAAAACACCTGCAACACCAACTAAGGAGTTTATCGATGCGTCACCGACCAGAAAAAAAAAGCAAAAAAAAAAAGTAATATATGTGCCAGGCAGGCGGCCATTACATTGGTCAGGTCAAATCCCTTCCACACTAGAGACACCATCACCACCGACTGCGACGCCATCTACGTTACCGAAGATAGGACAACATAGCGAAATATTATCTACAACATTGTTATTTGCCGAGGTCACGATGCATTAATGACCAAAATGAGGACACACAAGTAGGAGGAGAAGAAAGAAAAATATGCTAGTAAAGTAAGTGGCTTTTCCATGTGAATAGTTCTGCCTACACGTTCTTGTTTTAAAGTAGCAGCCAGGGTCACTCGGTGATATAGTAAGATTCTACTGGTGAAAAAATTCTTGTGTTGGTGGTGAATACCTTTGGCGCGAATACCAAAATTAACTTTCTTTTAACTTTTCAACAAAATAGTTTACTGCCTCTAAGAGTCACAGCAATTTTCCTAAAGAGAGAGAGAGAGAGAGAGAGAATGACCCACCAACATAGCATTTAAGGATAATTGTATGGGTTAATAAGAAGGGTCCATGTAATTGACGGTCATGTTAGGGGCAGACATGCGTATCGTAGGGGTTGAATAGTTAACCATAGGGGTAGCGTGGACATTGGACAAATTTATTAATAGTCAAGCATTCGAATGTGTTTGTTGTTATTCGCATATGGTGATGAGGGTCAAATTGTTTCGAGATGTATTCTTTAGGAGCCATCTATTTGGACCTAGTGGATACCCGGCGCGTGTACTACTACGATAAACAAAGAAATGCATTTTGTTTATTTGTTGGAAAATAAAAGAAAAATGGTTTTATCTTTTAATTTATTGTTTTAATGGTCTTAAGAGCATGTCCCCGCATAATTGCCTTCCTAATGAACCGGGTTTGGGAAATCACATCGGTTGGATAGAGTTTTTAAAGTACGCCATTACGTAGAAACAATATTTTTAGTATTATTTCTTTAACAGCGACAAACAAATTAAATGACATTAGTGAGAGTCTGTGAGAGGAAATAGGCCTACCATTAAGGTCCAAAGATTTTGTATTTCTGGAATACCAGTTATTTATCCATATTTTCTTCACCGTTTCGTACCTAGAATTGGCACTATACTGAACTTATTATAAATTGCAATTCTTTTATGTACTCGTAAACCCTAAACTTTTTAATCTATCCAATACAATTTGTTTGTAATCCGATTGTCAAAATCTATGTTCGTATAGAATCTATACAAATGAAACTTATAGTGCCAATTTTGTTCAAAAGTGCGGTAATAAAGCAGTGTTAAAATCAAAGTCCATAAATTAATATTTTACACAAGGAAACTTCCAACAATAATCGATTAAAATCAACAATTTTCTCAACAACAGATATCGATATGAATCGCCATTGTCTATCAACGGGCACACCTGGGACTGAGAAATGCTTTGTTTACTTCAATGTCACTGCCGACCATCTGATATCCACTATCTATAAACTAACTAATAATGTTGCTACGAGTATTATATATTTTACTAGTATGTAGTTAGTTAGCCTATTAATGTCCCACTGCAGTTTGGACGCACGTTACGCATACTGAAAATAATGTGAAAGAACCTTAAAATCTACATACGCTTTTTTTGAGATGTGAAAAATTGTGAATTGGTAGGTACCTGATATGTTGTGTAGATGCGAGTAATTAGAAACGTTGATGATACGTTTAATAATTTCAAAAAGTTTAAGATACACTTCATGACAATTTCTTCTAATTTATTAAAAAAACAATTTGAATAAAATACTGCCATGCTTCGTTAACATTTATGTTTCATGCTAGCATGAAATACACGTAAACTTAGCATGACATTGTATTATTACTGGTAATAAGGTGTGGGCGAATTTAAAATTACTTATTGATCTTTTTGGATCAAGACTATCTCAAATTGTACCATGATTAGAATTTGTTGCTCAATGAAAAGTTTTAAATTTTTAAGGAATATCTGCAATGAAAATGTTAATCAATATAGGTAATTCAGCAGATTCGTGAATACCTATAGATATATTCCCGCCACCAAACATTCTTATTCGACTTCAAAATCTACCCTTCAAATCAAAGTACTTCCCAAGTATTATTATTGAAATCTTTTGTAAGGGGCAAATACAATAGACGCTTAAAAGAAGGGTCGACTTACTCGAGCAAGTCTGTGTGCAAGTATTTTTTTTTAACAAACGTATTAAATGTTTTTCACTGGTGAGTTAAAAACTCCTTTTTAACACCTGAATTATTTTGAAAATGTCTATTCATAGAGCTTGTAGAATTATTGAAATTCAAGAAAGACCTTGAAGAATATGTGTACAATTTTGTATTACGTTTTAAGTTAACATTTTATGATTTGATTAAGGCTTCATAAATACTAATGTGCTGTTTAAGAGCCGTTATTAGAGCTAGAACAGCATAGTTAATTATAATGTTTCCTTAATAGGGTACTTTGATGCAATATTGATAAAGTTAATATGCAATGTTGAGCTTTAAATGAAGATTATCTACTTAACTGTAATATTGCATAAGCTTATTATAACTTTGATAATACATATTTACAGTATTGAACATTAATATGGAAGTATAACAAGCATCGCGAAACTATATTTTGTCGTTATATCAATACTTTCCAGAAGCATCATTGACAAAAATATGAATTTCTTCAACTCTTGATAACAGATTAAACCATAACAATAAACAACATGATATTTATTTACGGGCTTTTGCGAAAGTAAACGTTTTGAATAGGGGAGAGAATAATGAAAGAAATGATTGATTCATTCAAAAGATCTGTGAACAGACGTCGCATATTCTCACGCAATTTCTAAATTTATTAAATGAAAGAGCATAAATAATTTATAAAACAAACAGTTTTTCTAAGTTTCTTTCTTTTTTCTTTTGTAGACGCACTTAATCGCAATGCCTGACTTGATCGAGTAGGCAAATTAAGTTTCCAACGAGAACGCCAGTAAGCACTGTAATGAAACGTGCATCTTAAATGTAGTCCTTTAATCACTACTGTACAAGGAATACTTAATTACTTGTAATAATAAACTAGGCATGACTTAGCTACACGCAGATTATAAGCAAGTAAGAGTGACAAATTATAGTAATCCCTTTTCTTGCAAATAGTAGCCGACCTGATTGAGAGAATATAAATTGCATTGTAAAGTAGAATGCCTTTAAAATGGCCAGTAAAAATGCAGTTTTGCATTTGTAATAATGAAAGCAATAATAACTAAAAGAATACTTCACAACACACAAAAAGGCCCAACTATCACAAAGGACCAACGGGATTACCGTCCTATTATTGGTAGAGTAGCAAGTCCAGTGAAATAGTTAATCACAAAATGTAAACGCAGCTCAAAAATAACACCAAATAGTAACCTATCAGCAATCGATGACGAGTGTACTAACGTTTATCCATTCCTTGTTAATGGGATTTAGAATCAACGTTTACATTGGCAGATCGCAAATACATAGTTACTTCAATTTTGTGGAATGTGTGGCTTGTGTATTGCTAATTTTGTTTCGGAATCCTTTTGAAGTTTTAGATAGTATTTTGTTTATTTATTAATCAAGTCGCTGGTTTTAAATGTGTATAAAATAAAAAATAATATACTGAAATAAACACCAAGAAACACGGCAGATACGATGCTCCTCAAAGATAGATTCGTTAAAGATAAGCACAAAACCCGAAAATACTTTTAACAACGCAGTATTTCTTCAAAATGTACGTCCCTGACCTGAGCCAAAACTAAGCATTCCGTTTCAACACGAAAACATCAATATGAACACTCAATGAAAACACAGTTAAAAAAAACAGATAAATAAGACCTACACGATAACAAAAAACGAACGATCAAAAGAAGGGCGCAGCTGACGAAAAAAAAAGTTACCACGTTAAAACCTAATTTGTACGTAAAATCTCTAGCGAATAACCTAGCCCATTTTAATTATGTCAAGCCACTCCTTACCCGCTTCCTAGCCATGTCACAAACACAAATACTATGATAACACCATAATCCGCGACGCAACAGACGTGCGTTTACCGCGGCATTCGGAATACGACTGACGGAAGTACACTAGATGGGGTGGAGTATCCACCGCCCTATATATCCAACCGAAAATTGAAACGTCTTATACAACTGTGAATGTTAGAGAAAATTGTACGCTATTTTTAGCAGCCGTAGGTTCTGTGTTGCTTGTGTATTGGTGATTTTTATTCGGTATGTCATTTGATGGTGGTTATTGCATTTACCTTAGACGTTACGTCAGTTGGTGCTTGCGTCTCTGAATTATTTGTTTTTTTTAGTCTCGGTCTTGGGAGGGTCAGAGCAGGGTTTTATTAATTTCGGCCATGAGAATATCTTTATGTTCGACACGATATTAAAAGGCAGGTTTTGAGGAAAGGACCTTGTAATTTCCTCATCACCGTCCAGCTTTTTAAGGCTTTATTTTTTAACTTAAATACCATGACATAATTAAGACCTTTCATTTCATAAGCTACAGTTCAAACTTCAAATGGATCTCCTCAATACTGTCTCCGGCTTCGACAACTTTCGAGTTTCCGACTTCCAAAGTTCTAACATCTTAGCAGTTGTTCATAGTACAAGGATCTGTTAGTCTGAGTTTAATATTTCCTTGTATAGGATCGTCTATTGTTTAAGTTTATTATGTCAAACTTGGCAACATTGGTAAGATATTAACTTTCTTCAATCAGTTTGAAGACTATGTTTCTTCGTTAGGCTGAAACAGTCCACCACAGAGAAGGGCAGTTTTTTTATCTTTCTGAGCAAAAGGGAATAATTAAATTCGTTAGGGAAATTTCGGAAATCAAAACTGTGAAAGTAAACATTGTGAGAAAACCGGTATTCCAAGAACCGAAAATTTGAAGACATGTGACATCCATCAACCCGCACTGGGTTCGCGTAGTTGATTACAGCCCATTCGCTCTCTTAGAGAGTAGGCCTAAGGTTATAATGTTGATTATGCTTATGTTTTATGCCTAGATAATCGTATAAAATAGAGTCATGGGCTTGCGGACGGCAAACAATGGGTAGCTCGCCGTCCGACCGTCCGGTAACCGTCCGGACCGAGCCCAAGTCATCGACGGCGCGTACTGTTCTACGCGAACCTCAAGATGTCAGAAAACCGTAGGGGCCCAGCAGGGTCAAAGCCTACTGGGGCCAATGGTCTGATTCTGAAAAGAAGACTCGGCCATCGCACGAAAGGCAAGGAAACAAGTCTGACACTATCTCCCGCTCCGCTCAAGACGTGATTTGTCATTAGATGATTTTCCCATCTAAAAAAACCCTTTCAACTTATTTTTTTTATATTGTTGATAAGCTAACGTTTGACCATTATCTTACCTGATTGTAAATGACGATGTGATGGAGGATGGCGCACTCTTACAAGCTACAAACTGGAGAAGGTAGTCTGGAAAAACAGACAGTAGGGAATCTACAATGAAAGTCTCAATAGCCTGAATGCGACTCTATAAATTAAAAGGGTTATCAAGGGTGAACTATTGATATTAATAATGGTATTTTAATACAGCAGTGGTTCTTTTATCTTGAAATGTTTTGTTCTAAATAAACTTGCTTTTGTCAGCGGCTTCAACCGCGTGAAAATAGGTTTAGGTAAAAACTTTGAACCCCCGTTTCAACCCTTTAGGGGATGAAATTAGGAAAATCGTCTCCTAGTGCTCGCCTACGTTATAAAAGGAAGCCTTGTGCAAAATTTCACGCTCCTAGTCCCAGTAGTTTCGGCTGTGCGTTGATATGTCAGTCAGTCAGTTTCTTATTTTATATATCTAGATGATAGATAAAGTCCCTCTTTAAGGTCTTAATAGAATAGAATAGAATAAACTTTATTGTACAACATAAAAGTAACACAACTTATACATAAAGTTAAATCTATGGGTACAATGACGGTCTTATCGCTAATAGCGATATCTAAAAAATTAAACGCTAATCTTAAATTAGCGTCTAAATTTTCTCCATATATTCTCATATCTAGTCAAAGGGTTTACTCAGGCCTTCACAGGAGCCAGCTGAATATAATAATAATCTTGGTAATGCAGCACTGGTCGGGTTTCGTTCCTATGGGGCTTCGCCGACGTCATGAAGCTGCCGACAGATTTACATGTGTTTAGCTAGTTAGTGCAATGTGTTTATGTTTCTTTCGTAGTTATGTGGAAGGATTTGTTTGCTGCTATCTTTGTACTGGCATTTTGTGAGGAATTTTCTATTTTGTGTGTGGATTATTTGACTTCAACGGTCCGGACTAAGCGTTTCGCTTCGTCGTTTATACCGCGTACATCGAAGGACTGGAACAATTTGCCTGCTGTGGTCTGCTTGTTCAACTTTAATTTGGGTGTCTTCAAGGCTAGAGTGAATAGGTTTTTAATAAACTAGTGCGCCTCACCATCAATGATTGCATTACTGCTTACCATCAGGAGGGATCGCAGTCAAGCACTAGTTTATATAAATAAAAAATTGGTGGTTTAGGTGTAGACGTTGGAAATCATCAAATAACTTCTCCCGCTCTGGGTAGAGCGGAGAGGCGTGTCAGACTTTTACTGACTGAAACCCACATGTGTTTGTTTAGTTGCCCTTTGCGTTCCAGGGTCACGTGAACTCTTTCGAACAAACCCGCAACCCAGGTATTAGCTTTTGCGTGGTGAATTCTCCACGAATTCGTGAAGCAACTTCAAACTATGCATGTGGAGATAGTCGTGCATAATACTAGACATACCAGTCTTAATAGAATAGTAAATTCAAGTGTGGATGATACTACGAAAATCTAGAACAAAATTTGGACACGTAGCATATTTTGCGAATACGGACCGAAAATAATGTGGATCTAGTTCTATCTATGCTAACCCCATTCTAACACTAGTATTGTAAAAACGTGATTTTGTAAGTGTGTATGTTTGTTACTTCTTCACGCTGAAACGGCTAAACGGATTAGGATAAAAAATGGCACACGGGTAGACCATATCCTGGAGTAGCACAGTTCCCTTGGGACAATTTTCTACTTTCACACGAGCGAATCCTCTCGACCCCAAATAACACGGGACAAGGGCAGGAAGATGATGACATGAGCGAATCCTTTGGTAGCAGCCAGGATAGCTTATAATATTAGTGTGATTATTCTAATATATGAGTGAACAATAACCCAACGTCGGTCAATAACAATAGCCCTCCTTATTACCTAGTTACCTGCCAACAAAGCTAAATAAATAACCTTAGAAGACGTAAAAAGAAAACTTGAAAATAAGCAGGAATGATAAATATGCACAAGGAGTCTGTCTATTGTCCTCCGACCCCACGTTCTGGGGTCTTAATTAAATAATGACCCTTGATAATGTTACTTGATGTCCCGAAAACTGTGTCCTTGTAAATTAACTCAGTTAATGTCTTCTTCCTCATTTGCAAGTTATTTCTAATTTAAAATGTCTTACGGTCTGGTCGTCGATGGCACCTTGTTATTAAGTAATTTTGGATGCTAATTAACCTTTTTTTTTAAATATTATTATTCTCCTCTAAAAATCTACGTCAGCCACAATTAGCAAGCATCTGAATGACTATCTTAGTAACTAGTTATCTTCTATGTAAGTCACTTTCTGGGTGGTTATAAAAAAATAACGAAGATTAAGCCTTCTAACCTAACCTGTCCGTGTCGGAGTGCCCTATAATTCCGAGTTCGCTTCGCTCGCGCTTGCACTAAGAATATTTAGTTAAGCCGAATTTGTTTATTAGAGGCTATCTATTTTATTTAATTATTAGTTAGTTTTTTCTGCGCAGGATATTTTATATATATTATGTTTTCGAGCTTATGGCACATGTAGGGTGCAGCTGAAAATCAGCGTCAGGTGGTGGCCTTGTTTTGCCATCTGCCATTGAGCTGAGCTGAGGCCCTTTAGAGATTAAGGTTAATAGGTTTTTTTTTGTCTATTGTCAATACGAATGACTTTTTATTCTTCATTTTTGGATGGGAAATCATCTAATAACTTCCCTCGCTCTTGGTGTGTCAAACTTGAACTAACTGAGACCTACTCCTTCTCGTTCAGTTGCATAGAATATAAGACCATTTGTTCAGCAGTCGCACGAGCAAGCCGCGACAAACAAGGCAGCTAAGCTATAAAACCCAGAAGCACCCAATTTGCTTCTAAAAGGAACCTATTCCCATCTAACGATATCCACACATCGACCTTAAAAGTCGAATATTCCCGGACATAGCCGACTATTCCCGATGTCGATAACGCTAAAACACGTACGGAAAAGACTTTTCAAGTTTACGATGGAGGCAAGTTCTGTGGCTAAGAGCCAACGTTTTTCAAACCGTATCGGAACCAGACACGTTCTAGTTTTACAGAGTACTGTTTAAACGGAAAAGTTTGGAATATAGTTATATCAATGGAGATAGTGTATGAAGCGCGTTATTGCTTGTTGAGTTTTTATTTTATCTCAACACACATATTTTTTTAGGTCATGTGCAGAGATCGGAATAGGTCTACCTACGTCCCGGGATATACCTACTCTACTTACTAGAATATATCCCGAGATATATTCTAGTAGTTCAAATTTCAGCTCAATGATAGGGGTTATACTAAAGTCAAAGTCAACGTTTTTTTTTATTTCACATAGACCTACATGGGCACTTAAAAAACATCAGAAGCTAAAGCACGGCTCCAAATTGGTCGTTTCCTATGGAGAAGAACCGGCAAGAAACTCGATGGTCTTTTAAAAAAAATTGTGGTTCACTAAACTCTAGTATATCTGTATCATTGAGCTAAAATTTGGTATACCTATGAAACTTGGATAACAATGCATTAATGGATCCGGTCTGATGATGTAGTCAGATAGTGGCCATACTGAGAGCGACAAGATAACCTTATCGTGTTTGAGCTCTTTGAAATGGTATCTTTTTGTTGAGGTGGGAAATCATCATGATTTCTGCCGAGGGTGGGAGTTTCAGATTTTTACTAATTAAAACCACACCTGTGTCCTCCAGTTGCCCTTTGCGTTTTAGGACGAGTTTACTTTTTAGAAATTCCCTGTGGCTCTAGTGGGTATCGACTGTGCTGGGCCCCTACGGTTTTGCTGACATCTCTTTAAGGCGCGCGTGCACCACGCGTTTTCGTCTACTCAAGTTCGGTCCTTACGTCGAACGGCGAGCTACCCATTGCTCTCTGAAGATTTTTCCTACCTCAGAAATTTTAAGAAGTTTACGGATGAGGACTATTTCATAACTTGGTACATTAATAATATAATATATTCCACAACTATCACACAACACCGTCTAGTCCCAAGCTAAGCAGAACTTGTAATATGAATACTAGACAACTGATAAACATACTAAATCATACATGTTATAGATAAATTACACGCGGACTAAGAACAAATGATCGTGCTCATCACACAAACATTTGTCCTGGGTGGGGAATCGAACCCACGACCTCCAGCAAAGCAGTCAGGGCCACTAACCACTAGACCAACAGGCCAGTTGTCCACACATTAGAGCCCACTCCCACTTACGTCACCGTTCAACATTACAGTAGGTTATATGCATTTGTAATTCACGTGGACAGGACACACCCACGCTTTATAGTGGGTGTGATGCAGGTACTTAGTGACGTCATTAAACTGGCTAGTCACAGCTATGATAATTTTTAAAATATCGCCATATTATGCGAGGAACTAATTACCTAAGCGTGTTGAATATTCATGTATCTGGAAAGTAAACCGATTTGTATCGGGTGTAATACTGTAAGATGGTTGTAATATATACTATGTAACTTCAAGGATATTCCTAGTTGATTTTGAGGTTCACAGTACATGCCAGTGGATATCCTTCATCATCTTCCTGCCCTTGTCTAGTGTTATTCGAGGTCAGCAAAACATGTTTTTTTTTTCTTTCATTCTGTCTTGTCAACAGCCATGCTATTACCAATTCCGTTTTCATTCATATCACACCTCACAGTCCTCACACAATCCGTCCCTCCAATGCAAGTGGATATCCTAACATAGAATAAAACTAAGTCCCCCAATGCATCTGTTTGTCTGTCCGTGATAAACTCAAAGACTACAGAACGGATTTTTACGTGAATTCAGCTAATAAACGAGCGATTCATCAGGAAGGTTCACGCATCACTCTCTCTCCTAGTAATCTTTGGAGAGTTCTATGTTTGGCACTGAGTGAAATGATGATAATGATGATGATGATGAGAAGGTAAGTTACTAACAAAATTAGCCTAGTCTATGTCCAAAACTGAGACTATCAATTAAGTACAAAAGTTCCTGTAGCTTTCCATATAAGAGAAACTTAATGAAGGGGAAGCAGGCGCCATGTACGCTATCATTATTTCTGGAGACGATATATATGCAAATGAGAATGTAACTTGTGTAAACTCGCCCACGGTTACATTTGCGGGGGTGGGATGCAGTATCGGAATCGATAAATTATTTGGAATTACACGGATATTGTATTCCAACTTGATTTCTGACCCATTTGCACTAGGAAACTGACAAGGGGAAGCCATTTCTAATGGCATCTGTATCGTCATGATCTAATAAACCTTTCTAAGAAGTTAAAGGCTATTAGTCTAACCAGCTAGAGTTTTTTTTTTATGTGGGAAGAACATCTAATGACAAATCCCGCTCTTGGGCGGAGCGAGAGATAGTATCAGACTTTTACTGACTAAAAACCCACTCCTGTTCCTTCTTTGCTTTCATCTCGGGGCCCCGGGCTTCGCTTTCACACTACCCGTGGTCCCAGTAGGCTTCGATCCTGCTGGGCCCCTACGATTTGCTGACATCTCCCTGAGGCGCGCGTGGAACGGTACGCGCAGTCGACGACTTGCTACCAGCAAGCGCAGCACCAGTCGCGCAGTCGACCAGCTATAGTTAAATACCAGATATTATCGAGGACACGGGTTACCTGTGTGCCAAATTTCATTCATTCCATTTAGCCATATGAGCATGAAGAAGTAACAAACACACGCACATAAACTTACACCTATAAAATATTAGTGTGATCCTCTTGAAACCTTTCACTAGTTTATGAACTGTCTCGAAACTATTTGTTAAGAGCAAAATTACAGCACCATTAATAACGTACGCGAAATTTTGACAGTAATATTAAGTATTACAAAACCCAAGTAAATGTACATAGTATATTAATAGCATAGCATAAATCAGCCTTATAATGGTCGCACGACTTAGACCTCCTCTCCAGGAGAGGGAATGGACCGTGATCCACCAGGTGGGCCCAGCGCGGTTTGGCGATGTCACATGTCTTCGAATTATTGTTTCTAGAATACCGGTTTCCTTGCGATGTTTTCCTTCACCGTTTTGAAAACATTGGTGAAGTAAGAAGCACTTGAATTAATAACTATTTTTCATGACATGTAGATTGTCTAAGTGAGATTACACGTTCATAGATTTTCATAACCCTTTAAGCACAAATTACTATCTCCATTTTAAATTATGTATACTAGTAGATAAAATAAATTATAAAGCACTAAGACTACGTTTTGAGGTCGCCTTTTCTAAAGGATTGGCCAGGAAATGGCAAAAGCCGTACAAATTTGAAGGCCTCTTAAGGAAAATCGAATGAATCTTTCACGCAAGCAAGTTTATGTGAGAGGGCAGTATGTCACTACTGACTAAAACCACATAATGGGTCTCTTTTGACCAGAGTAGGGACGGAATGAAGGATTTATGGAAGTACATACTCTTGGCTGACTAGACTAGGATTGCCATAAATTATTGTACCTACTCTATTTTGCGGATGAGTACTTCATAATCCAAGGAAGCAATAGAATACTCCAAAACTACTTATTTTGACTCTGATGTCGAATTCAAATGAATGTAAATACTACTGAATTAGTATTTACATTTATTACTTTACTGAAATATCTTTTTTTGTCTTCTCGGTCATTTTAAAAGTAACTGTAAAAGAAAACCATGACTTTATTGAAACTTGTCGGTAATCATACAATTTCAAATAACAAAATGATTGTTTGGCAAAATGTAAAACAACTAATGATACTCTTTTTTCAAAAATTATACATTTCCCCCTTCTAAATTCAGATATTACCTACTTCAACAAGGTGGCCACCCTTCAAGAACCGAGGGAAACAATGAAGCTTGCATACGTTGGTAACATTGCCACATGAAACCAGATAGAAACTGCCAAGGGCTGTGTAGCATGATTGTAATTATATTCTTATTTCCCCTGTTTCATTTCATAAATCCCCTTTTCGTAATGTAATTACAGCATTTTTACATTACTAAAGAACTCGGTAAGCCACAAAAATATTTATAGCTTTTATGTTAAGAGTATTAACCGCTCGACGCTAAATTATCCCACTTTATCTCATAGGGTAAGGGCTGAAGATTTAAAAGATTTTTTTTAATGATATAAACTAGTGCTTGACTTCCCCACATGATTGTACGCAGTGATGTAATCATTAACGGTGAATCGCACTAGTTTATTAAGAGCCTATTCACTCTAGAGAAAAAAAAAAACAGAATACAGGATTATGCTTATCCATATATTATGCAATTTTATTTATTTTATAGATATGCTGTGTATTATACCCTAATGCATTGATGTTGTGTCAGAACTTAATTTAATTTATTGATCAAAATAATTTTTAATTTAATTCTTTTAATTTTATGTGTTGTGTTGTAATGTAATTTTATTTATTAATAATCTACCTTTTTTAACTTGTTGTTATTAGTATTGTTACCTTTTCGTTATTGTTTTTAGAGTAATATTAAGTACATAATTATGTTTAACCGAAAATAGTGCATGTGGTGTTAGCTTATAATTCATTGCTAAATTAATGGATGTAAGTTTCGTTTTAATATAATATGAATGTATTGTGTAAGCAATTGTTGGCTGACCAAAAAAATAAATAAATAAATTATATACTCAACAGAGTAGCGAATAACCACTATTACAGTTTCTGGTTATTGCTGGAGCTTGGAGCGAGCCAATCGAAGCGCCGAACGTCGTAAAAGTGTCGTAAAACTAAACTCGCATTAGGCACACAGAAAAGGATTTTCAAAACGTTAAAAATTAAAAACAATATAAGAAAGAAAGAAAACGTTTGTTTGGCACACAGGTACACATAATGAGATAAAAATTATAATATAGAAAATATTGCTATCAATAAAGGTGGCAGCAGTGATGGTTCAAAAATAATGTCCTAAATAACTTTCACATTCTTTTCGGAATTGTCCAAATACCCTCTGCTCCTCTGGCCTCTGGCTTTAATATAGAAGTTCTGTTTCGAAATTTCGTTCATTCATCGTTGAAAATTAATAAAGCATTACTGGAAAACTGGTCCGGACATTTCAGCTGAAACCCGTCGTCGGAACACGATACTTTTCTCGATAGAAGTTCATTAGGTTTCATCAACTTTAATAGCTGTTTTTGAAACTCTTTGGACATTTTATTAAAAATGTTTTTTTGTTTTTGTAATTTTGTTGACTATAACATTATCAAGATAGGATGGTGCGGGTGACAGCTGTCGGATTTATAAAATGTAGCTACCTATCCTTTTCTCTTATCTTAAAGATGCATATTTTCGTCCTACCCATGCTATGTAACCTGCCCCAGCTCCGCAATAAGCCGCTTAGCAATCCGCCCCAGCTCCGCGCATGTGTTACAAATTATTTGGAATTGGTTGCTTTTATTTACTATAATAAGTATGCATTATAAACCTAAAACTTCCTCATGTATCACTCTGTCAATTGGTGAAAACCGCCTTAAAATCCGTTGAGTCGTTTTGAGTTTATTTTGAACTGACAGACAGACACGGTGGAGGATAATTTGTTCGCAATTTTTTGCTATTTATTATTGACACGCGAGCTGCGTTTGACCAATCTCACCTGATGGTAAGCGATGATGTGGTGGTCTACAATCGCTTGCCTTACTTCTAGTACTCAATTTAAAATTTTGTTGACAGACTCCAGCAGGGAATTCCTCTCCTTTTCTGTATGCATAATGAATGTTTCCAAAAAGTTTTAAGCGTATGGGTGGATATATCCATCATGTTCTTGTTTTGTATCGATTTTTCCGTGTCAAATTTCTAATTCCCGAAATCTGTGGACTAGCCCATGGGAGCGGAACGCAGGGTTTAATTATATTATTATTATATCTGTAATAGCCTGTACTGTCTGACTACTGGACAAAGGCCTCCTTTCCCCTTCAAACCTTCCATTGTTCCCGGCTCTGACCCACTTCTTGCCAATTGCTAAGAAAGGTAATTAACAATATTCATGATTAGAAACAAAAACTGGGCCTAATGAATGCATACTAGTCAGTTAGGATGTCAAGGTTTTCGGATTGATCGGTGGCGTATCGAGCGACCTACTTAGGCATTTAAGTTTGTCACTATGTATGATAACTTTTTCACTATATTATTCAGTGCGTATAGGTTTCCATGCCAACGAAATTCTGCTACGATAATATTTGAGGGACTAGCACTATGCTCGCAACTCGACCCTAAATCGACTTTTGAGGGTAGTTTTAAACTGTTAATGACAGTATTTGTCATTAATTTATGTTAGAATTTCTGCCAAGTTTCAAGTTCATTAACCCCAGAAATAAAAATCCTCCATTCAACCTTTAACACCCCCTAAATCGTCTTATGGGTTTATTGTTGAACAACAAATAATGACAACCTTTATTATTTACTAGTTTCTACTAGCAGCTTTGCCGGCGTGAAAATAGGTTTCTCCATACAAAACTCCAACTCCAAGGGAGAAGTTTCGTTAAATCCGTTCTTAGAGGATGTCTACACTCTATAAGGAACCTACCTGACAAATTTAAGTTTGTAGGTGTTATAGTTTCCGAGATTTCGTGATTAATCAGTGATTGGTAAGTATTTCGCTTTTATATATATATATTTAGGTTACTATTCGTGCTCAGTATCAAGTATATCGGCCCACGGAAAAAAACTTTGTATACAAGCGAGATTTCCCCTTTTCATCCCCTTAAAGGTTGAATTTCAAAAACCTTTCTTAGTGCTCGCCAATGTCACAATATGAAGCCTTATGCAAAATTTCACATTTCTAGTTGAAGTAGTTTCAGCTGTGCGTTGATATGTCAGTCAGTCAGATTCTCCTTTTATATAGTAAATTAGCTTTTGCCAGCGGCTTCGCCCGCGTGAAATTTGGTTCCTCCATACAAACTTTGGACCCCCATTTCATCCCCTTA
Organism: Mythimna pallens; assembly: GCA_961205895.1. NCBI lineage: Eukaryota > Metazoa > Arthropoda > Insecta > Lepidoptera > Noctuidae > Mythimna > Mythimna pallens. Next base: position 12,276,963 of record OY540849.1, on the reverse strand, counting down.
GAAGGTGAATTTTGGGCAATCCTTTCTTAGTGTTCGCTTACGTCATAAAAGGAAACCTTGTGCAAAATTTCACAGTCCTAACTAAGCCAGTCAGTTTCTCCTTTTATATATATAGATAATGTATAAATGCTCACGTTTGTTTAATAAACACGACTATTTCCAGTTCCACGGTATAAATATGAAAGGAAAACATTCAGATTGTAAACAAATATCGAAAAGTCCGAAGCATATTCACAATTATATTAACAAAAAAAAAACTCGTAGCCGACAGCAAAATCAATACCAATTTGCACAAAATGGTAGTGCGCTCGCCAAGTGCGCGGGTATTTTGTGTTACAGTTGAAAAACGCTCAAAAGAATTTGACTTTATTTGCCCCGAAGCGGAGAATAAATAATGTCAGTATATTATGCAAAACGATTTATCAGATAGAATACGGAAAGAGGGCGACGGGAACGAACGTAATTTTAGTATGCTTCGCAAATCCGCCTCTGTATAGAAACTGGATAGTTTTTGAAGAACACAATTTCGTTTGATTTTATGAAAACTTTGTTGCGAATATAACGTTAGAAGACATGAATTTTCGTGAAAACAGTGACAATTCTTGCTTACTTTAATAATATATTGATATCGTCAAAGAAAAACGGTAAATCTTTATAGGAAGTAGAGAAAAGCTATTTTATAATTATGATTTCTGTACCTATATATCTAATATATTGGACTGGAACAATTTGCCTGCTGCTGTCTTCCCGTCCGATTATAATTTGGGTACCTTCAAGGATAGAGTGAATAGGCTACGACCACCATCTCACCTGATGGTAAGCAATGATGTGGTCGACGATGGAACACGCTTGCCTAGAAGAAGCCTATTCTCTCTTGACTTAAAGACCCATAAGTTGTAGCTATCAGGAAACACAGACTCCGGCAAATTAATAACTATTATAAACAATTGTTATTTTTGCAATCCGTCTACAAATAATTAATAATTTATACCAATATTAATGCTCTCGCTCGCCACATACAAATACTTCGACGAAGCAATAAAACGATAATTACACAAACAGCCCAGTTTGTTAGTTTAGCGAACGGTTCCCGAGTTTTGTATACCGTGAGTTATGCCGCATACGATTTGCATTCCTCACTCATCATTCTTTCCAAGTCGAGCTACCAAATATTTTGGTATAACCTTGGAATAGTAAATATTTGAACGTTTCAAATCTTAGTTGTGGGAATAAATCTTAACACCTCGTAAAATAGAATGGTTGTCATAAATTTTACAATGTGCTTAATCCATACAAGGATACTCGCGGGGTTTGGAGATGGCGATATTAATTTTAATATGGTAAGATAAGCAGCATGGTGGATGCGAGAAGCACAGGATCGTATGTCCAACAGTGGACGTCTTTCGGCTGAAATGATGATGATGATGATGATGAAGATAAGCAACCACTTTTCAGAGTCATATGTCATCTCTAGCAACACATACAGTATAATAGTGTAGTGTATTGGTTTAGAACAATACTCACATTACACTATTATAGTCTAGAGTATTTATCTTGTCTGGCCTGTTGGTCTAGTGGTTAGTGGTCCTGATAGTTATGCCGGAGGTCGTGGGTTCTATTCCCACCCAGGACAAATGTTTGCGATGAGCACAATCATTTTTTCTGTGTCTGGGTGTAATTTATCTATAATATCTATGTATTTAGAAAAAAATTAAGTATGTTTATCAGTTGTCTAATGCTCATAACACAAGCTCTGCTTAGCTTGGGACTAGACGTCGTTATGTGAATGTTAAAATATTAAAAGATTTGTGATAAACAGGTAGGCTACGATCCATAAATACTCCTTTTGCTTCGTACGGTTGTTATCCAAAATTCTCGTATTTTTTCTTAACACTATCAAAAAAGTACCTACAAATTCTACTAAAATTGCATTTATCTACTCTACTTAATTAAAGTATACTGTTCTGAATAAATTCTCTCCTTTTCCCTGAAGTTTAAATCTCGCATCAACGCTAATGGAAAAAATTAATCAGACGGAAACAAAGAGCATACTTCACCTTATTAGGCTTGGTTCTGGACCGTGCGCAGACAACTTTGCCATTTTATTTGTTTGCTTTGTGCTTACCTGTGAAAAGAATAAAAAGACAAGTTTAGTACATGGTGTTGCGAGATAGAAATCTAGAAACAAACAGTTTTCGCGTCAGTTCACCTGTATCGAATTTTATTTGAAATTTATTTTGTGTTGCCAGTTTTCGAAAATTATCATATTAAAATTTTAAAAAGTTAAGTTTTTTTTTTTTTCGGGTGGTAAAAATATTTAATGACATCCCCCGCTCTGTGGCGGAGCGGGAGATAGTGTCAGACCCCAGTAAGCTTCGACCCTGCTGGGCCCCTACGCAGCTTTACAAATCAATCATATAATTCTTCTGGTTAGCGCGTCATAATTGTTTTTGGTTGGCCTAATATTTAACCACAGCAAGTGGTATTTACACGACGGCACGGTTGGCGCAGTGGTTGAGCGATTGGCTGCTGCACTGCGGGTCGCAGGTTCTGTCCGCGCATGGAACAAATATTAGTATAGCCTACAAATAGGCGTTTTTGATCTGGGTGTCTTGTGTATATGAGTTTACATGATTCTGAGCGCACCCACGATTTAGGAGTAATTCCTAGTGTCAGGCAAAGTTTTTAAAAATACAGTATATCTAAAAATCTTTACAAAATACCCTAAAAATAAAAAAAGAAATCATATCTAACATCAAACAAAATATTTCCACATTTCGTATACTACACCGGCTGTTCGTGTGATATCGTGCACGATGACGTCATAGGCAGTAGGTACCTGCGTAAACGACACGCGCCATGTGCCACAAATTAACTTTTTCGCAGCAGATTCAAGAAATAAGGCTATTTGTGATTGATAACGGGGACACAGGTAATACATAACTATAACAGTTCGTTTTTATAGTGAAGAACAGATTGCCTTTCGATAATGTGACTGTTTTTATTACCTACTATTGAATTTAATAAAATAAACGCTTAATTTTCACTATTCAATTCCATAGAAACTAATAATTTTAAAATTATTTAAACTACCAAAATATCATGAAAATATTAAAATTTAATAATCTCGTACACGTATTCCCTCAACATATATGATCCAACTCTACCATTTATATTACTAAAGGTTAACAAATAATGAAGTAGGATTTCTGTCAACCACCTTTTGTAGACATTACGAAACCTAATGTGAATGGTATTAAGTAACATTTGTAACCCGTGTTACCCAACGCTTCATACGGTTTAGGAATATGCGTGTGGGCAGAAATACATTTAACGTCACATAAAAATGTATCATGAGCTGAGGCTGTGATTTGTTTGTATCATAAAAAAATATTATACGTTCGGATGATAGATCGACACTTATGGATAATAGTCGAAACTCTTTTTCATAGTAAAGTGACTGCGGTAAGTATAAAGCGGTTTCACAGGTCTACTGGAACTTGGAAGAACTATCTATGGAAATAAGCAGTTCATCCTCGTCTTTGGTTACTGCTCGACTGATATTAGTCGCACGCAGCGTGATGTTATTAGCCTTTATCGTTACTTAATAAATGGGCTATCTAAGGGCCTGTGAATACCACGTTCGGATAGCGCTTTTATCCTGAAAAGCGCGCCGGCGACGCACGTTCCTAAACCGCGCGTCAACGGCGCGTTTATACAACGTAGTGTGCACAGGCCCTAACACTATATGAGTATTGCCACTCAAAATAGTAGTTCTTGAGATTAGCGCGTGCAAACAAATAAAGGTTAACCATGTGAAGTAAAATTATATTGATAGATGGGAGAAAACGCAACGTTGAAGGCAACTAAGTTTCCATTTTCTATAGTAGAGCAACTAAGAAGTTCGCTCTTCATAAATTTTAATTATAACTTACAACGCCAAGTAATAAATATCTCAACAGAACTTGGCTTTGCTCATTTCCGTGTGTCAAGTGTGATTTCTATTTATCTTCTGTGATAAACGACCATTTATTTAGTATGGACAGTTTAATATGGACATCCACAATATTGAAAAGAATTATCGTTACCTGAGAAGACCTTGTAGTGATAGGAGAAGTAGGTGTCCTTGGAGATGGTGGGTCCACCCTATGCTCAGCCAAGACTCTGTGTTCATTCTTCCCTGTGACCGAGTTCTTTACCCTCTCCATCCTCGCCTGAATCGCCTTTCGAGATATAACCTTAGTCTTTTCATCTTTATTGCCACCGTCAGCTAGCTTCCTCATCAACCTCGCAGTCGCTGCGACTGATTGTTGAGTATCAGAATTTGTTCTAGCTAGTCTTGTAGCTGGCCTTGGTACTGGAGTAGCACCGCCAGTACTGCTTCGTGTACTTTCGTTTCTATTGAAAGGTACAACGTCATGTTCTGTATCAGAATCAGCTGGGAGGTATCCTCCACCACCGACTGAAGATACACCTGTACGTAAAAGGTTTTCGTGCTCGGCGTATCTTACTCTTTCGTCAACTCCTACGGTGCCGTTCTGTGCTCTTTCTAGTCCCCGTTCCATTTCTCCGATTTGTCGCTCAAGCTTTCGTAAGACATCGTCTGATGGTGGCATTGGAGCTGTATCATCGGGTGGTTCAGGTGCTTGGAATGATTTTAAGTGGATGGGATGAGCTCTGTTGATTTCGAGTCGTTTTGGAGCTATCCCAGAGGATGTAACCTCGTACTGGGTTCGTTGTGGTGGCGCGTTTTTCTCCAGCATGGCTAAGGACACCGGCGATGGTGGTGGCGCACCGTTTACAGTCGGTTCTTGACCTTCTGGGGCGGGCGAAACCCTGGGTGCACGAAAACTTTTCCTCATGAAATCTTCGCGTGTTAACTTCCTTTCCATTTTTAGAAAGAGGACATTTCACTGACTTTGTCACTAGGTTTTAGTGCATACTAAACTTTAAGTCTATCACAGTTACTGTATCACTTTAAGTACTATTGATAATTTTATAGGTGTCTAAAAATATCTGAAATAAAAGTAGAGAATGAAGCTTGATTGCAACCATAATACAGACACCCTTAGTATATCAGATTAGATTTAATCAATGACATCTGAATTTGGCCTAAATACCAGCATTGAATGCTACCGATAGAACGCGATATGTTATACAGACACCGCTGTTATGGAATGAGTGAAAAGCTATCGATAAATCAACTCTGACGTCAATTAAACAATCGCATATAAAATTCAGTAACCGACGCATACTAATACTGTTTATGCTGACGTAGAAGACATACAATCGAAAGAATAATAAATTTTATAGATAGAAGACGCTCAAACAAAACAAAACTTACCTAACGACAAAATTGTGTGGCAAAATGAACGGAATGGAAAATTTTAGGACTTATCCTAGAATTTTCCAATTCATTTGTTATTCAGAAGAGAAACCGTCACATAAAACCTAGGTTCTTTCATGTTTCTCAAAGAACCAATCCATAAAAAAGAACACAATCTAGCAAAACACTTAACAAAGAAACAAAGGATATTAGAAAAAAAAATAGCCATTACGTGATCGAATAGGAAAATCAGATGAACGTAGACAAAGAGTGAAATCCCTGAACGATCGTAACGAGCCGTAACCCGATAAGAATGGCCCCAAACAAATTATAGCTACCACTTATACACGATACAATTTAGTCGAAAGTAAACCCTATCATCGATAAAACAAAGTTCACAGCTATAAATCTGGTCATTAGCAAGCTAATTCGAATAATGTACGCACATATTGCTAGCTGAAAATGTGTTTCCGACTGTAAGACTGTAGAACTAATGAGACGAAATAATCACTGATTGCAAACCCATACAAACCTACATTTCCTGATGTAATGACAATTCGACAGGATAGTAATATTATGACTCGATTAAACACAGTAGTTGAATACTAACGTGATTTTTGTACTAACATGCAATGAAAATAAGATTGGTAGTCTAGTTTCTTGACATAACAATCAATATGACATGTAATTTAAACAAGCTTGGCTCAATGACAATGAAATTTTTTATCAGTATAGTACACGTTTACGTATAACCTGACTTTGGGCGAAGGTTAAGAATTTAACTATACAACCTCCTTTCCTTTCAAGGACTATTGGAGGAGTTTTCTAGAAATCAATAATAGAAATCAATTATCGTCCAAAACAAACCAAGCAAGGTCATAGAATATTCAATCCCAGACTTACTAAACTATTTAAGCTATCAAGTTACCATAGAAAATTGGAATTCAAAAAAGATACTAACTAGAACGAAATTCCTACCGTTTGCTACACCGCAACGAGTTAACAACGTGCCATAACTCATAGTTAGCAGAAATTATCTCCAATGCAAAATAACATTACTGATCCCATTTACAACATAGAAACAGTTTCCGAGAAGCAAGAGGAATGCAAAACACTTCTACGATAGAAACATTCCGTTGTACGGCAGGAGTGAGACAGCAACAAAGTCCATCTGGAAAGAAAGAGATGAAACATTGTTAGTTAAAGGAACACGGAGAACCGTTCACCATAAACCCTTGTAGCGACACAAAGCTGCGGCTGCTTCTGAAAGGGAGGCAAATACCATCACCTAGGCACTTGAGTCAACAAACAACATGAAGCTAAAGACGACACATTACGAATATCGGTACTTAATAAAAGGACGTTCAACTGCGATGATGAATTCTTCGGAGTTGTAATTGGATTTTGTTACGATCGCAAGTTATGGACCTTGAAGGCTTCCTCGTTTGGAACTTTATTTCAGGTTGTTACGTAAAATGTGTTTCGTTAATATCTATTTGTGTTTAATTAAAATTTTAAAGTTATTAGTAGGTATACAATTAATTCGAAGAGCTGGTAATTAATTGAATTACGTTCGTAGTACACTTATTTTACGATAAGTGCAAATTTAAAGTTATCACATTTCCTAGTATAAGAGGAAATGCATTTCAATTGCTTGGTCCATATTCTTGTAAATTCCATTTCAACTCGACATTACTACTAAAATCGTGCACGTCAACAAACGCTCAAGAATGTTTATCAAAAGACAACGTGATATTAGGAATACTATTCAATCGAGCCGAGGCCGTGGTCCGGAGTCACGACATGTAACATATGGCGACCGAAACACATATGACTCAATGTTTTCGCACAATGTTAAATAATACAGACACAGAGAAATCTGTGTCAAATATAACATGTTGTGATATAAATATGGCAGAATTGACACTTTAACAGGAAAACATAACGTGTCACACGACTAGGGAAAGGTGTACCGTTTATGATAAATACGATAATAACATATAAATAAGAAAATATACGAGCCTATAATAATGATACACGCATAGTAATTGACGATATATATCGGTCTTGAAACTGTTTAAACATATCATAGATAGCAGAACAAAGTCTGAACTCACTGTTGCTTTATGTAAAAAAAAAACATTTGTAACAATCTGACAAACCCCTGTAGAGGACATAGATAAGTACATCCACCGATAAAAAAAGGTAAGAATATTTATAGTTTCGATCAAAGCCTTTTACAAAACCCATGTAACAGTAGTTCCTCTTTTTAAAGTGATTGAGGTTAGAAAGATCATTCGAAATGTCCTTAATCGCACTTTAATTCCACAATCACAATACTTTAAGAAGATTACGAGACGCAACATAACAGCGCAAGATTTTCAACACATTGTTTACAATAAAACGTATAAAATAGAGGAGTTTCACGTTTATGCAACAGTCAACAGTACAGTTAGTGAATCACATCTCTTTATACACTCCGTATTGCTTTAGATGTGAATATAATTGTATCTATTTGGTGAGCCTCTTGTGACTCAGTCTTTATTTATGAACAAAAAAGCGGTAGAACATGACTATGTTATGATAGAATTTTTAAGTGCAATGATTCAACAAAGTGCAGTTAGCGACCTTGCTTAAATGTCTGTTGATTTAAGAGAAACAGCCGTGACTAAGACTGTGTTTACCGACATTCCTATTGGCATGCTCGTCAAAAGTCATTTCATTTCAAGTCTTCTTTATTATAATAATCGGTGGGGTACAACATTGCTACGAAATTCATTGCTTCACTTCCCTTGGGATCCTGCAAGGATTTATATCGAGGCCATAACTATCGTGCCAGGCAAGAAAATTACCGGTAGCAGCATTATTGGTATCTTTATTCTAATTACTATGACTATTCAAACTGTTTCTCGGTAAAGATTCGATACAGAATGAACTAATAAGTGTATCCGATAAAATATCGAAAATAAATTACTTCATCATCAATATCGAATATAAAACTGAAAAATAAAATAATTTGTAAAACCCAAACATTCTAATCAGCAAATATGTTCGAAAGTTGTATATTTATTGCTAAAATCGAAAATAGTTCAAAGTCTGCTAAATATAGTTGGCTATTAATCTTACATCTATTTATAAGGCTGTGTTGAACTTGGCCGCACTACCACTCATGTAATATGGATTCATTGGGCTTGGCTTCTGACCTTGAAGAGTATTTTCGTCTTCGTAAATAAGGGCAATGATGGAGTCATCAACTATAAACTGGACTTTCGTTACGGGTGTGGTAAGACTGTTTTATATTATATTTTTTATTTAACTATTCACAAATTTATAAAAGTTTAAACTTGTAATTGGCGTTCTTACATATAACGTCTGATTACTCAAATGTAATACATTTGGGCTGTTATTTTTCTTAAAATTAATAAAAGTAACTTAATTGACCTTTTACCTAAATATTATTTTCAATATGACTATCAAACCCTCGGATTAGTTTGTTCTTGAAATTCTTTGTACGAATATTCAAGACACCAGCTTAATGATTTCTTAAATACGCAACTTAATTTAGCAACTCGAGAGTTTCATAATTGTAGAATTATATAAAAGTAATAACGTATGAAATTCCTTAAGTACTTCCCCAACTCTCAAAATTTCATAAGCTTTATGAAGTTATTAGTGCTAGGAATGTGCTACAACTTGTCTAACATAATGAACATGCCTGGAAAACTATTATAACTGACTAAACGTTATTATGCATAGACGACTGTACTATCTCGCATTAAAGAGATGTCATTAAAGCTTTTAAGATTTTCACAATAAATATTATGTTAATTTCTTAATAACTCCAGTGTATCAGTCTTAAAGTTATAAAATTCTACAGCCCATACCTTAGTACTTTAACTCGGACCATCTCAAGTTCCCTAGCTTGAAATAACTGTACGTAATTCAACTCTTTGCGAGCTGAAGCAAAATTAACATCTGCAGTGTGTTTAGCTTCTGCATCGTTGTTATTAAGAGCTATTTTAGCTGATGTAGGGGTAGTTTTATCTTTGTTTGCATGGACCGCAAGCTTCCGCCATTGTGCTCGTATCTGCTTGCATGGAACTGTAGCATTCTATTCTTATGTGTGAGGTTGAACAATTGCGGCTTGGCTATTTTGATTTTCGCATTAGATTGTCAGGTGTTTTTTCTAGAGTTTGTGAAAACGATTTTGTTGGGGCTCGAATTGAATTCAATAGGAAAAGAAACGTATATTAGTTTTAGATCTGATAAGTCAACTGGTTTACTTTTACAAATATACAGCTCTGTATCAATACCTATTTGTTAGATACTACACAATTTTATCAAATGTTTACTTTGTCTTTCAAAGTAAGGTCTTCACTTGAAATTCGTTAATTCAAACCATCCACATTTCCCACATCAATTATGAGCTTAGCATGAATATTTAAAAATCTCACACTTCAAACCCAACCAAGTGTAACTTATTCCAACAAGGTCCTTACATTATAACATGAAGGAGCCTTTCAAAAGGCCTAGTGGGCAACTTCCAACGAAGTCTGGTCACAAATGGCATATGCTAATGAATGCATTGTGAGACGAGGCAAAAACATCGGAACAAAGTTATGGCATTTGGCAGACAGTTGCGAGCTGGTAAAGTTGCTTTTTATTCTGTTCCGAGTTGGAACGAGGTTATTTTTCGCGTTTTTTTAAACTTCTAAATGTTTTTGCTACATCTGTTAGTGGACAATTGTAGTGGGCGAATGAATATTCCAGTGAATTTTTTTACATTTCATTGTCTTCTTTCAGAATTGGGTCAGTTCATAATCAATTCTTGAATAAATATTAGGTTAAGTAGCTATGTTACATGTCTATGCTAATATCACCTAAAGGTATTATTGAATTACCTATATAATCAATAAAACTGTCGTATTTTGTCAACTTTAATCTAGATAAAGTCGTAACAATAGCACTAAACCAAAACTATTAGTAAAACACGCATTAGCCACCAAGCCTTACCATACTAAGTTCTAAAACTGAGATTAACGTTGTAAATCCATCCTACGCAAATTAGACGCCGTTGTAGGCGGCCATTTTAGGAAAAAGTTGTAGCTGCTTTTTCTCAGTCGAAACAATAGACTATTCTTAAACACTTTTCACTTCAAGTTTTTTCTCAAAGTAACAAATGGTATATAATAATATATTGAAACTACAGCAACAATTATGGGCTTCGTTTCGGAACTAAGAAAAATACTGATGGCAGTATTTCAAGAAACTATTTTGGTAGGATGAAGTAAATCACGCTTGCCTGTACGTAATAGATTGATAATATTTACGTCACACATAACGTACAGGTCCCAAACCATGCACGAAAAGGCTCGCTCAAACACAGTAGACACTTTATTATCAATGATAAGCTGATAATAAAATAGATAAAGGAAGCTAGATAACGTGCTTCCCTCGTATACAAACGATAAATTCCCGAGCCGTTTCCTTGAGCATGCATTATTAATGGGACTTATGCAGTTCTTGATCGTCATAGTGTAGAAACTTTTAGAAGCAATTTTCGTTTTATAAAAGTTAGAACAAATAAAACTATTTGCATGTCAGCGTAGCCAATCAGCGATGAATCATACCAAGATTGTTTTATCCAAGCTCCCACGAACGTAATTGAACATAACGATGCAAAAAATGTATTGCGTGTGCATGAAACCAAAGTTACGAATGATTGAATTACATTAATGATTCCCATAATGATACTGTAACAATGAAAAGTCGTGACAAAGTCAGAACCTCCATTTATAGCAGAAACTGCCGTAGTAAAACTTGGTATAAGAATTTGAGGATTTTTACGAGCACCCAAAAAAAAGATGTTTGTTACTTAAAAATTCTGCACACTGCACTTGATCCATTTGGACAATCGTGACGGTTTAAATGGACGATTAAATCTCGACAATATAAAACATTGTCAACAGGATCCTCATACGGTTAGTATTTGAAAAAAAAAAACCATTACGGCTGTAACAAAAACGAGTACAAACCGGTCTGAAGCGTTTAAACTAAATAGTCGAGCGTTGGTGAGTCATCGCGAAGCAAATTTGCGAGACGATCTGCCAGCCGAACATGTTTCATACGTATTTGGATGAAGTTTTGAAACTCGTGTTACTAAACGAACAATTTGTACGTACACGGAGTTTGGTCCCATAAGGATTTCATTCAGTCACATATGTACTTGTGTAACTATAATAGCTTTTGGGGATTGTACCTATTAATTCTTTAAAACATAAGACTTGTTTAATCACACTAATATTATAAAAGTAAAAGTTTGAATGCATGTGTTGTGTGTGTATATGTTCGTCACTCGTTCACACTCAAACGACTGAATGGATTTGAATGGAATTCGGTACTTAGGAGGATCGTGTTCTGGAATAGGATATTCAATACTTTTTATCCCGGGAATATATTCCTTTACGATAATTTTGTAAATACGGGCGAAGTCAATTTCAGAAGCTAGTTTAAAATAAGTACAATAAAAAGGACACATCATATGTTTTGAAAACACATATGTAACGTAGCAGATGTTGGAACATCAACTCCTTAATCACATAGACAACCAGCAGATGTAACCAGACAAAAAAAGTAACCATACATTTTCGAATCAATTAAATCCGGGATCAATTACCAGCCACATGTAACAACCAGCAATGAGTCAACGCAATATTTTGACAAATGAAGTATCACTTCAGAATTTGGCACAAACATTGGTGATGAGATATCGACAGATGTTTTTCCACCTGGCCAGTCGACCAATGACGACGATGCTGATGGTGATACATCAAGTAGCTTCGACCCCGTCACAGCGGTCGATGCTTTTGTCATGGCTATGGAACAAGATATGAGATGTATTGAGAAGATATGAAATATGTAGTCGATTCATTAGGTGCATATGAGTATATAGTTAAAGACATGATGAGGTATGAGGCTAAGGTTTTGAAAAATGATTATTTGCCGACGAGTATATTTGTGTTGTTTTTAAAAGTAAGCCAAGGTGATGCTAAGGTAATTAAAAATATATTAATTATGTACAGCTGAATGAAGTAGTGATACGTTTGATTTTTTAGAATTGCCTGGTAAAGCATAAGTACTACCAAAATCTAATTACTAATTATAAAAATAAATTAGCCTGTTTTATAACTAGATTTAAATCCAATTTAAGATTTACAAAAAAAAAAAAAAAACTAATCGGAAATAATAATAGGAATTAATGAAACCGCTATATTCTGTTATTATAGACCACAACACCAGTCAGTGTATGCGCTTAAGCATGACTCACGAACATCGAACCGAGACTCGTTTTCCCTCTCTCTCTAAACCTGTATTTTGCTATCGTCATCTCTTTCTACCACTACAAAAGCCTCGTCAAGTAATACGTGAATTTGGTCGATTAGATAAAACTAGTTTGCAGCTTTATCGATGGTTATTGCAATGATTTTAACGAATAAGGAATTGAATGGTGCGACTATTGTAATATTGAAGGAAAATAAGGTGATAATTAATAAGGAAGTGATCGATGGTTGTCTGCAGATAGTTCCTCGAATAGGAAATAATGTTTCTAGTAAACAAGATAACTCGCACGAAAGGGTTAAAGGTGCTGAATATAGTGAGATTAAACGCGTTAACCAAACCAATAGACTAGAAGAACTTATAGCAAACGAACTTCACGTATGTTTTATAGATAACATTTAAATCTCAGTTGATAACAATATAAATTCTAAAGACAGTTTCCTTTCCACTGTGGCTATAATCAGTTTAACCTCTATTGTAAGCGAAACAATTTAAAAACTATGATAATGACAGGAAATTATATACGGCGTACATCCCCTAATTAAGTGTATTTAGCCTACATTGACGACAATACGTTTGACCCCACTGCAGACTGTGGGTTAATTGGATTGTGTTAGGGACAAGCATTTTTTTACCTCGGTTTCGCTTTCATGCATTTCTAATTTCGGTTGTAGACATGGATAATTTAAATAATAGTGTTGAAAATTATGCAGAAATGGGTGCTGTCGTACAGATTTCTTGAGACTTATCTATAAGAAGAAATCTATTCCTTAAATTTATGCCCTAAATGAGCATAGACCATAATCATACGCTGTTACTACATAAATATGGTATTGATAAACTATTTAACTAAACGATTAGCATAATTCTAAACGTTGTTGCTGTACCGAAGACGAACATTTCCGTTTTATTTACGCAGCGTTTAAAAGCGCAATTCATTCCAAAACAGATGTAATAGAAAGCCCAAAAAGTACCTATCATGGCTGTTCCGTGCAGATAGCCTTGTTATTCTGTTATGCACTCAATTTCCTTCATGACTAAGCAATATTTCCCCTAAACACGAGTCTCAGTATGAAAAGATACAAATTTTGAAAAAAAATCGCCAACGTCGGACACGGACTAATCGGACCTAACACGATGCGTTTCTGACGATTCTCCTCACGTACGTTTTTGTGTATTCCATGAACAATTTAACGTCATCGAAACAAAAAAATGCATCATTTTATGATGCTCATGTAAATTCTGTCACGTAGTAGATACTTTTCGCGCGTTTCATTGTGATATTTGAATGTCATATCAGACTAGGGGCAACGAACTGGATGGAGCATTCAATAGGTTGAATTCAGTATGACATGTCAAATGCGATTACAATAACCTTTTCAGGACAACAACAGTCATGTTTCCAACAGAATTAGTTAAACTAAATAAATAGCAGAAATATATATAATACACCCATTTGCGATACTTCTTGTGGGGTCTTCAATGCAAGGTTTTATTGTAAGGTTAAGGGTACTTTATCAGTGTGCAAATGGACGTTTTGTCGCTCATAAAAATGAGAAGTAATGATTCGTGAGACCGCCAGTCTCCATAAAGAAAGCTGTCAAAACCTCTGAGAAAACGGTTGTATGTAGAAAAAGGTACATTTTGAATGGAATTGTGGCGTAACTTGATGTGGGACGAGCGGTGAAAGTTTGACATTGTTTTTTTTTTTTGAGATTTAAGCATTGTAGGTACAGTACAAAAGACAATTATTTTTAAGTGTTGATCTTCATAATATATGATGCTGCGTCGCTATTATGCAAAACCAGAAGTATACCTTCTATTTTTGGTTAAATAACTTTTTGTTAAAATAAAATGCACATTTCGTCCAAATATTTTTCTCAGTGAAACACTGTGCAGAATGCAAACTTAAGTACGAAGTTTTGTAGACTATTATAATGATTTCCTTTAATTACCAAGACAGCTGTTATTACTTTAATTGCCATGATTATATCCACTTGGAAGGTAAGGTTTTTCTTGAGAAATTGACATAAGAAATAGTTACTGATGATAGAAATAGAAAACGATCGATAGCACAGTTCTTAGTAGGTGGAAACGCAATATTGAATTACGGTTCTTAGAAATTTCTTTATCAAATATTTTCTATACCTTTAAAAGTCGTTTTAAAAGATATCGAACACTTCACCCTTAAAGTCGCTAATGCTGCGAGTAGTGGTGGGCCAGTAGTAACGGCCTACAACTTACCGAGTTGAAGGTCGTGGATACAAACCCAGCCAGGCCACATTACTTTGTGTAATTTATTTCATCACCACTGCTCTCAGATCGGTGAAGGAAAACATCATGAGGAAACCGGCATGTCCTAGAACCAAAATTCGAAGACAAGACATCTACCAATAAGTACTCGATCTTGCGTGGTGAATTAAAGCCCATTTCTTCTTCTAGAGAGTTGGCCTGAGTCTAACATTATAAGGCTGATTATGCCTATCATTTATTTATAACTCGACTGATGTAATTTTTCTCCCAAACTTAACTTCTTTTAATAAAAATATATCGAAAACTTTTAAGTCTAACGAGATGATGTAGGTGTAACAAAAGCGTGCCCACGCTTTCGGTAGACATAGATAATTTTTAACAACTCTTAAAAACTAGTTCATAAAGTTTAAAATCGACTGACATCACTGAGTAGTGTCTACCGCCAGCCTAGTGAGACATTTTTTTCTCAGAAATATCACTATTGATATTTTTCTTAATGTCACCGAAGGTGTATTAAGATACGCGATAACCATATTGGGAACGAAACTGACAAAACATTTAGTTATTTCTTTAATTTGGCTTGAATCTATTAGTTCACCTTCCGTTTTTATGTTTTTCATGAAACAGATTAGCAAGTAACTCTACCTGCGAAGATAAATATCCTACTAATTTGTATGTTTGTTTGTCAGTCACTCTTCAAAAGTAGAACGAATTTGGATGTCATCTGGCTCAGGTAGATTATGAACTAGATTTAAATAAAAAGTTAATTTTTATTTGTTTTTCTTTCATAGATGGGAAAATCATCTAATGACAAATCCCACCCTTGGGCGGAGCGGGAGATAGTGACAGACTTTTACTGACTAAAAACCCACTCCTGTTCCTTCGTTGCCTTCGTCTCAGGGCCCCGGGTTTCGTTTTCACACTACCCATGGCCCCAGTAGGCTTCGACCCTGCTGGGCCCCTATGATTGGCTGACATCTCCCTGAGGCGCGCGTGGATCAATACGCGTCGTCGACGGCTTGAGCTCGGCCGTCTCAGCCGTCCGCAAGCCCGCACCTTCGAAGGCCGGTAGCAGTTTCCCTAGGATGCGAGTAAAACCGCGGTAATAGCCAGTACATAAATACAATTTAATGGTTTGATAAGAAGAAAATACAGTACTAAACATTTTACCTTGAAAAATTGATATCACGCTTATATTTATATGCGTGAGTTTGAAAATCCTTCACGCTCAAACGGCTAAAGAGATTTGGTTAAAAATTGGCAGATGGTTAGACTATGTCCTGGATTAGCATAATATTCAATCTGGGAGTATGTAACTTAAGGATAATTTTAGTTAATATCTCGTCATTAACACCATTAACGAGTGTGAATGTTTGGTTCGATTAGTTAACAGTAATGAAGAACGTGGTATCGCGTCGTCGTTCAACCTTTCGTTTCCATGTACAGTTTAGGAGTTCAGAGAAAGAAAAGTGAAAAGAATTGAAAGATTAATGGTAATTGAAAGGGTCTTAATGCTCTCACGTAGATTCGTGAGGCACAAGTGAGATTCTTAAAGTAAAATAAGTGAAACGTCTGTCAAAAAGCCTAAAATGTATTGGATTGAGATTATCATCCTCCTAATCTTGTACTTAATATTGGGCAGCGGGATGGTTCGACAGAGTTACCGAGAATCTGAAACGCAAAGGGCAACTGAAGAAACACGGGTAGGTTTTAGTCAGTAAAACTCTGACACGCCCTCTCGCTCCATCCAGAGCGGGAGAAGTTATTTGATGATTTCACTGCGGTCACGGAATTTTAACACCACTTACCTATATTATATTAATAATGAAGTCATCAATATAAACTCCTGTCGATTTTAGCTGCCGATAACAGGAAATAATATCATAATTAAAATAAAGCTTTATTAGGATGACACATATGGTCGAATTCCGTCACCGAATTTGGCCGTAAGAAGCCAAAAGATAAAGTGAATCACTGAACCATATACGGAATTGAGAATTTTATCGTAAAAAAATCTGACGACTCTTATATGCCCGAGTACAACGTACTTTTTGAGATAATTGGGATATTATAGACAAATATGGGTAAAAGATTTTATAGTGTATAAAGCGATGTTTTTTAAAAACATTTAGTAGTTAGCAGTCCTTCTAAAGATGTTAAACATCTATGAATGTGTTATAACCAGTGACGCCTCGTTAAATTTTATAATGGAATATGTATCAGTAAAGTCTTGTGTTAGATTACATACATTGTGCAAAAATATATTTCTGTTATTTATATTAGTTAAACCTGTGTTTAACAAATATGACCCAATACTAAAGGAAACAAATATATAAAACCATGACTTACACAGACATAAATCTAAATATCTTTTTTATTATTAACTTTTAGTGATGATGAGGACGACGATGGAACGCGTTTGCCCTGAGGTAACCTATTCACTCTTGATTTCAAGACCCCTAGGACGCAGCTATCATAAAACACCGATTTTCGCAGGGAATTCAAATCCGTCGTTGTACGTACAATGAACGTGTTTCCAAAACGTTTTGTGTGTATGGGAGGGCTGTCCATCATGTTGACGTTAATGTTACAAAATATGGCCTAAGACAGATAACCCCTAAACCCAAAAACCAATAGCTATTACTCCTAAAAACAGCACCGACAATGTAAATTAATATAATTCACACAAATCCGTAAAACCATCAACAGTCCGACCGGACTAAGAAGTTGCTTCACACTCAACTAGGCAATTATAAAAAGTAATTTCCTGGAAACAGAATCAAATGGGGCTATTCTGACGTTTGGTAGAAAGCTGGGCTAGACCTGGCATTACTGTGTACCGGTTTATTTAATGTTGAGCTAAAGCCAAACGTACTAGATGGTAATGAACATTACAGAGTTGAAGGAAAAATGAATGATGGATTGTGTGACAATAGCGTGTTCCATCGTCGACCAACTCATCGCTTACCATCTAATGACATAGTGGCCAAGTGCGAGCCTTTCAATAATAATAAAAAAGAATGGACGTGAACGAAAACGGAATGATAGTGTAACCGGGAAGAATCGCCAAACTTAAGTGGCAGTGGGCAGTTTACATTGATCGCAGGGCAGATGGCCGATAGGGCCGTAAGGTTCAGGTCCCGGAAGGTGAACTGGCGAATTTGTGAGGGTCGCAGGCATCTGATGGATGCGAGACGCCCGGGACCGAATGTGTGACACTTGAGGGAAGCATTTATAATATGTCCAGTAGTGGAAGTCTTTGAAATGATGATGAAAGTATGAAACTAGGATAAAAGAAAAACACGTGTTGCACCGACCCCAAATAATTATGGGACAAGGGTAAGAAGATGATGATTTACAGGTTTGTAGGATTTTGTCACGAAAGCTCACTCTAGAAAAGGATAACAAATGCTAGTAATGGAAGCTTGGTAAGATCTGTGTCCAGCAGTGTAAGTCTTTTGTCTGAAATAATGACGATGATGAGACTTCCATAATAAAAAACTCAAGTCATTTTCCTTGCTAAAATATATTCTACACTCATATTACTATTTTTAAGGATATCTTCAAAAAAAGGAAGGACGATTTCATTTTTTATTTCTGTTAAGTATTAGTGCAATCTAGCAAATGTCATTGCAATGCTTGCAAACGCTGCCTTATGGAGTTTTGATGGTAATTACCACGAACATATATTCTGGACTTGCATTATTCATTGTTTATAAAACAAAAGTTGCAGCAGTAATAATTATTATTTTTTTAAGATGTTTTAAACACAGTTACAGTGACATTCATAAACATGATAATAATTATCATTCTATAACATTATAGGTCTTATCATATCAGCGGATTGCGAGCGTCCTCAAAGTGCCGCGCATGCGCAGCGAATTTGTAGCGGACGTGCACAGAGATCCGGCAACGAGGAGCGGGTCTCCGGCGTTTTTGAAGTAACAAAGCCAACAACAGTGTCTCCTCGTTGGAATTCATTTTGTTACTGAGTGTTTTGTACGTCGTTAACCTGCAACAAACACGCGTTGAAAACGTTGCGAATTTGCCACGCATCCGCGATGTCTTCGCTGTGCAGCCGTGGCGTGTTTGCGACGCATTCGCTGCGCGCCCTGTCTGCCCCGCAACCGCTCGCAAACCGCTAGTATGATAAAGCCCAAAATAACACGACTGAAATGAAAGTTTTATCAAATTCGAAAGAACTTGATTTAACTTAATATTAAAGTTAAACAAACTATGTATATAAATACACTAGCTGTAAAATAATGGAGACTACCTAAATAAAACTCAGCAACTGGTTCACGATGTGTCCAAAAAAAGATTTAAACCATTCAAGTTTTGTTGAATCTATGTTAAAATATGTAAATCGTTTTAAAACTGTAGGAGTAGGTGTACCTTGTGTTTTGTGATATTATCTAAGTAAGTCAGTGGTTACTAGTTTAGTGGACTTTAATACTATTTAACTTCGTTAAGTCAGAACAATTCTCGAAGTGAAATATTACAGACTATTTTAAAGTTTCCAGTGTTTTTTGAGTAACCTTTACTTAAGTGGGTTTTAGTCAGTAAAAGTTTGACACGCCCTCTCGCTCCACCCAGAGCGGGAGCAAGTTATTTTATAATTACCCATTGAAAAGTTTGATAGTCCTCAGATCTTGTCTTATTTGATGTGTTGATCAGATCAGTCAAATTTTAGACGCATTTCCGTCCGCAATTTACAAGAAGAGGAACACTGGAGACTATTTTGCAACCAACCTGTGAGACGTGAAATCAGGCAATCAATCAGACTGAACTGACCTATAAAGGCATCCACAAACAAAGGGAATATTGTCAAGAAACTCTGCAAACGGGAGAACGTTTTCAAACCAATTGTGCTAATGACGACTTGTCGTATCTCAACGACTACAAATAGTACCTACTGGTTACACCTGATGCTGCACTCTCTACGATATTATGGTCAGCTGAGTTTGTTTTTTAATTACTAGTCCAAAAACTAAAATACGACCTTTTTACAGCCTCCCTCGGACTACTGTCAAGCTTAAATCAAATATACTCCTACCGAGCTTTGTTGCTCAATGCTCAAGTGAAACAGTCTATTCACTTGGGCAACACCTACGGAACCTCTCATTAATGCTTCTAGTTCACCTGTGGGCGTGACTTAGGCAAAACTTGTTTAGGGATCCGCAATAGATGTTTGATAACCATACCGTTAGGCAGAAGTGTCAAAAACCTTTCTACCGATATGTATTCCTTCCTGCGCCAAAAACTGCTTAAGGGTTGACCAGACGGTTTGCAAACTGGCGTTCCAACCAAGGTGACTTTGGTTTATGTGTTTGGTTTGTTCTGCGGCTACATGGATGTAAACCACGCGCCAACACGTTCAGTGGTTGGGAAAAAGCGACCCCAACCAAGGGCGTTGAAGGTCATGGATTACAACTGCTGTCTACACGGATTGAAACTAGCAAGGTCACCTTGGTTGGGACGTGTGTTTGCAACCGTTTGGTCACACTTTTAATCGTTTTCAGAAGAATACAAAGAGAGTAGTAGGTATGTAAAGTGTGAACGACTCCTAACTACCAAAGGCTAGGAGGCTAGGATGAAAGTACTTAAAATAACTATCGGCGAAATGAACCGTAAAACGTTTTAATTGTACGGTTCCGTACACCAATTAAGCGTTAATTAAGAACGTAAGACCATTAAACTTTATAACTGAATAAGCACAATTTGTTCATTAGTTTACTGTTACGATATTAAAATAATTAGTGGTGGTAAACTTATTATAATGATGTTACTATAATAGACAACGTTTTATGTGGAGTGATCAATCACAGTCTTCCAATAATTCTATATGATACATGATACGTCGGATCAGATTTAACCAAATATAGTAAGACTAGACAGGCATATTCAGGCTTGAGACGACATAATGAAGATGATAACAATTATATCAGACAATATTGGAGACTCGACTAGTTTTAAGCTGCATTAGGACAAGCCAAGTGAGAGGCACATCCATACGCTTCCTGCCAAGGTTACGGCATTGTTGATAGAGTCACCGCGGCTCTAGAACACAAAGGGCAATTGAAGCAACACGAGTGGATATCAGTCAGTAAAAATCTGATACTCCTTCTCACTCCACCCAGAACGAGAGAAGTTATTTAGATATTGTGGCGTTACTCGAAGATATTGTGGCGACTATAGAGGTCACAGTTATTACTAACTTGCAAACTGCCATGTTATATTTTTAAGGTTTATGTTTTAAAAAGTTTAGGATTGATTGATGCTGAAACAATAGATAGACGTCATACAAAAGTCGAGACGTAATTTTTATACAAAATGTATTTGAAAGTGCTTAATACAATAAAATAATAGTTTAAATCTAACCAGAAGCCTTTCATTGCGTCTCACCTATCACATTATACTCTTTATTGTACACCATTTCCGATTTACCCAACCAGAAAAAAATCAGAGGCATGTATTTAGTTGGTGAGATGTAGAATATTTCCGATAGTCACCAAGCTCAGCCAACAGCCTACAGCTCTGCAACCTTCACAATAACGAATGCAGCAATTCCGACCTATCGTAATGTATTCCATTACAAGCCGGTTATACTCGATATAATTCTGGATTCAATAGTATATCATATCTAGTTTAATTGCCTTATCCGTCAACTAGACCATGTGGTAATTGTTGCATGTCTGCTTGATGTCCTACGTGTGTCTGAATGTGGAATATTATATAAACAGCATTGGCATAAAATGCTAGCTGACTATTATCATGATGGTTACAAACCAATGTCAAGAACACTTTAAAAATGAAGCGTGATAACGCAACTATTAGTAAAGAAGCTATCTGCCCTGGAGTTGCATTAGGGGACACTCCGGCATCACCGGATGCCGTCTTACCTCCGTCGGGTGATCGAGACTACCGGGGCCACCAGGGTAGATGATAAACTAGTCCTCAGGTAGGCCTGAGGACAAGTTTATCATGTACCCCGGTTACAACAATTGTCGGATATTCTGGATTCAATAGTATATAATATCTTGTTTGATTGCCTTATCATTCAACTAGACCATGTGGTAATTATCGCACAGGACCATTCGTTGTGGCGACACTTGGGAGAGGCCTATGTCGAACAGTGGACGTTCTTCGGCTGAAATGATGATGATATGTAATTGCTAGATCACTCCGTTGACGCTAGCGACACAAGACCGAACACTTAACAAACCTACAAGAAATGGTCAAATCTGCGCCTAATTTAGCCGGACACGCAACCAAAAACCTGACCGTGTCCGGCTTTACGTGACTAAGATAGTTGGAAGTATATCAAAGCATTACAATCCCAACACAAGTCTTGGTGAGTGATTGATCTACTAAATAGGAGTTATCTACCTCACTTAGCTTCCCAAATGTTTGCTAAATACATTAACAAACACCATAGCCAGCTACTCTATAGGTAACAAGGCTCAAATAAAAATAAGGAGGTTACGTGCTATCATTCCTACACACAACTCTTATCTCGTCTACATTCATATATCACACTAATATTATAAAGGCTAAAGTTTGTGTGTGTGTGTTACTAGGGAACGGTTGAACGGATTTAGATGAAATTTGACACAAAGGTGTGCAATAGCAAATATGATGCGTTTTATCCCGCGAGTATGTTCCCTTGGAACAATTTTTTACGTTCACGCGGGCGAAGCCGCTGGCAGCAGTTTGTCTGCTCATAAACTTCATAGTCTTCTTCGATGATGTCAACAAAATGGACGGAGCCTATTTTAGGGTTGATGCCTGCCAATGCTACGAGATTGTTCGAAAGGGTTACCATGGCCCTGGAACGTAAAGGGCAATTGAAACGCATATGGGCGGGTTTTAGTTAGGAAAAGTCTGACACTCCCTTTCGGTCTACCCAGAAGGGGAGAATTCATTTGATAATATCCCACTGAAAAAAAAAGAAAGTCTTCTTCGACATTTCTCTATCAATCTTTTCAGCAGTCATTCCTTTATCTAGACATTTCATCCAACACACGTTGGCACAAGAGATCAGAGACTACTCATAAACAGTGCGACAAAGTGACTGTATATCCATCTTATTTTGGCCACAATTAATCCGGGCCGGCCGCGAAAGCATACCGTTATTGGTACCGTTAGCTACGCAGTGGATGCTGCGGTTGATGAGACACGACAGGGTTTGCTCAGATATTCTGATGGTATGTCGACAGTATGAGGTTGTTAATTGGGCGAGAGGTAAAGGGGCAATATGCTGAATGGCTCCATAACTGTATAAAATTTTAAAACTGCATATCGTTGTCTCAAATTGTTTAAAAATTAAAATTTTACAAATAAAGTTATACAGTCATAAATTCTTCAAATTGTTGTTGATAATATGGCAAAGCATTGTAACCTTGGCCTATGTAACTACGATATTAACATAACACCATAACTTTATTTCCCAAGGGTTACCCAATTTTGTCAGTGTTAACTTATGGGTTTCATGAGGTAACGCTATTGTCATTTATGAACAAATGTATACTGAAGTATGTAGATAATTTTAAATCCGATGCTTAACATACAAAATTACATGAAACTGTGTCATCTGAATCAACCTATCCAGCTACCCATCAGATAGTAATAACGGATACAATAAACCACGCAGACGCTTTCCAACATAAAGTAGAATAACAATAGAGAACCACTAATAATCTTGCATGTACCACTTTTGTTCATGAGTCATCGTTGCTCCAAGACGTTGGTTAGACAGTAGGTCAGTTTTAATGTAGTCGCATCAGTCAAACATCAGAATATATAACTTGTAAATGTATATGTTAAAAGTTAAAAGTTGTTGTATAAAGTTTGGTTGCTTCAGAACCAATTTCATTAGGCTATATCGAAATTGGTTCATTGAATTACGTGAAAACATTAAACATTTTCAATATTAACTAAATAGACCTATGAATAATATAGGTTTCAACTGGAAAACAATTTACAAATGTAGGTACTACAATTCATGGTCAAGTAACGTCAACGATTATTAAAAAAGCTTAGGCTAGCTAAACACATTAAAAAGTGACTTGGGTTAACATCGTTGCTTATGAATATCTTCCACTTTTCGCAAAATATCCTCTATTTCGAAAGACAAATTTTCATTTTTGTTACTGACCCGCAAACAATGGCAACACTAAACAATGGCAACACTTTCGCGTACAGGGCAATCTAAACGGAAGATCAAACAGCAACACACGGAAAGGACAATGGACGCTCTTTGCTCTCAGTCAAAGTCATGGCCTTAGCTAAGAATGCTGATGTAACTGAGCTTGCCAACCATCCGGGTGCCGATTGAATTGAAAATGTCGATTGGCATTTCATGGGATGGGTATGGCCTTTGGTGTTTGGTAAATTATATTGAATTGAAAATTGCAGAAGCGTAGTTTTCTAAGAAGAAATAATTTCAAATACATATTAGGTATGTTGATTTAAATCTTTAGATTATATTAAAATGTTGACAAACTAGAGTTTCCTTTAGGAATTATACATTACACGCTTTTTCTTGTGTTGTACAAGTTGTACAAAATCACGAAAAAATCTCTAATCATTTCATAGATCTGTCAAAAGCTTTCGATGTCGTCAAACACAACATTAGAAATTTTCAAACTCCACACAATTTCTAAACCATTATTATCTAAATTCAGTGTCTGTAACTAAGTATGTTTTATCAGATAACAATTGCAGAATTTCCTTGTAGATAATTCGCGACACTATTTCTTGAGTAAACAGTCAACACTGATAGTGGCTTTGACTCAGGTTAAACCTGGAAATGGAATTGAGGTGTGTTCATGTTACTTCATATGTTTTAAACAAACAGTGGTTTTCACCATAGCTAACAATATTTTTACACTTGACGAGTCCGAAATAATTCCTAGCATGTTTTCTCCGGCAGTGTTGGCAATATTTTTACACTTGGCGAGTTCAAAATATATAGCTTGTTTTCCAGCGGTGCGGTGTTGGTAATATTTTTAACCGTACGACCCGTGGTAAACTTTGAAAAGTTTCTATCTACACTGTGATTTATTGGAGAATGCTGCAGTAATTTCCAACAACAGCAGGGCGTCAGGTAAATTTTGGTCAAATGCTGGTAAAGACATTATGTGTAGAGAGATTTACCAGCCAAAATTGATACAAATTCAGATAGTCCGGAATTTTTGTTTGATTGTTTTGTAGATATGCAAGTGTTATATTTTTTTATGCGAAAGAATATAGAAAAATGGACTTAGACCAATCGACGATGTATGTAACTGTGCTTTACATCATCTACTTGCTGGAGTAGATTGAAATAGAAAGAGATAATATCAAGATAAGGCAGATATTACAAAAACTACAACTACAGCTGCCAACAAAGTTTTAGCGAAATCTCTTCAGTTAATATGAAAAAGATAATTAACGCCTCATATAATAAACCTCACATAATTATAGAGAAATCAATTTGCCTGTTATCATCACACTATCAGCCGCACGGTTTTCATCATACAAGATAACATACTAATAAGGACCGGCGCTGTTTATCTTATGAGCTATCTATAGTTCTTATCAGGTATTGTATACATAAAAGTGTATTAAAGATCGTAATTAATAAAAATGAAGGTACAATTTCAGTTTTTAATCGGGGATATTAAAAACCGAACCGGAGGAGCGTAAAAGAATGATATCACTCTAAATACAAGAATGATGATAGAATTGATAATAATAATTTATTTTCACCATAAGCCTCTCATTACAAAATTCATAAACATTATTTATGCAAAAGCTTATAATAATAAGGTAAGCTTTAACGCACAATTGATTGCAAGCAAGTAAGGCTAAAGTAAGCCAAACGTGGCTTATTATATCATTAATTTTGCTTATTGCATGAAATACGTCAATTAATTACTTATATCATGTAACTTATATTTTAATTCCTATAGGAATTATATGGAAATGACATTTTTATCGACACCTTTAATTAATGGAACGATATAAAAAAGGTTGGGGAGACACTTAAAATAATAAATTTCCAATATAGGTCGCAAATGTATCCACCACGTGGGCGAGACCTATGTTAAATACCATCTGTCACATCTGACACTTAGAATAATAAAATTTAAATTCAGAAATATTAAATTTATTAATTTATAACTCCACATTGTCTAGTCAAAGAGCCAGTGTCCATTAATTAATTTTCATGAAATATGATCCTATTATAAAGATATTAAAACGCCAAAAACTATATATATTTTGGCATGCTAACCATAATAAAGACAAAGCAATTTAGATATACGATAATGTCGTACCAATTCCGATTATTATTTTGACATTTAACCTTTAGCTCGAAATAAATCATATCCTTACAGAGAAAATAGTCTTTTGTTTTTTGTAGCACATCCCTAAAAAGCGTACACTAATAAGATGTGATAATAAGATAAAATAACATAAGACAAAATGTGTAAAGAAAAAATGTAGGTGTATTTTTTACTGCAATCATTGTTTATTTAATCCTGCTAAAGCAAGTAACAGTCGAACAATAAACAATACACTTGATACCGAAGCATTGTGTCGTGTGGACGATCAATTGTAACACGAATCAAGGTTACAATGTATGCCTACAAGTCTGTGGAGACCTAGACCGCACATGTACGGTAACATCTGATACTTTGAGGGTTTATAACAATTAATATTGTAAAGTATAATACTAAGTCACCGTATGATTTGAAACACCTAAGTTTGTTATAAACTCTATATAATTTATATATAGCATAGCATAGCATAATCCTTTCAATGTTCCCACTGCTAGGAGCCGTAAATGGGCCGTAATCCACCACGCGGGCCCAGTGCGGGTTGGTGAATGTCACATGTCTTCGAAATTTTTTTTCTAGAACATACCGGTTTCCACACGGTGTTTTCCTTCACCGTTTTGAGAGCAGTGGTGATGAAATAAAATAGACAAAGTAATGCGCCTGGCTGGGTTTCAACCCGCGACCTACAACTCATAAGTCGGACCCGTTAGGTACCACTCGGCCACCACTGCTCTATAATCAATAATAAATAATAATAATGCTCTATAATATAAATAGATCAAATAAAAAAAAAACGAATCTCATGCTGATTCGATGATTTACAATTTATCAGAATAAAAGAGTCATAAAGTAGCTGTATTTGCAATTTTCCAGGGACACATACAAAAGAGATATGATTTGAGGACCAAGATATACATTAATGCAGAATTTTTATTTAAGAGAAATCAATAATAAAAGAAATCTATAAAAAAGTAATCCCATAAAATTAAATTCTTTAATCTAAAGACGTAACTAGTTCAAAAATAAAAACCAGTCTAGAAAGTCTAAGCTCACGACGTAAATAAGAGTTAACGAGTTATGAGATACTAGGTTTCATATTTACTTATGAAACCTATTATGTAAATACTCAGAAAAACATCACACTTAAGGTATTCGTTATTATTATTCATAGCAGTAACGAGAATTCAAAGAAATACATGCAGTCAAACTAAACTGGCCAAGTTTAAACACTTGAGAAAACAAAATTATGTCTGAGAAGTCTGGCTCCGCGCTTATTCTTTAGAGGGAAAGTCTTTTTGAGAGAAAAAAAGAACTAATATTCTGCGCTAATTGGACCTCAACTTTATAGGTTTGCTGTTATAGAATGCAAATTGCGACCCAAACATAAGTCTTAGTAATATAAAGGAAGTTTTTGATCACAAGCAATATGAAAAACCTTTTTTTTTTTTGAGGTAGGAAATCATTCAATGATTCTGCCGCTCTACGGTACAGTAGGGCGTGTCAGACTTTTACTGACTGGCAACCACACCTAGGTATTTCCTTCAGTTACCCTTTTCGTCCAGAACCGGTTTCCTTTTTAGAAATTCCGCGTGGCATATGCACAAGCAAAACATATTAAATAGACATTTGATGCATTACCTGATGAAGTTTATATCTACCAATCTTGTGTTCATTTCGTAAATAAGATCATTTGTTGCATTACTGTTAGCTAAGAAACTTAAGAAACGAAGTGCGAAAATTTTTTGTTAGTTTTACGATTTGACAATACTAGTTTCAGTTCAAAAAGCAATGTCTGTCTTGGCGCCTTTCTATTTGATTTCAACGGTAACTTTTTCAAAACGAGCAAGATATAGAATTTAGTCGGTCTAATCAAATATTTGATGATTTACGAATTTTGAAATGCAACTGTTGTTTCCGTAAATAACACTACAAAAGACGATGAAGTTATAAAATATATCAACGTTAATTAACTTTCCTTTAATAAAAGACCAAATATGTCAGTCAATAAAGGCAAACAGCCCGTGATATGTTCCGGCATATAGAGCTTGAAACAACATAAACAAGGTCGTTTAAAACAAACACGCGAAAGAGTTACTATACGACGTCCATATTATCAAACTCAGGGTTAGTTTGATGGCGAGTAATGGAGCGTTGTGTTCCTCATGCGTCTCGAACAAAGCAGCAAACGGACAGGGTTCACTAGGGCTGATACCTGCCAGGGCTGCAGGATTGTTCGAAAGACCGACCGAATTACCGAGGCACTGTAACGCAAGGGCAACTGAAGAAACGCTTTTATGTCTGACACTCTTTCTAGCTCCACCTAGAGTAGGATTATTTAAAGATTTTCGACCGAAAACAAAAGCGGTGTTTTTTCTCTTTTTGTCCTAATCTTAGTAGTCACACCCTATTTAGTCTCATTTATCATCTTTCTCACAGACTATCCATCGTTTCTCTCTATTCTTAAAGCCATGCTCAACATATAGGGTGGATTTGTAAATTGAATATTTTCAGTTAATTAGTCCTTTGTCACTTTTGGTGCTAAAAACGTTAAATCATTCGTTCCTGAGCCCACAACCACCTTCCGTTGTTGTACGTAACGTTGTTGGCGTTCATGCCCAGGCGGGCGGGTTCAAGATAGATTTATCAATTTTATTATTGCACTGAAAGTTAGCTACTTAACAACACTAGAAGCTCGGGCGTCCTACACACCAATTTCTATGTTTCCTGCTCTAGTTTTATTATGTTCTCAAAGTACACCTATTAGGTGTAACACATAACAAAAAAATTGTATTATAATTACCAGTTTCATTTGTATACCATTTTTTCATGTTACTGTAGCTAAAATTAAATGTCCAAAATTGGCACTGATATTCCACGCTTCTAGAGTTAAATTCATCAAAAAAAATCAAATCTTAATTCAGAAACAAGGAGATAATGGTTTTAGGCAGTCACGGACACAACCGCAAGCCTCCAATAATACACAATATGCTCGTCCATGCATGCTTGACAAGCATACACATGAGCATTCGCCTTATTACGCTCATGTACGCTTTAGTTCAGCTTATGTCCAGTGCAGTGTAACAGACTATTTGATGATTAATATCTCTGTCTGCGTCACGGAATTATGCATATCAGTGCTAACCAAGGACGAAACTTATCACAGATAATCTGTATGTATATTTAAACTGAAAGAACGTGATAATATTTTCGTTTGTAATCTTTTGAATCGACTATCTAGCTCCTCAATTCGCACTTTGCTTGTTGGCGTTTTTCACTTCATTCATCAAGATCTTTTTTGTCGTGTCTATTTTTCTTAATAAACCAGTGCGTTTCACCATTTAACGATTGCATCACTGCTTACTATCAGGTGGGATCGCAGTCAAACACTAACATACATCAATTAAAAAAAAAATACTTTATCCTGTGATTTCTCCTGAATCACGCAACGGATTTTGATGCAGTTTTCACTAATAGAAAGAGCCATTAAGAAGGAAGGTTTATGTATACAGTTTGCTCCCGTGCGAAGCCGAGGCGGTTCACTAGTGCACATAAGATGATCCTGAGCTACAACTTAGGGGTCTTTAATTCAAGAGTGAATAGGTTACTTTTAGGCAAACGTGCTTCATCGTCTGCTACATCATTGCTTACCATCACATGAGATAGTGGTCTAACGCGAGCCTATCCATAATAAAAAAAAAAACTTCCAACTAAAGCAGAAGCCGTCATATAAACATTCAAATTAACCCTTCATTTCAATAAACTTATCATCACCAACGCAGACGTGTTCAAAGACACCGAATAATGATCATCTACATACGTATTGAAGTTAGCTAATACAACAATAGTCATATGTTAATAAGCAAAGACAAAGTGGCACAAGTGCGACCGGTATATATGTGTCCGTATGTCTGTATGTCTGCGTGCCTCTAGGTCTGTTTAATTAATAATACGGACGCAAGAGGCATACTAATGCGAGCCGGCTTATTGCTCAGTTTTTGCTAGTGTCAATTTCGTAATATTAATTAAGGAATATGTCGGTTTCCGTGTTTTTTGAGTTATGTTGGTATTGCGTTTACTGTTTTGTTTGTTTCGTAATTTATATTTATGACTTTTTGAGAATAATGATGAGAAAAAAAATGTGAGAGGCACTCAGTATGTCTGTTACGCTTTCACGGTTAAACTCCTGCACCGATTTTGATGAATTGTTGTAGCTTGAACCCCAAGGAAGGACATGGGCTAATTTTTATCTGGCTTCCCCTTCGCTTCCGCAATAATCGACATTCACACGGACAAAGTCACGGACATAAGCTTGTAGTGAATAATAATAACATGAGCGATATTGAAAACTCGTTTTCTGCTTAATCTTGTCTCATTGTGTTGGGAAGGTTAAGTGGAAAATGTCTTTCAACACAGATGTATCATGATGATGATGGTCCCCTCCTCAACACAACCGATCAACACATCACTCAAATCATCACTAAAACATCAGCTGATCCACTAACACAACACATCAAAACCGACACGCAGATAGTTCAGCATGAAACATTCGAATGATAAGAGAAGAGTGCTAGCGATAAAAGGGTCGATCCCTCTTAAGTTTTCCCATAACTTAAGCTTTGACCCAAATGACATACGAAAGAGGAAATTTGTTCGATGTTATTGCATTCGTATCGCGAATTACATTTAGATGTGAGAGGAATGTGTAGTTTCCGAAGCATGTGTGTTATTAGTTGATAGTTGGACGTTGATGTTGGATGGAGAGGGAGACCAAAGAAAAGATGGAATGTGTGAAGTGAAAGAAGAGATGGATTGTGTGAAGAGTGATATGAAAGAAAAGGAAGTTAGTGATAGCATGACGAGTGACAGGGCAGAATGGAAAAAAAAACCTGTTGCGCCGACCCCAAATAACACGGGACAAGGGCAGAAAGATGATGAGTTGGACGTTGATGTTGGACTATATATTATGTCTTTACCTATCATTATCAGTCTTGTATAAATTACTAACTTCTGCTAGCTTGGCTCGCGTGAAACTAGAAATCTATTTTTTGTACTATTTCAGAGCACAGATATTATCCGTGTGCTAAATTTAATTGAAATCTGTTCAGTCGTTTAAGGTTTGAGCGTAATGGAGTCATAAACGTACTCACACATAAAGCAAACTTCCGCCTTTGTTGAAGTAAGATAGGTACTACAATATCTGGATTTACTTACTTGAATTTAAATGTCGTTACCATCATTAGCAAAAATAACATCACCAAGAATATTTCTACGAAATCTATAGAACTCAGTTGCGAAGCTCATACTGCCAAGAGTTTGTATGTACATTAGGCAAGACTTAATGACATTAACAACCTTGAGTTCTATGCTAATATCATTATGACAAATAGTTTTCAAGTTTCCGGTAAAGAGACTGAAATCTTACCTGCATCTTATCAAGAGTCTGGTTAAGTACAACGTTATTTATTTGCTGGTCTACTGGTCAAATAGCATAATTATCGGTGCTAAGGTCGCCGCGACCTGCGGCTGAGGTCGCGAGATTGTCAATATACCGTCTTTTATTTATATTTAGTGTCTTAAAATATTTGCGATCACGAGTTGACGAGCGTGATTGTTTTTGAAGCCGGATATTTTTATATAAGATTTTCAAATTATTTACAAACAAAGCAAATCAAACATTTTTCAATTAAAGGTTATAGGACTATGTTCAAGAGTAGGGCGAGACTAAAGAAATATATGGAAAAATTGCGTGAAGAATGATATGTCTAGAAAGGAGTTACCCCTAAATGAGGTGGTGATTAACGTAGAAGAATGAAAAAAGGAGATAAGTCGACCCGACCCCAGATAAAGAGAGATTAGAGATGATGATGAGATTAGAGTCAAGGCATGATGATGAAAGCATAAAAAGCACGACAATATACTTCAGAGATACAAACATAGATACTAACAATGTTATTAACATGATTAACGTTAATGAAAAAACATTGGCAATTTCAAAAACAAAAGATACTCTTAATGAACAATATAGCACAGACAATAATATGCAATATGAAGGTAAGATTACGGATCGATACACGGCCGTCGAGCAAAAAACAGTCAATGACACAACTGCATTGCACCATTTCAAATTGCTGCGAATTATAAGTAAATTGTAATGCTACTTATTAGTCATGCAATGACGAATTATTAAAATTGTAAAAATTTTAAATATAAATCAAAAGAGATATTCGTATAGATGAAGGACA
The DNA here is from genome assembly GCA_961205895.1 of Mythimna pallens. Taxonomy (NCBI): domain Eukaryota; kingdom Metazoa; phylum Arthropoda; class Insecta; order Lepidoptera; family Noctuidae; genus Mythimna; species Mythimna pallens. The sequence continues at coordinate 12,244,480 of OY540849.1, read as the reverse complement.
CCCAAAAACAAGATTCTGCATATTATATTAGCTTCTTGCGAGTCTACTAATATATTCTGGAGCAAAAAAGCAAGCATCTAAGAAAAGGTCCTGTTTTGGTTTATGGTGGTGGTATGGGGGGTGGGATTTCTTAAAAGCAGTTGAAGCAGATGAAGTTAAAGCTATTTCTAAATTGTGAAGATTACCTAGATCGTTACAATTAACATCCTTGTTATATGTAAAGTCATTATAAACCAGTCCATCTATAGGTGTTAACACCACTATAATCATAATCAAGACGATTCTGAGCAAAAACGGTTAATTTATCAACGATTAGACGAAACCATTCTAAGATTTCTCCGAACTGCAATCACTCTAAGCCTGCCTACAATAATCCATAGTACATGAATCGAGTGATATTATCTATTAATATAGATACGGTACGTCAAACGTTGTGGAGTCACGTTTCCGTTATCTAGCTACGAAACAATAGCGGTAATCGAAGCCAACTAGAATTGTATTGGACACGTGATGTTAGGATAGTAATATGCCTTGTTGATTATGATTCATCTGTTGCTGTCTCAGTATCAGTTGGGTCATAGCTCCTATCGTGTACTGTTGTGACGATTTCATGACCTATTTCTTATCCACCATTTCTCACACGAGTCTCTCCTCGAAATCTTCATCATATTTTTAATTTACGTAAGAAAATATAAAACTCTTCAGGATCCAAAGATTCAACCCTATCTCTACGAGTTTACTACCATAACATAGCATAATCAGCCTTATGTCTCCATTCCTAAGACTCAGACTCTCTAGGAGAGGGAATGGGCTATACCTCATACAGCACACAGGCCCAGTGCGAGTTGGTCTTCCCATTGTGGTTAAATCATCTAGGGAGACACATTTTCTTAAGATAATCAACATATTCAACCAATCAAATACCATTTTAAGCTCCCTCTCTCTCACACACTCTACGCATTCTAATAAAACTATCCACCACAAAACACGATGACATCACTGCAACACATTTCCAAGTCATTATCTCTAGTTATCAGCACTAATCTGATACCGTGTTCCTTAACTGTATGATAACAAGCGGTGTTTTCACACCCGACGATAGTTGCTGCTAAATGGTTCGCCTGATAAATAGCCAGACTATTAAGGGAGCAACATTTTTGATGATGTCCTATTGAAATGAGCAGAGTGAAATTTCTGAGTGTTATAAGTTTTGTGAATCCTTAATGTCTCTTGATCAAAACACTTAAAAACTTTTAACTTTAAACCAGCCAAGTGCTAATCAAGGCCTAAATAATTACAGTGCAAACGAGCCGCACCTTAAGACATTTATTAATAAACTACAAGATGCAATAAATAACATCACTACATAAATAACAAGTAACGGACGTAAAACATTGTTAATTATAATACAAGATATGACTTACAAATATCATTCGAAACTGCTGCTACGTGAGAAAAACATCTCAACGACAGAATCACGGTAACTTATTGTAACAACTGCTGAACAACTGAATATAATGCTTCAACAATGTTAAAAGCGCAAGATAATGCTTGAGTTAACTTGAGTGCATTTATGAAAATCCGTTTCAGACCTTGACAACGTTAAAGTCATGATTTAAGTGTTAAAGCGAGAGCGGTACTAAGTAATATTGATATTTAAAATGAACATTGAGTTAATTTTGAAAGTAAAGTGAAACAATGATAAATAATTTTGTCTGTCGCGTGGTGAATTACAGCACCAATACCTCTCATAGAGAGGAGGACTGAGTCCCAGCTTATTAACATACACAGTATTTTATAAATTATTGCATCAACTTGCGAAGAAATCAAATATAAAAATGACTTTAAAAAAGGAGCTATGGGTCCTAAACTAGACGCAGGCTGTAGGAATTTTGGTGACCTAAACATTGAAAAAATAGATGACGATGGATACTGTGAACATATGTTCAAAGATTCTCTGACTCACTTTAAAGATAGGCTAATTTTAATGATAGACTTGGGTACCTTTAATATTCTAGTTAGAGAAGATTGTTGATTTTCTATCTTTACATAATTTAAAACTAAGTCATTTTCCGCGTTTGTCTGTTTATCAGCTATCTCTTTCTAAACCACGCAATAAATTTTGATGCGGTTTTCACTAATAGAAAGAACAATAAATGAGGAAGCGTTAGGTATATAATTTTCACCCGTGCGAAAACGGGGCGGATCACTACTCATACATAAACAATAATTAACTTATCATTTACTCTATATATTATTCCCCTTCATTGTAGCCACATAGTTGCAAGCAAATCTATTCACTCACCTGCCGTTTACCCTATAAGTAACCCAACCATGACGATTAGCCTTGAAAACATACAAAACACAAAAACTGGCCATCGACCCAAGTCATTAGGCCATCCAGAATCATACACTTTTAATGTCATTAGTACCTGGTTAGCCAAAAATCTGGGTCGTTGTAATTTCACAAATGTAGCAAGCGTGACTACCGACTTCGCACAAGTCTAAGACATTTCAAAATACTAAGTTCTTGAACAAATACTGCTCTAGTTTAAGGCTCTTTCCTGACTGGTTTGTTGGTAATTAGTTTGCATGTGAAATGTGAATAGATTAGTATGTCACGCAGGATTGAATTATGTATGTCTTCCTCTTGGATACTCAGTTACAAGTTAGGTACCGAACATAATGCAAGTGCATTTCAAACAATGTTGGGCTTTAAATATGTCAATAGGTACTTGCTTGAGAGCTTTACTGAAGTTGACTGAAGCTTTAAACGCAACTTCGAAATAGAATGTAAACGACTTTCAAACCATGTCCGTGACTTAAAATTTTGGTGTCACAGTCCAGTGACAAGTGAATCAGATTGAGAACATAGCTACAGAGCTACAAATACTATTTATTTGGATTCAAAAGGCTGCAATAACGTCATGATATAATAGATTAACAATCTATTCAGTTTCATTGAGTTGAAAGTTATTTAGTCGACGTTTGAGCACGTCAAATATATGCCCAAAATCGTAAATTCTTTCGGAAGTAATTACTAACCGTAACATTGCCATACAAAACTCACAAATCCTCAACTTGCCCCGTACACTAGAACCGTACAAACCAATTGTATTATGTTGCAAGTCCGGATATCAAGGTCCAATTGCCGCCGTTTCACTCCGACGAAACAAAAACCCGCTCCAGCCAACCGTCGTCTATGAAGCGTAAAAATAATGAGAGAAAGAGCCTATCGTCTTTATCATACAAATGAAAGTTTATTAATTTTTGAAACTGGGACAGTATCTCGCATCTTCCATCCTTTCACATCTATGCTTCGCTCGAAACAAAAGTCTTTAAATTGTGTCAATCGTGCTTAAAAAGTATTTAATGGTAGAAACAATTGCCTAAGTTAGGATTCTTATGGAAACCTTCACTTTAAGAGTAGTGACTCACTACGACAGACTTGACCAAAACTAGTTTTAGAGACAAACTAAAAAGAAACGATAGAAAAAAGAACTAAGACACATGACAACCTGTTTGGAAACAAAATCCAAAGCAAAACGACCAGTAATGAGAATACGTCTAGACCTAGAATATGAGAACTTTTTTCAATGTCCGATCAAGGTAAGTGACCTTTTCGCGGCATTAAATCTTAGCAAAGCCACTATAACACAAGCACTGTAGATCCACGAGTTATTAACCGAATCACCGAAGCGCGACGCAACGGTATCGGCTCGATCCGGGCACAGATAAAAACTCCACCTTATATCACATTAGCCAAACTGAAATTGTTATCAGTTTGAAATAATAAATCACTATCACAAACACATTCCACGTTCATATGTCACATCACTGAGATTTTTATTCTTTCAGAAAACAATGTGGTGCGATACGTCCGCTCCGTGCGGCTGCCGAGAGAAGACTGAGGTGGCAGTGCTGCGCAGGCGACGCTCCGCTTGGTTATCAGCCTTCGGTGGGGCAAAGGGAGTGCAAGAAAGAAAAGTCCGCACGTGATACAAAAGATAAGACGTTTTAAATTGTGCATTCGACACTGTTTGTTTAGTTTTAGAAGATATAATACTTTATTATCTCAAAATTTTTAAAGAAGCCTTACCCCTTTTTTTACGGTTTTAACATCTTGTTTGTACAATATTTTAAGGCTTAGAGAGGTTCTCATGAAACGGGGTGCAGATTTTTGTTTTTATTGTATCGGCAGATGGTGTCTGGCGAGGCTTCAAAACCGGCTTTTTGGGAATAGTTTCCGTTGTTTTTTTATTTCGGCTCTTTTTAACACTCCATGTATTTGAGTTGAGAATTTGAGATATAAGAGAATCGCGATTTGAAACTTATACGTATTTTGTTTGTCTTGATGACTAATGAGCAAAAGCATGTTTCTATATCTCAATAGCAATACACTCCTTCTTTAACCCAGCTAACTTTAGATATAATCATTCATTGTACCAATAAACCTTGTCAAGCCATAGATTAAAACCGAAGCCCTTTAAGATACTGATGACAAATAGTCGAAAACGCACAATAAAATCACTAGAGAAAATCTTAAAAAGGAGTTGAACATATAAATAAACACAACAATATATTCAAAAAGTTGTACAGGTACCGTTAAATTTCTATCTGTCTTTATTTTGTGAGAATGGTGAGCATCAATAGCTCCTGAATAATAAGATCGATGATATGAGCACGCCAGCTGGCTCACTCCGGACCGAATGACATGGTGCCCGTTCGTGGCCCCACCGTCACCGTCGCGTTCTCTCAACTGTTCGATATACTACAACCCAGGCGATCAATCTGCAGAACGCTCTGATTGTTCAGGAATCGAAAGTCGAGATATTTATGTGTAACAATAATCTTAAGTTCAATGTTTGTATTAAGTTTTTAGTTCATAAAATGTTAGCTTTGGTGTAAACTTTTAAGTGTAGCGCGCAAATGTTTAATCAATAAGTCCCCCCACTGCGTTTGTTTGTTCGCGATAAACTCAAAAACTACTGAACGAATTGTCATGCGGTTTTCATCAATAGACAGACTGATTTATTAGGAAGTTTTAGATGTATATTATGGTAGAGAGAAGCCGAGAAAGATTTATAACACCCGTGCAGAGCTAGGGTTGCGAGTTGCTATTAATAAATAAATATAGATGGGCATAACCGACCTCGTGTAAAGAGTAAACACATTTATGAGTAAAGGGCCTATTACACTACGCGATATTCAGCACACGATATTCAGACTGTCTTATTTTTTGTTCCGAGTAAGAACGGTCTAACCCTTAGTACGCGACATCGACTAAGACTGTCTGAATATCGAGTAGTGTAATAGGCCCTTAATTTGACATTAAGGCGGATCACGTTTCCATAAGACGTGTGTTTCACGCTGTTTACATAGTTACGATAGCAAACATAACATAATTTCGCGGGATAGACTGTTTGACGGTTAGAATTAATAATCAGCTTTCGGGAAATTTATGATAACGACGGTTACCTGTACATGCTTTTCATTAATAAATGGCCAAAGAAGAGTCATATTTATCTGCGTATTTTGTATGTATGTTAGTAAATTTCTTTATTACATCGTATCTTCTAAACAGATGGATGGACCTCGACAGTTAAGCATCGTTAGACACGTTTTAAAAACCCAAGTGTCCTTAGGTAAAAAAAAAGTAAAAATGGCGGATCTTTGGCGCTAAATTTATAAGTCATTAGATTTTGTTTAAATTCCAATGACTTATAATTTAGCGAGTAGGATATCAAAATGAAGGAAACTAACAGGAACTTAGGTATTATGTTTTAATTAAATTGACAAGACTGAATAAAATTAAAAAAAATATTACGCTGACCCCAAATACCATATACGGGACAAGGGCAGGAAGATTATAATGATGATGTTTCAATTTAATTAGGAACAATAATTCTGTAGTCGAGTTTTAGTTTTAAGTTTGTTAATTCGGCTTGTTAATTTAAACTATAATTAATTAGAACAATTCTGCTCTGATGTGAAAGGCTTACGTTAGTACTACATATTGTTTTGCTATGTTTCTTTTTTTCTAATTGGTTAGGACTAAATGTGGCAGTGAACAGGGCACATTGCTCGTAGAACAGACGGTCAATGGGGCCGAAAGGTTCTGGAGTGGCGACCGCGCACCAGAAGACGCAGCGTAGAAGCCCTTCCACAAGGTGGACCGTTGACCTGGTGAGAGTATCATATCAACGCACAGCCGAAATTACAGGGACTAGAAACATGAAATTTTGCACAAGCCTGTCTTTTAATACGTAGGCGAGCACTAAGAGAAGATTTTCCAAAATTCACCCCCTAAGGGGATAAGACGGGGGTCCAAACTACTTAAACGCAAGCGAAGCCGCTGGCAGCAGCTAGTTTTTATAAATATACATTATAGCCCAATTCTAGAAGAATTTTTGCAGTGCGCACCTCTGAATCAAGATCACAGAACGTAGGCATCGTAAAGCTCAACATATTTGTGCCATTCCATTAACTGTACACTGAAAAGAATTCTTCAGAGCTCTCATGCAACGTTCTCTCTGAAACAGATGAATTAGTTTGTAAAACTACAATTTTCAGATACTTGAGTACGATTTATATCTAGCAGCTTCATTCGGTTTCGCTCAACCTGCAGTTTAAATGAAAATTCTTCAAAAGTATTCACAAACAGTTGCTCAATCATTGCAGGTTTGTAAAAGTATTTACAATACATTTTGCAATTCTGTAACGGAGTGGTCTGGAACTTCACACGAATACTAAACGTCTAAACCAACTTGCATTGTTTTGAAATGGTTTATTTAAGGTAATAGAAAAAATATTTCATCAAACGGGTCATTTGTAAATTTTCTCGCAAAGCCAGCGAGCTTTTAACACAATCCATTTTACGACTTAAACTAAACGGTTAAAGGGATGGAGATATATAGGGTGTATAGCTCGATCCCTTTTTCTCGCTGGCACGACTGACATTTTAACAAGTCATGGTAAAGCCCTTGGTCTTCGAGAAAAAAAAAATCGCTAGTACCAACATTTTAAATAGCGTTCAAGAGCTTCTAATAGAGCACCTATAATTTAAAGAACACCTCGAATTTACAAATACCAAATATCAATTCAAAACTGTAACGTTACCAACCACCAACCTAGTTCGGTGTTGCGCACTGTAAAACGATGATTCACCACTGCGCTAGCGCATGTGTTCATTTGCATTTTAAGCGTCAACTATATACGTCAAATTAGAATGGTTATAGAAGCGTAAGTGATCCGGTGAACTATAATGTAAATAATATATTGGATTAGGAATATCTTACTTACAAGGTTGATCACAAGAAGGAGTTTACGAGAAAAGTAAAGGGACTGACTCCCCTTCCCCAAAATCGTGACTGTTGGCAAGACAGAATAAAAAAAAACGTGTTGTGCTGGTACCAAGAATACGGAACAAGACCTGGAAGCCTATAGCTAATGTGTAGATCTTTAAGATAGAACATTACGATGCAAAGCAGAGGGGAGTGGCGGGCTTAAGTGAAGAACATCAAAATCCTCCAGTTGTAGGTACTACAAGTTCCTTATTACACGTAAAAGGATTCTCGCCTTCTTGTCGCAAATAAAACATAAATCCAGACTTCGAATTTTTTACACGACTCTAAATATTGACAAAAGAAAACCAGAGCAGCATTAAAATCATCAATCATGTCCAAACCCTCAATCACAATAACCACAACGTCTACCAGACCAACTGGTCAATCATCATTATTCATAACCTTTTTTAGGCATCTACTTTACCAGCTAACTGTCTTGTAACAAGTTTGCAGTAACCATGGAGGTGGTCGCAGTTCGTGAAGACGGTGAGTCACCATCGGTAGAGCGTATAATTGTTAGCGGTATGCTCCAGTGGTGTTGGAGAAATCTGGGCTGACTGTCAGTGTAGCCCTCTGCTTATTAAAACAACTGTTTGTTTTAAGAACCTTGCTTGAAGTCGGTGGTTATGCTTATGTTGATACTATTGAAAAGGGAGTTTGTTCTTAATCATTACAAGTAAAATAACTGGCTATGATTACATTAACGAGTCATTCTCAGTCTCAAGCCTCTTTGTAAGAAGAAACGAACACAAGACCACGATAGATAAATCAAACTTCTAAAAGAATTAAAGTTCATACGACATTTTGTTTTGAAGGGTTGGAAATCCTCAAATAACTTCTATTGCTCTGGGTGGAGCGCGAAGGGCTGTCAGATATACTGACTAGAACCCATTCGTATTCCTTCAGTTGCTGCGTTCCAGGACCTCGATAATTCTTTCGAACAATCCCACAGCGAATGATTAAAATACCTAACGTTATAGCTTTCTAAGAGCATTAAAAGGGGCCTTAAACATAACTGGAGGTTTGTTTAATTAATGGTTAACCACTCCATTATTACAAGCTTTTAAAAAGTGGCGAGATACACTCATAGTTTACCCAGGTTCGGTTCGCATCAACCGATTTGTGTACAAAACCGTATCTTTCTCGCAACAGCGGCAGAGCTCGGGTTTCCACAACCAAGTTAATGGCTGCACGCTCTAGTAGCTATGAGTCACTGGCAGCGGTGTTCAACAAACTAGCCGAGTTTATTGTTGCCGATTTGTTGAACATCTGAACCGAACAACTTTGTTAGGGAAAGGTACAAAGTGTCCAAATTGAATGTGTAACGATTTTGAAAAAATAAAATTTTATTTTTGCTGTTACAGCTACCACCGGAATTTGGGAAGGCTTGGATCATAAAAGGAATGAACGCGCTTGTGAAGACCTACAAGAGTTCCAAAAATTTTGCTTTGATAATTTATTATTTATTTAAACTTTATGTATAGTATTGGTACATAGGCGGACTTAATAGAACAAAGACATTCCACCAGGCAACTAAGGCACCAGTCAACCTTTGGGTTAAAAAAGATTACAAGATAATAACAGTGTTATACCTTACCTGTAGTGAAATTATATACACGATATTTTTTACGGGGCAAAGGCCGCCCCAAGTTCTTCCAAACATTACTCTCCCGAGCTGCCTCTAACCAGTCCTCGAGATATATGTCTAGATCATCTCGCTACCTCTTTCTGGGCCGGTCTGAACAGCGCTTTAATTTTATTGAACTCAAGCTGCAAAGTGAACTGGCAGCATTGACAATGTCATGGTATTAGATGCGTGCATTTGATATGTTATGATTACGATTACTAAAACTCAACAAGACAACAATAATCCTTAGATCAAAGCACCGTCAGAGAAGTCTACGGAAGACACGCAAACGATCGATGAACGTCAAGTGAACGCCAGCAATAATTGAAAAACAGTTCATTTCCGCACCGCGGCCGCATGCTTGTAGCATTGCATGTACTACTACAGTTATCAGTGGTAGTAACGCGATACTGTGGAGTTTCACTTTTTAATACTTGATATATTTTATGATATTCTTTCGTTGGTGTATTTGTTAGAAGCGCTAACATTCACGAGTCCTGGGGTATTTGAACTTATCTTTTCTCAATTTCAGTATTTATGCCTGATTGATGGCAATAGGGTCGCTGCCTGTTACACGAGACTTAAACTACATGTGGGCCACGTATGCCAATCTAGCTGCGTCGGTCTCCATACATTTTATATAGCAACTAGACTTGCAGAGCTACATTAGATCCACGCGCCGCTACGTACAAATCAAGCGTTGTCCACGTATGCGTCGTTCTAGTGTAGTTCTCGCATTTTAAGCAAAATTATCAGAATTGTGAGCGCAGATTAAGCAGATAGACCCTCAGTCTTCCCTTTTGGGAAATAGAATGGCACAGTATAATCAGTATTATAATGTTATAGGCCTCCTGTCCAGGAAAGGCACTGGGGCGTACTTTAGATGTCACATGCCTTCGAATTGTTGGTTGTAGAACATGCCGTTTCCTCGTGATGTTTTCCTTCACCGTTATGAGAGCAGTGGTGGCGAAATGAATTACACAAAGAAAAGTCTATTAAGTACCTGCCGAATTAAGAGATTGAAAGAGTTACTGCGCTTTTGGAATGCATAGGGAATTTGACGATTTTGCACTAAAAACCGGTTTCTATAAAGAAAGAAAGCCATGAAAGAAATGTCAAAGTTTGTATAAAATAACATTTAAGCGTCTGAACCAAATTCCGCATTGGACTAATAAAAAAATTAACTCAACTTCTGATCAAATCAATATTAACACAACCAGATCTACAAATACGTATGTCAATCATAAATCTAATAAGGCGTAAAGGCGATCAAGTTATCAAACAAGGAATCTTAATTAATTGGTGCTGCTATATGGAGCAGTTGACCTCATGTATATGGTACAAGTAACTTTGAGTTTGTTTCGCTAATTTATTGGACAACCGTAGAGGAAATTGTTACAGTTTAGATATATTAGGCGCCATTAACTGCTGTCCGAATCAAATTGAATCAAAACATTTATTTGCATAACAGAGGTAAGTATAGAAAGGTGTTACAGGTTTTTTTTTTAGGTGGGAAAATCATCCAATGACAAATTCCGCTTTTGGGCGGAGCGGGAGATAGTGTCAGACTTTTACTGACTAAAACCCCACTCCTGTTCCTTCTTTGCCTTCATCCCGGCGCTCCAGATTTCGCTCTCACACTACCCGTGTTGCCATCTCCCTGAGCCGCGAGTGGAACAGTCCGTGCCGTACAACGGACAACTTGGGCTCGGTCCGGGCGGTTACCGGACGGTCGGACGGCGAGCCACCCATTGCTCGCCGCCGCCGATCGCCCCCACGAGGACACGGCGTTGCTCTGCCCACACGGGGCACACCTCCACTGTGTCCTCCGGGCGGTCCACACAGTCCCTTTTCTACAAGGTGTTACAGGTAGAAAAGGGAAAGATATTACTTCGCCTAGCCGTGGGACATAATAGGCTATTTATACAGGTACTCGTACATTAGGTACGCTGTAGGTATTATGGCCGAGTAAGATGTGCTACCACCGGCTTTATAAGATAGATAGGAAAATGATCCCAAGAGAACATATTCCCGGGATAAAAAGTATCCTATTTGCTATTCTAAGACATAGTCTACCCATGTGCCAAGTTTCATTCAAATCCCGCAATTTTAGCTTGAAGTAACAAACATACATTTGTCCTGGGTGGAAATCCAAGCCACGACCTCCGGTATAGCAGTCAGAATCACTAACAACTAGACCAACAGGCCAGTCTAAATAAACTTACACCTTTCTATTACCTATTACTGTGATAACTCTAACAAGTAAGGGCTTTGCTTATTTTTGCTGAAAAGACGGGAGGGGTTAAATGACTCTTTATGTTTTATTCTACCAATCGGTTCAAAAGATTACTCTTGAAGGCGGAGCAAAATTTATTCTCCTCTATTAGTCACTAGCTTCTGCCAGCGGCTTCGCTCAAGTGAAAGTCGGTTTCTTCATACAAACTTTGGATCCCCGTTTCATCCCCTTGGGGGGTGAATTTCGGAAAATCCGTTCTTAGCGGATGTCTACACCCTAGAAGTAACCTACCTGCTAAATTTTATGTTTGTAGGTGTTATAGTTTCTGAGATGTCGTGATTGATCAGTGAGTGGTATTTTATATATATATATATATATATATATATGTAGATTAACAGACTAGTCACCCCCCCTTTCAAGCTAGATCGTCATTTGCACAACCCACCCACATACCTACATAGGTCACATTGTTAAATTTATTACTAACGATTTTATTCACGTTGTCTTTCGAGTGCTGGCCAAGTCGCATTATAATTATGTAGATGAATACTTACATTTTGCCTTGAGTAAATAATATTGTCCTCGTATTACCTTATGGATTGACCAAGTACAATAATAGTTCATAACATAACAAGCGAAAGGCCTTCAATAACTCAACTAAATATAATTTCAAGTAATTCGTAAAGGTCACATAGCTTACAAAATATTACATTCGTTTCCGATAAATATTCTAAGTTTATTTGGTACAGACAAACAGACGCTTCCTCGGCTTAAAATATTCAATCAAATATCAACTTTACCTTTAAAGCCATAAGAGATAAACATTTCATAATTTTAGGCCACATAATGAAGGTCAATGACCTCATAGGTACGTGGGCTGTCTAAATAGGACCACTACAATAACTAGATAAACAGGTCCGCCTACAAATGTACTTATTATCCATATTTGACTATAGTACAAGCAATTTAAGTTACTACATAACAATGATCATTAGATTTCGAAGGTGCTCTAGATTATTTCAAAGGAAAAAGACAAAAAATATGCATTGAATAGAATTCTGCGCGTAACAACTTAAGTCATGTTCGCATGGAAAAATCGAGACAGAAGCGTTCAAATGGAAAATCCGGAAACCGGCTTGAAATTATTTCTACTTCAGTTGACAAGAAAAAACGTGTAATAATTGCTTTAATATCAACATAGTCGCCCCACTGGTATAAAGAAAGATGACGACCAAATCACTGAAGTTGGAATTTTATTTCCGTCCGGAATTAGGTAACTATATTCCGTCAATTTCTTCCTTCCAAACATAATTTTTTGCATCAGTGTCAGACCAGACCTGCCAAGTTTTCTGGAAATTTCACAATTTTCTGCGCAATATTTTTGATTTTTCTTTCCGCAAGAACCTTCAACAAAATATTAGAAAAAGTCCTTCTCAAGTTATGGCGTGACCAAGGGAAATAGGGATTAATTTTTATCATTACATAGATAGATATGTACTTAGGAATTGCATCGAAATTTTGAGTGCTGAAGAAATTATGATTAGACTAGCTTCTGTATATAGAAAGTATGTTTCTCCATACAAACTTTGGAACCCCGTTTCATCCGCTTATTGGGTGAATTTTACGCTCCTAGTCTTAGTAATTTCGGCTGTGCGTTGATATGTCAGTCAGTTTCTACTTTTTTATATATACACTAGCTCTTGCCCGCGACTTCGTCCGCTTATAAGTCGAAAATGGTTCTAATAGGATTTGTATAGATCTTATCGGCTGCCTACGTCATACAAAGAATATACCATCCAAGTTTCAGGTGTTTACGATCAGCGGTTTAGACTGTGCGTTGATCTGTCAGTCATTCAGGACAAAGCATTTTACATATATGTATATACAGATAAGTATTTTGAGTGAATGTTAGGTCTACATTAACATTCTTTTGCTTTTATTTTGATGGCGACCAGTTTCATCAATCCGTTGGCTCGTTGTTGGTAGTCGATTGTGACTTGTACTGACGGTACCGAGGACGATGGCCAATCAAGTTGTCTTACGTCATGAGGTATTACTGTAATAATAAGTTTCGGAGTTAATACTTTGTGAATCATCATTAGTTCGTAGACACATGGTTTTGTAAGCTAATCTGATGTTGTAAGATATATCTATTTTTTTTTTTATTATAGATAGGCTCGCCTTTGACCACTATCTGCTGCTAAGCTGATAGTAAGCGATGATGTGGCCGACGATGGAACACGCTTGCCTAGAAGTAACCTACTCACTCTTGACTTGAAGACCCCTAGGTTGTGGCTATCAGGAAATACAGACTCCGGCAGGGAATTTCACACCTTAGCTGTGCGCATAATGATGTACCGGTGGCTCAAAGCCATAAGTCTACTGGTCCGATGATGGATTTTATATTCGCCTAATAGCGACCAGCGTCAGATACGCACGAGTGCTAGAAATCTTTGGAATTATCATTTTTGCTGTACTATAACATGCATTTATTATACACCTAAACCTTCCTCATGAATCACTGTCTATTGGTGAAAACCGTATTAAAAATAGTTCAGTAGTTTTTAAGTTTTTCTCGAACAGACCAACAGATAGATACGGCTAGCGACTTCGTTTCATATATTATTTAAAAAAAAAATCTTTCAATACGTAAAAGTGTTTTTGTAAGTCCACGCTGTACCTACTTACATCAACTGTAGTTCATTCATACAAAACCACCTATTCCTCCATTCTTGCTGCAAACAGATAAATTAATTCTAAATCAGTTTACCCGGCGCCCTAAAAAATCGACACCAATATCTCAATCAGTGACAAAACGATTTTAGCGATTAAGTTTGTTATAGGAATAATACGGGTAAAGGGAATATTGTAACTCTGTAATAATATTGCTTCGTAATGACTCCATTTTCGTACATTTCGTACGTTTCTAATTCATGAATCAACCAATCAACTGTAATAATTAAACGACGACAGTGAGTTACACTTTAACAATATAAATCAATACTCGACAAGGCAAAGCCACAAAGCTGGGGAACCGTGTTCGGCTTGTTCGCTATGGAGATACAGGCAGCGCCATCTAGTATGTAGTAGCGACAATGTACAGCGCCCTCTAAAACGCTACGATAAAAACGAGAACTTGAAAATAATTACGGATTTAACTATGAAGTTTCCGCGTTATATTTTTACAGCATGAAAACTGGTTTCCCAATTTGAATTCAATTGTACTTATTTTGTTTCCCACCAAATGCAGTAAAAATGATTAGTTCTGCTATTCGCCGCTAGGTGTCACTACGTGTTCTTGAGTTAAATATTTAGTAACAAACAAATCCTAGCTCAGTTTTTATGCTTTAATCTGTGTTGACATAATCAATAAAACATAGTATTTCAGAATATGGAACCAATAATAACGATAGTCTGTGAAAATTCGATTCGGCAATTTTTTCGTCAGTTTTTTCAAGTGGTTTTTCGTGGTCGGTCGTTAGCCGCTTCGGCGACTCTCTTGAACCGCGAAACGTTTTCTGAATGTTTTTTTAGCATCGCACTTTCTAATCAATTGTGATCTATCTGCAATGAGAACAAAAATCGTAGGCGATTGCGAACAGCCAGGTGAAAATATGATCAGTCAAGCGTTTTATGTAATTTTCGTGCAGTTTGACGATATTTTTGAGAAAGAATGTGACTTGCATGTTTGAGTATAATCTGCCGGATTGTTCGAAAGAACTACCGTGGTCCTGGAAGGCCCCTTGCGTTCCAGGACCACGGTAGTAGTAAAGGAAGTACGGTAGTAGTAACTAAAGGAACGCCGGGAGGGTTTTAGTCAGTCTGATACACCCTCCCGTCCGGGAGGGTTTTAGCCAGTCTGATACACCCTCCTGTCCACCCAAGTTAGAAATAGGTTTTGATGATATACCATCAAAAAAATATGTTTGATTACACTAAGATCCTGTCTCATTTCAGTTTTAGACGCATTTCCGTCCGCAATTTACGCCAACTCTAAAGACCATTTTGCAGCCAACCTGTGAGACGTGAAATCAGGCAATCAATCAGACTGAACTGACCTATAAAGGCAGCCACAAACAAATCACCCCTGCAGCTGGGGTGTGAAGCAAGGACGTGTTTACAAGGGCAATAAATATGCCTTTAATCCTATCAATATTAGTTGCACCTACTACGTCTTAGATGAAAGATGGAACATTCGAACAAGAAGCCAGGATACTCACGGACCTGCCAAGGCCGCAGAATTGTTTGAAACAATTTCCGTGCACCTCGCAATGGGCAACAAACGGAACAAGTGGCCAGTTCCCTAAAACAACCGCCCGTCACCACTTCCTAGTGTTATAACCTCATAAGCTAGTGACTCGGACCTATTCTGTTGTTCTTCGAGTGAATTTACAATAAATACCTTAATATTATAAGAACAGTAATTTAAATATATAGTTGACCAAAAAAACAATACTCCATCGTATTAAGTTACCCAGTAATGATAGTTGTAAGTTATACAGAAACAAACAATAACAAGGAAGAAGTAGCGCAACATACTCCCCAGCAAGACAAGCACTACTGCAGAACAAGAGCCTGGCTTGTTTCCTAATTAATCCATTTTTGTGTTTGCGGCCTGCACCTTTCATAATAGCCAAACCCTCGCTACCAACTTTCAAGTCCTACTTACCAGGCTGAATAAATCCTAATTCCCATACTAAATCAACTTCTCAAACCCCCCTGTCTTCAGAACAGTTCTCGTGGGCGTTCGCGTGCATCGTACTTATTACTAAATGTTGCCGTGCAGCTATGCCAGTCAACGTCTGTCGTGTGTCAACGAAAGATAAAACTGTCTGGCGTAGGATAAAACTGTATGAGGACTCTGTATTGGACCGAAAGATTTGGTAAAGTAAGTATAATTTGTGAGCAGTACGTTCAAACCCAGACAGGTACTTTACTTCGTGTGATTTATTTCATCACTAATGCTCTCAAAGCAGTAAAAGAAAACATTGTGAAGAAACCGACACTCCGCATCACAGAAAAGAAGTCGAGTCCCAGAAGTGGGAACATTATAGGGTTGCTTATGATAAAAAAAAAATATCCAGTAAATAAACACAACACAGATAAGAGATTTAAGGGCCTTAGCACTACAGAAGGACCATACAGGCTTACAACAAAAGAGAAAACTGCACAATGGAGGCTGAATAAGGATATGGTAAAGTTGGACCAAGTTAATTCACTGTATTTGAAGATAAAACATTCCTGAACGACCGATGATTTATTTATAACTTTATTATCAACACACATTGCTATGTGTGAAGCGAATGAAGTAGTTTAATTCAGTGACAGATTATTATAATAACCTAGATTGCGATATATATTGCTTCCGTCCAAAGCAAGGTTGCGCTGATGATGTCAATGGGCTTTAATCAAAAGGACGATGAACCAGTACTAATCTAGAATAAATACAAGCTAATTTTAAAAACGTGTGGGTGTCATTGCGTGCAGTGCATTAATAACTGAATAGGTCGCATGAAGCGATGTGAGTGCGAAAATGTCTGGGTTTTGAGTGTTAGGCTAGGCTTGGGAACTACGAGCAGGTAGCTGTTTTGTACATTTTTGACTGCTTTATCTTTTTTTTTACTAGTACCTATTGTCACACTGCTGAGCCAAGACCTCGCTCCATTGCTACCAAAGGTCACGATTTTTCGCTTCTTCCTTGCAATTCTTAAGGAACACATCCACGTCGTCTCTGCTTCGGTCCCGTGTCGCTGTGTCAAAGCACTAAGTCTATGTTTTACGAACCCACAGCTCATCAGGCATGCAGCAGACATGACCTGCCCAGTTCCATTTGAGTTGGGTAGCCTTTTGAGGCACATCAACGACTTAACCGCAAACCCTAAAGAGTACGATAGTTTATACTCACCTATAACTCCTCGCGCTCTGGGTGGAGTGGAGAGAGTGTCCAACTTTTAATGACTAAAACCCATTCGTGTTTCTTCAGTTGCCCTTTGCGTTAATTCTTCAGTTGCTCTTTCAAACAAACCCGCAGTCCTGGAGCATAGTTATACAGAAGCTCTGCATGCAAAACTGACAGAATCGTTTGAACTTTCAAGTCATAAACAATGAAATTCTTTAACGACTTTCAATCTTATATTTCGGTATTGTTTTTTACGATGGCAATGAACCGAAAGTAGGTACATAGAAAGTCATTACAAAACATGAAAAGTATATTTGCAGCTACGCCAATAGGTGTGACTAATAGAAGACAAAAAATGGCCCTCCATCGCGCGCAATGCGTCACAGTCCTCACTTAGCGTACCCAAAGTCTTTGGTTCTTTATAAGCTATCCAGTGGTGTACTAAAATGTTGTATGGAGATGATAGATATGTAGCTGCAACACCAAACTGTATCGTCTGTTTTGTTATCATTCATTTTTTGAAATGTCTCCCACTACAGAAGCAATTTTAAAGACGTATTCTTAATTACAATGCAAAGCAATTTTAAAGACGTGTAATTTAATTCACCAACATCGCGTGCGGATTGAGGTGGATCACGTATCTCATGAAGCGGACTAGGAGGCCCGAGTCCCAGCAGTGAAAATATTATAAGACTGGTTACGCTTATGCATTAAGGATAGAGAATTCTAAATTGCATATGGCCGTTACCCTCAATCGACAAACTTTCAAGGTAAAGTTTAGTTCAAGTTAAAGCATAAATACGTAGCTCCTCGATTAGGAAAACCAGCACACATACTAGCATATGAATATATTACGAAAATTTATTAGCTTGCCACTTCGGTTTCCAACTTTTGCAAAGTTTGAGATCGAAGTTAGATTAGGATTGAAGATTACAGGAGTTAGGAGGGTGGCTAACGAAGGTAAATTGTATCGGGAAATTGGGATTAGGGAATCAGACGCTGAAGCTATTTTGGGGAAGATTCTTTTGTATGCCTCGAAGCTGGTAAGGCATAGAACTGGGAAGATCGATGAGAATGGAAATCAGCAATTGGGCATCTAATTATGTAGCTGATGATTCCATAAATGATACCCGAATTCTAGACAGAGGTCACCTAGATAAAGCCTAAAAGCATCAGGTCGAAGTAAGAAAGTTCGTGTCTATATAAAAAAAACGTCTAGAGGTTATTTTAATTCGAGTAAAATAATTATAGAGGGTCTGATGTTACCACACTTCAATTATTAATCAAAATAATCGAAATAACATATTCAAATGGAGAGGTTCGTTTTGACATAATTTAGAACAGATTAATCAAACATTTTGGTTGAGTATTTGTGAAAGCGTAACTGAATTTATGATTGTCGTGTTAGACTAACATCGGACGACATTTTGTACAAGTAAATCGATTATTTTAAGCTTGAAGAAGCTTTCGAAAACTGAATCGTTTAGTGTATGATTTTGTTCATTTGACGATTTATATTTTTAGGAAAGCGTGTTCTTGTTATAATTTGAAATCGCACGTCAATGAGCAAGCGTGTTGCTCTGTAATCAATAGTCATTTGGTCTGTGTTTGATACGAGATTTTTGCCATGCATTAGAATAAATACAGACTAGCATTAAGTATTACCCAAAATCGGTCCTGCCGGCCTGCTTGAAGGCTTGCGAGACTAATTTTTTTTTAACTTAATTACGAGACGCAAGAGTCGACGTTAAACTAAGATTTGCGCGTAACTGAGTTTATTGTTAGCTTTTAGTATCATAACGACACGGTTTTGAATCCGATACTGGAGGACCAAGAACTCAATCACACGTAAATCTCATTTTGACTTGACTGCAACCAGCAAATCGCTCTTGCAGGCCTGCAAGACTCTTGCGAGCAACACTACTAGCATTATATGCACCTAATGATGTACACACCATTTAGGGAATGTTTACCGTTAATACCTTCCTAAACTTATTTTTTTTTTTCATACAAAGACTACCGACAAGGCTTTCAGAACTTTCTACATATATCTTCATTATTTTCAGAAATACGTCTCGTGTATCTTTTGGGTGCTAGGTTGTTACCACTGATACATGTAATTTATCTGTCTAAGCTCACACACCTGTGATATATATACAGATTTTTCTATAAAATATTCGGTAAGTATATACTTTCGTATCCTTTGAAATCTCCGCTCGTAATCTTCGAGAGAAGCGAGACAAAGGCGTTTGATAAACTAGATTTTGATTCTTTGAAACCAGAAGCTTTTTATTCCACGAAAACTTTGTGTGTTCCAAAATATAGGGTAGAAAGGAAATAGACGAGTTTCGCAGTAACATTTTTGATAACCAGCTATTTTAGACAACATTTACAAAAAAAATGCCTTTAGAGTTCATTTCCGCTATTAAGGGTCCTACGTTGGAGGACTTCAGGAGAAGAATTAGGGAACATTTCCTTGTCAAAATGACTTATTGATATTTAGATATAGGTGTATATTATTTTATTGTGTAGGTATATTATGGTTATACTAGCTTCTGCCAGCGGCTTCGCTCGCGTGAAAGTAAGTTTCTCCATACAAACTTTGGATCCCCGTTTCTTCCCTTTAGGGGGTGAATTTTGGAAAATCCTCTCTTAGTGCTCGCCTAAGTCATAAGAGGAAGTCTTGTACAAAATTTCAGGTTTCTAGTCCCAGTAGTTTTGACCGTGCGTTGATATGTCAGTCAGTCGGTTTCTCCTTTTATATATATAGATAACGTGTGCAAACCTACACATATTTGTTTAGTTTATTTTTAAGATTTAAACAGGATTAATAAATTATGTTTAAATTTCGTTGTGCACTACCTATAGTTATCCTCATGTGCAAAATTCAATTGTGGGTTAAGCTCGCCTGTCCTGATTAAAATTGTTTTTATTTAAAGTTTTACTTATATGTACTCGTAGGAGGAACTGACTGACTGACATATTAACACACAGTCAAAGCTACTAGGACTAAGAGCGTGAAATTTTGAACAAGATTGCCATTTATGACGTAGGCGAGCACTAAGCGAAGATTATCCAAAATTCGCCCCATAAAAGGGATGTCCATCATGGTGATATTATGGTGCATCTGTGCGTATGACAAAGTATCAATTAAATAAGAGAGATCACAGTTCAACGAGTAATTACGACGCAATATTCAAATGTTTACAAAACACGTCACAAATTGCTAAATCATACAACTTACATCATACTCTGACAAATTTAATGATAGGCCATCATCGTAAATCTATACATATAATAAAACTGTAAAATTATTTTGCGATGGTACTAATTGGCGCAAAAACTACTGAACCGATCCTGTTCAAATTTTGCATATATAATCCTTATAGGTCAGGGCAACTTATAGGCTATAAATTATCACACTATTTGCCATGGGGAGTGAGCAATAATCCAAAATGTCGGTGTTGAACGACAATTGCCGCGAGTTCGATCCCCAGCTACAGGTAAAAAATTTCTCATTATTTTATTTTATTTTTTGTAATAAAATAACTTTTACCATTTTTTCAAAATAAATTTGACATTTCTATTCGATATCTTCTAAATATTTTGTAAAAACTTATGTCAGATAAATCGTCACAGAAGTAAAACAGTTCAAATAACGTTTTATTAGAACTGTTTTACTTCTGTGGCGATTTTTTTTTAGTACTTAGTTGATATTTATAATCCTTTATATCGTTATACAAAGGATCATTTATATAAATATCAACTACTAACTGCCTCCTGCGATGGCGCTCCTGTAAGATTACTAACATCCTTTCAATCTTAAAATTTTCAATCGATTAAACCTCTTTTTTTTTCTTTAAAACCACCCCTACCTGAAAGCGAACAAAAATTATTCAAATCCGTAGCCGGACAACGAACAGCGATTGATTTTTACATACAAGAAGAAGATATAGTAAAGTGTAGGTATATTCTGAAGACAGAAAAAAAATACTGATCTCAAACCAGCCAGTGTCAAAGATAAGCGTTATCAAAACGCGTGATAAACTTGAAAATCATACGTATACAAATGCCGTCTATTTTTGTACTCAGTATTTACTATTAGACGCCAGAATTATTTGTTTTACAGTTTCTCTAGGAAAACAAAATCTCTACGAAACACTTCCCGAGAGCGTAAGAAATACTGATGTTGAATGAAATATGGAGGAAGAGAAAAACAGACCAAAGCGATTAACATCTTTAAAAGCGTTATTAATTCAGCGGTGTTTCTATAAATGAACCTGATTTATTTTCTTGATCGGAATAAACACGGGTTAAAAATGTTAAAATGCATTTTTTTCTTCTTCAAATAACTTCTCCCGCTCTGGGTAGAGCGAGAGGGAGTGTCAGAGTTTTATTGACTGAAACCAACCCGTGTCCTTCAGTTATAATTTGCGTTCTAGGGTCACAATAACTTTATTTCCACAGCATACCTAATCACTAAAGTACTGATCTCCACTAAAGTTGCAAGCAACGCCAATTTGCCCAAATACATGCAGACACCACCATGACGTTAAGTTGGTTTTAGGTTGGTCCTGTTTCCACTGGGAATGAAACCCGTGGTCCTAGAACACAAAGGCCTACTGAAGGACACAGCCTCCCTAGCCAAGTTACAACCGTTTCGTTTCGATTCTCTTGTCGTTGATCGCCTCGAGTCGGCCACGCCTCCTATTCCTTTGTTCTAACCATGAAACTGAGCGTTGAGATGACGTCAGTGTAAAGGAATCGGAGAATCGGAGACGTGGCCTACTCGAGGCGATCGACGAAAAGAGAACCGAAACGAAACGGTTGTAACTTGGCTAAGGGGGCAGGTGTAGTTTTAGTAAGCAGATGTCTGACCCGCCCGCTCGCTCCACCCTCATGACTTCTCACCTTAAAAAAAAAGTTTGTGCTCTTTGGCACATTCACATAAAGCATAGGCAACTTTGAAGTTCGTTATGTACCTTTAGTAAATTAATTGAAGCCTTAAAACTTCATAATTTTAGTTAAGAATAAAATTTAAAACCGGAAAATTATTCTAGAAAATTCTGACAAAACATCGTACAGAGCTGCATTACAGACATTATCCTTTCCGTCATATAAATGTGGGACGTATAATTTAGCAGTTTGCTTACAAATTATTCTAAATAACTGTGTAATTTGAAATCAGCTGTGGGAACCAGACAACAGTGGCAGATACAAACTAATTACACTCAAGCGAACATGCAAAACTGTGACACTTGATATTTTACTGTCAAGAGGTTTTAAGGTGACAGATGAGTACGTGGAAACAGATTAAATATTATTATTTTAGATGTAAACTGATTGACGATTAGTTTTATGGGTGATTCTTTGAAACCGAGAGAACGTCTAATTCGTCTGGCCTAGCTTTCATACCTATATATTTTGTATCGTAAGCCACTGGGCGCAAATGAGTGCCTTTGATACATTTAGTGATCAGAGGAAAACTAAAATGCAAATAAAAATATCAAATTGTAAAGAAAAGCTAGGCCATACGAATGAGACACCCTCTCGGGTTCAAAGAATCACCCTTATGATAATTATACATACATTTTTAAGGGGGAAAGTCATCAAATAACTTCTATCGTTAACAGCAAGAGGGCGTGTCAAACTTCTACTGACTAAAACCCACCTGTGTTCCTTCGGTTGCTCTCTTTCGAAAATTCCTGTAGCATTAATTTAAAACTTAGACCCAGTTTCTGAAGCGGTAATTATTGCAAATTAATGTGACGAATTGTCGTAGGCGCGTTAGCCGTATCTTGATTTGTTGAATGAATTTACAACAGCCAACCGCTTCACTGGACTTGCGTGACACGTTCATAATGTCTTCCCCGAAATTCAACCAGTTTATTCTATTCCGCCAGTGATTTGTTGACTTGATCGTAAGATTTCTTTCAAATGAATCTTCGTGTGTCAGAAGTCGCATTGCGATTCCTAACCGGCGACCTGACTCCTTCTCGGTGTCCACCATAGAGCGATAGAAGTAATTTCGTAATTTCCCACCTTTTTTTTTCGGTGGGAAAATCATCTTTGACATACCGCGCTCTTGGGCAGAACGAGAGAGTGTCAGACTTTTACTGACTAAAAACCTAACCCACTCCTGTTCCTTCGTAGACTCGGCTTTGGCACGAAAACCGTCGAGTCTTCCTTTCAGAATCAGAACCTCGGCCCCAGTAGGCTTCGACCTTGCTGAGCCCCTACGGTATAATTTTCCACCTCAAAATAAACCACAAGTTTCCCAATTTTTAGTTCAGAAACTTGAACATTGTTTTGGACCAACACTGTTTTCCAAGGAGATAACCATGTTCTAGATACTTATATTACGGTTACTAATACATTGCCATAATTCCTATGGCATTGTACTTTCTGCCTGTTATTATGCTATGACAAAAGATTACTTGTGACAAGTAGTTATCTTATGAATACTATGTACGTACTTATAATCGACGATTTCCCACAATTAACCCAGTAATGACGCAACAATACTAAGTTACTGTGTCAACTAATATATTATCTACTTACGCATAGGTTTTGGTATCATTAGTAATTTTTTAAATACTTACAAACTTAAAAAAAAATGTCCGCCATATTGGATTTATTGAGACATCATTTTTTTCCTTGCATTTATGTGGGTCCACAAATATTTTTTAAAATACTTACAAACTTTAAAAAAAAGGTCTACCTTATTGGATTTATTGAGTCGTAATTATTTTTTCAAAACAATTAGTCCGCCATATATTGAATTTAGAATGACGTCACTCAGATAACCATGCAGTCTCATTCATACCGAACATGTCTGAAAAATTTCAACTCAATCGATATTGACAGGTATCAAAATCATTAGCAAGATTTGACCAAACAAACATTCATACATATATATTGCAAGTTAAATAAATGTTTCAGCCTTTAATTGTTCAGTATATTGCCTTTTCTGGCCAATACCTGAAATCGCATCTAAGCGATTTCGTTTTACTTTGCCAATAAAATGAGGAAGCGATATTATCCCTTTTCAAAATAAATAAAATGGCACACGATTACTCCATTATCTGACCACCATCCTAACCAAAAATTTACCCAATTTCGAAGCCCTTTTAACCCTTTGAAAGGTTATTTCCTATATTGTGGTTTGACCCTAAAACGCTCGCATTTTAAATCAGGTCGGCACTCAACCAAAACCTTTTTCAAGACCCATTTTTAAGACCTATGGTAAGTGCTATGGTCGGAGTTTCCTCGCATAAGAAATGAAGATATCACCAGGAGAACCAAAGTTACCGACATAGCCCGAAGAATCGTCAAACTTAAGTGGCAGTGGACAGGGCACATTTCTCGCAGAACCAACGGTCGATGGGGACGAAAGGTTCTAGAGTGGCGGTTACGTACCGGAAGACGCAGCGTTGGAAAGCTTCCTACAAGGTGAACCGATGACCTGGTGAGAGTCGCGGGAATCCGATGGATGCGAGACGCACCGGACCGGTCGTTATAGCGACATTTGAGGGAGGCCTATGTCCAACAGCGGTAGTTTTACGGCTGAAATTATTTACCTATATAACCCTTCTAACACGCTGACCATATAAGAAACCTTGTTGGCTCAGTCAGTTTCGAATGCGCTAATACTTGCAAAGTGAAAACTGTTTGCCAATTTTCTTCTTTTTGTGGTGGGTTCGTGAGTCAAATCAGTGAGGAGTCAGTTTTTGTTTTCTTATAGATCAGAATAATACTTAATTGTACACCAAAACAGTTACACAACTATTTGGTTTCTGTGGAGACGAATGTGTGCCACAGTAACATCAGTTTCATTTGCTCTCTGATAATTCGGAATCGTTTTTATCTTAGGATTTCAATTCGTTGCCTAAAAAGTTATTGAATTATAACTTTTTAAAATCGAGAAATAGTATTTTTTCCAATTATATCATATACATGACATACATATTTAAAAACATTTCTTAAAAAATAAAACATTTAAAAATATAAAAAATAGTAACCCGAGCATCACGAACATCGAGAACAGGGTCCAAGCTACCGATGGAGAGCCCTTGAGAGAGGAATCCCCAACATTAAGCGCTATGCCCAGGAGTATGACCTTCTGGATCAAGCCCTTGATCCAACTACCAACGAGAGCCATCTAATCTAAAATGTTGGTCGAGGCTCTTGGCTATCAAGCCATTGGCCAACTATCGGCATAATGACTGCACTGTGTCCACTTCCCACAACCTCGCGAGCAAAGTCAATATTTCGTTATTTTTTCCTCTATTTGTCTTATTTACATATTGTTTACATTTTTAAATTTTCTATAAAAAAATATAGTTATTTTATTATTATGACCTCGATTTCGCCTGATTCAAACCGTAAATCAGATCTTGACAGAACGATAGGGCCCAGAAGACGAATGTGTTCAGTGTATTCACGGTTACTTCGATAATTATAGTAGGGCATTAAATTAAAAACCGGCCAAGTGCGAGTCACACTCGCGCACGAAGGGTTCCGTACCGTCCGTAGCAAAAAAACACGGCAAAAAAAATCACGTTTGTTGTATGGGAGCCCCACTTAAAAATTTATTTTATTCTGTTTTCATCGATCTCTCATAAAGAACTCTCGATTTTAGTTTTTGTTGCTATAACGGCAACAGAAATAAATCATCTGTGAAAATTTTAACTATCTAGCTATCAGCTACATGAGAAACAGTCTGGTGATAGACAGACGGGCAGTGATAAGTTCCCGTTTTTACCTTTTGGGTACGGAACTCTGTGACTTCATTGATAAGTGATCGTTTGGTCGAAGTTTAGAACTTAATAAATTCAAAAGCACTTCAAGAACTTTTCCGATTACCCACGCAAAAGTTTCAATTTTTTTTCCAAAACAAATAGCATATCAAACCCGATATATCTCCGAAACGTTCGTACACCGTATAGAGCTAAAAATAATGGGCGGAACACACGTGTGTGTAAATATAGCCGTTTGGTCGCGTTCAAGGAACCCGCGATATTTGTTAACGAACCAACTGATTGTGTAACCGAGTTTGTGATTAATAATGACGGCTTGTCAAGGAGGGAGCGAAGTCTCAAGTTCTTTGAGGTTAAATCACACTAAACATTTTAAAGGCTTTTTTACTTCATTACCCTCGAACGGTTGAAGTGGTTTTTATTTTCTGTGGGAAAATCATCTTATGACATCCCACGCTCTTGGGCGGAGCGAAAGATAGTGTCAGACTTTTACCGAATAAAAACCCACTCCTGTTCCTTCGTTGCCTTTCGTACCAGGGCCGAGTCTTCCTTTCAGAATCAGACCCTTGGCCCCAGTAGGCTTCGACCCACGGTTAAACTGGTATGGATGAAATTAAGCACACGGGTAGATCGTATTCTAGATTAGGAAATACAATTGTTATCTCGGAAGAATGTTCACTTGGAATATTATACTTGCCTACTAACACGCCGACAAAGTTACTGGCAGAAGCTAGTCTACTGTGAAAATCTGTTTTAAAAACAGAATTTCTTAAGATTCTTAGTTCAGGATTCAAATCACAAGGCGTACGCGCGCGTGATAAGATTGGCAAACTTCTTCTATTTCAGTCCGTTGGGAGATGTTTTTTATTAAACCTTTACTAGCTCACCTTCGCATTTAAGGTATTCTTGCGCAAAATTGTATTCTTCTAGAATTTTAGACCAGGCTATGAACTGTCTGTCAGTGCCTGAATGAATTTGACATTATTATTAAGTACTAGCTGCCGCTCACGGCTCCGCTCACGTGAAATTATTTATTTTTTCTATACAAAACTACCGATTTCGATTTCTAAAAAATTTCAACAGATTTTATGGGTATTTTATTTTTGCCTATTTTTACAAAAACAATATTATCTATATCGGTCAAGTTTTTTTTAGGGAAGAACTAACTAACAAAAACCATTGGTTTTTTAAATGTAAGAAGAAGAAAATTATCCCAAGGAAACATACTCTCGAATAAAAAAGGTTGGTCCACTTTCATGCAAATCTGGTCATCCGTTTGAGCGTGAAAAAGTAACAAACGTACAAACATACATACAAATTTTCGCCCTTATAATATTAGTGTTTATACGGGAAGCGTTTTCTTCGTCGGTTCCTTTCAATTTGCAAGCGATTTTAATAAAAGCCCTTAAGTTTGTTGTCCCGAGTGAAAAGCGATTTCTTTCAGTTTCTAATTAGCATATTAAACTACATCGGAAATGAACCGGTTTAAATATCAGTGCTTAATTACTTTCGCTCATCCGCAGTACGGTACGAAAATATAATTAATAACCGCATATTAAACAGCGTCATTTGCATACACGAATCAGAAATGGTGATTTTATCACTTTTTCTTTCACATATTCCTGTGAATTGTGCTTTGAGAGCAAAGGTATTTTATATTACTGTGGATTTGTTTGAAATATTTACCGTGGCCCTGGAACGCAAAGGGCAACTGAAGGAACACGAGTTTTAGTTAGAAAAAATCTGAAGAATGGGAAAAATTATTTGATGTTTTCCAGATTCAAAAAAGGATATTTTCATAAACTTAAGCAACTATTACCGAAGTTGTTCAACAAGGTACCATTCGTGCCCCGAAAAGCAGTTGGTACCGTTTATCATTTGTAGATCTTTGAAAATCATTACGAGTATCAGATCATTAATAGCCCTAAAGTCCGGTAAGTCTTCGAACAATCCTGCAGTGTTAATAAACCACGTCCAATTTGTTTTTTAAGACGCACGCGCACGTGGAACATAACTTGTCATCTATTCCGATTTGGCCCTTAATGGGCCACCGGACAGATATTAAAGATCGCCCTGAGCGACTCTGGTGACATAGCAACGAGCGTCAATTTATAAAAACAAAAAAACCATGTACCAATCTGAAATCTGATATTTAACGAATTAGTCACAAACTATCACTTTTAAAGCGCATATGTTACATTTCGTAATGCATCTAGCATGCAGTCGGTATCTAGGTATGTGTGCCGAAGTAAAAAAACTCCCGATCGCCTTTTAGAAGTGTGCTAACGACCGACGTACACGATTGTGGTACAGTCGGTAAAATAAGTGAAACTATTAAATTTAAAATCTAGTAAATTCATAACGTAATACTTCAGTGGGCACGCGAATGTTGAATAATGGTTTTGTATATACCTTATCCTTCTTTGTTCTTTTCAAGTTTATCTTGGACATATATGTATAGACATCGATGAAGACAAACACCGTATGGACCAGAATTCTGAATTCAATAGAAAATTAGTAGTGGGTAGGGCATATTGCTTGCAGAACAGATAGATGGTCGATGGGGCCGAATAGTTTTTGAGTGAGTGAACACGCAGCATTGGAAGGCCTTCCACAAATGGACCTGACCTGGTGAAGGTCGCGGGAAATGATGAGGATATTTACAGGCTTGGTATTATTATGTCTACCTTATTTTTAAGGTCTATAAATCAAAGTAAAGAGAGCATTTTTTGCTCACGAACTTGTGACCAAATAGTAAAAAATAGTTCTAGTTGATCTCTAGCGGGAAACACGACCTCGAACACACTTCTCTTATTTTAAAAACATCTTTATATAACGGTTTTCTCGATAAATGTAACAGTCGATATTAATTAATAACTATACCGATTTGGAAAACGGACACTATTGAAAGAGCGTGGCTATTAAGAAGGCAATTTTTTGCTAAATGCTAACGATGCGTAGCTAAATGGTTATACGATAGTGTACCTACTACCAGTCTTACAATAAGGCCACCAACATATTTTTTACTTTAACCCTCAACATGAATATTTGGAAAACGATTGATTTTTATTTTCGGCTTCGCCCGCATTCCTGTCTTTCAGTATTATAGTAGCATTCTGTAGGTGAAAGAGTTTTACGTTTATTCATTTATAATATGTATAATAAATAAATAATAATTATCAGTAATAGCGTACATAGCATACACCTTAATTTTAATTTTTTTATTTAATAATTTTTTATTAAGACAAATTAGGTTACAGGGAGTAGGTAGTTCTTTAATATTTTTTTTTTCATTATTTAATTAACATTGCGAGGTTTCCGAAGACTTCCTGCACTAGGCGAGGCCTGTTCCGTAGGAAGCTTACTAATCCACCGACTTAGCCCTGCATTGCCTAAATGTTGCCTGGTAGAAAATGACTAAGACATTAAGTCGGCCTCCGTACTTTGTGTGCATAAAGAATAAATATTACAAAAAACATAGTTTTAATAAAATGAAACGCACACAAGACTTGTTATAATTATGTTTGCCCTTGCCCTCAGAAGGCCGGTTCTAGTAGGTACTTATCAAACCATAAATTTCAATTCACAGGTTTCTCGACAACAATAATATAAAGCTAGAACTACATTAGACCGACGCACACGTGTAACACGCCTGATTTGTACGTAGAACGACATCGCGTGGAGTGGTAAAGTGTAGCTCTACAAGTCTAGTTTCCATATAAAATGTATGGAGACCGACGCGCCCAGATCGGCGTGTGTTGCACACGTGTGCGCAATGTAGTTCTAGCTTTAATGTTATTAACTTGTCAAAATGTAGCGCGATTAGAGATATTTTTGCAAGATTGAATCTTAGATACGAAGTATGATTTTGTTTGTTTATTAGGCTTTTTGTCGATAACCACATACAATTTTGTGATAATAGATACTGTTTCTAAAAAATTGCACAATGTTGTCAAAGTACCTTTCTTTATAACATTTCGCATATAGAAGTAGATAAGATGATGTAACATAATTATATTCTATTCTGATCGGAAAGACATGTATGCATATCAAATTGTGCTTTTGAAAATTATAGCGAGGATTAAAATATAAAAGACCCTTAAAAATACTGTCAGAATAATTTTTCGAGTGTGAAATTTGTTTTTAGTATGTCGCAGGATATGCTGTGCTAAAACTTTCATAAACCAATAGTTTTCAAGACATAACTCATTGACTTAGATCTAACAAAACAAAAGAAAAAATACTACGTGCACAATATTTAATCAAACTATTTTCCGTATTCAAACATAATAATATTATTAATAAAAATTGTAACACAATGTTTTTGTATTTTGTTTACCTTTATCCTTCTAACCACAATATTAACAAGGTTGTAACATTAATATTCCTGGAACTGAGGTTGCCTGGTGTTTTTTTTTATAATTATTGTTAGACTCAAGCTTGACCACTATTTCACCCGATGGTAAGCGACGATGTGGACGGCGATGGAGCACGCTTGCCTAAAAGTAACCTATTTACTCTTGACTTAAAAACTCCTTTAGGAATAGGTTGTAGCTATCAGGAAAAATACACAAACTGTAGTTGCAACTAGTGATCCGCCCAACTTTGCTTAGGGGCAAAATACATTATTGGTAAACAAACTTTTCTCATTTATCGCTCTTTTTATTTTATTAGTGTATCAAAAATCAGTTGCATTGTTAAAGTATAAAGCAGATCAACTTACAGCGCTTTTGTTTTATACTATTTCGAAACATAGCTCGCTTTGTTTTTCTGTGACTAAATAGATTTGTTCTCTCCCATAAGCGTCGGAGTAATTAAGATAACGCACTCATGACGTAAACCTCGTGTGTTAAACAAATATGCGAATGTCTTGTAGTTCAATTGTTTCACACTATCTTGTCATTAACATATATTTAGGAGTGAATTAGTTTTAAAGTTTAGAGATACTGTAACTATTATAATACACGTTTAGTTTGTCGTTTCAAATAAGTCACAGTTTCCTGTGTACAGTAAGGTATTGGATCGAATAAATTAATGATATTATAAACGCAACTGCGCATATCACTGCACAGATCTCAAAGATCATATCGTTTTCGTGGAATTAATTAAGAAAACACCAGGAAATCGATTAAATAAACAATCTTTTTCGATTTAGAGACCGAATCTAAGACTCACCTTATGCGAATGCCGATGGTGAGGGGTCACCGGCGGCGGATGCTGAGGTGGTTGTGGCACCTGGTTCTGTCCGGTTACTACAACCGGGAGACCATCCACGATAGTCACCATCACTCTTTTGTCACCACTGCGACGACGCTCCGCAGAATTCCTTCTACGCCGCTGCTCATCTACTACAGGCCTCGCAAACACCGTTCGACGATCAAAGTTTCGTGGATCGTTTTGGATTTCTGCAGCCCTGGTAGCTGGTGTGTGACTTTTCGAACGTTTGAGGAGTCTCATCACATGAGACTTGAGAGCGTCAGGCTTGCTGACAGGAGGTGGTAGCTCTGGCTGCTTGTGTTTGTATGACTGGGAGTGCGCATGGTGGCGCTGCACAGACACCGTGTGCCCCATGCCTGGTGGTATCACGTTCGAAAGGCTCTTGACTGCGTACGCAGCATCAACTTTGTTCCCCGCGACGCACGATACCTCGTACATTCCGACACTACCGTTCCCGGCGGCTCTTCCTCACACTTCCACTTACAACACCATGTTTTACAAACTTATCCTATGACACTGCAATCCTTTTGTACTATACAGTTTACGCTTTCCGACAAAGCATCGTATAACACGCACTTTACACGGAATTGTTGACTTCGAAGAGTTCGCTGCTTACATTTGAAAGAGTGTTCGTAATGAATGTCGCACGTGATCGAAGGAAAATAACTTTAACAGGTCGGACCGGTTGTGAAGAATTTTCGCGTGAATCGTGCGATGATTTATTAATTGGGCGGGACGACACAGATACGTGTTAGCCGCGCGCGAGTCGCCGACCAACTGAGCAATGAAGTACGCACGGGGCGCGCGGCAAAGGCCGTACGATAGTGATAACGAATGATGCGTTCAGTCGCCGAGGTCCATTATAATCCGCGAAAAGGTCAATGTTTCGATGAAGTCAGCTACAATTGCTGTAATTGGCGGATAATGTAACGTGAATTGGATAATGTGTGTGCTTGACGAAATACAGCGGGATACAACGCCCTCTTGTGTTCGTACTGTATTGTATTTCTGTGCATGAATCTAAATAATTCAGGAGCGTTAGAATAGAAAAGTTACAGACAAAGGGAAAACTATTTATGAAGTTATTTGTTTTCTGTTGTAACACTGGTAATATTCAAAACAAAAGTTCCAGCCTAATACACTCAAAATATTTAGGCCAACAAACTTCCAACGTGTTGCCATACTCTAAAACTGCAAACTGGACAGTGCTGCCAGTTTTATTGAATTTAAAACTATTCGCTCATTCCGCACCAAGTTTTATTGGCCTGAATGTCTGCAACACTTATATTATGAGACCGGAAACGAAGACGTGGGTAGAATTGACATTGGCTTTTGTTTAAAATTGGAACGATCGCCGCTAAAAAGAGGCGTTATCTATGATAGTTTGACGGTTATGAATTGAAATGTCGCCATTTTGAAAATCGAACTTTATTGCGAGAAGCAATCTCAATAACATCCAAGTTTTAATTCACAAACTAATTTGCCTACACTAACCCCCAAAAACCATTTCAGGGTTCGCTACGCATCTAAAACAACTAAGTATTTCAAAGAGGATTTCCAGCCATCACAACCATTTTCATTTTGCGAAACAGCCATTTATAAATTTTAAACAAGGTAATTGGTTGTTGGAGAACCCAAAGGTTTTGGGTACTCTGGTCCTTTGGCAGCTCACCCGAATACCTCATTATAGGTACTTAAGCTATGGAATTTCCTTTGTGAGATAAGAGAACGCTTTGAAACGTATTTCTTAATAGCAAAGTAGCGTTACAATTACTTGGCTTCAATTTTATGGTAGTTAGTGTTTTGAATTTAAGTAGGTAATTAAGTGAGTGAAAAGATATTGATGACTAGCTTCTGCCAGCGGCTTCGCCCGCGTGGAAATAGGTTTCTGTATACAAATTTTGGACCCCTCCATTAATCCCCTTAGGGGGTGCCTACATTATAAAAGGCAACCTTGTCTAAAATTTTTTCGCTCCTAGGCCTTGTAGTTTCGGCTGAGCGTTGATATGTCAGTCAGTCAGTTCCTTCTTATATAATATATATATATATAGATACATTCTTTTATGTCATTGCATTTTCCTTCAGTATTATGTGTTTCTGTTATCCTAAAACCCCCGGTTGTCCTGAAGAACGTTTCAAGTTCCTTCACGACACACATACTAGATATCTGAGGTCATCAGAAAACTTGAGGCTAGAGATGACACGTCATTTTTAACCATATTTACGATAAGTCGTTCGCAGTTCAAGCAGTGCGGCTATGGAATGCTTTGCCCGTGTTAGTAAGATAAGCACAAAGTTTACCATCTTTTAAAAATATAATCAAGGATCACTAGCCATCTGACTGAATGATATTAGGAATAATATTGGCCCATTCTCTGCCCCCAACCCTGGCTTCGTAAGGATGAAACTTTCTTTGACTTTTCTTTCATAAAAACTTTGTCCTGACAATAACGAACACAAACCAAAATATCCAATTTGTTGCAGTCGTTCGGAAGTTACGAGTATACGCGGATATATATTTCGGCGATTCATTTTTATTTATATAGATTTTTTTTGTTATAGTTAGTTTAATATAATTATATTAAGCAGTGGTGGCCGAATGGTAACGGCCCCGACTTACAAGTTGTAGGTCACAGGTTCAAACCCAGCCAGGCACATCACGTACTTTGTGTAATTTATTTCATCACCACTGCTCTCAAAAACAGTGAAGCAAACATCGTGAGAAAACCGGAACCAAATATTCGAAGGCATGTGATATTCACCAATCCGCTCTGGGCCCGCGTGGTGAGTTACGGCCCATTCCCTCTCCTAGAAAAAGGAGGCCTGAGTCCCAGCAGTGGGAACATTAAAAAGGCTGATTATGCTTATTATGCTAGTTTAATATTGTACGTATATATGTATGTAGTACACAACGAACTACCTGCCTATCTTTTCGATATCTCTGTCAAATAAATGTAAAGGTAGTCTGTAAAAAATCGCTTTTAGCTATAAGAACGCCCATTGTTACACCCTATTAGGTTTGCTTCCACTATAATTTTTTATGGTGTACAATAAAGACTATATCTATTTAACTAGGTTTCGAAGTACCAGTTTTATGGAACACCTTGGACTGTTATGGGCAATAAGCCGCAACTTCATTGTTTCATATTAAAAGTGCAAGGCTACAAAGAGAAATAATAAATCTTTAAACAACCAATTTTTTTTTTTTTGTGTTGGGAAATCATCAAGTAACTTCTGCCCGAGTGCAGCGAGAGGGCGTGTCAGAGTTTCATTGACTAAAACTGCCAGTGTTCTTTTAGTAGCCCTTGGCGTTCCAAGGCTGCGGAAACTCGAACATTTTCGCAGCCCTAAACTACCAGCCCTTTTCCTGTCTTAAGTCGGCTTGTAGTCAAATTGTATACACAGCTGGATAACAGTATATATTTATACATGGAGGGACTGCCTATCTGAATTCTACAACCCAATAACTAGGCAACACGATACGTGTTAGCAAGTTTGGCGTCAGATTTTCTGGCTTCTGACCATCCGTAACGACTGTCAATAATTTACAAATGACACTCGAGACAATCGGGTTCACATGCTTATGCCACGAGCTCCTATAAATCTTTACTTATATTATTTTTTTTCAGAGTCAGTGTAGCTTTTCACTGCCAAAAAACTACACTACGTAGAGTATTTTTATCTTAGAAGAAGGCTCCGTCCCTGTGGGGAACTACGGAAACGAAGCCGCGGCATTAAGGTAGTCTCGGAAAGAAAAATCGAAATCTCACAAGGAAATGCTTTTCGCAAAACTTGCTTTTTATTTTAGTCTATACAACGTCCCATGAGTGTTTCCGGAACATTACAGCATACCTATTATAGAATACCAACGTTGCGTTATATATTCAGGAATTTAATCTAATGCATATGTTTTATTTTTACGTGTGAAATCATCAAATGACTCCTCCTGCTCTGTATGAAGTCTCATGTCAGACTTTTACTGACTAAAACTTTCCATGTCCCTTCAGTTGCCCTTTGCGTTCCAGGGACGCGGTACCTGTTTCGGACCATCCCGCAGCATATATTGTGTTTAGCGCCTTAAAAAAGAAGTAAAAAAAAGCTCTCTTTCAATTTTTTCTAAAAATATTATGAAATCAACGATACAACAAACAACAAAAAGCTCAAACAAGATTGTGCAATATTAATCCAAGGAGTATTTTTAACAGATCTAGCCCTGAATCTGATCTCAATCAGTAGCTTGCGAAATTATAGTCAATAGTCATAGCTGTTGAGTAATCTGATATGACCTCAGTGCTGAACAGTTATTTGTTAGGTACAGAAGGGAACACAATACGTTGTGATTGTGAAGGTCTTAATACTAAATTACTATTTCCCTGAAGGGATAACTAGAGGTACAAGCCAGGGGCCTAAGTCTGCTATTTTTATAAATTCGTCATTCCAACACGATCCCATTGTCATTTTGCTAAAAGTTCGTAATCATAGGGATCAATCATTGATCGGACAATGGTCTCGTAATAGAGTTGTGGTAGAATGACAATATCGAGCTTACTAAAAGCAATGACTGCACAATGACGTTCTAATGGTAGGTCACTGATCAAAGGAACTGTCAAAATATTAGCAGATTACCGCAGGTGTCAGACATTCATTTGTATAGTACGCGATTATCATTCTATGCCACTTCTGTCAATGGAGTGTTAGTGGTTGACCACTGTAAAGTCATAATGACGCCATTATATTAGTAGATTACCAAACTTGTCAAAATCAACAATTATGAAATCAATGATAGACCATTCTGACACTGAAACCCACCCGTATTCCTTCAGTTGACCTTTACGATCCCGATCCGAGGTGAGGTTTACGAACCATCCCGCAGATACCGAGCCTCATTATAATAAGTTTACGATACGCTCCATTGGTTGCAAGCACAGCTGCGAATGATAGATATCTTGATTTGATTCCGAGGTTGGTTGGTGTTATTATGATTTTCATTGTCGAGGAAACAATAACAGCGCGCGGGTTTGGAATAATGTACGACGGTGATAACAAAGACTACAGAACAATCATTTTACAAGTTTTTCGCCTAACTTAGCTGGGAATGAAGGACTTTTTTAAATTAAGTCACGTGTACAAAAAAAAAATGCAACAGTAACTCATTCATGTAATCAACATTATACTCGTAAATAAGCCGAGTTAAAAGTAACACAATAACAAATTATCCACTTCATTAAATATTTCCATAATTACTTTGAGACTGAGTTTCTTACCGGTGCTTCTATATAGGAAAGAATTAGTACCGTGTACTAGCTTCGTTTTATAGGTGTCCATGATTGATTTGATTTCTTCTTTGTGTCGAAGGACCTAATTAACTTTTTTTTTCACACGGACAGTGTTAGAGATGGGTCGAGAAAGCTCAATGTAGCCAGATTGTTTTTGCAGCTGCCATCCAGGGTCCGCCGTCGGTTAAGAAATTTCTAGTTAAGTTTTATTTGATTTGACTAAACAACAGTTTATTTTGCATTCACGGTTATTTTTCAGGACGAGCTTTTTGCTAAGTAATAACAGTCGATCAGGTCGATCTCCAACGCTTGATAAAATCGGCCTGTAGATGGGTGACTATCTTAATATACCGAGAGCCCTCCATGCCTCGGAAAGTATGTTAAGCCGTTGGTCCCGGCTGTAATCTCTAATATACACACATATGTAAAATTATGTGTGAACCTACACGCACATTAAAGACCAACTAACGTTCGTTAGATAGACCAACTTTACCAATATTGCTGTATGCAATAACAAAATTAAACTGTTAGTGCAACTAGTGGCAGGTAATTTGTGTCTTTATTGCTGCACCGTAAAACTACTAAAGTACCAAGTTACCAGCTACAATAGATATGTACAGAAGGTTATCTCATACAAACTACCGAGTTTAAACGAACGCACACGTTTTTTTTTCCGTTCTTGGTGGAACGACAGGGAGTGTCAGACCTACTGACTAAAACTCGCTTGTGTTTCAAGACCGCGATAACTTTTTCGAACAATCCTACAGCCCTGGAAGACTCAATTAAGCTGGAAACGCACGCACACATGTACACGCTTTACGCACGAGTGCGAACGCACTCGCGACCGGCGATAGTTGCATGGAATTGGTTTTCTGTACTATTACGTGGGGTATATGAGTCACTAGTTCAAGTTAACACCAGTCAATATTGTGAGAGCGAGTGAAAGTCCATGACGCACCTTTGTTGATTGATACTCAGACCCTACCCAAGTGTATGCAACTATGAAGTACATTGTTTACAGATCAAGTGGAATTTCTTCCTACTGCTTAGAAATGTAAGTACACTTAGAATTTCTTGGTAGAAATAATTAAGATTTAATAGCTTAAAGTATCCGTTGCGGGGGACAGTCCTATATATTTATAAAGGGCAAAGAATAATGAGATATAGATGGTAAAGAAACCAGACAAAAACAACATATAATATGCTTACGATACTAACAATGATAAACGTTGACGTCAAACATGTAGGAAAACTATCGCCAGAATCAGTGACTATCCAAAACTAGGGTACACATAATGAAACCGCATTGACGGATGATGAACAAAATTTTATTAACGTGAATCACTCGATATTAATGGAATATCTAAATGATAACAGCACAATGGGAAGGGCAAAACCCGATTTGCACAATAAAATTTAAATTTACACCACGAAATTCCCAAACATGCTAACACAGGAATTGCAACTAAAACTACAGTAAGATTTATTGAACCACATTTTCCTTTACAAAAAGCCGATCCAAAAAAAATTACGATAAGCCCAATTGACGATGATGTATCACATGCTTTGCAACAGCATACACATACCAAAACCATCAATGAAGAATTTAAGAAACTCCCGTACATCTAAGACCTCATTTCAGCCATGTTTACAATTGCAACACGGTAAGTGAGAAATTTTAATCATCAAGCAGTGCTCGCAAACGCAATGCACGTGGTAGAACTATTACGATTAGATTTTGTAATAACGTTACTACTGTGAATGTACTTAAGGTACTGTTGGATATGAGAAAGGTGTGCATTGCAGTAGAGCATTGCTCCAGATATTTTGTAACATTTGTAAAGGACGGAGATGAAAAAACGTTTTGATGTTGATAATGATGAAATTAATACCTTTGATGGTACTAATAACAGCTTATTATATCTTGAATGATGTGACTACTACGATATAGATTAAAAGAGATATACAGAACAAGAAAGAATGTTGCGACAGCAAAAAAACATGGGATAAAGGGCAAGAGAATGATGATCGTGTAGCATGACAAGAGAAAAGCCTTCTCTTGAGAGAGATAACCTTGCCAAGCATTTGATAAAGTAATAGATTAGGGGAAGGTATGACAATATAATCACACTAATATTTTTAAAGCGAAAGTTTGTAAATCTGTAGATTTGTTACTTCTTGACGCTCGAACGGCAGAACAGATTTCGATAAAACTTGATACACAGGTATATCAGAAATAAGAATATCCGCAGGAGAACCAGGAGATCGAAGAATCGCCAAACTTAAGTGGCGATGGGCAGGGCACATTGCTCGCAGAACGGATGGCCGTTGGGGCCGAAAGGTTCTGGAATGGCGACCACGTACCGGAAGACAGCATTGGAAGGAGGAGGAACATTGGAAGGCCTCCTACAACGTGGACCGATGACTTGGTAACGGTTGCGGGAATTCCATGGATGCGAGACGCACAGGACCGTTCATTGTGGCGACACTCGGGGAGGCCTATATACAGCAGTGGACGTATTTCGGCTGAAATGATGATGATGATGATGATACACGGGTATACCATGTTCTGGAATAGCACGAAGGAAACTTTTTATCCTGGAAGTAGGGACATTTTTATTTTCATGCAAGCGAAAAGTAGAGAGCTTGTCTAGATTCTAGATAGAAACAATACGAAAAACATTACTGTATTTAATAGATTTAGAAACAAATCTTTCAACTGATATCGAAAACGAATACACCGGTTTTTTTTTTTGACACCGACCATTCGTCACTGTCATTTCCAACTTTAACGATTTGCTGTCATCGTGTTAAACTGGCTGCTGGTTATTATTTTATGTTTACTTGCAATACCGGTTCTGTTCGTGTTAGATAATAACTTTCTTTGCGAATTAATAAGGAAATGGTAATATTATCTCATAGGCAAGTCAACAGATACTAAAATTAAAGGCAACTAACACTACATGGGCTAAAATTGAGTGTTTATAGAAATATATCCCTAAAAATACTGATTCGATTTCAAAACTTCTGTTACTGATATAAAACTACACTATCAGCACTCATCACACACTATCAGAGTGCCATTAACTTTTTTTATCTCAGAAAACACACCGTTATCTGTGGGATCGGGGAAGCGGGAGCGAAATCATGGGCAAAAATATAGTTATCAATATGCTAACGACCCCGCCCGAGCTTCACACAAATAATATGCATGCATACATCTAGACCTAGGTAGATCTAAACCTTCCTCATGAATCATTTTGTCCGTTCAGATACAGACATTATTTTTATTGAATTAGAAGAAAAAGAATACTATTAATAATAATAATATTCCACAACTATCACACAACGCCGTCCAGTCTCAAGCTAAGCAGAGCTTGTGTTATGAGTACTAGACAATTGATAAACATACATATATATTTCAAAATACACACATACATATTATCGATAAATTACACCCAGACACTGAACAAATGATCGTACTCATCGCACAAACATTTGTCCTAGATGGAAATCGAACCCACGACCTCCGGCATAGCAATCAGGGCCACTAACCACTAGACTAACAGGCCAGTCAAATTAGCACCAAAAGACCAAAAAAATCATTTAGCTTGTGCAACATCTTCCAACATCTTCCTTTGCATATCCTCTTTCACATCTATAACCACAGTTTATTTATCCAACTAATGCAGCAAACTCATTAACAAAAATGATCCCGCTTGCAGTGTGTAAACAAACGTACGCTATTTTTTCTTACGGCCGGGTGTTTGGACAGAAACGGTTCAGAAAACATGTTTTTCCGTACGTGTATTTTTGTTTTGGTTCGCTTGTGTTTTGGATGAAAACGCGTTGTGTATTGATAGGAAATCTGGGTCAATTAATGGTAACTGGTTCCTCCATATCTTCAGAGGCAGCTGAAGACCAAGGCTTTGGTCGTTTAAGCTTACTCGCAGCTCGAATATCTAACGCAAACCAAGAAATGAGTATAAAAGATACAACAATTAATATTATATGTTAACTTAGCTCTTAATCTGCAATCAGTGGTATGTTATCCTCACTATATATGACCTTCGCTGATTGCAGTAGCCATGTTGAAATTACTGAAATATATCTGGAATTTAATCACTGTACCCACATAAAAACTCATTGCAAACCCCCGTTATGGGCTTTTAACAGCTACCTTATGTATAAAAAAAACCCGATAGGACCAACTTTTTTATAATGCCACAATATTTGTTTCAATATTAATGAACAGTTTTATCAGCAGCTTATCAAATAGAACGGGAACTCGGTTTACATGATTAAGCGGACTGGCGAGCGATGAGTTTATCTATTTAAGAGCTGTAATCCAGTGGCAAAAGCTCGAGTGTGTTCTAAAGTTTCACTTAGATACAATATGTATAAGTACACTATCTGTAGGTACAATATAACTCTCGTCTGTTAGTTTCTTTGTCACGTTGTCCCACTTAAACCGCTGAACCAAATTTAAACGATTTTCATCAACCTTAGGATCAGTGTCTTCAAAATTACGGGAAGTAGCATGTGAGGGTTCTTTTATTCAAGTGTGAATTACTTCGAGACAAGTATGATCCGTCGCCTCGACATCATTGCTTTCCATAGTAGCCAAACGCAAGCCTATCAATACAAACACTTATTACGGAAGGACCAACATATAGATATAAAATCTAGCTTCAATCTCCGTAAATCGATCCAAGCCACATTTCCTCGCACGAGCCGCGCTTCTCCCTTGTCATTTCACGTACAAACATCGACAGACGCTGTCAGAATCCCGCTCAGCATCCAACTGCCAACTCCATCACAGGCATTCACACAATGGCCGCCTTTTGTACACCTATCAAACGCCACGTTATACTATTGTCATGCTGCCTTCACACTTGACTATAAAACACTATTTTCATTTCAAATTTTATGTTTCGTAATAAATATTGGTGTTGTTTCATAAAATCTAATTGTGTAAGTGTTATGCGGTAGTTATTATGAAAGTGTGATATAATCCGTGTAAAATGGTCAATTTAGATATGATTGGCGTGAACCGATTATTTTCTACATTATTTCTAGTGGTGATTGAGAAAACAAACTTCATTCTGACTCGCGTAATTAAAAAGGTTCACCTCATAACATCTAATGTAATTATTATCATAATTTCTACTGAAAGTCGTTCTCTTCTGGACATACCTAGTCCTCCCCAAGTGTCGCCACAACGACCGGTCCTGTGTGTCTCGCATTCATCGAATTGCCGCTTAAAAATCTATTAGCCATAATCTATCAAAAAAATCTACATATTATTTCCATTCAATTTTAAACCCAACCACATATTCTGATCCTATAATTTCTTTAAAAAAAAAACATCTGGTTTCGATCACTCTCCGCCAGTACTAGCTGCATTAATGTAAACTTTCCCCAGGAAACTTCACAGCTGAAAGAGTTAGCATAAAGTAAACAAATAAAAGGATTTACTATTTCTTGTGATGTCTTTATTTATGCGATAGTACTGGGTTTCTTCGCACGAAGTTTTGAAAAGACTTCGTTTTACTTCGTAATGAAAATCATAAGGCCGGCAATTTTTTTATCTGAATTTGACACGTCATGTATAATAAAGATCGCATACCTTGATAATTTTAACTTAGGATTTGGAAAACTCAAAATATTAAGCTGAAGCAACATGTGATATCTATAATAATCACCCTCATAACATAGGGTGTCGTATTAAAAATCCAAGCAACGTAACAAAAGAAACCTGTTTATTAAACGCTTTCGAAACTACGTCAAGCGTAAAATCGCATCGTCTCATAAATTTCAACTAGACCTAAACTCCCTAACACACAAGATGCTCATTCAAGAGAATTTCTCAAAGCAAACGAGGCACATGCAACATTTCACTCTATTGTGCGACGCTCGACACATTCCAAGGTCCCCGAAGACAGATACTGACTGGAAAACTGATAATGTCGGACTGTGGTCTGTAGTGATGGAACTTTCCGGACCTAAGGGGTCTCAAATGTCTTTCAAGAAAGGTATTTGTTGAAATACGTCTCCGTTCAAGCGTGAGGATACTAAAATTGGACACAATAGCGATGGTAGCATTGTGATCAAACATCAATACAGTTAATATCCTGGACTGAAATTCAGTGCATGTTATGTTTACAGATACGGTTTAGCAACAAAAGGCAGAATTTCCCTGTGAATAATTCGAATCAAAAGATAAGCATCAAATTTCCCCTGTAAAAACAGTGGCCGTAAAACAAAATACAGGACAGAATTCCGAGAAAAAGCTTGCAAAAGCGTTTTTCAACAAAAAAAGGGGTTGGAAATAAAATTTAAAACCAAGCAATTAACGAGGTTAAGCGTTTAAAAGCAAACATTTTAGTAAAAGACCGAAGTCGTACAGAAGGACCAACTTTGCGTCCGATGTCTAATCTGAGTAAAATGCCTCACAATTTAGATAACAGAACACAAACAACGGGCAGCCAAAGTACTTCAAAAACAGCCCTCATACCTCGCCCCTCTGTAATTCAAAATAAATGCGATGAGATTAAAAAAGATATCACGGACAGAGTTCACGTGTAGACATGGCTAAAAATAAATAGAGGGAGGGAAATGAAAAGAATAATGAAAAAGGACGGGAAATGGTAGTTGTGACTATAAGGATTTATCATCACATTCATCACAATAACAACCACAACGGCTAGGATAATTACGGAGGTTCTTATTTACGTTTTTGTTGAGATAATAGCTCCACAATTGTTGTCTACATGCCTTAGGCCGGCTCTATAGCTCATCGAGTAAAAATTGAAAAGATAACAAGGAAAGTACCTTAAGCTATTTTTTCTGCTTTAATGAAACCCAATGAAAATCAATCAATAGAATTTTCGTCCTTACCCAAAGGAAAATAAAGCTTATTCAGGAAGAAGTGAAATACACATTTTTGCAAAAGTTAGCATCGAACCTGATTATCCAAGTAGAAACTATACTTCAATTAAACTCAAGAATTTTCTAGCACTATATCGTAAAACTGTGTGAGAAAAACATTAAAAAGGGATTGTGGTGTTCACTATAATCACTA
Organism: Mythimna pallens; assembly: GCA_961205895.1. Classification (NCBI taxonomy): domain Eukaryota; kingdom Metazoa; phylum Arthropoda; class Insecta; order Lepidoptera; family Noctuidae; genus Mythimna; species Mythimna pallens. Next base: position 12,201,036 of record OY540849.1, on the reverse strand, counting down.
TTTAGGGATTCGGGTTTATAAATGAAACAACCAAATTATCAGTAAGCAGGCACAACCTCGGAATGACGTCTACTCGTCCTCAGGGACGGAACGAGTGTGCCCCGACGCCACACCTCAGTCGGTCTACATTTAATGTGTATACCACATCTCTTCCTTTTTATAAAATGATTTAGATTTCAAGATATTTAGCACTCAGATGATAATTTACAATATTCGCTGTTTCGGTTTTGAAGTACAATTACACTATTTAGGATTACTAATGTCTATACCACATGTCTTCCTTTTTATAAAATTATTAAGATTTTAACTGCAATTACAATATTTAGCATTTATGCGCTAATTTGTGTTTGAAATGCAATTACAGTATTTAAGATTTTGAAATTAAATGCGTTTCACATACATTTTTACTATGTTTTGTATTTAAATATTCTTTAAGTTTTTAGAGTACAATTTACTATGTTTTGCATTTAAACATTCGTTGAGTTTTAAAGTACAATTTACTATGTTTTGCAGTTAAACATTCGTTGAGTTTTAAAGTACAATTTACTATGTTTTGCAGTTAAACATTCGTTGAGTTTTAAAGTACAATTTACTATGTTTTGGATTTATAAATATAAAATTAGAACATGTAAGATTAATTAAACTAGATGAGGCCTGTGTTTCCTAGCTGACTGCTCTGAGAAGAAACACAGAAACAAACTCAGAGGTCAAAGTCATTTTAAAATCCGCAGTAAACGTGTAATGGTCAAATCATTTATGAGAACCGTGCAGATTAGTGTCTGAGATGATATTTTGAGTAAAGAACCACGGAGATTGGAGTGCATTTAGTATTTACACTAGATTTACAGATATACTGTAGCATTTAGCAATATATGTAGTAGTATTTTATTTAAACTTTAAGAAACATTTCCATTTGCTTTCTACTTTCTACGTGTTTTAAATTGAAGGTGATGCTTCATACTCGGTGGTCTTATGTATTCTTTGTCTATTTGATGTTCCTCTTGATCTTTTATCCAGCTTCGATATCTGGCTTCCTTTATGACGAGTGAGGGTATCTTTGTTTATTAATTTATATTTTGGTTTTTTGTATCTAACTTCTTAGTTTTGAAGTATAGCACAATGGCAATAAACCGATGAATTTCTGGTTTTGAATTTTCTTTTTGGCTTCTTTAAACATCTGGCCTTGGATATTTCTTAAGGTCTGACACCATCATTACAGTCTATTTTGCTTTGAATCTTTTTAATTCTGGATTTTGAATCAAGTATTGAAAACATTATTCTTCGTTTAATACTGTATGTATATATTGAATTCCTGATTACACATTTGTCTGCCACTATCAAGTGCATTTTCTTTGTATTTCTTTTTTCACATTAGGATTTACTCTTGTATTATGAGTGCATCCACAGACATGTAAACTGACTTGCACAAGACACCCAGACTCGGAACAACCATCTGTAGGCCAATTTAGGATTTGCAATTTGCACTTTCGAAATATGTATATGTTTTAAACACTATTATTTTGTTCTATCTAGAAACAATTTCGCTCTTTTAGTGAATTATGGGAATCAGCAATTGGTTTCTTTTAAACATAACACAATTATGTTATTTGGTTTCGATATTACCCTAAATACAATTGTGTGTTGTGCTTGTTTTTATATAGTCCTCAGGGCTTATAAAAGTTATGTTTTTAATTTCTAAATAAGGTCTTTATTTTTGTAGCTAGGGAATATGTTTATGACCTATATTTTATTACATGCGCAATTGTTGGATTTCCCACTATGTGAGTACTAGATATATTAGTTACCATTTACTGGTTGGCCTTTGAGTTGGGTGTGCTCTGGCGGTTTGGAATGTCATGTTTTGCTTATGGTGGCGCATATGCTAGGTCATTCATTTCCCTACAGGAGAGTAGAGCTGAATGGTTCTAGGACATAAGTTCATGTTCGTGAACTAATGCTATCAATAGAGACTGGTCATCTCGCAACTAGGTATCATGGTTTATTGTTCTTGTAATCATTTATTGATCCGAGTGTCAATAGAGTTTCTTGCACGTTTAACATGCTAATTTGTATTGAATTAAATTGAATACACCCAAAACTTGTGCCTCGTTTTTATCTAACAGTATCATTTTCATTTGTCAGTTTCTGTCTCAGAAGTCTTTGTGGGTGAGGCCTTTAGTTGAGTACTGAATTAGCTAACCGAACTATCGTCAGCTCTACTTATGGATACGATCTCGTGTCATTATAGCCAAGATATTTTTATTAATTTTCAAAACCAATTGTTTGATTTTTAGAGTTGTAAATTAGAGTTTCCTTTTACAATGAAATTGGTTCAGAAAACATTGGATTTCCGTGTGAATGTCTGGATCGACTGTCTGTCTGACTGTGTTGTGTATTTTAACTAGTATGATATCTGATGACATCCATCGCGCCCAGAAACTGAATACCTAAGTTTCAATTGATATATAATAAATACATAATTTTTAGTTTATTGAAACGTTATGGTTTTTTAACTCCGGTTTTCGGAAATTATTTAACCATGCCAAATTAAGTCAAAAGTGCCGCTAGTGGTTATTTATAATTCATTCAACCTTTTCTATTTTGTTGAATGTACAGCAATTTACGATTGACTCCTTAACTATTTATTAATACAGGAACTTATTAGCTAAACAACGTAAACTAGTCCATTGATAAACATCTGCTAGGTGCGAACTAAGCTCAACGGCCACTTTAACAGCCACTTGAAAAGTCGAGGCATGATAAACTTCACTGAGATGAGAACTCTTTGTTTTTTTTTTTTGTGAATTCTTTACATGTATCTCCAGATAAATACGAATGTCATCATCAGGCTTACCCAGACCTATTAGAGAAATCCAAAACATGAATGATCGTTTTAATTACACTTCAGGTCTCTATAGATTTGCTTTTTATCAATAGAGATCTTTAAGTTCGCAATGGAATTCAGATCAAAGCCTTGTTTTAAGTACATTTTATCTACGACATAAGCTTTGCTAGTAATACTCCAAAGGTAATCCCCCTGGCACGTTTATTTATATTAAGATGCTGATACCTGTGATACAATGTTTTTCATTAGTACAGGTACCAAAGAAACTGCTTTTCTGTATTTACCAATTATTATTTGGCAAAATTGTTTTTTTTTTTTTTTTTTTAAATTGAATTTCTATTATTTAGCCTGTAAGAATCAATTGTAATTGTTGCATTGTCGTCGACGCGACACGTGGCAAATTAGATAAGTAGGTTGGGAACCTACCTACCAGTAAGCACTAGACGTTTTCTTTAGTACTTTGTGTTTCAAATTTTTTGTTTTATTGTTGTCATTTGACGAGAGTCAGCTACCCTCGTTTCGCATTATTTCTGCAAATAACGCTTAAACCACCTCTTTATGCCATTTGCATTAATTATAGAGCATGACTGTTTTTTTTTTTTTAAATTGCTCAAGCTATAATATTTTTTTGTGATTACCACAATTTTCATGACATGCATGATATCACCCAATTCATTATAGATATTTGACAGAGGTTAGTACTCTCTCTATGTCATTTGCATTAATTATAGGTCATGAACTGGATTTTCATTAATTGCTCGAGCTGTAACCACTTTTGTGATTACCACAATTTTCATGACATGCATGATAGCAACTAGTTTATTGTTATTTGTCATGAGGTTGGTAGGTACCTTTTTGTTTTATTGGTCCTTGTATTGCAGTGTTTCTGGAAATAACATTTGAAAACTCCTTTTGTGCAATTTGCAATAGTTTTAGAGGAAAGGAACTTTTATCACGTTTGTGATTTTAGTTGCCACACCGGCAACACTTCCTGTTCAAGTGTCAACTCCTTTATGGCGGGTACTTATTTCATTTTGTCTCTGGCAATCGTGGATTAAGTAGTTCAATTGCGGGTTTGCTGTTATAAAGGGTTTAGGTATAGTTATGATTTTTTATTGAATCCAGAATTATATTTACAATTCAAATAATTTATTTGAAATAGAATCAAGAATTGTACCTACAATTCAAATCAGTTATTTTTCTTAATTTTCATCTTGTTCTTGTTATACTAAACTAAGATAAAAGAATAGAGTAGGTACACAACACATCGTTACTTTAGCTAAACCGCTGAATTAACTGTAGCCGGCTGATGATAAGACTTGTACCTACGGGTACTGTTCCCATAACATTTTAAATAAACAAACTCTAGCTAGTAAGTCACACAAAGGTTCATTATCCGTAACTCAGCTAATCGGCCCTTTGAAACAGAGATTAAATCCAAACACATCGGGGCGTTATAACGCCGTTTAGATGTGACGAATTCTTTGTTTGATAAGTAAAGCCAGTACAAAATGAATTGATCTAATTAGCCTTTTAAGGATTTCATGACACTTAGGTATTTAGTTTTAACAATATTGTAATACCTCACAGTAGGCATCACTTAACTCCGAAGTATCGAAGTGGTACTTAGCGTTAAAACTGGTACATTAACGATATTAACGTTGGAACATTTTTTAGGTCTAATAATATCTTTCGATAAAATTAGCTTCTATTAACGTTTAATCGCTGGAACTGATTAACGACATTAACGTTGGAACATTTTTTAGATCCAATAATATCTTTCGATAAGATTAGTATCAATTAACGTTTAGTCGCTGGTACATTTTGATCGAATATCTTTTTCATTTGGTTCGATCCATTAACGATTTCTCGTTGGTACATTTGATCGAATATCTTTTTCATTTGGTTCGATCCATTAGCGATTTCTCGTTGGTACATTTGATCGAATATCTTTTTCAGTATCATATTATGTATCCACAAACGAATTTGGTCAACAAACATCGTATTTGGTATTTATTATTTTTATTTTTTATCTATTGTCGAAATGTAGAGACAAATTGTATGTCGTAATCACCTTTCGATATACGGTCCCGTTTATGTATTGAGTGACGTAATTATTTCATCGATCTATGCAGCACATCCCTCAGCAAATCACCAAGGCAGATCGCTCATAGATAACAACAGAAATATGAACATAGAAATATGAAACATTTACTGAATTTCACTTAGTTAGCGGTCACTTCTTCTTTTTTCAAAACGCGTGCTATGAAATAATAATTTCATTGCTGACCAATCCGTAAGTAGTACATTATTTGATTTATGATCACTTTACTTACTGCGCTTTTACTCGTCGCCAATGTGGTGTTCACTATAATCACTATTTAGGGATTCGGGTTTATAAATGAAACAACCAAATTATCAGTAAGCAGGCACAACCTCGGAATGACGTCTACTCGTCCTCAGGGACGGAACGAGTGTGCCCCGACGCCACACCTCAGTCGGTCTACATTTAATGTGTATACCACAGGGATAATTAACTTTGCTTAAGTAAATTATGCTGATAAGTAGTTAATCCTTCAAAACCTTAAGAGGCTAACTGTTCGTAGGTTAGTTTGATTTCTGCGGCATACTTAGACAAAAAATAATTCAAATAATTTTTCACACATTTTCAAACAGTCTCTAAACTCTTGTAACCAAAGTAAAATTGTCTATCGTTGTGAATGAGAAAATGAAAAAATAATTTACCTTTTATCTTACATTACATTTTTGACGTCCATTGTAAGCTAATTGAAATTAAATTCCAGTCAAACGATCCATACCTATTCCGAAGGCGATTAATGCTGCTCGTGTATAAAGGAGCAAAAAAAATTAATTTACATTTCACGAGAGTTCGTTTACTCCAGAGTAAGCTTCATTAGCTTGAAGCTTTAAATAAATGCCTTAGGTTTTGTAAGCCAAGAAACGGCCATTTTATTTAACTTCTGCATAGAGTATAAACTTGAAAATTTGACACCAATCTTGCAAAAGCGTACAGAGTAACCAAATTACTGGGTCGTGGAGGTCAGATAGGCTCCATGTAAAATACTGATATCCAGCTGCATCTGGTTTGACTGGAAGTCGACCCCAACATAGTTTATAAGTAAAAATAAAGGACAGGTTACTATAAAAGTCGTTGCACACATTACAGCCGATAAATCAGTACACCTAAAGTATATGTCTGTCTCATTCTATCTTACGGTGTTGAGAAAGAGAGAGAGGTATAATCATTCGGTATAAGCTTGTCATGCACGAGGACCGCACGCGCACCTGCAGTACACACGTTTAAGGTATTTGCATCTGATTATTATTGTAAGACGTCGAGTTTGTTTAGAGATGCATGAAAGTATATGGAGGTGGCGTTTTGTTTGCAATGTAACTTCTTGATTAAACTAACTGCCAAAACTGACGAAGGGCTTAATAAAACGAACGATCATCTGGGTAACCTTGTCTCAATAGTGTTGAAGTCGGCTTATAGTTCAACAGAATGCAGCTGAATACCGACCCTTACTGGGTAAGATACGCTTTGCTAGGACTAGTTCTCAAACCATTGGGCTTCATGGCGAACTTATGAAAACTACAATGAAAGAAACAGCAGATCAAACAAAAAAGAAATACAGAAGATGTGTTAACAGGTAACTTCCCAACGAACAAATCTGCTGAACTCCGACCTACTTCAGTCTATTACGAACGAGGACCAAATTATTATTCGGCACGTATCCTTACAGTACGAGACTACGAAACACAATTCAACTAAAACAACAAAATTTTCTACATTTACAGCAATAGAGTTAGCGAGTTTGCGCCTTGTAATTTCATTTGCCTCTTATTAAGGAATAATGGAACCTTTGAGCCAAATTGGGGCTCTGTATGCCACACAAAGTACTCGTCGAAACTAACTTAGTCTCTCGTTAGAACAATTTGTGACCAGGAGAATGTCCCGTATACATCTTATTCAATTAACATCGCAGTTCAAGAACCCAGTATAATAACAAAAGCGCGGCAATACTTCGCCACCACGATGCGACGACCATTTTTCTCAAACATTTGAAGAACATATCTACAAAAAAAACACGATGTTATATCGCGCCCGCAATAATATAAGCCCTATCCATATTCTATTAGGCACCAAAGTTCCGTGACCTTTGAGATATAACCTCCATCTTTCTTTACCACATCCACTGCTCTGTCTCATCGCATCTTAGTTCTAAGATATAATACGTACACGGCAATGTCGTCGGTTGTTGTACGAGGATCCTACACTCATTCAGTATTCACGCGCGTGTTGGAAGATTTGTCGGAGACCGATGTAGATATATTCTAGTTTATTCAGCACTTATTTTTTAAGACGGAATAATGTAAGAGGACACTGGATATACAAGAAAGAAAATTGTATATTTATATGGGACAGGTGTCATGTTTTAGATGACAGCATATCTAAATGAAAGCAATTTTGAAGCGGTTAACATTTTCTAAGCATAATAACGTGGTACCAAGATGTGTCTAAAAGGGAGTGGAAGTATAGAAGAAGGCGCATGTTGCGGCGACCTAAATATAAGATAGTATATCACGGCAAGCCACGAAGAACATGGCGGTACGATTTAGACGTCTACCTTATGAATTGGCAAGAAGTGACCCAGAGCCAGAAATAATAGAATAAAATGGGAGGAAGCATTTGCCCAACACTGGGACAGTACAGGTCAGAAATCATAATAATAAGAGCAAGTTAATGAGCCGGTTCTTTGGGGAAGTCTATCAGCAGAGAACATCTTAAGGTTGATAAAACTGAATAAAACAAAACATTTGAAAATATTTATCATCGTTAAAAAAAAACAATGATTTTCTCGCTGCAGAAGGTCTTGTCATTTAGAGATAATATTTGCGGAAAATGCTTAGAATCTATTGTAGTTAAACATACCCGTATAGTTAATATTTCAACGTCAAGCTTCAAGACACGTAGGCGGCATTTAATTAAGGTCGTAGGTAACTGATATTCTTCCTTGAGATATCTTAGAGGTAAAGATTAATTTTGAATAGATACCTGAGAAGAATTTAAGAAGGCGTCAAACAATTTTAAGCAACGCCATTCTGAAATTGTTAAGCATTAAATAATTCAAGTATAATATTATCTGAATTTACCAAATGCCGTTATTATTCAACTTTCATTTTTGGAAGCAAATAAGCAAGAATGTTGAATCTTTAGTTTCTTAAGAAACTTTATCTCTAAAAAGAAAATTGAGATCCGAATTCTTCAACCTCTTTCGCTTAGTTTGCCTTTCCAAAATACTGGCTACGTGACTATGGAAACAGTCCTAACGAGACCGAAACTAACCTATTTCACAACCAGGCACTTGGTAGATAAAATACATCACACCAAGTCTCATATGCAAGAGACCGGAGCGTTGCCAAAATGGTAGTTAAGAGCGCATAAATTTCCCGCTGGTCTGTCCTAGATTTAAGTTTAAAGTTCCGACTTTTTCTAGGGCGCTTGGAGATTAAAACGGACTGAATGTATAGCTTGGCTGAATATGATTTGTAATAAAGCATTAGTCTACCAAGGGTGAGGTTGTACTACAGGAGACGCAGGGCCTTCGGCGCGGATTTGCGGGCAATGAGCAATGGGTAGCTAGCTTGCCGTCCGGTACAAACCGAACCCGAATCGTCGACGGCGCGTGGTGTTCCACGTGCGCCTCAAAGAGATGTCAATAAAACCGTAGGAGCCACGGGTAATTTGGGGAAAAACAGATGAGTTTTAATCAGTAAAAGTCTGATACGCCTCTCCCTCCACCCTAAAGCGTAAAAGTCATTGGATGTTTTCTCAACTTAAAAAAATGGGCAGTGGTTATTGGAGATAGACGCTTGTTAAATTTTCCGGTCCTTCGTTCCGAGCTGTGGTTCAACCTAATACATTTTGGTAGTCTATAGATAGTCCATCGACCCTCACGAAACCCTTTTACACCTATAAGTCAACGCCTCTTTGGAGTTCACAAAGTGTAAAATTGAGTGCACTGCATTTTTGGCTATATTTCACCTCAGTATTTTCATGGATGAGAAAATAACGACTCGATTTCTTGGCTGGAACAGGAGCCAACTAAGCTGAATATACTACGACAGCTTTGGATAAGCCAACCAACCCGTGAACTACTCCAAACTTATTGTTTCTGCTCCAAAATACAAAGAAACTAGCTTCTGCCAGCGGCTTTGCCCGCGTTATGGTAGGTTTCTCCATACTAAGGGGATAAAACGGGGTTCCAATGTTTGGAACCCCGTTTTATCCCCTTAGGGGGTGAATTTTGGGAAATCCTTTCGTAGTGCTAGCAAACGTCATGAAAGGAAACCTTGTGCAAAATTTCACACTCCTAGGCCTTGTAGTTTCGGCTGTACGTTGATATGTCAGTGAATCAGTTTGTCCTTTTATATATATATATAGATATAAATTATGTTTTAACAGTTGGGGTCTATATTTATTTTTGTACAATATTTTATATTAAACAACAAATAACACTAAAAATCTTTTTAAGAAAACAGCATCAAAATTGGTAATTAAATGTACAGCGATTAGTTTTTCAAATTTTGATATGAGGGGTGAAGGGAGTGGTGGGAATATCTCGCTATCTTTTGTAAATTTTTACATACGTAACTTGATGGTAGTGAAGTCACATTTCAATATGTGCTTCCTTATTCTGTTAGTTTGCATCAAATTTGAAAGGTCTTCTAACTTACTTAATATTGAACGGATTTGAAAAATTGTTTTTTTTTTTGTTAATTTTTTACACAAATAATAAAGAAAAATGAGTCAAGTATAGGTACGACTCAATTTTAATTACACTCTCTGTTATAATACTAGCAAATCGAAGACCTTGCAACAATCGTTGGTAGGCAGATTACATTCACATTTCGTCAATGCGAAATCACGTTTCGATTCTCCTTGAAATAGCAGCGATTTTCCTCGCTCGGTAAATTGTAAATACATCTAAAAGGTCCATTTTTAGAGGTTTTTGTGTGACCTTTTATTTCTAACCGCGATTAAAAATAAGCTTTTTTTGTGATTAAATACAGAATTATTTTCTGCGTGTTTTCTCGTTAAAAATAAAAGCTGTCTTTAACACACACCTGACTGAGGTCAAACTTAATACACGGTCCAATTTGTTTTCAGCTTTGAGGAAAGAAAAGCAAATTTCGTATTGTGTACAATACCCTCTTCATCCACGTTACCAATCGAACGGAGTGATCAAAGCAGTGTCACGGTGAATGCTTGGCCATATTTAGACAACTTTTTGTTTTTGTGAAGGTCGGCTGTTTTCCGCCGCATTGGTTTGTCATGGACCTGACTTGAAACAAATGTGAACCAAATGCTGCGTAGAAACAGGATTTCCTTGTAATTATTTGGAGTGGTTACTAAGGAGCAACACACAGAGAAAACTAAGAGTAGATAAATTTATTGGTTTGGTTTGGATTTAAAAATGGTGAAAGGCTTTCACCATTTTTAAATCTATTTCGTTTCTAATATCGCACTTATCTACACATATAATAAATCTGTAGAAGTTATCCACGCGAGGTTTGACAGAACTAGTAATTATTGTCTTCAAGGCAAGAGTGAATAGGCTCTTAATAAACTAGTGCGCCTCACCATCAATGATTGCGTCACTGCTTACCATCAGGTGGGATCGCAGTCAAGCACTGATTTATAACAATTAAAAAAAAAAAAACAAAGTAACAAACTGTAGTATCATCGTGATAAGTATTTTAACGGTTTTCATAAAAAACCGCTCAAAATTCACAAAACGAACAGTTACTCTAAGAAACGACTCAAAATCCTTTGTTTCGGAAAAACAACTGTTGGTTCTAACTACTGGCGATGATAACGGATGCTTCATGACTGGTTCATCTCTTTGAGGAAAATATTCCATGAATCAGAACAAAATAATGTACTTAGCGTCGATACACATGTGCAATGATACTGTATGACACAGAACGGAAGAAAATTCCTTTGCGCATAGCTTCTTCCTTTTGGAGGTCTTATAGAATTCCAAATTGGCTGTGGGCGACATATCAGTTGTGAGATCAATTAAAAAGCCTACGCAATGGATTGATTGAATTGTTTACTATTTTACACAGTAACTCTTTAAGCATAATAACAGTATGATTTTGCTAGGTAATAGACTGAGTATTCAATATTAAAATCATACTTAAGATCTTCGGCGTATCCATGGCGGTCCTTCTACCAACCTTGCAGCAAAATTATTATTGATACGTTTCTTGACCAAATGCAAACAAAAATCAACGTAATAAACATTTCATCTAATAAAATCTAAAAACTTAAATCGATACAATTCAAATAACAAATAAAAATCAATTATTTCTCTCCGTATAAAACGCAACTGCGTATCTGGTGTAGTTACCAAGGAAACAATCTCATAGAGGTTGACATACAGTCCAAACAGATACTTACATGAATACTTCCCAGTGCGAGACAAATTCAATGATGCAATTTTCGATTTCTGACACAAAATTTGATCGAAAAACAATAATTAACCATCAATTAACTTATTACAATAGGCATTGACCATATAAAACTGAACAACGTATTTGCAACTACTAGGTCTACATAATGACATAGAGGTTGGCATACAGCCAGTATTACAAGCAGCTACATCAGTGATACCGAGTGTGGGGCAACTTCAAAAAAAATCTGACCTAATAGAATCTTAAACTTCTAACATTAGAACTAAAAACAATAATCAACCATCAATTAATGTTTAACATAATCAGCCACAAGCCATATAAAACGGAACCACGTGGCTGCAACTACCAAGGCAACATAATCACGCAGAGGTTGGCATACAGCCAGTATTGCAAACATAATTACATTACGTATATTACTTGAGCCATAATATTACACGCTGACTTCCTATCACCTTGTATTTATGATATAACTTCATACACAATATTCAACCTTGTGTATTCAAACATAAAGTTTATTTTTCACACGTGGCTGTATTGTAGTTAAATTGTGAGTCCATGATGTTATTGAAGTGGCTAAATCGAGGGATTATTGCCAGACAATGGACATCGTCGATGAACTGGGAGCCTTGAAGAATTTAATGAAAACGTAAGCTGTGTGCTTAGATTTATTGAAGAGGATGCTTATAAGGGGGCGACATATTATGAAAGAGTCACTGAACTTGGAGAGCGTGATGATGACACGAAATATTGATACCAAACTTATGAAATTTGAAAATGTCCTTCGTATTTTTACACCAGCTATGTATATAGAATCAATGGTTTACCTCATCAGAGGAGGAAAAATAATAGGTTTAAATGTAGAGATACGGCACGTATTGGGTTAGCTATAATTATAAGATATGCTTCGTGTGAAGTTAAACATAAAATTAAACAAAAGCATACTAATAAAGAATCAGGTGGTTACAATCTCAGGCTAGGTACTATAATACTAATTAAATTTTAAAATAAAGAATTGGAGAGAGGAATAGAAAACGAAGAAACCTGAATTACAACGGGGACTGAGACGAAAAAGAGAGGGAGAAATAAAAATATTCAAAAATATTCAAACCCTAAACAAATCAAAGATTTCAACCAGAACCAAGACATTTTAGGTACTAACATTTAAAATATACAAGTCCTTGTTGTAGGAACTGGTACAGCAATAAAATATAAAGTACTAGGGAAGCATAAAATGTGTGCTGGCAGAACGCCAATAGGCGCGGTATCGGTGTAGTACTTGTACTGCGTACTACTTGTACTACGCTACGAGACGTTCATTCATTGTTATCGAATATGTTACGGATTACGATTCGTAATTGAATATGTGAACCTATTGTAATTATAGTTGTATTTGTCATTCGAACTTATCAGCACGTTTTCAGAGATATCTTTGTAATGTAAGACGTATAGTAAACGAAGTATTACTATACAAGAAAAGATTTTCTTTGTTACTACATCTTTGTCTACTACTACATTTGCGACGGCAATTTCAATGAAATGTTTGGGGTGATTTGTCGTTATATATCTGTTATCTAAAAATTCTCGATCATTACTTCAGAAAAAAAGATATTTATTCCTTTGTATCAATAAAACATTTGTCTTTATTCTTCCAAAAACAATGTTAATATTCTTTCTCACACGTCAAGAATATTAATAAAAACATCCGCGATCACAACAATAGCCACAGAACCGTTTATCCTATACAATGGCAATCCGTCGGTTGCGATTTTGGACCATTTGCGAGTCTAATTGAATAATGCGAGCGATCATGTGATAGTAACGCGGTCGACCGTTGACTGTAAATGGCTCAAGATCTAAAACGTCACATAAATATAAATTACAACCTCTCGGTAGGCACAAGCAACAAAATGCAACGTGGTGCGGATCCTAACTAACTCCTAGTTTCGTCCACGATCATTCTACTTCTTGTCATACATGCGCCTTGTGTAATACCTGACCTTTGTCAAGGACGAAGTGTCCCCCTCGAGGTGTTTCCACTTAAATCCAACATACATAGTAAAGTTGGCATTTTGAGGGTTACGAAGACGAAAACCAAGTGTCTTAAAAGGCCCTACGAGCCCGATTTTGGCACTAAAGACTTGCGAAATTACTTCCTCCCATAGTTTATAAGTAAGATCATTCTACTTCTTGTCATTCATGCGCCTTGTATTATACCTAACCTTTGTCATGAGTGACCCCCCCGAGGTATTTCCATTAAAATACAACATACATCTACCACTGCTTCTTTATCTTTGGGTCCCACATGAGTAAAGTTGGCATTTTGAGGATTACGAAGATGAAAACAAGTGTCTTTACCGTAGGGTCTTTACCTACGTCCTGTAGTTTGGCACTAAAGACTTGCGAAGTCACTTCCTCCCTTAGTTTATAAGTGGTTGATTGTGATGATCCACGTGGACCATGACCATGACATCATACAGGATAATGATATGTTACCTAATACGGGAGTCTTGGTGTCATTTCTTGGAATGTAACATTACTGTGACAAAGCAATTCAGAAGTCGAACTGATAAAACTGACGGACGGGACGGGACTGCAATATGAGTCAGATAAATGTGCATTTTCGCAAATGAATGTCTAGACATAATAATATGAATCATGTGTAACATTATACCTTACAAAGAATAAACATTCTATATAATAGAGACAAAAGACTTTTTAGTAGTAGTAAACGAGTTAAAACTACAACGCTAACCGTTAATTCAAATCCGATTCGAATCCAAAAATCAACGTCAACTACCCTCGAATCAACGAAAAAAAATCAACCCTCGAATAAATGCAATTCCATTAGTTCTCCCAACGGTAATGCCGCTGGCTGCCAATAAAATACACACGTTTTTGCGCAGTGACAACGTGTCGTTTCGAATGAATGCATCCGTACACGCCACAAAGCTCTCTTGTCCATTTGAATTCAACCTTTTATATGTTACGTATGTTTATACTTGCATTATGTGTAGAATGTTAAGAATGAAGTTCATTGTAGATGTCAATTAACGTAGGATTGACAATAAGATAAACAAATACTGTGGTAAATTTAAGCGACGATAGAAGGTCAAGTTTGACATATATTATTTTACCAAAAGGATAGATTTAAGCAATGATTTGTGCTAAATATTGAAGACTGCGATGCATATTGTCAACCAAAGTTAATGAATTCTCAGCAAGATTGCAACCGTGCCGTTTAAATAAACATGTAATCAGATTCTGAGAACATAACTGCTTTGAGCCAGAAATGGCAACAATACATGACCATCGTCGACTACGCAAAACCAGTCACCTTCACAACGCACAACACAGATGATTAAGTAGCCGATATACTGGTTTTTCTCATTACTAGGTCAGACTTTACACAAAAAAAGGTTTGTAAAAACACAATTCCAGTTACTGTATTAAGTTTACTGTAGTGGCAAAAACTTGATAATGAAATAGTTTTCATCCAACTAAGGATTTTTAACTAAAAAGATGCAAGTGATATTGGCTTTGTTAAGTTTGCTCAAATTCCTGATTGCCTGGGATATATACTTATGTAGCCGAAAATCTTTCTCCTTTTCTTTTCTTTCTCGGGATTTTATTTTACTATGCATTTAAAAAAAAAAGTTTCAAATAATCATTACAGTGATTTCATATCTCAAAAGCTCAAAGGATCGGGACTTTATTTTAGGTCGGCATCTCTTATTTAGTTTCAATACAACGAAAATTATATATTAGACAAATCGTGTGTTAAGATTTATTTTGCTGTAATGCTGTAACTTAGCCTTACATAACCTGTGTAACCCAAGCACTGGTTTTATGGGTTTCGTAACCTATATTCACCAACAGCCTACGTGAAAATTTTATTTATTTACAGCAGCTATCTTTCTGCCCCTATACCATGTTACTTGGGTCTGGTGCACCATTTTTGATCCTAATATTTGTTAGCTTAGCTAGTAGGTACAGCTTTAACAAATTCAGTAATAGCTATAACAGAACATCATGAATGCTCAAAACATGCTATAGTTTTTGCTAATCTGTCGAACATTCGTATAGCTTCGATATCCACGTTCGCTCCGACATGGATGCCAAACAGAGCGTTAACGGCCGCACGTCCGATCATAGTGTATTGTCATCAGATACTTTTGATACTTGCCGCGTTCACGGTTCTCCTATCTCGGTAGTAAGGTTTATAATAAAAATAAAGTTTTGTACCATAGATGATATTGCTTAAAATCGTTGAACAACGTTCTATCATGTCGGCTCGAGAGTTTCCCCTTCTTAAGAAGCTTCAACATACTGGGGACCACCAAGTCATGCCATGTCTTTTTTTAAAGCTAAAACTTTACCGACTTAAAGATGAGACTAAAATCGTACAAAAAGACTAATTTTATTCGCAATCAAAGCTACGTTCCTCAAGTGCTATTAAGTCAAAGGGAGGTCCGCAATTTGAAATTCAAATATGTGTCAAGAGTTCGTTCAAAACAATGACAAATTAGGACAATTTCTCTTGAGGGAAGCCTAGATTATGTTCCTAATGTTTTGTAAATCATTTGGGGTCTTATGAAATGCCAATAAGTAACTCTAAAACTAAGATCCCTTATAAATTGTTTCGTAGATTAAATTCGCATATATCTTTTGAAATAATTTAATATCAAGTACTTTAAAATACATTACACGGTTTGCCAGTTCCATCTTATACTTGAAATATTTGATCAAAAAGGGGTCCTTTTCATGACAACGACCTAAAACTTCATATGAGTTTGTCCAGTTCATCCAACATTTTCGCTTGAACAAATCGATACGAATATTTGAGACGAATTCACTATAATGCACAACACGATACGAAATAACGGTCCTAATGCTCAAATTTAACATTTATATCAGGAGATTTAGATCATACATGTATATTCGTACAATACTTCTTCACATGATGCGAAGGGAAGATATTTTAATATAATATCAAAATACAATTCGTGCCATTCTTGTTCTTCATTTCACAAACGTTATATCGCTTGGAACGACAAGATTCAGAGTTTATGCCCTATATTTAGCTGTTCTCACATCAAATCGTTTTCACGACCATCTACGTTTGTATTCATCTCGTTTACTTGGCAAACGAGATAACTAATTGAAACAGAACCACTTTTTCACTGGTCTTTAGCGCCAACAATCGTCGCTCGTGTAAAAATACGACTGAGCTGCAAAACCAATTACTCCATTTTGTATTTCCAAGTTTATTTGGTGCAGCGTCTGTTTTGCGGTGGCAGACAAACTATCGTACATTTGTTCAGTCAGTGGTTTTGTCTTTAGAACATAGATGTTCTTGTGTTATTGACGTATACAGAAGAATTGTTGATCATGTGTGTATATATTCATTTTGATTTAACATTCAAAATTTACGTTTTGCGAAACTATTACAGAACTTAATCAGTGATGGCTATACTTATTTATAGACACCCACTAATGCTGGGATTTAGAAAAGAATATTCCTTTTCTTTTCTTTGAAGAGCTCTGAAATTTCTAAAAAGGTGCGTCGAAAACAAATCAAACCTTACTGCACGCAAATTGATTCGGGAATTATTCAAGACCATTGTCACAGTGAATTCTTGTCTTGAGCACTCGTGTAATATTCCTAACCATTTAAATAGCTCGTGTTACCTTTGTCCGACACAAATTAAGTCTCCCTTCAAATAGGTGATAGGAATCATGAACGACACCCTAATCACTCGGTGTCGACCGCTATTCGGAACCAATTTTCTTCGATGGAGCTGAAATTTTGGTGACAGTACCTATTTCAAACACCGGAACTGTTTTGCATTTCCTTGACTTTTTTTACTCAATTTCCTACTTCCTATTTCATTCTTTTCATAATAATGTGCCTTGACTTTTCAGACGGTTAATATTGTTATTGTACCTGCTGTTATTACGTTACTTATAATATTGTCACAGTTAACAAGGTCTGAGTTTATAAGACCATTATTAAAAGCAGCGATGAGTTTATAAGACAATTATTAAAAGCAGAGATACAACTGGTAGCTCGGAAAAGAGGTAAAAAATCATCAAAGTCCGAGATAGTTAGAAGTCCATTACCAACCATATACAGTGAGCAAGAAACTCAAAAAGAAACCGAAAGTTTCCTAACAGCTCACATAAAATTTGCACTTTGTGGTGGCACTTTTTCAGCGTATACGCTTGACTGGTGTCCTCTACGACGAGGCCAATCTACGGTCGTTTCCTTGATGACGTGACCGCTTCACTCACTTCCTTTGCATTATTAGGAGTGGGCGTAGACCATCGATATAGTGGGTGATTGACATCTTTATGATCAAATTTTTCTGGTAAGTTTTCTTTTCTTTGGACTTAATTCAACTTTGTGAACTTTCGTATTTTTGTCATAACGTTTTTTAAATGCCTTTTACTTTTATTTTTGTATAATATTGTGTCCACTGGATACGTGACGTACACGCCTATGTCATTAACTGTATCAAATAAATGTTTTTCTTTTTTGGTCTTTCTAAGTTCTGATTGTGTAGTTGTAGTCCACAATTGCCTTAACAATCGATTCTTTACCGCAAATTGCGTAAATGTCTTAGTCATCTTGGTGAATGGTCTCAGAATCGAACTAAGCCAATCCAAACCGACCATTGAGTCCGTTCTCAGGACATTCATTCTTAGGGCAAAGTAATAAAATCTAAATATAATCCTTTCCTCTCCCAGTGTAGGTGTTAGTAAATACGTTGGTGTTTTTGCACCGAAATTATAAGCAAGGTCACTGGGTAATCTCCCGACACATTGCACTATTTTTAATCCCGCGCTCGTCATTTTCTGGTCAACTGTGATTAATTTGGCGGTTGCTATGGATTTTCCTTATTTTGATTGCTTTATTTATAATTTGATAATTGAACTGTAATTTTAATAGTTATGGAAATTTATTATTTTTACATTTACAGCGGATATCCATCCTTAGTTTGCTACTGCTTGTTACTAATGAAGATTTAGGTAAATGCGACACTTTACCACTTAACTGTTTTATGTTCAGCAGAACTGATCGAAGAAAATCAATAATCTATTTCTAAAGTGTAAAGTGATTAAGCCAGAGAGAGTTAGTCAAACTGTATTGAAATTCATTAGAACTCTGATTAATTCACTAGACTAGCTGATTTAGATGTCAATCTAGATACCCTAAGACAAGAGATACAGTTCGAATTTAAATTAACAAACAATAGTTTGTTGATGTTCTTGTCGTAAGCCAACATTGATTTAACTTTGAACAGACAAGAGCAATAAATAATACCAGTTGTGTTTGTTTGTTTTGAAAATCAGCAAATTGGAGAAATTATGAAAATTAGTATAGATCTGTAAACGAGAACACTTGATTCAGATTCACATACAGTCTTCCAGTAAAACATACTTCAAGACCGATGAACTCATTTTTTTTCGATAACAAAACGTTTCAGAAAAACAGATTCCGTATAAGAGCAAAAACTTCCAAACATGCTTAATAGAATCCAGCAGCCATTCGCAAAAGTAATAAAACAAACCCCATATGTTACGGTAAACAATTTATATAAATGGGTGTCTTGTCCCATGTTACCCCGTAGCTGCTAGGGTCACCAGACCTAAATATAAATCTGTGTGTTGAAGGAAAATCGTAAGCTTTTGGTTAGCGAACGTCTCGTGCAAATACATTATTGATTTTTTAAATTTAATTTACTATTATACAACTTATGTAAGTCAATCATCATTTTCCTGCCCTTGTCCCGTCTTATTTGGGGTCGGCGCAACACGTTTTTTTCTTCCATTCTATCCTGTCAACCGTCAAGCTATCACTAACTTCCTTTTCTTTCATATCACTGTTCCCACAATCCGTCCATCTTTTTTTTGGCCTCCCTCTCCACCCATCCACATGTATACTAATAACTCTTTAAGTAACATGCGTTTCATCTCTCCTCTTTACACGACCATACCAAGACAAACGATTTCCCCTCAACTTTTCAGTCACTGGCGCCACTTTCAAACTTCCTTTAATATACTTATTCATCTAATATGAGTATATTAGATTATGTAAGTCAATATTAATACTAAAATATGGAAGGTCAAAATATCATAGCGTCTCTGAAAAACTCGGATATATTGAAATTCCGTCCAAATTCCTGACGTCGTGACTGATGTCGGAAACCGTCGTCTGATAACCCTACCCCTACCTATGGCACAGATGTGCCAGGTGTGGGAGGCAATGTCGAATAGAGCAAACCCTTGCGCTCAAGCTATTGGGCAAAATACTGGACGAGTAAAATTGTACGTTTTTGCTAACAGATGCGAGTTAAGCATAACGAATTGTGTGAACGTGTGGTTTGCAGTTTATAATGGTAATAGCGATAACGCTTGCATTATTTAGCGTGTAGATGAATAAGTAATGGTTTTTGAATAGACAAGGTCGATTAATTTGCAAAGGTACGTTGCAATTTATCAGACACTTGTAAGTAGATCTTATTGAATTTAGCGAGTAACTAAAATCCAAAATATGCAAATCTGGATTCGTAATTCAGTTTACATCGTAAAACCGCCCTAAAACCCAAATTTTATTAGTTTAGTAAACATCAAATTTATTACTTCTATATTATCAAAAAACTATAAAAAGGTAACGAGTTTTGTAGAAGACAATGATAAATGATTTGGTTATTATTGTTATAAATAACAGTCTAAACTTGATGAAGCCGTTGTAATCTAGCCGACTACTCTGAGAAGAAACACCGAAACAAACTCAGAGGTTTAAGTCTATACAGTAAACAAGTAATGGTCAGATTAAACGTTATCAATGCAGATTAGTATCAGATAGTATTTGGAGGAAAACACCACACAGATTTAAGGGGACCTGTCCAGCCAGTGCAAGCACTTGTCAGTATTCGTGTAAGTCACGATTCACGGCGACTTGACGAGCTATGTGATTTTGAATGCAAAAATGAAAGTTAAGGCTCAGCTAATCTAAACATTTTGTGTGAGTGTATTCCAGTTAGTGAAACACTGATTTGAGTGGACATGTACAGTCAGTGCAAGCATTTGTCAGTATTCGCGTTGCTGAAGCTATTAAGGAAATCAACGACTCTACGAACAATGTACTTTAGAATACAAAAATGAAAGTTAAAACTGAGCTAATCTAAACTTTTAGCGCGAGTGTGCTAGAGGCGGTGGAATTGTCACTAGAAGGGCGTGCCAGTAAGATAAAGGACGCTTTTGAGACAGAACACTACACACATGCGGCGTACGTCTTTGTGTCAGAGCTTAAATTGCACGGAGATTAGTATTTTACGAGCAAACATTCTACGCCATACTGTTGTAAGGAGATACCTGGAGAAGCTCCCTTGTTTATGTTTTAGCAGAATGGTATTCAACAACAATGCGTAGTAAAAATTCTTGGATCTGCTTTCAACAGTGTTTAAAAAATGATACATAATTATATACCTACTCCAGTTACTTGGTACGTTTACCTGGAAAGTTTTGTAAATTGGTGATTTTATAGAGCCACCTCATATCTTTGACACTCGCCTCGCCATATTGGAAAAATCCTTTTCGACTCATTTTCAAAGCTCACTTTACACTATTTAATGAATAATAAACTGTAATTTTTGAAATCCTTAAAATGGTATTTTATTTAGTGTCCACAATATAAACTTAATAGAGTGAAAATTAGAAAAAAGTACGTCGGAATCTACAAAATTATAAACATCGATCCACGAACACCGACGAAACATGAACTGACACCGTCAATCTTGCTGCCATCTCTGTGAGGCATTAGTGGAACTCAACGCGCCGTCAACCCTGACTTGGTCTTTACCGGACGGCGAGCAAGACATAGACATACTGAACTGACGAGCTTTCAACGAAACAATGCTATATTATACAACCGATGAGTTTGTAAACTCAACTTCGACACTTGTATCAAACGAGCTCATACATCTGACGTCACAATAAAATAAATCAAATGTTTAACCGCACTAGCAACAAAACTGTACCACCGTGACTAACCTAAGGTCGTCTGCGTCATAACTGTAAAGATGATCGTTAAGGGACGCTTATGATTACGAAGTACGGTGTTCATTTACGATACCTGCTCATACTTGGTAATTATCCCGATATAAGAGTAGACTTAGGTTTAAATTTTAAACCACTGACACTGTTAATTTTAAACGTTAGGTGTTATGTTTGAAATTGGTAGCTATGATTAATTTCTAACTGCAAGTCCATGATACAAGTTGTCTACCTATCACATCATCGCTTAATAGTCTGAAAAATTGGACGCAAGGTTATTAATATAATTTTCAATAATGTAATTGTAGCTTTTGTGTGTATTTTCCAGCGTATCTTACATCAGGTCACATTCAAGATGCAAATACATTTAAAAGACTAAACATTAAAGCAATAAATTTTCTAGCCTTAACAAAGTTTCAAGTTCACCATACCGCTTTACACATGAATTTCCTTAACTGGTGGAATACGCATACATTTCTCGCAACCCTTTAATTATTTAGTCGTCTTGCAGGAAATTGCCGACGCCGGTAACTAGCAAATTTCATTGAATTAACTTGGAAGGAACGATCCAGAACGCGATTAGGGGGTCTCACCGTACCCCCGTTGGAAATTCATTTAGACGATTTTATACGATCAGGCGCGAATTTACTAATTGTGTTTGCACGTGAGGATTACATGTTGGGATATACGTTTATATTCAAGAAGACTGAATTTTGAAGTAACTTTATACGTTTGCTTTATATGCCTCCGTTTTTCTCTTTATTAACATCTCAACATGACATTTATGGAACTTAATGAGTGTCACCGATGCTGCAGTGAACATACGACACCTAAGTTTACCATGTACTCAAAAGAAGAAGAAAATCATGACTTTAGACCTAACTTATCATCCTTTATTATATGTTTTTTAACATCATCTACATTTCATAAATTAATTATACTTTCCATTCGCTTTAACACTAAATCCAAGGTTGTTTCAATAAAACAACTTTACAATCACGTTATCTGTAAATAAGTTCTACAATTCTATCGAACAAGGTATCTAACTTGTTCTCCAAGCCATCTAAACATCGCTGCATCGTCAGCTTATCTAGGATCATTGGGTATTGTTGTCAAACCATTGACGACGTCAGCTGTGCCTTTGTAGTAACGGAGATATGCCGAGCGATATAATGTATATTATTATGTCCTTGTGATATTATCGACGTTTAGCTATACTTGGAAGTTAACATTGAAACTTGAATCAAAGTTTAGATTAATTAATTGGTTGATGCAAGCTATGATGAAGATGCTTTTGAATTCCTTATTAGCTTTGGGTAAAATGAAATTAGCTTCAAGATATTTTTAGGACAGGTATAAAATGTCAGTAAAACGTTAAAAATAGTGACAAATCATGTTAAATAAGCCATAAAATCAAGTGTATTGGGTTCAAGAAAGTAAGGAAAAATTTTAATTGACAATTTAAATTATCCTTTTACAGTTTTGAGAATAACGAAATCAAATTTGAGACGCGATGTAAACTTTCGCGTCGACAGTAAAATGAATAGTTGAGTAGGACTTGATAATAAAATATGAATGTTTAAACGAACGTAAACAGGAGAGCAGAATTGAAGTGAACAGGAAAGAAATCCGAAAAAATATGGTGTAGGAGTGTTTGAAGCTACAAAATACGATCCGGGGTTAGGAATGTCGGATGGGAATAGGAAATACTGTAATCTAAATGCGGAACATCGAAAGGCGCAAATAAAACGCAATTCAGCAGCAATAAAACACGAAAAAAGATTCCTCGAGACCACTCAGTTCTATGGAAAGATTATGACTATACATTTCATATAATTGTAGTAAGAAACGTATCCAATTAAGCAAGCTCACTTAATAGATGAAAGCCTTCATATCTTCATTTACCACTTCCTGTACAATAAAATAAAATATAGAAATAATCCTACCGTTACCACTGATGACAATAGAACGACCTCTATATTGTGTATATCCCCTTAATTCCGCTCCATTTGTTTTTTCCATTATTGAGGTCTCTCAAGCCAAGTCACGGGATAAAAGAACAATTTTCGGCAGTAACATTACGCGAATTACCCCGTGGGGGAGACTAACAGGATGCGTTGGTCAACTTGCTAAATTCATATTTATGCGTCCGGTCGGAACGCTTCTCATGACCGCTATGTTGTTCATTACATTTTGATTATCTAGAAGCATTTTGATGTGCTTTTGAATGGTTGATGCGGTTAGAAAATTTTCGTAGCCTACTGGAAGTTTTATTGAACATTTTAAATTTTCAAACCTTTCAACGTTAAGACTTCCTAGCAATTTTGTGTCCTGTTATCATTCGCTTATGTTTTGACTAAAATAAAAACAACACTGTCATAGACAGTTTACCTAGTTCAATGCACTCAGCCAATGCTTTTCTGCAACTAAACTTTAGACGTTGCCAAAGATTCTTCCTTTTCGAGCCAAAATTCAATTTCAACAAATTATAGATTTGTATCTACGTCAGAACCTATAAATAGCTTGCATCGTCTTACAATAGACATTGACGCTAATAAATTGCAGTTGCGTACTGTCAAGGAAAGAATAGATCAGCATGGTACGTGCGGAGGTAATTATACTTTGTTAATAGAGTGCACTATTGCTGACAGACTAATCAAGTGACATCATCAACGTCTGAAGACGTTGTGACTTGTGAAGCTAGATCTATTAGTGATAAATAATAATGAACAGGACAACTGTACATAGATGTGGATATTAATGTTTTGAAATTTGCTTTACTATCAGTTTATTGCAAAACTTAAATCAGTGGTAAAGTTATATTTGCACCGAGTGGGTGTTATAGGTTTATTTATGCTAATTGCTTACATTATTTAGCGTGTATATGAATAAGTAAGTAATCGTTTTTGAATAGACAAGATCGATTAATTTGTAGATACGTTCAGGCAAAGGGCAACCGAAAGGACACAAGTGGGTTTTAGTAAGTAAGTCTGACAGTCCTCGCTCCACTCAGAGCGGGGAGAGTTATTTTATGATTTCCAACCTTCAAAAAAGAAATATCCTATTTCATATTCCGAAAAATACACGGCGTCCCTGCGGAAGAGGTCACGTTAGTTAACAATCGCACGAAAAAAATGTGATTTATACATATTGGAGGCAGTAACTCTTTCTCAGCACTAGTTACAATTTTAAGACAACCTTGACAACTTGGAAGTTTCAGTCAAACAAACTTCACTTTAGCACAAACAACATTCATTATTTGTCACAGAAGCGTTTACAAATTTCCAGTTATTACAAGCATTTTCACGACAGCACAGTGTCAAATCTTTTTGTTTTATTAACTAGTTTAGTTAACAGTATTAATTAATTAAATAATAAACACCGCTCTGTCTCTCGGGATATTAACATAACGAGAGAGTGTATGTAAATATTTCAGAACAAATAAATATGGAGGTCAATCAATTTCGTAGTTTAAACTCTGAATTGCTTTCCTATTAATATCAGAGATTGATAGTTTCGTTTACTGTTTGTTGTTTCTAGTTTATTAACTAAGTCAATTATGAAAATAGATTTTAGTATACTCGTAGATTGTTAAGAAATCAATCAATTTTGAATCTCAATTCATGTTTGAACATCGTTAGCCTTAATGTTGAATCAAGTTATGCATGTAGTGTTCCTGACTGCATTGTTTTTTTTATGTAATAACTCTTTCGCCTGTCTGTATTTAATTTGAAAAAACTTAGGCCATGGACAGAAGTTTCTACCAAATGGATTAAAGCAATAAACAAAAGCATAGCCATTCCCAATATTACTAAAAGATTCAGGCTGCATTTCTATCCATTAATTTCTGGAGATTGAAAGCGGAATAATAAAGACAATACTATGACGAAATGAGAATGCTGTATAAATATATAGGATATTCGTCATGCTTTGTTTCTGCTTTTACGATTACATTGGTTATCATAATCTTTTTATTATCGGTCACTATTTTATTGTTATGGTTGAGTTCAATGATAAAAAAAACTTTTCCGTAGTCATCATCTTGTAAATCCTACTTAACCTACAGCCGCACTTCGTATGTAAAAACTAAAACAATAAATGTGCTAAATCTAAAACAATTTATCTACAAAACTAAAAACTAAGAAGGTACACAAACTAAAATACGTATTATAACAAATCACATTTTACAGTATTAAAGGGGATGTAGCCAGGACCGAAAATACGGTATGGAGCTCAGACACCCACCCTGGAGTAGGAGGAGGGGCTCATAAATATCGTTTGTTTACTGCTGTGGTACCTATGCCGACAGAATCCGGCTCGAAGGACCCAAAAACTGCCGATGGTCCTTTTGTTCTTGATAAGAACAAATTGTTCAATTATAATATGGATGAGTATTGAGGTTAATTTTTTTATCAGACTATACCTACTTATTAACGTATCTAATCTACTTTTTGGAAATTGAGTTTTGTTTTATAAATGTTGTTTATTATTATAAGTAAGCGGAAACGAAATTTAAAAAAGTTACTGGCAATTAAAACAGTAAACTATACCTATACACAAAAAATAACACAATTTATATTTGAAATCACAAATTAATGAAATCTACGAAAGTTTGCCAAGGCGTTCTTTTTGCCATCACTTACAAACACGACCAGGAAAAAAATGTTGGAAAATTCTAAAGATCCTACGACAAAGCGGTCTGATATTTATAATGAGACTTGGGGTACGGAATTGTGTTTCTGACTAAGAAGTGACGACGCCGTGTGTAATCAGAAAAATGTATTAACCCCCGTTGAAAAGATGGGACGAATTAATTTTGAGGGTGTGCTTTTGAAGCTAGGAGTTTTAGTACTGTAGCCTTGTTCTAATTTGCATTTGTTGCAAAAGAAAACGACTTCTACTATTGTTTCCACTGAAAGGCTTTCCTTATGAATTGTCTCAAGATCTGATCTTGCTTTGTCCATATCAAACGACCTCTTGTGACCTTTACACCGAAATTCACTAATTGCAATTAGGGATCTCCATATTAAATACCGCCTTATAAGACCGAAGTCTACCAATTAACAATTAGTCATAATCTCTTACTAATTGGGTTGCGTAAGTCCTTCTAACTAACAAATCCTTTGACTCATATTCTAGTTTACTCCACTGAATTTTGATAATTAATCTGTCTCAATACGTCCTTCATCTTTAATCTATACCAGGACTTCAGAATGTCAGAAGAGCTGACAGTATGGCTATATCTTTTAGCCACAGCTAGGTTTATCCCCGCCTACACAAGTATGCGTCTTTCAGATAACGCTGGATTTTCGTCTGTCCCGCTCATTACTCTTGCGTTAGAAAGGGAGGCTGGATGATAGACTATGCAAATAGTCTGAGTGCTTGAAGCACGCTTTAGTTTCGCTAACGATGTAGGGTGACGGTGCAAATTCGTGGGACATGAATATACATGTAGAAGAATGCAGGTTTTTGCAAAGGGTTGTGCGCCCTCCACACCCCTCTGGTGTAAAGATTAGCATAGTGCTGTGTCACTAGCTTTTTTAAGGACTCGTATGTTTACCTATAACTGTACTTATAGCTACGGGGGTATAGAAACTTAAACGAAAACTTTTACGACCCGGACTAAGCGTTTCGCTTCGTCCTTTATAGCGCGCACATCGAAGGACTGGTAAAATTTGCCTGCTGCGGTCTTCCCGTCCAATTATAATATAGGTGTCTTCAGGCTAAAGTGAATAATAGGCTCTTAATAAATTAGTGCGCCTCACCATCAACGAGTGCATCATTGCTTACTATCAGGTGGGATCGGAGTCGAAACACTGGTTTATACCAATAGTGGTTTCCCGTCTGGGTGTCTTGTATTATGTAAGTTTATATGTTTGTGAACGTACCGACGATACGGGGTCATTTCTAATGTGGGGTAATTTTTTTTTTTTGTTTAATAGTCACTCTGCACTGCAGTATATTTCAATAATCTGTCTACCAAACCCAGATATAGCCTTACCGTCTAATTTGAGGTTAACGCTTCAAATTTCACGTCTGTCAATTCTGTTTGACATCAAAATCTCGCAAATTAAAACTGTGGTTGTCTACGTTCTACATTATTATACACCCTTCTGATGTTTAAACCACTGGACTGATGTTCACAAATGAGTTGTTAATCGATTGGACGAACGAGGCGTTACAGCTTGGTTGTGTTCGAGGCTACCTATGATTACATTTTTTTACAAACGCCGTGTAAGTGACAAGTGCTCTTTATATTCATATCTAGCTGGTGTATAAGTAGAAAATTGTCCAAAGGGAACGAACTCCCAGGTTAAAAAAGTATCCTATATACTATTTCAGGACATGGCTTACCCGTGTCATTCAAATCAGTTAAATAAGAAATAAAAAGAATTTATTTGGTACAGCACAAGACACAAACTCAATATTTAGGTAACATAATATTTAGCTAGTAGTTTTTGTCTTTAGTGTATATATAGTTTTAATTAGTTAAGTGATTTTTTATCAATTAAACGAAATAAAATAAAAAAAGAAAGCAAAAAATATAGTTGTATGCCTCACGGCTGCACCAAAATATGTCCAGTTCAGCATGAATGCCCGTCAACTAGTGCCTGACGCTGGTTTTCAACTAAACCTGTGACGCAACGGACGTAAAACAGTTTTGGACTGCAATATATATCTATCGTTGATGGAGCTGTTTGAAATTGCAGAAGTAACCTCTCACACACTCTCAAATTTTCGGCTCTATAACAGACGTACTTACAAACACTAAAATCTATCAATACTTACATATCATTCTTATAAGTGCCTGACGCTGGTTTTCAACTAAACCTGTGACGCAACGGACGTAAAACAGTTTTGGACTGCAATATATATCTATCGTTGATGGAGCTGTTTGAAATTGCAGAAGTAACCTCTCACACACTCTCAAATTTTCGGCTCTATAACAGACGTACTTACAAACACTAAAATCTATCAATACTTACATATCATTCTTATAAGTGCCTGACGCTGGTTTTCAACTAAACCTGTGACGCAACGGACGTAAAACAGTTTTGGACTGCAATATATATCTATCGTTGATGGAGCTGTTTGAAATTGCAGAAGTAACCTCTCACACACTCTCAAATTTTCGGCTCTATAACAGACGTACTTACAAACACTAAAATCTATCAATACTTACATATCATTCTTATAAGTGCCTGACGCTGGTTTTCAACTAAACCTGTGACGCAACGGACGTAAAACAGTTTTGGACTGCAATATATATCTATCGTTGATGGAGCTGTTTGAAATTGCAGAAGTAACCTCTCACACACTCTCAAATTTTCGGCTCTATAACAGACGTACTTACAAACACTAAAATCTATCAATACTTACATATCATTCTTATAAGTGCCTGACGCTGGTTTTCAACTAAACCTGTGACGCAACGGACGTAAAACAGTTTTGGACTGCAATATATATCTATCGTTGATGGAGCTGTTTGAAATTGCAGAAGTAACCTCTCACACACTCTCAAATTTTCGGCTCTATAACAGACGTACTTACAAACACTAAAATCTATCAATACTTACATATCATTCTTATAAGTGCCTGACGCTGGTTTTCAACTAAACCTGTGACGCAACGGACGTAAAACAGTTTTGGACTGCAATATATATCTATCGTTGATGGAGCTGTTTGAAATTGCAGAAGTAACCTCTCACACACTCTCAAATTTTCGGCTCTATAACAGACGTACTTACAAACACTAAAATCTATCAATACTTACATATCATTCTTATAAGTGCCTGACGCTGGTTTTCAACTAAACCTGTGACGCAACGGACGTAAAACAGTTTTGGACTGCAATATATATCTATCGTTGATGGAGCTGTTTGAAATTGCAGAAGTAACCTCTCACACACTCTCAAATTTTCGGCTCTATAACAGACGTACTTACAAACACTAAAATCTATCATTACTTAGATATCATTCTTATATCATACAAGATCTGCATCACAAATCATAATCAAAATAACTTACATTCTTCATGACCTTTATCACCTTCTAATAAAAGTTTTTGTTTCATTAAAATAAAAATACAAAATTATAAAAGCCAACATACACATCGGTCTCTCATTTTAGAATCCTAAAAATGCACATCAAAGAACGTGCGAGCAATGATAATATTTTGTTGGGAATGCATGTGGGTAGATTGATGCGTAAAATGATTAACAGGCAAAAGGATTTACGTACCCACCATATTTAAACACTTCAAAGCACATGTAGGACATTAAGGTTTAAAACGTTTTTGCTAAAGGGGTAACCAGACGGTTGTAAACCAACATCCTAACCAAGACCTTGCTAGTTTTAATCCGTGTAAACAGCAGTTGTAATCCATGACCTTCGTGTCCTTGGTTGGGAGGCGCGTTTTCCCAACCACCGAACGTGTTGGCGCGT
This sequence comes from Mythimna pallens, assembly GCA_961205895.1. Taxonomy (NCBI): domain Eukaryota; kingdom Metazoa; phylum Arthropoda; class Insecta; order Lepidoptera; family Noctuidae; genus Mythimna; species Mythimna pallens. The sequence goes on along the minus strand of OY540849.1, from coordinate 12,171,185 downwards.
GGTTTACATCCAAAACAAACACATAAACTAAGGTGACCTTGGTTGGAATGCTAGTTTGCATCCACCTTGACCTGGCGGAATTATTTGATGATATCTCACAAAAAAAAGAAACAATCCCACTTAGTTCGGGTTCGGCACAGTGACTTCGTTTTCCATCCTTTTAAAAGTAATACAAACTATACCATCAAACTAAGATGACCCGTACAGATTGGATGACATTGGCTGTTAAAATACTCCAGTCAACCACCAATCAGAGGGACGGCTTTATGGTGAAACGATGATGCATATTTAAAGATAGAAATACACTGCGCACACGTGTGCTACACACGCCGATCCCAGCCCGTCAGTCTCTGGACACTAGACTTGTAGAGCTACACTTGTCTTGATACACGCGACGTCGTTCTACGTACAAATCAGGTGTGTTACACGTGCGCGTCGGGCTAATGTAATTCTAGCTTGAACATACACGTAAGTACATCCAAACCTACACTGAGCTCGCGTGAAATCGCCAACCCTTTTCTGTCAGTCAAATGCACTAGGCACGAATGCTCGTATAGCATAGTCGGCCTTATAATGTTCCCACTGTTGGGACTCAGGCCTCCTCTCTAGGAGAGGGAATGGGCCGTAATCCACCACGCGGACCCAGTGCGGGTTGGTAATGCTCGTATAGGTAGGTGCATTTACTTGATGACAAACCCGTCCATTCATTAGGCAGCCTCGGCACAGGTATTTAGGCTACCCATGCTGCCAGTAATTACTATAATTGATACTCCCAACACGTTACCGAGAATTGTGCGGTTTATAGGTCGACTCGAACGTTTTCCTGTGCTTTAGTCAAAAGATATATCGGTATTATCAACAGATTTTCATCTTTTTAAGCAAATTTTAGACGAGGTTTTCTTTTGCTTTCAAAGTTTAGTAGCCAACGTTAAATAAAATACTTTGTTGTCTGGTCATATTCTATATTATATTTTGTCAAAGGAAAATGACAATGGAGAATAATAATTCACAGTGTTGCAAGTTCAATAATCGAATCATTTACTAACAGCAAATAAACTGTTACTAAAAAGTACTTTCGATTGACTCTCAGTCCGATCACGTACAAATCGTCAAAGTAGATCAATGTTAATCGAAAAAGTAAAAAAAAAAACACATTTCTACTTCTTATTTACTTAGAGAAACTAAGTAGTCTACCAGAAACAAAATAAAAATAAAATACTAATCAAAGTAACTTCTAAGGAGATGCTTTAAAGACTATTTTAAAATAAATTAATTCGGAGCAAGAAAAGGCGGGTTCGAAAATAGATGGCGTTCAATAAATCGAAAATATCTAAAAGAGGTTGGTCGGTCTGAGATAAAAGTCGGAGTTCAAAAGTCTACAACAGGATGAAGAGGGCAAAAGTTAAGAATAGAAAACCTAGGATTATTGTAAGTAGGGATGTAACGGAAGTAGTTACATCGAAACCGAATTCGGAACAGGAGTTTTTAAATTTAGTTTATCGGAATCGGAGGTCGAGGCAGAAGCGTCAAACGAAACAATACCAAAACTAATAAAAAACCTCGAAAATGAAAACAGCGAATTTACAAAATTCCAAATGCGAAACAGAACGACAAGTGAATGAAAGAGTCGGATCGACAGAAGGCGCGGAGGAATGGAGGTTCTCTGTGCGACAAGTATAAATCTGTACTCCCATATAAGTTCCGATTAAAATGTAACGGAACCGAAATCGGAATGAAAGGTGTGTAATCAATCGGTAGTTCCAATCTTTCGGAATCGAACCTTCGTAACATCTCTGATTGTAGAACGTACAAAATATCGTTAGACCATGAATCAACAGTTCTTCAAAATCTGTACTGATTCATCATTCTGATTAAACGCAAGCATTACGTGTGGTAAATTCATTCCCGTATATGGTTGCATTGATTGGGACTAACTAGCCTACATCCTAACAATTATATCGTCTATCGACTTTATTCTAATCTTATATTTAAACTAGTGACCCGTTCCGGCTTCGTTCGGGTGCAAATTTTATATACAATCCTTACTCGTTTATTAGTCTTTCTATTAGTCAAAACCGAATGGAGTTAGAGGATAAACAGACAGACGCGGAAAGCGACTTTAGCACCATAAAAAGAAGTGCGTATTTAAAATTCTTAACGAAACAGTTTTTGTCTGTAATAGGATTTCCAGAAAGACCACCTTATTATACTCGTATATATATAAATGAAGAAACTGACTGTCTGACATATCAACGCACAGTCGAAACTACTGGGATTACAAGCATGAAATTTTGCATTAGGTTTCCTTTTATGACGTAGACGAGAGAAACCTACTTTATCGCGGGCGAAGCCGCTGGCAGAAGCTAGTTAAACAATATAGTATCATATTCTTAGATTAAAACAAGCCAAGATCTGACAAGCTGTCACTTCAGTGTTTACGTCAAAGTTAGTATCAACTATCATGTTGAACAACACTAATTTCACGCCTTCCTATCGCATTAGTATCATGAGCATGATATGTTACACAGCACCATGTTCCCTTACTTTTACATAGAAAACACAGCAACTTTGTGAATTATTAAGGGTAGGTATGTTGCCAAAAACCTTGCTAATTGCTTGATAATTACATTGTACATTAGGAGTCTTCTTCGTAATATAGAGTCTGTTGCCGCCCACAACGTTTTTTTGACAACGGTAGACATTTTCTAACAAGAGTTCACCTTTTCTTATTGTCCACCATTTTGTTACTTCATCCAACATGGAGGGATTTGTTTGTTGTCTTTTCCTCTTTGTCTTTATTTTTTAAATTTTGCTATTTGAGCTTTAAAAATCTTGGTTCTAGATAGTTTCCTTTTTGCATTGCAACGCAGGCTATTAAGTCCAATGGTCTCATACACACAATAAGTACACAGTGAAGTAATAAATGCTTGCGACCGTATTATTTACGCGCATCTGAGTCATATTGCCTCAGAGAATGCTTACAAAGTCTTATCCAGCTAAATTATCTCTGTACACACATGCACTCGATTCACTCGATGTTTGAAGAGCACGTATACTATACCGCAAAAGGACCAATTTTGCCGATATCTACCACCATTGGTTGACCAAAGTTTTTGATCTCATATATCACTATCGAGTAATTCTCTAATTTGTAGATATTTAGGTTAAAGCTGGACTTCGTAAACAGAATAAATCACTCATTGACAAGAAAACGAATGCTAGCAGGAAAAATCAGAACGGAAAAGTAACACTCGCTACAGAATTGGTTAATTCGGTATAATGTTGCTACATCATCAAAACATTTTGTGGCTTATGCAGCAGAAATTTTAGTATTTATTTTGTATATTAGTTATTTTTTTACGTCGGCCATGAACTCTGATAATTATGTATTTAATAGCAAAAGTAAGTAGACAGGTAAAATCAGTTAAGTAGGACACGGAGAGCTTTTGCGAGACGAGATACTTAATATAATTTTAATAACTTCCATCTAGAGAACACTTAATTAATGAAGACTGATTTATATTTTATAGAAGACTGAGCACAGACGTCAGTATAATTGAATCTCTGAAAACTAAACGCTTATTTCTAGTCAGCTAAGTTGGTCAATCATTACCATTTAGAAAATTAAACCACAACTCGTTACAGCCGTTACGCCATCAATCAAACCGAAGACTGAACGGGAAATTAGTTCGAAAAGTTTTGATAACAATGCTAATATTACCAACATTCCACCTCAACCACAGCATTATATTTACACAATAAACGATACATCCGAAAATAGTCCATAAACCGATATACTAAGCAAAACAAAGCAATAATATCTAGACACAGAACAGGTTTCCACAAGGGCGTCTACGAACGACCTTGCTACTCCTTACATGAAACTCGATATTGCTAACGTAACGGGTTCAAATTCATCAGAGGTACCCTAATTTATACGGATACCATAGGGTTACTTATAAGAAATATGGGGGTAGTATGACTTAAGACAAAGATGGGTTGAAGACTTAAAGGAAATTGGTGGTCCTACGATTTACTCGGTCTAATACGAGAAGGGATAGGAAAGGGTAGCCTGGAAGCAAGCAGACTTAATATCAGCAGCTGGTCAAAATGATCTGAGGACGATGATGATGATACATTTAAAATCGGACCAAAAGGTTTATCAAACAATATATATCATACATTATAACGTTGCCAAGTTTGATTGTAGTGAGGATGACAGTTCACTACAGGCCAATGGCCTACAGTAAACATTTGGCCAGCTCATGCTAATGATCCTTCGAAATTGAATTTAGAACAAAGAGCGATGAAATTTCTCATACATTCATCTATATGTTGATTAAGTTCGGAATATAAATTAATGAATCTGTTGCCATTTCCACGCTTCGCTGGAGACGGCTAAATTGTTCACATGTCAGTTGGAATTAGTGGCTTTTATTAAGATCTATATACGCTCTGTCACTTATGTGGAATGGAATTGTGCTTGATTTAATTCTAATACCAATCTAATTGATTCTCCGGCGAATAGATGGTTTCGATTTCAACTCTGTCGAATATATCATGAGACTTGACAGATCGTTTGATATAGAACTAGTTTCTGCTCGCGTCTTCTCCTGCGTGAAAGCCAAAAATTGTAATCCTAAGAGCACATACTGCCGGGATTAAAATTATCCTTTGCCCTGTTACAATTTTTTTGTGCGTGAAGGAGTAACAAACATTCATACAATCGTTTTCCTTCACACTATCAGTGTGATTATGTCCAGTATAGTTTGACTGCGTTATGACTAAATTATTATTCAACGCAAAATTCCAAAGGCATTTCAAACCTGCTATGAAATTTTAAACTATTCCAAAAATTCAGTGTGTACAAAAGGATGGTTACGTCCAAAGTAGCTAAAGTATTCAGTTACGCTCCCGAGATATGACGACCTTTGTTCGTTGTAGAAGCTACAGAGCCGAGCGAGCCACCAAACCGGTATTTATACTCCTGACATTTAACTGAGCTACATATGAAAATAATTTTGATTCGTAATTGTTTCAAGCATTAACTAAGTCAAAATAGAACATTACCAATGTTCTATTTTGACTTAGTTTGATTTAGATATCCTAGTTTTCCCTTTAGGCTCAGTTTCAACTTGATTTGTTTTTGAATTTCATGATGTTCTCTTTTACAGTCGTAAGTTTTGTATTTTTACTGCCTTGGGTTTGTTATTTTACATAATTAAAGTGACAGTCTACATTCTGCTTTGAATTCTAGTAACATTAAATAAATATTCGTCAGAAATATAACAAAATACTAAGCTATTTAAACTTTTCTATTGTTTGCTTGTAACTGTATTATTGGTTCGAAAAAATAGAATTCCACCGTTTTTCAGACCGATCTCTAAAATAGAAATGCAAAATATTATTGGATCACCGTCGCAACATGTTTGAATAAATCGAATGTTATTTTGAAGACAAAAATCGACCTTTATCTCATATTGGAGTAGAATATCAGCCCGAAGATTATTGGGCAAATATTTATCTAGATTTCAGAATAGTCTAGACGGTAAAATCTTCAAGAGTTGAGTAAATCTAAAACTAGTGATAATAAAACTTAGGACATCAAGTCTATGAATATTCATTAGAAACTAATTGAATGTAAACACTAAGGAAAATTTGTATTTGAGTGTTATTTCTGCACTATTAACTAAGACTTTCGTCATCTGTTACATTTGTATTATCCTGTCTTTTGTAAAATAGTTCCTAACATGGTAACTATTAATATTAAAGGTCGCCCAGTGGTGGTAACGATCCCGACTTACGAGTTGTAATTATGTCGTGAGTTCAAACCCAGGCAGTCGTTTTACTATGTGTAATTTATTTAAACACGGTGAAGGAACACATCATGAGGAAACCGGCACGCCTTAGAACCAAAGATTCAAAGACATGGCAAATTCACGAACACGCACTAGGCCCGTGTGGTGGATCACAGCAATCCCTCTCCTAGAGAGGAGGCTTGAGTCTCAGCAGTCCTATAATGCTTTATCATAAAGGTAAGTAACTAGTGGTGCCGATTATGAAGTAGATAGATTCAAGAAAAAAGGATATTTAGTGTGAGTCATTTGGCAGCGATGGTTTTGCAAGTTTTGTAACTGTAATACAAGTAATCAAAGAAAAATTAAAGCTGTGCCAATGTTAAATCTAGAAAGGTACTAAAAAGGAAAACAAAGTTGACACAACAGCCATTAGAAAACAACTTTAAACATAAGAAGTATTTCTAACCAGCTCATTTCATAAATCTCACAAATGAGCTGAATAAGTCGACAACGTAGCCAAAAGTCACCTGTCAAGAATTATCACAGAAAATACCTTTTCTCTAGAGTTACGTCGAGAAGCTTTTAAATGAATCCGACATTGAAAATGTGGTGACAGATGATAATACAAACGTCGGGGACCTAGGTGAACAGAAAGGTGGGAAGGACAGAAATTGTGTCGGTTTGCACCTTTGTTCGTTTGAGATTGCGTCAGTTTTCAATATGCTTTGAATTTTCATTTTCAATTTTCAAAATACTGAACTTGTTTTCTGTCACATCTATGGACAGCCATTGAGGTGTCGTGTAAAAATGACATTTAGGCATTTCAGTTTCCATTCAAGCTCTTTTTTAGGGTTCAGTACCGAGGTATCGAGTTGAAATTAAAACCATATTACTCAGGTCTGCAGTCCCTTGAAGCTGTGAAAAAATCAAACTTCTGAGTTAACGAAAAAAAAAGATACGGCCGTTAATGTCGCAAAAAAACGTGTATTTCGACACTCTCAAGGAAATCATAATTCATAGGGTACTTCCCATTACCTCAAAAAAAAAACTTTTTTTGCGATTCGGAAAAATCTTTGAAACTCAATTCGGGAATTGAACTGCTTTCACTCTGGGTGCAGAAAGATGTGTCAGATTTACTGACTGAATCCTGCAGTTCAATCTTTTGAAGCGTCCTCGTATAGAAATGACATATTCAGCTTCAATTTCAGCTTAGACTTAGACCCTGTCAGCATAATATCCACTCACGTAAGTGGAGTCAATACTCAAAGGCGTTCTCTGAACTACGTTCTAAGTGACAGTGATATCTGTAGTACACTCTCGGCTTTCGAGAATTGCTCTGACAGATACAGAGATAGACATAGCAACTATGTAATATTCAATGATGCCAGTGAATCGTTTGCGAACAAAACATTAATCACGATTCCAAGCATAGCAGGCTTAAAAGTCCTACCGAAATTAATATCTCGCTTAAATTTTAACGTCCAACGTTGGAGTTTTGTTCGAAACTAATTTGCGCGTTTCGAAAGGAATTGTTTTCCAATGCCAGTTATTGTGCCTGGCTTTTTTCAAAGTTGTATGATATATTGCGAATTGCGCTTGTCTTTTTGCTGGCCAAAGTTTTTGAGAGCCTACAAATGGTGAGGGACTATTATAAGGATTATTCGCTCCATTAAATCTTTTTGTACGGTTCAAAAGGTGGTCTTCGGGTGCGTGAATCATTGCGCGGAAACGAAACGAGCGTTTGATAAAAAACAGACGTATTTATATTTGAGAACGCTTTAGGGACTCATCGGTGAATCTTTGAAGCTGAATAGCAACTCCAAATATATGTTGTTATTGAATTGGCAGCAAAAAATAGACAAACACTAATAATGGCAGGTCAGATTTACAAGCCAATAGAATTCTAGATACAAACACGTTCGACACCTAGGATAGTGATAATAACGCACAATTTACTTTTCATTCATGTGTTCCATATATTCCTGTCCCTCTCTTTCTAAGCGATCCACCGTCACTTTTGACACCAAATCGTGGGCGTCAAGTCATGAATCACATTGACAGCATGCGTCACTTGTTAAGCGAGCAGCGCTATTATATCATCTGTGTTTACACTGTTAAAAACTTACATTACGGGGCCGTTACTGGAGTTTTAAAGAATTAATCTTTTATTAAACTCGGTAAAGTTTGCGAGATGATTAAAGGATGTCAGCATTCAGAAAGTGTTGGTCCAGTACAACGATTTATATAAATTTAAGCTTGCCAAGACAGGATGAAAATAAATGACGGTTAAGTCCTTGAACTCTGCAGTTTATAAGCTCCTTCATTTGACATCTTTAGTCTTAATAAAGTTGAGATTTATTTAGTCTAGTGCAATTTACACAGTTATTGGAATGGAAGCAGGAAAAATCTTGGAACATTGTCACGTGTGACAACAACAACTGAATCATGCAAATAAATGACAATATAATTACACTTACACAATAAAACTAGGAAATATTAAAGGAATATTGTTCGACACACATAGATACATAATATTAAATACCAACAACAAAGCTATGATATTAACAAACGTGGCTTAGAAACGATCCTTACAACTTATTGATATCACAGACACAACTATTCAGGTAACACAAAACAAATTCATAAAGAAAAAATTAATAACAATAGATTTGAAGGGCCTAGATACAACGCTGGCCACAAATACGCGACCCACATTGTGCGCCTTAGTATATGCACAGAAAACTCGGTAAATGGATCAAGCGGCCTCAACTTGACACTAGCTCGGGCTTTCAACAAGCTTTTAGGATTAAAATGAAAGCTCTCAGCACTAAACATGCTGCCAAAAATTAGTTTCGAACGGGAGAACTTGAGAGAGAACACTTACGGTCGTTAGCACTACATAGTTTACACCAAAAGGGTGTGATTTTGCACAGATGACGCTCCGAAGGAATTCCAATCACAAACCTAAGCAAGCGTTGGATTAGGATCATCAAGGGAAACGAAAGCGTGGTCGTCACCTCCAAACCTGGCGACTCACCGTGTTGGCAGAAGTGATGAGCAACAGAATGACGTGGAACGAGGTGAAACACGAAGCCCAAAACCTCTCGCGATGGAGGTCTACTGCGGACGACCTCTGACCCATTTTGGGGACATAGAATATTAAGTCAAGTACAAGGTTAAACATAAATATGCATTTAGTTTTTGTTGGATTATTGATAGACTCGCGTTTGACCACTATCTCAGCTGATGGTAAACGATGATGTCATCAACATTGGAGTACGCTTCTCTAGAAGTCACCTATTCCTCTTGACCTTAAGAACCGTAGGTTGTAGCTATCAAGAAACACAGACTGCGGCAGGGAATTTCACTCCTTAGCTGTACGCAAGATGAAAGTGTTCCCTGTGTTATGGGTGGGATGTCCTCCATGTACCGATGGCGCATCGCCAGCGGATCAGAGAAAACCTACAGGCTAGCCACTTGGTGTTGATGCCTTGAGAGTTGAGCTTTGACTTGACGAATGCATCATTGCCGAAGACGACGAGTCTTTTTGACTCGTATTACAGATAAAGTTATACCAATCTTAAAGTACGATGGAATCATTCAGATAGGTAGCATGTTCTATTCTAAGAGCGATAGAACAAAATAGGTCATAACAAATTAATCCAAATTGACATTGATAATTTGGAATCAAATATTAATTCTCAGACATTTCTTAATTTGCATCACAAAACATCTCGTTAATTTCAACAAATAGAAATGGTATCTTAGAGAATTAATATTTTCGTCGATTTGAATTAATTTAATAATTCAAATCGACGAAAATATTAATTCTTATTGGTGTTCAAACCTGATATTCTCATTAATTTTAATAAGCGACCTCTAAGGTAACAAAAATAAATGAATACAATGAATGTTTTATATTTAAAGTCACGTGTCGTATAAAAAACTACAGACGACCAAAAAAACTATGTGTTTTGCTAAGTCGAATTAGATGTTACCCGTTTATTCAATGATATGTTTGAATTGAAGAATATTGCCGTAATTATATTAATATTAAGGTGAAAGTTTGTCAGTGTGTGTATATTTGTAACTTCTTTACGCTCAAACGGCTGAACCGTTTTCGATGAAACTTGGAACATACTTTTATCCCGGGACGGGAGTATGTTTTCTATGGGACAAATTATTGCTTACACGCGGGCGAAGTCGCTGGCAGCAGTTAGTAATAAATATTTTTTTTTTTATTCGCGATAGGTTCGCGCTTGACCGCTATCTCACCTGATGGAAAGCGACGATGCGGTCGACGATGGAGCTTCACTTAAATACATTATTATGGAGTCACTATAAGTCTAATCACTACCTTTCGCTCCACGTTAGAGCGAGGAAAAGTCATATGATGATTTACGAACTCAAAAGAGGAATCGAGACCAGATAGGACAATGTACTAGGAATATATTTTCGGGTGGTATGCACCTCACCAGAAAAAATACCAACAGGGTAAAAAAAAAATGATACTGCGGTCAAGCACGAGTCTAACAATAATAATAAGGATTTTTGGAGTAGTGTTCGTAAGCGCGTTTTTGAATGTCCGAAGTCGGACAAAGTTTTATAGAGGTTTCCCTCTATGAAATGCATAGTAGCAACCCGGAGATAGACTGTCCGTCCAGTTTATGGGGAAAGACTCACCCATGGGACTTACTACAAAACTGTTGAAATGTGGGTTTACTCTCGTCTGCCATCTTCGGGGAATTCTAGCGTGATGCTTAATATTAATACACTTTACCCACCATAAACACACTTCATTATTTAGATTTGAAATAAGAGCGAAAGAGGGTGTCTCGTTTCGACAATATTATAGATATCTCTCGTTTCCTTATAGGTAAATTATACCAATATTATGAAGACGAAAGTTTCTATATGTATATGTACGTTTGTTACTCCTTCACGTCCAAAAGGCTGAACTGATGTGGATGAGGCACGCGGGTAGACCATGACCTGGAACAGCATATAGGATGTGTTTCCTGATAGCTACAACAAAGTTAAAGAGTCAATTCTAGGTTATTTCTAGGCAAGCGAACTCGATCAAATACATTATCGCTCCCCTAGGCAAGTTACAACCGTTTTGTTTCTTTTTTCGTCGATCGCCTCGAATCGGCCACGCCTCCGATTCCTTTGTTCTAATGTCAACTCAACGCTCAGTCACGTGGTCAGAACAAAGGAATAAGAAAAGAGAATCGAGACGAAACGGTTGTAACTTGGCTAGGGGGGACAGGAGAGATAGTGATCAAACGAAAGTCAATAATAACAAAAACATTCCCTTGGAATTATTTTCAACTTCCAAGCGGACGAAGTCGCCAGCAGTAGCTGATATTTCATCACTTATATCTTCAAGAAGATTACTTTTATCATAATACTTCCTACACACATAAGATACTTACGATGAAAAGCCTCAACGCGTCATAAGCAAAATTTTCATACCAGTTTTTTATCTTGTTGAAAAACTAACTTTGAATGAGTTTTTTTCCCACGTATATTATGTGTGTGCCTTGAGGCAGTTTTTCGAGAGTTAGCAAAGTGTATATGTACTATAGATTTCAAACAAATATGATTTGCCGAGAGCAAAGTTACATACCAATAACTAAAGATCTAATCAAACACAGCTAGGTTAGTCAACTCTTAAATATTGAAGATCATAATGTTAAGTCATTATTTTGATGGACAGATTTTTAAAACAGCTAATAGGGTTGTCAATAAAATATTAATCACTATTGCAAGTATCATATTAGAAATCTCATTAATGAATGAATTAATGTTTTCTTAAAGGTACAGTGGCAACCAAAAGTCCATAGGCAATCTCACAAAGTAATAGCTTGACGTTTAGTTTGACAGTTCATTACTGTGCGTTAACTGTGGAATGTTGACATATAACTCCACGCTTGGCAGTTTTTGGCAGGAGAAATCCTGCCAAAAACTGCTTGAGTGAAAATTAGTGGCTGTTTCAATTATTCGCAAATTGATTCCTAGTGCATCCATCTGCGTAAAATAGAGGTGAGAATTTAATTGTTGTTGTTTACCTCAGCGAAGTTTGCCGAGAAGGTTGGATTGATGCATTGCTTAAAGGACTTAGTATCCAAGTCAAAAACATTAACAAGAAAAAAGCACTCCACGCCTACGCCCTCGTACTGGCTACTGTATCTTAGCTTGCTACTGGAGTTTTGAGTGTTTACTGTACATAATGATTGCTTAAAATACGCTAGGTAAACTATATAAAGATCTTTTAAAAGCTGTTTTAATATTCCACAGGTAAGATAAAGGAACGCTTCCTTTATGGTAATCATGGTAATATTTAGGAAGATACTTTGGCAATTTCAATATATTACGTACGCAAATTTAATTTCTGAGAAACGACCTCAAGCCCCTCTGAAAAACATGGCATTAATTAACTCTTAAAGAAGGTTTCCATATTCATTGAGTTAATAGGTACACACCTACATATAAAAAGGCTACATAAAGCATGGAAAAACCCATTACACGTAATTAAAATACTTAGAAAACACGTTTTCAGTGAGTTCCTATTAATTAACATTATGAGAAACAACTAAGATATAAGGTAAGTTAAATAAAAATCTTCCATCTCGATTTATATTTTTGTTAAAACATAATATGATAGCATAGCATAGTCGGCCTTATAATGTTCCCACTGCTGGGACTCAGACCACCTCTCTAGGAGAGGGGCCTGGCTGGGTTTGAACCCACGACCTAAAACTTGCAAGTCGGGACCGTTACCACTCGGCCACCACTGCTCTTTAAAATAATAATATGATAGACAAAACAAAAATGAGATTAACGAAAAAGCACACACATAAGGAACAGTAGTAGAAAACCGAACATAAAGAATAGATTTAAAAAAACTCGAGAAAGGTTAAATACCTAGTAACAGTTTATGGTTACCGCCATTAAAATTCGAATACAGCCAACATAATAATTAAAACTTCTGCCTACATTACAAAAACCCATTAACTTAGCGTTACCAACTAAAGCATTTAACCCGAAGAACTGAGCAAAGGCAAACGGGCACAAGTGTCCTGGGCATAAAATTATAAAAGGCACCGTGCCTTTCGGCCCAAAACCAAACTTTTTTTACAATCCCATTACGACGATTCACGACAAGAGAGCGATTTCACGTTAACCCTGGGGCTACGGAAAGTTAAAAGGACCAACAGGGGAAAAGTTTAAGGTCGAGTAAAAATTATGCGATTTTTGGTGTACCACAGGGTAAAAAAAAGGGTGCCTTAATCTCATTTTATTGAAAGATATATTGTAGTTTGTAAATCAAAGATCATTTACAATAATAATATTAGTTTAATAAAACAGTTCAAAGGACTTAAGTTGCTTTTGATATTATGGAACAATTGGTATATTTACAAGCCCAAATGGCCTTACAAAACTTATCAAGCATGACTAGAAGAATTCTCAAGGGTGACTATAAAAGTGATGTTGACTTGAAATACTCTACCCTAAAGAAAGGCACACATCATAACATAGATATATCCCATACTCAGCCACCCAAGAGGCAAGACCCTTACATAACATTTGAGAAAGTGTCAAAACATGACATTTCTGTATGCTGATATCACACGATACATTTGCCGTATCGTATTCCGACAACACATAAAAACTTATCGACACTTTGGTAAAGGAAGAACGCTTCAGTGGTGACATGGTATAGGACGGTTACAGAAGGCATAACTCACGATTCTTTTTAGTTAATGGTTCAATTAAAAAAATAAAAAATGGTTATGAGAGCTGCTGAAGGCCTTTGTTAACCAATATAAGTAAATGATTAAGGTGGTAGGCACATAATATAGCAGAAATTACTGCCACGGCTGCACCAGACCTCCAGAAAGAGGTCCTTTTTTTCTTGAGGTGTTAAAACATCTAATGAAAGCACGAGAACACTTTCTCAAGAAGTTTGTAGATTCATCACACTCTTGATTTGTTGTATTCGTTTTTTTTTTTCTCAATATCATTATTTATTTGTATGTATGTATCTAACTATATATTTATTATTGTTCTTGTTTCCTCTCTGTCAGTCTTCTATTAAGTTGCACCTGCCATGTTATGTCTCTGCACCACCCTCAGGTCGACTGGTAGAAAATGTCCAAGGCATTAAAGTCCGCCTTTGTACAATGTTTATTTGTGCATAAAGTTTTAAATAAATAAATAATGACCTCTCCCTCTCCGGGCAGGGCGTGCCAGACTTTTACTGACTAAAACCACTCCTGAGTCTTACAGTTGCCTTTTTGCATTTTAAAACTACGGGTTTCCTTTTCAGAAATTTCCCATGGCCCCAGCGGGCATCGATATTGCTGGGCCCCTACGGTTTTGCTGACATCTCTATGAGGCGCACGTGGATCACTACGTGCCGTTGACATTTCGGGCTCGGGCCGGACGGCGAGCTGCCCATTGCTCGTCATCCGCAAGCCCGTGCCTACCTACAGTAAAAGGTGCACGCGAATTTAGCACTTGTATTGTATCCCAGGCCTCAAACTGTTGATAGTGGTATGAACTGTGGTAAAGTAAATCTGTATCTAAGCCTAAATCGACTGTTCGCCATTCTGCGATTGAGTAAAAAAATGGTCCTTCTGCAACAAATCTTGTTCAGTGACTGTATGACATAAAATATATATACGCGTTTATTGTTTTCCAATAAAACTGATGTTTGAGACTTGAGTCGAATCAGCATGTTTTGGAATTGAAGAAAATGAGTATTGATAAGGACAATGATCTGCGCGGAAATTGAAAAATTCTGTTTTTCCGTTTCCGACGTTGACGATTTATTTTTGTTTTCTCATCGCAAGAACATCGTACAGACAAAATAATGATAAAATTCTAGGAAAACACCATGTTCCTTTTCATCGTCACTTACAGCTAAAGATACGCCCGAGAGAAAAATATGATTTATGATCTGTCACTACTATGAAAGGAGCGGAAAAAAATACAAAGAAATCGTCCTCATCGTTGTAGTACGATGTTCGATCATAATCTTAATTACCTAACTCCACCGGACGCTCATTTGCTCATAAATATGCTTATAATAAAAACACTAGTTGCTGCCAGCAGATTCGCCCTCGTGATAGTATAAAATTATCCCAAGGGAACATATTCCCGGGATAAGGGGTATCCTATGTGCTATTCCAGGACATGGTCTATCCGTGTACCAAGTTTCATCGAAATCCATTTAGTAGTTATAGCGTGAAAGAGTAACAAACATCCATACAATCAAACTTTCGCGTTTATAATGATAAGTAGGATTTACACAAGTAGACATTATGAATGGAAACTTCCTTGTTCATGGGAATGTTTACTAATAAGTGCATTAAAACATATGTAGATAGTTATTTATATACTCGCAGTATGTATGTACTTATTAATTGAATGGCTTCGTTCACGTGGCTCGGTCAAGGCTTAAGATAGGTTAACAGACACGACATTGTGATTAAGTGATTACATGTCGATCGTATTGTGCCTAAGGCTATTAAGAGGGAATAAATATAGACAGATATGGACTGTAATTCTATTAATATAGGCTGACGTGGGCCATCTAAAAAAATACACGTATAATAAAAAAAGTTGTGTGTTGTTTCAGTGGGTGAATTAGGGTTAAATGATGATGATAATAAAAATTTCATAAATAAATGATTAATCCATATCGCAAAGGGACCTAGTCTAACCCAACTTTCAATTAAACAGAATCTCTAAAACAAAGCAGCTTTGTAAATACCCCTAATTGGGCCACAAGGGACGTAACTGAAATCCGTGAGCTAATCCTTTTACTTAATTATATATTTATCTTCCTCCCACTCTGTGATTATTAACAGTGTGTACATAATATAATTTTGTATATAAAGGGCTCATTTTCTTTTATATTCATCAGTTCTAGATTTTATATCTTGGTAAAAGTCAGTATGGCCCAGGCGTAAATCTACACACAGCAATCATTAAAAAAGATTCACAAAGGAATAAGTGACAAAAGCTAACTTTTATAAGACCCGACGTGCCAAATTTTCTAACAGTATATCGATGTATATCAAAGCGAAATACCACTCACAGATTAATCACGAAATCTCCGAAACTATAACACCTACAAACTTAAAATTTGGCAGGTAGGTTCCTTATAGGGTGTAGACATCCACTAAGAACGGATTTTACGAAACTCTACCTCTAAGGGGATAAAACGGGGGGTTAGAAGTTGGTATGGAGAAACCAACTTTCGCACGGGCGAAGCCGCTGGCAAAAGCTAGTTTAATAATAACCTCATGTTAATAGAGTAGTATTAGATGAGAATTTCGAGACTATAGTACTCCTTTCCACATGTATATTTTACATCTTGGTAATGGCCAGTAAGGCCCAGGCGTTATTTTAATACACAGAATGATTGACAAAGCCAAGCTTTTTTCAAGATCCGGTGTACCATAAAGCGAATTTATTTATGATGTTATATAAACAGAGTACTGAAGAAATAGACGTGTATTTCGTAACTAGAGTACCTAATCCTTTTCATCAATGTCCTGTAGATTATATGTCAAGTATCTGCCAGTACGGCCCAGGCGTTAATCTGACACGACCTTTAGATGAAGACTATCACACAGTGACACGAACTTAAACCTTAAATTTTTTTTAAAGACCCAATATGCCATACTAGCTTCTGCTAGCGGCTTCGCTCGCGTGAAAGTAGGTTTTCCCATACGAACTTTGGACACCCTTTTCATCCCCTTAGGGGGTGAATATTGGAAAATCCTCTCTTAGTGCTCGCCTACGTTATATTAAGTAGCTTTGTGCAAAATTTCACGCTCCTAGTCCTAGTAGTTTTGGCTGTGAGTTGATATGTCAGTCAGTCAGTTTCTCCTTTTATATATATAGATATTTATAGATTTAGGTTCTTACAGTGTACTTATTTATGACGTCATATAAACAGAGTACTGAAGGAATAGACGAGTATTTCGAAACTAGAGTACTCTATTCCACCTATCGTGGATCATAAAACTGTTTATTGGTATAGAAATTCGTTTATTACAGCTCGTCTTTGCGAACTAGGGACATAATCTTGTACTAAAAAGGTAACGGCGGATGCATTTTAAGAGGCGAAAATGTAGAATAGTCATCCTGTAATACTGAAATGGTTTTATACTGAAGATTTCCCCACATTTCACCGTTAAAACCGTTTTCCAAATAGGATTACGTTGGACACTGATGTATGCTCTTGGAACTGGGGCAAAGAAATGCAAAGTAGGGAAAGAAATATCAAGGCAGAGAACTCAACTTACAAAGGTAGGTAGGTTTTGAATTATGGAAACGCAAATCCATGGTTCTTTCATACATTATGTCGGGTTCTGCTGGTGAAAAATAAGGTCACAAGACATAGAAAAAAATTCTTAAAAAAATTCTGCATGTGAAAGGACTACGGGATTGTTCGAAAGAAATATCGTGAACCTGGAACGCAAAGGGCAACTGAAAGAACACAGGTAAGTTTTAGTTAGTTAAGTCTGACACTTCCTCTCGCTCCCGCTCTGGGTGGAGGGGTTATTTAATGATTTCTAACTACTAAGAGGTAACTGATAATGATTGATTGGCTTTAAATATATAATTGTTTATCGGTAACTATATTATATGTATTTCTTGGGTACAAATAGCATCTACGCAATAATCTTATTAGGTTGATTATAATAATAATAACGCACACGTGTAATACAACTGCAATAAAAATTGAATATGCATTCTAATACATATTGATTGGTACGTATTGTTATTATTTAATAAATTCTTGAACATAGTTAACTTTATTGCACATTTTTTTTTTATATGCACTCGGTCTTGGACACTTGAGGTCAAACGACCTCAATCTCACTTGATGGTAAGCGATGTTGTAGTCGACGATGGAACACGCTTGCCTAGACGTAACCTATTCACTCTTGGCTTCAGTAGCCCTTTGCGTTCTATGGCAACGATCACTTACAAACGTTCCCGCATCCCTAGCAGGCATCGACCCTACTGGATCCCCTCAGAACACAACGCCGACCGATTCATCAATAGCCATTTAAGCAGACGTGATCCAACATAATTAATACAACTCAAAGACTCCACGGTCCACAAGTCTTCGAGGTTAAACCAAGCTTAAGCGTAGCTCTAAACTTTGAATCGTATAATACTTTCCAAGTCACGGCAAGACTTTAGAACCCGCACGTCCAGTTTGCAAAGTTAATAAGAGTAAATACATAGTTTTGGAACTACTAAGTCTGTCTTTCTTGAAACCGTTATACGGACGGCGAAAATTTTCTTGCAGATACTTGCCCAGACATTTTTTTTTCCTAAAAAAATGTCAAATAACTCATCACACTCAGGGTGGAGCGACGAGTGTCCGATTCTTACTGACTAAAACCCACCGGTGTTCCTTTAGTTGCCCTGTACGTTCCAGGGCCCAGTGATTCTTTGACAGAATTCTTCAACCCTTTGTCAAGGCATATAGGCAGCAAAAATGTGTAAGATCATCTTATCTGGCAAAAACGAAATCTACAAAGATGATGATTACAGAACTACTGAAAATTTCACGCTGAGCTAATACCAAATAAATTGGCAAGAGAAAAACAATAATCTCGTCTTTTATGGAGAAGACTGAAAAAAAAAACAATACAACTAAAGTCTCAAGATACAGGATGCAGGTCCGTTTTACACAACAATTTATTTCATATCAACAATACCTTACATTACTTACATCGACCAAAACTACAAAAAAGCCAATTGATGGGATCAAAGACCGGACACAATGCAGCAATTACAACAATTATGATGTTTCTTATAATTCAACAAGCATTTTACAACAATTAAAGTTCAATCGAGAAGACGCGGTAATTTAACTAAATTTTTCATTTGATGCAATTAAAAAACTAAGAATTCGGAAAAGAATTTGTCAAAAATCTATCGATTTGGGTCGGCAATAGTAAGTGGCGGCCTAACCCAGTGTGTATAGAGACCACAGAATCAATGTTACTTAAGTATCGCTTTCTATATCAATTTAGGCCTTATTTGACGAACACTCAACCACGCCCTTAAATTCAAAAGCTTGCTGTTTGATTTTCGTCACTACGTTTAGCGCCAAGAATTTAAAATCCAACACTACAATAATATTTAAGTAGGTTATATTATTTGTCATTTAATAAAACTAGCAACCCAGCCCAGCTTCACACGGGTGTTAGAAATCTTTAAAATTCACGGCTTTTCTCTACTATAACATGCATGTATTGTACACTTAACCTTCCTTATGAATCACTCTGCGTATTGGTGAACGCATCATCGAAAACCGCATGAAAATCCGTTCACTACTGTTTGTGTTTATTGCGAACAGACCAACGCGGTAGGGGACTTGTAAGAATAAAGATTTAAGTCTGAATCTCAAAAATTAGTTTAAACACCAATGAATGAATGTTTAATTTATTCTATCCCAAAAAAAAATCTTATGAATATTCCTCATTTCTTTGATACATATTTGCAAGCTTAGTTAGCGTATGCTAAAGAGACACCCAGATTCGTAATTTGCGCACCCTCATGAATAAACATCGTTTATTTAAAGTACCCTCGTAACGTGAAAATTCAAAAAGTTTAATCCAAAAACCAATTCGCATGGGACTAATTAGAAGTTCTTTTATTACTTATCTACATATATATATATAAAAGAGGAAACTGACTGACTGACATATCAACGCACAGCCGAAACTACTGGAATTAGGAGCGTGAAATTTTGCACAAGGTTTCCTTTTATGATGTAGGCGAGCACTAAGAAAGAATTTTCCACTATTCATTCCCTAAGGGGATGAAGTCGGGGTCCAAAGTTTGTATGGAGAAACCAATGTTTACGCGAGCGAAGCCGCGGGCAGAAGCTAGTTTGTTATAAGCAGGTTCTTTTTGATTTCGTTTTATTTGACTGGCCTACTGGTCTAGTGGTTAGTGACCCTGACTGCTATGCCGGAGGTTGTGGGTTCGATTCCCACCCAGGACAAATGTTTGTGTGATGAGCACGATCGTTTGTTCTGTGTCTGGGTGTAATTTATCTATAATATGTATGTATTTAGAAATATATAAGTATGTTTATCAGTTGTCTAGTACCCATAATACAAGCTCTGCTTAGCTTGGGACTAGACGGCGTTGTGTGATAGTTGTGGAATATTATTATTATTTGTATAAAGTGTTAATTTATTCCGCCTGACATAGGATATAGGCCAAGAGTGAATAGTTTACTTCCAAACAAGCGTGCTCCATCGTCGACCACATCAACGCCTACCATCAGGTGAGATAGCAATCAAACGCATACAAAAAAATATTTGATGATTTTAGAGCGACGGATTATTCGGATTTTAAACGTAACTTAACTATCGGTCCCTTGAGATTTTCTTAGGAATGTCAACCTAAATACATAGTTACGGTTATTTATTCATATAATATTGACTTTACTCCCGTATTAGCTTAATTGACAAGATTCAGTGCGTTTTAATGAAATATAAGTTCATGGTTTCTAAACGAAGTCTCCATGAGGGTTAATATTCCATTCATTTTTAACTTTAAAAAGTTTCAGCACTATCGCGTCTGACGGTAAGCTTCTTGTTTTCTTAAGACTTCCAAAGTGCAGGTGTATGGGTACTTGGGTCACTGTAACGTATGACTTATATTCTGAACAGGGGTATCGCACTGACATTGCATATCCGACGGATCTAAAAAACCCGATGTGTTAACTGCGATGTTGAGCTAGATGTGGTCGAAGATGGAACACGCTTAGCTAGGAAGTTACCTACTCACTCTTGTAACTTAAAGATCTTAAAGGTATAGTTCCACCTACAGTTAAATATTTTATGTAATTAACAAGACTATTATCATCTACTAGCTGTTCCCCGAGAATGTGGTTACTGCTCCGCTCCCGTGGCTCGGAGCACACTAAAAGAATTGCAGTAGCTCCTTTAGCAGCAGCAGTTTTACAATATTTTCATTTATCATCCATACACATTTCTACTTTCCTGTTCATCTCCATAATATCTTTTAATCTCTCCGCCTTCCTGTATGTACGTTACTCACATATTCAAGAGTTGGGAGTACATAGAACCTGATATTAATTCCGAAGGCGTACCGTGTGCGTTAGCAGCGGATTCCTTGTATGTCCGAGACGGTACTGTATTGTGTACATCACGTGAAGAATAAGTGGTTGGTGATTTTGTTAATCGTGGACTGCCCATCATCGACACAGTATAGATATGGAACAGTACGGAAACTACGTACAAATGTTCGAAACGGCACACTCACACAAACATACGCATCGATGAGACTTCTAAGCGTTTCTCGCGGTGCTGTCAGTAGCAAGAAACGCTTAGGAGTCTCGTCGATGCGTATGTTTGTGTGAGTGTGCCGTTCCGAACATTTGTCATACATACAGTACAAAAGGAGAAACTGAGGTCTAGAAGCGCAAAATTTTGCACATTTATGACGTTCATGAACACTAAGAGAGGATTTACCAAATTTGACTGCCTAAGGGGGTGAAACGGGAATCCAAATTTTATATGGAGATGCCGTCTTTCACGCGGGCGAAGCCGCTATCAGAAGCTAGTCATACATACTTCCATACACCATTCTCTAATACTCGTATCTATAGTTACTTAGTCACGTCAATGTCATATAGCCATAGCAGCCATAATCGGACGACTGTTCGGTCATCCATACATTATTTATATTCTGCGCCCGCGCTTCGTAGGCTCATCAGAGCCGTTACTATGAAACAATGGCGGTCTAAAACGCTTTGGTGGTAAGTGCTAATCATAATTTAGAAAGTTTTAAGTAAAGGTCTTAAATAATTTAAGTTTGGTTTTAAGGATAAATGTAATTATAAGTTGGAGCGTTAGTATTGTTTTTTGGATTAAATTTGCTGGGTTCTGGTTCAGTGATATTTGAAATTAGGTTAGGTAGTCTTAATACCGAACAATAGTAATATTTAAGTAACTGCGCTATGCTAGTTATTTTTTCTTTTTGATTTTGGAAATCATCAAATACTCCCTCAGTGTGGAATGACAGGAATGTCAGACTTTTACTGACTAAATACCTGTATTCCTTTAGTTGCCCTTTGCGTTCTAGGGCTGCGGTAACTTTTAAGAAAAATCTCACATCCTAAATGAGAGTAGCTAAGATTCGAATTCAGTTTCGAGAGACAGTCCAGCAGTGGACTCCTAGACTGATGGTACTGACAAAAAACTTGCAGAGGATGCAAATTTTAGCTACATCAAGATAATAATATTCAACCTACGTGTAGTTCTCATATCGTCACAGCGCTAATTTGTTTTCCTTTTATCGGTTTGTACCAACTATTTAAGTATATTGTATTTGTAAAATTAAGTGTTTAAATAAATAAATAAAATAAAAACGTTTATTTGACACAATTAGCATAATAATTACAGTGGTTACAGGGTCACATTCAGCAAGTACAAATTTCACAGTACATCTGATGTAACCACCAAAGTAGGCCGAGGGCCTGCATTATGGTGGTCCATCAGTTTAATTTAATATTGCACCTGCCACAGTTTGTCTCTGCATCACCCAAAAGTTGATTGATAGAAAATGGCTAAGGCATCAAGTCCGCCTCTACACTTTTATGTGCATAGAGAATCAAATAAATACATCTTTTATACACAAGATAGATTTCATAAGCCTTATATGCAAGTACCTACATAACACTAAGTAAACTAGACCCACGTTCCGCTCCACTTAAAACACATCTAAAACATACAATGCGACCATAAATCGCTAGAAATATAAATATTTCATACAAAGGCGAATATTCGGCTTACATGCAAGGCTTACGCGGCTTTCCTGACGTGACCGGGGTTCCGAATACCAACCCTTTTTCTTCAAGTATATTGGATATTTACTCCTACGAGGTACGTGTCCGTCTGTCCGTCTTTGAGGTACCTAATACTGAGTTCTTCGACTTGATAACATTCATTTGTTCAAGATTTTTTGCTTCATAATTTAGCCTCAGGCTTCACACAATAATTCGACAACATTGGTTGTTTCTTTTTAATATAATAGATAAAAATATTCCTAAAAAGTCTGTACATATTTTATTATGCTTATTATATTTCTGTTTCTGTGTACATATTTAATAGATAAATCATATTCATTCATCATTTTTTATGTCAATTTCTTACGATAAATCCGTATTTATCGTGATAACGATATCTTGGTCGAAAAACGTAAATAAAGAAGTCTGATACTTACAAACAAACGAATTGAGAACAATTCAAGAATTCCGAGGAATACAAACATTTCGAATTTAGAGCCGAGACTTGGATAACAGTTTGAAAAGGGGAAATGAAATGAAAAATTAAAGACTTCAGAAACTTGGACCGATTCGTAGCACGTTCCAACTTCACAACTGGGCTAAAAACTCGACGATAAATAATTTGTATATTAACATTTTACAATTACAACTCAGCGCTGACTGAGTTAATTTCGCGAAATTGCTATGAAACCTTTGGATTACGAGCATTTTTTTATTAACAATATCTTTTACTTCATACAAAAGTATGAAGTAAAAGATATTGTTAAAGTAAATGGTGTTTTACAATTTATACATCCCGTTAATGCTTGCTTGAATGGCTTTCATACTGTTAATGTAACTGGAAGTCTCATAATTGAGAATTCAAGAACTGGGATGATTTGCCAATCTACCCACTTTTAACAATTTAATGAATATTAAAATACATATTTGGCGAATGCATATAACGTCATCTCATTTGTGAATTAAATGCATCAATTGGCGATGAAAATGTACGCTTAAAAATCACACTTACGCGCAAAAATATACAGCTTAATTTCATTTGTAAATAAAAACAAAATAACATGACACCGGCCGACCTTGTCAAAGACGTGAATGTATCAGAATATTAAAATCAAAAACAAACATACAAACAAGAATACCGGTGATCCGTGCGACACTCAACACAAACTACCCTCAAGAACAATCTTCTCGAAAGATTGACCGAGATATTTTCACTGCACAAATAAAAATCACAGAAAACTGCACAAATTTTTCTTCCTTGAAAATTCGTTTCGTTCCTTATTTGGCACAAGAATTTTTCACGAGCACGTGAATTTTTAATTCGTAAGGTTGGTACAGACGTTCGACGCGACGGGAGACCGAATCGCGACTGGCGAGGCGGCCGGCTTACGGCTAATTCTTGCGATGTATCTGTGAAGCCACGCCCAGATGTTTTGATGCTGCATTGACTGATATCAACGTAATGCAGTAAAGCATTTGTAAACAAACATAATGTAAGCACGCTTGACGCTTGTAATCTG
Source organism: Mythimna pallens (assembly GCA_961205895.1). Classification (NCBI taxonomy): domain Eukaryota; kingdom Metazoa; phylum Arthropoda; class Insecta; order Lepidoptera; family Noctuidae; genus Mythimna; species Mythimna pallens. Next base: position 12,147,000 of record OY540849.1, on the reverse strand, counting down.
CAGGTGAAGGCAGAGCTGACTAATATTGCCGTATTCGGTGTGCCTACAGACAAATACATTCGTATTTTATCCGCAGGGCCGGTCGTTTTGCGAACGTGTTTTTATTATTTATCGTAATTTTTTTTATTAAGTTTGTTTACGTTGTTGATTTCTACAAGGGAAACGAAATGATTATATTGATTGAAGATTGAAAGAAAGGTATCGATCAGAAGTCGCGTCGACCTTACCTTACATTATGCAAAATCGATTTCGCCTAACTAAATATAAAAAAGCAAGACGCTAAGAAATACGATTACCCCAGTTACATAGTACCTTCACAAGATAAGAACCATAATGTGACACTATAAAAACACGAGTCAACAAACAACTTATGGACACATAATCATCACATATCGTTCAGTGACCATCATGTGGACACAGACAGGTAGATACATATGTATGTACAAGTTACTTGTGTAAACCATGCGACCAGGTGCGATAGTAAGAGTAATGACTCTGAATAATGAATGGGCGATTTGAATTAATTCAATGTTGTAACGGAAACTGTTGGCAGCTTGTGTGGGATAACTTTTGTATGGTATTTAAGTTGTTTCATTGAATTTTGTTGTTTGAGCTGAATCATTCAATGGCTTACTTTTTTGAGGGAGGGAAATCATCAACTAACTTCACCGCTCTGGGAGGAGTGTCAGCCTTCAGCGGACTAAAACTCACCCATGTTGCTTTGGTTGCTCTTGCCTTCCAGGGCCGCGGTGACTCCCGCAACCCATGCAACGACCCCTTATGTTAATCATCAAGAGTAGTAGGTGTTACAAAGTATCATACCATCATAATTCCAATGCGAAAATGGGATGGTGCTAGGAATCATTTGTATCTCCGTTTCTTTCTCGTTCTACTTCTGCACTAGAATGCCACCTACTGGACACTTGATAGTCCCAAGCTTAATAACAACATCCTATCCGTTCCCTTGTCTTGTACATCCTTTAAAATATTCATCAATTAATGAACACAAAATATTTGGAATACATATGGGTATTCTTGTTGGTATTTCAATGAATATTTTAGCTTTCGGTCGTCATATTTTAAGCGCAAAATGTTTACGTAAAATACTTCAGCACATAACACACCCACGCATCACTTAGGAACTCCTATTAATACCTCGCTAACGAAAATGTAGGTAGGTACCACATATGGCACACTGACCAAAATAAGGTCCCTTAATTGCATTTGTAAGTCTCACCCAATTATTCCCTTCGCCTTAATGTGTAACACACCTGAATCAAATTGTACCACAGAGAGTGGAATTACATAAATCTTTATTTGTTACCTACAGAATAAGTCTGGAAGGTCTGACTTAGCTAAACCTTAGTTAATAACTCTCAGGGCGGAATTCAACAATAAAACTAATCGCGTTTTAATGTTTGGCTCGCATAATCGCGGCTAGCCGCTGTCACTAGTGTCACTTGTAAAAATACAGACTAATTTTATTGGTGAATTCCGCCCTTAGCAGAACCTGCTCAGAAACTAAGTCAAGATAAATGATGGTTTGCGGGATTGTTCGAAAGAGTTAACGGCTCTGGAACACAAAGGACAACTGGTGGGATATAGTCAGCAAAATCTGAAACTGGCATCGCTTCTGGCATTTGAAGATTTTTAATGATGGCTGCTTTATGTCAGATATCGTCTTTTATATGCATCTGAAATTATCATAGCCATCTACAGATGGCATTGCTGGTTTTTTTAAGAAAGAACAAAAGCAGATATGTTTTTTTTTTTTCTTTTAAACTGGCATAACACAATCTGCAATAGACTAAAAAGAATACAAGTGTAGATTTTGAAGTCCAACTTCTGTTGTACCTAAAAACAGTTAAAGAAGCTTATCTTCCCTTGTTCTTAAAACAGCCTCGAGTGGTTCTTCGACTTTTGCTGTCGTAAATATTTAATATCCCACGGGTATATATGGATACTATAAAGCTGTTTTTATATGGACGGGGTTAAGAATATATTTGCGGTGTAGAGCAGCAATTACGTGTATGTTGTACGAGAATGAAAAGGGTTTAGTATCCCTGGTGGATTAGAGCCGTAAGGCAGAGAATCGATGGTTATGGTGTATTTTCGAAGAGGGCAGCATTATTTAGGAGAATCCCAAAATACGTCTAGTTGTTTGCTCCTAAATCATGCATAAACGGACGAACATATCGCTACGAACTTCGGTGTAGACCTTATCCTAAATCATTACATGGGAGACTACTACTTTAATCCTGGTACATTAAGTTACCTTGCAAGCAAGCACAACACAAAAAGCAGTAGTGGCCTTGTTGAGCAGTGGTAACCCAACTTATGAGTTGTAAATCGTGGGTTCAAAGCTCTTAAAACGGTGCAAAAAAAGATTGTCAAGAAAACGGCATGTCCTAGAAGTAAAAATTCGAAGACATGTGACATCCACCAACGCGCACAAGGTCCTCGTAGTTGGTTACGGCCTATTTCATCTCCTATAGAGATCTAAGTTCCAGCTGATTATGCTTACGCTTCTCTATAACTTTAACAGTCAGAATTTTGGTAAAAAATCGCGACTACCTAAAACCACAGCTGCACACATCCGATACGTATACAAATGGTCTCCAGGTCTAAATCTAACTACACATTACTGACAAATGACGTTAAATGGCGGGCATTTATAATGAAACCACAGTTAAGTCCGTTGTGCTGCACAGAAACCAATACACATTAGCACCTGTGCCGCGAGTGACCTAATTCAGTACTGTGTGCATTGTAATAATGTGCCATATTTAGCACTGACATGCAAAGTTTTGGTTCAATAGAACACTTCATGCAGCTAGTATGAACTGGTTTTCAGTTTGTCAAGTAACTTTACTGTGTGTCCATATCTCAGTTTTCTGACGCCTATTGCAAAAATAGACGATACAATCCTTTGAGATGGATGTTTCTACTAGGTTGGTTTGATACACATTTTTTTGTTAGCCTGTTCTGTCCCATTTCTGGACAAAGACCTCCCACCACTCCTTCCATTATTCGCGTTCTGGTAAACTCTATTTCGTTCTGCCATCTCCTTCATGGTCTGCCACGACCGAGAGACGACTCACTATCTCGAGCACCAATTTTCTTTCGACAGTTTGTCGAGCAAGCGGCAGACATGCCCTTTAAGTTAGGCAGCCTTTTGAGCCACATCAACCATTAATTGAATATTTGATCCGTTAATTTAACACCTAAACTCGTTAAAAAATAAATGGGCCGTTTTGACATTTGAGAAATATCCTAGAATGCAACTTGGAACGAAACTGAAAGTAACAATAAAATAATAATTAATTACTTAGTGTTTTAAAAAAATACTTTTTTTTTGGCACGTTTTACAATCTGATGGAATATATTGCTAATATTCTCTTTGCGTATTGTCAAAACGGGCCTTTTATTTTTTTACAACTTTAGTATACTGCGCTCTATTGGCCTTTAGTAAACATTGAATTTGAAAGACATTATTTCCGACAATTAAAAAATGTTATAGCCAACAACATCTTCACAAATGCTGACAGACCAAAAGCCAATTAGAAATACCATTTCAAGAAAAACTAATCTAAACATTTAATACAAATGAACGTCCATATTATCCATCGCGTGGATGGCCTTTTTTTTCTTCAGTTACGTCTCGATAATTTATATTCGATCGATAGAACGCCAAATTGATCCATATTAAAATCTAGATCGTCTTTTTCCTCGTACAATCCACTGCTCTTCAGTAATATCAGTTTGTAATTAACCGCTTCTTTATATCGTCGTGTTAAGGATGTTATTCGTTTATCGCAGACTTGCAATTGACTGTAAGAACAAACAGCGAACCGAACCGATTCAAATCGATTCCTTCGTGTATTTGTAGAATGCTTCCGAGCGGTTTTTTCTATTGAGTATTAAGTACTAAAATTATCACGGTTTGGTGAAGAATATTGTGTAAGAGAGGAACAATTTGTTAACAGACATTATACGTTTGTTATGCCTAAGATGTTAATATGAAATTGATTTTTATGAGTGAATTGAAGATCAAAAATATCGAATATTGCCATGTTAAGAAATCATACCTTGACCTAAAAAAGATACCTACTACAGCATTACAGTAACATATTAAAATTATAAATATGAAACTTACTACTGACTATTATTTTATTTATATTTTCAAGTTTTCTCCTTAGAATGGATTTGGACGAAACTTGACAAGTTTTTCTTTGGTGAGATATCATCAGATTCTTCTCCCGTTCTGAGGGCAGTTAAAGGGAGTCAGTTGCCCTATGCCCAGGGCCGCGATGACTCTTTCCAACAAACCTGCAGCCAGGACACGGGTAGATCATGGTCCTGCATTAGGACATAGGATGGTGTTTATACCTGATGTATGTTCACTAGGGATCATTTCTCTCATTCACGAGGACAAAGCCGTTGGCAGGGGCTAGTACGATTTATACAGAACTAGTAACTCCGCCACGACTTCGCACGGGTGCAAATGTGTGCAAAGTGCAAAACTTTAGCAATTGGACAGAGGTAGCCTTCGCCTGGTGGCGGAGACCTTCACCGGACTCTAGTCATCGAATAAACAATTCCTAATAATGAGTATCACGGACAGACTTCTTTGCACAGCATGCATAGAGGCAAAGGAAAGTATGTGCACGTGCTCGTCGAGTGCACAGCCGTCAGTGAAATAAGAGCATGAAACTTGGGAGCACCGAATCCACTCATAGACGCCCTGATCAAATTCAAAGGACTCATCCGCTTTTAGATAGATATGGACTTGTTGTAACGAAGGCCGTACAATGGGTCCACCAAGAACTAAGTGTGGAAACCATTTCACAAAGACAAGATAAGAGACAGACGTGGAAACCAACTTTGTTTTATAACAGGTACGTAAAGAAAACAAATCCGATATACTGAATTTATAAAACCGTTTCGTTCCCGCCTTTTCTTTATTGAACCCGACACCATACCTGGGTTGGAACGTTCGTAATCTAACTTTTCTGAACATTTACCTTACAAAGCAATCTTGGTGGGCTAGTTAACGGAGATTTACGCCCCATGCTCCCAAAGGCATTGACCAATAAAAATGGCGGGTTTCAATTTGATCAGGGCGTCGAACCGGCACCGGTGGCTAGGAACGAGGGTTTACTAATTGAGCAGCCATTTGTTCGCACAGGAGGCGATTTGATTTGAAAATGGCGTAGTGATTTTAATACGACACTAGCTTAAACCTGCAGCTATGCTTTGCAGTATTTCCTTGCATAAATCCTCTATGCTCATAACTATCCTGATTCATCTAGTCTTTTTTGAATGAAAAGCATGTGTGGATGGGTTTCTTCATACAAACTTTGGACCCCAAAATCATACCCTTACAGGGTAAATTTTGGAAAATCCATTCTTATTCTTTGTTTACATCATAAAAGGAACCTCTGTGCAAAATCTCAGGGTTCTAGGTCCAAAAGATTGGGCTGGACGTTGAAGAGTCAAGTGAGACTGCATTTCATATAGGGTACAGATCAGTAAATTAAATCATAGGAAGAGAATATGCAGATTTATTTGTGTAAAGGAAAACGCCTTAAAAAACTGTTACATCATTCCTAATTCGATTCACGCCTCGATTTCGTAGAAATACCAAGATGACCATCTCATCCGATTTGAAAACACAAAAAAAATTCACATACTGAATGAGGTAGGTTGAACTTAAAATCATGTTTCACACCAGAAAGATGTGATGACATTACTCATAGTAATAACAACTTGAACATCTGGTCAATCCATGTGATTCTCAAAAATCATCATTTCAACCGAAAAACGTCAACAGCAAGACATAGACCTCTCCAAGTGTCACCACAAGGATAAGATATATAGATTGATTAAGATAGATAGATTGGTGGATTGGTTGGATGGATTGGTGGTTGGTTTGGATTGGATTTGGTAGATTCCCGCGACGATACCAGGTCATCAGTTCACTTTGCAGGAGGCCTTCAAACGTTGCGTCTTCTGCTATGCGGTCGCTACTTAAGAGGCCTTTCGGCCCCATCGAAAATCTGTTCTGCGAGCTATGTGCCCTGCACACTCGGGATATACCGGTGACGGTTACCTTAGTTCTCCTGCGGATAGCTACATTTATGATTTGATCACGCAAGAAAACTCCGGGCATAGCCCTGTTTTTTAGCCTTCTTATGAGGCCCATTGTGGTTCTCAATAATAAGATGGATAATCTGATACATTGAATGCAAGCCTGCACAATTTTATCTTCACGATACTTTATCAACATTAAGTATCAAAAAACTGTATCAAAGAAGACTACTAGGAAGGCTTGCAGGTAAATCCAAAAATATTGATAAAATATCTTCATTTGATCTCGCTTCCCATTTTCGAAGAATAGGTGTCGTCACGTTCACGTAAGAAAAATATCATGCAACAGTAGAACATAACGATAAAGACAGTTCTTATAAAGAATCCTCCTATCTGAGCGTGAATAACAAAAACTTATATGAAGAGCAATAACGAGAACACCATTCAATTTAGGAAAACGGGATAATATATTGTCAAGCCAAACATTGAAATGATTGTTAGCTTTGGATTCACGTGTAGCCTTAAATTCAGAGCCTTCAATTCCTTTATCTATTTTCAGAGGATTCTATAATACCTTGTCATCTTCTTGTCCTTGACCCGTGTTACTTGGGGTCGATGTAACACGTTTTCTTCTTTTATCCTCTGTCAAACGGTACGCTGTCTGTCTATCTAAACCTTTTCTTTGATTTTCCTCTGCATTTATATTTCTAATCATAATAATAACTTAGACGATTGTTTCTTTCTTCTTTCCTAAAATACTTAAGTATAATATTTATCAACCTCGGGGCTAAAGTTAAGGACGTATTCCCCTTTATATTATACCTAATATGCAAAATTATGTCATCAAAGTAATGGCAAGCAGTATAGCAGTTTGCCTCCGTTTCGCGCAAGCCTGTTTTAGAGTTAATACCGCTAATTACTCTGTGGCTTCTGAATGGTTTTCAGCATTACGTAGAACGTTATTCGGTGAAGGTTTTAGTTTATTCATATGGTTAAAAGCTAGTGGTATACCGCTAAACTTTAATACTATTACGTTGATGTGATCTTTATAATATTCTCACTAATGTAACAAGAATAGCTTCCGAATATTCTTACAGTTTTATCTTTCTTAAATTCAGAATAATATTATAAATGCTTGTGGATTTCTTGCAGAACGGATGGCCGTTGGGGCTGAAAGATTCTGAAATGGCACCCACGTACCGGAAGACGTACCGTTGGAAGGCCTCCTACAAGGTGGACCGTTGACTTGGTAAGGATTGCGGGAATCCGATGGATGCGAGACGCACAGGACCGTTCATTGTGGCGACACTTGGGGGAGGCCTATGTCCAACAGTGGACGTCTTTCGACTGAAACGATGATGATGATTATAAATGCGAATGTGAGTTTAATAATTTGTTTGTTAAGCTTTTTCGCCTTAACTACTCCACTGATCATCATAAAATTTCGCATGCACATTATCAGGGGTACAAAATTTTAAAGATAAATGACGCGAGCTAAGCCGTAACCAGAAGCTAGTTTGAATACACATATGCCCATCAAGCACTTGCGTATATCCTGAACATGGCTCGCACATCACGAAGCTGCCTCGTGAGTCCTCTTCAGTGGATAATTGAGCCTGTCCGGTGCTACTGGCCTTGACAGCAGCTAGTTAAACGTCCACAATCCAAGATGGGAGACGATAATGACGTAACAGCAAAATTCGCGGTTCGGCCACATTTATTCAGAGTAAGGTTGGATAATTCGGAGAGTAAGTCATGGTTAACTACTGTCTGAATCGACTCTTAATAAAAATACTTATTTTAGAGAGACAATGTCACAAAAGACTGGTAGATTATTTTCTTCAATAAAGTTACCACCTGTCGATATTTATTACGACTCACGACAAACTTTAACGATAAAAGATTTTATCCAATGAAAAAGTCTTTCAATTTCATCTCCACTCCAATTCTCATCAAATTAAAAATTAATCACTTTTATCTAATTTTATCTGAACAATTTAATTTGATCGTGAACTAACTACACTTCGCACTTTACTGACATACGTCGGGAGTGTCTATTCTTAGAGTAGGACCCTCCTAACCTTGATATGTTAGTTGAGAGTGACGTTAGGGCGACGGGAGATACCTACGTAACACGACAGGGAACATGTATCAAGTGCGACTGATCCTTTATTATATAACTGGAAATCATTCCTCAAATAGATGAAGCAGTTGATAAATTGAGCCAACAGTTTGATTTGACAGGTTTTTAATCAATACACCTCCGGAATTGACATCTACAAATAGGGATATTGAAATAATTCGTCTGTTGCTACTTCCAAAACAATTATAGCACAAATAAAAATCAGTGATCTGTGAAATCTAAATCGCAGTAAACAGCCCATTTTTCCGCAAATCCTCAGACTGGAGAATCGAAAAAAGAACATCTATAAAAGATTTGCACCAATCTCTAAAAGGTCTGACAGCATTTCAATAACGTAACATCTTAATTTTTTAAGCCCCGTCTATGTCAAAAGAAAATTTATTGCTAACTTCGTCTGCAAACTTTTACTGACTTTGGGTTTTTTAATTCTCTTTAGCATATTACTGTTCACTTTTTCTTTTATACATCTTTATGTATTTGTAATACTGTTTCAATTAGAGAACATAAGGAAACGGTCTTAAAAAAAAATAGGTACACTTATACCTGATGTTTTCATCTTTTTTGTTTCGTTTATACTCTACTAGTGTTTGTGTGCCTTGTGTTATGCCAAATAAATGCATTTTCTTTCTTTTCTTTCTTACTGACTCGACGTCAGGTAACGTTATCCTATCTCGGCTACTATCAGCGTCTATCTGTAGTTGACAGTCGTCGACTTATGCGATCTGTGTTGACAATAGATAACCGTATTTACCGCTACATTTGTATGGAAATTTCCCTGCATATGTAGACTTGTATCCCTCTGCAGGATTTTCCAAAGTATTAATTAAATCATAGTCATTTATAAGAAATACCCAAAATTTATCTTTGCCTTGACGGAAATTATAATAGAATTAAATATAACGAAACTATCGTAATCATTACTTTGTTCAATACCAATTACAACTTCAAATTTTATACCAGACATAAAAACTTCTCATAAATCATCGAACAAGCGATTAGCTTCGTAAAATTTGACACGAGATAAAGTTTGTTCGTAATCTTTAAAGGCCTTTTCAGAAAAACTCCGTCTGACATTACTTCCATGTCCCGTTTCACCCGCATCAGGCTTTCTGTCAGTAAAAAAGAAATCTGCAAAGTCCATTAATTCGTTTGTGATGGGATATCAACATGTTCCTTATTCGGGACACTTACAAGTGATGAATGTATCAGTCAATTAGTCTTACATCACTGCTTCACAAAGGGTTCCGTCGCAGAATTATACCCTTGGAATTTTATTGTTGGTTTCTCTAAAGATTTCTATATGAATTGCTTTGAGTTGGATGTTTGCTGTGGAGCTGTCTAAATCTTATACTTTCTTTTCTTGGCTAACCTAATTTCAAGCGAATGAATGAATGAATTCTTTTCAAACTTGGAACATATTATTAAATAGTCACACAATGATACAAAAGGTTTCTTTATCTTGAGTCCCACTTTAGACTCCTGTCTATAATCGGCCCATGAAACTTTCCATACTCCTCATATGTCCAAACGAATACGGCGGCCGGCTCTAAATTTGGAACTTAATTATAACCTGTCACTTCGAAAACGACTCATTTCATTTCCTTCAGGGTTTTAATCAACTCCGTAATATTATTTCATTCATAAACTTGATCGAATGTTTTATCAATAGTATATAAATCTTGATGGCGTAATGATTTCTTGACAATCTTCATAATGTTTATTGCGAAATTAAACATATCAACATATACTTCTTTTTAATGACTTTACTATAATAATAAATTAAGTGCCTATGTAAAAGTCTGCTTTCACCTAAGCTTCTGCGTCAACTAATAAAGTTGAAGTAATATGGATTTGACTGCTTTTTTGAGGTAGCTAATCATCAGAAACTCCTTCCGCTCTGGACGGAGCAAAAGGGAGTGCAAGACTTTAACTGACTAAAACACATCTGTGTTCCTTTAATCGCCCTTTGCGCTTCACAACCGTGGCGAATCTTAAACTCAAACAATACCGCAGATATTTTCACTGTGAAGTTTCTTTGACCATTCAACATCTATGTACTAAATAATTACCAAAGCTCTCTTGTAAAATGTGCTACTGTTAACAAAATCGTCACTAGTAACGGCTGCGTTTCAACAAATCGATTCTTAACTGGATATACAACATCGGCTTTCACATAGTGTATAACAGACGTTGATGGATGTAGTTTATATACTATCAATAGTACAACTTGATGACCATCCATTTGTATCGACGCTTACATCGAACGATTTATCACGATATCTGATATTATGTTGACTATATTCGGAACTAATGTGAAGGGTGACTCCTGTTGTGGTGTTTCAATTCAATATTTTGTTGACGATATTGTCAGTATCAATATTTTCATTTCATTGCTCTGTGCACATCTGTAACGTGAAAATCTATGGTGAACAGGTTACTCCTTTCCAATTTTTAATCCTACATCAGAAGAGATCTACGCGAGTCCAGTAAATAAAATTAATTTTGTATCTTTCTTAGCCGTTCATTGTTCTTAAGAAAGATACTTGGTCTCAGTTCTATCTATTCTTTTATATTTCAAGAGCTATTTCAATTTCTTGGGTCATAAAATTGTTTAGTGATACTTGCATCGTTTTCAATCCCGATGTTGCCCATTCGACTAGATCAATTTATGGGTAGATAAATATCCTTGCTAAACCACTATTTCCTGAAGCGATATACCAACTATATACGAGTACATACTCTCATATACTTATGTAATGGTCTAATATTGGGTTGTGAATCAAAACGTACCGGATTTTTTTTCCCGGTTTTCAACATTTATTAATCGATACGATTCATATATAAAATGTATATTCTCGATTCGGGAATATTTGATAGTTCCAATATACCAAGTTCCGTAATGTTTAAGTCTATGTGGGTATGTTAGCTGACCCTTAACAAACTAATCCAATAAGAAACTCAAGTTTCTGATAATCCAATGTTTAATCGGATTATCCGTTATATTCGGTCTCCATTATTGATGTTACTGGAGTTTTTAACTCAAAAATTGATAAGGAAAGGGGCTGTCGTTCGACTTCCGCGTTCCGATTCGAGTTTTAAATTAGAAACGAGATGTTACGATAGCAGTTGGGTTGGCCTCTTGATGACGATATTACTTTGGAATTTTCTGGAAACTGAAATTAGATTTTTCCAAGCGTCTGAGACATCAAAGATTATCTCAATTCTAATTGTCAAACAGGGAAATCTCGTAGGGGATCGGAAAACCCTTTTTTGCCTTTGAGAAACAAAGTAAATAACATTGTTTTTTCGTAATAAACCCTTTGTGAAAGCTAGCTAGCGTGTCTTCTAATCCAATTAGGCACGCTTCTGCTCTTTGCAAGACGAAAACAAGCAAACCAAATGATTGAACATGCCATATTTTCTGCGACTTAACAAGAACGTGGCACGTGATGTTGAGGACTTTGTAAAGGGATATATTTTCGCAAGGGGTTGGTAGAGGAAACAATCACACTTTCCCCTACAGAGCGTATGTTTAACCTCGGTTACAGGCCAATAGATAATAATATTTTAAAAAAAATGAAACATTTATTTTCTCATCACAAAGTTACCTAATGCTAAAACTTTACAATTTACACACCGGAGTTTAAGTGAGAGACTAGTGCCTGAATTAGGTTTCCATGAGAACCTGTATTACAAGTCACTAGGTCCCTCCCGCGGCTAAAAAACCAGGGTATAATCTAAACATTGTTTCAGAGTACATAGCTAAGCCAAGTTAAAGCTTAGCTGACGCAATTTTTCATACTTACGTGGTAACTGTAAATAGTGTAACTAGTATGAAAAATACCTCAGTTTTAACTTGCTTAGTTTCTCGCTTATTCCATTAGGGAGACAAACAAACAGCCATTTACTAGGCAGGCTCCTAACTGCCACCAAGAAATTTATAATGGCAATAGATAATGTGGGCTTGCGGGATTGTTCAAGAGTTACCGTGGCTCTGGACTGCTAAGGGCAACTGAAGGAACACAGATGGGATCTAGTCAGTAATAGCCTGACACTCCCTCTCTCGCATTAGGGAAATCAAATCATAAAATTACTTCTCCCTCTCCAGAGCAGGCCTTTTGTTGATTTTCCACCGAAAAAAGGTATAAATAGTATAATTGTTAAGAACTAGCTGTACCCCGCGGTTTCAGACGCTTCTTAAGTTACTACTCTGCTTTCGTGGGTCGAAAAGTTAATCAGCCCCCCCTAGCCAAGTTACAATCGTTTCGTTTCGATTCTCTTTTCATCGATCGCCTCGAATCGGCCACGCCTCCGATTCCTTTATTCTGACGTCATCTCAACGCTGTCACGTGGTCAGAACAAAGGAATAGGAGGCGTGGCTGAGTCGAAGCAATCAACGAAAAGAGAATCGAAACGAAACGGTTGTAACTTGGCTAGGGGGGCAGTACTTCCTGCGATTAGCGTATCAAACAAACCCTTCAGCATAATAATAATTATCAAATACAGATTCAATAAAACCCTTTCCGTAACCTTGAATTCAATACCACATTGTCGGAACCGAATATATCGTCGAGGTGGCAGCCACTTCATCATAAGCAGTGGCACAATATCAAAATGAAGACCGCAAACATTTCAATTAGTTCGTAAAGGGGTGTGTAACAAAGTGACGCTTGAGTAAATAAGCTTAAAATCGTAACATACATATAAGCGCCGGTTATATGTGTTTAAGCAAGTGAAATATGTGTTTAGGTTCCACAAACATATATCAGGACCCTGTTCAGACTTGAGACAACTTGGTTTACCTTCGGAAATGTTACTTAGAACTTGGGATATTGTGGTTAAAGGTGAGAATGTAACATAAAGAAATTTTCATTGTTAGTAAATACTAGTTTTATTCTACAGCTTTGCCTGTATGTAAAAAGGAAATTTTCCCAAGGGAACAAACCCCTAGTAAAACACACAGGGTTCTTTTTGGAATACCAAGACATAGCCCTACCCGTCTGCCAGTTCAAGTGTAAAGGAGAAGGAAGATTACAAACATCTAATCATCAACACTAAAATTAAAATACTTACAGTTTAGTATTATTGGTACACTAAAGCGAAAAAAATATTTAATTGCCATTACCACTATTTTTAACCAACTTAAAAAAGGAAGAGGTTCTATGTCCAGCTGTATGTATTTTTATTCTGTCTGCATCAACCAGAGGTTTAACTGTGTGATAGAAAATACCGAAAATACTTCCGAAATTAAAGTTATTTTAATCCTTTAGTTTTTTTAGTAAATTTGTTTTTTTTTTTTACTTGAAAATTTTTTTCTTAACTAAATAATTAATTACTGAAAAGAAAGAAAGAAAACAAGCAGTTTATATTGCTATAGTAAGTGAATTGTTAGTCACATAAGACATCCTTGCTGGCATCGGGAAATAACTTAGGGTTTTTAAGGTCTATAGTGAATAGGTTAAGGTTACTTGTACGCAAACATGCTTAATCAACAACATCATTGCTTACAGTGGGATAAACAGGGTTCAAACGTAAAAGCCTTTTTATTTTAAATGTCATGCTAGTCCAGTTTACTAGGCAACCAGTAAACAATTTAACAAAAAACACACACAAGTAATTATTTAATTAGACGACTAAAAATTAACGACCACACCACAGTGACGTCATTTTTTATCGTTTTATTACAAAACAATGGTCGTGGTCGTCGATACTGTCACCTTGACACGGACACAACTCGCCACTCCCGCGCAATCATCCAATTGGCGGGAAACCGGACAAGATGGCCGCCGCAGACGTCAAACGAGTGCCGTTGCGTCTTGTTAGGGTTTTGTTGCACGTACGATGCAATGAAGGCTTCTGGAAGATTTTTCTATAATATCAATGAATGAAGAATTAATTTTGTGTCTTGATTCAATACGTGTACCAAATACTTGAAAACGGTTAGGTTTGAAATCAAACTCTTTATATAAAAACTGTGTCATCATTTTTTCTATAATATTTCCTCTCTATCATTATTATTTTTCTAAAGGCATTGTTATATCGAATGGTTCTTCTAAATTGATTGCCCCCTGCTATCATTTCTCCATTACAGATAAAAAGAAAACCCTCCAATTTGTAGGCAACGGTTCATGAAGAGTTTCGCCCAATTATTGTTATTGTAAGCATTATATATAAAGCAGCTTACGTAAACGTAACAACCAGGTTGACGCTACGCCCGCAATCATAACAAAAAAATTTCAAAACCTGTTACATTCTAAATAACAAAACGAAAACACTACAAGAGCGTATCTGATAAACTTAAACTTACAAGATAAAGGTTTTCAGTAAACACTAGCATATCGCAAAACAATCAATATTTTATTTGAACGCGTCCAGATACGGTGCGGTGAATCAATAACGCGGACCGTTTGAGCGCGAACGCTACTACTAGCGCCATCTATTATTCAATAGCAGAACTACGTAGGTTTTATGCTAGCTTGCACCGCAACTCGTTAGAGGTCGTGTAGGTAGTTAAAAAATTCAAAAGTTCTTAGTACGGTACAGTTGCATTAGTAAATTGGAACCTGTTTCATCCCACGCGAAATGAATGGGTTTATTGCAAATATGGCCCGACTGGTTTTAAGACCTAGGACTCGGGAACGCTAACGTGTTTTAGTTGGAAGCGATATTAAATGGTGTATCGTTCAACTTTGTTAATAAATGTTTCAAAGTAAACTAAACTACCGGGAAGCTCGTCGTACATCAAAGCTGGGAAGTCAATTTTTTGCTTTAGTATGACAATAATTTATTGTTTCATAACCTCATTGTCAGAAAATATTTAACATTTACTGTTTAAATAGTACATAATATAGCTTTATTTTAGTAAGTATAACAATAAAGCCCTTCAAATAAATTCATTAAACACAATGACAATGATTAGTGAAAAAGAATAAAACTAGACAAAAAAAAAATAGACTGCACATAAGTTCAGCTATTCCCCACGAGATGGCGCCAGTGTGCCGACTAGTTCAAATAACCTAGAAGACGTAATCCTCTTATCCTTTTACACTAGATAACATGAGAAAGCTTTTAAACCAAGCACTTAATGATATATGGTAATATTTATTCCGTACCTTGACAACAATTTATTCTGTAGCAGAAATTCTACCTTAGTAACAAGTTTATAGTCAATTTATGTGGTAATGAGAACTGTAAGCTAGATGCAAATAAATAGTTGTAACTTGTGAAAAAGAATATGCCGTTTTTAAAGTTGAAATAAACGTTGCATAGGTATTACTCCTGTATCGTAAGTGCGTTTAAAGCCATGTAAACTCCCATATGTAAGACTCCCAGACCCTATTTCTTTTACATGGTAAATCAACAAATAATTTCTCCGGAGGGAGTGACAGACTTTTACTCACTAAAATCCACAGTGTGTCCTTCAGTTGCCCTTTATTGCGAGGGCTGTGCTATCCTTTGAACAATCCGCAGCCCTGACAGGCGTCGGAGGACCGACGCCAGTCAAGGCTGCGGTTTGTTCAATTAGGGAACTGGCCCCTATAATTTTCATCAACGCATTGTCGACTAGGACTTAGGTCCTTACCGGACGGCCGGACGGCAATCAAGATACCCAGCCCCGAAACAACTATCTGTAGGCCATAAAAATATTGGTTCCGTTCAGGAATTGAACCAGCGACACGCAGTGCCTGCTGTGCTCAAAACCACAGTGCCAACCGAGCCGTCACAGATCACACTGATTTTTTCAGTTGCACCTTTTTTATCAGTTTCGCTTCCAATCCTAATGACACAGGTTTTTAAATTAAATTCAAACTGAAATGCGACCAAAAGAGCGGCATTGCTACGCTATATGGCAATGATTATCCTCTGTCTAAGGTAAAAGTCAACCCTAGGGTCACGGGATGTGTCCACCAACTTTATCAAATAGTTGAGACATCACATGACAGAAAGGATTTCTGTACAAACCCTTGGGAGCACTTTTGGGTCGAACCGAGTCGCCATCTGAGAAGATACATTTATTATAGACCAAAACAACGTGTGGTTTCACAGCTATAGGTGATATCGTAACTTCGTTTACGATTGCTAGGGTGAAATTAGTCCCTAGGACATTGGAACCTTGTATCGACATCTCCTCAGCTGCCGCATAGTAACTGGAACGAAAAATCCTACTTTATAGCATCAGACTTCTCTGCGCGATTAGAACATAATTTTAAAAGTTCGAAAAAAAACTACCGGACAGTTACGCGGACCAGATTTTTTATGGAGTTTTAGTCAGTTCTTCATCATAGGAAACGACCATTTGGAAGCGTGCACTAGCTTTTGACGTTTTGTAGTTGCCTATGTAGGCCTATGTGAAATAAAAACATTTACAATTTTTAAAAAGACGAAGCCAGGGAAGCCGGCGCGGATCACTAGAGATAAATAAACATGAATTCAGCGATTAAAACAAACAAAGATTGCCAAAGAGTTTTAGGACGTTTGTCAGGCCGATGGGCGGGATTTTTTTTTTTACTTTACTATATTAATTTTCATGAATAATTTCCTATAAATAAATCCTATGCTAATAATAATAAGCCTTACACGAATAAACGTTTTTATTATCTCCGATCCCCACAGTACGTACCTACCTTTACAAAAACATGTGAGCCTCCACAATCACAACCTACATCTATCCGGTTGCAGGTTCTCTTGCAACTATCTTAGCAAAAGCCAGCTAATTTACTAAAAAGGCAATTACAGTAAGTATACCGTAGACCGTACTATGTGGTACATGCACGCTTGTAACTGATAGGACCAGTTGCAAGCAGGTAACCGCAACACGACTACACGACCCTTGATGGCTCGAATTCTTGCTGTCATGAGTCGGTTTCGATGTTAGTAAATATAAGGATATTGTAGGTAGAAAGTGGACATAGTCACCACGGCCCTGAAGGAACACGGGTAAGTTTTGGTCAGTAAAAGTCGCTCCACCCGGTGTGGGAGAAGGCAATTAATCATTTCATACTGAAAACCAAAAGGCTGATACTAAGCCATACCCGCTAGAAAAATCTCAATAAAGGAAGAAAGTGGAGTTCGAAAAGAGTGGTTTCATGTGATGTGTTTCGGGGAATAAAATTGCTATTGACTTCCGTCCTAGTAAATACAGGTAGTCCGAAATTGGACTGCAATTTGCAGTTCAATTTCTGATAGTTCCTAAGGAAAAAGAAATCAATTGCAGTAACGACATATATTATATGTATTTACACAATAATCCTCATTAAAACCATTACCATAACTAGCATAACCCGTGTCCCTTCGTCCAGCATACTCACCATGGAATCCTGATATTTCATGAATGTCAAAAAACTGTTCTGAAATAGTGCTAAATAGTGCCCAAAGGAAAAAAATAGTGCTCTTGTACTTGCGAAGTTATAGCCATAGTTCGATGAGTATGCTGGACGAAGGTTTCGCCCAGCATACTCACCTCCGTCCGGAGAATCTGTATACGCTTCAAACATAATTCATACTTCAAAAAATAGTTCCCAAATAGTGCCAAACGGTGCCCAAAAAGAAAAAACAGTGCTCGAATAACTTCGGAGTTATAGGCTTCGTTCAGTGAGTATGCTGGGCGTAGGTTCTACGCCCAGCATACTCACCTCAGTGCGCGAATATCGAACGAGCTATAGGTACAATTTACGTCTCAAAAAATTGTGCTTGAAATAGTGCCCAATATCAGTCCAATTTTTGCTTGACTTTTGACTTAGAAAACCATTAAATTTTAATGTAAACTTCTACATACTAACGTAAAATGGGGTACAGTCGTCGACACATGTTTTTGGACAAAAATATTAAACTTTCTAATTGTAGACTTCATGTTATTGGAAATAATTATGGTATTTTCTCACATGTCAAAAACTTTCGATTAAATGCATTATTATATATTTTATAAATAATAATAAATGAATGAAACTTTAAGCGTAAATGAAGTCTATTACTTCATTGCATTGTGTGTTTGTCTGAATAAAAACAGTCATTTGCAGCCAATAAAATTAATATCTTGAAAAATTGTAAAAAGGATACAGTTTCTTTTTGTATATATGTTGCAGGCAAAACTTATAACCAGTCAAAACTAGTACTGTGACATAGTTATACAAATTTTTAAAACTCTTTCCAATAGTTTCATCAATGAAAGGTTTAGCAATAAAAAACATTTTTAATTACTTACGTTATTTATTACTATTTAAAGGGCCAAAGTAATCAGAATTCTAGTTAACTAGTTCACAGCTTTTGTTAACATTCATAATATAATCAATGTAAATAGAAAAAATTGTAGTTTTAATATTGTATATAATATACATATAAAAAAATGTTTAGCCAAATATTGGTAAAACTTTCTAAAATATAACACGTAGGTACTTGTACTTTGTTTTACTGCTACAACGTTTTAATCACAATAAAATTATCTTACAAATAAGTATAAATTGAGCAATCACAGTTTATAATCACGTTTTTTTTATTAATATTAAATACCCTATAGTAATTACAAATTAACAATCACAGTTTATAATCACATTTCTGTAAGTTATTAATAAAATAACTTTTACAAGAACAAAAAAAAAACAAACAAACAATAACAAAATAGGAACTAACAAGTTAGGACCGATCTTCATCTTACATTCGCGTATAAATAATGCAGTGTGGTACAGTATATTGGGAATTACTACAAACTTTTTTACTAAGGTCATCATAGCAGTTCCAAGTTCTCTTTAGCAATCGATAGCACTTTGACTTGTAATGCCCCATGCGTCCTGATTCACCATTTGTAAAATCTATTACCGACAGAATTTTAAAGGTGTCACCGTTTATTATGATCTCTTTAGGAATTTCATCAATTTCTATTTCAATTGAAGTATTAATTTCAATAAATACGAAGTCTAGTACTTCATATTTGTATGCGTTTTTACCGTTACATAATTGGTATTTACATTTCCTTTCAGTATCATTTACTAATAGAGCTTCATTAAGGGCTCCAATACCTTGAGTCGTCAATATGTTTACATTTATTGGAATCCAACTACATTTTGTGCCAGAACCTTTATTGATTTCACAGTTCTGGTTTGTACAATTTAAGTATCTATTAGCACTATAAAAACCATAACTTTGTATGTTATCTATTATAAAAGTTACATTACACTCACAATTTTTGCAACTACTAAAATCGGATTCCACAGTATCATATATTTTAGCCAATACCTTAGAACGAGTAGTGTAAATATCTTTTGGTTTTCTAGCCTTCTTAGTGATTTTCTTTAGATTGTCATACGTGATCAAACTTCTGGTCAGTTGTGAAAGATCGTTTTTTTTATCATTGATATATTTTCTAATATTAGGTCTATCTAAATATGCAATTGAAAAACTTTGGACCACGGAATCAAAAGCACACGTATTAATAAACGTGAATCTGTATGTTCCTGAAGTAGAAACACTGCCGTTTTGTAAAATATGTAATTTTGTACGACGATTGATTCGTTTTTTATTTTTCTTCTGTTTAGACACCAGTCCCCGCCAGTCTTCAATATAATTTGGTTCGCTCCTAAAAATTGAGTTTTCATAAAATGATTCATCATTGACGAGAGTATTTATTTGTGGTGTGTTATGGTCACTTATTTCATTTTTTTCATCGACAATATTTTCAGTTCCTTCTTGAACATCAATCAAGTCACTTTTGGCTAAGCGTATGGAACCGGTTATCAAAGGCTCGTGTTTAATAATAAACTCATCTACGCGGTACTTATTTGAATTTGTTTTAAAAAATAACTTTTTTACGTCTTTCATATAACTTTCTACATTTGAACTGGTTGGAGTACAATAATTACTGTTAAAATAAGTCATCATTATATTTCCCCATAGTGGAAGTTTTTTAAGAATCCTAATCAAAGTGTCCTTTATTTCCGGCAAGTAATAAATATTTTCGATTTCAGTTTCTTGATCACACAATTGTTTAATTAAATCTTCTTTCTCCTCAAGATCTTTATACATTTTCAGAAGCGGGTTTTCTTCTTTATCTAATCCCTCCCATAAAGAATGTTTAATTGGAACGTGATTTTCCGAATCTACATTTTGTATTTCACATTCCTGCAAATTAGTTTTGATCCGGTTTTTTAATTCTAAAATCGCCGTTTCACACCGTGTTAAATTTCCATTTCTACTGCCGCGGTGTTTATTATTTGCTATAATATAAACATTTTCTATAATTTTCTTTACCTCTCCGTATGAAACACATTTTTTAATCAGAATCATACAATCAACAAAAAATTTTGTTACTCTAGTGTCTATATTTTTGAAAATACTTTGATTGTACAATGTTTTTATGAAATGCGAAGTATCAAGGCGAACATAACAGGTTGGAATTTTTTTGGTTCTATTTTCTAAAATATTAAAACATGTATTTAAGTAGTCAGAGGTGGATTTATAACCACAAAATACTTTTACCACCGCACCTACTAAAGCTGCGGAATCATCAGTTACTACTTCATTTGGAGGTTTTCCATTAGCCAACCAAGATTGTAACCAGCTAGCAATAGTATCTAAAGAGTGACTTTCTGATATACACTGTGAAATTGGCACGCTACTTTTAACGGTTGTATCTGTCATCATAACATACAAAAATATAGGACTTTGCGACTCTTGAGATAGTTGTGTGTGTTCATTGACGACAGGCCGAAGATTTTTATTAAATATAGAACCTGTTGCGTCTATAGAAACTCTAATATAATTAAACTCTTTTTGGCATTTTTTATAATAATTCTTTTGATCGTCCGTCCAGTAAAATGTATAAAATGGAAAAGCAGAAACATATCTAACACATTTATCAAAAGGTGGTGAAACACACATACAAGTAAGTGACAATATTGGGTTGGGATGGAAAACATCAACTTTTTTATTTTCATGTTTAATTCGATGTAGTGTTTGTAATTTTGGCAATACTGGAGGTTCCTTGTCATTTTTCTTCATTAAAGTTGAGGCTAATTTATATCTTATAGAAGCTGCTGCTTCGTGTTGTAATTTTTCACCTAATTCCCTTATTTGGTAATACCGTAATCGGTTTTTTTTACTGGTGTTATGAGAGTACTTTTTATTTTCATTAATTATGCAACATTCTAGTTTAATTAAATTTTCCGTTTCTAAGTTAGTTGTTATAATTATTTTTGCGTGACATTGATTACAATATCCTGTGCATTTGATTTCGTAATTGTCTTTCACAATATTATTTTTAAAACACCAAGTGCATAAAGATCTTATTTCTTTCCATAGATGCATTTGAATTACATTAGTCCATTGGTTTGGTTTTAATTTACGTCTGACATTATACAGACTACCAGGGGCGATTTTGCTATTTCGGTGATAAAAATACCTTTGAGGCTTAATACTATCCCAAGTTATTGTATCCATATAAAATGTATGCGTACTGGTGTTCTCCGAAACACTATTAATGCTTTCGTTTGATGACGATGTAGACTTTTGATTTATCAAATTAGAATCATTATTACGAATTATTTCTTTTTTATCAACACCAAAAAAGTATTCGTAATTTCGTTTTATGCTTAATATGATTGATTTAATACTCATTTTGTAATTTAACCGTGTTTGAATTTGTTTATAAATTGAGTCATTTGCGGAAGGAATATTTTTAAAAAAGTCATCTTTGAATTCTGAAATTAATAATTTTTGCGTTTCTAATGAAACCTTTGGTTTAGGCCCTCGTTTTCCTTGCTGATCCATGTCGTTAGATTCACAAGAATTATCACAAATTATTATGCCATTTGTTTTCAATATTAACATAATATGAAATAACAACTAACTAACTAACATATAAATCAACATCAATAACATTATGAACACTTGTGTACTTATACTACCTATATTACCTGAAAATACCAACTATAGATGTAAAAAACATAACGGGCCCCACCGCTCACGCAGTACGAGTCAGAAAAAGTTGTCTTCTAACGTGGTAAACATTGTGTCTTCAAGATAATCTGAAAATAACACGTATTTAAATAATTTAATATAGGTATGACAGGCTCCAGCCTTCCTCTAAAGGTACTTAAGCACTTACGTGTTTTCCATTATTTTAGCGTGATTTCTATTATAAATAGCGAAGGGGCAAAACACGAGGCTGAAGACGATTTCCCGAAGTCACAACTCCCATAGAAAATGTGATGAATAGGTTGACGACACTTAAAAGTTTAAGTGCATTCGCCGGATGACAATCGGTAATAGTCTTCACTTCACGTCATATTATCTAAAAAATACATCTGTGTTAATTCTATAGTTACGTTTATACTTACTACCGACGCTCGCGCTGACTGATTCTACCTATTTCGATATTGAAATGTAACTAACGTGAACTTAAGACGAGAACAGATCCTGACGGGTAACGAGGACAAGCTTGTAATAAAAAAATTGAAGAAAAGTAAATTATATCCTAGCAAATAAGTCAGTGTTTAATTTCCAGTAGAATTGGAGGATAAAACCAGGCCTCCGCAGAAGTAGGTATATAAATAGGTATTTGAGATCCAATTAGATAAACAAACAAGTTACATTACGTTATTATGTGTGTACCTACCTACATCAAACCTTTAAAAAAGTAACTAAGTAGGTACCCATTTTTAAAACTTCTTAAGCATGTCCTTAATTTTAAGTGTACAGTGTCATATTCAACGAAAAAATGAACGTGTTTTTGTAAAAAACAACTCGCTTGCTACCTAGTTTTACAGTGCAATTAATGAATGAGTGTAAAATCAATTTAGTTAAATGCCACTATTATAAATTGAAATATACTTACTGATTTGGGTGCAGCTCCTATATTGATTACGTACTAGATACACAATTTTATATAGGTAAATAATGACATCACCAACACATTGTTTGGTTTTGCAACCCACTATGTAGTCAAACTCAAAAGCCGGCGTTATTATAATGATGTGCGACGAAGTAAACAAACAAAGAAACTGAGAAGCGCTTGTTCGTTTCGATTGCTTTGTGACACAAAATGGACCCTTATCACCTTCAAAATACAGATCAGTCTTGTCTAATAATCGTAAGATGTTAGGGCAGCGCCATCTAGTATTTAAACATAAACATATTCATTTGCGTCGCGGGCGCCGCGCGTCGCTTTGTGACACAAAATGGACCCTTATCACCTTCAAAATACAGATCAGTCTTGTCTAATAATCGTAAGATGTTAGGGCAGCGCCATCTAGTATCCGTTGGAATGTCAACCCCCCCCCGCTCTGCTTAAACCCTGCTCTGTCTAGGCCGACTTCCGAAGTTGCGACACGACTTCCCCGCGTTCACTAAAACGACGATATCTCAGAAAATACGCGTCCTAGCTCAACGAACCTTACGTTACTGAAATTGTTATGAAATAAGCTATCTGATTATGTAGGGTTTTGGGTAGATTCACCTTGTAATGTATTACTAATTTGAACTTGAAAGTAGTGTGATGGACTATTTCCCAGTTTTGTGTACAAATTTCGTCATATTTATAAAACAAAACCATATTTAACAAAAATAACTTTTGTATTTATTATTATACACATCATCTTACAATAATATACAAAAAGAACAGACCTCTCTATTCATTTTTCAAAACGACAAACGAAACAAAAACAGACGTCAAGTGGGCAACCCGAGCGCCGGCGATAAAAAAAGGTATGTTTACACATCGCTATTGAGAACTCGGTGAGTCATGCCGCTCAAGTTAGTGTCTTATTACTTAGTATGGTATACGGACATAATACAAACAAAGTTTCAGCTCCTTGAAATGTTTAGTTTACGATAACGAGTAACAATGCAAGCACTTGAAATAACGGGCTAAAAAAGACCCACTCATACTTTGAATCACAGAGTAAATATTTTTGCATTTATTTGAAATCTAACTTTGCATCGTACAATACTATGATATTTGCTAATGGAAAAACACAGTACAAAGGCACGTTGTCGAACAAAAACATTGTCAAATCAACAAATGAAGATCACAAAAATCGAACAATTTAGGTAAAAAAATGGATGGTCACAGTAAAAATACAGCCAGTGGGTCAAATCTGAACAACAGAAAAAGGAAAAATTTATGAAACGACTTTCAAACATAATCTAATGTGTGAAATCTGTTTTTTTTTATTAATATATATAATTATTAAAAAAAAAACAGAAGTAAAAAAAAATTAAAAATATTCAATGCTCACGCTGTTAGGATACGAACAAAGATGCGGTCCAAAAATAGATAAAATATATAGATAATACAAAGAAATAGCGTCAAATGTGACGCACAGATTAAGTGGACCACAGTGGTTCTCTCACAGACAGACATTTTTATAGGGTGTCTGAATGGCTCCGCGCCACAGACGGGGGGATATAAATATATACTGTACTAAAATAAAATTATGTATGCATAACACATGCAGTTTGGAACATTAAACCCAAAACACAAACAAAAACCCACAACCCACCCATCTACCATCACACAAATACACATTTAAAAAAAAAATCTTCATATCAAAAACCATCCCATCAACCAACACACCAAACATACAAACAAATTGTATTTCTGACCGTTTCACTTTACTGTGGCACACAAGACAAAAAACATGGCGGTTTTGAGGTCATGACCTGCCAACGGTAGCGATTTACGCGCCAATTTTACCGTTTTTTTTTCTTCCGTTAAGTATTTTACGTAAAAATATACGAATTTCACTAGTAAAATGTCTTGTACAAACGTAGGAATGTATCTAAATCATGTTTCTAACAACATTTTGCCGTTTGTAGCGTAATTTTCACGCAAAACACATCGAAATGGTGCAGACTAGTCGCGTGAAATTTTCGACTACAGCTGACGAAATCATGAGATCTTGACTTAAATCTATAACACACACACAATGAAGCAGTTTAAAACTATTGATTACTTACCTTTACATTGTTTAAAACACTCAACAAAGAAACACTGGCCACAAAAACTGTTTTATTCTACGTTGACTTTGAATTTCGAATGCGCAATGACCGTGGCGCGGGACGGCTCAAACCACTTGACATTCCACCGAAAATTGTAAACAGATGTCTAGCAAATGATGTTCTATGCCTCACTTGTTCTATATTCTTACACTCTGCTTAATATAAACAGGATAGACAGTTTTAATCGACATTTGTGTACATTTAAAACGGCCATGCGCAATCAGACTTTAGAAGTCTGGGTGACAGACATGGTTTTGGCGCGCGATATCTTTAGAAGTTCGATCGACAGACAGGCGGGTATTTAAACATAAACATATTCATTTGCGTCGCGGGCGCCGCGCGTCGTAAGCCCCATACCTATTGACCGTACGTGCATCCATTACTGCCACACTATATTGAACTTTATCACATGAGGAATACAGGTCAATTCCGTAAACGTTGTGGTACCGTCCTTGATCCGGAAAATGATTATTTTGAATAATTTTGTCAGTTGTAATGTAAGCATTAATAACAGCAACTTTATTTTTCATGCATGATTTACTTCATTTGATATCTTAATCCTTCAAGCGCCGTGATCTAGACAAAATATATAAAATCATTGTTCCTAGCTACCGGGGTCCCATGCGACGCGCGAAGGCTTAATCATATTATTATAAAGTATTATTAAAATAATGTGTAATTAATAATATTGCGATTCTAAAGTAAATACTCCCTTACATAGACAATTAATAATTTACACAAGACAAAAATTGTTAGAAAGAAAGTTAATAATATTGTATTCGACTGTACTCAATGTAATGTATGTAGAAGTTTACAATCAAATTTAATGGTTTTCTAGGTCAAAAGTCAAGCAAAAATTGGACTGATATTGGGCACTATTTCAAGCACAATTTTTTGAGACGTAAATTGTACCTATAGCTCGTTCGATATTCGCGCACTGAGGTGAGTATGCTGGGCGTAGAACCTACGCCCAGCATACTCACTGAACGAAGCCTATAACTCCGAAGTTATTCGAGCACTGTTTTTTCTTTTTGGGCACCGTTTGGCACTATTTGGGAACTATTTTTTGAAGTATGAATTATGTTTGAAGCGTATAC
Organism: Mythimna pallens; assembly: GCA_961205895.1. Lineage (NCBI taxonomy): Eukaryota > Metazoa > Arthropoda > Insecta > Lepidoptera > Noctuidae > Mythimna > Mythimna pallens. The sequence continues at coordinate 12,120,681 of OY540849.1, read as the reverse complement.
AGATTCTCCGGACGGAGGTGAGTATGCTGGGCGAAACCTTCGTCCAGCATACTCATCGAACTATGGCTATAACTTCGCAAGTACAAGAGCACTATTTTTTTCCTTTGGGCACTATTTAGCACTATTTCAGAACAGTTTTTTGACATTCATGAAATATCAGGATTCCATGGTGAGTATGCTGGACGAAGGGACACCATAACCCTCGTAATTTAGAGAAGAGCTAATGCCATATAAATAAAAACTTGTCATTTTACCTCGTCTCAAGTTAGAGACATGATGATAGTTTTAATGAGTATAGTTATGTAAATAAATACATACATGTCGTTACCGCTAATATAATTTTTATAACCATACTATACTGAGTTGGAAAGAAAAAAACGATAATTTGAATTTAGCGGACTACCATGGAGCCTGTTTATTTTTTACTCAAACGCTATAGTAGAACGTTTCTAGTAATTTTGTAAACAGACAGACGCGGTGAGGGATTTTGTTTTATAATGCGAGTAGATAAGGATATATTCTCAGTAAATAAAACCAACGTCACATTCGCGATGTGACGTTATTAATGTGATCTTTAGGCCACACCCTCACGGAATTGGCAGACACACCTTCGAATTCCTTTCCGTCAATATTAGAACAATTAATAATTTAGCTTGCCAATCGACAACAACACGCATACTTGTACACTCATTAGGTAGCCGGCTGAATGATCAAATTTCACGGACAAGTATAAGAAGTAGGTACAGGCTACACCGACAGCGATGCTAACTTATCTACAATTAGCTCGACCTCTCTCTTGTGTATAATAAGAGTCCAGCCAGAGTCTAACATCTACGGTTCGGGGATTGTTTGGAAATAACAACTTTTTTTATTGATATAAACTTGACTGCGATCCTACCTGATGGTAAGCGGTAATGCACTCGTTGACGGTGAGGCACACCAAGCCTCTTCACTGTAGCCTTTAAGACTACTTCAGCTATCCTTTGCGTTCCAAGGCCATGATAACTCTTAAGAACAACTCCGTAACCCTGCCAGGCATCGGCCCTAGAAAGCCTCGTCAACTAATAGAACCTTCGTGAACAAACTAAGCTTATCTTGCACTATGCCCAGCGCTTAACGTTCGCTCATTGACGTTAATGATAAAACTTTTATGCTATTTGCGTCAACAGGCGATATGAGGTGTCATGTATCGTGTTGACGCTCGCAATCGACAATGGAGCTACTAGGATCATTCACCTTAATCGTTTACGCTATTGTTCTTCATAGTACTATGTTAGCTCATCAGTGGATTCCTGGAACGTAAAACGGTAAATCGTTCCACATACTAAATGGGTGGATTGTCGCGTTGATCTGATCGAATATGATACTGTTGAGCATGCGAGCACTTTTCTCGACCCGAGAATCGGACCCAGGAGGTCCGATTCTCGGGTCAAGAAAAGTGTTACTCGGTTTTTTGAGTTTAGTTAAATGAAATTACATTAGTGGTTCCCAAACTGTAGTCCGTAAAGGCTAAAATATGGTCCACGGAAGGTCTAAAAATTTCACTTTTTAATTGAAATTAACATTGAAGCGAACAGATTTTAAGTTTCTATCAGAAAATGCTCGATATTTTTGATTTAAAAGAATAGGTCTGCAATAAATTTTGAATATATAAGTTTGGTAATAAAGGGCTTTTAATTGGGTAATAAAAAAATATTATATAAGTTGTATACTTTCTAATTGCAAGGAAATCTCTTGATGCAAGATTTTTTTTAGTTTTTATGTGGCGTTATAGATGTCGCTTCGTCTCCATTACACATTTTTGTACTAATCGATTGTTGACAGAAAAGAAAAACACGAACTTCCCGAATAATCTGCCTTGAATTTTTCTACAAGCCTTGCCAGTCATCAAGAGGTGGTAGCCGGACTTATCACAAAAGGCAAATGAGAAATTAGTTTAGTCTTGAAATTAATAAAGGTTTGAGCTGTACTTAACAGACTAGACACAAAGGGCACCTACATCGTTTTATTTTCAGCGTAGGAAGGGAGACTCGTTTGGTCTAAATATGGATGTAAATGTTCCGCTACAGTGCCTCGAGAGGTCTACCTAAGTAAGGGGCAGAATTTCACAGGTACGGCCTTGTTTCCATATGAATTACAGCCTGCCCAAAAACACATTTCTTTTGTTATACAATGTGCCTGAAGGCTATCGTGAAAACGGCATAACATTTGCAAAAGGACCCATTAAGTAGCATAACATCACGTATATATTCCACGTAGGGTTAGGCAGAGATATACCTACCTATGTTACTTACACTCGCATTCTATGTCTTTGTACCGAGTGTCTTTTGTGTAATTAGTACTGCAGTAATAATACAATATCTTAACCGACTGCGGACCCAGGTCGACTGCTGCAAAAATAATCTGGCCAAATGGGGGCTTCACCGACCAATCCCTAATAAAATGCAATGGCAGTGTGGAGCCGATGCACAGGACAAGCGTCACCCGCTATGCTGCCCATCCTTTATAACCACCTACACTGTTCAGGATTTATATGAGGCCAATAACAGAGAGAGCAGATGTTCGAACGGTAGAGCAGTGGTGAACTAGTAGTAACGGCCCCGACTTACGAGTTGTAGGTTGCGGGTTCAAACCCAGCCAGGCGCATTACTTTGTGTAATTTATTTCATCACCACTGCTCTCAAAACGAAGAAGGAAAACATCGTGAGGAAACCGGCATGTCCTAGAAACAAAAATTCGAAAACATGTGACATCTACCAACCCGGACTGGGCCCGCGTGGTGTATTACGGTCCATTCCCTCTCCTAGAGAGGAGGCCAAAGTCCCAACAGTGACTATGCTATGCTATGCAATAAAAGAGCTGTCAATAACGAATGTGATTTGGAAGATAATGGTTAGAAAAAAATAATTATATAATAACAGCTATAATTTTATGCCATGTTATCTCTTCACCACCCTTGTTCGACTAGTAGAGAATATCCAAGGGCATTAAGTTCGTCTACGTTCAGCAGTGCACGTCTTTCGTTTGAAATGATAAAGTCTAAATTAATACCTAAGTACTCTTCAATTCAATTTCCATCTTTGCTAAATGCTTCTTTAACTCGAGTATATATTCTATTTGTAAGCTCATATCTTTCTTGATCTCTCTTCTGAACGGAGGCTCGACATAATAGCTCCAATTATCCCTCGGATGGATAGGAGAAATGATACTCGCGTATTGTGTTACACAAGACGATAAAGTAAGCAGGGATTGTGTCGTTACTTTGTGCTGCGTTTTCAGTTAGTGGGGAATTTAATAACTTCGTTTTTAATTTGTGTTTGAGTTTAAGTAATCTTGTCAGATGCATTCAAAGGTGATTTATATATACACCAAAAAGCTGCATAGACTAATTATGAGTTATCTACACTAATATTATAAAGAGGTAAAGTATTCTTTTTGTTTGTCGGAGGTAATTAATCTCTGAAAGTACTGGTCCGATTGCTAAAATTTTTTCACCGTTAGAAAGCTGCTTTATTCCTGAGTGAAATAGGCTAATTTTAATGTACGCGGGTGAAGCCGGGGGCAAAAAGTAGTGTATTATAAATTCATAATTTAACGCGTGCAAAATTTTTTGTTGGAATTTGCTAAGAACAAAGATGAAAGGGAATCTTTGGCTAGGGAGTTTGAACTAAATATGTGGGATGTTGGACTTATCCATAATATTTTGGCATACCTAAGTCGAACGCATTATTTGTGGCTAAATTCAAAAGTTTAGGCAGTAATCCCCTTTACTATTTCATAGTATAAGGGTATGTATAGTAATGTGTGCAATCTTTTTATAATAATCTTTATTAATAAGAGGTTTTTATCCATACCCCATTGTAAAGTATAAGTTACAATGGGGTGTGGATATAAACCTCTTATTACCTAAGAATGAAAAAAAAATACACCATTAAAATTAAATTTTAATGTCAAAGGGCCGAAAGCTTGATTGGTTAATGAATAAGCGATGATTTGGTTGACGAAGGAGCACGCTTGCCAAGAAGTATTACTAACCTAACCTAACCTATTTTCTCTTGACTTAAAGACCTCTAGGTTGTAGCTATCAAGAAACACAGACTCCTGCAAGTAATTCCAATCCTTGCTTGTACGTACAATTAATGTGTTCCCAAAACGTTTTATGTGTATGGATACATCATAAGATACTTTATATCCTGGCACTGCTTTTTACCTAACATATAGCTCGATCTTGTACTGGAAAGGAAATCTTAAAAGCCCTAAGTTCCAACAACTATAACGAAAAAAAAATGGGCTGTAAGAATTACAACTAGCTACTTACGTTGCATCGTAGACTGGTACAAAACAAACTAAATCCTTTTTAAAAAAAGAACATCAAGTGATTAAAAATAAAACATCAGTCATATTATGTCAGTCATTGAAGAACGTTCAAAAGATGCGTCCGCGGCGTTCCCGCTCTTGGACGATGACGTCACTGCGGAAGCTAAGGACGTGTGCGACCGTGCGCGCGCAGGTGACTAACCTTACTATTGTCATGTGGGTAGGAACGCGCGGCAAAATACGCGCTGCTATATTTGAACGTTTACCGGTATTGGCGACGATAGAACTTGGGCTAACGAGCTAGAATATTGAAATATCATTTTTGAACACTAATATAATTTTTGTGTGTTTGTTACTCATTCACGCTTAAACGGTTCAACAGATTTGGTTCAAATTTTGCACACCTGCGGGACATGTGAAATATCACATAGGAAACTTTTTATTCCCAGAGAATGTACCCATGGAATATTTTTTCCTTCTGTCATTCAAATTTATTAAGGATTGGCGTAACATTTCGTTTACCTTCCATCATTAGCCCTCATTCTTCCTAGTAATTTCTTCTTTTACATAATGACACAATCTATTCATCAATTCTTTGATCATAACCACACAAAATTGCAGTATAACATCATTTTGATGGAAAATCGATTATAATAGAAAAAGCTTCTATTTTAGAAAACCCACATCTAAAAATGTGTTACTAATGTAGTCAAAGATTAGTCACCGTTGACATAATAATTACGAATTGTCTATAAATAGGTGAGCAATGTCAAGTATTCTACCAGCAAGACGTGAGGACATCGTAGCTCACAATAATTATGTAGAATCAAAGGACGTAGTATGGTAATTACCTTATCTTCTACAATGCCTTATAGACAATTTATTATTACTATTATCATCATCAGGTAAATGATAAATAGAGGTTTTAGTTTACTTAACCTTGTCTACGGTTTAGAGGTTATATGTCGATCATTTCAGAAAAAATGAAATAGTCAAAGCTTATTCATTGATAATTATCGGTATCTCAGCCTATCTTCAGGAGCATCCCGAAGAAACCGACATTAATATTCTTACTGCCTTTTTCTTACTAAGTTTGGGTCAACTATCAGTCTACCAGATGCGATTGAATACCAGTATTTCACATGGAACGACTGCCTATCTGATCTCCACAACCCAGTAACTGGATAATAATTATACCACATAGTAAGACGGTTGTCAGATTTTTTAGCTCCTGAATATCCGCAACGTCTGATAAAGATGTTCAAATGATAGCTCTGGACCCGGCTTAACGTACAGCTCTGTATGCAATAGAAGGTCATCTATCCACAGACCGATCCGTCTCTGTTCCCGGGCTAGGAGCTTATATTCTTACTGCAGTAGGATAAGACTACAAAGACATTTCAAATTGTATGTATTAGATTATTTTTCTAATAAAATACTGATAGCAATTGAGTGAACAAAGCATGGAAGTTCAATACTTCCACAGAATACTTAGCAAAATTATGTCAAACCAAGCCTGCACAAACACGCTTCAGTTCGCAAACTAGACTTAGAAGAAACCGCAGGAGTTCTGTACAGAACCAAACTACGGTCAAAACCTCACAACTAAAGCACAGTTCTGTTAGTTTAGGACCTAACGTTGAATTATTAACATTCAATTACGCACGTTTAACTAAGGTATTGTTGGCAGGATAAGGTGTGAAGACATTTGAATAACAATGATGATTACAAATGAAATTATGCTATAAGCTATGGTTCCGATACGGTCGTCAAGGACAGAGCGAAAAGTGAAGGAGATAGTTAAGCAAGTCTAATTATACATGGAATCTGAAATCAGAAATAGAGAGAGCTAATAAATGTAATAACAATTAAAAATGAGGAATAAAAACAAACACCTCTTAAAACCTTGATTAACTTTCGCAATCTAAACCTGTCAATAAAACTACAATTGAAAACAGCTTGACAGGCAATTAAAAGGCCGAAACAACACCAGTAGTTGGCAAACAGTGCTATAAATATGCATAATGGCCGTCAAGAATCGATCAATTCTGGCAACAGGCTTACCGCCCGTCCGGAAGATCATGACATTGGCTCCCTCGGTATTCGCAAGACACAAGCATTGAAGTTGGCAACTTGCCACACACGCCCAGCGCAATCGTTACGAGATTTTTATCGTTCGTCGCGGTACAAACACGACAAACTACGATATGATATGGACGTAAATATAGTACGGGTGTATGGTTGAAGTATCAGGCGAGTTTATAACAGTATAAAGTGTATGTTATGATCACATTTCTTCCATTGAAGATAAGTTAGTGGGTAATAGAAAGATAAGGCTGTCATCTGAACTAAGACAAGAGATTTATTACAATAACTATAGATATATAGATTTGGAAATGAAAAGGGGAGTTTTTTTTCCAACAATGGAACCGGCAAGGGACAAAAAGATTACTATACTGATATTTGTAGACATAAATATAACAAGAGTGGAAATCAACAAGCTGAAATGATGCCCTGTCAAAAACAATGAGCTACAAATCAATTAATTTGTTAACAACAATCAAATCCAGTTCTTATGCGTTTTATGTGTTACTGTGAATTGATTCAAAGCAGGTACAACAAGACATGAGATTAATTTACAACCTTGTTATTAATATTGGCATATTACACCAGGCCAAAACTGGTTAAACAAACGCCGAGTATTGCAAGACAAATGGTCGTAACGTGTGAACTATAATATAAAACACAATAACTGTTTATAAAGATTATATTTCCATTAAAATGAATGCTTCTAAGGCTGATGAGAAATATAAAATTCTAGCTAGAACTTGTGGTAATGTTTTGAGAGTTACGTAGTGATGAGTTAAAAATTCAAGGCAAGTTTCCTTGGGGAGTCTTCCGCTAAATTTGGATTTAATGACAGTATAAATATCAGAGGATGACGTACATGACACAGCAAGAAACTTAGTTGAAACTTTACTAAGCACGTCATCTACAGTAATTAGACCCGACATAAACGGGCTAAAGCCACCAGCGAATAAGCTTATCTATACTTATATTATAAAGCTCTTCAGCTTGATAGGTTTAACGCGCTAATCTCGGAACTATTAGTTTGAATTGAAAAATTATTTTAGAGTTGGTTAGCCGAATGTTATACCTTCAGGAATTCCTTAAGGTTATACCTTCGGCTATATCACATCAAGCTGAGAAGTAAACAAAGACGCGGGTGATACCGCGGGAGACAGGTAGTTTGATTTATAAAGAGATAAAGCAGTTTAATACCTCCTAATTATTTCCACACCAATAAACCCTTATTGTCAAGGAATTAATCAGTTCTTCAGTTCATCATCATGAACAAGAGATTGCTAAAGATCATTATATAAAAGTTCTATTACTTCCAACTAGTTCGTTTTAAGAGTACTCTTCCAAGTGCCAACTACGGCTATAAATCAGACTCTGTCCTTTGAAAAGTTACCCAATTATACAGGCAGTTGACGAGAACTTTCTTTCTGTCGCATTTGCAAGTTTACTGGTAGGTGTTGTAATCAAAGGGAGTTGTGTAAGCCTCATTTATTTCCCTATAAATTACGCTTTGAAACGCTTTCTGTATTTATTTGTTACTAGCTACCCGCTTTAGTTTTGCACGGGTGTTGCTCGTCTTTGGAATTCTCGACTTTTCGCTACTACAATATGCATTTATCTATATATATAAAAGGAGAAACTAACTGACTGACATATCAACGCAAAACCGAAACTACTGGGACTAGAATCATGAAAATTTTGCACAAGATTTCTTTTTATAACGTAGGTGAGCATTAAGAAGCGGTTTTTGGAAATTCAACCTTTAAATGAGTGAAACGTGAGTCTATACGTAGTTTCTGTGGAGAAACCTAATTACACGAGGGCGAAGTCGCGGGCAGAAGCTAGTTATACATATAAACTTTCCTTATGAATCACTCGGTCTATTGGTGAAAAATGCAAGTAAATCTGTTCGGTAGTTTTTGAGTTTATCCCGTTTATACAGACAGCCACACGCTGTGCGGGCTTGTATTATAATATGTAAGAATTGATACGCTCGAAATTGACCACTATCTTTACATCTTGGTAAGCAATGATGTGGTCGTGGTTGAAGCCCGCTTACCTATTGGCTGTTTACTTAAATACACCCTAGGTTATAGCGTCTAGATTGAAATAACTTTTCACACTTATTCGGAAAAAGTAGTATTGAATGTCGTAAAAGGTGATTAGAGGCAATCCATATAGAAATTAGCCATTTCGTGCTTAGGGACTAGGGGGATAACCAGTATGAGTGCGGTTGCCCTGTCCAGAACATTTCCCATATCTTGGGAGTACTTAAAGCGCCCATTCACCTGCAACTTTAGAGGACCACGAATGCTATTGACACTTCTGTTAGGCCCAAATTATCTAAAAAACATCCATTGACTCCAGAAAATGGTATGTCGTTTAATTTTTAATACCTATTCGCATGATGTTGTGTAAACTCAAAACTACTTTATGTTATTGAAATTACAATTCTAAATGCCTAAAATACGAGTTTTTTCTTAGGCCCTCAGGATTACGCTACAGCTAAATCTCTTATAAAAATGTCTCGTTACTCCCTGCGGCAACCAATAACTTTCAAAACATAATCCAAAACTGATTGTTTTTCCTTCCATACTTTTTTTGATACATGTTTCTTTGGGGACTTAACATGGCCGTATTTTTTACGAAACTCAACAAAAAATATTATTAAAGTTTCTCGTTCGGGATACCTCTAGTCGATCGTGAATTTCTTATAGAACTTTTCAGACAGCTATAAAGATGTTCGGGTTGTTATTTGCTTTATAATTGTTGCTTTTTATCTTGTTTTTTAGGTACAGTAATACCTTTTTATCGGTTTGATCGGCTTTATATGGTGCTTATTTGCCATTCTAGTTTACTTAGGGAAAACATTCCTGACTATATTTGAAACTAGGTAAGTATACAATTATCTGTCCAGTGACTACGACAAGTTTTAGGGCATTTTCTGAGACTATGCCTCGTCTGTTCTTTAATTTTGAGTCGGCTCTCCTCGTATATTTTCGTCAGCCCAGTCTATTCAGAATTTTTTTTTCTAGTCTTAGCTCCATCTTACCTGATGCACGCAGAACACGCTTGTCCAGAAGTAACCTATTCACTTGTTGTGGCTATCAGGAAACATAGACTCCGGCAGGAAGTTCTCAAAACGCTTTGGTGGGATGTCCACCTTGTACCTACCGGTGGCGCATCGTCGTAAGTCTGATGATGGTGGGTTTAGTGGACTTAAATTATTCAATTCCGACGCACACTCCCCTAAATGCAACCGGTAGGAAACCGAAAAGCCAGCAACACGACGTCGATGATCAAGATTATGAAACTTTATTGAAACATGTTGGTACATAAGGATGGAGTATATTCAATTGTCATAATTCTGTTCTCCATGTTTCCCCACTAATTAGTTTCTAACTAGTCCATAACAGTAATTATTAACAGCGTTACCATTACGAATGCGTCGCTACGACACCAATGTTTTATGTAATACGGTGAGCCCATTGCGTTTTGCGGTCGCATGGTGCGTTCCATACTAATATGCGCCTGCGGCTTTTTTCGGACGATAATGTATGTAATTTTTACGATTCTTGACGGGTTAGTGACCTCTTTTCGATTTTGGAAAGGTGTTTTAGTGTTATTCCTTAATAATGTATGTTTTAGACCGACTAGACATTCGATTTCTTAACCTTTTCCGGACTATATCAAGATCGACTTCCAGTCTTCTTGGAGCGACTGTCTATGTGACGTCCAAAACAGTTACATCTTGATTTCCTTACGTATATTGTGCTAAAATTGATATAGCATCGACAAAACATGTCAAGCCCACGCCCTCCTTTACAGCAGGCTCTATTTATACATGTGCCAAACTATGCCCATGTCGTATAATTACAAGCTATTCATGCGAACCATGTCTTGGCTCTCTTCCAGGGTCGTAAGATAGGCCTAGCCTGTCCTTTCCACACCCCCTTATTCTGACCTATTTACACGATACAAGGTTTTTTACAAACCTTCGATTCCTTGGCTTGTTCAAGCCAAGAGTATTGGATAGTCTGATGGTCAGACTTTCTAGCGTCTGACTACCTGTAACGACTGTGAAAAACCCACGAATGACAACCGAAACCAACGCCTTTACGTACTTTCCGAAGCACGGGCTGTCAGACTGTCAATAATGTCGTAGATAAACTTAGAATAATACAGTAATTGAAAAATTCACATTGATAGTTGTCCGGTTTCGAACTTACCTTTAGATAAGCGATGATCTGTGGTAGTAGGAGCTAAGAACTATCAATAATAAAACTCTTGGTCAGACGTAGCTTTATCCTCCTTATGCACAGTATATAATTCCCAAAGTATGTATAGTCTGGCCGGCATTGTGAAGACGAAACAATAACATACATTAATAAGACTATACTATATACCTGTACGTACGCATATTGAAGTACCTATTTATAACAGTCACCTTCCGATGTTTCCTGTTCGTATAAATTGTTAGAGAGTTATGTATGTTGAAGGATATGTGCTATTCGTAATTATATTCCTTGTTATTGTCTATCAGTTTCCTCTCATTGATGGGGTGCTATATGAGTAAGTGCCTACTTGAAGGGTGCCACTTTGAGTATCGTAGGGGAGATCCATAAAGGTTGCTCGTAAGTTATGAAGGGTTCAAAATTGCTGACGAAAATCAAGATGCTAGTTTGAATTTCGATTTGGATGAGGATTGCTCGTACTTAGAAGGAAGCTAATTATAATTGACATATAGGTATGGAACTGAGTTTAAAGCCCCGCAAACCTCCATTGAAAAGAGTGGATCCTCCGACCACACCACTGTACTGATTTCTGTCCAGTCTGGTCAGTCAGCCCGATAGTTGATTTCAGACTTTTCTATGTACCTGTGTGTCCTAATCGCGCGGAGAACGTACGAAGTTTGATATTAACAACGGGTAATTGTCATTTAGGAACGTCAACCTTCGAGTCGATTTGCTCTATTTTACCCTGGTGAGAAATCATCTAATCACTCCCCTCTCTCTGAGGGGGACAGTTTCAGAATTTGGACTAATTCCGACCCGAGATCTATCAGTTGCCCTTTACTTTCCAGGGTCACGGTAACTCTTCCGAACCATCGCGCAGACCTAGATCGCATTTATCCTTGAGATGATATACAAACACATGGTACATTTCAAGTAGATGATATTAGATTGACAGTGTATTGGGTCATCTCATACAACGATGATAGTAATCCGTTACCCTTTGTTGATTTTTATGAGTTTCGCGGAACAATAACTTTTATGGCAAACGCAAGATGTTCGATGGTTACCCAAGATTTGATTACGTCATTTCTTTCATAAGCCAATAAGCGTACGGATATTGAATGTTCATTAGTCTTTGCATCCTATAATCTTTTAAGACTGAAATAGGTATTTACTTTTGCTAGGTACTCATCATCATCATTTCAGCCACCAAGAATCGTCACAACGACAGGTCCTGTGCGTCTTGCATCTATCGAATTCCCGGGAACCCTCACCAAGTCATCGGTCCACCTTATGGGAGGCCTACCAAGGATGCGTCTGTCGGCACGCGGTCGCCACTCCAGCCCCCCCTAGCCAAGTAACAACCGTTTCGTTTCGATTCTCTTTTCGTTGATCGCCTGGAGTCGGTAACGCCTCTTATTCCTGTGTTCTGAACATTCCCCTGCTAGGCACCACTACTAACTAAGTAGTTTATCTATAATGCCACTCAGGAATGAAGCAGCTTCCTAACGGTGAAAAATTTCTAGCAATCCGACCAGTACTTCAGAGATTACCTCATACAAACAAAAAAAAAAAAACTTTACCTCTTCATAATATTAGTGTCGATGTACGTGTTCTCTACTTATTATTCCCGGTTTTATTTCATATCAAAAATACTTCAAACTCAACGTACTTATAATGTGAAACCTTATAAATCTCGCCCAGTACGCTTTTAACAAAATATCAAAGGTAAAGTGCATTTTGTTAACACAGCCCAGCTCCGAACGGTTTCATTAAAAAAACATAAAACTTGCGAGGGAAAAATGCACAGCTAAAGCGTAATAGTAAAAAAAAAAAACAACATTTTATGATATTGAAAAATTGTTTGCACGTTGACGTTCAATTAAAACGTGAGTATCGACAAAGCTTGATTTTATTTCAATGCTTTTTAATTTTAAAATAAAAATATTCAAAGACTTTTATAGGCTTTTTTACGAGGGAAATCATCAAATAACATCTCTCGCTCTGGGTGGAGCAGGAAGGAGTGGCAGATTTTTTAGTAACTAAAACCCAGTGTTCCTTCATTTGTCATTTATTGTGAGGGCTGCGCCTGGTAAGTACTTCGAACCATCCGCAGCGCAGGCAGGGACTTAGGCTAGAATATTGTCAAACTTTACTTGATTTGTTATATTTGAAGTTAATAATTATAAGAATGTTGGTATAATAAAATGAATGGAAGCTGATAATGTCAGAATGTTTGAATTTTTGTGAGAAGGATGCATGTTTGAGTTAAAAATTAGTGTAATTGGCTCCGGCCGTTCTATCTAAAATAATAATAAATAAATAAATGGTTCTATTATTCACAAGAGGAAAAATCTATAATAAGAGATGGCTTCCTCCTGCAATGAGACGATACAGGCTAGAAGTAGTTATTAGAAACAGAATTGGATGTTTATTTGTATGTACTCCCAGTACTGCTAACTAAAAGTTCTACGACTGTTTTATTAACAAAGATGAACCAAAACCTTTTTTTTGAAAGAACGTGGGAAATTATCAACTTTCTTATCCTTCTCTGAGTAGAACGAGAGGGAGCGTCTAACGTTTACTGGCTGTTTTAGCCTGTTCTATTAGTTGCCCTTTGCGTTTCAGGGCTGCAGTGACTCAAGCTAGAACTACATTAGACCGATGCACACGTGGACTACGCATGATTTGTACGTAGTACAATGTTGCGTGGCGTGGATCTAATGTAGCTCTACAAGTCTAGTTGCCACATAAAATATGGAGACCGACGCGTCCAGATCGGCGTACGTGGCACACGTGTGCGCAGTGTAGATCGATGCACTAATCAAATCTCAAATCACACTTTACAAAAATCGTTAACATTACAAATGCTGCGTCCCTGGAATTACGCCCAGACACCCACGTAATGACAGTAGCTCCTTATTCTATGGTGTATCGATCCTCATTGGTCTTGCCAAAAAGCTGTCTAAGTTTTGGCGTATTGAATGGGAGATCGTTAATTTGTGTTCGTTCAGCTTTAATACAACGCAGTTTGAGTTGGCAGTATTTTTGTTGTTTTATGAGGAAGAAAGGCATCCTGTTTGTTTTCTTAGTTCATAGAGATACCCCTTTTGGTTTTGTAATTCGAAGCAATTGAAAGATATCTGCCATAGGGCTCTTAAATGGAGGTTCCAGTTACCTCACACAAAAAAAATCTAAGACCTCATACAACTTCTCCCAGACTTCCAAAACACTTCGGGATTGTGGGAAACTAAAAAAAATTATGATAAAAAAATAGATAGCTAAGATTTTTTTTTACCGTGCTCTGGAACGCAAAAGACAACTGAAAGAAGACAGGTGGATTTTAGTCCATAAAAGTCTGATCCTCCTCACTACACCCAGAGCTGCAAAAGTTACTTGATGATATCCCACTTAAAAAAAAAGCTTCAAAGTAATTTGTAAGAAGCTCTAGCCAAACAACCCTTCACAAAACCTAATTATTGAACAAAATTAACCGAAACGCGATCAACAAACAGAAATTCCATCAATGAAACTCATTACATTACCTTTAAGCATTATAACACTTTTATCGTTACGCACTACGTCATAAAGGCGTACGCCCACGTTCTCATCGCGCATCTCTGGGACACGAACTTGACCGTGCCGATGAGTCACCGCGCCGGTTTTGTTAAATCGATTCAATATTCTCTTAATGATTCAAACGCGCGATTTGCTGGACGCCACTCGCGTAACCGGTGTCGTGTATGGCCGCACCTATGTGGAATTAGTCTTAGGAATGGCTACTTTACGAAGTATACATTTCTGCATTTCGTTACACAGGGATAGAATAGAATTTCGGATCTAGATACGGGTATAGGAATAATTTTATACCTGTTCCGGATACGGTCACTGATATGAAATTATTTTGGACTAGCTTCTGCCAGCGGCTTCGCTCGCTTGAAAGAAAGTTTTTCCCTACAAACTTTGGACCCCCGTTTCATTCACTTAGGAGGTGAATTTTGGAAAATACTCTCTTAGTGCTCACTTACGTCATAAAAGGAAGCCTTGTGCAAAATTTCAATAGTAATAGTAAGATTTGAATTTTACTTCTAGTCTAGATTAATTATCAGTTGTTTGCCCGGACAACACAAACAAATAACCTGTCACTTAGACTTCACCTTTATTTGAAACTTTCATATCGGTTTCGATTTATTATTTTGGATATCGGGTAGTTTCGGTTACGGTTCTAGAGCTTCATAACATCCCTGATTTCGTAAGATGAAAATTGGAAATAGGAGAACGACGTAGCGATGAAGCTTTTGTATTAATTTCTATCTGAAGATACGAGTAAGTTTTGTTTTCAATGCCTATGCATATTAAAAAGGAGAGAGGAAGATAACGAAATGAATACTGAAACCAGTTTTTTCCTAATAAAAGTTTGATGCAGATAGAAAATTAAAAATCAAATTACTTACATAATATTCATTATTTTAGTTTACAACTGTTGGAGCAATCTTTCAAAACAAAAGCCCGTTTTAAAACTGTATATGTATTTATTTCGAGACAGTATAAAAATGGCAAGACGCTCCTCAAGTTAAAAGAGTCCGTACAAGAGACTGGCCTACTTAAGCTTTCAAAGACGTTTCTGAATTATGAATATCAAAAGCGTAGCCGTTTAGAGTATGAATGAGACGGGCTCTATAAAGTGAGCATACGAAGGCATAAACTGTCAAGACTAATGTGAACAAATGGGTGTAGTATTTGTGGTTTCACCGCAAAAGTCACTGTAGCCATTTAAAATAATGGAGAAAAAATTAAGTATGCAACGTAGAATGAGTACTTACGAAATGTCAAGGTAGCGACAAAATTAGCGTTTTATAGTTACGATAAAAGCTTGAAGATTATGTGAAAATATATATTATGCTATAATCTCTACTTTATTCGAATGTGATAGGAGTCAATACATTTTAGACTTGCGAGGCAGTTTTGTTCCATGTTAGACCATCTTTTTATGAGGTATTTATAATGAGACTAGTGACTCAACCCAGTTTCGCACTGATGCAGATCATAATATATGTAACACAATATACGTAACCGTTTAATGCTCTTTCTGTTAAAAAAAAATACATAAAAATCCGTTGTAAAGTTTAGAAGGTGTTAGCGGATTAACAGATGCGGAAAGCAACTTTATTCTATGTAAAGAAGATGACACACTTCGACTATCCTATTTATTATCCTTATCATACCTCTCTTGTCCTATATCTCAGTTCTACTACACTTCTGTAAGTTCTCACCTCTCACCTCAGTAACTACCTACCCATCCACATCTACCCATGATATTGAAAAAAAAAAAAAACAATTACAAGCAATATTTTCCCGTCACCGATGGAATGCTAACCTTGACCCTGATATGCCGAAGCTTGTCTCATTCATACTCTCAGTAAATCTCCGCATACCACACTGTATACTTGCACAGAAAGGTATAATGATATTAAAGCTGCTACCAAATTTAATTTCACGGTGTTTTGCCTTCGTTTACCCCAGCTTTATTAAACGAGGTAATGAAGGTCTACATAAGGTATATATTACTAAAATATACAGTACGCAAATAGCGGTTTCTGCTCGAGTCAGAGATATAGAGAAAATGTCTTAGTTTCTTGTTATGCGAGACCTGCGCCTGTACACCTGAATTAAAGTCTTTATTTTATAACAGTTTTTATCAAAATCACCAAATAACTTCTCCCACTCTGGGTGGAGCGAGAGGAAGTATCAGACTTTTACTGACTAAAACCTACCCTGTTCCCAGGGCTACGGTAACTCTTGCGAGAATCCGGTAGCCCTACATTAGTAACTTGAGAGTCTGGATTTGTTATCGGTCTACGGCAATAGTCTTACGCCTTAATTACATGGGATTCGATATAACTGTGGTCTAATACTGCCTACCCAGAGGTAAACAGATAATATAATATAATCTTTAGTACACCATAAAAAAAAACAGTCGGAGCTTAAAATTAATGTAGTAGAACAATGGGCGGTCTTATCGCTAAAAGCACTTTTTCGCAGACGACCTTTGTGTGGATTTGTTGGTGAAAGATTAAAGGTATGCAGGTAGTTCGTGGTAGGCTGCGGGGTTGATTTATTTTACTATTTATATACACACACACACACAAAAAAACACGGATTAAGATACACAATAGACATTAGCACAAAGGTGCTGCTTATTTCCAAAGAAAATTCTTCCAGCAAACCTGTGAAATAAAGTTAAATGAGACAATAGTGTGTAGGAAACCAAGAGAAGAAGAATGTGTGAAATCTTAATCTAAATTAAAAGTCTATTACTCTCTCTCGCTCCATCCAGAATAGGAGTCATTCAATGATTTGCCAACGCAAACATTCCACATGAAAAAACCCCAGATCACTTACTTAGCTCGACCCCGCAAGAGCCCAGGACCTCATTGCTTACCAGTAGCGCTTGCAACCTGTATACAAACGTTTTTTAGGGTTCCGTACCTAAAAAGGAAAAAACCGAATCCTTATAGGATCACTTTGTGGTCCGTCTGTCTGTCTGTTTGTCAAGACCCGTTATCTCGTGAACACTTGAAGGTATTGAGTTGAAATTAAAACCATATACTCAGGTCCGCGGTCACTTGACGCTGTGAAAAAATCAAATTTCTAAATTAACGAATAAAAAGATACAGCCGTTTATATCGCAAAACAACGTATATTTCGATACTCTCAAAGGACTCAAAATTCATAGGGTACTTTCCGTTGAACCAGAATCCTGAAGTTTGGCATAAAGCAAGGTCTCACAAAGCAAGGTAGCAAAGGTATAGTAATAAATCTGAAAACAGTACATTTGTAGTTACCTAAGTAAAAAAAAAATATTCAATTCGAAAAAATCTTCGAGATTCGGTAATTGTAGTTTGAACGGAACCCTCAGTGCGCGAGTCCGACTCGCACTTGCCCAGTTTTTTTTTTTTTGTATAATTTAACCAACTGTCATCTAATCTAAGCTCGCAAACCTAATTACTGGCTGACACCGATATCCTAAGTTTACATCAATTAATATTCAATCAAGCTATCTGTCAACACTTGGTGTTTGGAAGCTTATTCAAATTAATTTGATGTCAAATCTTGAGTCAACATTACGGCAAACTGTTTATAGGTTTGCTTGCTGCGACTTCTTCTTCTAGTCAATATCTATAGTAAATCCATACATACAAACTTTCGCGTTTATAATCATCATTTTCCTGCCCTTATCCCGTTTTATTTGGGGTCGGCGCAGCACGTTTTTTTTCTTCCATTCTGTCCTGTCACGCGTCACGCTATCACTAACTCCGTTTTCTTTCATATCACTGCTCACACAATCCATCCATCTTTTCTTTGGTCTCCCTCTCCCTCTCCATCCATCCACATGTAAACTCATAACTCTTTAAGTGACATGCGTTTCATCCCTCTTCTTCACATGACCATACCAAAACAAACGATTCCCTTTCAACTTTTCAGTCACTGGCGCCACTTTCAAAATTCCCCTAATATACTCATTTCTCACTTTATCCATTCTCGTCACTCCAGACATCCATCTTAACATTCTTATCTTAACATCATAATATAAGTAGGATAATCACTGTTCCCTTTTCGTTCCACCTGGCACGATTCAGCAAACAGCTGTTCTTATGTTTTTCTAATAGTCTCCGACTTTCAAGATAAATAGTACATAAATACAAATAATCTATATTTATCCTTGTCTCGTGTGCAGACTTTATGACACCGGGCGTTGCGCGGGCGCAGGTGCCAAGTTTTAGTCACAAATGATAAATTGATTAGTTTTTTCTTATAATAAGGGATAAATTGATGCTTTCGATATACTTATTAATTTATCATAATCCACGTTATCTGGATTTAATGTTAATTACCAACTTTCTATTTTCTAACATAATTTACGAAGGAAAATCTTATGGGGAAACTTATTAGTCGGAAATGGTTAATATGCAGTGTGCAAACGAGCGATTAGAGCTATTCCGAAATTACACACTTTCTGTAGAACTCTCTCTTTTGAGCACATCCTTAGAGAAACAGTACTTAGGTACCTAGGAATATGTATTTATTACCAAATTTCCAATTCAATCATTCGTCCTAAACTGTTCAACATGTTTATGTGTTCAGAAAAAGCTTTATTTCAAATAGCTTCCATGGTATCCTTTTTGTATGGTGGTAGCGATTCCTGGCTAAAACCCTCCTGAGTTTTTCCTATAGTCCTTCGCGTTCCAGGTCCACGATAATTCTTTCGATCAATCCTCGTCCCGATAGTCCTGGTATCCAACACCGCTAATTGCAGCCTAGCATACCTCATTCAATATCAGAAGCGCGCAATTACGAACGGAATTCATTCAATTGAACGGTATACCAACTAATAGAGCAGTTTCGGGTCCCGTGTCGGCTTCACAATGCCAATTGGCCGATCGATCGATTTATAGAATAGAATAAGGCGATTCGAGTGTGTTTTGTGAGTAAATATGAAGTATATTTTAGGATATATGAATATGGAATTATAGCCTCTATTTCAAAGTAAATAATGAAAGAAAACATTTTTTAGCGACAGTCACCAGGTTCACACAAGTTCAGAAGAATAATAAAGTGACAATTATAAAAAAACAAAATAATACTGTGTGTGTCTCCGATTGCGCCAAAACAGGTTCATTTCAGCAATGTTGCTAGACAGATGATGTGTGATGCTAGTCTTCCAATGAACCTGGAGTGACCAGTGACGAGCAAACGGTTTTTTGTCTACTTCCTTAAATTTCAAGTCTTTTCTATCCTTACTTTTTACCTTTGACCTCCTAAAGCCCAAATAGGACAAACTACTGGATGAACTAAACAGATTTCAGAAGCGCGGGCTTCAGTAGGTGGCAGGAATGGTGGGATACCTATGCCCAGGGACTTATCCCTGGGTAAAGGGCTGTCCTAACAGAACAAGCTATCAAAAAAGCCGCGAGAAAGACATTAGAGCCAACAAGACTCCTACAGTTGCGAAAACCGTTCTGCTTCTTGCCGAGTAAAATATGGACTCCAGATAGTACCGACAGAGGTCTGAAGCTTTATGAAATGCAGAGCACATCTATAATATTCCACTACTCTTGTTATGATGACGTCACATGGAAATACCAGAAAGGGTCGCTGCAAAAGATACACAAACGTCCTCATTGGTTGATTGATGAACTCTAATGAAAGGTCAAATACGTAGTTGTCACAACAGAAACGCGTGTATGGAAACATGACATTTGTGTCACACCCACTAAGATACTGAGAAAAGGAAAGAAGACGTATCTCTGTGAAGATAGCGATAAAGCAGCACGTGTCCAGCTGCCATTCAGTCAGTCTCTTATTATCTATATATATAAAAGGAGAAACTGACTGACTGACATAACAACGCACAGACAAAACAACTGGGATCAGGAGCGTGAAAATTTCCTTTTATGACGTAGGCAAGCACGAAGAGAGGATTTTCTAAACAACCCTTAAGGGGATGAATCGGAAGTTCGAAGTTTGTATGGAGAAACCTATCACCACGCGGGCGAAGCCGTTGGCAAAAACTAGTTACTGATAAGCTCGCATTTAATCACTATCTAATCTGATGATAATAAGATCGACTATGGAGCGCAATTCGTCTAGATTCTTTCTTGACCTAAACGCAGTCCACGTTAAAGAATTTCACTCCTTAGCTGTATACATTATGAAAGTATTCCAAAAACGTTCTCTACGTATGAGATACGTGGTGGACCCATGGAACGGTAGCTCATCCATACTTTTTGATATCTTATTATCAAAGGTCGGAATTAGATAGTTATTCATGTACTTGCATCGAAATTGATAATTAATATTATGGATCTTCCTGGGATTTCTAATGACAGCATCGCGACGCCGTAGCGCGTTGGAAATCTTTTCTATAGCGCTTGCAAATGCGATTTACGCGCGTTCGTAGCGAATAGCGATGCTGTTGCGCGCTTACGAAACGAGCGACAGCACCGCTACAAAAAGTCGCCATGGGCAAGGGGCCATAAGGCTGATTATGCTATGCATATCAAAAAAAGGGTAGAATTGAGTTCAGATATTCAAACTATCTAACATATTCTACAATTTCACAATAAACGCCTGCATAGTTCAAAACATTAATTGGCATATTTATAGCGGCGGTATAATTGGAGTTATTCGTTCCGCCATGATTAATTTGTGACGTCACATGGTAGCAGATCGCGGTTTGTGTGATGTGTTAAGTAGAATGTTTGTTTTAATGATTTTGTTGATGTAAGAAGATGTAGATTAAATCTTTGACTTATAATTACGATATTTTGCTTCTCTCAGAATAGGTCAAGCGGTGTCGAAACCAGGAAGTCAGTGAAATTGGGCTTTTGAAATGACCGCAAAGTGATTAATGGTTCTGAAATTTAAGAAAAAGTCAGTGAAATGCTGTAAAATTTGTTAAGACTGTGAGAAAAAATATTTACTGTTAGTTTTTAATATTTTTTTTACTGAAACTATTTTTATGATGAGACTAGCTGACCCGACAGACACGTTCTGTTCTTATCTTAGCTATGATTATACTGTCAAATACGTGAACGTTAAATAGTCATTAAAGTTTTTGATTTTGTTTTTAATGTTCTGCGCAACTCTCTTAATTTTTGCTTTCATAAACCTTCCTGACACTTACAAACACAAAAAAAATAATTAGCGAAACTGGTCTAGCTATACTACTACAGATTCTATTTATTTCTTCAAAATAGCCGTCAAGTGCTGCGCGGCCGCAGCGCGGATGTAACGCAGCAATCGCGCTGCCGTCGCGCGTTTTTTTATTTATATGGTATAACAAAACAGCGCTGCAGCCGCGCTGCCGTCGCACGGCACTTTGCGACTAATTTGGAGGCGCCCTAAAACGGCCTTATCGGTATTTTCAAATGTTTGCAAGGCCACTTTTCATAGTACAAATTCCTATTATTTTTTGTAAAGCGACATTCATAAACCCATACCATAGATCTAAATCTGGCAACAAAGATCCTATTCCACTTAGTTGTAATGCTAAATACGTACTACTCACAACAACATAGCGCCTAGAACACATGAGCGCCATTATAATTTAATTGAAATTCCTTTTTCCTCAAGTGATAAATAAAAATGTAATAATAATTTATTGATACATGCCATGGAGTGTAGTGGTATGCAGCATTGAAAAAAAAATGCAGTCTATACTAATAATTCTTTTCTATGTTTGTATTTTTGTTTGAAGAATCGCCAAAATTAAGTGGCAGTGGGCAGGGCAAATTGATCACAGAACAGATGGTCGTTGGGGACGAAAGGTTCTGGAGTGGCGACCATGTACCGGAAGACGGAAGCGTTGGAAGGCCTTCCACAAGGTGGACCGATGACCTGGTAAGGGTTGCGGGTATCCGATGGATGCGACACGCACAGGACCGGTCATTATGGCGACACTTGGACGTCTTTTGGCTCGTAATGAATAACACTCAAGAATAACTGGGCCGATATTAAAAATTCTTTCATTAAGTAGAATGCTACATAACACTCAATGACATAAAATATTTTCTACTTCCACGCGAGCAAAGCCGCTGGCAGAAGCTAGTGTATTTTATAAGCAAATGAGGAAAGACTATTAAATACAACTGTCAAATTTATAAAAAGAATATAATTACACAAAACTGATCGCTCCAGTCGTATTCAGTATTGCATATTTATGAGTGGCCACATAAAAGGTCACTGTATCATGGCACTAATGCATACTACACTTGTGATTCATATAAACTGTGTATTGAACTATATTATACTTCAGGACAACAGCATTGTCCTTGTGCTGTGCTTTGATAACAACTCAGTATACTTTACCGGCAAGTTCGTGCCTAAATAAAGTAGGTACGTAATATTATTCGTACAGATAGGTATTTAATGGAGCTGTTATTGAAAACATCTTTCTACTGTAATCACACTAAATATTATAAAGGCAAATGTTTCTATGTAAGTGCGTGTGTGTATGTTTGTTACTGCTTCATGCTCAAATGGCTAAACAGACTTAGATGACACTTCGTGAACGGGTAGAGCATGTCCTAGAATAGGACAAATTATGCTTTTTGTTCCGGGAAAATGTTTAATTGGAATAATTTTCGACTTTTACGCAGGTTAATGCTAGCCTGTCATAAAGGCACATTTTAATGGCTCTAAGGGGTGCCCTAAACTATCTACCTTCGAGAAGTACATGTATCTCTGCCATCATTTATATCAAGTGACATTGTAGATAGCAGAAAAACGATACATTTATTTACCACCAGTAATGGCCGACCTGTAGTTAATAGAAACATGCTAATGGAATTATAACGCACTTTATCCCGATACGCGAGCGTAATATCTCGTTGCAAGATATAAACTAGTCCCTGAGGGCATCCGGTTTTCGATCGAAGTACCTAGAGTTAGCAAGCACGTTAATAAAATCGTGGAAAACTAATGGTCTCGTTAATTTTAAACAAACCTAGTTTTTGTAATTGTGAACAAATATTTACATGACAAACATGTAGGAAATGCCCAAGCAATTAATCATAAGTGGTCCACGGCACGGTCATTAGGCATGCCAACCTCTTATGGGACCACAGGTGTAACGATCACGTAAAGCGAGTTTAATATTCCGTTCCATGTTTCAAGACACTAAAGCTACAGTGAAGCTACAGGTCGTTTAAGTGCCAAGTTTAAACTTTTATCCCTCAAGTTCATAAGATGATCGAGTTACAAAACTCAATATTTTTACTAGTAGCTTTAGGGTTGAAGAGTATCCATTTATCAAGGGCCTAAATATGTGTTGAAAATATGTTTTATGTCCATGATTTTCTGTTATGGTGACTATATTGGCTGACGTAATGACAACGCCACGCAGTGTTAATAACCCAATGGATATTAATAACCAATTTTAATAACATTTCATATTCTGTGTAATAAATTAAACGCAAAACTACACACATTGCGGTTATTTTACTGTCAAATAACACGCTAGAAGAGCGCCCTTTTATAAAAAGTCAAATGTTTAGACGACGAAATTGAAAATCGGAATTAATTGAATGGATTCTGTGTGTACTCCGCTTAACTGAAATTTGACAGACGTAGTTCCGAAATTGAAACAATGTTTAATCAACAGAATTGAAAATCGAATGCTTATTGAAACCAAATGTTTTTTACTTTCCTTTGAGTTGAATTGTAAGTCTAAGTACAAAGGTCAGATTTTCTTATTGATTTTGTTTAAGTGAATTTTCTTTGTAATTGAATAAAAAACGTATGCTTCCATCAGCTTAACTTTAGTGGTTATTGGAATGCCAGCAGTCGGTGACCGTCGGCAAGTTTACAAGTGTGTAATTATAGCGATTGAACAATACACTGTCCTTACAACTCGTACGATCGACACGTTACATTAACTACGAAAATCGCCCTTATTGCTACAACATAGAGTTGTCGTCAATGATACTATAGACAAGTGGTTTACAGTACCACAATAACTACAGTTTCGTGACCATAGTTGTGAGTTTATTAAGATATTATTAAAGGCAGTAGGGCGAACCAATTACATCAAAATATGAGAGGAATTTATAATCACGTGCGTTTATGACAAACATTTATCGAATACTAGTTTTTGTCAGCGACTTTGTTCGCGTGAATGTCGATTATTGCAAGTCGAAGCCAGATATCAAATAGCCTTCCCTTCCTCGGGGTTCAAGCTTACTAACCGTAAAAGCGTAACATACTGACAGAGTTACTTTCACATTATAGAATCGCGATTAGGGAAAATATAAGTGTAAAGGGTTTATCCCATACTAAATAGAAATATTTACCATCAGAAGCTTGATAGTACAACTCGAAGAATCAAAAAAGAAACAAGGGATTTGAACGGAAAATAATATAATTTCGCGCTGTGACCTAACTTAAGATGGAATCATTTACATTCAAAGTAAGTTTAAGTAGTGTTTTTGTCAAGTCGTTGAGCTCCTTATTAGTCCTAAGTTGAGCTTTGCGAATACTGACAAATGCTTGCACTGACTGGACTCCACTTAAGTCTGTATGGTTCTTCAAAAGACCATCTCAGAAAAAACTGCATGGTGTCATGAAAGTGATTTGAAAATTACATATTTACTCGTGGTATGGACTTTAAAAAAGAGACTTTGACCCCTGAGTTTATTTCGGTGTTTATTCTCAGGGTAATCAGCTAGGTAACACCGGCCTCGTCTAGTTTATAATGATGAACAAAAATAAAAATAATGACGCGTAAAAGTGTTTTTTCAACTTATTTGCAAAATAAATATCATTTATCATTTAGTGAACCGCAAATTCTGGTTCCTTTATCGAAGTAAAAAAACTATTATTTCAGTGTTGTCATTTCAAATTACGACACCACAACAAGAAGTCATGGATTATGAATTGCTACCGGTAGTCTTCTTCATCCCATTCTAACTGCTGCAATTTTGAAATTTAACTACGCCAAACTAAGTGGGAGCTAAGTAAATTACAGCTGAGCTTATAATAAGATCCCGTACAGTAATTATTTATTCACTTCGTTACAGCTCAACTGTGCCTATCCGAGGCTAAATCAAATTATACCATTCAAATTATCTACTAAATACTTTATTCATGAAAACCTAAAGGAATATTTAAAACAATTTTCTGATTGCCTGCGCATTTCCGAAACGCTAGCAGATTTATAAACTGTCACCTCAATAAGCCTTTGTCAATTTGTCTTAGTGGGTAGAATTAAAATTTGCATAATTTTATTACGTTGGCAATACTTCTCCTGTTCGTTCCTCTCAGTTGGTCGCAGGTGTTGGACGATAATAGACATGTCAGTTTGATCTATGATGCAGCCATATCGATAAAATTCTTCTAATATAACGTTCCGGGATTCTACACTTTGTAATAATCTATCGACAGTAATAAAATTTGAATAAGAACTTCTTACGTATTTATTATTCTAAAAACGGCGCCTACAGAATATTTAGTCTGCTCTGTTAAATACCAAATTCAGTCAAAGCTCGTTGATTAAATTAGTTTGTTTAAAATTCATGACGTAGTTTAATACTAGACAGTATTTTACAAAAACATTTTTTTTGTGAAAAGTTTTTCTGTGTCAGAATTAAAATAATTTAGCGATATACTTGTATTTAATCTAGTTACTGACTGGTGCTACAATTTTAATGCTTTAGAAAGTCTTACGCACATTTTAATGTGTAAAAACTTGTATGTTGACGTGGTCGATGGCTAATAAGGCAAGTACTTCAGAACTCTCTCGGCACGCCCATACATGGATACTGGATAAGTGCTGAACACATCGCCAGTAGTTTTTGCTCGATGGTACTACGGGAATATAATGCGAACGAAAGAGTCACGTTTCGCTGATTCTGTACTAACATTTATTCGTTTGTGAACGTAATATTTGTCGTGTGGGAAGGCGCACTCAGCTCGAGCTTTCGCAGCAGTTTCCAATTTGTCTACTGAAGGTGCGAATTGATTTTGTGTTATTCCCAGCGATTTCTGTCGGACAAAATTTATGCAGTTCAGCACAAATACGATGCTAATTCACTATTTTTCTTTGAAGAAAACGAAGTCTGACGTTGTCGTCTCGATTCATAACAAATTAAGTATTCATACACTTGACTTTAGAGAAGAATTTCATTTAATGATTGCAAAAAGAATCTGTTGCATCCTGAACTAAACTTCTAACAAGCTCTCGAAACTCTCACATTATTCTCACTTAAATTGTACAAAAAAACTTACTAGTTATAAAAGAAAATATTTTGTAAAAAAAATTTGTACCATCATTACTGCTACGACTGTTAAATTTATGCAGACTTGTAGGTGCCGCGGGAGTGCTTAACAAATTCAATACACACGATGAATCTTTTTTATATATTGGTTCTTAATAATCTGGAGGACAAGGATGAGAAAGCTCTTTGCCTTCTTGTTTACTACCGGATACTACATTATTAAAAGTTGACACCAAAAGATATGTCGATGCATCATGTTTTCCTTCATAATGCTCTGTCATTTATCAGCATCTCACTGCCCTGAATAAGGTATCCATATTCCTGACTACTTTCTTCCACTATAATACTTTGAAGCTTAAAACCCGAACTTATGAAACCACCCAATACAGTCAACAGACCAAACTTATTTTCGTTCACCAAAAACATCGTATTCAATAAAATACGACCAAAAGCGACAGCGTAAGAGGATACGCATCGGAAAACGAAAACAGAAAGGTTGTAGCTAAAAATAACCGTCTCTAAATTAAGATTATTTCCGTGAGGTTGAACAACCGAGAATGTTTAGCGTTATGTCAACGGAGAATCGATAAAATGGCTCCCGAATAGAAGCCCTTATAGACTAGCTAGGTACTGCCATCGGCTTCATCCGCGTGTTTAGCGGCGATCTACTTGCTTCAAGGATAATAAGATTCGTATACCCTAATGCAGGACAAGGTCTACCCGTGTACCAAGTTTCATACAAATCATTTCAACCCTCGAACCGTGATTGATTATAAGGGCGCCTTCAAATTAGCCGCATGGTGCCGCGCTACTTTGTTATTCCATATAAATTAAAAAACGCGCGTCTACTGCGCTACACCCGCGCTGCAGTCGCGCGGCACGCTACTTCGTTATTTACATGGAATAACAGCAGCGCGGCACTTTGCGGCTTATTTCAAGGCGCCCTTATAATCAATCAAAGAATGTTTGTAGAATAGTTTAGATTTTTGCACATATCATATCTAGAGTTTTACCAGCGTCTGATCGTTTGATTACACAGAGATTTTACATATTATAATGCTTGGCCAGAATGTTTTTAAGCTGACATTTCAGAATTTCTGCTAACAGTTTTATACAATTTGTACGTTTGCGAATTACGCCGAGGTAGCAATTACGGAGCAGTGTATGTTCGTTTAAAATAATAAAGGGTTAGATAGAAACTGTAAACTGCCATGTGCTACGACTATTCTTACTTTGGCAACGTTCAAATGATATCTGACCATGCATGTGCTTTAGTTGTGAGCACCAAACTTGATGAATAAAATTGCTACAACATTCTATTTCCACACTTATAAAATACTGAACTAATTAAAACAATCTAAAATATGGCGTCCGTAAAAATTCTTCCACTTCACTGTCGACTGGTAATACCGCGCTTCGACTGCAAGACAGACCATGTTGACCCGAGGCCAGTGACAGCTTTGCCAGTGTCACTGAACAACAAAAAGCGCCAAGACGTAGGGAAGCAGCAAGATGGAACGAAGTATCCAAATATTTTAATTTTACACCTAAGTAGTTTATTTTTGTTTCAGATCCTATAAAAGCTCTCTCTCTTCTCAAAGCAAGCGTAAAAGTAGAAAAATTTTAAAATAAAATGTATAAGTAAAGCACAAGTTCTAAAGAAGACACAATTACAAATTTTCAAAGTCTTCGTACTCCTAACGAGTGTAGTGGAATTAGAAGCGACACAACCGAGAAGTTTGTCTTGGGTTCTTCGTTGCGAGCATTTCAAATAATCGTATGATAGAAACTTACGAAGTTAAATTTTTTATTGACAGGATTCTTCAGTCGCAAGAATTAAACCCCGACCCAAAAAATGGTGTTATAAGTTTACGATGTGTCTGTGGCACAGTATTAATTATACGGATGAACCGATATGGACGCAGTTTTTTTATATTTTGAAAGTTAGCCGTTTATAAACGTTTTATGGGGGAATGAAAGTGGGAATGAACAACCGAATAATTTGAAAACTGTATGATGAAATTGGTTTAACTGTTTAAATGTATAGGGGGTACAAAGGCACGATTCTTACTTTACATAAAAAATTGGGTCTAGGGTTTTTTTTTTTTCTTATTATTTTAATATAGACTGACATTCGATTAGGAGAATTCATTCAATATTATTAATATGTAACATGAGACAAGTCTTGCAGCAATCTAACGCGGACTCATCAATATCTGACCTTCACACCCCAAAACTTAATGATGATGACTAATAACTTGAAGACCTATTTATTAAAAAGTCAACAAAATAAAACAATTCGAGGTTCTGACAGTCCCATTTAAATGGGCAATCATGAGGTCCATTTCAGCTACATAATCAGTTCGAAACGTAACAGGAAAACTGTATTCTAAATCCACAAATTGGAACTCAACGTATCATAGGTAAAGGATCTGGAAGACGGTTGCCAACATCAGCACCGCTAAGTTCCTCACAAAACGGACGCTGGCACCATGCCAAGGAAATTTGTATGATGAAGAAGAGAATTTATGAATCATTGCAGTTTTAATTGGGTTAGTCTTATTTGTTTATTTTACATTTATGCATGCCAAGTGGTTACAATAGAATATCATATCTGACATTTTCGTCGCTAAGTGTGAATGCCATGCGGGATAGACAGGGCAAATTGTACTTTAAGGTTATACTGGACTCAGAAATTGACAATTTTAATACTCTGTCATTTTGGAGTCAGCTATTGTGGCCGTAGGGCTGCGTGATTGTTCGAAACAGTTAACGTGGCCCTGGAATGCAAATGGAAACTAAAGTTACACACACGGGTGGGATTTAATCAGTAAAAGTCTAACAGTCGCTCCTTCTGGGTGGAGCGAGAGCAATTATTTGAGCCTAATTTGGAATTTAAGTCGGATTAAGGACCACATGTAACCAATTACGGTCCCCATTGCTTCAGCTGCACATAATACAGTGCACTTCTGCCCATCCCAAAAAATTAAAGTCCACGTTGCTATTTACATTATTTAGGTTAAAATTATTGAAATAAACACATTCGCCATGTTACAAACAATGTTCAAGTCGTAGTTTCTCGCACAGACCATTTCGACATAGCCAATAAAACAGAATCAGCTAACGTTTGCCGTGCGTTGCGGATTAACCAATCTCGTAGAAATCCTATCATGTTTCAATGTGTATTTGTGAATTATCGATACATTCAAAATATCTGGTGATACCTTTTATTTTGATAATGAGCGATGAATCATTGGACTGTAAATCAAGTTATAATCTGGGCATTAATATTAGGTTTTTATAATGAAGGTTATTAAGTTTCGAAGGTCATGGGTACAATAGAGGTGCTTATTAGAGGACACAGAAGAATTCTGCACCAAGAACCATGGCTTAGGAGTGTCTTACGAGGGTATGAAACAGCAAACCTATGTTACGAGGGAGTGACCTCGAGGGGTCGCAACTTCCAATTAGGTATTTGCCTGTGATTAATTTGTGCAATATTTTAAACTAGGTAAACAACAAATTACACAGAAAAAGAAATCATTTTCTAAAACAGCATTCAAATTATTGATTAAATGAAGTAGCAATTAGCATTTCCAATATTGGTATGAAGAAGAGTGGGACGTGGTGGAAATATGTCGCTATCTCTTTTGTAATTAACCTAATGGTGGTGGCGTCACATTTCAGTATCATGTGCAAATGTGCATCCTTATTCCGTTACTTGACAGTTTTCCCTTCCATTAAATTCAAAATTTGTCTAAATTACGTAATATTGAACGGTTTTTTTATACAAATAATAAAGAATATGGAGTCAACTATCCAACTGCGATCGCACCTTCGATTCCGACAATACTATTTCCTTTACATCGCAGTGCGAAGGTGCTAACATCCTCTTTGCGTAAACCTCCTTATGTTTCTGATTGCTCAATATCATCCATATCTATGGTCTATATTGAACTGTTTACTGTGTGTAGAGGGAGATCTAGAAACGATGGAAGTACTGTGTGAAAGATGATATTATGTCACTTGAAAGGAGGTGACTATCGAGATGACAGCAAAGATGAGATGTATGAAAGAAAAAGACGGGTTGGAAATCTTCACTCCTCTCGCTCCGAGTAGAGCGGGAATGTCAGACTTTTACTGACTAAAACCCACCTGTGTTAATTCAGTTGCTATCAAGGGCCACCTTAACGCTTTTGAAAAATGCACTATCCATCGTTTTACAACTATCTCACCTGATGGTAAGCGATAATGTGATCGATGACAGACGTTTGGCTGGAAGTAACCTATTCACTCTTGATTTAAAGAACAACCCCAGGTTGTACCTACCTATCAGGAAACACACGACTCCGGAAGGGAATTTCATTACTTATACGTCGACAACAAAATAAATGCAGATAAGATACAGGCGCGACGGACGTCTGATAAGTTTAATAACATCAAACGCAAACTAAAATTCAACTGGGAGGCAACAAATGCAAAACTGCAATAAATACATTACTTACTCCACTTATTTTTATTACGTCCAACGTCAAAAACGCATGTTTGCATATTATTAATATTAGCGTGGCGTGACCTTAGTTTTTAATCAAAGCTACTTTTTAGCTATTCACGGCCTGCTTGCCTTCGTTACAAAGTTTCCTTATCGTTATTTAGCCTTAGTTATATAGGGTTATAACGTAAACCTTATGCAGTTTGAGACGAGAAGTGTTATGGAAGTTTTGTCCTTTAGAAAGGATTATAATCATACCTTTGTTGATGTTAACTGTTATTGAGACTAAGAGCATTGAAGTTTCATCCTTCTTCTTCTTTTCGATTCGATGGTAAACTCGTCGAAACTATTTGGGCCGCCTGGGCGCTATTTGCTGTGGCCTATATGGAAAGCACTAAATCGGTTGCGAACCCAGGTAGGCCGCTGCAAACACAGCTTGGCAAAATGGGGCTTTATAGACCCGTCGGATACTCCATGTGAGTGCGGTGCTCCTGTTAAAGCATGAACCACCTATTAGAATGCCCCAAATGCCCATACACCTGCACTTTGGAGGATTTGATGACTGCTACCGATGCTGCTATTAATGTAGCCACCTATTGGGCCCAAACAGTTTGACAGTTTCATCCTTATCCTTATATATTGTAAACACAGAATCTCCCGCCGTCTGTGTCTGTTGGCGACAACCTCAAAACCTACAGAACGGATTTCCATGCGGTTTTCACCAATAGACAAAGTGATTCATGAGGAAGGTTTAAGTGTATAATACAGGCATATTTCAGTAGAAAAAAGCTGAGGATTTCAAAGATTTGTAATACACGTGCGAAGCTGGGGCGAGTCGCTAGTGGTTATCTAAGAAAAACTTTCAATAAGTCGTAATATCACAATACCCGCTCAACCACAGCTCAACACTCTCGTATGATTTATTCTTTCATTATTAACATTATTTCAGTTAAACTACTTCAATTGTTGGACATAGGCCTCCTCAAGTGCCGCTACAACGAACGGTTTTGTGCGTCTCGCATTTATCGGATTCCCGCGATCGTCGATCGACCTTGTGGTAGACCATCCAACGCTGATCACATCATCATCTCCTTAGCTTTTTTCCTTTTTTCCAACTACCTTGGGATCGGTTTCCATTCTAACTAGATGCGGCTGAATACCTGTTTCATATGGAGCGATTACTTATCAGACCTCCACAAACCAGTTACTGGATAACATTATATTCCTTGAGTAGACAGTCAGACTTTCTGGCGTTTGACTACCTGTAACGGCTGTCAAAAATCTACGAATGACAACCGGGACCAACGGCTTTACGTGCTTTCCAGGGCACGGAGTGTCAATAATGTCCTAGATCAACTTAGAAAAGTACATCTTTATTTCACATTACAATATTTGTCTTTTCGTTCGTTAAAATTACCCACAAAATGTCACCTTTCCTCGGCCAATCTTTAAGCAGTCCTTGGGTAATTTAAAGTCCGCAGCCAATCAATACGGTCCAACTTCCCTAACCGCACAATAGCATGAAACCTGACTATAACCCCTTAGCCTATGAACAAGGAAAGTCTAAGCTTAGGTCTTGTTTTAGAAATGTAAAATCCATTATGTTGTCTAGACGAAGTCACGGATTGGACCGACATAAGGTAGCATGTAAATCAGGATCGTGTGAGGAATCTACTACGCGGATTATCATTTAGACTAGTTCTGAATTTACGTGGGACGAATTTTTCAAGTTTCATCTATATATAAAAGGAGAAACTGACTGACATATCAATGCACAGTCAAAACTACTGGGAGTAGAAGCGCGAAATTTTGCACAAGTCTGCCTGTTATGACGTAGGCGAGCAGTAAGAAAGGATTTTCCAAAATTCAGCCCCTAACGGGATGAAACGGGGGTCTAAAGTATATATGGAGAAACCAACATTCACGCGGGCGAAGCCGCTGGCAGAAGTTAGTCTTCTATATTCTGATAATTTAAAAACTTTTTCCCACACAAAGAGTTACTCCTGTAAGTACCGTGGCACTGGAATTCGTTGATAAGATGCTAGCCGGACAAAAGTCATTATTGAATTTCCGGGAATTTCTTACCTCAGCCCCTAGCCACTTTCCCATGTGACCCAATTCTAAGAATTATTTTGCACTAATGTTAACAACTGATAAAGTAATGAGGGTGGTTTAAAAGGAAAGGATTAAAAAATTACTTATTTAATTGTTCCACGAAATAATTACTTACTTTATTACAGCATTTTTACACGAGTCATAAGCCATTTTTTAAATCCAGAACGTCTGCGTTCATAACATTCGGTCTTATCATGGAAATTGACTTAGCCTATACTCATCCCTAGCTCAGTTTATATGCCTTTTAGCTGCAAGGGTACAAGTGGTCAAACAAGTGCTACGACGTAAAGAAATAATAATACTTATCACGTATACGTTTTGTTAAAGCGTCAAAAACGAAAACAAAAGAACCCACCTACTTAGATTCCGTGCAAATAAGTAACCAAATACATTCCTAGTATTTTTACAATAAACCTAAGCCTGCATATGTCCAAACAAAAGAGCCATAAATTTTAATAACCATAGTGGGCTAAAGCCGGTGCCTTGATGCTTTTGTTATAGCGACTTTTTGAAATTCCATATAGCTCTCACTTTCATTCATTTATTATGAAAAATTGGCTTAGAGATAAGACAAAAAGCATCCTTCATTTTTAACAAACAAAGCTGCCCCAGTACAACTGATAACAAGTCTTTTTATTGTTTTATGTATCCGTATGTTACCTACCGCAAAATGTCAGGGGAAGGATCTTCACGAGAAGTTTCGCGTAATTTTGAAATTGAAAAAAACCAACGGAGATTGTCTCTACTCTTAAAGTTACGTATGTTAGGCGGGCAGCCTGACATAAATATTGTAATTTGTGATGATGAGTGAATTAATACAAACCATATAAGCACTTTTTTACCATCAGTACTTTTGCGCCATCTGGCTATACATAAAGGTATAAATATACAGACCGGGCGAGTTAGGACTGGAGATGAGTAGGTATGGAAGAAGCCAAATTCCCTATGGTACTTGTCAATTCAGTCAAGTGAAGTCAAATTATATTGACGTGTTGTAATAGGCTCATGAATTAGTATAAAATCTTAATATGATACAAGGTAACACTGTTTTCATGATTTTAGAAGTGTAGCTTCATGTTTAAATAAGACTAATGATCCGCCCCGGCTTCGCACGGGTGCAAACTTTACGTATACAGAAACCTCCCTCGTTTATCGCCCTTTTTATTAAAGAAAACCGTATCAAAATCAGTTACGTATTTTAGATGAGAGAGATAGACGTGGAAATCTGAAAAGTATAGTAATCTAATAACCCGTGGTCCTAGAACGCAAAGGGCTGAAAGAACATAGGTGTTGTTTTAGTCAGCAAAAGTCTGACACGACCTCTCGGGGGTGACCCTAGGGCGGCAGATGTCATCAGATGATTTCCCACATCAAAAAAGACATCTCAACGTGACTAATTTACCGTTATCCAATATAGTTTGAAAATTATAATCAAACTTGGAGTCGCTTGATAAAAATATACGAACGATATTTTAAGTGAACTGCTTTTATGTCAGGCCAGCAATTTTCTGTGTTGAGGGCAAAATAATTCCATTATCATAAAGCAAATTAAAAGGCTTATTAAACACATTTCTATAAGCTATTAAAGGGATCCTTTCATTAACTTTGGAAAGTTCAAACAACATTTTCACCGCGTCCGCCATTCAGAAATACCGAAACATGTTTTTAAAAACATATAATATATTTTAAGTACTTGTTTTTAATTAAAGACTGAATAGCGTTCTACAAAATCTAGTTTCCTTTTATCTGATAACAAAGCAATGGTATCGCATTTTATTCATTTTAAAACTGTTTCTCGTTGCAACGTTATTAAAAGGAATTTCTTGAGATGTCTTCTTCGCGTAGGACGCATCGTCATCGAGCTTACATTTCACTTTTAAATGCATCTCTATGGCTGACAATTTATTTAAGAATATTTTTAATAAGAGAGGAATCTGATTTAGTTTATTTTGCGTTAGATTAAATTATGGCCTGTTTTAATTAAATTTTAGGATGCATTATGTCAAGGGGTTCGAATTCACTGTGTTATAAAGGGCCTATTACACTACTCGATATTCAGACAGTCTTAGTCGACGTCGCGTATGTAATAAGGGTTAGACCGGTCTTACTCGGAACAAAAAATAAGACGAGCCTGAATATCGTATGCTGAATATCGCGTAGTGTAATAGGCCCTTAATAACTATAAAGGCAAGAGTTCGTATGTTTGTAACTACTTCACGCTCATACGGTTGAACAAATCTAAATGAAATTTGGCACACTGGTAGACCATATTCTAGAATAGGAAATAGGTTAGCTTTTTTACACCGGGAGTAAGTTCACTTGAGATAATTGTCTACTACTACTACGCGGGCGAAGCCGCTGACAGAAGTTATTACCTTGATAAACTCATCATCATCATTTTGATCTTAGTTTGTTACTATGCTTTCCACATTTATATTTTGCACCACTTGTATTTTCAATGCGTAAAGCGAAATGTATTGATTAAACTAATTTATTCACTACCCTCATTAGCTAACTCATATAATAGATATGAATAATAATATTACTTTAACTCATAAAATAATGACGATAATTAAGATCGTTAGGTACCTAATTACATCTTTGAAAATTATTTTTTTATGATCAAGTGGCGTGTTTATACAAAGTAGTGGTCGGGTTCATCGGTTAAGTAGCCCGTGTAATTTTTAGCTTAATAAGAAAAAAAAAAATTTTTTTGAATACATAAAATCGAAAACGATTTAAAAACAAAAGGTTGCTCCACTGACCCCTGGCCATTTCTGAGAGTATGCCAAAAAAATTCTAAATAATTCAAGGTAATTGAATGATGGCGGAAATATGTCTTTTTATGCCAGCTCCATAACAATTTTTAAAGAAAATACATATTATATTTTTGCGTTGTTTGCAATGCTATGCTAACGTTGATATTTTAGGCATGTATTTAGTTTCCCAAAATATTTACGAATCATAATAAAAGTGTACATTTGAGAAAAAAATATTAAATGTCTACAAAAGTCGATTTTCAGCCCACTGTTCGGAGTTTCTGGCTGTCGAGTGTGGCCCGTGTGTGCCCGACCCTGATACGGAACTTTCAAGTGGCTCAAAATTTATCTTGGCATAAGCAGAACTCCATCAGTGGAACTATGTCAATCGATGTACTATACATAATTCTATGAGCAACTAATTCGGCTAAAACACTGAAACCTAAAATACCAAACAGCTGTTAAAATAGCCGTACTATGAATTCGCATCATCTATTTTTCTATTTTTTTTTTTGTTTTTTTTTTTTCTATTTTTTTTATTTTTTTTTTTATTTAATGCTTTTTTTTTTTTTTTTGAATGTTGTAGTTAAAGCTATGGATCTCTGGTCTGAAAATAAAGTTTATTATTATTATTATTTATCCGTAACTAGACTTACGTTTAGAGAAATGGTTACATCGTTTTATATAATTACGATGTGAATGCGCCTACGTCGTTCCCCGTTTCATTATTTTTACACGACTGACCAAAAAAAGGAGTGTTACGTTTTCAGGGTTCATGTATGTATGTATGTGGGTTTCTTTATTCCATCATAAATTCTAAACGATGAGGTATCGTTAAAATCCTTACATCGCCTCGAGTAACACCGGCTATTGAAAAAATGAAAAAATCCAATATGGTGGGTATAATAAATAAATGAACACCTACCCAAATTTTTTTAAATTTTTAGATCTTGCATCTCATGTGACAAAAGTGGATTAGGGTAATGTAATTCTATAGTTTAAAAGAAAAGGTACAGAAAACGATGGAAACAACGACTGTTCCGTTTTGTAGAACGAAATCTCTGTCACTCTTTTCACTCACAGTCTTTCTACTGCTCGGTAACTTTTGTCGTTGCAACTTTACAACATATTAAATTGTGTGTACGTTGCAAAAAATAATTACATGAATTGATTAAATAATAAAGCGAATGTTTCTTTATTTGGTTATAGTCGTGTTTATTTATTTTATTCATGAGCTTTTGAGAGATGACTCATAAGAATCTCGTTTTGATTATTACTTAATTTTAACATATATTTAAGTACCAATCAATATCCTGTGGTTCATTTAATCGTAATACAAATGTGATTTTAAGTAATGATATATTCTATTTGCA
Source organism: Mythimna pallens (assembly GCA_961205895.1). NCBI lineage: Eukaryota > Metazoa > Arthropoda > Insecta > Lepidoptera > Noctuidae > Mythimna > Mythimna pallens. The sequence goes on along the minus strand of OY540849.1, from coordinate 12,083,532 downwards.
GAAAACGATAATAATATTAGTTAAAAACTGTAACATACAACAAACGCATTTTTTTTATTACATAATGTAGATATTATGTAAAACAATAGAATGTACATTGTGAAAAACAACATTATAAGTAAATTGATTATCACTGGCTTTCTTAACCTTCTGTGAACCATGTGGGGTTTAATAGACCCCAGTCATACAAAAAATTATTAGAGCCTATATAAATTACGTTAACGCGATTGACACGATTTTAACGTTCGGCGCCCCGATTTGCCAATCAGAGAGCCGAACGTTATCAACGCTCAAGCTCTAAACCAATCAGAAAGCCGAACGCGGTAAACGAGTCGATCGTGTTAACGTCGCACTAAGGCCTCTGAAGCTACGACGTTATCACACCGCTAGTTGAGAGTCAGTACTCGCGTCACCGTGGCAGCGAACAGACGTCCGCAAAGTGCATCTGGATCCTACAGACCCGTGGTTCGAGACTTCGTCTTAAATGTAAATACCTAGTGATTTTTTTGTGAAATGCAGTATTTCTAGAATATTTGTATTTATTTCGACTTATTTATAGAATTATTTTATTTTCATCTATTCCCATAGCCATATCACACCGCTAGTTGAGAGTCAGTACTCGCGTCACCGTGGCAGCGAACAGACGTCCGCAAAGTGCATCTGGATCCTACAGACCCGTGGTTCGAGACTTCGTCTTAAATGTAAGTACCTAGTAATTTTTTTGTGAAATGCAGTATTTCTAGAATATTTGTATTTATTTCGACTTATTTATAGAATTATTTTATTTTCATCTATTCCCATAGCCATTATAATCTTTGTAAATAAAATTTGCACCCTTACAATTATAGAGACCTAATCCAAAATTTTAATATTTCGACTTCCAAGTCATAGAATCACTTAAAACGAACATTCGTATCAACTTCTAATAAAAAATAGGAATATTTTTCCGTGAAGAAGCTACGTGTATATTTCGGTCTTTTTTTTATTTAAAGTCGATAGAAATGTTCATTTTAAATTATTCTATGACTTAAAAGTGAAAATATGAAAATTTTGAATTAGGTCTCTAAAATTCTAAAGGTGCAAATTTTATTTACAAAGATTATAATGGTTAGGGGATTAGATGAACATGAAATATGTTACTTTTTTGGCTGAAAGTGATTGCGGTATAGATAAGACTTTTTCTATCTAGTGTTCAGAATGTTTAAGATGTGTAGAATGAATTTATTATTTTATAATTAATAACTACTTTTTGCACGGAATCTAAGTAGATTTAGAAAGATCAAGATTAAATTTTAAACGTGATAAGTATTTTTTTTATATCATAGCACTTTTTTGACCAAATAACTAAAATTTGATTTTAAAACACTCTTGCAGCTAAAAGACTTAAAAAAGCGGGCGAGTAAGGACTGGGGATGAGTATGGACTAAGCTGTTTTGGGCTTCATCCATACTCATCCTCTATATTGTATCTAAGCGAAAAAGCGCAAAGGTATTAACGGCAAAATAGTGTTTGTATAGTTTGTATTTATCACAATTCGCAGTAAAAATTACAATGTCTCTATTGTAATTTATCCCCGTAGGTTTTTATAATATCAAAATTACGCAAATACATAAAAAGACTTGTTATCAGTTGTAATGGGGAGAATTGTATATAAAAAAGTGGACACTTGTTCTCTTAGAGATCTTTAACCGATTTTTTAATAATAAATTAATGACAGAGTGAGAGACAGAGAGAGCTTGATGTAACTACCAAACCCCGCTACAACAAAAGCTTCAAAGCACCGATTTTTGCCTACTGTGGTTATTGAATTTTATGACTCTTGTTTGGACAAGTGCAAACTTAGGTTTATTGTAAAATTTCTAGGAATTCATTACTTAATTATTTGCACGGAATCTAAGTAGATGGGTTCTTTTGTTTTCGTTTTTGACCCTTTGAGTACCTGAAGTTATGACGTTGTCTCACCCCTTGGTGATAGTGGTTTAGTACTCGCGTTGCCGGTGCAGCGAACAGACGTGCGCAAAGTGCATTTGGGTCTTACAGACCCCAAGTAGTTCGGGAATTCGTGTAAAAAGTAAGTAGTCATTTTGTTGTGAAATGCAGTATTTTTAGAATATTTATATTTATTTCGGCTTAATTAACATTTATTTTACTTATAATGGCTAGGGAAATGTATGAGCAGGAAATATCGTTACTTTTTGGCCGAAAGTGATTGCAATATATATATGATTTTTTTTATCTGGAAGTGTTCAGAATTTTGAAGATGTTTAGAATTAATTTATTATTTGATAATGAATAACTTCTGACTTATTTGCACAGAATCTAAGTAGGAAAAGATCAAGACAAATTTTATACGTGATAAATTATTTTTTTACATCGTAGCACTTTTTGGCCAACTGTACCCTTGCAGCTAAAAGGCTTATAAAAAAGTGGGTGAGTTAGAACTGAGGATGAGTATGGACTAAGCCGTTTTAGGCTTCATCCGTACTCATCCCAATAATAACCACTTACTTACTTAAATCTTGTATATTATTTGTGATTAAAATACAGTACATATGTCAACCTAGCTAGGAATACAGCACCTCACCCACCAATTTGTAGTAGTCTTTGTACACTGTAATCGAGTCTGTAAATTGTCATAATGTACTACAATGTTTTTGATGAATAAAGATATTATTTTGATTTGATTTGATGACTTATTTGCACAGAATCTAAGTAGATATAATTTATTTTGTTAAAAAAAAATATATAGGAAAGATCAAGTTCAAATTTTATACGCGACAGGTATATTTTTTTTTTTGATCAGCTATAACCTTGTAACTAAAAGGCATATAAAAAAGCGGGTGTGTTAGGACTAGGGATGAGTACGGACTAAGCCGTTTCGTTTTGTTCCGTACGTTGTAAAATAATACTAATGTTGATTATTTTAATAGGTTTAGTTATATTAGTATTACCCTTAAATAGACTAAAAGTAATATTTCTAACTGAAACAAACAAATAATTACAAACTACACAATCTTTGCTCTGAACATTCTTGGGGTCTGAGAAACCCCACATGCTTCGCAATGTAACTTTTATGCACATGGTTTACGGAAAGCTAAAAAAATATCCCTTTTTAGCTAAATTGGCATATATGATGATTAGGAAAACATAGCTAAACATGTCTGGCAGGGAAATTGTCTCGTGATTATGACGTCATACAATCGAACAGTATTGCCAAAATTAAGTAATGAAAACTCGAACTTTTTATCCGCAACATATTCAATTACGTAAATGCCGCTTGTAAGCTTAAAATCTGTCAACAGTGAATAAAAGCTTTACCGAACCGTAAAATCGTTCAATGACGCGTAATTTTACGTGCCTTACATTGTCTATAGGTAGGTGTAGCGTCAAAACTGGGGCAGATGGAAGGCCAGCCATCCCTTACACCCTAGCCCTGATGCTTATGCATGAGACAACACCCGGCGGCACGTAAACAACTCTAATAATAACAAGTATATATGAAGTGACATAATACATAAAAATGTGCTCAAATATTCGGCTTCCATAAAGCGATTGTTTACGAATTTCTCATCAAATTCTATGAGGAACTTTATATTATATTTTAAATTTCGAACACGCATTTTATGACGTAAAACTGAATAAAATTCTAATCGCAATTAGATTTTTACTTAGGTTCAACGTTTTTTACCTAGCTTTAATGATCTGCAATATCTCAAATAGAGACTCAATTCAAGCTGAAATATCTTAAAGTACGTCAAAAATATCAACCCTATAATCGCAAGCGTTGGATTGATCCGACTAGTCTTCGTGTCCTAATCGCCAAGGTCGTGTGTTTGCGACTGTGTACTCCATCTCGTTTAGCACTTCAATCCTCACAGGTGACAAGAGCTGACGAGACGGAGTACTTGATCGTGGATGTGCGACCCTGGCAGAATAAACGCGAGAGAGTTTTTCTGAAATATCTGACGTAGTAAGTTAAAAGGTAAAGGGCGGAATTCACCAATAAAACTAATCGCGTTTTAACGTTTGGCTCGCATAATCGCGTTTAGCCGCTGTCAAGTGTCACTTGTAACAATACAGGCAAGTGACACACACACGCTGACGAATTATCCTGTTATAAAATAATAACTATTGGCCGCTTATAAATAAAATACCGCAGACAACATTATAAGCTTTAAAGACATTTTTCACCAACATGGCAACACAAAACAATACATTTATATCAGTTTGTACGACGAAACAGGCTCGAAGCTTCACATGGAGCGTAAATTACGATTTCCCAGTCATTGGTTGCTCTATTTACTGCTGAAATATGAGTAAACGAATTTGTTTCCGCACGTGACAAGTGAGGTCATTGAACATGTGGGATTTATGAAAATATAGTTGGGCAACATTATTACGTCAATATTTTGACACATCAAGTGCCTAACAGACTGAAAATAATGAAATATTACGTTTATGCTATATAAAATAAATATAAGGTAACTAGGTTTTATAAACATCTGGTAGGCGATGATAAATTGGAAAATGTCAAAACAATATTAATGTACCTACCTAATACCCATTTTTACAAATTATGGCATATTCCAAATTATTCAAAATTATGTTTCTTTTTACAAATTAAATTATGTCTACCTTCAACAAGTTTGAAATATGCAAATTATGCTTAATCTGTAGTCATCATGAAATAATAATGTAGTAGATATAAATAAATAAACACAAGAGAATGCAAGGACTTTAGAAGCTATTGCTACATTCACAGCTGCTATTAAGATATGAGTTCAAGATATACATACAAATTAGGTGATTCTTTTCTTTATTGTATTAGCAAGCAAGGTGTAACTGTTTACAGGTGTTTTTAAAATACACATGAGCACACATACACAATAATAAGTTTTTTCTACCTTGATGTGCAACAAACAAAGATTATATTATGGTTATATTTTTTATAGCCTCATCTGGTAGTTAACTCTCAAGGAAAACTCTGTTTCTTTCTGCTAACATATTATTATCAAATTTAAACTTTTATGAGAGATTTCTCCACATTTATAACTTTACAAAATTTGGCAACTGCCTTCAGGTACTTATTATAAGTTTTATTTAATTATAAGTACCAAAGACAGATGTTACAAAATTTTATTTTATTTACTTGAAGAAATTTACCAATAATATAATTTAATCTAAGATGATCATTGATTTGAAAACATAATATTAAATTATCTCAATGCCTATTTCTTTATAACTAAATAAATAAATAAAAAGCAATAGTATACAACAAAGCACACAAATTAAAGTACTTTGTATCCAAAATTAACCGTACATACAGAATGTTAATTGAAAATGACTCATCATCACTACCAACTAGATACACTTTACAGTTGCACACAAATTAAATATAATTTTAGTATTGGTTACAATGTGTGAACTAAGCATATGGTTTTTATAATATACTAGTAGGTACAAGTATTAATTATATTCTTGATTCTTTTTATACATAGTCTGTTTATAAGATGATAACAAGATGATGTTGTACTGAGTATTGTTGTTTTGATTATTATTCTTATCAATTGGAATCAAAGAAAGTAGGTTTTATTTAACAATTTCTGCCACCCAAGGGACTTTCCCACAATTTTTTTCAATTTCCTACTATTTTTTATTTTTAGTAATACTAACAAACAGCAATTAATTTTTACACATAGGGTTTATAAGTAGTTCCTGAACTGCTCAAAAATAGCTAAAATAAGTTTATAAATAATTCAAATTTGTTTTCACAATATCAGACAAAGTATTCAGTTACATCAAAAAGATTTTGTAACTATTACTTACATAACAAAATAGAACATTACATAAGAAAATAGTTCTTTAATCTGAATATCAGTACTCATTATTATGCTATTGTTTTTCTGCTTATAATCACAATAATAATGATAAGATTGTTTTAAAATAATTGTCTTTGAAAGCAAGATGTGTGCTTTTATGTAAAAGTTAATATGTTGTTGTTCAGAACTTTATTTACTTTACAGAATATACAATAAGGATATTTTATGTTTCATATCAAAACATTACCAGACCTACTCATACCACAATTCATTTAGAATTAAACCAATTCAAGTCTTTGAAGTAAAACACTTTAAATTATACATTAGTGTTAAATGCTTTTGCTGATTTGTGCCTTAATTACTTGCAGTAAAACATGCCTTGTTTAGTCTTTTAATGAAACCTATATTCACTAAATATTAAATTATAACACTGTTTAAAGTCAATAATATATAATATAATATAATACAAGTCTAACCCACATGTTGTTCAACTCCTCAATTTTTCTACTGGAGTGCTTTTCAAGAAAAAAAAAAGAGTTGATGATTAATTATTATTAGGGAATACAGAGGTTTGTTTACCATACAAATCAAATCAATTTTTTTGTTCACAAAGTTCTACATTGGCTCGTGTAAAATTTCACAAGCTAGTGCACAATTCTAATTGTTTATTTCATAAGTAGAATAACCTGATGTAATTGAATATCGGACCTATTGCTAGATCTAGAGACCAGATTAGTTTAATATTAGGGCAGCCTATGGGATAAATGCTTATCCCATAGGCTATGAAACAATGCTGTTTCCATACACAACAAATATTTGTGTGGATTATGGATAGTTGTACCTTGACAGTTTAACAGTAAGTCAAACAAAAGCCAGGTTTTTATATAACATCACAATGCAGGAAGATTAACATGAATGAGTAATCCTACATTGTTTCTGGTTGATGCAAGTACTACCCACTTTTTTATTCGTTTTTATGACTTCAACTTGTTGGTTGTTGTGTGCCAGTTTTATTTTATACTGGTTATTATATAATGTTGTAATTATTGAATGGAAACAATGTGTGTAAAATGTTTACATTCAATTTTGAAACTAAGCTAGGATCTAGGGATATATGCAGTTGCTTACTGACATTCAACTGTATCTAGTCAGACTGGATGTTACCATTAAGCAAGGATCTTGATTCCACATTAGAGTTCATATGATAAACACTCCTGTTTATAAAGTTAGTTTCCTATGAAACTGAATTAGAAACTAGATATTATTACTTTTAAAATTATGCAATAGTCACAGCAGTCATACTTCTACAGTAATTTCATTAAAATATTGATTGAAAACTTAATTTTTATTCAGATATCAATAATCATATGCCAACAAAACAATTGTAAATGTGTTTTTTCATGTCATATTGTTATAGTTTAGATGCCATGCAACACTGACCACACTTTCTAGTCTATCTAGGCTACCATTGCAGTTTACACAATTACTAATTCATGTATGCTACACTCAAACACTATCTACAGATTACCTGTGTACTACCATAAATTAATCCAGCCTTATCTCCTTCAAATATCGAACCTCTGATAAGAATGTAGCAATACTTGTGTGTATGTAATTAAAAACACAAAAAGTCCAGTTCTTAGTTTATGGTATCCAAACAAATACACAAATAAGTTTTCAGTCAAATTAAATAGTTATGTAAGGCACTTGATGTGTTTGTTATCGGATTTGTTTATCAGCAGCAGTGTAGCAATATGACTGGGGAATCAAAACAGATTGGGGCACTTACCTTGAACATAGGTCTGGGATGCCTCGGCGCCGAGGGCGCAGCGGTTGCCGTGGTCGCCGCGGGGGCCGGCGCTGGGCTCGTCACGTGGTCAGCCGGCAACGACTCCGGGACAGTCTGAAGAGTAGGCCTCATAGTCGTCGACATTTTCACAATAACACTAGTTCAAACACTTTAACACCTTGCTAAACCACCCTCGCGCTTCGCATCCTCTGCGGCGGCCGCGCGCTCAGCCCGCCCGACCGGCCCAGGCCCTCACCAGGACGCCGACACAGGCCCCGACTTAACTCCACCGATCGCCGACCAACAACGCCCATCTAACCGCATTTTCGACCAGAAAAAAACATCGCGAAGCCCTATAACGAAAACTGTGTAACGATACGCGATACCTATTTCACTTTCACGTATATGTTAACGATCGTCGAGATGGAAAACGGAAATAGACACGCAAAAAACTATTAGAAAGCTTACGGTGTCTTCTCCTGTCACATAAACACTATCAAGGAATTCAGCGTTTAAGCTTTAAAACGTTGCGCAAAGTGTTTCCGTTACTGCCACCGGCTCGAATAAAGGGTACGAAATCGCGTGGTGGACAAATATAAATCCATTTAATAATAAATTTACTAAAGAAATTCACTTAACTCCGCTAAAAGTCCTCACATTCTTGAATTCACTCTCAAGATGGCGGATTTTACCTACTCCTCGTAAATGGGCACAAGGCTGACACGAAAACATCAACCGGCTCTCTATCAATCCCTTTCTTTTGGCAGTACATAAAAAGAGATAGTGATATGTGAACGAGTTCAACGGAGTTTTGTGATACGTCACTGAAAAAAACTGCCAATGGAGCATGCGCAAAAGCACCAAGTATTTGAAATTTTGAACGCACCCATAAACGTTTCGTTATTGCAAATCGTTGATTCATGGCATGCATTTTTACACCAAAATCATCGTAAAATTACAAAATATGGTAGTTTTCTATTATTTACGATTGTGCGAAGTAAGTGTTTTCAAGAAAATGATGAATTTGCAAATCTTAAAGAGATATTTTTAAAAATAGAAGATTTTGTTTTCCACAAGACTTGATCCTTTTGGCTGTGTATTATCTCCTCAGTTTTTAGTAATGGAAACACATATAAATCTAATTTTTATTTGGTGTTGGCAAGTAATATGAGCGCCATCTTAATAAAAATGGCTGCCTTGTTGTTGGCGACTGTTGGGTGCTTGTTTGGAAATTAATGTTTGTTTCTTTGTTTTATTATGATTTCAAATAACTGCTTGTGTAAAATATTGCACCTTAGTCCGGGTGATATAATAAATTGGTGAGTGTGATCTGTTTCATCAATTAAAAAGCAGAATAAAGTGCTCGGTAACGTAATAACAATTTGCTCTGGGCAACGTGAGCTTTTCAAGCGTATTCAGTTTTTCTTAGTGTTTCTCATGATGTATTGATATTATGTACCGTAATCTTTTCTTTGCGAATTCGCAATGAGATTCAAGGTTCAGATAACAATGAGGGTCATATTTACATAAGTTGTGACCTTAGTTCATACAGACAACAAAAGAATTCGTCTACGGATCTGTTGTTAAAAAGTAATGTTCTTGATGTTTTTTCTTACTTATTAGAATTTGTGCATTCTTTTCAACTATTAAACGTGCTGGAATATCTCAAGTGTTTCCAATGTCGCTCAATAAAGACAATGATAAAAAGTAGGTGAACGAACCCCGATTTGAGTCCACAAATAGTATAGTGCTTTCTAAAAGTTCGATTTTTGCTTACGCATCACGACCGCTTCTTCGAATCGAGTCTACTTATAGCGTCGCACCGATATTCGTAGTAAAGTTTCGTGCGATTTACTTCATTATTTATTTACAAGCAAAATATTGGCGTCTGATAAGCTGTCCAATGAAATATTACAGTCTGTGACATGAGGGTATTTCTATTCATGGTAGTAAAATAATAGAGATCGATATAGGTATTTACTTAAGTTCTTGATTTAGTTACTATGATTACAATATTTTGTTATAATCACTGTCAACAACCTTGTTATTATTTGAACATTTACATTGTTATGTTTGTCAAACTAATCACCACAAAACAAGTTTGTTTATCTAAACTCTAGGGGTTATTATTTCCATGAAAATGGTGATCAAGCTAGGTCTAAAACATAATTTATTTAACATAGTCTAATAACCATATTGGTCAATTGATAAACCATTGACCAAATTGGAACACCCAGTCACTCGAACTCAACAATAAATCTTATGAAGGTAGATGTTTAAAACAAAATAATTTGTTACAGATTCGCATACTTCATAAGAAACCCAGCAGTTGTCCAAAAGGAGAGCATTTTCTTTAAATGAGCCCCACCTAGCTTTATAAGCGAGTAGTTACCATCATTGGATATATTTTGAAGTAGAGGAGTTAACATAGTATGTCCAAGATGTGGCCAGCTTCTCAGTACTCGCACAGCAATGCTCCGATACAACCTATAAGTACCTCAAAGGGTAATGAACATCAGAATCAGCAGAACTTGAAGACTTTGGGCATGACCTCTGCTATATCTATGGCAGGTGTGTATCAATTTTTTTTTCTCCTAAAAATTTTGTGGATGTGATTCATCATCATTGTTTTGTTTTTTTTAAATAGACTGGTTAAACAGGAGACAGAAATAGAATTTCCCTATCCAGAAATATACCAAACAGATTGCCAATGTGACATTGGTTTGAGTATGTGATGTCTCTCATATTTTTGCATGTGTCCTCATTAACCAACTCACAAAGATCAAAACAACAACAAACAAACACCATTTCAAAGTATTGTAACCTTTATTTAGACACACAAATAACATTATTACTCTTTTTAACAGGTCCAAAGCCCATTGACATCGAGAAAACTGCGGAACTGAAAGAATCATTGGTCCCATTTGGGGTGTTCGAATCTGAGCAAGAAATGCACCATCGTATGGAAGTCTTAGGAGCGCTGCATCGTCTAGTGAGGCAGTGGATCAGGGAAGAGTCTATGCGGAAGAACATGCCGCATAGCGTTGCTGATACTGTTGGTGGGAACATTTACACCTTCGGGTCTTACAGATTGGGGGTAAGTATCTTTGTGAGAAGACTGTTTTATCTTCCTTCATTTCAATACTTTCGGCGCCAAAGACCCAGCATATGTGTAAAAAAATCGAACCTTATATTTGGACTTGCTGGTTAGGTTTTGGGCATAACTAGAACTCAACAATAGCTATGTATAAAAGTGTCTTGGAAGGCAGATTGTTGGCACACAAACGTTTCATCACCCCCTGTTCTACTGTTGGTTATTATCATGCTAGTTGCTGCCAGCGACTTTGCCTGTGTGAACATAGAAAATCGTCCCAAAGGAACATACTCCCGGAATATAAAGTATCCTACTTGATATTCCAAGATACAGACTACCTGTGTGCCAAGTTTTGTTCAGATCTGTTAAACCATTTGACCGTGGAGTAGTTACAAACATAGAAACCACAAACGAACTTTTTCGATTATAATATTAATGTGATCAGGTGAGACAGTGATGATTTTTAATAGAAAAAAATACTTTTAATCATTAATACAATTTAAAAAAATACAAAATATTTTTTGCCGCCATGTCTTTTTGACCTAAAGTGATGTCATTATATTAGCACCTTGCTAGATAATGATCTGATTGTGAACTGTGTTGATGAACAGGTTATTAAAAATGAGATCGTAGTAAAAGAACTCTCCGCTCCTATAAATTAAGTTAAAAATTCAATGAACATTTTACAACCTATTACAAGACTCCAGTTACATAATTGTGTTATTAAAAAGGTTTTTATTATGAGAAAAGATATTAAATTGCAACAACATAGTCGTCAATTCTCACATAAACAGTGTTTACTGCTTCGTAAGTTTACGATTCTAAATAATACCAAATTTAACACTATAAAATAATAGAGTCAAACCAAAGCGGGATTTTCTACCAAAACCGAATCTTCGGTAATTGTAGTATTTACGGCTGAAGTCGAAATTTTTTTAGACACGTAAAATCTAATATATCCCGAAGTTAGGCATGCAATAAGTTAGCATATAATCAATAAAATAAAATAAAAATACTATAAAATCGACGTTTCTGGGAAATAAGTCGGTAATTGCAAAAATTAGTTTTTCGATTACCGACTTAATTACCCGGACAATAAGTCGGTAATCGAAAAACTAATTTTTGCTTGCGATTACCGACTTATTGTCAGTAAACGTCGCTATGTACTTAACTTTAATTTAAGTGTCAAAAAATAATTACCGAACCGAAAACAAAAAAAAAAACAAATTTTAACTATGTTCTTGTAACAAAAAATGTCTATAATCACACTTATTATTTATTTGCCAATCAATCACAAAATCCTAAGACTTTTAACTTTATTGAGTCTTAATTGCAGTTATTAATGTGATGATTACCAAATTAATAATTAGTGAATAAATAGTACTTCAATATCAGTCTCAATAAATGATGAAAGAAAAGAAAGGCAAATACCGTTCATATGATTAATGTAAATTGCGAAAAAACTGTCTATTAAACTAATTACCTATTATAATTATTAAGATAAATATTCCTAAAGACCTCAATAAATACTAATATAACTCACATTACCCACAATAAAATAATAATTGAATATGAAGGTCCTTTTCAAGATGCGTGTTAGACTGCCTCTTATTATGTGAGAACCAAATCGATGTAAAGAAAGAAAGGAAACATATCGGCACACAGATATAGAAAACAACAATAAAAAACAAAAACAAACAAGGGTTGACAGGCAGAGACGCCTTGTTGCATTAAGTCCGCATATGTACCACTACTGTACATGAAGTTTAAATATATAAATAAATAAAAAAATTCACACGTGAGTGTGTTTCATACTTTCAATCAACTTGATTCTATGTGTCATACTCTGCTGTCGAATCAACGCAATCATTGCCAACTATACCCAAATGTCTGGGGATCTCGATGCCCAAGCCTTTAAAGTTCTTTCTTTCTTAAAATTCTTCGGGGTGGAATATCATCAAATAACTTCTACCGCTCTAGGTGGGGCGAGAGGGAGTTTCAGACTTGTACTGACGCGCGGTAAAACTTCTAACAATCGCGCAGTGACGGCCTAGGGAGCGGCCGTAACGTATACTTCAGTCATCAGCATCATCATTACAGCCGAAATACGTCCACTGCTAGACAGAGGCCTCCCTTAAGTGTCGCCACAACGAACGGCGGAACCGTTGCGTCTCGCATTCATTGAGGATCCCCACCAGCTCATCGATCAATTTTGTAGGTCTTCCTACAAAGTGGACCTTTAAAGAATCTATACTTCAGTATGGCATTGCAATAAAATTGTATTGTTCCTTGCAGGTACACCACAGAGGTGCTGACATAGACGCGCTGTGCGTGGCCCCGCGGCACATCGACCGCATTGACTACTTCGCTTCTTTTTATGACCTGCTGAAAATGCAGCCACAGGTTAGTATGAGACTTAACTTTTTCGATTTGCAAGGTACAGGCAATGTGTTTTTGCTAACCTGTTCTGTCACAGTTCTGGACAAAGGCCGCACTCCACCCTTTCCACCTTTCCCTACCCTATGCTTCCACCTTCCGTTTGTTTTGGAGGTCTAGTTTATCCCGCCACTCTTCGTGATCTATTGCTACTTTATTTCACTGTCCAACATCTTGACAGTTATTTCTTCCACTAGATTTGAAAGGTTTCTTACTTACTTAATGTTAAATTAAAACGTATTTCAAATCTTATTATTTGCGATTTTGGATAATACTTGATAAAGCGAAAGGTATCATAGGCGCTTCCTTTTGCTGCTGACCAACTTCACGCACACTTCAGTGCCGTCCTTAACCAAGTATTCCGAAGACCGCCAGTTATATTCCCATCTCAGTTACAGACTACGAACAACAAATTCCACACAAAAAATATTGCTACAGTAAATCGCTTAATACAAAACAAACACCAACAAACACATTGTTAACCTAAAAAAAGTAACAGCGACAAATGTTATGTAACCATTCTGTGACTTTCAAAAGAGTTCAGATGAAGACTTAAAGTCGCATAAAAAAAACTTTTGATTCAACATTTTTATGTGATCATTGCAACAATGTATACGAAATGCTTTTATTCGTGTTAAATATTCCTTGCTTTTAAGGAATAAAGAAAATTTCGTACACTAAGGTTTTTTTTTCTTAAGATTGGAATTCATTCAGTAACTTTTCTCGCTCTGGGTGGAATGAGAGGGTGTGTCAGAATTTTCCTGTGTTCCTTCAGTTGCCCTCTGCCCTCTAGGGTCGCGTAAGTCTTTCCAACAATCCCGCAGTCTAGGGTAAATTTGATTCTTAGTTCCATCCTTGATATGTAAAAATATTATGTCTTCGTATCCGAATGACTTGTTAGCCTTCAAAGACAGACAGAAAATTCGTTTATTTAACACACAGACACAATACGAATGAAGAAGTATTAAGTAGAAACTTAAAAAATTTAAGCTTTGCTGGTTCCATTGTAGACGTCATCAAAATCGCATACTAGCAGGCGAGATCGTAGACAAGAGCAATCTCAAGTTGAAAAAAAAAAATCTACAAGGGTTACTAACTGATTTTTTTTCGAATAGGATTGACATGTATAATTGTATTACAATTCAAACTTAATGGCGGCTTCGAAGTTCGCTTTTCGATGCGAAGTACCCCACCCCTGACTCTCGTTGTTATTTAATTTTACTACTACCCTCATGTTCCGGGCTGACGGGAGTTACGCTGACTGATTCAATTGAACCTGATTAGCTACTAACCTGGAAACGTACCTAACTCTAATATTTCTAATTTGTTTGCAGGTAAAAGATTTGAGAGCAGTTGAAGACGCATTCGTGCCGGTCATCAAGATGAATTTTGACGGCATTGAGATTGACTTGCTGTTCGCTAGGCTGGCTCTCAAAGAAATACCAGGTAAGGAATTTTTTATTATTGATAGGCTCTCGTTTGTCCACTATTTCAGTTGATGAGATGATGAGATTTTATTATAAAAAATGGTAACATCTCCATTCTAAACTAATGAAATCCAATAATGTGTAGGATTTATACAGCGCGTCACTAATAATGTGCAATCGTTTGTTTTCCTTTTTATAAAATAACAATAAAACCGTAAAAGTAAGCCGATCATGTTTTTATTTATATTAGTTTTATCGGGCAGTCTTACTCTGGGGGGTTTCCGTACGTAAGAGGTTATCAATTCGACGCGTATTTGTGAACCTCTCATATCTGAATTATTTCTTACCTAACGCAACATGCATAAACAAACGCAATCATAGAAACTGTATGATACATTTTTCTGTCCTTTTCCAAGTTTATTTAAGGTCAGTGCAACGTATCTTTTTCCGCACTTCTCTATTAGCCGTAGTCATTTACTCCCGCCGCTTCTGTCTGTCTGGCCACGATAAACTCAAAAACGACCGAACGGATTTTCGGGCGGTTTTCATCAATAGACAGAATGATTTATGAGGAACGTTTAGATATATAATACAAGTATTATTTTAGTAGACAAAAGCTGAGAATTCTGATGATTAGTAACAACCATGCGAAACTGGGCAAGTTTCGCTTTTTTATTGGTATATACTAGTTCTTGACTACGATCCCACCTGATGGTAAACAGTGAGGCGTACTAGTTTATTAGGAGCCTTGAAGACACCTAAATCATAATCGGACGGGAAGACCGCAGCAGGGAAATTCATCATCATCATCATCATTTCGGCCTAAAGACGTCCACTATTGGACATAAGTCTCCCCCCAAGTGTAACATAGCAGGCAAATTGTTGCAGTATAATTATAATATGTTATGCACTGTATTCAAGTTTTATGACGTCCGTAGCAAATCGATAGTATGTAGTACAAAGTTAAGCGTCATTCATTGTCTGTCCCTGATTATTTGCAAACACTTAGCACATCCGTCGTCAATCAACAGTCTACACCCAGCGCCTTGTTGACGTTGTAATATGCTTTTGTTATGTCTTGAGTCCTTGTTAAAACGTAAACAACTATGTATTTTTTTCCAATTTTCCTTGTATGTCGGGTGTTTTCAACACCTTCCTGCTTTTGTCCCGTGTAACTTTTTATTGTTCCATACCCGGACAACAGGACCCTACTAAACTTCCACTGTCCTCATAAACCGTGAGAGGTAGAGAATTGTAATCATCAAGACTTCTCCCGCTCTAGGATGGAGCGAGATGTCGTATTAGACTCTTATAGACTAAAACGCACCTAGGTTCCTTCATTTGCCCTTTGCGTTCTAGGACCACGATAACACTTCCAAACGTTACCGTAAGGTCCCATATTACTCGGGGTTGGTTACACATTTTATTCTTCTATGGTCCTCTGTCTGGAGTCACGTTATCGTTTACTCCCTTTTCTTTGATATCGTTCCTTACACAACCGTCTTTATCCGTCAACATGACATTCCGCAAAATTACTCAATAAATATTATTTATAGCACCTTATATTATTGCTTAATTTCACAATGATTTCATAATCTAGATTTGTATGAATACGAAGTCCCAATTGAAATGATTTACGAGAAGTCATGATAAGAAATTAAACGAGCTTTATATAGTTTATCCAGTTTAAAATCATGAAGCCATTGACCCTATCTCCCAAATTGCAGTATATTAGGGACACGAGTCCCGAACACTTCCTCTGTTTCGTTTGGAGTTAATATAGTCTGGAACATTTCAGATTCATTTGATTTACGAGATGACATGCTACTAAAGAACTTAGATCAGAAATGCGTGCGCTCCCTCAACGGGTGCCGCGTGACCGACGAGATTCTTCGCCTCGTGCCCAATATCAACAACTTCCGATTGACGCTTCGAGCCATCAAGTTGTGGGCTAAACGTAAGTATATGTTACCTTTTAGTTTACTGGTCTAGATGTAATAAAAAATTGCTTTTGGGCCAAGAACATACATAACAGCAGTGCAATTATTGTACGAGGGTGGAGTAAAAGGGCGTGTCAGGCCGTTACTGACTAAAACCCAACTTCCTTGTGTCCTTCAGTTGGCCTTTGCGTTCTAGGACCAGGATTCCCCGTGGCCTTAGCAGCCGTGCTGGGTTTTTACGGTTTTGTCGACATCTTTTTGAGGTGCAGGTGGAACACACCGCACTGTCGGCGAATTGGCCGCTCCCGCTGATGGTGGCCAGGGATCGCCCTGCTACTCCCAATGCTCGAGGCGCGTCCTGTCGTCTCGTACACATGAATTTGAATAATTGGACATTTGGACGATTTTCGTCCAAAACCGTTCAAAACAAAATTCTTTATTGGCATCTTGTCCCCTACAGGCCACGGCATCTACTCCAACACGCTGGGCTACCTGGGCGGCGTGTCGTGGGCCATGCTGGTGGCCCGCACGTGCCAGCTGTACCCGAACGCGCTGCCGGCCACGCTGGTGCACAAGTTCTTCCTCGTCTTCAGCCAGTGGAAGTGGCCGCAGCCAGTGTTGCTGAAGCAGCCCGATTCCGTCAATCTTGGTTTCCCTGTCTGGGATCCTAGAGTGAGTATATTGAAGGATTTTACTAAGAAACATTTTTACTTATCCCATCAAATATAATGTTAATCTCTGGGACAAATTAATTCATTGCATTTATAATTACTTAAATTTTTACCATTTTGGTTAATGCTAATGAAATTTTGTATGAAAATGGTGAAGGCGTTCATCAATCTTCAATTTACTCGTGCCGTGATGAAGGCCACTTCCTCTCGTAGGGAAGAGAATCGGGTCCCAGCTGTAGGAAAATTACAGGACATTTATGTACACCAGTTTTTCATGATTGACACAGTTATTTCTATACAGAAATTACTTTTATAGTATTAAGATAATGATCAATTTCATTTATTAGCAAGCCTATATGTTATACTGTCTCCCCAGGTAAACATTTCGGATCGTTTCCACCTGATGCCGATCATCACTCCGGCGTATCCGCAACAGAACTCCACGTTCAACGTGTGCGCATCTACCAGGACCGTGATCTGCGAGGAATTCAGGCTTGGTGAGTACTTAAACCAGATCATCGGTCCACCTTGTGGAGGCCTTGCAACGCTGCTTCTTCCGGTAATCCGATGGATGCGAAACGCACAGGACCTCTCGTTATGGCGACACTTGGGGGAAGCTTATGTCCAACAGTGGACGTCTTTCGGCTGAAATTATGATGATGATGATGTATCACTTGATGTTATAATTTTGTATTTTGTCTCCAGGTCTAGCAATAACAGACGAGATAATGCTCGGCAAATGCGGCTGGGAGCGTCTGTTCGAGGCCCCGAACTTCTTCTCGCGCTACAAGCACTTCATAGTGCTGCTGGCGTCTTCAGCCACCACTGACGACCAGCTGCAGTGGTGCGGCCTCATCGAGAGCAAGATACGCCATCTTATCAGTGAGTTTATAACTTCTTCTCTTTGTGTCGATGGACACGTCAAGGCCAGTGTTTCCTAGCTGACTACCCTGAGAAGAAACACCGAAACAAACACAGGGGTCAAAGTCTAATTAAAACTTGACGTTTTATCTCTTGTCTTATTATATACAAACATTCGCCTTTATAATTTTAGTGATATAGTGTGGACAACCTATACAGCCTTCTGTAGGTAAACAAAGATGAAAGCTTGAGTTGATGTATGTGTTTAACGTGAGTGTGTTGTTGCAGCCACGCTGGAGCGCAACTCGCACATTACGATAGCGCACGTGAACCCCGAGTGCTACAACTCGGTGCCGCTCAACACCAACAACGGCCAGCCGCTCGCGCTGCCGCCAGGTAACTACACTCTACTTTTCTACAGTCGGCTAAAACTGGCTGAATTCTATCTTTGAAGGGTAGTTTTAAATTATTTCTGGTTAAAGATTCTATTTTTTGTTTATGGCAAATAGAGCCGATGTCGCCTATTCTGCCAATGTCCGTAAATTAGAAAAGCAAGTAGTGCAAAATAATATTAATATAGAAAATGAAAAGGGTCAGTAACTGATGACAATTTTAAGTCGAGTGATACACTGGTATAAGATGTTTAATACTCATAATGACAGAAGAATATTACAATAAAACTAAGGTAAACTTAACTTCGTACTTCGAAAATCGAACTTATAATATTGGCAATGTATAGAAATAGGAATATGAACTGTGTTCAAAGTTATTTCATTTGTGGTAATTAAATATTCCATTTGAATTTCCACTTATGTCCTATTGGCTATTCCGACAAAAAAGTCATAAAAATTGTTTTCTTCAAGATTGAACTGATGAGATAATCTTTTGGTTTTAGGAGCACCAATGCCTACAGATCCTTCACCTGAAATTAAAAAGAATGAGAATGTGAGTATTGATATAGTAGATCACTAAAAATATAAATAAGGATGTATTATGGTTTGTTCCTACTCTCTTTCACTATTCCTATACTCCATCTGTTTAGGTAATTAACTAAAGGTGAACAATCTTGACAAGTCTTTTATCTAAAAGTTGTCTACAATTTTTATCTAAAAATGTTTACAATTTGTTATTTACCTATACCGATGTTTGGTAACTAACTAAATTAAAATAATCTTTGTATTTACACAATTTCTTTTTTAAAGGAAAAATTAAGATTGTTTACGTTTAGTTAACTACCTAAACCGATGGAGTATAGGTGTGTTTTTGTAAAATTTTGGAAAATAACTTATCCTAACTGTCCTATGTGCCTTTTATTTTCAAGCTAACAACCCTAATGATGGGAATCAACTGCTACACTCAGCAGGCAAACGGACATTGCCTCAAGTGCATGTATAACCTCCATCATACACTGCCTTTTTAAATCAGTTGGAGAAACTTTACAGATATTGTGAATTTCAACTTACTATGCAAGACATTCAATGGTCATCTGTGTCATTCAAATTAGTAAAAAGAAGTCTTTTTTTCTGAAAACAGTATCAAAATCGATAATTAAATAAAGCATCAATTAGCATTTCAAATATTGAGAAAGTAAGGGTTTGGTAGGGACCTCTCGCTATCTCTTTTCACACACATAACCTAATAATGGCAGTGACGTCATATTTTAGTATGCGCATCCGCATACCCGTTACTTGAAAGTTTCCCCTTCGAAAAGATTTTCAACTTATTTAATACTAGCTTTTGCCCGCAGCTTCGCCCGCATACATAAATAAATATAGCCTATGTCACTCAGGAATATAGCAGCTTTCTATCAAAAAAAAATTTCGCAATCGAACAAGAACTTTCAGAGATTACTTCCTACAAACAATAACACAAACTTTACTTCTTTATAGTATTAGTGTAAATTAATTCTTTCTATTTGCGATTTTTAATAACGTTACATTTTGTTTCAATAATAAAATAAAATACGTTAACTACCTAATTAACTAACGGAAATTAAATATTTGCATCACATTCGTAAAGTTTCACCAAAAAGGCTGTGTATGCTTATTTTTCTGTTAAATTAATGTCCTCTTTATACAATTTCAGGGTGAAGTCATAGCGAACTTCTGTTCAATGTGGTTCATTGGCTTGGTGTTCGAGAAGACCAACCTGAATGTAGATCTGACGTATGACATCTCAACGTTCACGGATTCCGTGAACTATCAAGCGGAAAGTGCTCATATGCTGAGGGAAGGGATGACTATAGAGGTGAGTGTGGCATGGATTTTACTTTCATTTGTAGATGACTGGTGACCCGCCGAGCTTCACAGGTATTTATTAAACCCCAAGCATTGGCCCTTTCACATTGTCTTTCTATTTTGTCTCTAATTACGGTATTCGAAAGGTTAAACCTTTCGTATTTATGGATCACCCTGTCTGTTGATGATGACTACATGAAAATGTGTTCAATAGTTTTTGAGCTTGTCTCGAATTGACAAACTTTTGTCACCGTCATCTGAAGACATCGCTTTACAAAAAATTTAACCTAAAATGTTAATTTTCGACAATTAATTTTAAAATATTTTTTTTTGTGCTCAACTGCGATCCCACCTGATGGTAAGCAGTGATGTAATCGTTGATGGTGAAGTGCACTAGTTAACTTTTGAAATTGATATCTATCTGTGAGCTGAGTTAGAATTGATTAAAATTTAAAAACAATTTATACTTAGCCCAGCAACAACCGTAATGAAACGCTCTGTATAATAATCATCGTCCATTACTAATAGCCAGTTCGGGCCTCAGCTTAGCCCCTAATAGATCCTCTTGATTGACCGTCGCTTCCCCTCCCGCAGGCGCGCCACGTGCGCCGCAAGCAGCTGCACCAGTACCTGTCGGGCTCCCTGCTGAAGCGCGAGCGCACCACTTCAGGCAACAAACGTAAACCAATGGATCTAACGGCTGCCATGCCCGCTCCTACTAAGAAGACCAAACGATTGTCAGAAAGCAGTGTAAGTATACCTATTTTGTTTCATAACCATATCCACCCATAAAAAGCTCATCCCATCATCATTGACATCCCACATTCACCCACAGCTGGGCTTAGTTATTAGATCTCTTTTTTTCTTATACCTATCCTCTTCAGCTCCACATTCATTCACAGAGTAAGAGGTATCAAGAATAGGGAACGAAAAACCAAGGCTGTTTTTCTATTTACCTGTGCCAAACAAATATACATATTATTTTATTAGAATACATTTGAAAATATTTCCTGAGATGTACACTTATCTGCTTTAATGCTCTCTTGGCTGATGAAGGTGAAATGTTTTTCTATGTCAATATTTAAGAATGTGAATAAAGGATTTAATAATAATAATAAAAATAACCTTTATTTCAGACTGTGGATCGATTGGTGGATCGTAAGCCATACAAGCTTATAAAAAAGAAAAATCTATAAATTATATTTAAGAAAAATACAAAACACCTACTTATAACATTAAGAAAAGACAATTATATTGAAAAAAAAAAAAAAAACAAAAGTCATCACTTATGCATAAAAATGTCAGTGCACTTCGGTTTAAAAAAATCTTCTAGCAAGCATGCTCTCCAGCTCCCGACAACCGACAGTGCACGACGTCTACGAACGATATCCGCATCGTCTGTCATGTTCACCGTCCATATGTGGCCAAGGTATTTGAACCACTCTACAACCTTAACTGTCTGTCCCTCAACCCATTCGGGTGGAACATTTTGAGGTTACTTTCCTAACTTTTACCAATATCATCAGTTCTGTTTTCTTAGCGTTGTAAACAACAAAGCCATGACTTTGCAGACTGATCACAAATATCCAGCAGCTCACTCCTTTAATTGAGGGTTTGGTCCCTTTCCCAAGCTGTACCAATATCATCAGTTCTGTTTTCTTAGCGTTGTAAACACCTAAGTCATGACTCATTGCAGACTGATCAGAAATATCCAGCAGCTCTCTCCTTTAATTGAGGGTTTTATTTTAACTTGCTTAAGACCTATATTTGTTTGGCAAAGGCAACCGTGCCCTTTGGCTGATTAGCTATCCATTAGGACAGCAAAGTGTCTTTCTCTTTATTACTTGATATTATTTATTGGGCTTAGGGTTAGTTGAAGAACTGTTTTCATGTTACAAACAATTACACAGTCATTCAGTCATAAGGACCCTTTTGCAGTCTCATCTCATCTCATTTGACACAAATACACCATTAAGCTTTATCAATACTAGCGTAAGAAACATTTATATAACAGGGATGACTTACAAAAGAATCCTTTCCACAGGAGACCTGTACATTCAATGAACCCATTCATCCACAGACGGATGAAGTCAGCGTCCTATCATACAATGAAGACTCAAACTCATCCAACATGTACGAGGTCAACCTACAAAACGGTATCTTGCCGCACCCAGCGGCTGAAGCAAAACCTGCCACGGACAAGCCGGAGCACCCTCCGTCAACTTCTAATACCATAGCCTGTACGTAGCAGTACTTAGAATGGCGTACTCGGTTCATATATGGAACCAGCCACGTCAAGCACCACAGAACCAAACGCGTGTAAATAATGAAAAAAAAAAACTTAAAGTGGACTAATATAAGTGATGAACTGACTTTATGTGATTATAGTGTGTAAGAACTCGTGATATGATGATAAGTTTCGAACACGTTGCAATTTTTATGGTGCGATTTGTGCTTGGTGTTGCCCTGTCGCTGTAAGGACTGATGTTTTCGTTATGGTGAGTTGCTTGATGGTCTTGTCTCGATTTATATAGATTTAGGTGACTTAGGCGAGTGGAGTGATTAGCAAATGGAGTGCTCAATTTTATTGAACAACCGTATTTTGAACGTTTTCATAACGTGTAATCTGTAATTTTATGATTAGTAGTTATTATGGTCATAATGCTCTGATTGCGTTCAATTTCTACTCCATTTTTCAATAAGTCTGTAGTGGTTTCGCATCAAATATTTAATAGAAAAAATGCGAGTTTTAGAACAAGAAACTAACTAGATACTTTACATATCTGTTTAGGTATAGATTCTCCAGATATGCCAGTATATGGGATTTACAAGTCTTAATAGGATAATTTAGATGTATGAAAAAAATATTGATATACTATCGGGGACTCCATATTGGTTCCAACGGTTTCGGGCGGCTTTGGTCGAGCTACCGAGAATCTTAGATTGACGTAAGTTCTCACTCCCAGCGTTCCGAATTGCGATAAAAGTGATTACACCGCGAATCCGACCAAATTTAATAGTCATTAAATATATGGGCTATTGAATAATAATTGTGACGTAATGACGTTGCGCGTTGGTCGGATTCGCGATATCGCTTTTGTCGCAATTCGGAACGCAGGGACTGACGTTCATCACCTTAATTTATAATCTAGTAGAGTAGATAATAGAACTTTTTTTAAGAGATCAGTGTTCATTATCTAGTATTTAAATCGTAAAAAAATTTTTAGCCTTTTTAATACACACTGCGCTAAGCTTTGTGGGTTCAATTCCCGCGTTGTTAAATAGGTATTTGTACATAATTTTACGTAGGTATTCTTATTATTCCTAGGTGTTCTTGTATGTAGTATTTGATTCTGTAAATAATCACAATTTATAGATAAAAAACATCACTAAGGCCATAATTTTTGGCAATTAAAAAAAATATTTCATACGTGACGAAATCATTTTATCCTGTACATAATATTTAGAATTATGCTTCACGCACACTATTCACAATACAGTAGAATTCCGATTATGCGGACTCATGTCACGGCCGATTAAAAAAATATTTTGACATGTTATGTTACAAGTTTGTTCCCGCCACCAACCGCACTCCCACTCTCGCGCGAATTTGTTTCGTTCGATAAATATTGCTCGATTTCATTTTGAAATGATTATCCGGATTTTCGCTTTTACGAAATACGCTCAGTTTTAATTCATTCGAGTTCTACTGTATGCCAAACTTTAATTTTCACATCAAATTATTAAACTTTAAATAAAATTCTCACATAACTTTGTATGCTCCATAGATGTGATACGGGGACAACGCATCGTGGCTGCGTAAGTTATCAGACATGATTAGAATAAAGAAAAAAGTAAAAAAAAATGTGTTAGAGGTAAAAAGTGATTTGATATTGAAGGTCCGGATATTGTACGAGATATTCGGGTGTTGTTTATTTACAGATGGCGAACTGGCGGCCCGGCGTCATGTAAGTCTCTGGCAAAGAGTTAGGGTAGGGATTGTCAGGCCGTTTGCAAGGAAATATCATTAAATATTGACGACGCGACTCGAAACATGACTGGCGAAGCTTTTTACTACACCACGGGTTAGTAGGCATAAAGGAGTACTAAAAAGTATATTTCTTCGTAGATCCAAAACTCGAGTTGGAGGGACGAAACCGCATTGGATGATCCTTCGGCGTGCCACAACGTGAGACGACTGTCACGGTGACATTCATCCACAAATTAGTACTCCGGTCACTTACTACTCCTTGGTGTTACGTAGACACTTGTATAGCCTATATTTTTCTTAATACAAAAGCACGCCAGTCATGTTCGTATTAACGCAAGATATGGTTCTGTGCCTAATATTATTAAGAACAAATTCGGTGTTTCTATCACCGGGATATTTCTATGGTGAAAGTGTTTGTGGTACTTTTGACGTTATTTTTATTCTAGACTTCCTCCTGATTTTACAAAGGAGAGTAGATATACTAAAAAAAATATATATAGCATTGACTTACTGGAACCGGTGAATTGAATTCATTGGCTTTTTCCCCTGTAGAATGTTTGTATGACTATGAGTATGAGTATAAGTTCCTTTGAAGCCCACCAGATGTCTCCCATAATACAAATATCTATAATTAACTGATTTAACTATAACCTTTAAAGGCAAGTACTTAAGATTGAATCCCTTTTGAAATTATTGTTTCTTGCAAACGGTCAGTGATAGTACAAAGTGGAAGAAATAACATGATCAAATATTATTAATTTTGTTTTTTTTTTTATTGTCATAATTGTTTTTTGCAAACACTTTGTTGAAACTCGACAACTTTAATGACAGTATCATATGAGACTAACCCTGGAATAAGTCAGTTGGAAAAAGT
Organism: Mythimna pallens; assembly: GCA_961205895.1. Classification (NCBI taxonomy): domain Eukaryota; kingdom Metazoa; phylum Arthropoda; class Insecta; order Lepidoptera; family Noctuidae; genus Mythimna; species Mythimna pallens. Next base: position 12,058,393 of record OY540849.1, on the reverse strand, counting down.
CTTGACTTGTTCTTTAGCAGTTATCACCAGTTTAAATAAATTTATCATACTAACTAATATTCACAATCAAGATTTCCTGTAGTTTGTCAATGACCCCACTCTTAGTCTAACTTGTTCAAATTCTTCCTAATTCTGTCTTTTCATATCTCTAACATATAGTGCTTATGTATATAGTTTTTTTTATAGATAGAAAAGTCTACAAAAATACTATTACTTCACACTCAATGCTTCCTTATTATTGATTGATAATGCTGACTATTTTTGAGTTCTAAACGTGACATACAGCACTACACACTGATTTGGACTTAGGTTTCTGTAAAATTGTTACTTTATTCAATTTTATCTCGCTCCTAACTAAACATCACCCTTAGCTTGGCCACATGACAAAAGTGCGACGCCTTAGACGCCACGTGGTATTGTGGCCTGACCATAACTTGTGACTAACATTGACTAAATTCAAGTTGTCGAGTTTCAAAGAATATTGTTTCAAACTTAAGCAGTTAACTTCCTTCTGCTTCAAAGTTCGGGGTAAAAACTTATCATTTGCAGTTTTACTTTAGATATTTGTTTTGCCCAATTAACAGATTTGATTGAATTGTTTGTGTGTGAAAATTGCATTTTTCACGTTGCGACGTTCTACTAGATTTATAACGAAATGATTCCACCTAGATAATAAGACTCAAATATAGTTGTTCGTAAGGACCTTCAGGTTTATTTGTAAGTTGTATATATTCGATAGACAATTGATAATTATATCAAAGTATATATCTGGTAAACAATAATATAAAATTGAAAAAAAATTACAATAAATGTATATACAAAAGGGACATATGTTGTTTTATTTGATATTCTTTACAGTATACCCAAAGTACACAATTACAATCTTACAATAACACATTTTATATTCTTTAGGGGGTAGTTGGGAAATAAGATTATTTGCAAATATTTGAAGGTACGTAAAGAAAACAATGTATAGTCATTACATACTTTATTTCAATATTTACAGAAGCAAATAATATACAAAAAGTTAGTTTTTAAAACCATTTCAAATAATTTTATTACAATTGAATTTAGTACTAAACATGATAACGAGGCACAATGAAAAAAACAGTATCTTCTGAGATAGTCAGATAAAAAGCGACCGCATCGTCGCTTTTTGTGGGTGAGATAGCGATCAAGCGCGAACCTATCAAGAAAACAAAAAATAAAATAAAAAAGCCAAACATGATACTAAGCTGCAAACACTTTAAAAAAAAAAGAGCTCTAGCTTTTGAAATTTTCCAATAAATAAATGATTGCTTATTTTTTCATCACTATGTAATAAATAACTATTGTCATTTTCCAGTCTCATAACATGAAATACATCACTTGTACATTAAATGTCTGTCAGTCTTGACAATATATTTACACTATTAATAGGACACGGGGTTACTAAATACAGAAGTACAACTCAATTATCTCGAACTGGGGTGGATCAAATGATCAATTTTTTTCCACCCATATGCAAAAACACTTGCACGTCGTGGAGTGGCGGACACCAGCTTAGCGCCCACAGAGGTGGGAAGCGTCCGAGCCGGGGTATTTTGAATTGTTCGAGTTGTATGCAATCTGTTATACAGAAAGCGAGCGCGATAAGAAACAAAAAGGTCCTACCACGAGCTCGCGAGATCCCAGGCCCCAGATGATCGCTTTCGCACAGCTCCCGCCTCTGTGGGCGCTTACCTTTATATAGTCAAACAGGGTAAATAGGAACAAGATTGAAGATTGTAAAAAGGATTTACACTTTATCTAACAATAAATTTTAACCAACATTTAGGTACTCTTATTTATTCATTTATTGTAATAAAAATCGATGGTTAATTAGAAGTCATTTATCTATATATATAAAAGAAGAAACTGACTGACTGACATATCAACTCAGCCAAAACTACTGAAAGAAAAGAAAGAAAGAAAAAACGTTTATTCGTACCTCACACATACAGTAAAATACTGGGACTAGGAGTGTGAAATTTTGCACAAGACTTCCTCTTATGACGTAGGCGAGCACTAAGAGAAGATTTTCCAAAATTCACTTCCTAAAGGGATGAAACGGAGACAAAGTTTGTATGGAAAAACCTACTTTCACGCGGGTGAAGCCGCTGGCAGAAGCTAGTATAAATATATGCTAAAGTAAAAATCCTAATCAAAGTTTTTGTTTCTATTCACCCTGTTCGATGGTACCTACACAATTTATGTACAAACATCATGCGTATATTTCTGGAGGGATATATATTGTGGCGAGAATTTATTCTGATGAGGCAATGGGGTTTTATAGACCCGTCGAACACTCAATGTGAGTGCAGTGCCCTTGTTCATAACATGGGCCACACGTTAGTGCCCCAAATGCCCATACTCCTGCACTTTGGAAGATATAATGAGTACCACCGATGCTGCAGTTAACCCACATATTGGACCCAAACAGTTTGACGAGTTTACCATCGATTCGAAAAGATCTCTCTTCGATGGGACAAGCGATTGGTAAGGTATAGGTAAAAAAGAAAAAAACGTCTCATTGTTGCATAAATCAAAGCTCATTATCGCTTGCCACTTCATGACACAACTTGTATCTTTAGGGGCCATTCAAGTATTACGTAAGCACTACACCCCTGGGGGATCTTAGCTTTGCTTATTTTTGATGACATGGGGATGGAGGGGGTCTAGATGGTGATTACGTCAGCAGTGCAATTTTTTTTTTAGGTTTTTAAGAGAACAATATCGATATTTCAAAATCACAAGAAAGTGAGCAGACACATCATTAAGCAGCAGACATCATGGTGAGAGCTTTTCTTACTTTTGCTGACGAGGGAGAGGAGGGGGTTAATATTTGCAAAAAATCTGCTTACGTAATACTTGAACGGCCCCTTATTTGGCTAAATACTGGCCAGCCAAAAGACTCCATGGTAACTCCTCCAGTATGTAAAATAGTTATGACAAAGACTAGCGTTTTTACATCCAAGCTGCACGCCTTAGCTTCTTCTCGGCAGCGCGCTGCTGCTCAAGCTTTCTGTTGCGCTTGGGTCATATACCACCCGTATGACTAGAATGTGTAGGAGAAGGGACCACGCAGTTTGGCTGTTGATATGTCTGAAATTAAAAAAGTATAATAAAGCTTATCGTTACCGAATGTATGATCTATCAATACACAGCTCAAACCTAGAAAAAATAGAATTTAGGTTTCTTAGGCTAGAATGAATAGGCTCTTAAACTTCACCATCAACGATTGCCTCACTGCTTACCATGAGGTGGGATCGCAGTCAAGCACTAGTTTATATATCATTGAAAAAAACATACAATACCGCCGACGTAATTTGGCGAGTCCAAACATAGGCTTTGCGAACTTTAGTGTATGTACACTCGTAAAAAAAAATTATTGACATTTTTTAAACCAAAATATGAATAAAATTTAACTAATACAGGGACCAAGTACAAATAAAATAAAAAACTAAAAAAATTCGGAAGTTGGTGTTTCTATAATAGTTTTGTTTCTTCGTTATTCAACACAGACTTCCGTAATGAGGATCAATCACATAATAGCAAATCCCATTTTTACCAAGCACATCGTGTGTGTAATAATTTTTAAATTATTAAAATCCGTCAAGAAATTGTGGATTTAAAGTTTTTCTGAACGGTTACTTAGAAACGCGCGCTCTCTCTCGCTGGGCTATTTACGATGACGTCATCTGTCGTGATCCGTACGACGAACGGCTTGATCGTAGGGGGAAACACACGAAGCACATAAATCACGTAAAGAGAACAATTTAAAAATCGCGATGTTTCCGATTTTAGTAATATTTGAGTATGATATTTATGTCTATGATCCCGATATACGTACACAATATTTTTATCGTGTTTCGTATGATTAACGAGATATGAGGGTTTGAAGATTTGACGAACTCTCAGGTATGCGCTACTTCGAATGCCATTATCCAGCTTATGGAAGTTGAAATTAAGTAATGGATTTTATTCTTCTTTTAATGAGGTTTTTAACAAAATATTCGATAACAAAAATATTTTTTTTTGTAGAAAAATAAAAAAGAATTTTTTTTTAAATTTTCAGCTTGTGCTCCAAAATCTTGATTATAATGGAATAGTTCAGGTTAGTAATAAATATTTTTTTATGTTATACATACAGGAATGCAACACATGAGTATCGATGCACATAAACTTTGGTAAACAGGACAGGGTTGCAGGATCAGCAGCATGTCTCAATTCCTTAAAATAAGCTTTCTTGTCCTTGAGCATAAAGGCTCAATATGTGGACGCCAGGAAAGACATGCATCGATGTGCACCCCCAGGTATTTGATATTTGGGACTAAAGAGAGTGTCAGACAGTGACAAGAGGCATAGTGACCCCGAGCAAGAGTGGGCTTTTACTGCACTGGATTCAGCTGGTGTGGGGGCTGAACTGGACATCGAGAAGCGTATTAGCTTTGTTTTGTACATGTTAAGAATCAGCAAGTTAGCTGAGAGCCATTCAGTCACAAGGCGGAGGGAGTGTTGTCCTGTCTTTAGCTTTTTTCCAGTCAGTATCATAAACAACAAGTGCAGTGTTTTCTGCATAGGTGAATATTTCACATTAGGGATGTACATTACATATGTACATTATGCACAAGTCGTTTATGTATATCAAAAACAAGGTTGGACCCAATATACTTCCCTGATGTAGTATGCATTAGCCACTGTGTGAACCGTCCGGAGGACACGGTGGAGGTGTGCCCCGCTTGGGAAGAGCAACGCCGTGTCCTCGTGGGGGCGTGAGGCGGCGGCTGGTTCGGAGCGAGGAGTGGCAGGCGGTCGCCTCCGCGTGCGAAGCAGTAAAGCTAGCAAAGGAGGCGGCCGATCGCGTGAGGCAACGGCAACGGTCCTCATGCGTTAACCGCCGCCGGGATTCCGATCCCGATTTCCGGCCACCGTAGGCGAGGGCTTGCGGACGGCGGGCCACCCATTGACGACATTGGCGACCCTCCGGTAACCGTCCGGGACGTACGGGCGAATCGTAGGGGCCTAGCAGGGTCGAAGCCTACTGGGGCCATGGGTAGTGTGAAAACGAAACCTGGACCCTGGGACGAAGGCAACGAAGGAACAGGAGTGGGTATTTAGTCAGTAAAAGTCTGACACTTTCTCTCCCTCCGCCCAAGAGCGAGATTTGTCATAAGATTTTCCCACTTAAATAAAAAAACTATGTTGGGGTCAGCTTCCAGTCTAACCGGGTGCGGTTGAATACCCGTGTTTTACATGGAACAACCGCCTCTCAGGCCTCCACAACCCAGCAACTGGGCAACACGATAGTCCATGGATAGATTGATAGTCGATTGATAGATTGTATTGGTAGTTGGTTGATTGTAGTTGGTAGTTAGTTGAGAATGTCTAAGGCATTAAGTCCGCCTTTGTACTTTTGTGTTGCATGAAGTTATATTATATATAAGCAAGCAACGAGCGGCTCGTTGCTCGCTGGTTTCCCCGTAACACGACAAACTGATTGCACGAATGCTCGCTGTGTAACACGTTACATTACGCCCCGTAACGCCGGTTAGTACCCAGCTTAATGAATACCTGACTTTAGTGTCGAGCATTTTTGAAGTATAGTCGGTCCCGGTTGTCATTCTTAAGGTGGGTACTGAAACTGAACTTTGTACATCGGAGACATGTACAAAGTTTTTATACTGTCCAGTAATCATTTAGTTTTTTAAAATTGCTATCAATGACAAACCACCACATACGCCTCTGTTTTTAAATAAGTTTGATGTCCAGTAACGTTTTTTCTTCTTCTTAATTTGGATGAAACAATAATTAAGTAGAATCAAAGATATCAACGCGTCCTCGCTGTCGGCCATCTTGAGTGAATTGGAGGCGAAAACGGAGCACAGTGTTTTGACGAGCGTGTTACGCCGATTTTAGAACACAGCGTAACATGCTCGATGCGAAACACGCTCGATGCGAATGTTACATTACACCTTGTAACGTTGGTCAGTACCCACCTTTAGGCAACATTTGTTGATAAACTGTTTACAACATGTGTCGGCGCATCACTACGGATGGCCACAGGAAGGTGCGCGCGGGACGCGGGGAACAACCTTTGCCGCTCACGCGCCGGCACTCTGCTCACAGACGCGGTTCGCTATAGCCACTTCACACGATCATATTGTAATCGACGTAATATAGAATTTAAAATACAGTCCACATTTTATTTGAAGTCCCGTGAAGCCTATCCAACATGTTTATCACCAAGTTTACAGTAAACATTGTTTCTGAAACTTGGCCGTCCACACTTGTTAGCTGTTGCTAGGATGTCGCCCGAGGAAGTAGTGATGCTTTGTGCTGCTTACAAAATAATTCATACGAGTGCTACTAGAAAAAAAAGACGAAAACGTGGTGGATTTGATCTCTTAAATAGAAGTTACACACACACACACTTGACATATTCAAATGTACAGCAATGTTGTCCCAAGCATTTTTTTTTAAATTTATCTTTACAATCTTTATTCGAAGAATTCCAAAGTACATGATGCTTTTGATAAAGCTCTATGAGCATCGAAACCTGGTTTTTGGACCATACTACTTCCATATTTACTAGATGTTTCGTCTTGCTCTCCATTCGAAGTGGGGAGCACGGCAACATGTTTCTTAAACAATGTTTCATCAACTTTGTTTATAAACAGTTTCCAGAGATGATGTGAAACACTGTTTATTAACAAATGTTGCCTAATGAATACCCGGTTTAACGCTTCGGTGCTGCCATAGTTCCTGCAAGCTCTTCCCTAACCCATGCACTTGTATCTTACCCAATCCTGGTCCTTGTGAGCAGCCTGCAACTCCAGTATGTCGTTCTGTATCTCTACGCTGAGCTCCTGTATAGGCACGGGCTCTGTGCGCCAGAACACGTTCTGGTGTTTAGTCATGCGATTGCGGCGCTTGTGTTGTTTTAGGTGAACCTGGAATAATATGCAAATATGTTATTTATACGGACGTCTGTCGCATCATCGCGTCATTCCACGAGCGACGACGGCCCGAGTAACAACAACGAAGATGACTGATGAACAGTTAAGGGAATTTACTGTGATGTAATGAAATAAAAGTCGGTTGAACAGACAGTAAAAAAAAAACTAATCATATATTGAATGGAGTTTAGAAGATGATTAGTCGCAAGTATAGAATAGTAGGCAAGAGTTACCTTCTTGACGTGCGTGTTGACCATGGACCGGAGGTGGAACAGAGCCGGGCACAGCGGGCAGCGCCGCGCGGGCGCCGTGTGCGCGCACAGCGCGTGCTGGTTGCGCCGGTTCACCGACACGAAGCCGCGCCCGCACTCCTAAGTACAACATTGCTTGTCTTCAAGGCTACCGTCAATAGGCTCGTAATAAACTAGTGCGCCTCACCAACAACAATTGCATCACTGCTTACCATCAGGTGGGAACGCAGTCAAGCACTGGTTTATACCATTTAAAAAAAAACATGTATAACTTTCAAGTACATCTTAGGATCACGGCACATGGACCACACGCGACAGCCACAAACGCCGCCACGAGAAGCTAAAAGCGGCCACAAAGGAGCCTGAAGTGCGCGACAGCCACTTGTGGCCGGTGACTGCTACTTTTTTGGGTTCCGTAGCCAAATGACAAAAAACGGAACCCTTATAGATTCGTCATGTGTGTCTGTCCGTCCATATGTCACAGCCACTTTTTTCCGAAACTATAAGAGCTATACTGTTGAAACTTGGTAAGTAGATGTATTCTGTGAAACACATTAAGATTTTCACAAAAAAATAGAAAAAAAAAACAATAAATTTTCGGGGTTCTCCATACTTAGAACTGAAACTCAAATGATATTGAGGTTTCTAATATATTTTTTTTATATACTGAATAGTTTGCGCGAGAGACACTTTCAAAGTGGTAAAATGTCGCCCCCCCCCCCCCGTTACTTCTAAAATAAGAGAATAATAAAACTAAAAAAAATGTGATGTACATTACCATATAAACTTCCACCGATAATTGGTTTGAACGACATAAGTAGTTTTTTTTCAATAGGTCCTAAATCGTAAACCGCAAAAATACCTTTTAAGTTTGTACGGAACCCTCAGTGCGAGAGTCCGACTCGCACTTGCCCAGTTTTTTTAACTCATATGCGCAGTATCATAATGGAATCTGACGAAAGTTTAAATACACGAGTGGCGGATGATGGCGTTTTGTATCAGCGTTTAATGGCCAGTGCGGGTCACAAGAAACGAGCAGCGGCGATTTGTAGCGTGTGGCGGTCACCGGCGTTAACCGTATCCGGCAAATCCATATAAAATGTTTAAGAATTTTAGGAAATATATATAATAGTGGCGGCGTTTTGTGGTTGTAGCCGGTGGCCCGTGTGCGGCAACCCTTAACTACATAGGGGACACTCTTTGGAGACACTACGTGTACGGCTAATACAGGTACAGATTAAAGCCTACAGTCCACGAACGCATAGTTTCATAGGCACGTATTCGTCATTATAGGTACGTTTGCGGTCAGCTTACATACAATACGTGTCTATGAAGCTACGCGTTCGTGAACAGTAGGGAAACGAATGATAAAGAATGGATTACGTCACTCGATTGCTCGTCTTCACACTGTCAATCGTGTGGCTGCCATTGGCATGACCTCCATCATCGTTTTAATATTGATAGCAGAAAAAAATTGTCGGCAATTAGTGTCGATTAAATTATCAGAATTCGTCAGTTACTGGTTCAAAGTTATAAGAGTTTATAGGTGGCCGATCTGGAGAGAATCTCCTCAATTTAGGTATATTTATAAACCCATAAACAAAGGCACAGTATAGATATAGAACAGTACGGAAACTACGTACAAATTTTCGAAACGGCACACTCACACAAACATACGCATCGACGAGACTCCTAAGCGTTTCTTGCTACTGACAGCACCGCGAGACACGCTAAGGAGTCTCGTCGATGCGTATGTTTGTGTGAATGTGCCGTTCCGAACATTTGTACGTAGTTTCCGTACAGTTCCATATTTATACTGTAACAAAGGCACCTAGTGCAGCTCTGTTTTCTCCCAAATTTAGTCGCTAAATAGTCAGAATCAGTCACCAAAATATCAGAATTTGTCGGTCACAGGCTCAAAAATTATAAGCGTTCCTAGGTGGCCTATCTGGAGACAATCTCATCAGCTTGGCTACATTTATATCTGAAAAACTAGGGCACCTAGCAATGATCTGTTTTCTTCCAAATTTAGTCACTAATTAGTCGCAATATTTCCTTAAGTCACAGATTTAGTTGATCTTAGTAAGATATAATTTAAGAGTTCGTTGAGTATAGTCCAAGTGCTCCATCGAAGATCGCAATTTTGTAGGTCTTCCTACAAAGTGGACCTATACAGAATCTATACTTCAGAATGGTATTGTAATAAAATTGTATTGTTCCTTGCAGGTACACCACAGAGGTGCTGACATAGACGCGCTGTGCGTGGCCCCGCGGCACATCGACCGCATTGACTACTTCGCTTCTTTTTATGACCTGCTGAAAATGCAGCCACAGGTTAGTATGCGACTTAACTTTTTGGATTTGCAAGGTACAGGCAATGTGTTTTTGCTAACCTGTTCTGTCACAGTTCTGGACAAAGGCCGCACTCCACCCTTTCCACCTTTCCCAACCCTATGCTTCCACCTTCCAGTTTGTTTTGGCGGTCTAGTTTATCCCGCCACTCTTCGTGATCTATTGCTACTTTATTTCACTGTCCAACATCTTGACAGTTATTTCTTCCACTAGATTTGAAAAGTTTCTTACTTAATGTTAAATTAAAACGTATTTCAAATCTTATTATTTGCGATTTTGGATAATACTTGACAAAGCGGAAGGTATCATAGGCGCTTCCTTTTTCTGCTGACCATCTTCACGCACACTTCAGTGCCGTCCTCAACCAAGTATTCCGAAGACCCCCAGTTATATTCCCATCTCAGTTACGGACTACGAACAACAAATTCCACACAAAAAAATATTGCTACAGTAAATCGCTTAATACAAAACAAAACACCAACAAAAACATTGTTAACCTAAAAAAAGTAACAGCGACAAATGTTATGTAACCATTTCTGTGACATTCAAAAGAGTTCAGATGAAGACGAAGTCGCATAAAAAAATCTTTTGATTCAACATTTTTATGTGATCATTGAGCAACAATGTTTATGAAATGCTTTTATTCGTGTTAAATATTCCTTGCTTTTAAGGAATAAAGAAAATTTCGTAAACTAGGGTTTTTTTTTCTTGAGATTGGAATTCATCCAGTAACCTTTCTCGCTCTGGGTGGAATGGAAGGGAGTGTCAGAATTTTCCTGTGTTCCTTCAGTTGCCCTCTGCCCTCTAGGGCCGCGTAAGTCTTTCCAACAATCCCGTAGTCTAGGGTAAATTTGATTCTTAGTTCCATCCTTGATATGTAAAAATATTATGTCTTCGTATCCGAATGACTTGTTAGCCTTCAAAGACAGACAGAAAATTCGTTTATTTAACACACAGACACACATACGAATGAAGAAGTATTAATTAGAAACTTAAAAAATTAAAGCTTTGCTGGTTCCATTGTAGACGTCATCAAAATCGCATACTAGCAGGCAAGATCGTAGACAAGAGCAATCTCAAGTTGAAAAAAAAAAATCTACAAGGGTTACTAACTGATTTTTTTTCGAATAGGATTGACATGTATAATTGTATTACAATTCAAACTTAATGGCGGCTTCGAAGTTCGCTTTTCGATGCGAAGTACCCCACCCCTGACTCTCGTTGTTATTTAATTTTACTACTACCCTCATGTTCCGGGCTGACGGGAGTTACGCTGACTAATTTAATTTAACCTGGTTAGGTATTAACCAAACTAAAGAAGAATCGCCAAACTAAAGTGGCAGTGGGCAGGGCACATTGCTCGTAGAAAGGATGGTCGATGGGGCCCGAAAGGTTCTAGAGTGGCGACCGCGCACCGGAAAACGCAGCGTTGGAAGGCCTCCCACAAGGTGGACCGACGACCTGGTGTGAGTCGCGGGAATGCGGTGGATGCGAGACGCACATGATCGGTCGTTGTGGAGACGCTTGGGGGAGACCTATGTCTAACAGCAGTGGACATCTTTCGGCTGAAATGATGAGGTATTAACCTGGAAACGTATCTAACTCTAATATTTTTAATTTGTTTGCAGGTAAAAGATTTGAGAGCAGTTGAAGACGCATTCGTGCCGGTCATCAAGATGAATTTTGACGGCATTGAGATTGACTTGCTGTTCGCTAGGCTGGCTCTCAAAGAAATACCAGGTAAGGAATTTTTTATTATTGATAGGCTCTCGTTTGACCACTATCTCAGTTGATGGTGTTGTCTACAATGGAGTACGCTTGCCTAGAATATTGGTAGTTTTTTTTTATTTCATAGTAAAGTGTCGCGTGACGTCACACAACGGTGCGACATGTAAAACGAAATTGTACTTTTGCGGAATTTTAAAGTTCCTTATCTTTTTTTTTTAATATTTTTATTTAAAAAAATGGTAACATCTCCAATCTAAACTAATAAAATCCAGTAATGTGTAGTATTTATACAGCGCGTCACTAATAATGTGCAATCTTTTGTTTTCCTTTTTATAAAATAACAATAAAACCGTAAAAGTAAGCTGATCATGTTTTTATTTATATTAGTTTTATCGGGCAGTCTTACTTTGGGGGGTTTCCGTACGTAAGAGGTTATCAATTCGACGCGTATTTGTGAACCTCTCATATCTGAATTATTTCTTACCTAACGCAACATGCATAAACAAACGCAATCATAGAAACTGTATGATACATTTTTCTGTCCTTTTCCAAGTTTATTTAAGGTCTGCGCAACATATCTTTTTCCGCACTTCTCTTTAAGCCGTAGTCATTTAGTCCCCCGCCGCTTCTGTTTGTCTGGCCACGATAAACTCAAAAACTACCGAACGGATTTTCGTGCGGTTTTCATCAATAGACAGAATAATTTATGAGGATCATTTAGATATATAATACAAGTATTATTTTAGTAGACAAAAGCTGAGAATTCTAATGATTTGTAACCCCCATGCGAAACTGGGCAAGTTTCGCTTTTTTATTGGTATATACTAGTTCTTGACTACGATCCCACCTGATGGTAAACAGTGAGACGTACTAGTTTATTAGGAGCCTTGAAGACACCTAAATTATAATCGGACGGGAAGACCGCAGCAGGGAAATTCATCATCATCATCATCATTTCGACCTAAAGACGTCTACTGTTGGACTTAAACCTCCCCCCAAGTGTAACATAGCAGGCAAATTGTTACAGTATAATTATAATATGTTATGCACTGTATTCAAGTTTTATGACGTTCGTAGCAAATTGATAGTATGTAGTACAAAGTTAAGCGTCATTCATTGTCTGTCCCTGATTATTTGCAAACACTTAGCACATCCGTCGTCAATCAACAGTCTACACCCAGCGCCTTGTTGACGTTGTAATATGCTTTTGTTATGTCTTGAGTCCTTGTTAAAACGTAAACAACTATGTATTTTTTTCCAATTTTCCTTGTATGTCGGCGTTTTCAACACCTTCCTGCTTTTGTCCTGTGTTACTTTTTATTGTTCCATACCCGGACAACAGGACCCTACTAAACTTCCACTGTCCTCATAAACCGTGAGAGGTAGAGAATTGTAATCATCAAGACTTCTCCCGCTCTAGGATGGAGCGAGATGTCGTATTAGACTCTTACAGACTAAAACGCACCTAGGTTCCTTTATTTGCCCTTTGCGTTCTAGGACCACGATAACACTTTCAAACGTTACCGTAGTGTCCCATGTTACTCGGGGTCGGCGTTACACATTTTATTCTTCTATGGTCCTCTGTCTGGAGTCACGTTATCGTTTACTCCCTTTTCTTTGATATCGTTCCTTACACAACCGTCTTTATCCGTCAACATTATTGCTTAATTTCAAAATGATTTCATAATCTAGATTTGTATGAATACGAAGTCCAAATTGAAATGATTCACGAGAAGTCATGATAAGAAATTAAACGAGCTTTATATAGTTTACCCAGTTTAAAATCATGAAGCCATTGACCCTATATCCCAAATTGCAGTATATTAGGGACACGAGTCCCGCACACTTCCTCTGTTTCGTTTGGAGTTAATATAGTCTGGAACATTTCAGATTCATTTGATTTACGAGATGACATGCTACTAAAGAACTTAGATCAGAAATGCGTGCGCTCCCTCAACGGGTGCCGCGTGACCGACGAGATTCTTCGCCTCGTGCCCAATATCAACAACTTCCGATTGACGCTTCGAGCCATCAAGTTGTGGGCTAAACGTAAGTATATGTTACCTTTTAGTTTAATGGTCTAGATGTAATAAAAATTTGCTTTTGGGCCAAGAACATACATAACAGCAGTGCAATCATTGTACGAGGGTGTAGTAAGAGGGCGTGTCAGGCCGTTACTGACTAAAACCCAACTTCCTTGTGTCCTTGAGTTGGCCTTTGCGTTCTAGGACCAGGATTCCCCGTGGCCTTAGCAGCCGTGCTGGGGTTTTACGGTTTTGTCGACATTTTTTTGAGGTGCGGGTAGAACACGCCGCACTGTCGGCGAATTGGCCGCTCCCGCTGATGGTGGCCAGGGATCGGCCTGCGCCCCCAACGCTCGAGGCGCGTCCTGTCGTCTCGTACACATGAATTTGAATAATTGGACATTTGGACGATTTTCGTCCAAAACCGTTCAAAACAAAATTCTTTATTGGCATCTTGTCCCCTACAGGCCACGGCATCTACTCCAACACGCTGGGCTACCTGGGCGGCGTGTCGTGGGCCATGCTGGTGGCCCGCACGTGCCAGCTGTACCCGAACGCGCTGCCGGCCACGCTGGTGCACAAGTTCTTCCTCGTCTTCAGCCAGTGGAAGTGGCCGCAGCCAGTGTTGCTGAAGCAGCCCGATTCCGTCAATCTTGGTTTCCCTGTCTGGGATCCTAGAGTGAGTATATTGAAGGATTTTACTTAAGAAACATTTTTACTTAACCTATCAAATATTCTGTTAATCTCTGGGACAAATTAATTCATTGCATTTATATTTACTTAATTTTTTACCATTTTGGTTATTGTCAACGTTCTTGCTAATGAAATTTAGTCTGAAAATGGTGAAGGCGTTCATCAATCTTCAGTTTCCTCGCGCCGTGACGAAGGCCACTCCCTCTCGTAGGGAAGAGGATCGGGCCCCAGCTGTAGGATAGGAACATTACAGGACATTTATGCACACAAGTTTTTCAAGATACTCACCAACACTAGACACAGTTATTTCTATACAGAAATTACTTTTATAGTATTAAGATCAATTTCATTTATTAGCAAGCCTATATGTTATATTGTCTCCCTAGGTAAACATTTCGGATCGTTTCCACCTGATGCCGATCATCACTCCGGCGTATCCGCAACAGAACTCCACGTTCAACGTGTGCGCATCTACCAGGACCGTGATCTGCGAGGAATTCAGGCTTGGTGAGTACTTAAACTAGGTCATAGGTCCAGCTTATGGGAGGTCTTCCAACGCTACGTCTTCCGGTAATCCGATGGATGCGAGACGCACAGGACCGCTCGTTATGGCGACACTTGGGGAAAGCCTATGTCCAACAGTGGACGTCTTTCGGCTGAAATTATGATGATGATGATGTATCACTTGATGTTATAATTTTGTATTTTGTCTCCAGGTCTAGCAATAACAGACGAGATAATGCTCGGCAAGTGCGGCTGGGAGCGTCTGTTCGAGGCCCCGAACTTCTTCTCGCGCTACAAGCACTTCATAGTGCTGCTGGCGTCTTCAGCCACCACTGACGACCAGCTGCAGTGGTGCGGCCTCATCGAGAGCAAGATACGCCATCTTATCAGTGAGTTTATAACTTCTTCTCTTTGTGTCGATGGACACGTCAATTTTGACCAGATGAGGCCAGTGTTTCCTAGCTGAGAAGAAACACCGACACAAACACAGGTGTCAAAGTCTAAATAAAACTTGACGTTTTATCTCTTGTCTTATTATATACAAACACACGCCTTTATGATTTTAGTGATATAGTGTGGACAACCTACACAGCCTTCTGTAGGTAAACAAAGATGAAAGCTTGAGTTGATGTATGTGTTTAACGTGAGTGTGTTGTTGCAGCCACACTGGAGCGCAACTCGCACATCACAATAGCGCACGTGAACCCCGAGTGCTACAACTCGGTGCCGCTCAACACCAACAACGGCCAGCCGCTCGCGCTGCCGCCAGGTAACTACACTCTACTTTTCTACTGTCGGCTAAAACCGGCTGAATTCTATCTTTGAAGGGTAGTTTTATATTATTTCTGGTTAAAGATTCTATTTTTTGTTTATGGCAAATAGAGCCGATGTCGCCTATTCTGCCAATGTCCGTAAATTAGAAAAGCAAGTAGTGCAAAATAATATTAATATAGAAAATGAAAAGGGTCAGTAACTGAACACTTAAAATTCTTCGAGTGATACACTGGTTAAAGATGTTTAATACTCATCATGACAGAAGAATATTAAAATAAAACTAAGGTAAACTTAACTTCGTACTTCGAAAATCGAACTTATAATATTGGCAATGTATAGAAATAGGAATATGAACTGTGTTCAAAGTTATTTCATTTGTGGTAATTAAATATTATATGCAGCATTTGAATTTCCACTTATGTCCTATTGGCTATTCCCACAAAAAAGTCATAAAAACTATTTTCTTCAAGATAATGAGCTGATGAGATAATCTTTTTGTTTTAGGAGCACCAATGCCTACAGATCCTTCACCTGAAATTAAAAAGAATGAGAATGTGAGTATTGATAGAGTAGATCACTAAAAAAATTTAAATAAGGATGTATTATGGCTTGTTTCTACTCTCTTTCACTACTCCTGTACTCCATCTGTTTATGTAATTAACTAAAGGTAAACAATCTTGACAAGTCTTTTATCTAAAAGTTGTCTATAATTTTTATCTAAAAATGTTTACAATTTTAATTTACCTATACCGATGTTTGGTAACTAACTAAATTTAAATAATCCTTGTATTTATACGATTTTTTTTTTTTAAAGAAAATATTAAGATTGTTTACGTTTAGTTAACTACCTAAACCGATGGAGTATAGGTGTGTTTGTGTAACATTTTGGAAAATAACTTATCCTAACTGTCCTATGTGCCTTTTATTTTCAAGCTAACAACCCTAATGATGGGAATCAACTGCTACACTCAGCAGGCAAACGGACATTGCCTCAAGTGCATGTATAACCTCCACCATACACTGCCTTTTTAAATCAGTTGGAGAAACTTTACAGATATTGTGAATTTCAACTGCAAGACATTCAATGGTCATCTGTGTCATTCAAATTAGTAAAAAGAAGTCTTTTTTTCTGAAAACAGTATCAAAATTGATAATGAAATAAAGCATCAATTAGCATTTCAAATATTGAGAAAGTAAGGGTTTGGTAGGGACTTCTCGCTATCTCTTTTCACACACATAACCTAATAATGGCAGTGACGTCATATTTTAGTATGCGCATCCGCATACCCGTTACTTGAAAGTTTCCCCTTCGAAAAGATTTTCAACTTATTTAATACTAGCTTTTGCCCGCAGCTTCGCCCGCGTACATAAATAAATATAGCCTGTGTCACTCAGGAATATAGCAGCTTTCTATCGGTGAAAAAAATTTCCGCAATCGGACAAGTACTTTCAGAGATTACCTCCTACAAACAATAACACAAACTACTTCTTTATAGTATTAGTGTAAATTAATTCTTTCTACTTGCGATTTTGGATAAAGTTTTTAATTCAATAATAAAAAAAAATGTGTTAACTACCCAATAATGACTAACGGAAACTAAATATTTGCATCACATTCGTAAAGTTTCACCAAAAAGGCTGTGTATGCTTATTTTTCTGTTAAATTAATGTCCTCTTTATACAATTTCAGGGTGAAGTCATAGCGAACTTCTGTTCAATGTGGTTCATTGGCTTGGTGTTCGAGAAGACCAACCTGAATGTAGATCTGACGTATGACATCTCAACGTTCACGGATTCCGTGAACTATCAAGCGGAAAGTGCTCATATGCTGAGGGAAGGGATGACTATAGAGGTGAGTGTGGCTTGGATTTTACTTTCATTTGTAGATGACTGGTGACCCGCCTCAGCTTCACAGGTAGTCATTAAACCCCAAGCATTCGCCCTCTCACATTGTCTTTCTATTGTGTCTCTAATTACGGTATTCGAAAGGTTAAACCTTTCGTATTTATGGATCACTCTGTCTGTTGATGATGACTACATGAAAATGCATTCAATAGTTTTTGAGCTTGTCTCGAATTGACAAACTTTTGTCGCCGTCATCTGAAGACATCGCTTTACAAAAAATTTAACCAATAAATGTTAATTTTCAACAATTAATTTTAAAATCCTTTTTTTTTGTGCTTGACTGCGATCCCACATGATTGTAAGCAGTGATGTAATCGTTGATAATGAAGTGCACTAGTTAACTTTTAAAATTGATATCTATCCGTGAGCTGAGTTAGAGTTGATTAAAATATAAAAACAATTTATACTTAGCAACAACCGTAGTGAAACGCTCTGTATAATAATCATCGTCCATTACTAATAGCCAGTTCGGGCCTCAGCTTAGCCCCTAATAGATCCTCTTGATTGACCGTCGCTTCCCCTCCCGCAGGCGCGCCACGTGCGCCGCAAGCAGCTGCACCAGTACCTGTCGGGCTCCCTGCTGAAGCGCGAGCGCACCACTTCAGGCAACAAACGTAAACCGATGGATCTAACGGCTGCTATGCCCGCTCCTACTAAGAAGACCAAACGATTGTCAGAAAGCAGTGTAAGTATACCTATTTTGTTTCATAACCATCCATATCCACCCATAAAAAGCTCATCCCATCATCATTGACATCCCACATTCACCCACAGCTGGGCTTACTTCTTAGATCTCTTTTTTTCTTATACCTATCCTCTTCAGCTCCACATTCATTCACAGAGTAAGAGGTATCAAGAATAGGGAACGAAAAACCAAGGCTGTTTTTCTATTTACCTGTGCCAAACAAATATACATATTATTTTATTAGAATACATTTGAAAATAAATTTCCTGAGATGTACACTTATCTGCTTTAATGCTCTTTTGGCTGATGAAGGTGAAATGATTTTCTATATGTCAATATTTAAGAATGTAAATTATATGTAAATAAAGGATTTAATAATAATAATAAAAATAACCTTTATTTCAGACTGTGGATCGATTGGTGGATCGTAAGCCTTACAAGCTTATAAAAAAGAAAAATCTATAAATAATATTTAAGAAAAATACAAAACACCTACTTATAACATTAAGAAAAGACAATTATATTGAAAAAAAAAAACAAAAGTCATCACTTATGCATAAAAATGTCAGTGCACTTCGGTTTAAAAAAATCTTCTAGCAAGCATGCTCTCCAGCTCCCGACAACCGACAGTGCACGACGTCTACGACCGATATCCGCATCGTCTGTCATGTTCACCGTCCATATGTGGCCAAGGTATTTGAACCACTCTACAACCTTAACTGTCTGTCCCTCAACCCATTTGGGTGGAACATTTTGAGGTTACTTTCCTAACTTTTACCAATATCATCAGTTCTGTTTTCTTAGCGTTGTAAACAACAAAGCCATGACTCTTTGCAAACTGATCACAAATATCCAGCAGCTCACTCCTTTAATTGAGGGTTTGGTCCCTTTCTCAACCTTTACCAATATCGTCAGTTCTGTTTTCTTAGCGTTGTAAACAACTAAGTCATGACTCATTGCAGACTGAACACAAATATCCAGCAGCTTAATTGGGGGTTTTATTTTAACTTACTTAAGATCTATATTTGTTTGGCAAAGGCAACCGCGCCCTTTGGCTGATTAGCTATCCATTAGGGCAGCAAAGTGTCTTTCTCTTTATTACTTTGTATTATTTATTGGGCTTAGGGTTAGTTGAAGAACTGTTTTCATGTTACAAACAATTACACAGTCATTCAGTCATAAGGACCCTTTTGCAGTCTCATCTCATCTCATTTGACACAAATACACCATTAAGCTTTATCAATACTAGCGTAAGAAACATTTATATAACAGGGATGACTTACAAAAGAATCCTTTCCACAGGAGACCTGTACATTCAATGAACCCATTCATCCACAGACGGATGAAGTCAGCGTCCTATCATACAATGAAGACTCAAACTCATCCAACATGTACGAGGTCAACCTACAAAACGGTATCTTGCCGCACCCAGCGGCTGAAGCAAAACCTGCCACGGACAAGCCGGAGCACCCTCCGTCAACTTCTAATACCATAGCCTGTACGTAGCAGTACTTAGAATGGCGTACTCGGTTCATATATGGAACCAGCCACGTCAAGCACCACAGAACCAAACGCGTGTAAATAATAAATAAAAAAAAACTTAAAGTGGACTAATATAAGTGATGAACTGACTTTATGTGATTATAGTGTGTAAGAACTCGTGATATGATGATAAGTTTCGAACACGTTGCAATTTTTATGGTGCGATTTGTGCTTGGTGTTGCCCTGTCGCTGTAAGGACTGATGTTTTCGTTATGGTGAGTTGCTTGATGGTCTTGTCTCGATTTATATAGATTTAGGTGACTTAGGCTTGGAGTGGTTAGCAAATGGAGTGCTCAATTTTATTGAACAACCGTATTTTGAACGTTTTCATAACGTGTAATCTGTAATTTTATGATTGGTAGTTATTATGGTCATAATGCCCTGACTGCGTTCAATTTCTACTCCATTTTTCAATAAGTCTGTAGTGGTTTCGCATCAAATATTTAATAGACAAAATGCGAGTTTTAGAACAAGAAACTAACTAGATACTTTACATATCTGTTTAGGTATAGATTCTCCAGATATGCCAGTATATGGGATTTACAAGTCTTAATAGGATAATTTAGATGTATGAAAAAAATATTGATATACTATCGGGGACTCCATATTGGACCCAACGGTTTCGGGCGGCTTCGGTCGAGCTACCGAGAATCTTAGATTGACGTAAGTTCTCACTCCCAGCGTTCCGAATTGTGATAAAGGTGATTACACCGCGAATCCGACCAAATTTAATAGTCACTAAATATATGGGCTATTGAATAATAATTGTGACGTAATGACGTTGCGCGTTGGTCGGATTCGCGATATCGCTTTTGTCGCAATTCGGAACGCAGGGACTGACGTTCATCACCTTAATTTATAATCTAGTAGAGTAGATAATAGAACTTTTTTTAAGAGATCAGTGTTCATTATCTAGTATTTAAATCGTAAAAATTTGTTGAGTCTTTTTAATACACACTGCGCTAAGCTTTGTGGGTTCAATTCCCGCGTCGTTAAATAGGTATTTGTACATAATTTTACGTATTCATATTATCCCTAGGTGTTCTTGTATGTAGTATTTGATTCTGTAAATAATCACAATTTATTGATAAAAAATATCACTAAGGCCATAATTTTTGGCAATTAAAAAAAAAAAATTTCATACGTGACGAAATCATTTTATCCTGTACATAATATTTAGAATTATGCTTCACGCACACTATTCACAATACAGTAGAATTCCGATTATCCGGACTCATGTCACGGCCGATTAAAAAAATATTTTGACATGTTATGTTACAAGTTTGTTCCCGCCACCAACCGCACTCCCACTCTCGCGCAAATTTGTTTCGTTCGATAAATATTGCTTGATTTCATTTTGAAATGATTATCCGGATTTTCGCTTTTACGAAATACGCTCAGTTTTAATTCATTCGAGTTCTACTGTATGCCAAACTTTAATTTTCACATCAAATTATTAAACTTTAAATAAAATTCTCACATAACTTTGTATGCTCCATAGATGTGATACGGGGACAACGCATCGTGGCTGCGTAAGTTATCAGACATGATTAGAATAAAGTAAAGAAAAAAGTGAAAAAAAAAATGTGTTAGAGGTAAAAGTGATTTGATATTGAAGGTCCGGATATTGTACGAGATATTCGGGTGTTGTTTATTTACAGATGGCGAACTGGCGGCCCGGCGTCATGTAAGTCTCTGGCAAAGAGTTAGGGTAGGGATTGTCAGGCCGTTTGCAAGGAAATATCATTAAATATTGACGACGCGACTCGAAACATGACTGGCGAAGCTTTTTACTACACCACGGGTTAGTAGGCATAAAGGAGTACTAAAAAGTATATTTCTTCGTAGATCCAAAACTCGAGTTGGAGGGACGAAACCGCATTGGACGATCCTTCGGCGTGCCACAACGTGAGACGACTGTCACGGTGACATTCATCCACAAATTAGTACTCCAGTCACTTACTACTCCTTGGTGTTACGTAGACACTTGTATAACCTATATTTTTCTTAATACAAAAGCACGCCAGTCATGTTCGTATTAACGCAAGATATGGTTCTGTGCCTAATATTATTAAGAACAAATTCGGTGTTTCTATCACCGGGATATTTCTATGGTGAAAGTGTTTGTGGTACTTTTGACGTTATTTTTATTCTAGACTTCCTCCTGATTTTACAAAGGAGAGTAGATATACTAAAAAAAATATATGTAGCATTGACTTACTGGAACCGGTGAATTGAATTCATTGGCTTTTTCCCCTGTAGAATGTTTGTATGACTGTTGTAAACTCCTAAAAACCAAATACATAAGTTCCTTTGAAGCCCACCAGATGTCTCCCATAATACAAATATCTATAATTAACTGATTTAACTATAACCTTTAAAGGCAAGTACTTAAGATTGAATCCCTTTTGAAATTATTGTTTCTTGCAAACGGTCAGTGATAGTACAAAGTGGAAGAAATAACATGATCAAATATTATTAATTTTGTTTTTTTTTTTATTGTCATAATTGTTTTTTGCAAACACTTTGTTGGAACTCGACAACTTTAATGACAGTATCATATGAGACTAACCCTGGAATTAGTCAGTTGGAAAAAGTCTTGACTTGTTCTTTACCAGTTATCACCAGTTTAAATAAATTTATCATACTAACTAATATTCACAATCAAGATTTCCTGTAGTTTGTCAATGACCCCACTCTTAGTCTAACTTGTTCAAATTCTTCCTAATTCTGTCTTTTCATATCTCTAACATATAGTGCTTATGTATATAGTTTTTTTTATAGATAGAAAAGTCTACAAAAATACTATTACTTCACACTCAATGCTTCCTTATTATTGATTGATAATGCTGACTATTTTTGAGTTCTAAACGTGACATACAGCACTACACACTGATTTGGACTTAGGTTTCTGTAAAATTGTTACTTTATTCAATTTTATCTCGCTCCTAACTAAACATCACCCTTAGCTTGGCCACATGACAAAAGTGCGACGCCTTAGACGCCACGTGGTATTGTGGCCTGGCCATAACTTGTGACTAACATTGACTAAATTCAAGTTGTCGAGTTTCAAAGAATATTGTTTCAAACTTAAGCAGTTAACTTCCTTCTGCTTCAAAGTTCGGGGTAAAAACTTATCATTTGCAGTTTTACTTTAGATATTTGTTTTGCCCAATTAACAGATTTGATTGAATTGTTTGTGTGTGAAAATTGCATTTTTCACGTTGCGACGTTCTACTAGATTTATAACGAAATGATTCCACCTAGATAATAAGACTCAAATATAGTTGTTCGTAAGGACCTTCAGGTTTATTTGTAAGTTGTATATATTCGATAGACAATTGATAATTATATCAAAGTATATATCTGGTAAACAATAATATAAAATTGAAAAAAAATTACAATAAATGTATATACAAAAGGGACATATGTTGTTTTATTTGATATTCTTTACAGTATACCCAAAGTACACAATTACAATCTTACAATAACACATTTTATATTCTTTAGGGGGTAGTTGGGAAATAAGATTATTTGCAAATATTTGAAGGTACGTAAAGAAAACAATGTATAGTCATTACATACTTTATTTCAATATTTACAGAAGCAAATAATATACAAAAAGTTAGTTTTTAAAACCATTTCAAATAATTTTATTACAATTGAATTTAGTACTAAACATGATAACGAGGCACAATGAAAAAAACAGTATCTTCTGAGATAGTCAGATAAAAAGCGACCGCATCGTCGCTTTTTGTGGGTGAGATAGCGATCAAGCGCGAACCTATCAAGAAAACAAAAAATAAAATAAAAAAGCCAAACATGATACTAAGCTGCAAACACTTTAAAAAAAAAGAGCTCTAGCTTTTGAAATTTTCCAATAAATGATTGCTTATTTTTTCATCACTATGTAATAAATAACTATTGTCATTTTCCAGTCTCATAACATGAAATACATCACTTGTACATTAAATGTCTGTCAGTCTTGACAATATATTTACACTATTAATAGGACACGGGGTTACTAAATACAGAAGTACAACTCAATTATCTCGAACTGGGGTGGATCAAATGATCAATTTTTTTCCACCCATATGCAAAAACACTTGCACGTCGTGGAGTGGCGGACACCAGCTTAGCGCCCACAGAGGTGGGAAGCGTCCGAGCCGGGGTATTTTGAATTGTTCGAGTTGTATGCAATCTGTTATACAGAAAGCGAGCGCGATAAGAAACAAAAAGGTCCTACCACGAGCTCGCGAGATCCCAGGCCCCAGATGATCGCTTTCGCACAGCTCCCGCCTCTGTGGGCGCTTACCTTTATATAGTCAAACAGGGTAAATAGGAACAAGATTGAAGATTGTAAAAAGGATTTACACTTTATCTAACAATAAATTTTAACCAACATTTAGGTACTCTTATTTATTCATTTATTGTAATAAAAATCGATGGTTAATTAGAAGTCATTTATCTATATATATAAAAGAAGAAACTGACTGACTGACATATCAACTCAGCCAAAACTACTGAAAGAAAAGAAAGAAAGAAAAAACGTTTATTCGTACCTCACACATACAGTAAAATACTGGGATTAGGAGTGTGAAATTTTGCACAAGACTTCCTCTTATGACGTAGGCGAGCACTAAGAGAAGATTTTCCAAAATTCACTTCCTAAAGGGATGAAACGGAGACAAAGTTTGTATGGAAAAACCTACTTTCACGCGGGTGAAGCCGCTGGCAGAAGCTAGTATAAATATATGCTAAAGTAAAAATCCTAATCAAAGTTTTTGTTTCTATTCACCCTGTTCGATGGTACCTACACAATTTATGTACAAACATCATGCGTATATTTCTGGAGGGATATATATTGTGGCGAGAATTTATTCTGATGAGGCAATGGGGTTTTATAGACCCGTCGAACACTCAATGTGAGTGCAGTGCCCTTGTTCATAACATGAGCCACACGTAAGTGCCCCAAATGCCCATACTCCTGCACTTTGGAAGATATAATGAGTACCACCGATGCTGCAGTTAACCCACATATTGGACCCAAACAGTTACGACGAGTTTACCATCGATTCGAGAAGATCTCTCTTCGATGGGACAAGCGATTGGTAAGGTATAGGTAAAAAAGAAAAAAACGTCTCATTGTTGCATAAATCAAAGCTCAATATCGCTTGCCACTTCATGACACAACTTGTATCTTTAGGGCCATTCAAGTATTACGTAAGCACTACAGGGGGGTGGGGGGGTCTTTACTTTGCTTATTTTTGATGACATGGGGATGGGGGGGTCTAGATGGTGATTACGTCAGCAGTGCAATTTTTTTTTAGGTTTTTAAGAGAACAATGTCGATGTTTCAAAATAACAAGAAAGTGAGCAGACACACATCATTAAGCAGCAGACATCATGGTGAGAGCTTTTCTTACTTTTGCTGACGAGGGGGAGGGGGTTAATATTTGCAAAAAATCTGCTTACGTAATACTTGAACGGCCCCTTATTTGGCTAAATACTGGCCAGCCAAAAGACTCCATGGTAACTCCTTCAGTATGTAAAATAGTTATGACAAAGACTAGCGTTTTTTACATCCAAGCTGCACGCCTTAACTTCTTCTCGGCAGCGCGCTGCTGCTCAAGCTTTCTGTTGCGCTTGGGTCATATACCACCCGTATGACTAGAATGTGTAGGAGAAGGGACCACGCAGTTTGGCTGTTGGTATGTCTGAAATTAAAAAAGTAAAACAAATCTTATCGTTACCGAATGTATGATCTATCAATACACAGCTCAAACCTAGAAAAAATAGAATTTAGATTTCTTAGGCTAGAATGAATAGGCTCTTAAACTTCACCATCAACGATTGCATCACTGCTTACCATGAGGTGGGATCGCCGTCAAGCACTAGTTTATATCATTTAAAAAAACACATACAATACGGCCGACGTAATTTGGCGAGTCTAAACATAGGCTTTGCGAACTTTAGCGTATGTACACTCGTAAAAAAAATATTGTCATTTTTTAAACCAAAATATGAATAAAATTTAACTAATACAGGGACCAAGTACAAATAAAATAAAAATCTTAAAAAATTTGGAAGTTGGTGTTTCTATAATAGTTTTGTTTCTTCGTTATTTAACACTGACTTCCGTAATGAGAAGCAATCACATAATAGCAAATCCCATTTTTACCAAGCACATCGTGTAATAATTTACTGAGCATTTAATTTTTTAAATTATTAAAATCCGTCAAGAAATGGTGGATTTATTAAAGTTTTTCTGAACGGTTACTTAGAAACGCGCGCTCTCTCTCGCTGGGCTATTTACGATGAAGTCATCTGTCGTGATCCGTGCGACGAACGGCTTGATCGTAGGGGGAAACACAAGAAGCACACAAATCACGTAAAGAAAACAATTTAAAAATCGCGATGTTTCCGATTTTAGTAATATTTGAGTATGATATTTATGTCTATGTTCCCGATATATCGCATTATTATCGGTCATAGTGGGGGTGTCGTCACAGTTGTAAAACATGTAATAGTCGCCATAGTCCATGTAGTAACCGAACTCTGGTTCCGGATAAACGTACACAATATTTTTATCGTGTTTCGTATGATTTAAGAGATATGAGGGTTTGAAGATTTGACAAACTCTCAGGTATGCGCTACTTCGAATGCCATTATCCAGCTTATGGAAGTTGAAATTAAGTAATGGATTTTATTCTTCATTTAATGAGGTTTTTAACAAAATATTCGATAACATTAAATTATTATTTTTTTTTGTAGAAAAAAAAAACAGTATTTTTTTTTTTAATTTTCAACTTGTGCTCCAAAATCTTGATTATAATGGAATAGGTTAGGTTAGTAATAAATATTTTTTTATGTTATACATACAGGAATGCAATACATGAGTATTGATGCACCTATGCTTTGGTAAACAGGACAAGGTTGCAGGATCAGCAACATGTCTCAATTCCTTAAAATAAGCTTCCTTGTCCTTGAGCATAAAGGCTCAATATGTGGACGCCAGGAAAGATATGCATCGATGTGCACCCCCAGGTATTTGATATTTGGGACTAAAGAGAGTGTCAGACAGTGACAAGCGGCGTAGTGACCCCGAGCAAGAGTGGGCTTTTACTACACTGGATTCAGCTGGTGTGGGGGCTGAACTGGACAGCGAGAAGCGTATTAGCTTCGTTTTGTACATGCTAAGAATCAGCAAGTTAGCTGAGAGCCATTCAGTCACAAGGCGGAGGGAGTGTTCTGTCCTGTCTTTAGCTTTATTCCAGTAAGTATCATAAACAAGTGCAGTGTTTTCTGCATAGGTGAATATTTCACATTAGGGATGTACATTTTGCACAAGTCGTTATGTATATCAAAAACAAGGTTGGACCCAATATACTTCCCTGATGTAGTATGCATTCGCCACTGTGTGGACCATCCGGAGGACACGGTGGAGGTGTGCCCCGCTTGGGATGAGCAACGCCGTGTCCTCGTGGGGGCGTGAAGCGGCGGCTGGTCCGGAGCGAGGAGGAGTGGCAGGCGGTCGCCTCCGCGTGCGAAGCAGTAATGCTAGCAAAGGAGGCGGCCGATCGCGTGAGGCAACGGCAACGGTCCTCACGCCGGTCACCGCCGCCGGGATTCCGATCCCGATTTCCGGCCACAGTAGGCGCGGGCTTGCGGACGGCGGGCAATGGGTGGCCCGCCGTCCGACCCTCCGGTATCCATCCGGACCGAGCCCTAGTCGTCAACGGCGCGTATTATTCCAGTGGGCATCAGGGAGATGTCAGCGAATCGTAGGGGCCTAGCAGGGTCGAAGCCTACTGGGGCCATGGGTAGTGTGAAAACGAAACCTGGACCCTGGGACGAAGGCAACGAAGAAACAGGAGTGGGTATTTAGTCAGTAAAAGTCTGACACTTTCTCCCGCTCCGCCCAAGAGCGAGATTTGTCATAAGATGATTTTCCCACCTAAAAAAAAAAACTATGTTGGGGTCAGCTTCCAGTCTTACCGGATGCTGCTGAATACCCGGGTTTTACATGGAGCGACTGCCTATCAAACATCCATAACCCAGTAACTAGGCAACACGATATTCCATGGATAGATTGATAGATTGTATTGGTAGTTGGTTGATTGTGATTGGTAGTTAGTTGAGAATGCCTAAGGCATTAAGTCCGCCTTTGTACTTTTGTGTTGCATGAAGTTATAATAAATAAATAAATAATAAATAGTCAGACTTTCTAGCGTCTGACTACTTGTAACGACTGTCAAAGATCTAAAGGTGGGTACTGACCAACGTTACGAGGTGTAAGGTAACATTCGCATCGAGCGTGTACGCATCGAGCATGTTACGCTGTGTTTTAAAATCAGCGTAACATGGTCGTCAAAACTCTGTGCTCCGCTTTCGCCGTTAGTTCATTCAAGAAGGCCGACAGCGAGGACGCGTTGGTATCTTTGATTCTACTTAATTATTGTTTCATCCAAATTAAGAAGAAGAAAAAAACGTTACTGGACATTAAATTTATTTAAAAACAGAGGCGTATGTGGTGGTTTGTCATTGATAGCAATTTTAAAAAACCAAATGAGTACTGGACAGTATAAAAACTTTGTACATGTCTCCGACGTACAAAGTTCAGTTTCAGTACCCACCTTAAGAATGACAACCGGGACCGACCATACTTCAAAAATGCTCGACACTACGGTCAGGTATTCATTAAGCTGGGTACTGACCGGCGTTACGGGGCGTAAAGTAACGTGTTACACTGTTAGCATTCGTGCAATCATTACGTCGTGTTACGGGGAAACCAGCGAGCAACGAGCGGCTCGCGAGTTAGCGTGATTTTAGAACACAGCGTAACATGCTCGATGCGAAACACGCTCGATGCGAATGTTACATTACACCTCGTAACGTTGGTCAGTACCCACCTTTAGGCAACATTTGTTGATAAACTGTTTACGACATGTTTATCACCAAGTTTACCGTAAACATTGTTTCTGAAACTTGGCCGTCCACACTTGTCACTTGTTGTTGCTAGGATGTCGCCCGAGGAAGTAGTGATGCTTTGTGCTGCTTACAAAATAATTCATACGGGTGCTACTAGAAAAAAAAGACGAAAACGTGGTGGATTTGATCTCTTAAATAGAAGTTACACACACACTTGACATATTCAAATGTACAGCAATGTTGGCCCAAGCATTTTTTTTTAAACTTATCTTTACAATCTTTATTCGAAGAATTCCAAAGTACATGATGCTTTTGATAAACCTCTATGAGCATCGAAACCTGGTTTTTGGACCATACTACTTCCATATTTACTAGATGTTTTGTCTTGCTCTCCATTTTTGCACGGCAACATGTGTCTTAAACAATGTTTCATCAACTTTGTTTATAAACAGTTTCCAGAGATGATGTGAAACACTGTTTATAAACTGTTTATTAACAAATGTTACCTAATGAATACCCGGTTTAACGCTTCGGTGCTGCCATAGTTCCTGCAAGCTCTTCCCTAACCCATGCACTTGTATCTTACCCAATCCTGGTCCTTGTGAGCAGCCTGCAACTCCAGTATGTCGTTCTGTATCTCTACGCTGAGCTCCTGTATAGGCACGGGCTCTGTGCGCCAGAACACGTTCTGGTGTTTAGTCATGCGATTGCGGCGCTTGTGTTGTTTTAGGTGAACCTGGAATAATATGCAAATATGTTATTTATACGGACGTCTGTCGCATCATCGCGTCATTCCACGAGCGACGACGGCCCGAGTAACAACAACGAAGATGACTGATGAACAGTTAAGGGAATTTACTGTGATGTAATGAAATAAAAGTCGGTTGAACAGACAGTAAAAAAAAAACTAATCATATATTGAATGGAGTTTAGAAGATGATTAGTCGCAAGTATAGAATAGTAGGCAAGAGTTACCTTCTTGACGTGCGTGTTGACCATGGACCGGAGGTGGAACAGAGCCGGGCACAGCGGGCAGCGCCGCGCGGGCGCCGTGTGCGCGCACAGCGCGTGCTGGTTGCGCCGGTTCACCGACACGAAGCCGCGCCCGCACTCCTAAGTACAACATTGCTTGTCTTCAAGGCTACCGTCAATAGGCTCTTAATAAACTAGTGCGCCTCACCAACAACAATTGCATCACTGCTTACCATCAGGTGGGATCACAGTCAAGCACTGGTTTATACCATTTAAAAAAAACATGTATAACTTTCAAGTACATCTTAGGATCACGGCACATGGACCACACGCGACAGCCACAAACGCCGCCACGAAAAGCTAGAAGCGGCCACAAAAGAGGCTGAAGTGCTAGACAGCCACTTGTGGCCGGTGGCTGCTACTTTTTTAGGGTTCCGTAGCCAAATGGCAAAAAACGGAACCCTAATAGATTCGTCATGTGTCTGTCTGTCCGTCCGTATGTCACAGCCACTTTTTTCCGAAACTATAAGAGCTATACTGTTGAAACTTGGTAAGTAGATGTATTCTGTGAACCGCATTAAGATTTTCACAAAAAACAGAAAAAAAAAAACAATAAATTTTGGGGGTTCTCCATACTTAGAACTGAAACTCAATTTTTTTTTTCCATCAAACCCATACGTATTGGGTATCCATGGATAGGTCTTCAAAAATGATATTGAGGTTTCTAATATAATTTTTTTATATACTGAATAGTTTGCGCGAGAGACTTCCAAAGTGGTAAAATGTGTCCCATCCTCCCCCCCCCCCCCCCGTAACTTCTAAAATAAGAGAATGATAAAACTAAAAAAAATATATGATGTACATTACCTTATAAACTTCCACCGAAAATTGGTTTGAACGAGATGTAGTAAGTAATTTTTTTTCAATACGTCATAAATCGTAAACCGCATTTTACCTTTTAAGTTTGTACGGAACCCTCAGTGCGCGAGTCCGACTCGCAGTTGCCCATTTTATTTTAACTCATATGCGCAGTATCATAAAGAACTCTGACGAAAGTTTAAATACACGAGTGGCGGATGATGGCGTTTTGTATCGGCGTTTAATGGCCAGTGCGGGTCACAAGAAACGAGCAGCGGCGATTTGTAGCGTGTGGCGGCCACCGGCGTTAACCGTATCCGGCAAATCCATATAAAATGTTTAAGAACTTTAGGAAATATATATAATAGTGGTGGCGTTTTGTGGTTGTGGCCGGTGGCCAATGTGCGGCAACCCTTAACTACATAGGGGACACTCTTTGGTGACACTACGTGTACGGCTAATGCTGGGTACAGATTAAAGCCTACAGTCCACGAACGCATAGTTCCATAGGCACGTATTCGTCATTATAGGTACGCTTGCGGTCATATTACATACAATACGCGACTATGAAGCTACGCGCTCGTGAACAGTAGGCAAACGAACGATAAAGAATGGATTACGTCACTCGATTGCTCGTCTTCACACTCTCAATCGTGTGGCTGCCATTGGCATGACCTCCATCAGCGTTTTAATTTTGATAGCAGAAAAAAATTGTCGGCATTTAGTCGATTAAATTATCAGAATTTGTCAGATACTGGTTCAAAAGTTATAAGAGTTTATAGGTGGCCGATCTGGAGAGAATCTCCTCAATTTAGGTATATTTATAAACCCATAAACAAAGGCACAGTATAGATATAGAACAGTACGGAAACTACGTACAAATTTTCGAAACGGCACACTCACACAAACATACGCATCGACGTGACTCCTAAGTGTTTCTTGCTACTGACAGCACCGCGAGACACGCTTAGGAGTCTCGTCAATGCGTATGTTTGTGTGAGTGTGCCGTTCCGAACATTTGTACTTAGTTTCCGTACTGTTCCATATTTATACTGTGACAAAGGCACCTAGTGCAGCTCTGTTTTCTCCCAAATTTAGTCGCTAAATAGTCAGAATCAGTCACCAAAATATCAGAATTTGTCGGTCACAGGCTCAAAAATTATAAGCGTTCCTAGGTGGCCAATCTGGAGACAATCTCATCAGCTTGGCTACATTTATATCTGAAAAACTAGGGCACCTAGCAATGATCTGTTTTCTTCCAAATTTAGTCACTCTATGTGTCGCAATATTTCCTTAAGTCACAGATTTAGTCGGTCTTAGTAAGATATAATTTAAGAGTTCGTTGAGTATAGTCCAAGTGCTCCATCGAAGAGTTTACAAATAGTTGGTACGACTACGAGTTTTGGGCTGTTGTACGTGTTCTTAGCATACGAAAAACTGTACTGATATGCAGGATTTATAGATGAAAGAAAAAAGGAAACTAGTTTTTTTTTTGGCATTGTTTAGAAATGAAACTTGAGTGAATGGCGGATTATTACGAGGATAGATTGAAAAGTTCGCGGCCTAACACATAAATACTTAAACTATTTTAATGTAACCGACCTCATTCGATCAGTTTACTCTCTGGTTATCAAATTGTAAAATTCTATCGCAATAGCATTAACTGTATTTAAATCAGACTGAATTTTGTGAGCCTTTGTGCGGCGTTTTTAAAGAATGGAGAAAATTGAGTAACCTCCAAAAGAGATTCACGAAGATATGTCAACAACACAGGGGGAATCTGCTCCGTCGTATACGACTGTGAAAAAGTGGGTTGCTGAATTTAAACGCGGACGATAGAGTATTGAAGATGACCCTCGCTCTGGCCGGCCTATGACGTCTACGACTGAAGAAAACATCGGGAAAATCTGTGATCTGATATTGACAGATCGGAGATTGACCATCAGGGAGATTGCAGACACTATTGGCTTCTCGTATGAACGAACACAAAACATTATAGTCAACAACTTGGATTTTCTAAGGTTTCTGCGCAGACCCAGATTGCTTTCAGTCGAACAAAAACGAATACTCCTCACGATTTCTCGCAACTGTTTGGAAATGGTTGAGGCTGATTCACAAGATTTTTTGGCCAAATTTGTAACAATGGACGAAACTTGGGTACACCACTAAACCCCAGAGTCAAAACAGCAATCCAAGCAGTGGACTAAAACCTAATGAACAGACTCCAAAAAAAGCCAAAACAATTTTGTCAGCTGGCAAGGTGATGGCGTCAGTTTTTTGGGATGCTAAGGGTGTCATCATGGTGGACTACCTTGCAAAAGGTGAAACTATAAACTCGGCTTATTACTGCACCCTCTTACATCGCTTGCGTGAAACAATCAAAGAGAAAAGGCCGTAATCCTGGCCTCAGCAAGAAAGTGTTGTTCCATCAGGGTAATGCACGCGCAAATTCGCGATTGTGGCTTTGAATTACTGCCCCATCCCGCCTATTCCCCTAATTTGGCACCTTCAGACTTTCATTTATTCCCAAACCTAAAAAAACACCTTGGATGTCATAAATTTTCATCAAATGAGGAGGTCGAAGCTGCGGTGGGTGACTTTTTGAAGGCCTTGAAGAAACTTTTTTTATGACCGGCATACAGGCGTTGGAAACCAGATGGAAGAAGTGCATAGAGTTAAGTGGAGATTATGTGGAAAAATAAAATTACTTTTGGTTATATTTTATATTGTTTTCTTGCTGAGGCTGCGAACTTTTCAATCCACCCTCGTATATATAATATAGACCGAGATCCCAGAGCTGCCTGACAAAACTTATTTTCACATGGATGAAACCTTAGGTTCTCAGTAGCGTCTCATGTACTTTGAATACCTGTGTGCTTGTAGAGCTCCTCCTTGGAGCCCCTGAGCAGGTACCAGGTAAGAAAGGGAACTAAAAATAAGAGTAACTTAACTTAAATTTTTATGGCTGATTTTTATAGATGTTTTGTAGAATATTATTCTAGTGTCAGAAACTTTCCATGGACCAAAACTTCTGTCAGACACTTTAATGCTCAAAAAAAAAAGTACTTTACTTATTTTTACATGTCTGATTTTTAAATATGTTATATTGAGGTAACTATAACAAAGTTATATTTCAGTAATCAGACTAATTGTAGTGACCAAACGTATTTTCAGTTATGTCTGACAGCTCTGGGATCTTAGTTTAATAGCTTTACCAACCTAAATAGGGATGGTAACACTATAGAGAGTGTTGGTACTCACATTACAAATATAGGGTCTTTCGTTATTGTGCAGGCGCTGATGCCACATCAGCGCACGCTCGTCCACGAAGTGTTTCCCGCAAGTAGAGCACATGCAGCGCTTGGTGACTGGCTTAGGTTTCTCATTAGGAGTTATTTTCTTCTTTTTGTATAGATCATGTCTGGAAAATGAACAAAACTTGTCTTGTAAAAATAAAAACTAGGCAAGTGCGAGTCGTACTCTCGCACTGAGGGTTCCGTACAAACTTAAAAGGTAAATTGCGGTTTACGATTTATGACGTATTAAAAAAAAAAACTACTTACTAGATCTCATTCAAACCAATTTTCGGTGGAAGTTTATAAGGTAATGTACATCATATATTTTTTTTCAGTTTTATCATTCTCTTTATTTTAGAAGTCAGGGGGGGACATACATTTTACCACTTTGGAAGTGTCTCTCGTGCAAACAATTCAGTATATAAAAAAAAATGATATGAGAAACCTCAATATCATTTTTGAAGACCTATCCATAGACACGACACCCCACGTGTATGGGTTTGATGAAAAAAAAATATTTGAGTTTCAGTTCTAAGTATGGGGCACCCCCAAAATTTATTGTTTTTTTCTTCTATTTTTTGTGAAAATCTTAATGCAGTTCACAGAATACATCTACTTACCAAGTTTTAACAGTATAGCTCTTATAGTTTCGGAAAAAAAGTGGCTGTGACATACGGACGGTCAGACAGACACATGACGAATTTATAAGGGTTCAGTTTTTTGCCATTTGGCTACGAAACCCTAAAAAGGTTTTTCATATATAAATTATAATACTGGTCAGGTAAAATTTATCTTGTAAACGCGAAAAGTGTGTAAATAAAAAACTTGTCCTGTAAAAATCACAGTAAATCCTGTTTTAATCTAACTACGGAACAGATTTTTATGCAGTTTTGATCTATATTTAGTAGAGTATATTTAGTAGAGGATTTTGTAACACCCGAGCGAAGCTGAGTGGCTCGGTATTATCTTATTCCTTGGGTTAATAAACTTGAAACTTAGCCCAAATTTTAATCAAAATAAATAATAAAGACTGTCATTATTAGTTTTTCATAATTACCCTCAAAATATGGTTTTAGAGGTGTTAACATTTTTATGAAAACTTTCTCGCAAACTAGCGAAAACATTAGTTAAGAGTAAAATTTAAAATCGAACCTATATTTGCCCGTCTCCATATTCTCCTCATGCTTCTTGATATGCATGTCGAAGCTCATCTCGCCCTTGTACATGCGGCCACAATAGTAGCAGGTGAACTTCTTGTGGTGCTTCGTATCGTAGTGCTGCCGGAGAGACTCCTCGTCTTCCAGGATCTTGCCACATTTCTCACAGATGTGGGCGTTGTCAGTCTGGAAAGATACAATTGGGTAGTTGACTCAATTTTTATTATTATTTTAACAAAATGTCACTTCCATCCAAATTTTAATTAGAAATATTTTTTTGAAATTCATTTAAAATTAAGTTAGAAACTTTTAATATTTGTTGGAAGGGGGAACTGTCAAAATACAGAAGAAGGATGCACAAAAAAAAAGTCACCACTACCATGTTTTTAGGGTTCCGTACCTCAAAAGGAAAAATACGGAACCCTTAAACCGTGGTATTGAGTTGAAATTAAAACCGTATACTCAAGTCTTTGCAACTGTGAAAAAATCAAACCTCCGAGTTACCAAAAAAAAAGATACAGCCGTTTATATCGCAAAAAACGTATATTTCGACACTCACGGGAATCAAAATTCATAGGGTATTTCATCTTGATCTCTCCAAGGACCAGACAGACATGGCCCTTGCACGGAATATTAGTAGGGATGTAAATTCATACCTATTGTCCGCCAAACTCTCAAAAGGAACTAGGAAATGAAAACATCCTCATATTTGGTTTACCCTGACTGCTATGCCGGAGGTTGTGGGTTCGATTCCCAGCCCAGGATAAATGTTTGTGTGATGAGCACAATCATTTGTTCTGTGTCTGGGTGTAATTTATCTACAATATAAACATATTTAAATACGTATGTATTTAGAAATATCTAAGTATGTTTATCAGTTGTCTAGTACTCATAACACTTGACTTGCTTAGCTTGGGACTAGACAGTGTTGTGTGATAGCTGTGGAATATTATATTATATATTTGTGTGTATGTCGGATTAATGTCCGCAACTTTAAAGTCGCGTCCAAAGCGCGTAATTTGCGTATTAAGTATATCATTCGATCCACCCTATCTCTTCAAGGAAGGCCAACCACACCTTGTGTTACTATCTCGCAGAGCGTACCTAGCTGGATTTACGACCTAATTCGCCCAGTATCCAGTGAACACTGTACAGCTAAGAAGCGATGAGGTGCTGTCTCATGCAGGCTCTGCAAAGTGGGCAGTCCTATAACACACTGTCGAAATGCAGAAGGATTCTGTCCACATAAGATCATGCAGACTAATTCTTAACTGGGGCTCCAGCCTAAAGTAGCCAAAGTCAATATGTATGGTTTCAATCAGTATGAGTCTGACAGATACCTCAGCCTATCACAGAAAGTAGAGGACTTCCACAGGTTAAAAAAACTGATTTAAACTCACATAAGTAATATTCATCATCTTCTCATGCCGCTTGAGATGCTTGATGATGGTCACTCTCTTCTTGAACACCATGTTGCAGATTGCACACTGGTGTATGTTGGTATGTGTCCGCAGATGATTGTGGTATTCCTGTTCATCTTCTGTTAAAGCTTTACAAACCTGAAACGGTAGATAAAGGCATATTTTTTTTAGTTTTGTATTCCAAGAGATTTTGGTATTTTGCAAAAAGAATGTCCTATTACTTATTCAGCTGTGGGCAAAGTCAAAAGCAAAAAGATGGTATTCAGGCCAACAAATAAATAGTTCACAGCTTTTCTGTTTGTTCTTTTAGCTGGAAAGAACTAAAAGAAAATATTTTAACTTAGTTAACACTAGGAAGTAGAAAGGGGGCGGGTGGCAAGATACAGAAGCTATTGACCGATTTTATACATCAACACATAGCTCAAACTACTAAGTGGATTGCACTGAGGCACATAGATTTGTGTCGAGCTAGGGTTTTCCAAAATTCACCCCCTTACGGGGTAAAAAGGTCCAAAATTAGAGAAAATAGAAACCTACTTATACACGCAAGTTGCTAATAATATTTGTAGCACTGAAAAAGGTATGGGTTCATCTCTTTATGACATAATGGATTTAGAGCAGTTTATTTCCCTTCTAAAAGTATTGATTTTCAATTTTTTTTTATGTAAGTTTTTTTTTTTTTTTTTCGGTGGGAAAATCATCTTATGACATCCCCCGCCCTTGGGCGGGGCGGGAGATAGTGTCAGACTTTTACTGACTAAAAACCCACTCCTGTTCCTTCGTTGCCTTCGTCCCAGGACCCCGGATTTCTCTTTCACACTACCCATGGCCCCAGTAGGCTTCGACCCTGCTGGGCCCCTACGATTTGCTGACATCTCCCTGAGGCGCGCGTGGAACAATACGCGCCGTCGACGACTTGGACTCGGTCCGGACGGTTACCGGACGGTCGGACGGCGGGCTACCCATTGCACGCCGTCCGCAAGCCCGCGCCTACGGTGGCCGGAAATCGGGATCGGAATCCCGGCGGCGATTTGGGCGTGAGGACCGTTGCCTTACGAGATCGGCCGCCTCCTTTGCTAGCATTACTGCTTCGCAGAAGGAAGCGACCGCCTGCCACTCCTCCTCGCTACGGACCATGGCCTGAACCAAGGCCCGACGCGAGAGATCGCCGCCGCCGATCGCCCCCACGAGGACACGGCGTTGCTCTGTCCAAGCGGGGCACACCTCCACCGTATGCTCCACCGTGTCCTCCGGGCGGTCCACACAGTGGCGACACCCGGGCTTTATGTAACAGTAGACTTTTCATTCTAATTTGGCAAAGACAGCTACAATGTAAGTATGCAATAATCCAAGTTACCATGCTTCCCGTCACATACAAATCCTTATCAATATAGCAACAAATTTAACTAACAATGACTAAACTTACCTCACAAACATACAGATTAACATCATGCTCCGATTTCATGTGCTCCTTCAATTTTGCAATAAACCTATATTTAACGGGACACCGTGTACACAGTTTCAGCGTCATCGGTCCTCTCTTTCTGCCTCTTTTAGGCTGGTCGAATTTAAATTCCTTGTCCTTCTTTGTCTGTTCAACCTTTACTTTTTTATTTGGTCCTACAATTGACGTATTAAAATTTTTTGTATATTTCTTTGCCTCCGTCTCTCCTAACAAGGTTAGATTACCATCTGGGTCAATGCGGTAAAACAAAGGCACACCATTGTCTTGGATAATGACCACAATATTGTCATCTTCCTCTTTTTCTACTATTTCAGTTTTAATTTTCACAGGTTCTACTGTATTAATCTTCGTGTCTTTGCCTATAGCATGCAAATTGAAATCGTAGATAGGTGTTTCAGTCAAAATCTCTGGTAGGGATATGCAAAGCGTATTATTTGTTGTTTCATCTGGCAATTCTATTTGGTCTAAGTTATTGAGGAGTTCATTGGTATAAAAGTTGATGATTTCATTGCTCCGTTTTGATAGTAAATAGAACTTATAAGCCATTGATGCCATCATGAAGCAATTGACACAAACATTGTAGTTATCAGCAAAAGACAGCTAAAAATAAAACACATCATGAAATTTATTAAGTGAAATTCTTAGGGCAAATCCAATCAGCTAAGAGGTTATGAGCTTCGGTAATGATAAAATAAAACCGTAAATTGTATTTATAAGACTTGAATCACGGAGTGACGACTTACCTCAACATCGCATATGATTCGGAGCACGTCTGCTATGCAATACTCCTTGTCATTTTTACAAACTTTCGTAAAAATATTCTCGTACTGATCCCGAAGCGGCTTCAGACAATTTATGCATAAGTTTTCACCGAGAGTTCCATTTGAGAGGTGTTTCAACACCAGCTTCAGGTCCAGGGTATTTGCCATATTCTCAGATAATCATTACAGCAACTCCTGATAAGAAAACAATTTAAAGCATACATTTTCTCAAAATATAAACTGATGTCGTACAAAATTCAGAATTTACCACCAAATCAACTAAAGATGCGTTCTGTGAAATAAACACGATCACGATTTCACGAACGCTGATTTAAGAAAAGATCCGTTCAGTTTTGCTTTTTTGACGCCATGTTTGAAGTTACTAATAAATGGATATGAGTCGACTAATGATGTCCTTAGACGATTATTAGAATGAAAACAGTAAATCATTTTTAAATCTAAGCTTGATCAATTGATACAGAAGGGATAGCAAGTGTTGTGTAATAATAAAATGATAATGTTTATTGAAGTTAAAAGCAAATAGCTTTACTATCTTTGTTCAGTATTTTATTTTACTCTCTACTACATTCTAACTCGATATAATATTCCAAGAAATCGAATATGCTCTTAACTAGTTAGGCGAATATAATTGTCAATCAAAAAACAGATAAAAATAAAAAACATTATTATCCACCAGCTGTCAAAATTATAGTGCAAAGTAGATGGAATGTTTAGATTTTATTAATTTGCACTATAATTTAAATTTTGATACAAATCTATTAGTTATCAGTGATACAAATGAAGCATAAACCCTATTAATACTTTTACACAAGTTAAAATTTCTACAAGGAGCTTGTGCAACTTACGTATCGAAGTAATTTTCTGAATAATCAGCGCTGTGAGTTAATTAGTGTATTAAAATTACGTTCAATACTCGGCTACTGAAGATAATGAAGCGGTTTTCCGGTCCTGCCAATAGCCAAGGAAATGTAAAGAATACGCTCTCGAAAGGTTTTATGTTGTGAATTAATTTGATCAAACTTTATAATGGATACCTACATGTAAGGGACTCTGATTGTATGCAATCTATATTTCTAATAAGTAAGTACATAGAACCTTGAAGGTCATATTTGATTTCATTACTATTTACAGCTAACTGGCCGTAGCTACATTTTTGTTGCAAATTGTTCAGTTTATAAAACAATTTTGTTAACAAATGTTTAAATATTGAGTTTTTTTTAACAAATTTTATTTAAGTAACATATTTTAATGCATCCTCTTTTACATACAGCTGTTCATAAACTGGAGCTTAACCATCAATCTTTGCTTTTGAACACTAACAATTATTGGCAATTAGATTTTTTTTTTTATTGTAGATAAAAATTCAACACCTTGATACCAACTATTTTATATCCTTACAATATGTAAATATGAGCCAATAATGCATGAAGCTAATAAAAATAAAACAAGTTGAAAATAAAATCATATTAGCAAACTGATTTGCATTTAAATGATTATTATTTAAATAACATTTTATTTTATTATAAAATAATAGGTCTTGCCTGCCAGATCATCTTACAACTCATTTGTACATAGTTTTATAAAACAATGTGAGACCACCTAATAAAAAAAAAAAATTAAAACAAAATGAAAAGACAATCAACCATTTCACAATTTATTTGTTTTTTCTCTAATTGACAAAATTTAAAACATAACTAAAGGCATTGGATATTTTTAAAAACAAAAATGCCTAACGAAACAACAACACAAAGAAAACGGCGGCTAGCAAAAAAAAAACAGAAAAGAATGCAGAAATTAGCAAATGAAACCATAGAGGAAAGAGAAAAGAGGTTGTTGAAGAAGAGAATGTATCGTCAAAAACATAAAATGCAGCAACTTGAAACTAGTTTGAACACTGAACAGAAATATGAGCTAGATTCTATGAGCTTATTAAAAGTCAGGACTGAGATGTTTCACAAAGAGTTGAATACATTTTGTGAGCAAAAATTTGAGGTATGTATGCATTGAAGTATGTTCCAAAAATAATACTGCCATAGTTATTAAAGAGGGCACAACTAACATTATTGTCAAAATTGAGTTTAGTACATATTCGGAATCAGAATTTTTCTCTGGATGATTTTTCTTTTTATATGCATGAATTATCTCACTCATTATCTTTCTATTGTGTCTAATTATGGTACTCAAAAGGATAAATGCAATTTCGAATTTGTTAATTGTGCCCTTTTTAATAATGACTGCAGAATATCACAATGATAACACTAACATCACGTTATTGACTTACATCCTTTGTACAGTTATTATAACTTAAAATTTTAATCTATAAAAATAAATAAAATTGAAGTGTTTGTTAAATCTCATTATAATAGTTTTTTATTAAACGCATGTGAGTTTTTAAACAGAACTTATACATTGGTTGATTTTCCCACTGAAAAAAAATACCATATTTTTGTATTTTTGTGTGTTGGTCTGTTGTTCCTGGTTAATGACTGAAACGGCTAGACTTTTTTTGACAAGTTTTTCCATGGTAGATAGCTAATGTTATAAAGAGCAACTGAGGCTACTTTTATTTTAGAAAATTCATTTTCTAATTGATTAAGATCTAATTAATTAGATAGATATTAGGTGCAGTTGCTGTTGTAATAAATAAAAAAACAACCTTTTCTCTTAATTCAAAAAAATAAATTATGAGTAAAAATGGACTAAACAGTTTTTTTTTATTTATCATAAGAAAATCGATGCATCCTATGAATAAAATCGTAAAATATTTTTTGTGTAAAATTGTTTTATCAAAAAATAAATATATAATATTATTAGTTCTTATTACATCCAGCGTCTGGTACTGTGATCTTAAACTGATTATTGATTACATAATGCAAAAACATTGGAAATTACCTAAATGTATTTCAATAACAAATACAAAAACAGTTCTGATAAAATTACTTTTTGCCTTACAGCCTTAGCCTAGGAGGCATTGGAATCTTCCAATCATATATTTAAAAACAATTTTTTTTTTACATACATTAATGTGAGTCACCCAAAAAATTAAAAATCAGGTGTCCTCACTTTCTGCCTGACGCAAGTCCCAACCAGACATGGCTAGTTCGGATGGTTCCTGTTTCGGATTCAGTCTAAGGCCGCTATCCCACTGGCGTTTTACGAGCGTTGGCGCTTCTCCAACGTCTGCGCTTCTCCAACATCCTCGCAGCGCCAAAGTTGCGCAGACGCGACTCGAGCGAGTCCCGAGTTTCTAGTGTAATTTTTAAGGCGCCGGCGATTTAAAAATATTTAAAAAAGTTGGACACCACCGACACTAAGTATAACACAGGTCATCGCGGGCATTAGGTGCCAGCGCACAGCGTATGCTAAGCACAATTGAGTATTTTTCTGTGTTCATTTATGTAAATAATCTTCCTAAACAGTTAATTTATCACTGAAAATAAAGCCTTTTCTGAAATCTGCATCTAAATTTGTTAAATGATGCTTCAATTAGTAATTTCAATTCAATCGACAAGCGAGCTCTATCGTCGGCCACATCGTCGCTTACCATAGTGGTTAAACAGGACTGCGAAAGCCTAACAACAATAAAAAAACCGGGCAAGTACAAGTCGGACTTGCGCACTGAGGGTTCTGTACAAACTTACCTATAAAAACAGTCCAATTCCCGAAATGAGTTACGAAGATTTTTCTGAATGGTATTTTTTTGTTGTGACGTAATTACAAACTTATAGTTTTCAGATTTTTTTTCTACATTTGTGCTACGATAACTTGCTTCATGCAAAATTTAAGGATTCTAGATCAACAGGAAGTACCCTATGAATTTTGATTCTCTTGAGTGTCGAAATACACGTTTTTTCCGACATTACCGGCCGTAGTTTTTTTTTTCGTTAACTCCGAAGATTGATTTTTTCTCAGCTTCAAAGAACCGCAGACCTGAGTATATGGTTTTAATTTCAACTCGATACCTCTACGCGTTCCCGAGTTAAAAGGTCTTGAACTCTTGACTGACAGAAAGACAGACGGACAACAAAGTGATCCTATAATGATTCCGATTTTTTTCCTTTTAAGGTACGGAACCCTAAAAATATATATTAGTATGGGGAAGAATGGGGCCGTGGGGTAAAGTTCTCGCTACCTTTTTTGTATAGGTCCACATGTCAATGTGTGCCTCCAGATTTGAAAAGTTTATAACTTGATGAATTTATAGTGCGAATTGAAAAATTCTTTCTATTTGTGATTGTATGTGAAAGTTAGTATTTGACACATAATAAGAAAAACAATAGAAAAATGTCCAAATTTATGAATGGCCTTTTGATAGTTTTCGGAAAACTTGGTATATATCGCTTACCATCAGGTGAGATAGTGGTTAAACGCGAGCCTATCAATAATAAAAAAAAGTATTTTAAAATTATCAAATGTTTATTTAAACCTCTCACATTTTTTTTTTAATTATCTATTTGAAATGTCACGCGAAAACAGTCGATCACGTTATTTACATTGCTTACGAGAAGCACCTATTATATATTGACGATTTTTCAACACATAATTATAAAAGTATTTATATGAAAAATGTTAGTTTTTAAGTCTTTACCAAAAATATTATGTTCATTTTGTTTCTTCCCTTGCTCCACTTTTTAACGGCAGGGCGCAGGGCGTGAAATGTGACGAGGCGATAGATATCTAGAAGTGTAAAAGGCGGCATACTTTAGGCGCAATTTATTTATTTTATAAATGAAAAACATTTTCATTTTCGAATAAAACCGAAGAAATTATTGCGGGCTGGGTTGGATGATATTTGCAGAGTTTCCCAAGCGTTCTAGGAGGGTTGGGAACCCTACCTGTCATATTTCAATTAACAAGATTAAAAAACTCCCCGAGGCTCTATGTTTGAGAGGATAGTTTATTATTTATATCATTCTCGCTGAAACTGAAAATGACAAGCTACAAGACGTGTTCAGTGCCAAAGTGTGGAAGTACGACAGTGAAATATCCGGACAAATTGTTTATACACGTTCCTAAAAGTCCAAGACGTCGGAAGCAGTGGCTACAGTTGGCGCGCCGAGACCCGAAGCTTACATCTGATAAATCTGCGATCTTTTTTTGTCAAGACCACTTTGACGTAAGTATCTAGAAATTAACGTCAATGGTAAACCGGGCATACATGCCCCAGTCGGTAACGTGCCCCACTTACGAAACTAATTTAATTGTTCATTTATTTCAGACATTGTCCATATGTACTTACACAAAATTAAAATCAAGCCAAATAAAACATTACAAAAATAGACATTAAAATTACAGACACAATGTTTCATACAATTAAATTAAATACACAATGTCATAGATAAAATACAAAATGTCATAAATATAAATGAAATAATACACATTAACATACCAAATTAGACAAACACAATAATTAATACACACAGTCAAAAACAATACGGTCAAACAATACGAGGAGAAACGCTAATATGAAGCTGCAACTGCAACACGCATTTAAAATTTGGTGCTTATTTATTTATTTATTTTATGACAGGTACTCTCTGCACTACAGTGTTCTTAGGCATAACTCTAGATGCTAAGCTTCAGTGGGGCCCACATATAGACAAATTTACGAAAAAACTTACGCTACTATCTGCAGCGTACGCTGTTAGACAAATTCGAAATTTATCTGATGTAGAGACTGCCCGTTTAGTTTACTTTAGCTATTTTCATATTGTCATGTCGTTCGGTATTCTACTGTGGGGAAATGCCGCCGATATCCAGACAATTTTCGTTTTACAGAAAAGGGCTATTTTATTTTATTATCTGTGTTTTGCAATTTGACATTATTTTTATTTTTTTTATTAAGTTTTGACATAAGAAAATATTTACTTTACTAAGTAGGTATTATTACATTTTGTAAACTATATATTTCCTTTTATTTTTGTGAACGTGAGGACTATGTTGATTGCTTTTTTTTTCCTTTTCAGTAATTTTAACGTATGTCTGGCAATTTGAGTATTTTCTGCGGCCTACCCAAATGTCTTTTCTTTGGTATTGT
Source organism: Mythimna pallens (assembly GCA_961205895.1). Classification (NCBI taxonomy): domain Eukaryota; kingdom Metazoa; phylum Arthropoda; class Insecta; order Lepidoptera; family Noctuidae; genus Mythimna; species Mythimna pallens. Next base: position 12,014,039 of record OY540849.1, on the reverse strand, counting down.
TCGTCAAGTCGTTGAGCTCCTTAGTAGTCCTGAGTTGAGCTTTGCGAATACTGACAAATGCTTGCACTGACTGGACAGGTCCACTGAAATCTGTATGGTTCTTTCTTTAAAAGACCATCTCAGACAAATCTGCATGGTTCTCATGTGATTTGACCATTACATATTTACTTTACGGACTTTAAAAGAGACTTTGACCTCTGAGTTTGTTTCGGTGTTGCTTCTCAGGGTAGTCAGCTAGGAAACACCGGTCTCATCTAGTTTAAAATGACAAAAAAAAAAAAGTGTTTTATAAATCTATTTGCAGAATAAATATCATTTATCACTAACAGTCGAAAACAACACGTGCAGGGAGTCATTATTGTATTACATAATAATATTTAAAAAAAATTACACAAATCACTTAATACAAATCATTACATTATAGTTACAAAAGAAAAAAAAGGATAAAATGAACCTTCATTTGAGCCGATCTGGTTGGTTTATAAGTATGACGGTGATGTAATAATATACTTAAGTTAATGTAATTTTAAATGCGTTTCTTAGATTTGCAAGTGGGGTACATTACCGACTGGGGCACGTATGCCTAGTGTACCCTAAGCGCCTGGTTACATTACCAGGGCATGGCAACCTTAACGTGAAACAGTCCGGCGCCTGACTACGAGTACTACGACACGTTGCTGCGTCCGCGTCGGGCAGATAATAATAATAAATAACCCCATAGCTGTATTACTACGTTAACGTCGTGGTGGGGTTTGTGCGCTCCAATAAATCCTAGGTCTGTATCGGTAGCGTTTGCTTTGCCGTAACATGCCTAGGATGAAGGGCTAGACTAAGAGAGATGACTACAATCCGTAGGGCAGTTTTGTGGTAAACTGTTGGGCATTAGCGAACCCACGGACCCGATCTTCCGGGAGACTTCTAGTTCTCCATCTCCGGCTTGCCTTTATTGGACAGCCATAGTGACCGCTGACGAGAGACAGAGCCCCGTTTCTCTATTTCCTTTGTTGGCTGGCTTGAGTAGAGATTCGTAAGAGCAAACGAGTTAGTGATTGTCCTTATAGCCGTGGTATACTTTTCCGCTCCTCAAGCACCTCCGGATATGATGCCCTCTTGTTGCTACGTTACTTCGTGCCAGCGACCGTTTTTGGGGGCCATTTATTGAGTGTGCAAGTCACCCCTTGCTTTTTTATCAATGGATATTAATAACATTGTTCAGGCAGTGGTTATAGTCTTAACACAGTTCCTGGTAACCAGTCCACTTAAGAATCCAAAAACCATAACCTTTGTTTTCCATATGTCGCAATAGTTTCCCCACCAACCGGGGGTTGTCTCTGGGTACGCTAGCATAGCGCGTAAAGGGACGACCGTCAGTTGGTTCCACATTCCATTAAGTGTCTAAGGGGCCTCTGCGAGTTGGTTTCGGCTCCTCTTACGCCTTCCGAAGGTCCAGGACCCCAGGGTTCTGAGATATAGTAGCCATAATAATAGTTCATAATAGCTTTTCGTTACAAAAATCCAAAATAAAGGCTTAAAATAATTAGGTCAATTTTAAACGCTCTGACTCCTGAACTAGGTGTATGTCTTTGTGGCTTAGGAGTCAGTGATCTTTAAACAAGCCGTAAAATAAAATATTCAGAAGCCATTTTATAATAAATGGAGGAACAGAAAAAGTATATAACATACTTTTTTTTTAAAATAATAATTGAATTAACGTGCCGAACCGTGTTAAGCCACGATGTCGTGGTACGCGACAGCGTATCGTGCATCTGGGTAAATCTGCACGACGCGGACGTACCGCAGTCAGTTTCATGTTAACGATACCGTGCCGTGGTGGTCAGGCCCTCAGTCTCCTCATCTTCCTGTAATAAAAAATACTTAAACCTAACTTAACATTTGTAAGTACATAAAAATAATGGTGTTTTTGTATCTACATAATTAATATATATTTTTTTCCTGTATTATTAATAATTAATTAAAATCTAGTCTAAAAGATTAATAAGCAATTTAACTCAAACTTGTTATTATACGTTGGTTTTGTTAAAACTAAGAATAGCGTCCAATTCCATAGCACTTTCTTAGAGTCTGGTATTGTTAAAACACTTTGTTCATGTGTTATATCCATAGCACAGTATTTATTGATCACCATTTTACACTACTTTAAACTAACTCAGAAAGTAATATATCTAACACTTTACAGTTGCCCAATGACATGGAAAATTACATTCAATATAGTTTAATGGGGTCTGTGGGCAAAATAAGAATGAAACCAGACTGTTTTCCATCGAAGTTTGAATGTCAAGCAGATAAATGTAATTCTGTAGTAATTCAAGAAATAGCTGAAATGCCGGTAACGTCAGACTTGACAGCCAATAAAGGTGAGAAAAATTATTTGCTTACTTATTTCACTTTTTTAAATTATTTCAGTAGCGACCCGCCCCAGCTTCGCAAATCTTTGAAATTTTTCGGTTTTTCTCATGGGGTGAATAGAATCAAAACTTGAAAAGGTATTTTCACGATATTTAAATATTTTTGTTGCATTTAATTATATCAATTTATTAATGAATAGTTATTTTAAAAAGTCGATGCTTGGTTAGAACCCGATAATATGGTATCAAAGTGAAAAACCAAACCAAAGTTTTGTTCATATTCACCCCTGCGTTTCTATTGACCCCGTTTTACGGTACTCTATTATGCAAGTAAACTACACTTAAACCTTCCATAATCGCTTTGTCTATTGATGAAAATTGTAAGAAAATTCGTTCAGTAGTTTTTGAGTTTATTGCGAAGAGACAGACAGAGACGCGGTGGGGGGTTTTGTTTTTTTTATAATACGTAAGGACCTGCAGTAGTAGCTATCTAAGTAGCAAAGAGTATCTGTGTCATTTAATAGTAAGTTATTATATCATATAATAATATAGTTATTCTGATTGTTTCAGATATTCAGTTTGGTAATGAGAAGGATTCCAATTTTCAAGATCAATTGACCCAAGTATGTCCTGAAGCAACTAATAAATTAATTCAAGTATGTGTAACTGTAAATATTAGAAGTAAAGCTGTACAATTTAATATATTTTTGAAATTTTAAATTGGTCATTTTTTTCCATTTTTATTTCCAATTTAAATTTTATTTATTCCATTTGGAATGAATTTGCTGACAAAGTTATGTCCATATTTTGCATTGGTTTCTGAAATACAATTTATAACTAGGTCAGGAGCTAGGAATATATCATTTATTAGATATACCTAAGTAAAAAAACTTCGTCGGTAAAGAGTTTTATTATTATCTATTATTGTTCAAACTAAGGATAATAACACTTATCCTTTATTAGAGGGTTTAATAAAGGATAAGTGTTAAGTCCCGCAAATCTTCCTCCGAACATAAGGGCGTTTTGTCTGTTCCGGGCAACTGTTGTATGGCTGTTCTAATCGCGCTGAGAACTCTAATACCACGGCCCGGTGCAGAATTTTATTTTTTTTGTTTCTTTGTGGCGTCATAGATGGCGCTACACTTTAAAGATTAAGACTTAAGATTTTTAACTCTGTCTACTGTAACTATTTCAAATTACAAAGTTTGGGCTTGAATCGTTTAAGTAAGGAAATACAATAGTCAGGAGTTAATTATGATTCCGAGAGAAGTTTTCATAAATACTGTGGCGGTAGCTCGAATGAAAGGCTTCGTGTACTTATTAAACTATATTGTATAAAGCTATAATATAACAATGTCTATATAAATAAAAAATAATTTCCCTTGGTCACGCTATCACGCGTGAACGGCTGGACCGATTACACTATTTTTTTTTTGTTGTGTTTGTTATTGTCAGGAGAAGGTTCTTATGAAAAAAAAACATTAAAAAAAAATATAGTAGGGTAGTGTAGAGTAGAGTAAAGTAGGGTGGAGTAGGTTAGAGTTGAGTAGAGCAGAATAGAGTAGTCAGTTGACAGGAGCGAAGGCGCGGGCAAAAGCTAGTTTTTATATAAAAATTACGTCCAGACTTTTTTTGACATCTCCAATCCATCACGTTTTGAACATCAACCCCTATGCTATTTTTTGACATAAACTTTAAAAGGTATCATCACTTTGCCAGTTTGCAAATTAATCAGCATATCATACAATACCGAGTAAATTGGGGTAATTTTGGCCCTGGGGTATAACTTTGGCACAAACTTATTAACCAGTAGAAACACAGTAAACACAGTTTCTCATGTTCCTATTGGTAATCAGCTTGTGCCAGTCATTTCCCAGGACCAAAGTAACTCCAGGTACTTTTTAATTATGGAAGAGAAAACTCATTCCTGCAAAAAAAACGCACGATGTTCTTCCTGAAAATGCTCTATTTTTAAAGGTTATTTACTGATTAGTATAAAATATTGAAAATAACACAGGATAATACTCAGTTTTGTCAGGGATTTTTGTATCCAGCGAGTCACGACAATCACTTTTGATGCTATTATTCTTGCATATCGAAGCTCGTTCCATATTCTTTTAGTTGAGACATCATTAAATAACTTCTCCCGCTCTAGGTGGAGTGGGAAGAAGTGTCAGATTTTTACAGACCAACACCCACCTGTGTACCTTCAGTCCCAGAAAAATCCTCCCCTCCATCCCTTACAATCACAGTACAAGACTACTGGACGCTGGACAAAATAACAAAAAAAATAATAAAAAATAATACAATTTCACTTAAAATGTATATTACGTTTTTGTGCTTAGGAGGCATCAATTTTAACATTTCATGTCTGTGATGTCTGTGTGCGACGCCTATAAGTAACTTACGAATTATTCAAATACAAATGTTCAACAAAAAAAAGTGTTATATTTAACTACATAGACGGAAGTTTTTGCATTCCGAAACTCGGCCGATCAAATTCTTCGCAGGTTAACTTGCGAAGAATTTGGCGACATTGAATGAATCTACTTTGGGCAAATTTGCGCTATCAGCTTGAATTTCTTGAATTTCGTAAATCGTGGCTTGGCGTAAAACCTAAAACCTTCCACAACCAGTAATCTAAATAATAGTTATTTTTACAACTGAAATTTCCAAAAATATTCAAATACTATTTTTTTTTGTCACAAAATCCATATAACATTTACCAAGTCCATATCCAGACTTAAAACTGTAGGTACAGAGAAATTCCTGATAAAAAACCCAGAAGCACTTAAGCTGTCTTAAACATCAAACCCAAGATTCCATGCTCAACAGACCAACAATACTGCCCTGTTTTATTGTAGGTACAGGTCTTAGATTTCCTTTGCCCTAAACCTGCAAAAGGGTCATTTTACTCTACGTCGGGGAAAACTATATTGTTTACTATAGAAGCAACCCTTAAATTTTGAAAAAAGAAATTTTTATTACACATGCGACCCACAAAAATCGAAAACAAAATAATTAAGTATCATATAAGCCACTTGACCGGTGACCGTTAGTTGCGGGGACACTTGGAATGATGGCCTATATCCAGCAGTGGATATCTTTCGACTGAAATGATGATGATAATGAATACAAGCCTTCATAATGATGATCCCTTGTTTCAGCAACCAAAAATGGAATCGACAAGCTTCCCCACGGCGTCAGAAATAGCAGAACTACAAACAGACACAGTAATCAAAGAAGAAACAGACATAGACCATGGAATCACAGAAGATACACTTGATATCAAATCAGAAAACTTGGATGATGTGGGCACACCAGAGAATAACGATGACCCTTTTAGTAATGTACAATTAGAAGTAAAACAAGAAATTCCCGTAGAAATAGACAAAGACAGTATTGAAGAAAATGAAGAATATTCAATATCAAAAATCGACTTTGATCACGAATCTAAACCTGAATTGGAACATTATGTAACGGTACCAAAATCTGAAATGGACTGTGATGAAATTTCTAAGTCTGAAGTTAAGGAAGAAACTGTGTTAGGAGATGAATCTCTAGTGACGTATGATTATCCCAATTTCGATGATGATGTTGGTAGCATCGACAGCACAGAGGCCGCTGCGTTGAATCAGGTGGAAGCGTGCCTGCAGGATGATATCAACATCAAATGTGAAGAAGATGATGATGAGGTGAGGGATATTGTTTGTTGCATTTTACTGTCTTACTCAAAACATTTCACAGTCTATTGGCAAAACTGCTTAATTGAGACTGTTCTTGAGGTAGCTGCGTGGTGCAAGAAGGGTTTTGGTTGACACTTATCAGCGGGGGAATGAATGACACCATACTTGTGCAGTTACCTCAGCCACAGAATAAGTCTCAGCGTTAAGCGGTCGACCTATTAAACATAGCAAAAAAATTGCACACAACAAGTGATGTTAGCAATATTTTTGCGCTATGAGCGTCTTTAAGCCAAACATAAACATTCATTAAATAACAATATTTGTGAGAACAATGCACCTAGAATAACACCACTATACTATAAATACATTAAGTACAAAGTATTACAAGCAATGTTACATAGATTGATTCAGTTGATATATACAAAGTTTTCACATATTTATAAATAAAGCAACCATAGGCTGCCCCTTTTGTTTTTGTTTGACTTAGAACAACGTTAGTGGTCGTCTGAACAGCTTGTGATAACCTGTGACATTTTAAATTTATTTTAAATAAGTTGTTTATGTATTCCCTGAGTACTATCATATATGTTTGGTCTGACTAGAATACTAGACACTGCTTCTATGCGTGTCCAAACATTTATAGACTATTTTAATTCTCCAGCACCATCACAAAGAAGAATACAGCAAAATGGATATCAAAGAAGAGTCAGAAGTAACAGTAACTGAGACACACTTAATATCAAACAAAGTTATAAACACTACGTCCACAATAACGAACCCACATGACGGCCTTATCGAATCTAAAACTACTAAGACCTTGGTCATGGAGATACTTCCTATGACCCAAACAAATATGGCATTCTCAAAGATTGGGAACCCAGAAGAAATTCTACCAACTACTTATGATAACGGCGATGACTATATGGATTATCAAGACTCTTTCCAACTAAATTCCATCACAGGCAATGTTTTATCCCTTGAACAAGAAGCATATGGTCTCCTCAAAGCTAAAGGTAAAAAGAAAGATGTAGGCGAAACCCTCCATACCTGTCCGAAATGCCCCAAAACTTATAGACACAAAAATTATATGAAAAGGCATTTAGCTGTCCACGAATCCATAGAGAAACGTGCTCAGGGGCATATTAGAAGCCAGATAACTAAGAAAGAGAATAAAAACAAGAAATTGAAAGCTGAACTTGAGAGACAAGCGATTAAAAAAGAAGAAAAGGTCAAGAAAGAAGGCTATGAATGCACTTGCGGGCAATCGTTTCAGAGAAGAAGTCGAATGGAAACCTGTTTAAGATCCCACAATTTATTCTGTGACACAAATACTTATCCCTGCGTATCCTGCAACAAACAGTTTAAAGACAAGGAAGAATTAGCTCTCCATCGCAAACGGCTACACAGAAAGAGATTCCCTTGCAAATTCTGTCCTACAGACTATCACACGCGGAAAGAACTCTTCAAACACCTACAAGTCCATCAAAAAGTCCAATTAATGGAATACAAAGTAATTTCAGAAGTTGTCAAAGGGAAACAGAAACTCAAATGCTTCATATGTCCAAAAAGTTATATGGAGTTATCAGACCTTAAGTGCCATGTCATGGATGATCATAAAGAACCTTATAGTTGTCCACGATGCAAGCGAACATTCTCTAAAATCATCGACTTTGGAAACCACACGAAAACTTTTCACCCAGAAGTCGAAGGTCAATCGGTCTTAGATGTCCTAGAAGCTTTCTCAAAGCTGGTAAAAGCTTGGAAATGTGAGGAATGCGGTTTACAGTTTCATGAAGCAGATAAACTAGCCGTGCACCAAATTGAAAAACATAGTCCAGATCTAAAAGCTGAGATGCAATTTCAGTGTACGGATTGTCGAAGAGTTTTCATAAGTCAGAAAGGGTTGACATCTCACAGACGCATACACCACAGCACGGAAAGTGTAGAGGAAACCGAGCCTGTTGAACAAGGCGTGATGTGTTTAGAATGTCGAAAAATCTGCAAAGATATGAACGCCTTGCTCTCACATATGCGCTACCATTCCCCAGATAGAAAATACCCTTGCAAATTCTGCGATTTCCGCTTCGCTACGCACGAAAAGCGGAAAGCCCACTCCGATATCCACACGGGCGATATGAAATACGTTTGCTTCATCTGTGAATACCAGTGCAGTTCTGAAAATCGACTAAGAACACACAAGTTATCGCCCAAACACGTTAATATGAAAGAGTTTTTGCTAACGGGAAAGCCGTTGGTCCAAGAAGCACAGTCTTCTGCGAAACAGGAGAAGATAAAAGAGACTTTGAAAAAGAAAGAGTGGCAGGTGAAAGAGAAGAAGAAAAAGGAGAAAACGCGGAGTGAGTCGCGTTCTGAGTGCAGTGAAGTGGATTGTGACATTTGTGGGGACAAGTTCCCAAGTCAAAGTGAAATGTTGGAACATAAACAGACTCACCCTTTCATTGAGTTCCCCAATGAAGATACACCGAGTAGGATATTTTTTAAGTAACATTTAATCTTGCCTATTTTGTGGTCTGTTGCAGTGATATTATTGACATTATGACATTAATTTTTTTAATCCTTTTGAGGATATTTCAAATGAATAGTGCTGTGGTACTAAGAATTCATAAACACAAGCGGCATGTTGTCAACCGCAGAGGTATATATTCACACTTGTCAGACACGACGGCTGCCGCTGATCTTCATTTATTGGAATCCGCCGGCCGTCGAGCGTCAATAGCAGCCGCCGAGGTGTCGACGGCTACCGCCGACGCGTCGACGGCTGCAGTTATCTCTGCCGTTGGTAATATGCCGCTCGTGTGTTTGAGCTCTTTGTTATCGATATTAGCATTGGAAAATTGTATTATTTTATTAAAGGTGGATAGGAATTTTTGTATATTTTTTACAGCTGATGAATAATGTGTGCGTAGGATCTAACATGGAAATAAAAATGCCTTATTAATTGTACAAATTAATAAATGTTTGAATACAATGTATAAGCAACAAATAAGTAAGTCTTCCAATTACATACGAAATGGCACAAATCATCCAAAAATTAGTGTTATTTTTGAGATAATCTTAAAGTTATTTGAAAGTTGACCAAAAAGATTTTGATGACATTGGATAACACACTTTATAATTAGTATCGTAACGTTCAAAGTTGCACAAACATCAAGCTATACATTTGAGCTGATAAATTTGAACTTTAACTAGCCAAAAATAAGGTATATTATTTAATATCGGTGTTCCTCTTTAGTCTGTGTTCAAACTTGGCAACAATATCACTACAACAGGGACATATTAATTAAAAACTAAGTAATTATTACTAAACTTATGGCTTTTGTATAGTAAGTTTTTGTTAAGCATTTACGTGTTAGGGGGTATTTATACGGTGCCCGGGAGTACCGAGTTACAAAGCTAGTCCACTTAATTGATAGTTTACGCTATATAAAACGGGACAGTTGATTACGATTGTAAAAGAAAGATGTTCTACAGAATTTATTGTTTATAAAACTTTTTGACTAGGTAGTTAAGTTATTGGAAAAAAAACTAGCGAATATAATACTGTTTTTAACAAGAGAAGTGATCTTTTTTAGTCATTAACTCTTTAACCGCTTGCGTCTTGGTCCGACGAGTGTTTTTGTGTCCTTTTCGCCAAGGTCGTCTGTTTATGACTGAGTACCTACTCCATCTCGTTTAGGGCCAACGCTGCGTTAAACGGACGCCCGCGCGGTCCCATACAAAAGTGCTCCGTCGCTGGAACCTGCGCATCGGGTATCCGTCGCGGGGAGCCGGGCCTCGCGCCCCGTTTTTGCTACGTAATAAATATTAAGTTCTCCATCGAAACGACTACATGCACACCGTTAAACTAGCGACATTGCGCGGGTAATAATCCAATTTTCGCGACGAGGACACGGATGGGGACACTTTGTCGGATATATATATACGACGGCTGTTAAAAGTTTAAAAAGTTCACTTTGCTTGCTGTGTACACTAAAATCGTTATGCCCAGATCACATCGACGGATGTAAAGAGAAAAAGGTTATCTGCAATTTTGCGATTTTCTGACTATTGTTGCTTAAAATAATAGTCTATGAGCCGGCTGCAGAATTAGTGCGCTCATCATATATTGCCGTGAAGTAGACCTTTTATTTAAAAAACAAGTGAATGAATTTATTTCCGAAAAATCAATAAACAATAATTTAATTAAAAATACTAGCTGCCATATTTTGATTGGCAGCCTGATATTCTCTTAATCATAAATATGCGTAAAAATTTGGTTTTTCGCAAATACCCGATAAGCGCACTAATTCTGCAGCCGGATCTCGTACTATAATGGCAAAGAAAGAAAGAAAGTAAGAAAGACTGACCTCGAGCAATCTGGGCATTATGGTTGTCGCTTGCTTTAGCTGAGATTCCTGTGCAATAAATAAACTTAAATGTTTTAAAACCTCAGAAATATGTAAGGCGTCCATTACACGGTAGGTTTTGCTGTCAGTTTTGCCACAGTCAAATATTTTGACTGACGAAAAACCTACCGTGTAATGCGATGACTGACGTTTGCATGACGAAAAATGTATGGCGATAAAATTCCGTCATTCAAACATCATTCATGATTGATGGTTTTGATTGACGCTTGCATGACCGTGTAATGGACGCCTAACAGCAAAAAGCGAAGGAATAGGATAGCTATCTATCTGTATCTCTTTCCCGCATTTTGAATGGTTCCCTTGCAAGGAATCAACTCTTTATTCTTTTGAGTTAGTTACACATTCTGAAAATGCTAAGTTAAATGAACATGTTCAAGTTAAACAATTGAGCCGAATATAATACCATAGTTGATTTAATTATACTCGTAGATAATAAAATATTCAAGTTGAATTATTGGTGATTATAAAGTAAACAGGCATTGGTCGTAAAAAGGCCAAGGGCGGAATTCACTAATAAAACTAATCGCGTTTTAACGTTAGGCGCGCATAATCGCGTTTAGCGCCTTTCACTAGTGTCACTTGTCCGTCTTTTTCTTTTGTTGTATTTTTACAAGTGACACTAGTGATAGCGGCTAAACGCGATTATGCGAGCCAAACGTTAAAACACGATTAGTTTTATTGGTGAATTCCGCCCTAAGTAGATCACTAGAACCTGAGGGTGTTTTAAAATGACGTTCACCATGTGGCAGCACTAAGGCATCAGGTCCAGGCCCCTGTTAAAAAGCTTATGTTACTGACATCTGTTAGATATCAACGTCAAATGTCATGTATACGTTTTTAAAGGAAAGGACCTGACGGCTGTACTACAATTTCTATAGGATGGTGCGGGTGCCAGCTGTCGGATTCATACTATGTATAATGTAGCTACCTATCCTCTTAAAGATGCAAATCTTCGTCCTGCTGTCATTGTATCTATTTAACCGACTTCAATAAGGAGGAGGTTCTATGTTCGGCTGAATGTATTTTTTTTTATACATAGCACAAAAAAAGATCTTAAATGTTACTAACTGGTGGCTGAATTTTCCTGAACACCCTCAGTCTTATTTTTTCCTTATTTTAAGCTGATTATAAAAAATAATGTGGAACATTATACTTAAATAATATATTGAGTTGGGTCACAAAATGTTTCGTTTGAGCATTGATTGCAAATAATTACTTTAGTTTTGTTTAGTTTTGCACTGATTATTTGAATAAGTTGAATTATCTCATAAACTGGTGTTTTCTTAATTATTATTCTATTTTATAGTGAGTTGTTGAGGTGATTATTTTGACTTACTTTTGCAAATGGTTGGGTTCTAAGTACTTGATTTTGTATGTACCCTGTGTGCATGTATATTTGGTCCTTAACTCTAGGAGTTACTTTAAGTGAATTAGCTCACAAAAAACATCTCATTAAATAACTTCTCGTACTCTGGGTGGAGCGAGAAAAGAGTGTCATAGTCGTATTCCTACAGCTGCCCTTCGCGTTTTAAGCTCACAGTGACATACAAAAAATCCTGCAGCCTTTGGCGGGCGAAATTATTCGAAACTAAAATGGCGGATTCGGTTACAGATAAATTTTTATTTCGAATTTCCGACAGTTCCGGTTACGGGGCTCCATAATATCCCTGGATAAAACTAAATAGGCCCTACCCGAGTTCCTAACGCGATCCATTTCACGACCCAAATTGAACTGTTAAAGGGATGGAGCGAAATAGGGTGTATAGCCCCATCCTTCTGTCTCGCTCGTACGATTGACATTTGAACACCCATGGTAAGTCCCCTGGTCCATGAATATATTTAGGCAAGTCGCAGTCAAGCTCCGCCATATGCGAGCTATCCCGACTATACAGTTTATTTGTATCGTTGATTTGTTCAGATTTGTTTTGATATAACTTACCTGTTTTTTTTTTACATTATGACCTATTGTATCAATCGTAAATAACTGCTTCGTGGCTCTAAATAATTTCGCACACAACATCGAAAGCGAACCGAAATCATAGTGAAACTGACATGCATACACAGTACGACCCACCCCAGATTTCTGATTTGAAGTTGAATATTTGTCAAACTCTACTTTCGCCTGGAAATGTGTAAAAATTTGGCATTCAGAAATCGGCCCTGAGTACCAAAACACAAAACTGCAATGCGACGTCGCATCGTTAACATCTGCGAGCTCGCACGACGCATCGCAGGAACTTGCGAATTGATTCGCATCGCACATTGTATGGTCACCTGAACCGATGATTTGCCGCACGAAATCGCAACAATACTTGAAAATCCGCTCTTAGGCATGCAATTTACTGTTTTCAGCACTAGTGCGCTAAGCGACCCCCACGAGTCGCGCATCAACCCCGTTTATTTATTTCTCCGTAAGTGTCGTTGGATACACGTGGAAATTTGTCACTGCAGCACTCGGCTCCATAACACTCTCACTTGCGGCTCGGACGAATTTCATAACAAACTAACATTCTGTCCTATATTGCTCGTGATTGTACTACAAGTACTCCTCGAAGCATTGCTTTGCAATTTAGTCATGTTGATGAAATGCTATTGTTTCGGTCCGCTTTTGCTTCTCAGTGCGAAAATGTAATATAAATTGTTGTGTATTTCGGTGCCTGATATTATGTTAGTTCTCGAAGTAGTGTACCTACATGTAAAAAAGATGAAAAATATATTGTTTGTTGAACAGCAGTATTTTGTATTTTTTTTTGTAAACTTGGAACCTATCAACTCCTCCTCTTAGTTTTAAAGATCAGTCCATAAAGAGATGCGTGCACTTTTTAAGATAGCCATACAATATTGAACTTCATTTACTACACAAGAAGGTGCTCATTGTTCGTGTACACACTCGCGTTTCCTTATGAACTGACTAAATCCTACTCTTATAACCCTTTAACCGCTTGCGTCGGATTTGTCCGACGAGTATTTTCGTTTCCTATTCGCCAGGATCGTGTGTTTGCGACTAGGTAATCCATCTCGTTTAGCTCTTCAATCTCCATAGGTGATATAGAGTATTTGGTCGTGGATGTGCGACCCTGGCGGAATAAACACAAGTGTTCGTCGGATGTATCCGACGTAGGCGGTTAAAAAGATGAATATTTTGGAACAGTCCGTCTTCTTTAGTATTTACACACCCTAATAATACATACTTGCAATTATGGATGAAGTTATCATGACGAATAACTACCGGAGATTTATTGTGAAGGACGGCACGGTTGACATTTGTCGGGCAAGTCACCGACCGAGTGAATCAATCCGCCACATTATGTCTGGTTCTTCTCGTCTAGCTAACGGGGAATACTTGCAAAGACACAACCTTGTAGCCAGGATTATCCCTCAGCAACTTGCTCTGAAGTACTCTCTTGTGGAATCGGAAGTGCCGTATCTCTACAGGTATGTGCCCAACCCAGTTCTCGATAATGGCGATATCACGCTGTACTGGGATCGGTCCATCATCACTGACAGGACTATTGTAGCCAATAAGCCTGATATAGTGGTGGTAGACCGAAGCGAGAGGCGTGCAATGGATGTTGACATTTCCGTTCCACATGACGGGAACCTCGTGAACACCGAGAAAGATAAACAAATTAAGTATATTGACATGGCTCGCGAGGTGTCGACATGTGGGATGTGGATTCTGCGATCATTGAACCGATAGTCGTGTCGGTCAATGGCTTAATAGCCAAGAGCCTCGACCAACACCTTAGGAGGCTCGCGTTAAGTGACTGGATCAAGGACTTGATTCAGAAAGCGGTACTCCTGGACACGGCTCGTATTGTTAGGTTTCTTTCTCTGGAGCTCCTAGCTTGGACCCTGTTCCCGATACCGGTGGGATACTATTTTTTTATATTTTTAAATGTTTTTTTTTTGTGATTAGGTTTAAAAAAATATTTAAAAATTTATAATGAAGTATTTACAATTAATTAAGTTGATAATACTACTTGCTGACATTTTATAAATACGATTCTTAAATTTTCCAATTCACGCTTCACTTATCCTTTTCTTTTGTCTGTCTATTCTGTCTAAATCGATAAAGTGTAGTAATTATAAATTACCTATATTTAGAAAGAGTAAGTTTTCTAAATATTAATGAAAAATATAAAGGCGAAAGTTTGTGTGTGTTTGTTTGTTTTGTATTTCTTCACGCTGAAACTGCTAAAGGGATTTGGATAAAATTTAGTACACGGGTAACCCTGTCCTGCCCCCCTAGCCAAGTTACAATCGTATCGTTCACACCAAACGCTTCGAGTAGACCACGCCTCCAATTCCTTTGTTCGGACCACGTGACTGAGCGTTGAGATGACGTCAGAATAAAGAAATCGGAGGCGTGGCTTACTCGAAGCGTTCAGCGCGAACGATACGATTGTAACTTGGCTAGGGGGGGCTAAAATATCACATAGGATACTTTTTATCCCGGCAGTATGTTCCAGCGGAACAATATAATATATATAATATTAACACAACGCTGTCTAGTCCCAAGCTAAGCAGAGCTTGTGTTATGAGTACTAGACAACTGATAAATATTTCTAAATATATACATATTATAGGTAAATTACACCCAGACACAGAACAAATGATTGTGCTCATCACACAAACGTTTGTCCTGGGTGGGAATCGAACCCACGACCTCAGGCATAGCAGTTACGAGTCACTAACCACTAGACCAACAGGCCAGTCAATTTTCTACTTTCACGCGAACAGGAGCTGTTTACAAATAAAATTAATTTATTTAATAAAATTTCTTTTATTATCACATACATACGATAAAATTCCTCATTACCTCTTACCCGTTACAAGTTGACATACAAGTAAAGTATCGGCTATAAATATGACGCATTGAGCTTTAGACAGAACCTGTCAAGTTTTTTTTTTTAATTTTTGCTCCACTCTAGGACTGTATCGTGGGTGCGACCACAAACATTTAGTCACCCAGGCCGTGAACAAATATCTGCAGACCATACAAATATTTGCTCCGCCACGGGAATCGAAGCCGCGACACGCAGCGTAACAGTCAATTTCTCAACCAGAAAAACGAGAGGGAGAAAAACAACGATCTACAAAGCCGAAAATTTTCTAAAACTCTACACGCCATATATACGACCACTGGATATGGTATTATACCATAATTCAACTACATAATGATAAAATTTGATTTCTAAATACTACTAAATGGAATATAATACATACTGGTCATAAGATTATGAAACTACCTTTTTTTTTTGTTCAAGACATAAAAAATTCCTTTTTTTTTTAAAACCAGATATATTTTTAGACAAAAATATAAGAAATCGTGTGAATACTTGAAAGTATTGTGAATGAAGTAAAACAATAGTCATTTTTATTAATATCAATCAATAAAAAACACAATTAGGTACTTAAAATCTTACAGAGCGATGAAAATATGCTAGGTGTACTAAATATTACAACTATAGGAGTTGATGTTACACAAACGAATATATTTTACTAAAATTCGAAATCATTTTATTTGATTTGCTTCGAAAACTCCGGATAAGTTCCAGATAACGCTTCCTGAATGATATTTGGAACCGTCTACCTTGGATATATCCAACAAACGCTCTCGTGTTTATTTCGACAGGGTCGCACATCCACGACCAAACACAACATCTCGTCAGCTCTTCTGTCACCTATAGGGAATGGAGAGCTAAATGAGATGCGAGTACCCAGTCGCAAACACACGACCCTGGCGAATAGGACACGAAAACACTCGTCGGAGCAATCCGACGCGGGCGGTTAACTATATTGATTTTCTTTTTTCCTGGCTTTACGTAACAGGCCCTCAGTCATATCGTTTGTGTAACACAACACAAATGACTGATCACTGAGTTAAAACACACTGAAATCTTGTCCTTACTGCTTTGTTACAGAGTAGCATTCGGTTTGACACTGTTTTGCACATATTCTTTACATAGCTAAAGTATACACACTGTAGACAAGGTTGTAATAAATATGTGTATGTTTTGTGCGCAAGAGTTCATTGTGGCGAAACGATGCGACACTTGACTGCAGTCTGTCTACAATAGCCCGTTACGTTATAAAATCTCATTTCATAATCATAATAATGGTCTAATAGCTTGGAAAAGCTAACATAGCTGTACACGTTTCATAGTTCAGCAATATTATGAAAAAACAATCACAGATAGCTGCCCGCACGGGGCCGTCTGGATTACGGGCCATTCCCTCACGTAGATAGGAAGTTTGAGTCCCAGCAATGTTCTCAAAATTATCATACTTCTAGTATCATGTCTAAACCAGTGTCAAGACGAATACAACACCTTAGATTATAATTTAACTGCGTTATCATTCACTGGACTTTCAATGATACATCTCATAATGAGAGAGCTTACAGAAGATATCGTCAAATCTTTTATAATCATAAATCAAAATATATCTCTGAAATACTCGATGTTAGTCGACTATTATTTATGTCATCAGCCGGTTATTCTTCTGTTACATCAAGAAAACAATTCTTTCGTGGTACATAATATATAATAGCATAATCAGCCTTTTAATGTTCCCACTGCTGGGAGTCAGGCCTCCTCTCTCTAGGAGGGAATGGGCCGTAATCCACAACGCGGGTCCAGTGCGGATTGGTGAATATCACATGTCTCCGAATTTTTGTTTCTAGGACATGCCGGTTTCCTCACGATGTTTTCCTTCACCGTTTTGAGAGTAGTGGTGATGAAATAAATTACATAGTTTTGCGCCTGGCTGGGCGTTACCACTCGGCCACCACTGCTCCCCCAATTTGTTTCTTTCGTGGTACATTTTAGGTAAATCCAGTGTTTTTAACGCAGTTAAACCATAAAACAAAATTATATTAGTAGTTACAGTGAGAATACTTAGCGAAAAACAATTTTACTTGAACTTAAATGGCTTACCAAATACAAACTTGCAATTATTAGCCATTATATTTCATTATACCTCACTTAATCGTAAGTAATGATGTGGCCGACGATAGAACACGCTTGCCTAGAAATAGCCTTATTCATTTTGTCTTATGTCGCATAAGTAAACTCTCTATAAACTACTCTACACACACTCGATACTCAAACGCCACTCAATTTAAGACGATCTATTCTCTCTTTCTCAAAAAGCAATAGAGACTTGAAAATCAAGGAACATTTTGAGTAACACACATTGATTTAAATAGCAAGGACACGGTGACCAACACACTACAAATATTCGGCAGTGGTCGGTAATCTTCGGGACCAGTCGTGTTAGCAAGATATTCGAAATGCCGTGTTTCTTGTTCCATATAAGCAAGCGTTCGGACGCCCCTGTCTTTAATATTTAAACCTATGATATCTCCTCATCCAACTTAGCCTCTAAGT
Organism: Mythimna pallens; assembly: GCA_961205895.1. Classification (NCBI taxonomy): domain Eukaryota; kingdom Metazoa; phylum Arthropoda; class Insecta; order Lepidoptera; family Noctuidae; genus Mythimna; species Mythimna pallens. The sequence goes on along the minus strand of OY540849.1, from coordinate 11,996,166 downwards.
TCTAATAAGTAAATGTGATCGTCCAAGGCTGCGCCATATTCGCGGCAGGCTTCCTGACCACGAGGACGTCGTTACCCTTGTGCAGCGTCATCTGCAGAGCGGTCTGCTTGCCCGCCTGCGTCAGCTTGGCGGTCTTAGGGGGGGACTTGATGCCCGCGATCACTATGCGCTCTACCCAGGAGCGGGTCGGGTAGTGCGCGTTTTCATCGATGAATCTGTGGAAGAAACGGCTCGGTTATAAAATGTCATCATCATGTTGAAGATTAAATATTGACTGCTGTTTCTCGATCAAGAAATCCAATTTTAATAATTGTCTAGATGAAGTTTTTATACAACTCTGGGACACGATGGATGTGTGCCCTGCTTGGGCGGAGCACCGCCGTGTCCTCGTGGGGACACTCCGGCAACTCGCTCTCGCGCCGGGGCCTAGTGCAGCCCACGGTGCGAAGCGAGGAGGAATGGGAGACGGCCACATGCGTGAGGGAACGGACTTCTTCACGCCCCAGCCGCGGGGGCCCGACTCCGATTTCCAGCCACCGTAGGCGTGGACTTGCGAACGACAAGTCCGAGTCGTCGACGGCGTGAAGTGTTCCACGCGCGCTCGAAATATCAGCCGAACATCGAAGATTCGAAATACCTTGTTGACATTTTAGCGTTTTGGGACACTTGAGGGGTCAGTACTAGGTGTCCTGTAGGCCTAACCCTATTCAATTTTGAATTTCAAAATTAAATAAAAAGAAAGCTTTTCTTTAACAGAAATCAGGAGAAACACACTGGCAAGGCTTCTAGTTCTTGGCAACGTTGCAGAATAAATGTGATCCGAATTTATTTTTGAGTACATTTCCTGGAGGCACATCATGACTTTATGTCTGGTTGATCTCAGGTGGAAAGCTTTTTGTCAATCTAATGACAGCCCCATATCATGTTCTGACAATTACTATCCATTCCTGATTGACAGGAAGAGATCGCGGAATGCGATAAGGCCGCCCATTGCACAATGCGTTCCAAATAAGAATAGGATCGATTGCCATGTTGTGACGTCACGTCATACTGCCATATAGAAGAATTATTATGGTAAGCAAAACAAGAAATTTTTAAAATTTAATTTATTTACGAACTATGAACGTAAATAGTTTAATAAGAATCCAGTTCTTCAATTTTACTCATCTCTGAGTTCTTCAGTTTTGCCCAATTTCTTGCGATTTGACAGTATGACGTTACGTCACAACATGGCAATCGATCCTATTCTTATTTGGAACGCATTGTATGTGTTTTAGATACTTTTTTTCTTTGTTATGTTTCTTGTTGTAAGTACCTAAAATAAAGTATGGAATAAATAAATAAAGTGTTATTACATAATACAAAAAATACTCACGAATAAGTCATGGAGCTGGGCTCGAACGTTAGCTTGGCGTAAATGTGTTTGTTGTTTAAGTACTCGTACGTCTCACCGTCGTCGATGTACAGCGAGCCCTGCGCGGTGCCCTGCGGGAGATACACAATCGATATATGTTACGAATTCTGATCTATAAGAAAAGTGTTCGTTTCCCGAAATGGCAAGCAGTTGAGTAGTTGTATTGCTTCGTGACTTTAGTAGATGTAGAAGTTTAATAGGAGATAAGTAATTGCAAGAACACAATTGTTGTTGACACATTCATTGTGGATTAAAAATAAAAATACAAACTAAGATCTTTTTTACATAGCATGGGTAGGATGACAGTAGGACGAAAATATACATATATAAGATGAGAGAAAAGGATATCATACCATCCTGTAGCAATTGTAGAGTAAATAAAACCATGCAAAATAAAAAATTGCAAAACAATTTTCATTTAGGAAGTTGGTGTTTTTGATTTTGTTTCTTCGCTACATTTAACATGGAAAGTTTAAAGTAGCAAACATCAAAGAGAAATACCACTAAATTGAGTCTCCAGCTTTTTTGAAGTTAGTTCGAGCTAAAGTTTACTAGCACTATTTATTTATTTTATAATTTATGTACACACAGAATATATCCTATTATAAAAAATGTAGGTATTGTTTATTTCAAAAAGAAATTTCTTCCTGCAGACATTCGTGAGGAGAGATTAGAAGAGATGTAGACAATAGTGTGTAATAAGAAAAGAAGACTGTATACTATACATACTGTTTTATTATTTTTACGACCTTTGGTCCGATTAAACAGTTAAAGCTTTATGGAATAACTAGCTTTTGCCAGCGGCTTCGCCCGCCTGAACATAGGTTTCTCCATACAAAATTTGGAGGTGAATTTTGGAAAATTCTGTCTTAGTGTGCATTTAAGTCATAAAATAAAACATTGTAAAAAAAATTCACGCACCTAGTCCCAGTAGTTTCGGCTGTACGTAGATATGTCAGTCAGTCAGTTTCTCCTTTTATATAAATAGATATTTGAGTGTGTGGGGGGGGGGGGGGGCACAATTTAGTAACAAACAAGATATAAACTTACGTTGATATCGAGCGCCACGACGAGCGTGTAGGGGTCGTCGGCCATGAGCGCGGACGAGCGGCGCACGCGCTCCTTGCGCGACACGATGCTGCCGCCGCGCTGGAACACGGGGATCTGCGGGGGGGGGGGGGGGGAACACGCTCATTACACCTGTAAAACTTTACGGGTTACTACAGCATCCTAACTAAATGAATGTAGGACATTGCTTCGCATTTTTTTACATATTACTTTATACTGTCCCACTGCCGGGCCTTCCAGGAATTCTCATACCAGCCCGCACTGTAGGTGTTCGGATCGTCTCACCACCTCAATCAGGGCCTCGGCGACGTCGTCCGCCTCCTGGCACCCGCTTCGAATTAACCTCAATTAAAACCCGGTATTTGCCGGGTTTTAATTATATTATTCTGAGCCTGTTGTATTTTCACCGAGGGGCAAAGGCCTTCTATCCCTCCACTTTTACCTTTAGGTACCGCTATGTTATTTTTCTAAAAAAAAAATACCTGCGCGAGGCCGAAAAGATTTGGACTTCATATCTTGGACTAAGAATATTAAGTTGGGAAAATGAGATGACCAATGAATATTGGTCATCTCATTTTCCCGTTGCTTACTTAAACATGTATAATGAGCGGTTTGATCACGTGGCCAATATAGAAATGTGTAGCCTGACTTAGTTTCCCTTCATATTTTAGTTAGTATATTTTATATTGTCGTTTGTCAAGTGCGAGTCACAAATAAACTTTTTTCCTTCTTTTGATTTGAAATATAATAATGTTTCGAAATTATTTTTTCGACTGCGCGACAGCAAAAACAGGGTTACATGCCAATATAAAACCCAGTCTTGGCTAAGGGCTATATTTCACCGAGACACCATGGCGGCACAACTGGTCGCGCCGCCATGGTGTCCGTAAGCTACATAACTAGACACCGTACAGACACCAGAGTCACTACACCACACTGTGACAGTATCAAAATTGACCTTATGTGCACACGTCCGAGTTGGTCGCGTCGCCAAATTGGTTGCGCAACTAAACGGACACCAGGTGAGTAACTCTCTATAGAGCTGTATACATTTTGTTGGTAGCGGCGACTGGTCGCGCCGCCATGGTGTCCCGGTGAAATATAGCCCTAAGATTCGTATAATTTATTTAAATTGCTTACCTTGGCCAAAGTAACGTCATACGTAAGATAACCGTTGGCATGGTGCGCGTGGTAGGTGTCGACGTCATACCACAGCGTGCGTGATGCTGAGCCGGGCAGGTATACCTTCACGGAAGTCACTCCTGGCTCCACTACTGGCCTCACGAGGAGTGCGTTACCTGCGAATAAAAAATTCGAGGTTATGTCCAATGAGTACTTCCCCTCTTTTTTATCTCGCTTGTATTTTTTTTTTATTTGCTTATATTTTGTATTTATCTGTACATACAAATTATATACAAGACTGTGATATAAATAAATCGATGGTGGTGTAATTCCTGTGTATAAATGTCGAAAGTTCGAAACCATTTTGTTAAACAAATTACAAGATGGCGCGGCGGATCGATTGCTGACTGCTGCCCGTCAGACGCCGCGTTGTAGAACGTATCCCCACCATAATCCGGCTGAACGTGAGGTAGCCGGACTACATTACAACGTCGTTTGGCAACGGCTGCGACACGATAATTGCGCAAGTAAATGGATAATTTATTAATGACCAACTTACTTGCGTAATACTCATCACATGAATAACAAACTCCTCACAATATGACATTTAAAAAAATATATAAAAATAAGGGATTCTTACCAAGCAAATATTCGTCATCAATAGTGTAGGTATCTTCTTCAGAGGGGAACTCTTGGAACAGAGGCCTCATCACCGGCAGACCGTTGATGGAGTGCTCATAGAATAATGTGTACCTGTGAATGAAGGGTTATAACGATAAGTGTGAGGAAAAGGTAACCCTGAGGCCTACGTGACCGCGGTGAATGCGGTGCGACGACGAGCGACACGAAGCGTCACTTGGTTTGATATTTTCGTGCTACTCTTGGCGTCGAATTCGCGTAAACCGCATCGGATCACTTCGCCAGCCGAAAAGCTTGGGTTTACATTTATTGCCATTAAGTATATTATCGTAACATTTTTTTTATAATTGATATAAACCAGTGCTTGACTACGATCCCCACCTGATGGTAAGCAGTGATGTAGTCGTTGATGGTGAGGCACACTAGTTTATAACTTCGAATAAAGGTTAGGCTAGGTATTGATTGAATGCAATGGTACATAATGATTTAGCAAAGAAAATAGAGTCATATGATAGTTACCAGAAGTCAATGAGCGCATATCTGCGCCTGGTGGCGTCGCGGATGAGCGCGGTGGTGGCCGGCTCGTACAGCCACGGCTCGCGCCGCTTGGTCTCGATGTGCGAGTGCGCGCGGAAGAACGGCTGGAACGCACCCGCCTGCCAAGAAATAAACACTTGATTAATATAACAACACCTAAAATACTTTCGTACTATAGTCTATTCACGTTAAGAAAATAGTGGCGTCATCAGTGCTACCTATTCGCGTTAGAAAAATAGAGACGTCATCAGTGCTATCTATTCGCGTTAAGAAAATAGTGACGTCATCAGTGTTACCTATTCGCGTTAGGAAAATAGAGACGTCATCAGCGCTATCTATTCGCGTTAAGAAAATAATGTCGTCATCAGTGCTACCTATTCGCGTTAGGAAAACAGTACTACTGCAAAGTAAAGGCATATTCATACTGGAGTGAAAATTAAATCATTAATATTAAAGCTAGCTTTTTATTACACAATATTTTTATTATTTTAAAATTTAATCAGAATCTTCTTCACTATTTTTACGAATAGGCAAGGTATTCATTAACAAAAATAATGACGGAGGTGTCCATACTGCCTGTAAGTATTAATATAGATGGTTTATTATAGTACGGAGAACCCTTCGTGTGCACTTGCACTTGGCCAGTTTTTATGATATACGACTCAAAACGCATACTTATGTACATGTAAAGTCTGTATTTATTCAATCGTTGATCATCGCACTCTTAACTATTAACCATGGTAGGAGTCCGTAACAGATATCTTTTTTATTATTATTTTGGGTTCACACTGTCTATGACACACAACATTCAGCGTCGCGCTCTAACCCAACGCCACGCCTCGTCCGCCTGCCGCCGCCCGCAGCGCCGCACCAATCGGAGCGGGCCGGCGCGCGCGGACACAACACAGAAGGGATTCAGTCTCCACGTTGCGCGTTCGCTCGCTCGCTTATAATATTGCCGGGGTGGTCTATCCAATGTACTATTTTACTTATTAAGAATTACAGGCCACTTAGTCGAAGTTACCATCTTTTATTTAAATGGCCTTTACACACACAGTTTACACACACATTTAGCCAGCGTCAAGCTTACAGTCACTTTATGTTATTTGATTTCCATTAGAACGCAGTATTTGGCAGCAAATGTAACGGTTCAGACTCTCGGTAAGCTTCGCTGTGGTAATCAATAGTTCAATAATTCTTAGCTCCATTTTGCCGAAATCGCGCCTGTTTCAATGATTCCACATATTGTTCAGCTGCGTAGACACTTGAGATACAAAACTACACAAATTTTTCATTACAAAATCCATTAGGAATCAACTCACTGAACTTCACTCGAAAAAATTCCGCCAAAAACTGTCAACGGAGATGTTTTTATTACCGACACGATAGCTACATACCTGGTACCACCTCGTCATGAGCTCGGCCTCGGGGTACTTGAAGAAGCCGCCCACGTCGGACCCGCAGAAGCTGATGCCGGCCGCGGCCAGGGAGAGGCACATCGGCACCGACACGGCCAGGAAGCCCCACTCCGCTGCGTTGTCACCCGTCCATACTGCTGCGAATCTGAGCGGGGAAAAAGCTCAGTTTATTATCTAGCTTGACAATGAATTTAACCCTAGTTCCTAACAAAATGGCCTAATGACTGGCCTATTGCTGGTTAGTGGCCCTGACTGCTATGCCGGAGGTCGTGGGTTCGATTCCCACCCAGGACAAATGTTTGTGTGATGAGCAACGATCATTTTTCTGTGTCTGAGTGTAATTTATCTATAATATGTATGTATTTAGAAATATATACCTAAGTATGTTTATCACTTGTCTAGTACTCATAACACAAGCTCTGCTTAGCTTGAGACTAAACGGCGTTGTGTCATAGTTGTAAAAAAAAATCCTCAAAAGTTAACCCGACAAAAACTTCGAAAGCTAACTTGATAATAACGATCGAGTGTTAATCACCGAACCTCCTTCAGTCAAACGAAAATCTCACCCGGCAGTTTCTAACTGACTTTAAAAAATGGAGGTGATTCTCTATTCGACTGAATGTATGTTTTCGTCAAATGTTGATTCCTTTTTTTTCGTCAAAAAACGAAACACCGACTTCCAAAAGTTATTTTGTAAATCTGAGTTTCTTTTCTTTGGAAGTCCAGTGAAATAGTTCTAAATTTTTTTAATTTTTATTAGTTTATTTATTGAAACATTATGCATTAGAAAAAATACTGTACAAAGGCGGACTTAATGCACAAGGCATTTTCTACATGTGATATATTACACACACATATCGGGTAGGTGTCCACCATATCTATACATAAGTGTTTTTTTTTTCTCGATCTTTGGTTCTGAAGACTTAGTTGAATAAATTAAGTATGACGACATTGGGAAGTTTTTTTTATTATTCTTTTTAGGTTCGCGCTTGACCACTATCTCACCTGATGGAAAGCGACGCTGCAGTCGACGATGGAGCGCGCTTACCTAGAAATAACCTATTCACTCTCGACTTAAAGATTTGGTTGTAGCCATCAGGAAACACAGATTCCGGCAAGGAATTCCACTCCTTAGCTGTACGATTTTCATGATGTACGAATTCCACTCTTTACCATCTTTAAAGATAATTTAGTACTTACCTCTGCGTGCCAGCGAAGGCCGAGCGTGTCAGAATGAAGGGCCTGTATTTGCTGTTGTCCCTCTGCAACATTCCCTCGTGTGTCGCGCGGATGTTCCAAAGACCGTATTCATTGTGGACGTGTCTGCAAATAAACGTTATTTTAATAATAGTCTCAAAATGGCCGAGACCTGGTGAGGGTCGCGGTAATACGATGGATGTAAGACGCACATGAGAGTAGTGATGGCCCAGTGGTAACTGCCCCGACTTACGAGTTGTAGGTCGCGAGTTTAAAGCCTAGCGCATAACTTTGTGTAATTTATTTCATCACCACTGCACTTAAGACGGTGAAGAAAAACATCGTAAGGAAACCGGCATGTCCTAGAACCAAAAATTCGAAGACATGTAACATCTACCAATCCGTACCGGGCCCGTATCGAGGATTTCAACCCATTCCCTCCCCTGGAGAGGAGGCTTGGGTCCCAGCAGTGGGAAAATTATAACTTATGATTCATAAGGCTGATTTTACTCATATGCTTATGAGACGCACAGAACCAGTCGTCGTGGCGACACTTGAGGAATTCCTATGTCCAGCAGTGGATATCTTTCTGCTGAAACGACGATGATGATGAAGAAAGAGTCGTTCTCTTTTAGAAATCGATCGTGGATGACCGATTGTCTTGTATGAAATGGCCGAGTTTACTAGAGAATAGATAACAGGGAAAATTAAGTAAAGCATTGCTATTCACTGTATGTGTTCTATATCACACTAATAATAATAGGGGTTAAAGTATGAAATTGCTGTTTTATATATATATCTTTGGACTGACTTGGAATTATAAGTTCAAATAAACTTTATATTAAAGGTATGTTATTGTTTATTCAAAATTAGGTATTTATTGGTTTATTTGTGTTTTATATTTTCTATAATATCGCAGTTCTTATAACCATAAAAGATAAAAAAAATGTATGCTTATTATTTATTTGTTCACGCTTGAATGGATGAACGGATTTAAATGAAACATGAAAGTAGCACATAGGATTCTTTTTTACCCGGAAGTGATGTTCCCTTGGAATAATTTTCTATTTCCGCGCGGGCAAAGTCTCTGGTAAAATCTACTAAATAATATATATATTTGATGTACGAAGCGTGAATCGGCCATGCTTTCTCAGATAGTACCTATATTATTTGTTGTGGGGCATCTACGGTGTTGTATGTGATTATATTTTTGTCCTTTTTCCGACAGATTATTGTAATTTCAGCCAAGAAGTTCACTGCTAGTCATTGACCTTCCCAAACGGTCTCCCTCCTCGTTTTCTGATTAAAGTAAGAAAACGTACTCTACAAGTTATATAAAAATATATATATATTTTTATTAAGGCTCGCGTTTGACCACCATCTCACCTGATGGTAAGCGATGATGTGGTCGACGATGGAGCACGCATAATAAATGTGTTCTTAAAACGTTTTGTGCGTATGGGTGGGATGTCTACCATGTACCGGTGGCGCAACTCCGTACGTCTAGTGGTCCGATGATGGAATGGACTTGGCGGAATTAGATTGTGCAATTCCAGTGCCCACTCCCCGAAATGTAAACGTAGTGTCTATACCTGTGTTCCCAAAAAGCGGCAAGTCCATCATTGCCATCCTGAGGAGGCTTGTAGTGCCGGCAATCCTTGGGCATTGTTATCTCAGGACCATTGAATACCTGCGTCAAACATAAAATATTGTAATAACATCGTTGTCGAGACAATCTTTGCAATAAGCTTGAAGCATCATAACAGCAAATTTTCTGATGAGTTTAAATTAAAATTTTGAGATGTGACATAGCGTGTTTGCGAATGTGGTGTTTTAGGAATGTGGTCTTTTGAGAATATGATATTCAGCGACGGAGCGTACTTTGCGTTAGGGGTTATCACCTCCTCTTCGCACGGGTGTTACTAATATTTGAAATTTTTTCTACTTTTATCTACACATATTATATACAATTTAACTTTCCTTATGAATTACTGTGTATTGGTAAGCAAGAGTTACCGAGGTCTCGTAAACGCAAAGGCCAAAAGATGTAAGGCAGATGAAAAAAAAAAACTCAACATTTTTTTGGGCTTTAGGTGGGTTTTCATCATTGTACATCCTCACGCTCTAAGAAGAGCGAGAGCGTATTAGACTTTTACTGAGTGAAACCCACCTGTATTCATCAGTTACCCTTTGCGTTCTACAATCACGGTAAGCGGTATGATAATGGTATATATCGTGTACTCACGCTGGGCTCGTTCATGTCGTTCCATATATGTACATCCTTGCTGGTGCCCGGGAAGTTGTTGTATTGGTACCTGTCGGCGTAGTACTTGCTTACGACGGGGTTGAAGAAGTCCAGGTAAGATGACGAGCCCGGCCAGCACCAACCTGGGTGGGAGAAAATAATAATTGTAATTAACCCTTGTAAAAAAAAAAAACCAAAATATCTTTTTTTTTTAACATTGGCCAATTATTCTTGTTTCGTAGGTGCGTTCACAAACTGTAAACTTACATACACAAGACATCCAAACCCGAAACAACATCTGTCATCATCTGATTAACTTTTTCCCAATAAGACTTTTACTGACTATAAACCCACTCCTGTTCCTTATTTGCCTTCGTCCCAGGGCCCCGGGTTTCAGTTTCACACTACCCGTGGCCCCAGCAGGCTTCGACTCTGCTGGGCCCATACGATTTGCTGACATCTCCGTGGCTGACGATGAAGCATGCTTGCCTAAAACCAACCTTTTCACTATTGACTTAAAGAGCCTTAGGTTGTAGCTATCAGGAAACCACAGAATCCGGCAGGGAATATATTAATAACCTATTCAGTCCAGATATTTTCCACATACCTTCATAATCCTTGCCATCCTTGTCCTTGACGTAGTAGCCCAGTTCCGTAGCATCCTCGTGAAGGAAGTAGCCAGCCTCCCGCTTGATGTGAGGGTCGATGATGGTCACCAGCTTGCGACCCTTAGCCGTGAGGTTAGCGACCATTTCGGTTGGGTGCGGGAACTTGAGGGGGTCCCAGGTGAAGTACCTGTGGGAAAGGGGGGGTAATTAGTGATAAATATAAATCATCGCAACTATATATGTGGAAGAAGTAAGTAAACAGTTTACCGAAATCTGATCAGTCTTACCGACGCAGAAGCCTTTTTTTGGTGGAAATTCATAAATCAACTTCACTCACCCTGGATGGTGCGACAGGGAGTGTCCGATTTTTACTGACAAAAACCCACCCTAGATCTACTGTTTACTAATTAGATTCTGTGTGATCTACCAACACGAAATAAATTTAACAATACGAATAAAAGACATACCACAGTGTCTCAAGACGAAAGTCTATGACCAGTGCGTGTTGCCAGTGATGACATATGGCACTGAAGCGTGGACGCTTACAATGGATCTCATCAGAAGGCTTACAGTCACCCAAAGGGCAATGGAAAGGGCTATGCTCGGAGTTTTCTTGCGTGATCGCATCAGGAATGAAGTTATCCGCTAGAGAACCAAGGTCGCTGACATAGCCCGAAGAATCGCCAAACTTAAGTAGCAGTGGGCAGGGCACATTGCTCGTAGAACGGATGGTCGATGGGGACGAAAGGTTCTAGAGTGGTGACAGCGCACCGGAAAACGCAGCGTTGGCGCCGCGACCACAAGGTGGAGCGACGACCTGGTGAGAGTCGAGGAAATGCGGTGGATGCGAGACGCACAGGACCGATCGTTGTGGCGACACTTGGGGGAGGCCTATGTCTAACAGTGGACGTCCTTCGGCTGAAATGATGATGATGAATAAAAGAGTGCGTGAGATTAAAAGTTTGGCGACACGCTTCGAAGAGGTTCATTATAACACCCATGTCATGATAGGATTAGCAAAAAAGCATTGCAACAATTCGCGCGAAAAAATCCAACCAACTGATTGCGTCCGCTTCGCTTCGCTCGTCGCCGCACCGCACTTAGATGGGGTTGGTCACGTAACCCGCAATAGAATTCATTCATTCGCGCCGCTTCGCTACACGATCGCGTTATCGTCGAATAGCTCACGTAGGACACTGCGTAAGTACGTTTTCAGATTTTTAACAGGGTTCCCGTAATTACATTTGTAGCAGTGCCGTAAATAGCTTTTTGTACGCACGGTGCGAACTTCTATAACGCGCCCCTAGAAAAAAGTGCAATACAAACAAAAAGGACAAGATATAAAATTTTGCGCCCCTCCAGGAACTGCACCCTGCGCCTGGGCAACGCTAGCACCACTTTTTTCTTTATTTCACTGAATTGCAGTACTTTTTTTTTAGTAGTAATTAATACTCACTTCTTGCGGTCGGTGTACTCGATGTCCAGCCAGATGACGTCAGCGGGGATATCGTGCACGTCAAAGTTTTCGTCCACGCCTCGCACGTCGTCTTCGTCGTTGTAGTTCCAGCGGCACTGGTGGTACGCAAGGGAGAATTTCTGGGAAAGACACGAACATATTGGTTAAATTATCATCATTATGTTATCAAGTAGACGAAAACGTTCACTTACAGGAAGTGCCGCATAAAAATGAAAATCAGGTAGAAGCGTAGCGTGGACTAATTTAGACGTAGGTGAAGGTGCATCAGCGAGGCCTTTTTCATTCATAAATTCGTTACGAAAGTCGCTGTTTCGCGATTGTCGCAACCTAGTGTTCGACTACTTCGTCGCCACTATATCATATAATCACCAGCTGAAAGAATGGTCAAACGGAAGCCTATCAGTTATAGAAAAAACCCTCGTTCTTAAAGAGCCTTCGCTACGCGAGGCACCTTGGAGTGCGAGGCCGTGAGCAAGGGGGCCGCTTCGCCCACGTCTAGCTACGCTACTGCCTGCGGGAATCATTCAATATCATCAGAATAATTTATTTGCTAGAATACAGGTGCATTTTGGTGGTAACAAACTGTATTCGGTTTTTAAGTTATCCACATAATTATATTTGACTGGCCTGTTGGTCTAGTGGTTAGTGGCCCTGACTGCTATGCCGGAGGTCGTGGGTTCGATTCCCACCCAGGACAAATGTTTGTGTGATGAGCACAATCATTTGTTCTGTGTCTGGGTGTAATTTATCTATAATATATGTATGTATTTAGAAATATTTAAGTATGTTTATCAGTTGTCTAGTACTCATAACACAAGCTCTGCTTAGCTTGAGACTAGACGGTGTTGTGTGACAGTTGTGTGAATATTATTATTATTATATTATTAGGTACATTCATGGTCGGTGCAATTTAGTATACACCATATATGTGACATGTAGATGTTATCTAACAAACAAAAATCATACCGATTAGTTACTGAGAGAAAAATAGAAGAAAGAACAAATCAACTCCGCATTTCTGAAATAAATAGGATTAAATAATTTGCACTTACAGGAGGCAGTGGGGCAGTTCCAGTAAGCGCAGTGTATTGACGGAAGAGATCAGCTGGCTTCTCACCCAGGAACACGAACACGTCGATGATACCAGACTCGCTTATGAATCTGAAACAAACATTCTATATAGTAGCCCTGAGTTGAACTACACGAATACTGACCAACGCTTTTAGTGACTGGACAGGTCCATTCAAATCTGTGTGGCTGTATCTAGGCGTGTGTAACTCTTTACATATAATTAAGCATCGGCATTTTGGGGTGAGAGCCTGGTGATCCGTCACACAGGGTATCCTAGTTTGGACTCCAGACTCTCACAAAATTTTTATTGTTGCATTATTGTCCATTTTATGAAACTTTTGTATATACTTTGTACAAAGTGAAAAATAAACTATTATTATTATTCCATTTATTAAATTTATGTACATATTAATTACATTTTTTAATATTTCTTAAAAAATAAAATAAAATAAAAAAACATTTAAAAATATAAAAAATAGTAGCCCACCGGCATCGGGAGCAGGGTCCAAGCTACCGGTGGTCAGGGCTATTATTATTATTATTATTAATACTGAACCGACTCACTGTTCCGATACATTTTAGTGTTCCGAAAGATTGGAACGTCAGTAATGTTTTAAATGCATCATTTGGAACAATTGGAACACTGAAACACTCTTTACTTTAAGTGACCTGCATTCTTTTTTAAAATTCAAATTTAAACGATTCAAACTAAATAGTGTAAATATAATGACCTAAACTAAAAATCATCTGCTTAAAATTATTCTTAAATCAAAATTCAATTAAATAAAACTGATAATGTACAAGACGCGGCGTAACAGATCACGATTCATAACAGTGTCTGTGTTTGTATCTTTTGAGCCGATGTTCCAGATGTTCCAACTGTATTATGTTCTTTTTTTATCGTGCTTATTAGTGATCGTAAGTTTTCTATTACTTTACCTGTTTCTACCCGTGAGAACCTGTAATTGGCTCAATGTCTGTTATACTATTGTTATTCTTTTGTTATAGCTGTTGGTTCTCCTATGACTAAATAAATAAATATCATCTAACATTTCTCAGTCTCAGTGTGACTATGACGCGACGTAACAGATCACGATTCATTTGAGCCAATGTTCCGTATGTTCCAAAAAGTTGCGTTTGTATCTTTTGAGCCGATGTTCCAAACGATACATATCACTCCACCACATCAGATTGGAGCGCGGGAGTGGGGGGCGCGTGAACGACTGGACACACAAGAAGAGGTGCGGGGGGGGAGGGCTGTACACAAACGTGTTGTAACAAGTTTCTTTATTATTATATTTTTTTGGTTAATTCTGCGCATCACTGCGCCTCGTAAACATATAAAAAAAATATGTGTTTTTTCTTCACAGTATTAACATTTCTGCTCCCAGTTTCGCATCCGCAAAGATTTACTTTTGACATCTGTTTCCGTTTTCGCATCCGTTAAGACACTTCCGTTACATCACTACTTATGATCTCTATTAGTAAGCAATAGATGAGCTCTACGATAGATCAAGTGCTCTCAAAAGTACCTGTTCCCTTCACCTTTAGGTGAGGTAAAAGTAACATACCTAGCATCCACACGACGTTTCTGTCCACCGGTGACGAGGTTCACTAGTGACGACACCACGGTGCTGTCAGCATAGTTGACTACGTCCACCCAGGTCTCAGCTGAGTTATGCCAGAAGATACCAGCGCTGCGTTTTGGACTGGGGGGAAGAAAATGACAAGATTAACATGGAGAACAACTGTACCACGATTTAGAAGACGTGAGGTAGATTTGCGACTCATCTCCAGTTGCAAATTTTTGTCCTTATTCTACTTTAATGCCTAAATTTGATAAGTAAATGTGAATCCGTTCAACATCAAATTCTTGATTCAAAAACTGGGGAAAGTTCTTAACCTTATAACCGATAAACTCTTGCGTTTATTCCGTCAGAGTCGCACTTCCACGTAAAAGTACTCCATCTCGTCAGCTCTTCTGTCACCTATGGGGATTGAAGAGCTAAACGAGGTGGAGTACCTAGTCGCAAACACACGACCCTGGCGAATAGGACACAAAAATACTCGTCAGATTAATCCGACGCAAGCGGAAAAGGGAGGGAAATATATAACCTTAGAATATAGTCTGAGACAAAGAGAGAAAATAGTATGGATAATTAGAAAGATTTAACCTAAATGTTCCTACTAAGGCTTTAGCGACTTGGCACGCCATCGGAACGACGAGATCTTTTATGGTTATTGAAATCGAACTTTTTTTTTTTAGAACAATTATCATAAATAAGTTTATTATAGGCAGTCTTAACATTAAGTTTCAATTTTATGTATACGGTCCACGGAGGCGTAGGATAGACGCGTATTCGTCATTATAATAAATAAGTAAAATGTTATTATTAGGTATTAGTTCATTATTTTTTAAGACTGTTATTAATGTTTAATGTCTATGGGATTATTATTATTATACACTTGGTGTACGCCTGCGTGAAGCTGACATACAAAAAACCTATGGCCAACTGTCCTCGGACGCGTACCTTCAGAAGCGATACGACGCCGACGGCACGACGCTTCCGCTTCGTCGACAGATTTTCATAGTTTTGTTTGTAAGCCGTACGCAGCCGTACACCAAGGGTATAGTGACGAATAATCGTCTATAAAGCTACGCGTCCGTGGACAGAGGCCTTATTCGACAAAATATGCCATTTATTATTTTGACTCCCACATGTTCTACCTAGACTTAAAATTCCTCGTTTCTCCTGTTTAAATATGGTGTGTAGTCTTACCCATGAGAGTACATGACGGGTATAGCTCCGTAGATGGCCATGCGACTGTCGAGGTCATACTCAAATACATCCAGGTTGAACAGCCGGTAGGGTTCGCCCGATGTTGTTGTGCGGAGAGAGAACTTGTCCGTGTGCTCCGGGATACCTATGGAAAAGAAAATAAACGTTTATTTTATGTAAAACTAGCTTTTGCCCGCGGCTTCGCCCGCATATATAAAATATAGCCTATGTCACTCAGGAATAAAGCAACTTTCTATCGGTGAAAAAATTTTCGCAATCGGAGCAGTATTTTCAAAAATTAACTCTAACGAAAACAAAAAATCAAACATTACCTCTTTATAATATTAGTTTAATCATAAGCATAATCAGCCTTTTTATTGTTCCCACTGCTGGGACTCAGGCCTCCTCTCTCTAGGAGAGGGAATGAGCCGTAATCCACCACGCGGCCCAGTGCGGATTGGTGAATGTCACATGTCTTCGAATTTTTGGTTCTAGGACATGCCGGTTTTCTCTCGATGTTTTTCTTCACCGTTTTGAGAGCAGTATAATATTAGTGTAGATTGATTTTTTGGGTCCCATTAAACGCAAAGTGAAATCGCGGCCGACCAAGACGAAGGTGGAACTTGACGCTTACCGGCGGGACTGGCTCGCACCTCATACAGAAGGTGAGGGCGTCCAATCTACTAACCATTTCCAATTACCGAATTTTCGGAAAATAAAAGCGACATAAACTTACCATAAACATTGTCAGCTTCAGGGAAGCTAAAGTCTAGGGAGACGGCTTCGTTTCCTCGCGGCTTGCTGTCATGGTGGGACTTGAAGTTCTCGCCCCACGTGCCTTCTTCTTCCTGCTGTTTATGACAAAGAATGGAATTAAATATAGCTGTGCGACATACATTTTGAAGTATTATACTAACAGTATTATGAACAAACATTAACACGATACGATACACTATGAACGTAAATTAAGGTAAAGAAAAATGTATGATCGTGGTAAGGAAATATGTTCTAATTTACTATTATTACTAGCTTTTGCCCGCGGCTTCGCCCCCGTCAACTGACCCTACCCTACTCTACCCTACCCTACTCTATCAATTTGACAGCAAAATCCCCATTAACAAAATGATCCGCCACTTATTGAATTCATTTGTTACAAAAAATGTGATTTATAAATGAAGAACTGCTCGACGGATTTTGTGCAAACTTCACATAAACCATCTACTAAATAGTTCGAACAAAGCCTAAACATTTGGTTTGGATAGGTGAGCCCGTTCTTGAGTTATACAACGAAAAGTGGCATTGATTTTTATATATAACTAGCGGTCCCGGCAGACGTTGTTCTGCCCAAAAGCGGGATTTAGTAAAAAAAAAAATTACCCTACTCTACCCTACTCTTTTCTTTGCTATAAACCACACGGAGCCCGAGACCTTTCCAACGAATGCAAAACCGTGGAAATCGGTTCGTGCGTTATTGAGTTATAGCGTCAGGAAGGAAAACCCGACTTATTTTTATATAGTAGATTGATACACTTTATTGTACCTACACCATTACACATACAAAAGAAATCCAAAACTAAAACAATCTACCTAGTTTCTAACTCAACCCGTGGGAAAAAGGCGCAAGCTTATCAATATGTTAGGGGAATGCGGGAAATTGAAAGAACACAGGTGGGTTTTAGTCAGTAGAAGTCTGACACTCTCTCTCCATTCAGGGCGGGAAGGTTTATTTGATGATTTCTGGCTAAATCCACCTATGTTTCTTCATTTACCCTTTGGTTTCTATGGTCACGCGGTATGGCATCATACTAAATTTTTTTACGGTGTACAATAAAGTGTATATCTTTCAATCTATGCATACTAATCTGTATCAATAGGGGTATTAGGCCGCATTTGGCTATTCTATACCTAAGTAGTATAAAATAAACAAATGCGACCTAATACCTCATTACTTCCACATAACGTTTATTATCATAATAAACATGATATAAGTGGACTGACCTCACGTAAGCTATTAAACTTATAGTTTATCTGAGGTGCGTCATTCGAACCAGCCTATAGTCCCGATTGTGACTAAGAAGCGTATGAAGAAGACTGTCTATGGTACAATACAATAAGGCTACACAGTTTAAGCCGACGGATCCAGTCCAATGTGAAAGAAGTTATTTGCAATTTTACGATTTTTCGATAATAGGTACTATTATATATTATTATTTATAATAGGAGCAACTGATAAATAATATATCAACGTACAGCCGAAACTACTGGTATTAGGAGCGTGAAATTTTGCACTAGGTTTTCTTTTTTTAGGATTCCATAACTCAAAAGGAAAAATCGGAACCCTTATAGGATCACTTTGTAGTCCGTCTGTCTGTCCGTTTGTCTGTCAAGACCCTTTAACTCAAAAACGCGTGAAGGTATACGAAAAAAAGATACGGCCGTTTATGTCGCAAAAAACGTGTATTTCGACACTTTTAAGAGAATCAAATTTCATAGGGATTCCCGCTGACCTAGAATCCCGAAATTTGGCATGAAGTAAGGTCTTATAGGACAGATATAGGAATAAATCGGATAACAGTAAATTTGTTGTTACATCACAAAAACAAAATATTTTTTGCAATTTGGAAAAATCTACGAAACTGCATTCAGGAATTGAACTGTTTACATATGTAGGTTTGTATGGAACCCTCAGGACGCGAGTGCGACTCGCACTTACCCAGTTTTTTTCATACCTTCTGTCCAGCCACCCGACAAGCTATCACAAACTCCCTTTTCCTTCATACCACTTCTCATGCAATCAATTCATCTTTTCTTTGGCTTCCCGCTCCATCTACATAAGTATATTCATCACTCTTTTGGTAACATGCGTTTCATCTCTCTTCATATATATATATATATATTATATTATATTTGTATCACACAACGCCGTCTAGTCCCAAGCTAAGCAGAGCTTGTGTTATGGGTACCAGACAACTGATAAACATACTTATATATTTCTAAATACATACATATTATAGATATATTACACCCAGACACAGAACAAATGATCGTGCTCATCACACAAACATTTGTCCTGGGTGGGAATCGAACCCACGACCTCCGGCATAGCAGTCAGGGCAACCAACCACTAGACCAACAGGCCAGTCAACATCACCATAGAAACATAAACGATTCCCCTCAATCTTTTTCAAAAAACAGTTGTCCGTGATAACAAATGTATGGTTATTTCTGCAAAAGTCTGGCACTCATCCGCCGTAGAGCGGGAGAACTGGGAGAATTAATTACTTAGATGTTTTCCCACAAAAAAAAAACTCTCAATAAACATAATTTAGAATTAATATTAACAATATAAAGGATGTAATTTAACTAGAGAGCCACAATGGCCGAGTGACCACAAAACCACATCGAAGACAAAACAGGTTTTCAAGATATAAATAGACATAAAACATTCAGAGCTCAATTGAAAAAGGTAAACACAAGTTCCCTTCATAAAAAAACCAGTTGCTATCTGCGTCTGTCTATTTATCTGCTAATTCCTCCTAAACCACGCAACGGATTTTGATGCGGTTTTCGCTAATAGAAAGAGCAATAAATTAGTGAGGTTTATGTATGTAATTTTCATCCGTGCGAAACCGGGGTGCGTCACTAGAGTCATATAAAAAGTAGACTTTACCTACAATCTTTGTATATCGCCCAAATCAGTTATTTTAGGAATAACTAGTTTCGCCTAGGCCAAACCAGTTCTCCGTACCTTGCTCTGCAGGGATTCTATTTCAGGGTGGATACAAAAAAACTCCACGAATGCTAAGGCAGGAGCTCCGCTCAGCTCCGCTCCCGACTTAGCCTTCCAATTTAGGTTAGGTTAGTCCGAGTCAGGAGACCCTAAAATTCCGTGATCGCTTCGCTGGCTCTTGGACTAATATCGCGGGTTTGGCCTAGGCAAAACTAGTTCATACAACTTATACATAAATATTCAATAACGTTGGCAAACAAAGACGGATTAAATATATGACGTAATGGGCGTTCATTAAAACTGATGATAATGATTATCAGGTCTTTTATAAGTTCTTTTGTCATTAAGGAAACTCTAGTGACCTGGTTATTGATTCTATGTTTAAGTATACTATATTAGTGTTTTTGTTATAGGTACATAGTCGGTAAGAGATCATCTAAATAGATCACCTCAGACACTAATAAAATAAATAGATAATAATAGTAATAAAACTGGCCAAGTGCGAGTCGGACTGGCAGACGAAGGGTTCCTTACTATGTAAAGAAACGGAAAAAAAATATAATTTTTGTTGTTGTAGCGGCAATAGAATCAGACTTCCTGTGAAAATTTCACGTTTCTACTTCTTACGGTGTATGAGATACAGCGCGTTGACAGAAGGACGAACAGTTAGACGGACGGACGGATGGTCAGTAGAAGCTTAGTAATAGGGTATCTTTAGCACCCTTCAGGTCCGTCTTTAATTTAAGAGGAGAGTCCTTACGTAACGCTCTTACAGTTTTCAAAATTTCTATAAATTCACCGCACTGAAATACACAAAAAATAATAATAATGAAGAACCTAAACAGATGTGGCAACAGTTTCACCGCGAGATATTTATAAACCTATCGTTAATTTCGAGAAAAAAAATTATTCATATCTCACAAAAACAGCTAAATCGGCCTTTCCTATGTGCAGGATTTACTAAATTTTAAACAGTTTTTTTTTGTTTTTCTCGAAATTAAGGATCGGTTTGCAAATATCTCGCGGTGAAACTGTTGGCACATCTATTTAGGTTCATCATTTGTTTTTTTTTTGTGTAATTCAGTGCATTTTTAGAAATTTTTTAAGTGCCTTTTTGGTGTTTCTTTTCGGACTCTCCCCTAAAATTATCTAAAAAGAAGAAAATGCTTGATACCCATGGTATATCATGGGTCAATTAAAATATATAACAAGTCCGCAATCTTTAAAAGGCAGCCATATTCAATTTAGAAAGACGTCACGTCGATCTGATGTTTCCTAAATTCGTCGGCAATGACGGGTCACAAAGGGGGCCTTCCTTTGTGGCTCTTCTAACTAATAACGATTGCTCTGAATTGTCACATACTTGTAGGTATATGGAAGTATGACAGCACCAAATTATGGCCCTACGACACGCACAAACGTCATCACAGTTTTGCCTGTGCAGGCCGGTTGTACACGGAACACCGTGCGTGTGTTAAAACTCACACAGTTTTACACGTTCCGTGTACTGACAGTAGTGAAGCTAGTACGTGTAGTAAGCCTATTAACCATTAAACAGCCTGGCTAGCTATATCCTCCACGCGCGCCTCATGGAGATGTCAGCAAATCGTAGGGGCCCAGTAGGGTCGAAGCCTACTGCGGCCAAGGGTCTGATTCTGAAAAGAATACTCGGCCCTGGTCCAAAAGGCAACGAAGGAACAGGAGTGGGTTTTTTTTAGTCAGTAAAAGTCTAACACTACTCGCTCCGCCCAAGAGCGGGGGATGTCATAAGATTATTTCCACACCAAAAAAAAAACTAACTTTTCCCAATTTTTTTTTTTATGTGGGAAATAATTCAATGACTTTTCCCACTCTGAGTTTGGACTTTTACCGACTAAAACCACACCTATGTCCTTCAGTTACCCTTTGCGTTCTAAGACCACGGGTTTCCTTTTCAAAAAATGCCCGCGGCCTTGCGGGCATCGGCCCTAAGGTCAGATTCCAGTCCAAGTAGAAGCAGCTAAATACCATTGCAATACTTTATATGGAGCGACTGTCTATCTGATCCCCACAACCCAATAACTGGGTAACAGGATACCCTTTGGCAAAGCTAGTGTCAGATATTTGACAGTAGTTATAAATGATATTTATTTTGCAAATAGGTTTTTTAAAAACACTTTTACACGTTCTTTTTGGAAAATTTAAACTCAGGGGAACAAACACCGAAACAAACTCAGGGGTCAGTCTCTTTTAAATTCCATACAGCAAACATGTAATGGTCAAATGAAATTGGAGTCTGAGATGGTCTTTTGAAATTACGGATAGTCAATCCGTAACTTCTGTCAAAAATCTACAGAGGCCAACGGCTTAGTGTGCTTTCCAAGGCAAACCTTGTTAATTTGAGGGATTGACTTGTACGTATGTTATTATCTTAACCAAGAGATCATCAATCAAATCACACATTTATTACGGGTATTTTTGCAGATGGCGCCAAATATTTTTCAGTATTTATGTTGTAGACCTACAGATAATGAGGTAGTTACTTAGAACAAGCCATGGAGCGAAACACACCTCAAGAACGTGGAATTATTGTTACTGCTTATTTGACAAATGTATCTGTTGTTTTAAGATATGAACTGGCCGTCCAGATCGCCAGATCCTTATCCAGGCTTCTTCTTTCGAAAACTCGCATTTACCACAACAAACCACGAACCTTGCAAATCTTGAAAGCCAACATTGAAGAAGAAATCGCCAACTTGGAGCCAGATGTTTTGTATAACAATTTATTGTGTATCAAATCGGGAGGTGTCCATTTGAGCGATTTATATTTTCCAATTATGAAAACAAAATCCATTTTTTATTTTTAACAAAATGGCTGCCAATTCAAATTATGATACTATTTTTGCACCATACTGTGCCTACTAACAATTCGTTTATAGACACATAGATGCGTCCTTCTACTTGTGGTTCTCAAAATATACATTCGTAATGATGAATCATAGCTTAAAGTCCAGAAATTTTAAAATTGAACGGCCTAAAATCATTTGTTTAATTTTCCAAGTCTGAATCATTGTGTCTATGATTTTTGGCACCCAAACCAGACTAAAATTGAATAGTTTTGACAAGTTTTTATTTAACATGCAATATGTGAATGTTGTTTGTTTAGAGCAGTTTGAGTTTGAAGTCATAAATGTCTTCTAGCACACACTAGACGCTCTATGGTGATACGAGGGGGCGTGCAGACTTTTACTGACAAAAACCTCCTGGATCCTTCAGTTACCCTTTCCGTTCTAGGTTCACGGTTAGGGCAAATCTTGCAAACAGTTACTCCTAACCGGCATAACTAATATTTGGTAACTTGCGTGACAATGAATTAATATGGTACCATGGAGCTGATCTGATAACCCCATCGTGTTTGAATTCTTTGGAATGTACTGTGAACTTGATAAGTACTACAGCGTGCGATAAAGCTTGTTTACAAAAAATATTTTTGAAAAAAAAAAACATATTTTAAATTTAGTATTTAATATTTTACTGCTATCTAGGACTACGATTAGCGACCAAGTCGTGATGTGCCGCAAGCTTTCCGGCTAAAGGGGATCGGTTTCCGAGCCAAAGGATGTGGGTTTAAAATCTGGCGAGCACTCATATGACTTTTTAATTCAATTTGGGACACAAAACGGTAGTTGAAGAATTCGACAGAGAAAAGCATTATAAGGAAATCCTCATGAAATATCATCATCATCATCCCGACTTGTCCCATATTACTTGGGTTCGTCGTCAACACATTTTTTCTTCCATTCTGTCCTTTCAACCGTCACGCTATCACTAACTCCCTTTTCTTTCATATCACTCCTCACACAATCCATCCATATTTGGCCTCCCTTTCCATCCATCTACATATATACTCATAACTATTATCTATATATATAAAAGGAGAAACTGACAGACATATCAACGCACAGCCGAAACTACTGGGTCTAGGATCGTGAAATTTTGCAAAAGGTTTACTTTTATGACGTAGGCTTTCGCTAAGAAAGGATTTTCCAAAATTGACTCCCTAAAAGGATGAAATGGGGGTCCAAAGTTTGTATGGAGAAGCCTACATTCACGCGGGCGAAGCCGCTTGCTGAAGCTAGTAGTAACATAAGAATCAAGATCTAAACACGTGTCTTTTAGAGAAGGCACGTTTTAACTGGAAAATATATCTTCTAAACAGAAGGAATTTTCCAATAAAAACAGTCTAATAATATATTTAGGCGGAATCTAAATCTCTAGTGCCTCAGGAGATCACTCGACAAGATGCGAAGAGCATAAACACAGATAGTATATACAAATCAATCTGCTATCAGTCACGTATTACTGATTAAGTCAAGATCAATGACATGGCCAACATGCGTATGTAGGTGAGGCGGTCAATACCAAGATTATGTACTATTTTAAAGAATTTGCTTGTCATCGTGAGTTTCATAGGACTGAAGAATGTTCGAGTTACCGTGGCCCTGTGTCAGCAGTTGGAGTGTAATAGAAACAAATCTATACTACTTCAACACTATGGTCTTTCTCTTTGTAACCAATAAATATTGTAGTTAATGATCCGAACCTCTTGTCACCACTCGACTGAAATTCCTAGTCTGGTTACCTGGCTATTTAGTATTTGGTCTAGCGGTCAGTGGCCCTGACTGCTATGCCGGAGGTCGTGAGTTCGATTCCCACCCAGGACACATGTTTGTGTGATGAGCACGATCATTTCTTCTGGGTCGGGGTGTAATTTATCTATAATATGTATGTATGTATTTAGTAATTTAAAAGTATGTACATCAGTTGTCAGAGCTTGTGGTATGAGTACTACTAATACCACAAGCTCTCTCTGAAAGGGCTCTCTGTGAAAGTAATAATAATAATGGTAAATTGGTAGTATATTGACTTGGCTCGCGAGGTTGTCGACATGTGGGATGTGGACTCGGCGATCATTGTGCCGATAGTCATGTCGGGCTATGGCTTAATAGCCAAGAGCTTCGACCAACACCTTAGGAGGCTCGCGTTAGGCGGCTGGATCAAGGGCTTGATTCAGAAAGCGGTACTCCTGGACACGGCTCGCATTGTTAGGAGGTTCCTTTCTCTGGAGCCCTGACCGCCGGTAGCTTGGACCCTGTTCCCGATACCGGTGGGATGCTGTTTTTTTATATTTATAAATGTTTTATTTTTTATTTTTGAAATATTTAAAAATGTAACTAATATGGTTATATAAGTGAAATAAAGGGAATTATAATAATATTTTTTATTAAGTTATGTAATATTATTATTATTATAGTATAACGGTAAAGAACTAAACTTAGTGTATTGAAATGATACGCAATTTGTTTTTAGTTACAAGCCCCCGTATCGCACGAGTTTTAAAAATCTTTGAAATTCTTTACTATAATAAGCTTATCTACATCCCACCTGGAAAATCGCTTGGAAATCCTTTAGACAGGCACGGTGGGGCAGTCTTTTATGATATTAGTATGCTCGCGACTGCTCACTATCTCACCTGATGGACAGCAACGACGTGGACGACGATGGAGCACACTTGCCTATTCACTCTTTACTTAAAGAGGCCACTTAGTGACCTCTTTCACGTTTAGAGGTGATTACTTAGGTTGTCGTTATCAGGAGGAAGGTATAAAAGCATAGCATAGCATAATCAACCTTTTAATGTTCCCACTGCTGGGACTCAGGCGTTCTCTCCCTAGGAGAGAGAATGGGCCGTAATCCACCACGCGGGCCCAGTGCAGATTGGTAAATGTCATGTCGAGTTCGCGGTGTAGGTCGCGGGTCCAAACCCAGCCAAGCGCATTACTTTGTGTAATTTATTTCATCACCACTGCTCTCAAAACGGTGAAGGAAAACATCGTGAGGAAACCTAACGGCATGTCTTAGGACCAAAAATTAGAAGGTGTATAAATACATGGATATTTTAGTAGACAAAAGACGAGAATATCTAAGATTTCTAACAACCTATGAAGCTGAGGCAGATCGCTAGTTTATTATAACTCTCAAGGGACAGTAATCCGAGAACATTGGGATGAAAGCCAAGGATAGCTCGGTATTAAAAAGAGTTACGACAGACTATTAAGATTCTTACGCGGAAATCCGCAAAGTACTTAACAAAGGCATCAATAACAGAAAAGCTATAGACAACTATGAAACATTTATCAGTCACGGATTCAGATAAGTGAAGATCATTGACATCCGTCAATTTGCGCGTGTCGGTGATGCGGCCGATCTTATACGCGTGAATTATTGATATGAATCTTCGAATGGAAAATTCTTCCAAAGAATTATAATCGAGAACGTTTCGGTAGACGATTTTGAGAAATCGACTTTTGACTACGGGTTTATAAAAATAAAAACTTGTGCCTTTATACAAAAAAAAGCCATTCTACTTAATTTTCAATGTTCTTGATCATCGATTTCTGCAAAGTAAATATTTTGCCAAAAACACGCGGAGTAGCTATTAAAATGCTTTGTTTTTTCTCTAAGCATTACAACGGATTTTAACGTTCAATGAAGCCATAAAACCTGCAGCTGGCAATTCGAAGTTTTATTTTAAATTACGTCCAAAATGAAGACAAAGTTAGCCCAATAGGGAACTTGACTCATTAACCGACTTCAAAAAGGAGGAGGTTATGTGTTCAGCTGAATGTATTTTTATTATTTTGTTTTTATTTGTATCAAAAAGTACCTTTATCCAAAATTGCAAATACTTACTTCAAATCGTTTCAAAATTAATTAAGTTCAATTCATCTTTTCTTTCTCCGCCCTCCCCACTCATCCAAATGTATACTCATAACTCACTTCAAACTTACCGTACTTTCAACTTTTCAGTCACTGGCACCACTTTCAGACTTCCTCTAATATGTGTACTCATTTCTCACTTTAACCCATTCTCATCGTCCACACCATCTCGACATTCTCATCTCCGCTATACACAATCTTTTTTCATTCGTTATTCTAACGAGTTTTGTAAAAATTTATACGAATTCACGACTTAGTTTTTCTAGTAGGTACGTAAGTATCATCTTGCAATGATATTATTTTATCGACGCATGTCATGCTACGTAACCCAAGCTGTGCAAACAGACACGGAAACGACATTTAACATAAACTTTTACCTGTTACATATAAAAGTACATAAAACATAATATTTTGAGCTATACACTATTCACAAATGCTTAATCCTACTACTATTTTTAAATCGAATATTTATAAGGATAGATGAACGGATGGTTTTTAAATACACTTTTACACGTCAATTAAAACTAGATGAGGCCGGTGTTTCCTAGCCGACTACCCTGAGAAGAAACACCCAAACAAACTCATCAGAGGTCTCTTTTAAAGTCCACACAGCAAACATGTAATGGTCAAATCATATGAGAACCATGCAGGTTGGAGTCCGAGAAGGTCTTTTGAGGCAAGAACCACACAGATTTGGGTGGACCTGTCCAGTCAGTCAGTGCAAGCATTTGTCAGTATTCGTGTAGCTCAACTCAGTACTCTCCTTAGTAGTCCTGAGTTGAGCTACACGAACAACTTGACGAAAAATACCAAAGAACCGTAAATATACTCAGTATGGCCGAAGTGCAGTTGTATAGATGTGCACGTGAGTATGCGCTTATGATTGTTAAAATAGTTGAATTGTTTATCGGGAAGCATAGATTGTTTTTAAACGAGTAAAGGTAGAACTATGCCGATCTGGGCGCGTCGGTTTTATATGGCAACTAGACTTGTAGACCTACATTAGATCCACGCCACACAACGCGACTCTACAAATCAGGCGTGGTCCACGTGTGCGTCCGCTAAACCATTTTGAAAGCAACACAGCCACATAAGCACACTCACGACTTCCACCAGGTTAGCATCATCATCGTCAATCCTTTCCTTCTTGACCCTCAGCGGCTCGACCACCATCTGTCCATTGTCGTTCAGCACGACTGCCACTTCACCAGCTGCGTTCACGAACTCCAACAGCAGGGGCTCCGCTGTGATGATGACCTTGTGTCCTTGGGTGTTGGCGAGTGTTAGCTTGCCATTCTCGTTGGAAAGGAGCTTAAGGCTGTGGACAAGGGTTTCCTGTTAGTTTTTGTGTGTTGGTAAGGTAAAAAAGAAATAGTACATTTTGATAAAAGTGGAGAAAGTTTGTCATCACGACCGAGGCCGAATGCGCCCGAGCGTCAGGCGAGGGTAATATGGAGCCACAAAGTTATCCTGTATAACGTTTCGTCGTCATTCGGGTACAGAGCTCATTATTAAAGTACTAAGGAGCTGTGTGCGTCAACTGAACAAGCTGCTCAATTACTTTCATCTCCTGCAAGATTGACTAAATACCATTGAGTCAATAGTCACCCTGGAGGACCATGGAGTCGTGACAATTTCCACGTATATCAAACGACGTTTTTCAATACACTTAAGAAAATATTAATAAACGGGGATTGACCAGCGACTCATGGGGTCGCTTAGCGCCCAGCCTGATACGTACGACACATACAATAAGTTGTGGCAGGGCGAGCTTGCGCAGTTTTCCGCATTAGTACGGAAACAATAAATTGCGTGCCTAAAAGCGGTACGGATAAGAACGGGTTTTCGAGTAAGTGTATTAAAAAAGTTTTTACAATTGTCGTGACCGCTCCTATCAACATCGCCGCTGCGCTGGCAGCGGTGAACGATAGATATGGGGACAGCAGCGGGGAGTCAGGGCCTCAAGTCTACTATTACAAGTGTCAGAATGGTCTATCATTGACTTCATAATTCTTGATTTTGACAAGTTTGGTAATCTACTAATATAATGGCGTCATTATATTAGTAGATTACCGAAAGAAATGGCATAAAATGGTAATCTCGTACATAATGACAAATGAATATTTGACGTATGCGGATAACTGCCAAAATTTTAACAGTTTCTTTGATCAGAACCTACCATTGGAACGTCATTAATAATAATAATAATAATACGAACTTTTAGCAAAATGACAATGGGATCATGTTGGAATGACGAATTTATAAAAATAGCAGACTTGGGCCCCAGGGCGACTGCCGGTGGCGGGCCCCCCTTACGACACGACAGTCAGCTGTTGCACGCCTCCAAGCACGGCTGCACTTAGCCTTTTTAGGGTTCCGTACGCAAAGGGTAAAAAATTGACCCTATGGCTAAGACTCTGCTGTCCGTCTATCTGTCACCAGGCTGTATCACATGACCGCGGGAACTTTGATTGCGCAATGCAGGATTAGTTCTTATGTGACGCCATAGATGTCGCTACAGTACGGACGGTACGTGGATTACGGACCGTCTCGCCAGGGCGATTTTTCCCTATTTTAATTTAAACCTACCATTGCAATTTATACATTACATGTTATATACAGTCCACTACAACCTATCGTCGTGATCAACAATAAATTGAATGAACCAAACTCATTAAGGCCTAAAGTTAGAGCATAACTAATTGAACTGTTTGCTTTGATAAGGATTGACAAGTTTCAAGCAGGCTTATCAAAATCGACGGAAATTAGTATTATTTACACATGCTTGATTAAATCAAAGTATTGGATAAAGTTGTTTTGCTTTGTACCCAGGTGAAAAGGCGTGCGAAGAGGCTCATTGGTGATTCAGACTTGGTTAACACCAATCCACAAAGCCTGGAGCATAGGCGTAGGGTAGTCAGTTTTTCGGTATTTTACAGATGACTTAATTCAGCCGTCACCTTTCTACTATCGGACAACCCGTCGTACGGCGAGCGTTAACACCTCTACCAAACGTTTTGCCTCGCTTGTTTATACCGCGTACATCGAAGAATCGGAACAATTTGCCTATAGCGGTAACCCCGTTAAATTTTAATTTAGATGTCTTCAAGGCTAGAGTAAACGCTCTTAATAAACTAGTGCACTACACCATCAACAATTGCATTGCATCAGAGCTTACCATGAGATGAGATCGCAGTCAAGCACTTGTTTATATTAATTTTATAAAAAAAAGTTGCCTGCATCTGCGCCCGCTTGGTAGTAGAATGTTAACCCAAGGGAATATACTGCCAGGATAAAAGTTATACAACGTGTTATTCATAAAACACCACAAAGGTTTAAATCTCTCAGCCGCCGACAATTGCATTTATCTATTTTCAAATACAACTAAATTAGCATGAGTATTCAAAAGCAAAAAGTACTTCTTTTTTTGCTATCCTGCATGTTGTAATAAGTTAGAAGCTGTTTGACATGGAGATAAATATTATTTTTGTGAATAAACCTTAGACTAAATTAATCTAATACTACCCTAAAAACCTTAAAACCAAAATTATTCAATGTTAGGACTATTTTTTTAATTTTTTTTATTTATTTATACGGATGTAAAGAACCATTAGGAAGCACTTCCACATCTGGTCAGCACTTAGGTTATTTTATCATTTGCATGTATCCAGGTTGGGGTAGTCAATTAAAAATAAAAATTTATTTCTTACCCATCGGCCTTCGGTTCCTCTTTAAGAGCCAACTGAGTCCTGTACCTTGGGTACAGAGGGTCTGCTTCATCGATTTCAACCCTGAAGGTGCCGTCTTCTAAGGCTGATAGCCTCAGAGCATAGTGCCACTGTGAGAAGCAAACAATAAATAATTAATAACTTATAAAATACTTAACAAAGGGTAAATATAAATGCAGGGGTGATTCAGGGGTGCTACAATGTTGTAGTTCGAAGTTTCAATATTTTTCTTTGTTGGCAATTTATAGTACCATAACACACAACAGTGTTCATTCGAATAACAACACAAACAATATTAATTAATTTACAAGCAAAAGCTATAAAAATTCTCCAGACATAAAAAGTAAATGGTTTTTTATAACTATGTTACTATTACTAGTTTAGTATTTAGACATCTGATCGTAGCCTTTTTCAAGTGTATTATCTTATGAACCCATTTCGTATCGTGTGACATTCGAAATGTTAAGTACAACATTATAAATGGAAATTCATACATAAGTTCAGTTAGGCTAAGAACCAGAAATGGCAACGCTTCTTACAACTTGTTAATTTTGTTTACATAAATATGTTGATATGGGCAAATACTGTTCCTAACGAGTAGTTAACTGCATGTAAAAAAATTATTACAAAAATAACTTGGCATTCGCCCAATCACCAATGCATTCGTGGGTATATCAGACATAAATAATAATATGACACTTCTACTTACCAAAACGGTTCTCTGGGGTGTTGATGTATCCACAGTGTTGACTTCGGCTGACAAGACATTCCCGTGGACCAAAACAGTATCTAAATTAAGTGTATATTGCGATTTTTCAGGCTTGAAACCTCGCAATCTCTTACAGAAACCCGACTGATCGCAAGTCTTAAAATTGTTCTTGTCCACGGCATAGCTGCCGCTTAACGCCAAAGCAGCAACCAGAAGAAGCCCCAAAGTCTTCATACTGCAATACAAATAGTTATTTTAGTGCTAAAAATGAGCTAGCACTAACAAAGACCGGTGTCAATGCAAATCCAAAAAGTAACATGGAATGTAACACTATTTTTGACCACATACCTGGTTAAATTTATAAATCTAACGCCTAAATAACGTAGTACTTTTATGTGGCAATTTATCTATATATTCATCGCCGTAGAAATAATATTATTTGAAATAATTACTATGAAAACGATGGAAACGCTCGCACACGTTACGTGGAGATATCCCGTTTGACAATTGCTTAGGCATGCGTCCACTATATAAAAACGAATATCGATATCAAAAATAGTTCGAATCTTTTGACTTCTAACTCTAGATAATTCGATTTGAAAAATCGACTTAGCTGAACCAATCGCTAATAATTTATATCCAAACGAATCCGAAACTACTTACTACTACTATTCATGATATTCCAAATGTAAAAAAAATATATTGTGTAAACGAATGGAAACTAATCAAGTATAAAACAGGTTTTATTTCAATTTTTTTTTGTTTGTAGAATATTTAGTCAAAAAAACCTCAATAAATAAAGAATAAAATACATTACTTCATTTATTTAATTTAGGTTTAGCTCTCACTTTTGCCACAGTCAATCGTGTGAATTTGTGATGGACGAAAAACCTACCGTCTAATGCGATGATTGACGTTTGCATGAAACTGACTGACGAAGACCATCATATTATGAAGGACGGGATGGTTGACGTGTATCGGGCATGCCATCGTCCGGGTGACTATCAAGCATATTATATCTGGTGGTTCTCGTCTGGCTAACAGCGAGTACTTGCCAGGCATAACCACGTAGCCAGGATTATTCACCAGCATTTTGTTTTGAAATACAACCAAGTGGATTCTGACCGTCTGTGCCCGACCCAGTTCACGAAAATGAATATGTCACGTTGTACTGGGATTGGTCTATCATTACTGACGGGACTATTGTAGCCAATAAGCCGGATATAGTGGTGATAGACCGATTAGCGCGCCGCACAATGATAGTCGATGTCACCATCCCACATGACGAGAATCTTGTGAAAGCTGAGAAAGAGAAACAAATCAAATATCTCGACTTAGCACACGAGGTTGTCGATATGTGGAATGTGGACTCGGCTATCATTGTGCCGATTGTCGTGACTGCCAATTGTCATCGCCACCGCCACCTGTCGAAGCTATCGTAACGCGATTGGATCAAAAACCTGATACAGAAGGCCGTGCTCCTCGATACGGCTCGCATTAAGAGGAGGTTCTTGTCTCTGGAGCCCTAACCACTGGTAGTAGCGGACACCGGGGACAACATTTTTTTTTTATATTATTAAATATTTTTTTAATATGTGTGTTAAAAATATTTAAGAATGTTAAAATATGAATTAAAAATGAATATACGAAATAATAGTATAAAATTCTACAACACACAACGCTATCTAATCTCAAACTAAGCAGAGCTTGTGGTATGAGTACTAGAGAACTGATAAAAATATTTATATCTAATATCTGTCATAAACGTCCTATTCTCTGTAAGCCTTGTGTTTGACTGACCATCTGTATGATTGAGCGTCTAATGGCGATAAAATTCCGTCAGTCACCGACTCACCGTCATTCAAACATCATTCATGATTGATGGAATTGATTGACGCCTGCATGACCGTGGACTGGACGCCTTAGGCAATCCTGAATCGGATAAATAAAAACGAATTTAGAATTCGAAAAACGGACTAATATCTGTGTGCACACCAAGCTGAAATCGGCAATCCCATGTCTATATTTGATTTTTGACTGGGTTACCAGCACTTAAAAATTCTGTTTCTTTGTTCGGCATGAAAATATGTGCTCCACCCAAGCGCCTATTACACTACTCGATATTAGTCTATGTAGCGTTACACAAGAAAAAGAGCAACTTACGCCAATGTCGTGTAAAGGAATGAATTAGAACGATGAGATAAATAGATAAACATAGACTAAGACTATCTGAATATCGAGTGGTGTAATAGGCGCTTAAGGGTCAGACTGTCTTACTTTGAATTCCGACCGCAAGATCGGGCTCGGCGACGCTTACTGTCTTACAGTCTGAAAGCGGCTCCACATTAGTGCCGTGAAGCTCCGTAAACAGGCGTGAACGTGAATGTGGACGGTTTTCGCGGGGCACGCGAGCGTCCACGCCTGTTCCCCGATCAGAGTCGATATTTTGTCTCGTGAAAAAGGGTTCGCGCCACCTTCGCGCAAGGTTTACATGTACACATCCACATTCACGGCCCCGTGCCAGTTTACTCCGGACTACAAAGGCGTACCGACGCACTACGTATAATAAATTATTGGAGAAACTTTCTGAAGCATATATTTCAAGTCCACTGTTTACATACGAGTAAATTTCTAAATTTCAGAATGTAATACTGCTTCTCCATAGAAAGACTGAAATGAATTTAATATGACTAACAAAGATAGATCTACTCATATACTTAGGCCCGTATTACAGAACTACAATCAAGACTCAAGCATTACTTAAAACTAGTCTCAGTTGGAGTTTTCATTTTAGAACTTGACTTGAGCAGAGAAACTACAATCAATAATCACCTGGGCAATGTCACTTTAAAGTGACATTTTTTACGAACAGTGCTTGAATGAGCTCCATTCAATGTGTCCTTATTTTAAAATCACAATCAGCTCTGAATCTCTGCTTGAGGCAAGATTTGATCTTTGTTTTCGCAAGTGTAGTCGAGACCACGCTTGAGCATAGATTCTCATGGAAATTGTTGTGGATTTAAATCAGATATCAAAATCTCTACTCAAGCATAGTTTCATTTGATTTGAGTTTGAGGATAGTTCTAAAATAAATTGAACGCTTAAGTCGAGATTCTTCGTTCAAGCTGTAATCGGTTAAGTAAGGTTCTGTAATATGGGCCTAAATCAATTCAAAAATTCACTACACCAGCAAACATACTTTGATCAGTTACGATGTATTTCAGTCATCCACCATCTTTTTTTCCAACGCTTCCTAATAACTTTCTTGTTTAAAAAACTTCTAAATAGTCATATGTTGCCACAGCAAACAAAGTTATTGCAGCAGCAGCTTTTACATATAGTTCATTTTCATGGCGGGTTTCACAAACGATTGTGAGCATCCCGTGAATGTGAACGGCACGACTTAGACCGTTCAGTCTGCGCTCACATGCATCCGAAGGGAGTGAGTTTTATTTTTATTCGATGCGCCTTGTCTTGACATTACCTTTACTGCAATGCTTGCAGTAAACTTGCGACCTTAACAACGTTTAAAAATAAATTTAAATCTTTACTAATAATATATTATAAAGAGGTAAAGGTGTTTATTCCTTACTGAAATGGCTACATTTTATATACGCGGGCAAAGCCGCGGGAAAAAGCTAGTACATATAATTTAAATTAGCAGTCAAGCTGGTTGCAGTAAGTGCTACGGCAATCTTTTGCGGCTTCAAAAGCGCGAGTGCCATTACAACCGCCAACGTCAACGTCTTGCGTGCGGTTGACCAAACCCGCGTTTTACGGACTAGTGTAATGGCGAGTTGTCTACTTAGACTCTAAGAGAGTCTGTATATCGTGTGTTGAATAACGCGTAGTGTAATAGGCGCTTTAGTGCTGTCACCCAGCCAATTCTATCTTTTAGAGAGGAAGAGGAGTTCTGAGTCCCAACACGGTGGAATGGAAACATTGGCTAATCATGGTTTATTGGTTTATTGCAATTGGTGGTCTGAACTGTTTCGAGAATAGGATGGTATGGCCGCCGTGCCACTTTTTTGCTCGACTTGGTGGGGGTACTGCCGTCATGGGCGTACCCAGGGGGAGGCAGGGGAGGGCAGCTGCCCCCCCTTGGAAATCTCACAGAACATGTATGAACTCGCCTAATTACTAATTAAAGTGCAAACGGAGCCTTATGCTCTAACTTTTAAATAAACCGCGCAGTAGACACTGGCAAAATGCACGATGCAATTGCCAAAAAAACCGTGCGCTACGAGTGCGGACGTACATTACCGAATCTAGCCGAGCGTTCGAATGCTTGGCTGTATTCGATTACTTCGATAAGGAGTTGCGAGCGACTAGCATTTATTTGATTTGACATAGTCAAATTTACTTTTAT
Source organism: Mythimna pallens (assembly GCA_961205895.1). Taxonomy (NCBI): domain Eukaryota; kingdom Metazoa; phylum Arthropoda; class Insecta; order Lepidoptera; family Noctuidae; genus Mythimna; species Mythimna pallens. The sequence goes on along the minus strand of OY540849.1, from coordinate 11,961,295 downwards.
TTATTTAATTACCTATAAAGCAGGATCATTTGCGACTGTTTGCCCTACACACTTCACTACATAAATACCTAATGTTACGTGTAGGTGTGTTTGTGTAGTGTGTATGACAAAACAGCCGCCGACGATCCGACCTAAAAAATCTGACTTGCCCCCTCCTACGCCAGAAGCTGGGTACGCCCATGACTGCCGTTCCCCCTAATGTTTTGTAATAGTTTTGACCCTGAGTTCAACTCGATCTCAGCACCTCATTCACTAAATTTTGAACGGCGAATTTAAAAAGTCAGTAAAATGGTATCTAAAGGTCCAAGTTTAACTAATAATACTATAAAATACTTCTAACTATAATACTATTATTTGATTCCATTTTTCAATAAGACAAAATAAAAAAAAAACAATACAAGTACCACAGTGGCCGATTCAGTTTCGGGTTGGCCGCTTTAAAATAATCTGGCAAAATGGATAAATATATACATAGATTTTTTTAAGGTATGTATATATTTCCATCATTTTTTTTAAGGTACCTATGTATATATTATCATCCAATGAGTTCTCGCGCTCTTGGATGGAATGGGAGGGCTTGTCAGACTTTTACTGAATAAAACCACATCAATGTTTCTTCTTTGCCATTAGTTTTCCAGGATCGCGGGTTTCCCTTTCAGAAGCAAGCTCGCGGCCCTAGTAGGTTTCGGCCCTGCTGGGCCTCTACGGTTTTGCTATAGAACATGCGTTCACACATTCATTATTCGCCTTGTCGTTCAATGAAATATTTGTATTCAAAGTACGCGGAGCGAATAGAGAGTATGGCTTGGCATGGGCTTGGACAAGTGTGCGTTTACCTTAAATACGACTTCAAACTGTTGACTAGCAATACTGAGCAAGACGTAAAGAGAAGATAAATCGACTAAAGAAATTGACAGGTTACTATTGCATTTCTCAGCTCTACAAGAATGTTATCACCGGTTTTGCGCAAGATTTTTGATAAAATTTTATTCGTTTGTCAAAACACCGGAATATACAACACGCATTATTGCTCATTAATAAAAATGACCGAACCGAAGTGGCAAACTGAGAAGCGCAGGTTACTTACTATGGGACCGGATGACAAGAGGAATGCTGGAATGTACGACAAAAAGACAGTCGTTACTGTGGATACGATTGATCCTTGGCACAGCTACATAATCAGGAATAAAAGCATCGAGAATGATAGGAAGCACACCCTGGACGATCTGACGGAGTTCAAGAAGATCAAGATAGATAGCGAACAGAACAAACTCATGGCCCAGAAAGTGTCTATTTTCAGAGGCGATATCACTACTCTAGAGGTACCTACTTAGTTTTACTTTGATAACTCTGTAACTGTGTCTGTCTGTGAGGTCCCATGACTATATGATTATAGATTGAAAAGTTCAAATGGTGAAAACCGATAATATACAGTCAGGTCTGAATTCAGCTGCGGGTTTGTTCAAAAGCACACTGTTACTGTGTCTTTGGAATGTAAAGGGTAATTAAAAAAACTGTTGGGTATAAGATAGTACAAGTGACTCTCCTAATTACTTTATCTAAAACAGGGGGAGTTATTTGAATATATATTTAAAAATTAACCTTTTGAGTACCATAATTGAGACACAAAAGAAAGACAATGAGCGAGTTGGGGTTTAATGAAATGTCTCTAATTACGGTACTCAAAAGGTTAATGAATTAACAAACCACCACTAAAAACTAAAAATTAACCACCAGTCTGAGAAAAGAATTTAAAGTTGAGTATTTGTTAAACTGAATTTCAAATAATAAATTCTTTATTAACATTGGTTTGTTAGATATCTAAATGAAACAACTAAGCTCCTGAGCTGGTTATAAACTGTTACAGGCAGGGACTTAAAAACACCTTCATAAAGGTTACAGAATTATAAGTGTTACATGTTGAATTGGTAACAGAATCAAATATGTAACACTTATAAATGTGTTTTCAATGTGTTAACCCAAAACACTTACAAAAGTGTAACCGTTACATATCTGTAACAGATATAAAAGTGTTAACAGTGTTAATAAGTGTAACAGGTAAACGCAGCGTTGCCAAATTTACAATGTACTTTTTTATGGTTAATAAAGCATTAGATTGCCGAAATCCAGTCGCAGTCTGTTGTATACGTGCAAAACAGTATTGAAAATATTCGTGATTTAAAATTCAAGTTTATGTGAACAGTATTGACTGCAATGGATCAATCAATCTTTTCTTTAAAAAAAAAACCTCGTTTGAATCAAGATGACAACTATCCTAAAATTAACTAAAAATTAAAAATCTATCTAGATTTCTTAAATCTAGATATTTACCACTGCAAAAAGAAGTTGTGCGTCTTGACAGTCCCACATTTTCTGAAGATGATACATGAAGAAATTGAAAAAAAAACTATTATTCGGATTCGAAAACGAAAAGTTTGACTGCAGAGGAGTGTGGTGGGAAATGTTCGGACTGTGCGTTGCATAGTGAAGGTTTAGTTGAACCAATGGATCCAAGAAACAAGCATTTTAGTTATTTATTGTTTCGTATGGTGTCCGGACGTAAAGAATAACACCATTCCATCTCTTCCCGTGGGTGTCGTAAGAGGCGACTAAGGAAATTACCAGAGAAGGGCAGCAGCATTCTCTGTGAATTGCAACAACCACACTCCGATCGCCAACCCGCATGCCAAGCGTGGCGATTATGGCAACACTCAATAATGATAAGCACAACCAAGAAATAGCTCCTAGTGCCCGGCAGCCTGTCTACCCTTGACTCCGGTAGTGGTCTAGGTTATGGCGAGGCAAGGAGTGCGAAGAATCTCCGGATAGAATCCGGCTACCCCTTTAGAAAACGATGACTGGACCTGGCAACATAAAACACGCGTACACTCCGGTCCGACGAGAAGATCGCCAAACTTAAGGAAGAATTGAGCAGGTTACGATGGAGTATTGTGGGATTATCAGAAGTCCGAAGAGAGGGGGAGGACACGATAATTCTCAAATTCGGTAACCTGCCTTATTTCCGGGAGTGTGACCAGCAGTACCAGGGTGGTGTCGGGTTTATCGTCCACAAGTCCCTTGTGAACAATGTGGTGAGGATCGAGAGTGTGTCGACCAGGATGGCGTACCTTATACTCAGAATATCATCAAGATATTCGCTGAAGCTAATACAGGTTTACGCCCCGACCTCGACACATTCCGACGACGAAGTAGAATCTATGTATGAGGATATATCAAGAGCCATGCATGGTTCTAAGAGTCACTTCACCGTGGTCATTTGGTGGGGGGACTTTAACGCGAAACTGGGCAAATGAGACGGTGATGAGCTGCGAGTGGGGCAATTTGGATTTGGACATCGGAACCGCTGGGGACACCTAGTGGCTAGTTTTATGGAGAAGGATGTGTGACGAACTCCTTCTTCAAAAAACGTGAGCGTAGGAAGTGGACCTGGCAAAGCCCTGATGGTGCGACCAGAAATGAGATTGACTTCATCATGTCGACGAAGAAGCAAATATTCAATGATGTCTCTGTGATCAACGCAGTGAAAACTGGAAGTAATCACCGAATGGTAAGAGGCACATTGGATATCAATATCAAGCTTGAAAGATCTCGACTGATGAAGTCTACGCTCCGTCCAGCACAGATCCAGATTCAAAACATGGACGCCAAGGCATGGAGCAGAGGTGTGGTGGTACTTTTCTTTAAGAAGGGTGACAATGCACTGCTTAAGAATTACAGGCCCATCTCACTTCTGTGCCATGTATACAAGCTGTTTTCCAGAGTCATCACGAATCGTCTCGCGCGCAGGTTTGACGACTTCCAGCCTCCCGAACAAGCCGGATTCCGAAAAGGTTTCAGCACCGTAGACCACATACATACGCTTCGGCAGGTTATACAGAAGACCGAGGAGTATAACCTGCCGTATGCTTAGCGTTCGTGGACTACGAGAAAGCTTTTGATTCGATCGAGACTTGGGCTGTACTGCAATCTCTCCAACGGTGCCAGATTGACTATCGGTACATCGAAGTGCTGAAGTGTTTGTACGAGAACGCCACAATGTCAGTCCGCCTTCAGGACCGGACCCTATCTTTCTGCAGCGGGGTTTTTTTTATTTTTTATTTTTTTAAGGTGGGAAAATCATCTAATGACAAATCTCGCTCTTGGGTGGAGCGAGAGATAGTGTCAGACTTTTACTGACTAAAAACCCACTCCTGTTCCCTCTTTGCCTTCATCCCGGGGCCCCGGGCTTCGCTTTCACACTACCCGTGGCCCTAGTAGGCTTCGACCCTGCTGGGCCCCAACGATTTGCTGACATCACCCTGAGGCGCGCGTGGAACAATACGCGCCGTCGACGGCTTGGGCTCGGTCCGGACAGTTACCGGACGGTCGGACGGCGAGCCACCCATTGCTCGCCGTCCGCAAGCCTGCGCCTACGGTGGCCGGAAATCGGGATCGGAATCCCGGCGGCGGTTGGGGCGTGAGCACCGTTGCTGTTGCCTCACGCGATCGGCCGCCTCCTTTGCTAGCATTACTGCTTCGCAGAAGGAGGCGACCGCCTGCCACTCCTCCTCACTCCGGACCATGGCCTGTACCAATGCCCGGCGCGAGAGATCACTGCCGCCGATCGCCCCAACGAGGACACGGCGTTGCTCTGCCCAAGCGGGGCACACCTCCACCGTATGCTCCACCGTGTCCTCCGGGCGTTCCATACAGTGGCGACACCCGGGCGTGTCCTCCGCACGAATTCGGTGCAGGAACCTCCCGAACTTACCATGTCCGGTAAGGATCTGCGTCATGCGGTAGGTAAGGACGCCATGTGGTCTCTCTAGCCATTCCTCAAAGAGGGGAATTACCGCCATAATTGTGGCGTGCCCAGCACTGGGTTGCGATAGTCGCTGTCGCCATTCCACCATGATATCCCGCCGGAGTTCTTGCCGCCATGCCGCAACTTGGCGCGGCAGCGGAGTTTCGCCCCGGCGTTGCATCTCCACGCGCAGATCGTGCATGCGTGCAAGGACTGTTGCCTCCAGATACCATGGTGGCTGGCCAGCAAGGAGGCTCGCCGCTTCGCGGGATATCGTGCGATATCCCCGCACCATTCGGATGGCCATGACCCTCTGGCATGCGTTCAGCTTGGCCGCCGGTCGTTTTCGCAGCGACGGCGCCCATACCGGCGCCCCATAAAGGGCCATGGACCTAACGATTCCTGCGAAGAGCCTCCGGCAGGAGGCGTCTGGACCCCCTAGGTTAGGCAGAAGCCGCTTAAGGGCAGCCCCATTCCGATCCAGTTTGGGAGCCAGACGTCGTAAGTGCTCTTCGAAATTCCATCGGCTGTCGAGGACGAGTCCCAGGTACTTCATCGTCGACCCGACGCCGATGTGAACTCCTCCTACCGTTATTTGGGAACCCGGTGGTGGCGCATTCCGAGGGCCGTGAAAGCACATGGCCTCGGACTTGTGCAGTGCCACCTCGAGTCCCAACTGCTGGATCCTCTCCACGACTATCGCAACCCCGCGTGTCGCTAGTTCGACCGCCGCCTGGTACGACTCTCCCTGTGCCAGAACCAGCGTGTCGTCCGCGTAACAGACGACGCTAACCCCGTCAGGGAGGTCACCGCGCGGGGTGTGAGACAGGGAGACGTCATTTCTCCGAAACTGTTTACGTCTGCAATGGAGGATGTCTTTAAGGTTCTGGACTGGAGTGGACTAGGTATTAATGTTAATGGCGAGTACATCACTCACCTTCGGTTTGCTGACGATATTGTAGTCATGGCTGAGACTACGGAGGAGCTCAGTACAATGCTCGATGACCTTAGTAGAGCTTCGGAAAGAGTGGGTCTTAAAATTAACATGGACAAAACCAAAGTCATGGTAAATAACCATGTAGCACCCACTCCGATCAAGGTCGGAGACTCTGCACTCGAAGTTGTAGACGATTACGTTTACCTGGGACAGACAATCCAGTTGGGTAGGTCTAACTTTGAGAAAGAAGTCAATCGTCGAATCCGACTCGGCTGGGCAGCGTTCGGGAAGCTGCGCGGTATCTTCTCGTCCAACATACCACAGTGTCTCAAGACGATAGTCTATGACCAGTGCGTTTTGCCAGTGATGACCATATGGCACTGAAACATGGTCGCTTACAATGGGCCTCATCCAAAGGCCTTATATATTTTTTTAAATTGGTATTTGAATGACAAATTTGGGTCTTATTTTCATAAAGCAATAAAAAGTCGATGAAAAAAAATCCACAGGGCATGAGAAGTGTTTAAGAGTCTGAAAGGATAGCAGATGACCCCTACAATCGACCATTTCAAATTGGCACACGATGCACCAAACCTGTATAAAACTAGAGTGCCTATTTCTCATGTAAATTCCAATAAATGTAAAATATTTGTGAACGATATTGGTTTTATTACGAGGCGTACTTAGTGTATGTAAGCAAGAGATGGTAACTTGAGATAAAAAATAATGGCGTGTGCCGATCGGAAGTCGGAATCGGAACTAAACAAAACAAATATAATTATGTTATGTTTAATGCGTTAGTGTGTGTGTACTGAATATCGTCGTAGGCTTTAACAACGCGCTTCTAACACTCTTACGGCCGCCACGCGTTGTTGCCGTACTGTGCAATTACTTATACCTACCTAAAGCTATACTAAAACCGATTATTTCTGTTACACATATTAACACTTATTAACACATATAAAAGGTTACAGTTTGATTCGGTAACATTATTGTATCTGTTACATTTAAAAGTGTTTTTCTGTTAAAACTGTTTTAAAAAACAGTGTTAAAAACACTTATTACGGTTACAGTTTGAGTCCCTGGTTACAGGAGCCAGTGCATTCTCCTTATTATATTTATATAATTATTAATATTTTTTTGTAAGATCAAATGTAAAGAAATAAAATTTAAAAGGAAAAAATATTAAATTGAATTACAATCATTATTATTGATCATAAATTTTAGTTCTTCTTTTAGATTTTTTTTATTTATTTATATGTACAGTACACCAAGATACAATTTGAGCCATAAATTCAATCCTACTAATATTATAAAAGTACGAAAGTTTGTATGTATGGATGGATGTATGTATGGATGTTTGTTATTCTTTCACACAAAAACTACTAAACGGATTTCGATGAAACTTGGTATCATGTCCTAGAATAACACATATAATACTTTTTATCCTTGGATTATGTTCCCTTGAGATAATTTTCTAACCCGCAGGCAAATGACAGAAACTGTCAAAAACACTGGTCTTAATCATTCCATCATTCGGTCATTCATTCCACGATTAACAACAAAGAATAAATGCGGAATCTCCAATCATTATCTTACATATTATAAATAAAACAAAGTCGTATTAGTTACACTATGTATAACTCAGGAACGGGTACTAAAATATTGAATAACTATTAAAATATCGAAAAGAATCACACAAAAAAAATGCTTTTTGAGAAGTTTATCCATTTTAGCGATACAGTTAGCATGAAGGAGATGCAGCACAAATATAACGTGGAAATAGGCGAAGTCGGTGAGGTCCTCCAAGCAACTGAGTGAAAAGGCCCCATGTGGCTTTCACGAGGCTCGCAGGGCTGTGGCGGACAGGTCTCGCACAGCTGGTAGAGGCTTCCAGAGACCAGAGGAATCGAAAAAGGTCCACATGGCGGGGTGGACTGGTTTTACACGGCCAGTAGAGGCCTTCAGAGACCGAAGCAGCTGGAGAGATCCATACGGCTTGGCGGACAGGTCTCGCACGGCTGGTCGAGGCCTGTGGAAACCGAAGCAGCAGAAGAGGTCCTTCTCACAGCCGTCAAAGACTGGGAGGCCTTTTTCACAAACGTAATAAGTAATATGCATATATTTCACTTCAACACTGCAACTCAATAACTGACATTCTCAAAAAAATTCAGCTGGCCACCAGACTGACACTGGATGCATAATTTAATTTTTTAAAACATGAGACTAGAAACCAGCCAGTCTGGTTGAGATATATTAAAAAAAGTATAATTTAGAAGATAGGAAAAAATACTACCATCTGCGAGCTATTCTGTCGCGCACTGCAAAAACCGTTAAAGTTACAATGCATTTCAAATAAGAATAGAATCGATTCCCATCTTGTGACGTCACGTCATACTGTCAAATCGAAGAATTAATAGGGTGAGCAAAACAATAAAATAAAAATAAAATTTACAAACTGAACGAAAAAGTTCAATCAGAATCCAGGTCTTCAATTTTTCTCATTTCTGAGTTCTTCAATTTTGCCCAATTTCTTGCAATTTGACAGAATGACGTGACGTCACAATATGGCAATCGATCCTATTCTTATTTGGAACGCATTGTATACGTGTATAAATATAAAGTAATAGTAACTACTCATAGAAAGACAAGCCAAAAATAAAAAATAATCGAGCGTAACTGTCAAGTTGTCTATGACATTTCTTACAGTTGACAAGTCTTAGGCCCGTATTTCAGAACCTTACTCAAGTACTACTTAAATTGCGTTCAACTGATTACAGCTTGAGCGAAGAATCTCGACTTAAGTGTTCAGTTTATTTTAGAACTATCCTCAAACTCAAATCAAACGAAACTACGCTTGAGTAGAGATTTTGATCTCTGATTTAAATCCACAACAATTTCCATGAGAATCTATGCTCAAGCGTGGTCTCCACTACACTTGCGAAAACAAAGATCAAATCTCTCTCGCTGTACTTTGTTTAGGGTCTGTCTGCAAGTTGCCAGCTTGGTTCTGGTCCACCATACGATGCTCCCGTATGTGATTAGCGGTTTCACCATCATGGTGTAGATCCATTTGATAACCTGGGTTCTAAGGTCCCATGTTTTCCCATAGGCAGAGCGACACATGCCAAATACTCTTAGAGCCTTATTTGCTGTCGCTTCGACATGGCTTTTCCACGTGAGTTTGCTTTCCAGGATTACTCCTAGATATTTTACTTCTATGGACAACTCTAGTACGGTGTCGTAGAGCTTTATGGTACTCATTGCTGTTAGGTCCCTCCTTCTGGTAAACGGGTTGATCACCGTTTTGCTTGGGTTGATGGATAAGTGGTTGAGTTTACACCAGCTTTCAACCATGTTTAATCTCTCCTGTATGATCCCTGACACAGTGTTAGGAAATTTACCATTTGCTAGTATCACGAGATCATCCGCACTGTGTACGTTGGTCCTTTGTTCAATTCTATTAGCAGCTCGTCTATCACCAAACACCTAAGCGTTGGCGAGATTACGCCTCCTTGCGGGCATCCTCTTGTGACATGCGCCCTTTTGGTCTCGCCTAGCAGTGTTGATTCTATAACTCTGCCCTTCAGCATATTATCCAACCAATCATAAATGGTGGGGTCTATGCCAAGTTTCTCTGCAGCTGTTTGTATCGTTCTAAAAGTAGTGCGATCGAACGCGCCTTCTACGTCGAGAAAAGCTGCTGCTCTTTGCATTCTAGCGCCATTTCGGCACGGCTTACGACCTGGTGTAGCGCCGTTTCTGTCGACTTACCAGGCTGATATGCGTTTTGCATCCTGTGGAGCGATTGTTTCTTCAGTGCACCCTCCCTGACATACTTGTCTACAAGCTTTTCCAGAATTTTTAGGAAGAATGATGTCAGGCTTATAGATCTGTATGACTTAGCGTCCTCGTAGTCCGCTCTTCCTGGCTTGGGAAGAAAGATTACCTTCACCTGTCTCCACGCCTTTGGTATGTAGCTAAAGGCGATGCATGCTCTGTATAGTCTACCAAGGTACGGTTCTAGTATGTTCCCCGCTCTTTGTAATAGGGCTGGGTACACTCCGTCTGGTTCTGGGGCTTTGTATGGCTTGAAGCTTTCCAGGGCCCACTTTAAACCATTCGGCCCTACTACCTTATTCGCGGCGTCCCAGTTTTCGTTGTTTTTGACTTAATGTCGTCTAAGCTTAATGAGTCCGCCGTGTCGTTAGCTGCGAATGAGCCGGGAAAGTACGTTCTGAACATTATCTCGAGGGTATCTCCTCCAGACTCTGTCGGTTTGCCATTCTCATCCTTGATGGATGTTAGTGGATTTACCTTTGCAGTAGCCATAGCCTTCGACAGTCTCATGCTGTCTGGAATGCTGCCAATGCTGTCGCAATGGTCCTTCCAGGCCTGCCTTCACAGAAACTCCTGAATCGGACCCAGGGTTCCCGCCTCCAGCGCTTGGTCAGAGTGGGACGCGTGCACAATCGCCATTTTCGTCCTCATGAGAGCGTCCTTGTAGGATGCGAATTGTCCGAAGCGAAGGTGTGGGTGTGCTGGGGCCCCCGCGACCCAGCAGCGGTGCCCTCATCCCAGAGTGCCCTGGGGCGCCACTCCCTCCTTGCGGAACCCCCATACCGGTTTTCACCCGTCCCATGCAGCCCTTGCGGGTCACGGTGGTCCAGGAGTCGCAACCCGATACGGGTACATCCTGCTTGGAGGCAGCGGCCCCCTTGCCTGCTATTGCCTTAGGCTTAGTCTCTGTAGTCAGGTCCATGGCCATTTGTGCCCTTTACAGTCTTGTCACCTTTTTTTATGTTGTGTGTTCCTTTTGAATCCATACCTTTCATATTTTGTTGTTTCATCAGCCCGGCTCCTCACCCACCATCAAGGGATGCTTTAAAGCAGCAAGGTTACCGAGCTGACATAGTACCCCTGAGTGATTTGTCTGCGAGCTTCTAGCAGTCCACATCTACCCCCCAAAATAGGTGCCAGTGCGTGTCTGCCTTCCGCTGCGAACCCCATCACTCCCGAGTACTCGCCTGACGGCCGTCTGACCCGACGTCGCAGCCGATTGACCATGGCTGGCTAGACCATGGTCGCCCGTTTGAGGAGAAATCCAGACCAAAGTCGCGTGTTGCCTTCAAGGGGTAAATACAACCCGACCCCTCTCAGGCTCAACCACCACGAGTCCTTCATCCCCCCTTACGGGTCACCGCGTACGGCACAAACACGCGGGAGGTCATTAACTATCCACCATCTACCCTGTTGATGATGGACACGCAGAGACATGACCTCTTCATCCCTGAATTAAAACGCCCGGTGGTTTCTGTTACGTCTATTTTAAGGAACTAGACCAATAACGGGGCGGCAACCACGAGAAGGATAACCACCAGACTGACCTTAAGGATCTATGCGACTCCTCACATCCTCTGAAGGAGCCCGTGAGGTAGGCCAACCTCTATGCTACTATGTGAGTCATGTCGTTCGGTAACCGCGAAAGCACAGATTGGCCAATATACTCAACTTACTTTTCATTTGCCATACAAACATTGAGATAGCTTGGGTTCCCAGTCACTCAGGGTATATGTGGCAATGAACGCCGACTTCACTGGCTAAATATGCCACATCCAACCCTGTGGACCAAAGGCATTACATGCTGCATGGTTACGATTTACGCTCGGACACCAAGCTTAAGTTGTTTAACTCGTGGTCAGCGGCATGTCAGGTAAGTTCCAAGCTCAAGGGGCATACTACGCCAGCATCCAGCCTGACATCCAGCGGAAACCTTGGTTCTTCAAATGTCCTAAACTGTCACGGTCTCATCCTTATGCAGAATGAGACTCTGCCACTGCTGTAGTCCAGTATTCCTTCACAAAATCCGCATTCAAGACAGCTCTTTATGTGAGTGGCCTGGATGATGGCACATTGGACCATATCTTTTTTTCATGTCCTTCAAACTCCCACTCCTTCAACTATACCAAATGCTCCCCAAAATTAAAATACCCCTTTCATTCTAACTTCCATTCCGTATTGAATAACTTTCCCCCTTAATACTCCTATCCAAATTCCTTAATGACAATCATATTAATCTGTAGCCTGGTGTGTAGTGTTTTTTAATCTGTAAATGTCAAAGTATTTTGTGTTGTCATATTATATATATTTTAAGTCTGTGTTAAGTCCAATAATAACCTAAAAAACCATAAATAGCTGTATGGTACTCACATTTACAAACTTGGAAAACAAATACTTCTACATTATACAATAATATAATATTTTCAGATTTCAAAAACAATTAAAAATAATAATAATAATTTCGGAGCTAATCAACTTGTACATCCTACATGTAGTGGACCAGCATTAAGCCAAACATTTTTATCTTGAATATAATCCTCCAACTTATAGGTAATATGCTTGCCTGCATAGTGTGCGTTTAATACAAGATTTAAATTTCGATCCATTATGTTATATGAATAGATCAATAGAACCTTGATTGTAATTGAAGTTTAATATTATTTTTTTATTTTAGTCATAACTGTATCATAACATTCTTAAATCCAAATTCTTAATTCATGAACTAGCCCTTTATCTACCCAGGTGAGCGCCATAGTAAACGCTTCCAATAGGAGGTTGATAGAAGGTGGAGGTGTTGACGGGGCCATACACTGAGCTGCTGGACCATTTCTACTGGTATAGCTTTAGCCCGCGGCTTCACCCGCGTACATAAAATATAGCCTTTTTCACTCAGGAATAAAGCGGCTTTCTATCGGTGAAAAATTTCAGCAATCAGACCAGTACTTTCAGAGATTACCTCCTACAAACAAAAAATCAAACTTTACTTTTTATAATATTTGTGTAGATTACTATTAAGTATTGTAACTTCGAAATGAAGTGATGGCCTGTCATGAATGACGTTTCCAACCTTTAGTAGTTTTTGGGTGAAAGAGTAACAAACATCCATACATTCAAACTGTCGCGTTCATAGTAATAGTAGCATGATTATTTCCGTATTATTTCTCCCAACGGCGACTACGACTTGTCATTGTCAACTGTAAGAAACTTACGAACTTGAACTTGACAGTTACGCTCGATTATTTTTTATTTTTGAGTTGGATACTAAGCCCTTTAAGCCATGTCTTTGTATGAGTAATTACTTAAGTTTTACTTTACATTATACACGTATAACTTAACGGTTTTTGCAGTGCACGCCAGAATTACTCGCAAATTGTAGTATGTTTTCTCTAAATTATCCTTTTTTTTATATATATTTCAACCAGACTGGCTGGTTTCTAGTCTCTTGTTTTGTAAAAATTAAATTATGCATTCAGTGTTAGTCTGGTTGTCAGCTGAATGTTTTTGAGAACGTTAGTTATTGAGTTGCAGTGTTGAAGTAAAATATATGTATATTACCTATTATGTTTGTGAAAAGGCTGCCCGGTCTTTGACGGCTGTGAGAAGGAGCTCTTCTGCTGCTTCGGTTTCCACAGGCCTCGACCAGCCGTGCGAGACCTGTCCGCCAAGCCGTGTGGATTTCTCCAGCTGCTCCGGTCTCTGAAGGTCTCTACTGGCCGTATAAAACCTGTCAAACCCGCCATGTGGACCTTGTTCGATTCCTCTGGTTTCTGGAAGCCTCTACCAGCTGTGCGAAACCTGTCCGCCACAGCCCTGCGAGCCTCGTGAGAGCCACATGGGGCCTTTTTACTTAGCTGCTGGGAGGACCTCGCCGACTTCGCCTATTTCTACGTTATATTTGTGCTGCATCTCCTTCAGTGCTAATTGTATCGCGTAAACGGATAAACTCCTCCAAAAACATTTTTTTTTTGTGTGATTCTTTTCGATATTTTAATAGTTATTAGATATTTTAATAGTTATTAGATATTTTAGTAGCCGTTCTTGAGTTATAAATAGTGTAACTGTTGGGTTTCATGACTTTTATAATTTCAATTGTAGGGTAGAAGTTGCGTGCCTTGCAAATTGCAAAATCATCCCACCTATATCTAACCTTTTCCCACGCGCACGCTGATTGTTTTTTTTTGCTTTGTCATCGTCGTTCGGGAAACTTCTATAAAAGACAACTCTTCACTCGTGTCAAAATCTCTGTGATGTGTGCCACGCGTTAGAATTTAATATTTTCATATATATTCCGATTTGCGAACTGTTACGAGTGTTAAGCCCTAGCTGCAGTTACGAACGTCGTGGTGAATTTGCAAGTGCGTGGAGACAGTTTGAGAGCTTCCATCAAGTCACGATCAAGCCTTTGCTTCGACGGACGAATCCAGGTCAGTGTGCGTTCCTAGCCCAATTTTTCTAGGCCCAAAACCCTGCTTCCGTCGCCTATAAGTCGCATTTTGTAAGGCCACGTATAGTTACGACTTTTCTACATCGCATCAATACAGTCCACTTTATTCATTTTTAACCAAATCAGCCTAAAACCTTGCGCTAGGGTATCCGCACTTAATTTATATTATTTCCGCAACAAGTAATTGGTGTTAGGCGCCACCAGTAACTAATACGACTTTGTTTTATTTATTTAAGTAAGATGATTGGAGATTCCGCATTTATTCTTTGTTGTCAATCGTGGAATGGTTGACCGAATGATAGAACGAATGACCGAATGATGGAATGATGGAATGATTGACCGAATAAAGGAATGATTGGACCAGTGTTTTTGACAGTTGCTGTCATTTGTCTGCGGGTTAGAAAATTATCTCAAGGGAACATAATCCAAGGATAAAAAGTATTCTGTGTTATTCTGGGACATGGTCTACCTGTGTACCAAGTTTCATCGAAATCCGTCCAGTAGTTTTTGCGTGAAAGAGTAACAAAATGGATGTTTGTTACTCTTTCATCCATCCATACATACAAACTTTGGCATTTATAATATTAGTAGGATAATAATAAAATAATCTCTTCCAGGTAAAATTCAGATAGCTCATAGAAAAGGCTTTTTTCTTTAATTTTTGTTAATAATTAGTTTTTTTATTATTATCTTAATTTTATTCTGTGTGCCTTTTTAATATTATTTTTTTATTTTAGTCATAACTTTATCATAACAGTCATAATATAACATTCTTAAACCCAAATTCTTAATTCATGAACTAGCCCTTTATCTCCCCAGGTGAGCGCCATAGTAAACGCTGCCAATTGGAGGCTGATAGCAGGTGGAGGTGTTGATGGGGCCATACACCGTGCTGCTGGACCACTTCTACAGGTATAGCTTTAGCTCGCGGCTTCGCTCCCGTCAACTGACTACACTATTCTACTCTACCCTACTCTACCTTACTCTACCCTACTCTACCCTATCCTACTCTACCCTATCCTACTCTACCCTACTCTACCTTACTCTACTCTACTCTACTCTACCCTTCTCTACTCTACTCTACCCTATTCTACCCTACCCTACGCTACTTACCTACCTACCCTACAACCTTCCCTGTATGTTCACCAGCAAAACAAAAAAGAACTATTGAAATTCGTCCAGCGGTTCTTAAGTTATAGCGTGACCAGGAAAAATAGAGAAATAGGGGTTGATTTACATGTTTTTTTAATATGGAATGACTTCAGTAGTTTTTGCGTGAAAGAGTCAAGTCAAAGTCAAAGTCAAAAATTTTTATTTCACATAGGCCTACATGGGCACTTATAAAACGTCAGAAGCTAGTGCACGGTTCCAAATTGGTCGTTTCCTATGGAGAAGAACCGGCAAGAAACTCCATGGTTACTCTTTTAAAAAAAATGATTGTTTACAATATTTTCATATTACAGTATTAATAGACATTATGTAAGAACAGTGTAGACCAGTCGATATTGTACCCAAAAGCACAATAAAAAAAGCACAATAAAAAAAAGTGAGTCGTAATAGGAAGTAACCTAAGAATTCGCGAAGTCCACGGTGTTCTCACATTCACATTAAAAAAAAAAAGAAGCTATATAAAAAAAAAAAAAAAAAAAACAAGAACAATAAGTAATTACAATTATCAATAAATGACATGTCAACAAAAAGAAAATTACTAACGAATTTATGGTGGTTGGCGTCTACTAATATAAAAAAATATTGCAAAAGCAATGTGTAGGAAGAAAAGAAAAAAATGTATATATTACAACAAATGTGGAGCAGTTAATAGACAGATGTACACAATATTATGAGTTACCAGGGGGCCACGTGTGCAGAAGCAGTCATTGCCAAACAAGCGTGTCTTCGACATAGTCTTTAACCTTGTAATACGCTTTTTTAGTTAGGACACGCTTAATATGGGTTTTGAACTTGCCCTCGCTAAGTTCAGTCACCGCCTTTGGTAGCTTGTTATAAAAGCGTATGCTGTTTACTAAAAATGACTTGCTGGTCTTAGCTAATCTCCATTTGGGTAATACAATTTCGTGTTTACTGCGCGTATTTATGTTATGAAAATCGCTTCTAATTTTGAAAAGTCCTAGGTTTTTACGAACGTACAAAATACTTTCCAAGATATAAAGAGAAGGCAGAGTAAGTATATCGATTTCTTTGAATTTATTTCTGAGGGACTCGCGAGGACCCATTTTATAAATAGCCCGGATTGCTCTCTTTTGCAATATGAAAATTGAGTCCACATCAGCTGCAGATCCCCACAGTAAAATGCCATAAGACATAATACTGTGGAAATAAGCATAGTAAACTAACCTAGCGGTGGCTACATCTGTCAATTGCCTTATTTTTCGTACTGCATATGCGGCTGAGCTTAATCTACCTGAAAGAGTTCTAATATGAGCGCCCCACTGCAGTTTAGAATCGATAGTTATACCTAAAAACACAGTTTCCGTAGTAACATCAAGTTTGTTGCCATCTAGAATTAGATTGACGCCAACTTGAGGGACATTTGGTAATGAAAATTTCATACATTTAGTTTTATTCGCATTTAATAAGAGATTATTAGCTGCGAACCATTTCGAAAGAACAGTCAGACTTTCATTGACTTGCAAGACATCCCTATCTTTTCTATCCACTTTAAAAATAAGAGAAGTGTCATCAGCAAACAGAATTATATCGGATAAATTAGCCATCATATAAGGAAGGTCATTAATATAAACTAGAAAAAGAAAAGGGCCAAGAATTGAACCCTGGGGCACGCCCATCTTTATTAAAGACCCCGAAGACGTCGCCCCATTAATGGATACTTTTTGCTGCCTGTAAGATAAATAGGAAAAAACAAGATCAGCAGCTCGTCCACGAATTCCGTAATGATGTAATTTACGGATCAGAGTATTATGGTCAACACAGTCAAATGCTTTTGAGAGGTCACAGAATATGCCAATAGCATCCTGGGACTTCTCCCAGGATTCCAAAATGTGACTGATGAGTTTCACTCCTGCATCCGTCGTTGACCTTCCTTTCGTGAAGCCAAACTGATGACTATGCAAAATCCTATTTGAATTGAAATGAGACAACATCTGGTCGAGCATGATTTTTTCATAGATTTTACTCAATGCTGGAAGCACAGATATAGGTCTATAATTAGAGGGATCACTCTTACTACCTGATTTGAAAATTGGTACTACTTTACTATGTTTCATTAAATCAGGGAACATTCCGCTGTCTAAGCATTGATTAAATATGCCTGTTAGGACAGGAGCAATAGTATCAATAATATCTCCAAGAACCTTAACGGATATACCCCATAAGTCTTCAGTGTTTTTTATATTAAGACTTTTGAATGTTTTTATAATTGTATCAACAGAGATACGCTTAAATTCAAAGGTTGGTATATCCTTAGTGAAATGTTCTTTCAAAAAAGATTCAGCCAACAAAGACGAGGAAGGGAGAGATTTCGTAACTTCTATTGGGATGTTGGTGAAAAAATTTTCTAACGTCTCAGCCACTTCTGACCTATCTGAGATAATTTTATTATCAATTTTTAGCGACAATTCATTCCGATCTCGTTGGTTTGTCTTTCCAGTTTCCCTGCTTATCACCTTCCAGACAGCTTTTATTTTATTATTAGAATTACAGAGTAACAAACATCCATACATTCAAACTTTTGCGTTCATAATAATAATAGCATGATTATTTCCGTATTATTTCTCTCAACGACGACTACGACTTGTCAACTGAAAGAAATGTCATTGACAACTTGACAGTTACGCTTGATTATTTTTTATTTTTGGCTTGGATACTAAGTCCTTTAAGCCGTGTCTTTATATGAGTAATTACTTAACTTTTACTTTACATAAACTGTAAAGAAGGATGGTCAATTTGGACCAGGAAAAAAAAGTGTTATTACCGAAATGTCTCATATCGGTGTCATCATAACATAATATATTATCGATGTAATTATCGGATGGCATCAGTTTATTTTTAAAAGCAGGTGAAAAATATATATTCATTTAAAAATATGTATATATATATATATTTGTTTATTAGAACGCTTGATAATATCTAAAGTCGATATCGATTTAATTTCTAAATCGTAATTAAATCCTTAATTTATATCAACTGTTTATAATTTTGTTATTTACTTAATCTGAGATAAGACACACAGATTTTTTTTAATTATTTGATTGAATTAAGTCATAAATTAAAAAAAATGTTTAGCATCTTAAAATTGAAAATGCCGTAAATCGATCGATCATTATGGAGCCACGCTATTTTTGACAAACAAGATTGTTTACTTTTTTACTATGTAATATTTTAGGCTTGGATACTAAGTCCTTTAAGCCATGTCTTCGTATGAATAGTTAATTTGAATATGGATGTAAACATTCTGAGGAATACATTTTTGAATGATTAAAACTAAACGAAACTTCACTCGGAGGCTCCGAGTGAAGTTTCATAATTTCACTCGGAAGATATGCCGCCAAAAACTATTTTTGTTATTTTTTTGAAATGCTACAGATTACTAATAAACCACATAACCTTAAAAAATATTTTAGTTATTTACTAGTTTTACAACTTACTACTACTTTAAAAAATATATTAAATGCCGTACTTAGTAATGTTCATTCAGGCAAATCAAACGAAATATGTTTCATCAAGTTACGTCTTACTAATTTTATATGGTCCAAGCATGTTAGGAAAATGACCATTATTCTTTGTAGTTACGTCACAAAAAAAACTTTGTTTGTGATTCGGAAAAGTCTTCGTAAGACGTCTAGGTAAGTCTGTACGTAACCCTAAGTGTGAGAGTTATTTTACTATGAAATGAACTAAATGTTATTGTCTACGGTTTCCTCTCATTAAAATATCATAAATCCATCTCTTTCTATCAAAAACCAAGAGTTGCAGTTGTATTGGTACCTAACCTCCAGTTGACTGGTTTTAGTGATATTTATCACAGTCAAATGATATAGGCAAGCATGTATCTAGTTAGAACTTTTGTGACATCATTTAAAAAGATTTATGATTGTTTGCTATGATATTTATAACTCGATACTAATTAATGAAGAGGAAAATAAACATAACCTGCTAAGGAAAGGCATATCAAGAATTTATTTGGTTGAAAATTAACAATAAACATGTGTTCAAGTTTTATCACTACATTACATGATGTTAACGTAGTTCACACATTTTCACATAGATGGCGTATATTAAATTAGTTCCTAATTCGATTGATGGATGGCGCTGTGTAATGACGTCATCTTTCTTAAGGTCGCTGTTAAGATTTTCCGGGCTTTCATGACCCTCCGTGGTATGTCCGTGACCGTGAATTCATTAAATGAGTTCAAAAGAAAATGGGTTATTAGTTCATAGTGGTCGTGTCAAGTAATTTAGTTCAAAGTGCAAGTGGCAAATTCAGTGCCGCGTGACCAGTTCCCCAACATGAAATAGTTAATACATGCAAAATTTGTTTTCCTCTTCGTTTGTTGTTTTTCCTTTTTTTTAATAATATTAACTAGTGCTTGGTAAGTTTGTTGATGGTGAGGTGCACTAGTTTTTGTGAGTAGTTTGGTTTTTAAACCATAAACCCAACGAAGTAGATTTGTAAGAAGATCGTGGATTTTCTCTTTATATTGAGATAGGAGAGGACAGGATAGTTTTTTTTAAATATTTTTTGTACTAATAATACCCAATTTTCAAGTTACAATATTTTTTCAATACACTTATTCGAAAACCCGCTCTTATCCCACCGCTTTTAGGCACGCAATAGACTGCTTTCGGCACTAGTGCAGAAATAGCGCGTGCTCTCCCCCACCACAATGTTATTACATTTATCGTATCAGACTGGCGCGCGTCGACCCCCGCAAGTCGTCGGCCCCCGTTTATTCACTTGTTCGTAAGTGTATTGAAAAAAGTCGTTTGAGACACGTGCAAATTTGTCACTGTAGCCCTCAGCTCCATAACACACTCGTCCACGGCTCGTGTGAATTCCGCCTCGGTCGCAATGACAAACTTTCTGCACTTGTATCAAAATGTACTATATTAAACTAATTTAATCATATATACTGTTTGTTTACTGGTAGCCTTTATCATCCCACTGCTGAGCATACTGACTAAAATACATTCAGCCAAACATAGAACCGTCTCCTTTTTGAAGTCTGTTAAAAACAGTGCTGCATATATGAAAGTAGAAAATTTTCCAATGGAAGTGTACTCGCGAGATAAAAAGTATTGTATTACACCAGGTTATGGTCCACCCGTGTGCCAAATTACATCCAAATCTGTTCGATCGTGATGAAGTAACAAAAATACGAACACAGAAACTTTCGCCTCTATAATCTTAGTGAAATAATATCCTTTGGTTGAGCAAAAGTCTTTACTATACTCTTCTACTCTTTCTAATGTGTTGCTTTCTCCGTCAAATCGACACCCGCAACGAACCTGGCTGTACTTAACATTAATTCAGTCTTTTTTTTAAATTGAACCAAAAGTTGATAGTGCTACGTTTGAATTTTGTTTGGACTGTAATCCGAGATATTGCCTTGTTCAATGTGGGTGTCTAAATACAAATCCGTTGTACACAAGTCTCGTCGTAGAAATCATCCTTCCTTGGGCTGCCATTCCGTAACGACTCTGGTCCATGTATTATGAACTTATGCATTCTATGTGTATAACCAGCCCAATTCCACTTCAGCCTAGCACGCTTACATAGTTTTTTTCTTTTCGAGTTGATGGTAAACTCCTTAAATATTTTGGGCCAAGTAACCCCTGGGCCCCAAGAACATGGCCACCTTTTTAATTTTTTTTAATTCAATAATCAATTTTTTATATTTTTGCAGGACGAATGTAACACACTCGGAGGATGTCCCACTGGAGAAGCCAAGATCACCTGTGGCTACAACCTGCCAGCTACGTGTAAGCAAAAGATTTTTTATTTTTATTTTGTAATTTCCGTCCTACCGCTGGATAAGGAAGTCTCCCCTAAGTCCTTTCAGACATTTTCTACCGCGCAGTCCCGAAACAGCCTTTAGTACACGTCTAAATCAGCTTGCCACCTCATTTTGAGTCGGCCTCGACGGCGCCTTCCATTCCACGGCTTGAAGACATTTGCCCAGCGGTTAGCGTTTTCGACCAACGTGAATCGCCCAATCCCATTCGAGTCCGGTAGCCTTTTTACCCACGACTTTTATGCTCGCTTTGGAATAAAAGATATCGTACATATTTTTTTAATCCTGGTTTATTTCTAGACACATAATCAGTACAAAATTGATAACCTTTATTCTTTGCTGTAGATAACTTGCGGTGTGATAGGAAAACCCGTTATTTTATATTATTTTATTTAAAATACCTACCATCATCCAACTTTAAATTTTATTAGTAGAATAAATAATTTTCACAAGCGAACGCTGGCGTTCGCGCGTGATTTCGTGCCATTCGGTTAAACACCAAGCGAACGCCGGCGTCCGCATAGATTATGAAATATTGAGTGTTTTATATAAAGCGTATTTATCCAAGAACGTAAATAAAAAGTTCGTCATAAAGTAGTTTGTAAATATTGAAAATAAGCAAACCTTTCAGTTTCCCTAATATACCTACCTATTATACAAGTGTAATACAAGCTTGAACATAAAAATATTGAGTTTAGCGCCATCTAGTGAGATTATGGGCGCGGTCGGGGCCGTAGCTTTTACTTTAATGTAGAAAATAGTGACTCATCGTTGTCACTCGACAACAGTGTTGTCTGTGGGGCGTGGTTAAGCTTAACCACGCGCCTTGACCCTTTAGATCATAGCAAATTAGAAATACGTGCTGCCATGTTCACATTGACCATTTAGTGTAAGCCCTTCAGACAGAACGGACGCGTCATTTGTCAATTTTAAAAATTAATATGTTGTCTATTCGTATAAATAAAAGTGAAAATTCTGAATTAAAAATAAATAAAGTACTATGTCCTTTGCAGATGTAATTCATACAGTGGGACCACAAAACGGCAGCGCAGAGTACCTCCGCAAATGCTATGAAAACTCCCTTGCATTCCATAAATCACACAAACTGACTTCCATCGCATTTCCTTGCATTTCTACGGGCATCTATAGCTTCCCTAATCGTTTGGCTGCCCACATCGCATTACGCACATCAAGGAAGTTTCTAGAACAGAACCCGGACATGGAACGCGTCATCTTTTGCCTTTTCATGCCTATTGACGTTGAAATCTACGAGACTTTGATGCAGATGTACTTCCCTGTACATGAGTGGAATTATAACGATGATGCCAGGTCCGAATAGATTGTGATTAATACTTTTTTTTTACGCAACCTTGAATAAATTTCTCCACTGTTCCACTGCAATTGCTATTTCTAAGATGGATGGTGCGGACCTATCCTTTTCTGTCATCTTAAAGATGCATATTTTCATCCTGCTGTCATCCTACCCATGATATGTAAAAAGACTTAAGCCGCTATCCTACTGGCGTTTTTAGCGCCACTAGAAATTCGCGACGTTAACGTCGCATCTGCGCAACGTTGTCGCTGCGCAGACGTTGGAGAAGCGCCAACGCTCGTAAAACGCCAGTGGGATCACGGCCGTGATGGATATGAAAAAAATAAATTGTAGATTTTAGTAGACTGCTTTAAAAGTCTGAATGAAAAGTACTGTCCTTGTGTTTTAATAATTTTATTTTAGAAGGTAGGTGAGGTGAAGGTAAGGTAGGTATATTAAAATACCATTCTTAGGTGATATTTTATAAACGCTTCTCTGTTATTGGCAACTTAAAATGTTGTTTAAGTAACTTGTCAGATAAATAAAACGTTTTTTTTTTATAATAAATATTGTATCATTTAAATTCGAAGTTTTAATACCATCTGTGTAAACTACTCTCTCTTCCCTCATGGACATGACGCAAGGAGAAACTGCAAATGAAGACGTCAAGGCGGAGTGGTGAATTCGTCGATCGTGTGATGCGGATTTGGCTGGCTTCCGAACCAAATTGGTCCATCTATAGAGTAGTCCGGCGACTATAATTATTATTATTCGAATCCGTGTAGGTTCGCTAGTAGACTGCGTGCTCTTGACGTCTCATGCAAATTGGCTTTGCATGATGATCATATCCGGTCCTCTGATGCGATAACGAGCTAAGACGCGAGTTATTGAGTTGTCCGAGCGCGTCCCGCGTCGATCAGCCGATGGATGTCATCTCGCGCACGCATGTCCTCTATAGACACTCCAAAGAAGTTCTTACGTAAGAGTTCGCCATGCCGCGACCGCACCCGCGTTTGTTGTCTGGCCGAGCACTTGGGATCAGCCTATAACGAGATGCTGCGCGCACCCTAGAGTAGGAAAAGTCATTGGATTTTTACCTACTTTAAAAAAAGATGGTGATTCTTCACTAACAGTGGAAACGATACTTTCAAAACTAAAAGTTTGATAGGATAAATAGAAGTCGTGGGCAAAAGCTAGTAATACTCTAATCTAAGAGAAAATCATCGTCTTTTTTTGTTCCTGAACTTTCTTTAAAAATAAGTATACGTTATTATAGCAAACACCATTAAGTCTCGTTTTAGAAAGATCCCATCGAGCACAACCTTATTCATAAGCGAAATTGGTTGATATGTGTCATCTCCGTGTCCAAAGGCTACTCCTAAAAAGAATCTGATGAAAAAACCTAAGCACACTGCCCTTAACAGTTATTGGGAATTGAATCAAAACCGTTTTCATTTACCCTTTTATCGTTTTCCGGACTAGAACCAATTCGGGTCTTTACATAGACAACAGTTATGTAATCTGTAATATTGACAGAATCAAACGTCAAAAACAAAAGCGTCATAGACAAACTTTATCAGTCGATGTCACTTGTTCTAATTCTCAATTTGTTTTGGAAAAAAATAATCAAAGAAAAATCTATTTATTAATGTGACGTCTAAAAAATATTCTTTTTGACTCATACATAAGATATTACCCAAAAATTAGGGTTAGAACTACGTGAAAGAAATGGAATATTGTGAACACCTAATGTTTTGAAACGTAAATATCAACAATGTCTTCAGCCTTGGAACATGAAGACCTGGAAAATGTGGCTCTCGTTAGAATGGAGGACGTACAGCCGTCCAGAGACAGGATAGACAGGACCGTAGACATACACATTCCCCCTCCTGACGAAGAAATTTTTGAATATCTAGATGACAAAGTGGAGTATGAGAATGAATGTGAAATTGATGATGATAGTGACTCGAATATTGGCAGTATGGTGTCCATACAGTCTGAGGAAATGGTAGAAGAAGAAGAGGAAGACAGTGATTCGGGAGAACTGATTGTTCCTGAAGTTTTGGAGGTACCTATACAAATAAATGTTCCTATGGTGAGCTTGTTATTTTTGCATCCTTGAACGCAGTAAGATTTCTGTTCTAATATTCGTTATTCCATAGCATAAACACTGTTTTTGGTTTCATTCCATTTACTTTCTCTCAATTTAGTTTGTTGTTGTTAGTAAATAAGTCTTTCTCCATAATTATTTAAATGGAACTTTAAATTTAGGAGCTAGTAGTAAGTACAAACACTTGCAATAAATTCTGCCAGGGTAGGACGTCCATAACCAAATACTTCATCTTGTCGCCTCTTCTGCCACCTATGGGGATTGAAGAGCTAAACGAGATGGAGTACTCAGTCGCAAACATGACAAGGCAAATAAGACATGAAAACACTCATTGGACCAATTGGATGTTAGCGGTTAAAGGGTTATCAGAGAAATTAAAAGAAAAAAAAACATAGTTTGTACAGTTAGATTATAATCAGCACACTCAAAACCTTTGCGCTCTGTCATGATCTGTAACATTTCCTCTTCAGAAAGCCAGCGAACTGAAGACTGCAGTCAAACCAAACCAATCGGACAGCTGGCCTACCCTAGAAATATTACCTGGAGGTGTTATCAAGAACGCTGTTGATTGTGAAGCAGTCCCTGCCAAAAAGTTGAACAAGCCTCCAGGGAAAGGAGAGATGATGTATGCTTGTGCGAAATGCTCACAAGTCTTTAAATATCTCTTCTGCTTAACAAAGCATGTAAAATGGCACGAAGATCAAAATAAATTAAAGAATGCACCGCATCTTAGAAAAATGAGTAAGTATTTATTTTTTTTGCTAGCTTCTGAAAATAATTTTCAGTATACATAAAGGTTCGGTATACATATTATTTGTTCTTAATATACTATTGCTGACGGTAATAATTACTAAATAGCAAATTTTATTCTACAATAATTAATAAATACGAACATCAGTCTGTATTATAAATCTTACAATTGCAATTGTTTTTTCATGTAATTCTTAATTAAATAATTTACCAAGCAACTTTCAAATAATTATTTTTATGAATTTAAAATACAGCCATATTGTGGTAATTGTGGTGTTAATAAAATAAGCAGAAACTTTAAAATAAAGGTAAGTTATCTATCTAATATAGAACTGATTAAATCTCTTTTTTTTATTTTATAGATCCACCAAAGTATTTAAATATCCATTTATCTTCAAGATTGATTTTAATAAAATTGCTACAATATGGCTTTTGGTTGGTCTATAATTTGCAAATATGAGGAACAATTTAATTGCATTTTAGCAACAAATTAATTTCAACTAAAACAAACAATTATAGTACATTTTGATAAAAGTGGCGAAATTTTGTCATTATGACCGAGATGGAACTCTCCCGAGGCCGAATTCGTGTTATGGAGCCGAGTGCTGCAATGACAAAAATTTCCATTATGTATCAAACGACGTTTTTCAATACACTTACAAAAATATTATATAGACGGTGTTTGACGCGTGGGGTTGCTTAGCGCCCAGCTTGATACGATAAATGTAATCAGTTGTGGTGGAGAGCACGTGCACTTTTTCACACTAGTGGGAAAAACAGTAAATTGCGTGCCCAAAAGCGGTAGAGATAAGAGTGAGTTTTCGAGTAAGTGTATTGAAAAATCATTTCAGCATTCATTCACTCTTGGCATAGCAAAACCAAACATATTTGAATTAATATAAAATTATCTTTTTGTTGAATATTATTGCTGTTCTAAAATTAAGTTTTTAATTTCAGCTCCACTAGAAAAAGAATTAGTTTTAATAAAGAAAGAACGAAGTGAATTGGATAGAACATATAAAATGCAAAAGATAGGAGTTTTAGCAAAGTGAGTAAAAATACTTCAGTGAGAAGTGACAACATAATTTTTAATTTTTTAATGAACAGTTGAATGATTCAAATTTTTTTCTTTATTTTCAGAATCGCAGCATCAATAGGTAAAATCGATAATGCAAAAGATATTTTTAGTAAAATAAAATAGAAGTAAAATATAATTTTCTAGTTTTATTTTTATATTTTTATATGATGCACTTTTGGCCATCAGTATGCGGGCGCCTCTCTAAGAGAGGAAATGTTCCGTAATCCACCCACCAACCCACTAACTAAAAAGAAAGTGAAGATGAAATAAGCACTTGGCTTAAATCGCTGGATTACTCACAAACGGAAAACATAGTTAAAAATTAAATATATAAAAATGAATAACTGTTCGTTAGTCTCGCTAAAACTCGAGAACGGCTGTATCGATTTGGCTAATTTTGGTCTTGAAATATTCGTATACGATAGTCCAGGGAAGTTTTAAACGGTGAGAAAAAATGAAAAAAAAAAACAAAAAAAAATCCGAATACAACGCCATCTCTTATTAAAATGTCATTATAAAATGAATTATGCTGTTCTGGTAATGCCAGTAGATGGCGTTATCCTTAAGGCGGTACGAAGTTCGCCGGGCCAGCTTACTAGCTGGTATAAATAAATTTTAAGGTAGATAACAATACCTGATATGACCCCTACAACCACCAAGCACAGTCATACAGAGAAACACAGGCATCACACACACACACCCCATCACACACACACACCCCATCACACATACACATATATACAAAACATAAGGACACATACACTTATGACACAAGAGCAGTGACGGATTAACCCTTAATCAAATTAAGCAATTGCCTAGGGCATCACGTCTGGGGGGGCACCAAGAGAAGCACAAAAAAGTCCGTCCTTAGGCCATCACGTCTCACTCTCATGTCACCTAAAACCACACCAAAAAAGTTTCTAGGAATAATTTGAAAATTCGTGGATTTTAAGTTGACATAGAGTCCGACCTACAGTCATAACCCCGCTCCCGTTTGCCCACTCGCTGCCCGCTTGTGCATTCGGCAATTCAAAT
This sequence comes from Mythimna pallens, assembly GCA_961205895.1. Taxonomy (NCBI): domain Eukaryota; kingdom Metazoa; phylum Arthropoda; class Insecta; order Lepidoptera; family Noctuidae; genus Mythimna; species Mythimna pallens. The sequence goes on along the minus strand of OY540849.1, from coordinate 11,933,993 downwards.
GCACCAGAATTGCGATTAGCCAATCACAAACCAACCCTACCCCGCGGCCCCCCCGCAAATCTGTGTCAATCAAATGTTTTGTTTTTTTGGGTAATTATGCCGGCCGGCTTCTATGCATACGTAGTAATAGGAGTTAAAGAATGAAATCGCCGTTTTATTGTAATAGGTACTTCAAATTGACATAAAACCTTTAAGGTTTTAGAATGAGGTTGAGTGAAACTTTTTTCACATAGTAGGTACCAATGAAAAGACTAAAAGAATCAAAATAACTTTAATTTCGGAAGTCGGTGTTTCTCGGTATTTTTTGTTTCTTATTTAACCGACTTCTGATTATTTTTTTAAGTTTTTTATTTCACACTTTTTAGTTGCGATACACCTATAACCAGAGTGCCTATTCTAATGACAATTCCAACTAACCCAAACACTGCTAGGTTAAGTTGTTTTATTATGAAGTTCCTTTGTCTACCTTCCGGCTCCATCATCAGATCAGTTCGATAGTACCTTAAAGCCAAAGTCCATCTCATGCCAATTCTAATAAGCCCAAACACGGCTAGGATACATTGATTAATAACGGAGTTCCTGTGCTTATCTTCCGGCTCCATCATCAGATCAGTTGGATAGTACCTTATAGCCAAAGATCATCTCATGACAATTCCAATAAGCCCAAGCACGGCTAGATTACATTGATTAATTACGGAGTTCCAGTGCCTACCTTCCGGCTCCATCATCATCATCAGTTCACTTCGATGATACCATTTTCAACATAACTATTCAAATCAGAACCATTTATTTATTTGTATTGTCATAGTCGCTTAACTATCTTCATTGTGATATCTATGTGAGTATGAAGTTCCGTTGGCCATTTCTGGTCTTCTTCATCAGTTCCTCTTCATCAAATGTTACTTTTTGACTGTAAATGCTTAAGTCCTCGATGGAAATACCAAAATAACTATATGGTTGCCTATAATATTTGAGGAGTTCCCTCGATTCCTCATGGATTCATCATGAAAACTGGATTTTGAAAAAAATAGGACCAATCTAGAAGCATATCCTTTAAGGGGAAAAAAAATTGCCAATCGGTCCATAAACGGCGGAGTTCTAAGGTAACAAACATAAAAAAAAATACAACTGAATTGATAACCTCCTCCTTTTTTGGAGTCGGTAAAAAATGTGCAACATTCGATTAGGTATCGACTTCCAGTTGCTTTTTATTCAGCTTAGACAAGAAAGATGGATACTTAGAAAATTCGAGTGATTTTTGAATACGAGTTCCGACGCGAACTAACGCGGCGGAAACAGCTCGCAATATCAATGTTGCGTTTGGAGAGGGGACTGCTAATGAACACACCGTGCGACTTTGGTTTAAACGCTTTCGTGATGGAAACTTTGATTTGAAGGACGAACCACGTGGAAGACCACCCACACAGGTGAATAACAATGAATTAAAAGAGATGGTGGAAGCCGATCCGTGTCAAACTACCCAGGAATTAGCGGCATGGTTTAAGGTTACCTTAACAACAATATAAAAAAATATGAAAAATGGGTGCTTCATGATTTGACTGCAGAAAGAAACGCGTGTTGAAACTTGTGTTGCCTTAATGAGTTCGATACAGAAATGAAGGAATATTGGATCAAATTGTGACATGTGATGAAAAGTGGATTCTTTACGATAACCGTAAGCAAAAAATGCAACGGCTGACCCCAGGTCAAACGCCGCAAAAGTGTCCTAAAGAAAAGTTTACCAATAAAAAGGTAATGGTAACTGTTTGGTGGTCTCAGCATGGTAGTCTCACTATGGTGTTTGTTATTCACTATAGCTTTCTCCGATCTGGTCAAGCAATAACGGCAGATATCTACTGTGCCGAACTCCGAACAATGATAGCAAAACTAGCAGTGAAACAGCCCCGACTCATGAATCACCATTATAACTCCATGATAACGCGAGACCTCATACAGCGCGAGAAACCATTTTAAATCTACAGAAACTGCAATTAGAAACCATTCGTCACCCTCCGTATTCGCCAGATCAACCAACGGACTACCATTTTTTTCGTAATTTGGACAATTTTCTACTTGATAAAAAGTTTTCTTCTCAGTACAAAATGCTTTCACACAGTTTGTCGAATCTAAATCACAGTTCTATCGCAAAGGCATAAATGACCTTCCTATTAGATGACAGCCATGTATAGATAATAATGGTAATTATTTTGATAGAATAAATATGTTAAATAAAAAAAAAACTAATTTCAATTTTTCAGTCCAAAACGGCAATTTCATACTTTAATTCTAATAAAACTTTAATTATGCTTTAGTTTTTATTGTTGTCGCACCTACTCCACTGCTAAGATATGTTACATCTCATCACCTTATTTTACATAAAACTAATAATTTTCGGCGGTAAAGGTTTAAAGACCGATTCTAGTTGACATACGGATAGGGGGGCCCACAGGCGTAGATTGCTTAGGGCATCAAGTAGTCTTAATCCGCCACTGCACAAGAGCAAGTTTGCACTAATTGTTTAACTACATTTGGTTTTAGTTTTGTTGCATAAATTGTTAATGTTCTACAACCGAGTGAAGACACTGACTCCTGTAACACAGGTGCCACCTAGCTCAGGAGCCAGGATTTCAATTGATATGTATCTACCTCTTTATGTCAATAAAACATTATTATTATTATTATCCACCATGCGGGCTTAGTACGAGTCACTTGAGTGAAAGATTTAAAAAAAAACTGGTAAACTGAGTTTGAACACTATTTCTCCTGATGGTAACCGATGATAGAATAGAATAGAATAAACTGTAATTGTACATCATAAAAGTAACACAGCATATACATTAACTTAAATCTATGGGTACAATGGCGGTCTTATCGCTGACAGCGATATCTACCAGACAAACTTACTCTTTAGGATGGATCGTAAGAACTACGGATGTAGCACGCTAGCCTAGAAGTAACCTATTCATTTTTACTTAGACCCCCAGGTTATAGCCATCTATAAACACAGACATAATTATATATCCCAAATTGTTTTATCTATTTCAGAGAAAAATGTACCTGAAGAATATATCTGCCTGCACACTGGTAGGAAAAAGTTAATGTTACCAGACACGAAAAAAAGCAAACGGAGACAGCAGCCAAAGAGGTTAAAATCGAAGTCATAAGATTGTCTTTTTTATTTACATTTAAAATAGTTTCGAAAAAAAAAATGTTATTTCATCTACACTCCACTGCAACTTGGTAGTCAGATTCAAAATTATAAGGACCATTGTTTGTGTCTGCAATATTCAAAGGTCGACTGGAAGAAAATGCCTTGGAGCAAGATTCATAAACTGATTTTTGACTATGCCAAGTCATGCGAATATGAACCTTATTCTTTCGCCTGTAATGTCTGTAATCGTGTCAGCAAGCTTTTCACAACATAGAAATTATAAGAATATTGGCAGTCCCGATAGACGTCTTGTCCGAAAGCTGACTAATCGTGAGAAAAAATAAAACTTGCTTATAGTCAACGACTGATTGCAAATGTACATAGAAACAAACAAAAAAATTGCTTACAACGCCATCTACCTAGAACATGGCAACCCTCGGGCCCTTAGCTTTCAACTCATTTACGATCTTATATTTTTGTCTCTGACTGTCCAATAGTCTTATAGAAATAGTAGTTTATCAATGGGCCTATACACTTAGCAAGTACTTATTTATATTTTGAAACTATAGACATTGTTTTGTTTTTCTTTTATTAAACCAAGCGACAGAGTACATAGTATTTGAAAAAAAAAAATACTCCCGTAAATCCGACTTTATGATGATGATATCATTCATTCATGCATTTAGAATATAATTTATGAGGCATACAGGCTTTTTGGCCTACGGGGCCACCCATAGATATTGAGAATGGACTGAGCGTGCACTATAACTTGTGTGTGAAGTGAATACGGGCGGAAAAATTTATCAGGGATAAAGCGATCTTGTGGGCAGTAGTGTCTTTGCTAAAATTCTGATTAGGTACGTCACACGTCATAGGCTTGCAAGGGCGGATAAGTTCTGTATAAAGAATGAATATCTGAAGAGTTTGAGTAATCGCGGTGAAAGGATTAGTCACTCTTTTTAGATTAAATTCTGCGTTACCGAGTGCTAGCTTCCCAGAGTGCGTCGGCCGTTTAGAATCGCTGTACGATATTTTTAACACCGCTCGGGGAGGCTACTTTCACGCACCCCAGGTTGCCAAATACTGGTCAGAAAAAACATTGTTTTGAGTCCATGGACACGAAAAGAAGAAGACGATCTGAAAAGAAACGGGATGGGCCGCACAGTTGCTTTGTCTTTTTCTATTTTGTAAGAGTCACACACTTTTCGTTATATTGATGTGACCACTTAGAAAAAGGCCTTTAAGCGATTGTGTGTGTTTTTGTAAATACGTCCGTCTGTTTTCCTATTTGTTGGGCCAAAGTCTCGATGCTAGAAAATATGAGTGAGACAGATATATACATATGTAAAAAAGATCGCAGATGGTGCGATCTCTTTCATGCATAAATATTAAATGATGTCAGAGTTCGTGAAGCGCAATTTTAATGAATAATTTAGTTTCTTTTGTTGCTTAGTGTTTTTTTACAAAACAAATTCTAACTCTAGCAAGGTTAAACCTTCGAGACAGTGTATTGTGAACTTTATTTCAACTTTCTTAAAGTTTTTAACATAAAATAAACAACTTAAAATTACATTTGAAATTGGTATTTGCGTCAACAACTATAAGGTTGTGGGAATAAAGTTTAAAATTCAATAACTAGCTGGAAGATTTTGGTCTGGACTAAGACCGTTAGCTTTTGCACATATTTATTTATTTTGCGATTTTGATGCGTCACTGGTTGTAAGGCTGTCTATGCATCGAGACCGATTTCAACATTTTAGAGGTTATTATGCAAATGCCCAATATTTGAATAAATACATTAAGTGAAGTACCAATGTCAGTACGCAGTTTTAAAATAATAATCCGTGTTTTTCTCATCGAATATTTAGCCTCCAGATATCTTATGTTAGATTATATCTCAAATAAATGCTGGTGTATGAGGAAGCGGAGTAGCCACTTCATTTTGTTTGGCCCTACTGCTGCACTCTTAATTAGTCTAAACTGGTGTTACAGGAAACAACAGATTTTGTGAATTATGCGGCGTCAAGAGGCTAAACCAATTAATCTGCAGACCCTTTTCCCAACTATATTGGTGTCGGTTTTCAGACTGACTGGATGCACCGGAATACCAGTATTTTACAGGCAGTGACTATATATCTCCGACCGCCACATCCACTGGGTAACAGGAAACCCCTTGGCAAGGCTGGTCACAGATTTTCTGGAATATGATCTGTGACGTTGGGAAAAGTTCAAATAACTCTTTCCTCTCTTAGTGGAACGAGATGGAGTGTCATACTTTTACAGAGTAAAACTCACACGTGTTATTACACTTGCCATTTACGTTCCTGGGTAACTCTTTCAAACAATCCGCAGTGGCCTGTAACGTCTGGATAGACTAAATAGTCGATGGTTGTAACACTTCCCTAAAGAACACACTTCCTCATAGTCGATGGTTTTTCTCATAATGTTGCGAGTGTGTTAAATAGTTGTGTATTTACTGTGTGTAGACCACTTGTCTATAGTTATAAGAGATATATTGCGTAATCTAAGTTAAAATATCGAACTAAAAAGTGCTTAAAACTATCGATAAAATTATGGAATTCGCTCACGATTTTATCCTTACGCCCGGGTCATCCAAAGGGTTTAGTATAAGATATATTGTTTACGAAATAAGGTGTATTGTTCAATGTTACAGTAGTATACATGTTCTATAGATGAATTTATCAGTGTGCCACCATTTTTGTCCTTGCTTTGCGCCCTCTAGTGGTAATTTAAGAAACAATCTGCATGTCATTTAAAATAGTTCCAAGAATATCCGCAAGCAACACTATCGATTATCTTTTGTAAAAATATTTTGAAAATAAAATCTTGAGCGATCCGAAACTGCATTTTTATATATGTCGTGCAGTTTGCACGGTCTTCTCCAAAGAGATCTATGCTTTGGAATGTGCAATAGCTTCATTTTTGTGACTGACAGACTTTTTGACAGCTCAAAAGTAAATGCTTTGATTTTGAGTTTGTAGGCAGCAGTGATTTGTTAGTTCTAAGACATTTGTTTTTAAACCGAGTGTTGTTTTTGAATAGGAGATCCGTTTTTGAGGTCCGACCCATGCTTCTTGTAATAAATAACTTGACACTACAAAACAAAAAAAAATGTTGCCATGCCTCAACTAATAGTTTTGGGGTAATGATAAAATTTCTTCACTAATGTGAGAAACTGGTATCTCTCTCTCTAAATTGTCAAGTAATTGAATACGATATTGGGTCCAACCTTAGGGTGCGTTTCCATTGAAGTGGAGCTGGGCAGAGTTGAGGGGAGCAGACAGAATTGGCCAGTCACAGCTGCGCTCGACTTGCGTTTATTTTCTAACGCGTCGATATTCCAGAAACCAGGGATATTACTGAGTTATATGATAAGTTGCTTATTTAAAATGTTGGTCCCCCACCGCATCTGTCTGTCTGTTCGCAATGAGCTCAAAAGCTTCTCACAACGGACTTTCACCAGTATACAGAGTGATCCGTAAGGACGGTTTAGGTGTATAATACATGTATAATTATAGTAGAGAAAAACCGAGAATTTCAAATATTTGTAACACCCGCGCGACGCTGGGTCGGGACGCTAAATAGTGTGTAATAAAATACGTTTAATTTTAAGTGTAAGTTCTGTCCATAGACTCGCATCTAGTTGATAACCAATGTTGTTGTATTGTATTTTTTGTGTTACGTATCGCTCAAAACTACATATTTGTACATACTTTATATTTGTAGGTATGTTTGTTAACATATGTATCAACTGTGTTTGTTTAGTTATATTTGAGTTGTGTCTATGCATCATTGGTAGTTATTTTTGTTCATAAATAGTTATAATAATTACTGTAGATGAAAAAAAATGTATTATTTTGGTTCGAAGGGGCCACATATTGTTAGTCAATTAATAGTTAAAGAAATCTATCGTCTGTTGTAAATTTTAAAGCATTTTATTGATTTTTTTAAACAATAAAGTTTTTGATTTTTAACATTTCTTATTAATTTATAACATTTCTAAATCTACATATGTAATTAAATGCAATTTTACGTTTTAAAAGTAGCTAATAGTTACACAAAAAAAATCCGATTTTTTTTTTCTTTACACAAAAATAAACTATTAGTTTTATTTTGATCTTCAATCGACATTTCAAAACTAATTTTGATTAAATATTTCATAATAACTCCCAAATATAATAAATACATTTTTAAAGGAATTTCTTGACGAAAACATCCGCATCTTAATTTTAAAGCAAAGAGAAATTAATAAACACAACATAAATTAAAGCTTTATAAACAAAACCGGATGATTTCTACACAAAAAATAAACGAAAAATTTCATCTGCCATTTTCTAACTAACACCATTAAGTCTAATTGCTTTAGATTTTAAAACTACATCATCAGTCTTTGCAATCCTTCAAGTTCTTTTCTCTTCAAATCTAGTTTTTCTTTGTCGCTAACTTGTACCCACTGTGGCGCATTTGACAAGTAATGCCCACTGTCAAATTTAGCTTCCAATTTTGATAAACTGTCTTCTAACTTCTTGATCTTCTTCTCTAGTTTAGCCTTAGCCGCAAATATTGCCACATCGAAATCTTCTCCCACTAATTCCATCTTTACTTCAGTATTGCCATCTAAATTAGCCTTTACATAATTTTTCTTTGTATCTGTCTTAAAGTTGAGCTTGCTGCAACGCGTCAGGTTCAAAAATACCGTATCATTTTTATCTAAATCAGTTTTCAAAGTGTCTTCAGAGCTATCAATAACTATCGTGGGCCTTAATTTATTAGAAATATTATACAATCCCTTTAATTCTCTGACTAGAGAAACAGTGCTCAGAAATTTATTGACTTGCCTCTCAAAGAATACATCCTTCCATTTAGCAAAGTCTTTGTTCTGTGGGAAATCGTAGTATTTGTTACTGGAGTCTTTAAAATCATGTATAATACTGTTTGAGAATGTCGGCACTTTCGGAATAAGTTCCTCAGTCAAATAGATCATGAAAGGGGCGAGGCACCTTAGGGACGTGTTGAGAACCGCCGATAATGTATGCGCATGAGCAAACGCCACGGAACAATCCGTACCGACGATCCCCGGCTTTGTAGCCTCTAAGTAAACGTCACAGAATTCGTTATACATCAAAGTCCTTATTGCTTTGGTTGCTAAATGGAACTCGTAGTTATCCATAGATTTATTCACTATTTCTACCATATCAGACAATCTGCTGAGGATCCATTTGTCGAAGTATGTTAGATCAGTCGTGCTCAATTCGAAATCGGGAGGTAGCCGTGATTTTTCTAATTTAGCGTAACACATTTGTGTGTATCTCAAGCTTTGCCAGATTTTGTTGCCGAAGAGTTTGTTCGCGTGGCACATCGCGATATCGAAGTTCACGAAATGCGATTTAATGTCTTGGGAGAGAAGAGTGAATCTTAGCGCGTCCACTCCACATTCCGGTATTCCTTTAGTAGCTGAGAAATTATCTTGATGATACGTCAACGCCTTATTCATTTCAGCCAAACTCAATATTCCGTTTCTATTCATTTCTTTGGTCTTATCTTCAAGGCTTTCCAAACTAATTCCGTGTATAACATCCAATGGATCTATGACATTACCTCGGCTTTTGGACATTTTCGCCCCCCGACCGTCGCAAATAACACCATGTAACAAAACCTTTTTGAACGGTAGTTTTCCTGTTAATTCTAAGCCGAGGATCACCATTCTATGAACCCACAAACCCAAGATATCGTGTCCTGTAGCCATTAGATCAAGAGGGTAGAACTGCTCGAAGTCTTTATTCTGATAAGTATTCGGCCAACCTAACGCCGCAAACGGGTATATTCCTGAAGAGAACCAAGTATCAAGAACGTCAGGATCTCTTTCAACTTTGATCATATCTGGGAATGTTCTTAGAAATCCTGAAGCCTCTTTTTTGGCGTCTGTATCGTTGGTCGCTGCTACCCAGACTATATTGCGGTTATGGGAACATTTGTACGCGGGAATCTGATGGCCCCACCAGAGCTGTCTAGAGATACACCAGTCGCGATCATCTCCGGTCCAATCCAGCCAGTTTTTGACATACTTTTGAGGTTCGATAGCCAACTGGCCATTTTTGACCAGCTCGGCGGCTCTCTCGTTAAGTTTACTGCAGGATAAGAACCACTGCTCCTTTGGGAGATGGTCAATAATGGAACCTGTTCGACAGCACGTTGGGAGTGTCATGTAATGTGGTTTGATTTCCTTCATAAGTCCTAAGGCATCCAGGGCTTGTACCACAGCGTCTCGACAGTCATACCGCTTCATGTCCGTAAAAGTTTCTGCATTCTGCATGATCCCATCTTCATCAAATACTTGTAGTATAGGCAAGTTGTTCAATCTCCCTATTTCATAGTCGGTTTTACTGTGTGCTGGGGTTATTTTGACAGCTCCCGTTCCAAATTCCGGATCAATGCCTTCGTTGATTATTATGGGTATTTCCACATTTCTAAAAGGATGCCAAACTTTTTTGCCTACAAGATGAGTGTACCTGTAATAAAAGTAACAAAAACATCAATTAATAATAGCTCAAACGGCAGTACAGTTCAAATGCGACTTGGCAGGATAAGGGCCGAATGAGTTGTGGTCTCGAAAAATAACAGGACTACAGTCCTGAAACAGCGAATTGGAATCACTGTAGACTACACTAAAAGGAGTTGGCGGGACTAATTGCACGCATTTAGGAATTGGATGGAATGAATTACAAAGACCAGTGCAGAATTTGTTCAAGCGCAGTATAGCGCGGTTTTTGGCGTCAAACTAATATAAACATTGCATACAGAAATAAAGTCAAAATAACCGAACTTAACCTCTATGTCCATGTTAGAGGCAATTTTTTTTTAAATTTTATTTCAACTAATTTGTTTACTAGTGAAAACCGCGTTGCGCTGCAACTATACAGAAATGTGTGGGTCTCTAGAGCGCAATATGGCGTATAAATGCTTTTTCTTTCTTTCTAAGGGGAAGTAATTGAGTGGGTTTATTTCATAGTAGTATAGGGTCGCGGGAGTGCGGTGGATGCGAGAAGCACAGGATCGGTCGTTGTGGCGACGCTTGGGGGAGGCCTATGTCCAACAGTGGACGTCTTTCGGCTGAAATGATGATGATTTCATAGTAACCACAAGCCTTGTAAGTCATAAATTTTTTACCTTTCATCTCCAGGATGTACAGCAATCGCAGAATCCCCCAACATAGTCTCAGGCATGGTAGTAGCGACAACGACCTGCTCATCAGAATCCAACACGCTATACGCAAAATGGTATAACAATCCGAACTTCACTTTCTTCTCGTAGCCCGGGACCACAATCTCTTTGGGTCCATTTATGATGACATTTTCGACCTCAATATCCGAAACTGTAGATTTTAATGCACTACACCAGTTGACTAGAGCCTTCTTCCGATATATGAGGCCTTTTTTGAATAGATCTATGAAGGCTGTATTGACTGACTTCGTATGCTTTTCGTCCATAGTGAATGTTTGTCGAGACCAGTCTAGGGAGCAGCCAAGGGTCTTTAATTGGTTACAAATGGCGTCGCCATGTTTGTCCTTCCATTTCCAAACTTCTTGAATAAACTTTTCCCGCCCAATGTAGTGGCGGGTGATGTCTTGTTTTTTTTTTAGATATTTTTCTACTACACCCTGGAAAATAATTATAAAAAATTATTATTTTTTAAAATTAAACGTTTTTGACTGTTAGTATTTTATTACGCTTTTAGGTGGCATAATAAAATTATTTTACGCCATTTCAATACCTTTTTCAAATTTTATATTTCGTAGATCTAGCATAATTATATTCAAGGTCATAGATTTTTGCATTTGGTTTTATGGTAGGTAAAAAAGGCACCTTTCTGATTAAAAAAGTTGTCTTTATACGATTTCTGCTCTGCAAACATAGCATAGTTAGAATTTAAATTTTCGGGTCCTAGGACCTAGGACTCGTCCTCGACAGCCAGTGGAATTTCGAGCAGCACTTTCAACATCTGACTCCCAAACTGTCGCGAGCCAGGGTTGGGATATGTGTGGTGTGTGGATATGTATGTAGGTGTCGTCGTTGCGGAAGGGACCGGCACCAAGATGAATGCTTCTCAGAGGGTCATGGCTATCTGGATGGTGTGGGGGGATATTGCAGCGAGCGTGAAGCGGCGAGCCTTCTTGCAGGCTGCCGCCGCGGAATCTGGAGGCAAAAGTCCTTGCATGCACGATTTGTGTATGGAGATGCAACGCCAGGGCGAAAGTCCACCATGGCGGAAGAAACGCTCGGGTGTCACCATTGTGCAGACCGCCTGGAGGATACGGTGGAGCATATGGTGGAAGTGTGCCCCGTTTGGGTGGAGCACCGCCGTATCCTCGTGGAGTCGATAGGCGGCGGCGACACCTCGTTCCGGGCCCTAGTTGAGGCCATGGTCCGGAGCGAAGGGGAATGGCTGGCGGTCGCCTCCTTCTGCGAAGTAGTAATGCTGGCGTAGGAGACGGCCGCACCCGTGAGGGAAAGGTCATCCTCAAGCTCCAGCCGCCGCGATCCCGAACCCGCCTATCAGCCATAGTAAGCGCAGGCTTGTGAACGACGAGCAATGGATAGCTTGACATCCGGTAACCATCCAGACCTATTGAGATGACAGTGAATAGAGATTTATGGTCTTCTATATGTATAGACATGATGATGAGGACAATAATGATGTAGTATGTATTTCTACCTGTGTAGCAATCCCAGCATGGTCTATGCCTGGTAACCATAGAACATTGTGGCCCATAGATCTCTTGTGCCTCACAATCACATCTTGAACTGTGCAGGCTAATGCATGACCTGGAAATAAATAAGAGGGACCTTCTAACTGGATATTTTGACAAGGGGTTTTACTCAAGTCTTACTGGGTAACTGGATTGTAGAGATCAAATAACAGTTGCTCTTTTTAAAATACAGTGGACCCCCGGTAGTCCGACAAACATTTTGCAGGGCTGTGTCGAACTATCGAATTTGTCGGATTATAGAGTACTGCCTAAGACCCTCTATAGTCCGAAATTTTTTACATAAGAGTACCTTGTAATCCGACAAATTACAGATCCAATGATAAGATTTTTTATATTATATATATGTACTCTGAAGTACAAATCATACTTCATTATGTATGTCAAATTTAGTAAATTAGACAACACAATAGAGAGCTGACGTTTTATTATAAAATTAACGTCATTAATGTTATAGAACTTACCGAAAATATGCAATAACTTTACATTAAGAAATAATTGTGAACAAACAAATGTACCTACATACATATTATCAAAAAGATAACAGACCAAGTCGGATTACAGGGGGCGCCGGATTAGACAGGGGCCGGATTACCGGGGGTCCACTGTACTGGTATTCAGTTACATCCGCTTGGATAGAAAGCCCGAACTTATAAAATAGTAGGCAGGTTATAATAATTTCAAAATAATCAATTGATCATGTTTGGTGTCCCTAACACTTTCGGTGCCAAGGACCCTTGCTTAGATTTGGACTCAATTGTTAGGTGATGTACTTTTTTTTAATTGCTCTATTTAATGCTTGACTGCCGTGCCACCTGATGGTAAGCAGTAATACTGTTGATAGTGAAGCGCACTAGTTTATGAAGAGCCTAGCCATAACTTGAATTATAATTGGATAGGAAGACTTCAACAGACAAAGAATATGGACATGAACAGAACTTAAGAATAGCTACATAAAGAGGTGGATTGAGGGAACATGAGTAAACAATTGTATGTTTCTTATTTCATAGGTAGATAATGAAACACTATTGAACAAGGTTAGTGCTAAGCTAATAGCTGCAAACACCGCAGCATGCTTAAGAGTTGCCACCAGAAACTGAGCAACACCATTTGTTTGTATCAAAAAGCAACCAGTGGCTTTTTGAGTATCACCCAGTATATATCCTGCATCGTCTCTAAGTTAACTTATTAGCCGGTAAACCTATCAAGCCGTGGATGAATTCAAACTTATACATTCCATTTATAAAAATAAAATAAATAGGTTAACAAAATAACAAATAAATAACCTAAATGTAGAGTTCCTGTGACATTCGGAGGAGGTAGCACCATGCTAAACCTGGGTTTTGGAGTAAGACTCTCAGCCGTAAAAAGATTTATCTTCTCCCAATTTTCATATTTTTGCCTTTCTACATTTTTAGGCTGATAAGCAGCGGCAGAAACATTTGGTTTCAGGACTAGGCTCGTAGTACATGTCTTTAGCCTTTTTTGTATGTGCTGGTACGAAACTTGAGAATTTAGTAAACGTAACATTTTAAGAATTTTTCAAATAATTCTACATTAATCGGCGATCTTTGAACTAATTTTTAGCAAACTGTTTTATTAATTTGTTATTTTTGACAGAGCACACAGGTTCAAGATATCATTATTTATTTTATATTTTGTCTCACTTTGTATGTTAGAAAATTAACTTCCTATTTCTTTTTCATGCCTGAAGTCCTAAGAAAAATACAGAACTGGGAAGTGGAACGTTTGATAATTTGCTTTGATGTTATAAAATAACGTTCCGATTTTGTATTGAAGTAATTTTTATTGATAAATCATTTTACTGAAAAGATATAAAATAAAATATAATGATAATTTAAATATCATTATATTTTACTTTTGTCTGTAAATTCAATTATAATTTACATATTTAGTTTTTTCTTTATTCTTTGTAAACACATATAAATTATTGGTTTTATTATTATAATTTTATTATTTTTTATATTTTAATAACTACAATGCGTATAATGAAGTGGTGTTTGACAGTTTTATTAAAGTGTTGCCAACTCTAAAGTTTACCGTACGTCTTGGGAAAATTACCCTTTGAACTTACCTTCAAATATCTTGACATTCAGTAACCTTGTGCCTTGAAACGGAATAACTACTTTTTTTGAAATGGGAGTCCAATCCCGAAGTGATGTTATCCCACCAGAAGTGTCAAATTTCAAAAGAGGGTTGTATCTGTCATAAACTCATAAATACGACTTTATCTCGTACTATCAACAATAACAAAAATAAATTACAACATTTACTGACCTCCATCGCTTATCTTTTAATCGCCAAGCATCCGTGGTGCACTGCGTCATCTATCACGCTTCTATCAACAAAGCGGACTTAACCCTTGTACGAGCGATAATATGCACTATCATGACTACACTTTTATCTACCCTCGATTAAGCACAGATCAGTTTCCTAGGCACAAATAGAATAAAATGTTCGAATTAAATTTATTGAGGTTTTTGAATCCTTTCTTAGTAGTGAGGGAGTATGTTCGAAAACCGATTGAAGCCTTTGTCGTGAACCAATATGTTGGTTATAAGAAGAAAACTGATGAAAGTATAACAAGTGTTAAAGAGTTGATGTACAGGGTCGCTATAGTGTTATTATTTGTGACTGTAATACTGTGGTTATCAATTTTTATGTATGTGGGATTCTATAATATATACATGCCAAATGTAACACACGTGCGGCCAGTACATTTTCAGTTCAAGTAAGTATGTTAATTTATTTTAAATATTTAAAATATATTACATCTCAGTGATAACAAGTTAATCTGTAACTGCTTGGAATTTGGAAGTTGGTACTGTGGTAGTGTTTGGAAGCACAAAAAGCTGTTGTTCCTGTGCACAATCTATTTACGGTTGTGTCATAATAATGCCGTCCCAACAAAAAGGAAGGACTCAGAGTGAACCTGTGTTTGCGCACCATAGTATTTATCTATTTATTTTGCCTGAAATTTTCCTGTTGCTTATGGACCAGATTAATATATTTCAACTAGCTTTTGCCCATGGCTTCGCCTGCATACTTAAAATATAGCCTATGTCACTCAGGAATAAAGCAGAAAAATTTTGCAATTGAACCAGTACTTTCAGAGATTACCTCCTACAAACAAAATACAATAAAAAAAAACTTTACCTCTTTATAATGTTAGTGTAGATATGTAATAAATTATAGATTCTTACAAAAAATATTGCAGTTTGTCCGCAAGTAAAAAAATATTTTATTAAAAATAATTTAGAATATTAAAAAATAACAACTCATAAATTTTTTTCCTACTTCTTGACATGCGGAAATTTAGTCTCATAAAAGACTACAATCACTTATATGGGAAAAATAGTACACAATAGCCTCATCATTCATTTTTCTGTACTTACCTAATTTAATTTCAGACCGTGCGAGGACAAAGCAGGAATATGCTCGTATCCATATGCTTATGTGCAGCTGACAAAAGCCAGCAACATTCTGATGCCAAAGCAGCCTTACAGGATCAAGCTGATGTTGGAGATGCCAGAGTCTCAGGTCAATAAGGACTTAGGTGGGTACTCTCCATATTATTACTTAAACTCTAATGGATGGCTGTACATATAACATAATATAGTAGTCAGTGTAGGGCGTAGTTAACTACTATTTTATAATCAGATATACAATTTACGATCAAAAGTAGTTAACTACAAGTAGTTTGATTACATGTAGTTATGATTACATGTAACTTAACTACAGTAATCAAACTACATTAAGTAGTTGTTAATTTGATTGCTGTAATCTAGTAGTTATAATTACTGATTATTTCAATACTAAGAACTTATATTTTGTAATTAAATAAATAGGTAATGTGTTGGAATGATTGATTTATCAAAACCGAGTCTGACTCTAATTTAAAAAGAAAACAGAACCCAGCTGTATAAAAATTCATGTATGTTTACTTTCATGAATGATTAATTTATTACAAGTCGTAGATGATTATGTACTTGTATTTATTAGGTACATTTATTATTATTGTGTTGATTGACAAGTAATAAAAAAATCAACCTTTAAATGTGTAGTTATAAAAAATAGTCTCATAATAGAAATTGCAACTACAATTTGTAGTTAGTAATCAAAATGTTGAAATACTTTTTACGATTTTTTAATGTAATTTGTAGTAGTGATTACTAATTACGATATGTAGTTGTCGTTATTAATCAATAGTTAGATTACATATTGCCCAACACTGATAGTAGTTATTCAAATTCTAACTACCTAAAGCATTAGCATTTATGTAAGTAATTTGAGAAATGAGCATAAAGAATTTAAAAAGTAAAATAATGTGCAGATAAAAGTTAACTGTTGTCCTTAGCCTATAACAGTCCAAATTGGTGAGCCAAGGAGTTAAGAATTTTATTGTAGTATTGTTTGACTACCTCAGCCCTGCGTTCAAAAATGAGATCAGAGTTAACTCTAAGACGTCATCGGGTAGATAGTGTAAGCTCGCATTTTTGAACGCGAACGTAGAGTTCAACTGTCGATGCCAAGCAACTGTCATTCCTACCGCTTACACCAACCTACCCTGCTCGGAGTTAGAGTTAGTTAACTCTAGGGTAGCTACTCGAGTTTTAAAAGAACGACTCTGGGTTGCAACTCGAAGCTACTCGGGTTATTTTTGAACGCAGGGCAGCGAAGCTTACCGAAAATGCAGACTCAATACATTTGCAGCCAAATACTGTAAAAACATTAGAATGTGTTGCACGCATTCTATCTAATTCTAATGTAACTCAAAAAAGATATTTGTTACTGAAGACGAGCCGGTATAAAAAAAAAAACGAACTTCTTTTTATCCTCGAAAAATACACGATTCCTCAGTCTCTAAAAAAAGTTATACATTATATTCAATGCAAATTCGAAAAAAACTTAAATAATAATCATAATTTCGAGGAAATCAAACTCTATGTCGTACAAAACAAAGTTCAAATTCCATTGCCACCTATACTTTTTATGGCCCCTTTTTAACAAAAACAATCACTTCTTCTTCCTATCGTGTCGATGAACAAACTAGCTGAATTCCTTACCCGGCCCAGTATTCGGCCACTTAAAAACTTTAACAAACAATCAATAATAATCAATTTGTAATACATAATGCTGAAGTCGATACTATCTCGAATTTGAATTAGATCGGATTAGAATTCGAGTATCCTTGTATTTACATACATATTATAAAACTAAATCCCCCACGTCTGTCTGTCTCCAATACTATTGAACGGATTTTTATGCAGTTTTCACGGATAGACAGTGATTCATGAGGAAGGTTTAGGCGTATATACTCATACATGCATATTACCTATAGTAGAAGGCATAAAGTCATCCAAACGGTAATGAAAAGGGCTAAGCTCGAAGTTTCCTTGCGTGATCGCATCAGAAATGCAAATATCCACAGGAGAACTTAGGTTACCGACATAGCCCAAAGAATCGCTAAACTTAAGTGGCAGTGGGCAGGGCACATTGCTCGTAGTACAGATGGTCGATGGGGCCGAAAGGTTCGGGACTGGCGACTGCGCACCGGAAGACACAGCTTTGGAAGGCCTCCCAGATGGTGGAACTATGACCTGGTGAGGGTCGCAGAAATCTGTTAGATGCGAGACACGCAGGACCGTTCGTTGTGGCGACACTTAGGGGAGGCCTATGTCCAGCAGTAGACGTCTTTCTGCTGAAATGATGATGATGATTATAGTAGATAAAAGTCGTGAGTTTCAATGATTTGTAACACCCAAACAAAGCTGGGGGGATCGCTAGTACCTGCTCCAACATAACTCTAACTCATGTTAAACTATGAAGAGAGCAATCACCCTTTCAAAGATCAAGAGATCATCAGAAATCAATAAGGCAAAGATAAAAACGTCCGTGCTCTTGTCTGAGACTTATCTAATGGTTTTCTATTAACTGATAAGATTAATTCTGTGTGGCTTTAAATAATTAAATAGTGGCATGAATCATGTTGAATGGTGGAAAAGTATGGAAAATTGTCTTTAATCCATTCTTCAGACAATAAAAATTAGAATATGCGTACACCGGCTTTAGGGTCAGTTCACACAGAGACGTGACGCGACGCGACGCTGCACGAAGAGCGACTCAAAATATAACTTCATTTACTACACGAAAAGATACATTTCATTGTGAGTATTCAGAATGCGTTGCACCACATAGCGCAACGCCGCGAGGCATTTCCATCTATAATGTGTGTCTTATCGTAGCTTCGCGTCGCGTTGGGTCTCGGTGGGAACTGATCTTTAGGCATGCCGTAGCCCAACGCAGTTTTTATTGACAATCAAATATTAACTTTGCTTACATTTAAATGAATTTAAAAATCATAGCCGTCCTATTTAATTTCTCGCCGACTGATCTTTAGCCAAAAGTCATGCAGTATTGCCATGCAACGTGGAACTTTTGAGACGGTTCCGGGTAACGAGGATGGGGAGTAGCAAATCAACGCTTTTTATTTATTTTTGAAGTGGATCATCAAGTAATTCCTCCCGCTCTGGTTGAAACGAGATCCCGCATCAGACTTTTATTGACTAAAACCCTTAATCTTCTTTTTACTGACTAAAGACCTTCAGTCCTTCAGTTGTCCTTTGCGTTGCCTGGCAGACATTAGCCCTAGCAGGCACCGTCAATAATGCCTTGCGCGTCCAGTATAATAATGTGTTCAGGGCTCTGTTTAGGCTCCCTCGATATTGCAGTGCATATTTGCTGACGCCAACGCAGATGACTTTTATGCAATTATGCGCAAAAAAGTGGCGTCGGTGGTGTGACGAGTACGGGGGAGCCCGAACATAGCGTCTTGAGGGTGATTGGCGAGAGAACCGACACTGTTCTGCTCAGTAGGTTCACTGAACTCCATGTGTTACGAGACCGGTGAACCTATTGTGCAGGGGTAGATAGTGTCTCTAAGTTTATTATTACCTACTGCAATATTACTAACAATAGTTATAAGTGAATTTCTTGTTACTAACAACTTTTATGGACTGTTTTGTCTGAAATAAAAGTTTTTTTTTAAATAATGAAATCGAACTGGGCCTTGGTCCTTATCGGACGGCGAACTATCTATCACTTAGACGCCTAAAACCGTAGTCCTAGCTACAGCTGTTCTGATTGCCTGTGACCGGAACCATTATCGACTTTTTGACGCGTTAATAGAGATTTTGTCGTGATCCAATGCCGTGACCGAGAACCCATGGAAACTTAGGTACGCCACGTTCCGACGTGGCGTAGCAAGTTTCCATGGGTTCTCGGTCCTACTATGTAATTATGAAATCAGTACTAGCGATTCTTTGAAATCGGCTTTTTGTTTGTGTGATGAACTTGACCAACATGATGATGAATAAATACCTAAATATTGTTATTTTTCAGGAATGTTCATGGTTTGCGTTCAGATGCGCGCCAAAGGTGGTTACTTAGTCTCCTCGTCATGCAGATCTGCTATGATTAGATACAGGTATGCAAACCATAATTATATGTATTTAAAAACCTACCTTTTATTACCCCACTGCAGCCCAGGGCAAATGCAAGAGACTCACCCGTACAGAGAAGGAAAATACAAAATTTTTGAGGTATATGGAACAGAGTGTAAAGGCCCGTAAACCTCCATTGAAAAGGACCAGTCCTCCGACCAGACAGGTATTATGTCTGATCCGGGCAACTGCTCAATAGATGATTTCGGGCTGTTGTATATGTTTAAATCGCGCGGAGTTTCGTATTTTTTCGTTCCTATGTGTCGTAATATTTGTCGCTACAACTTTAAAACCCACCCCTTTTTTTACGTAGGAAATCGTCAAACGATTTTTCCCACTTTGTGTGGAGCGAGAGGGAGTGTCAAAACTTTTACTAACTAAAATCCAACTGTGTTCCTTCAGTTGTGTTTTGTGAAGCCGCAGTCTTTCGAATAATCCGCAGCCCTGGCATGCATCGGCCCTAACTGGCCCCGTCAGCCTTACTGCCATTTCTGTGAGGAAACACAACGCGCTGTCGACCTGGATTTGGTCTTTACCGGATGGCCGGACGGCGTGCTACTCATTGCTCCCTGCGTGCTGGGCGGAAACCGCTCTGTGACTCCTGACGCCAGGGGCATCTTCGACGGGGACCCGGGGCGTGAGGCTTATCTACGCATCACGATATCAGCCGCCTTTGCTCGCATTTCTGCTACGCAGAAGGGGGAACGTGAAAGAACGAACCGAACGTGAGAGATTTAACCCAGTCTAACCACATGATTCTGAATTGAGAATACCAAGTTACAATTTCTGCTTACATGAGTAGCTGTACTTATCAGTTTAGTAAAATAAGACAGAACTAGAGGAAGTGAGAACCTACTCGACAACATTAAGACATCGCTTTTTTAAAGTTGGGGAAATCTTCAAAGAACTTCACCTGCTCTGGATGGAGCGAGAGGGAGTGTCAGCCTGTTACTGATTGAAACCCATCTGTGTTCCTTCAGTTGTCCTTTGCGGTCTACAACCATGGTTACTTTTTCGATCAATTCAACAGCCCACGTGTCCACCTCACCACGAGATTTAGTCCTCGTCCGTGCGCCACTACGGGGTCCCAACTGAAATCCAGCGCTGGTTGTCTGACGCCCAGCAAATGCTGAGGTGGTTACCCGTTTGGTCCGGACAAACTCGGCGCATAATGTACATTTGTTTTTTTTTACTTTGTGTTTGTAACTGTTGTGCTGTGTCTGTCCCGAATAAGAGTTTTTCTATTCTATTTTATGTAGCCTTTATAAATATCACAAGACATTTTTTTTAATTTGATATAAACTATTGCTTGACTGCGATCCCACTTGATGGCGAGGCACGGTGGAGCACACGGTGGAGGTGTGCCCCGCTTGGGCAGAGCAACGCCGTGTCCTCCTGGGGGCGATCGGCGGCGGCGATCTCTCGCGCCGGGCCTTAGTACAGGCCATGGTCCGGAGCGAGGAGTGGCAGGCGGTCGCCTCCTTCTGCGAAGCAGTAATGCTAGCAAAGGAGGCAGCCGATCGCGTGAGGCAACGGTCCTCACGCCCCAATCGCCGCCGGGATTCCGATCCCGATATCCGGCCATCGTAGGCGCAGGCTTGCGGACGGCGAACAATGGGTGGCTCGCCGTCCGACCGTTCGGTAACCCTCCGGACCAAGCCCAAGTCGCCGTCGAGGCGCGTGCTGTTCCACGCGCACCTCAAGGAGATGTCAGCAACTGTAGGGGCCTAGCAGGGTCGAAGCCTACTGGGGCCAAGGGTCTGATTCTGAAAGGAAGACTCGGCCCTGGTACGAAAGGCAACGAAGGAACAGGAGTGGGTTTTTAGTCAGTAAAAGTCTGACACTATCTCCCGCCCCGCCCAAGGGCGGGGGATGTCATAAGATGATTTTCCCACCGAAAAAAAAAAAAACAAAAAAATCTTGATGGCGAGGCGCACTAGTTTATTAAGAACCTATTCACTCTAGCCTTGAAGACGCGTAAATTATAAATCGGACGAGAAGAACGCAACAGGCAAATTTTTCCATTCTTTTGATGTAAGTACGCGATATAAATGACGAGGCGAAACGCTTAGTGCGGACCGTAGAGGTTTTAACAACGTAAGGGTGAATACTCGCCGTACGTCGGGTTGTCCGATGGAAGAAATGATATGGCTTAATTAAGTCATGCAATTCCCGCGCACACTCCAAAATGCATCCTGTAAAACACCGAAAGGCTGGCTAGCTTACGCCTGTGCTTAAGTTTTTGTAGATTGGACTTAACCAAATATGGATCCCCAATTAGCCTCTTGGCAGGACTTTCCACCGAATCCAAAGCTACTAGATGGTATTTTGCACCACCAGACTATATTATTGACTGGCCTGTTGGTCTAGTGGTTAGTGGCCCTGACTGCTATCCCGGAGGTCGTGGGTTCGATTCCCACCCAGGACAAATGTTTGTATAATGAACACGATCATTTGTTCTGTGTCTGTGTGTAATTTATCTACAATATGTATGTATTTAGAAATATAAAAGTATGTTTAACAGTTGTCTAGTACCCATAACACAAGCTCTGCTTAGCTTGGGACTAGACGGCGTTGTGTGATAGTTGTGGAATATTATTATTGTGCCACATTACCCATGATCTTTGTTTCCCAGATCTCTGCTGCATCATATAATGAGGACGTTCGTATATTCGCCGCTGTACCTCGGAGGAGTGGACGAGGAGAAACAACAGGTCAAGGTGGAACTCTTCAGCGACTTCGAAGATGATCCGGTTAGTAACGGAGATACGGTATAGAGTACTATCGTAATACTCGTAATGCTTACCATTAGTGCCGTAAATAGTGGTACCAGCGGTGCCCCGGTACAAGCCGCAGTCCCTGAATGGACGCAAAAAAATTTCATCTAGTCCTTTTTTAATGGAACTGGGCCAGTCATGTCTGCCGCATGTCGCAACTAAATTGGGCGAAGGCAACCACTGACTGGATTCCGAACAGCAGGAGCCGGCGACGTGGTAGGCCCAGAAGGAGATGGCGTGACGATTTGGACTCCTAACTTGAGGATTGGTCAGAAGTAGCTAAGGGCAGAAAAGAGTGGAATAACGGAAGGGAGGCCTTTGCCCTGCAGTGGAGTACTATGGGCTCATAATATAAAATAATAATAATAAATAGTCCTTTTTGTTTGTATTGTGATGTTTTCTAAGCGTGCAGCGCAAATATAGAAGGTCGCACCTGGCGTATAAAAGGATAGTTACGGCACTGTGTACCATATGACCCACAACTAACCAAAATGTGTACGACTTCGATTCGTTATTCATGTACTTGCATCGAATTTTTGACATTAATATAAATATTCCCGGGATTTCTAATGAAAAATCCCGTTTGGCCAACAATATTACATCATCATCATCATTTCAGCCGATAGACGTCCACTGCTGGACATAGGCCTCCCCCAAATGTCGCCACAACGAACGATCCTGTGCGTCTCGCATCCATCGGATTCCCGCAACCTTCACCAGGTCATCGGTCCACCTTGGCCCCCCTTCCAACACTGCGTCTTCCGGTACGCGGTCGCCACTCCAGAACCTTTCGGCCCCAACGGCCATCCGACAACCAACAATATTACAAATAAATAATAATAAAAACCTCCGACATAGATTAGACATATAAAACATAAATAATTAATATACAATTTTTATTAGTATTTTTCATTGAAAAATTTCTCTCTACGTCAACTGAGGTTAACAGATTTATACACTTCCTCCTCGTCATTAATGCAGGAAGAATTTTTTTCTGCTATATTTTAGAGAATCATAAAATAATCTGCTCTTTAAAATTAATCTCGGAATTTGAGGCATATCCACGTTATTGGGCGTAAGTACATGAATAACTCTACCTAATTCCGACCCCTGATTATAACATTATAATATTCAGGAGAAACCCGCAACAGACGCTTACGTTGAACTCCAATCCCGTTTCGCCGAGGTATACTCCAGCGAGTTGCACGTCCAGGCGCACTTCACTGGCCTGCGCTACCTCATGTTCAACTGGCCCAAGATATCTGCCGTGTTTGGTGAGTTCACTTGACTTGTACACACTCGTGGCATTATGTAAGGACTTGTAGAACTATAATCTATTCGCGTAAAGAAAATAGTGATCATTGCGTCATCAGTGCTTCTGCAAAGTAAAGGCGTATTCATACTGGGGTAATAAATAAACCATTAATATTAAATCTTTTTATTACATAGTATTTTCAAATTTAAAAAAAAATATTTTTTTTTTAATTTAATCATTATCGTTAAAATTTTCACGTTTATTTTTACGAATATGTGAGGTTTTTTTTTTAACTGACAAAATAAGCGCCCGTATTGTCTGATGGGGCCCGTACTTCAATTCAACTGATCAATTTGAAGATGGTTTTTTAATTTACTATGATCTAATTGATCAAGGGGCGTGGCTAAACTGAGCGATAACGAGTCACTATTTTCTTAACCCGAATACACTATAAGTACTCTAGTTAGCAGAGGCGTAGCGTGGACAAATTTAGACGGAGGCGAAGGCGCATCAGCGAGGCCTTTTTATTTCATAGATTTGTAAACAAGACAGCAACTGTCGCAACACCGTGTTCGACCATATCGTCACTTACCATCAGATAAAATAGTGGACAAACGCGAATTAAATATTTTTGATTCAAATTGATTTTTACTCTCAGGTATCTGCACGAACTTATTCTTCGTTTCGCTGGTGTTTATCCTGAGCTGGTACCATCTGCAGGACGGGTTACCCGACTTTATCAAAGTAAGTGTCTTATTTAGAAAACTCGGAAAACTTACACGATTAACTGTGGAGTTTCTTGCCGGTTCCTCGCCATAGAAGACGACTAATTGGCAAAAAAAAAGTTGCTTCAAAGTTATTAGTATTTTACCATCCATCATAGTATTTCGAATCGGTAGCACAACATACTGAGGTGTGTTTTAGACCAATGTTCCGCAAAGTTGCCGCGGCTTATAGGTGTACCATGGTGAATAGTTGGTTAATAATTTGTTCCGTCACAATTTTTTTTTCCATTCGGAAAAATCTTCGAGACTTCATTCAGGAATTGAATTTTTTACAAACTCGTAGGTAAATTTGTACGGAGCCCTCAGTGCGCGGGTCCGTCTCGCAATTGCCCAGTTTTTTTTTTTTTTACATAAAGTACCTTTATTTTTCAGAGTAAGTTTCGTTCGGAGATAAAGACTGAACAAGATGACAAAACATTCCTAGGAAAAGTCAAGTTGGAAAGAGAAGGTAAGACAATAGGGATTAAAATAATTGTTATATAACCAGTTCATCAATAAATATACAAACATAGAATACTGACTGTGAAAACAAAATCAAAAGTGCTAGAAAAGCAAACGAGATCATCATTTCAGCTGAAAGACGTCCACTGTTGGACATAGGCTCCTCCAAGTGTCGCCATAATGACCGGCCCTGTGCGTCTCGCATCCGTCGGATTCTCGCGACCCTCACCAGGTCGCCATTCCAGAACCTTTCGTCCCCATCGACCATCTGTTCTGCGAGCAATGTGCCCTACCCACTGCCACTTAAGTTTGACAAATCTCGCTCTTGGGCGGAGCAGGAGATAGTGGCGACACCCGTAGTGAAAGTCATAAGATGATTTTCACAACCAACTGCCTTTAGCCCATCATTATGACAAGTGCTATTTTTTCTTGCAGACTCTGCTTCGTTCTTCGAAGAAGATGCTCTTCTGAAAGAGTTCCAACAAATAGAATCGAAAGAGGAGATCAAGAAGACTTCGTCGACGTGATTTACTTTATTATAATATCTAGTAGATTATAATTTAAAGTATAAAGGTGTTTGTTCGGGGCAAAAACTGAAAACGCTTGATGAATGATTTTTTTATGGTCGTTCAATTAGGGAGAAGTGGTTTCCATTGCAGTTCAAATGTAATAGATGCCAAACGACGTTTTTTAACACTCGAAAATATGAATAGAATTTCAGGAACGTAATATTAGTAACAAGTCATTGTGCGAAATGACTCGTAGAATTTGTTTTTCATGTACCGTGGTGGGGGTTACTTGGCTCGCAGTGGCAGCGGTCTGGCGACCTGCAGACTGCATCGCACGAGATAACACTACAGAGTGACCATAACAGGGGTAAGGGTAAGAAGAGCGCGAGGGATAATGGTTCATTCGAAAAAAAAAAATTTTTCTCCCACCCCATCGACAGGAGATTATGGCTAGCACTTTTGTGCATCCGCCAGCGTCAAGTTGCTCTTCGAAAAAATTTCCGCAGCTCTGGAACGTGAAGGAACACGAGTGGATCACCTCAAAAAGGGATAAGGAAAAGAAACCATAGTTCAATAAATATGGTACAAATATTTTTATTAATTTATCTATTATATTTTTTATGATTAATTTTTATATAATAATTTTCGTAGCATTTATTTCATACAATCATTTTTGTGCCATTTTTTTTTCATTTTATTTGTAGAACTTTTTACGTATAGAAATGCAGATTATGTGTTATTCAGAAGTTATCATGTGATTTTTGTACAAATTAGCATTTATAATAAGCGTTGAGAGATACGTATTATAAATTCAGTTAGCCGTTTTCAGTTTTTGACCCTTTAGTGTATTGTTTAATTATGTATGAAAGTCTGGTCTACTGTCCTTCAGACGCTTGTTCGTCACTATACGCTTGGTGTACGCGTGCGTGAAGCCTATGAAACTCGCGCCGGCACGACGGTGCCGCTTCGTCTACGTATAACAGTAGTACGGGTCGATCTTCAAGGTTAAGCAACGGTTGCCGAGGTCGGCCCGTAGATGGGTGACCATCCATTGCGTACCGAGTTTCCTTCGTGCCTCGGAAAGCACGTTGAGCTGTTGGTCGCGGCTGTCATTTTGAACATCTTTGATAGTCGTTACGGACAAAAAAACTAAAGAACCAAGACACCAGTCTTGACAAAGGGCTTGCCCAGTTACTGGGTTGTAGAGGTCAGTTAGGCAATCGCTCCATGTAAAATACTGGTATGTCTATGTCTGAGTATGGTTTCTGCATTTAATGCGGACCATTGTACGTGGGCCATAACCTTAGGTGGGCTTATTCTAATCCGCCCCCCTCTCTCCAAAAACAGATTAAACCTCTCAGGTTTTTCAGGGCATCAATAAGGGAATTCGGGGATACTAAGGTTCGTGTGCGTATTTCAGTGACACCTGTGCGGTCAAGTGCAAATTAAATAAAGTTGTCTGCAATTTTGCGATTTTCTAATAGTTGCAGAAACTTACTAAATATTCATATTCTAAGACATGGAAAATCGTCTTTCAAGTGTCAAAAATGCAAAAATGATAGTTTTTTTTTCAACAATATATTTGAAAAAAAAATCTAAATAACTGCTTATTATTAACTTATTTATACTAATTATCAGAAAATCGCAAAATTGCAGATAATTTTATTTACTTTGCACCCGTCGAATTGTCTCCTTTCCCTCCAAGCATGCTCTGCACAGGGCACTGTTATGCCTATCGTGTGGAGGTGCTTGTTCAGTGTTTAGCACACATCCTGGTATTCAGCCGCATCCGATTTGACTGGAAGTGGATCCTAACATAGTTGGGTTTGCAAAGGAGGCGGCTGATCGCGAGAGGCAACGGTCCTCACGCCCCAATCGCCGCCGGGATTCCGATCCCGATTTCCGGCCACCGTAGGCGCGGGCTTGCGGACGGCGAGCAATGGGTGGCTTGCCGTCCGACCGTCCGGTAACCGTCCGGACCAAGCCCAAGTCGTCAACGGCGCGTGCTGTTCCACGCGCGCCTCAAGGAGATGTCAGCAACTATAGGGGCCCAGCAGGGTCGAAGCCTACTGGGGCCAAGGGTCTGATTCTGAAAGGAAGACTCGGCCCTGGTACGAAAGGCAACGAAGGAACAGGAGTGGGTTTTTAGTCAGTAAAAGTCTGACACTATCTCCCGCCCCGCCCAAGAGCGGGGGATGTCATAAGATGATTTTCCCACCGAAAAAAAAAAAAAAAAAAAAAAAACATAGTTGGGTAAAGGTTAGGATTGATTGTATAGATCTACAATTTTTAATACTATATGCACAAAACTAAGTCCCAGTGAATTTAGAACAGTTACTGCTCAATTTGGTCTACTTATTTATTCTTGTTTTCTATTACAAAATATGCCTTTGTTTCACCAAAAAACTTATTGTGCACTAAAATATTTATTTATATATACTATATTGTACACCAAGATAATAAATGTTACAATTTGAGCCTTAAAAAAACAGACAATAGGGTACAACAATCATTTTTGAAAAGTGTCTCAAGTTGATTCTATAGTTCTAGTAAATCACAAAAAAAATTCAATTGCTAAGTACCCTAAAAATGCATTTAAAAATTAGATTTTCAAATTTTGCGCGTAATTTGACGTAAATGCAGAACGCAGTAGACGCCATATTTACTCTGTGGTCGTGACGTCAGTTGGCTGTGTAAACAAATTCGCTGATA
The DNA here is from genome assembly GCA_961205895.1 of Mythimna pallens. Taxonomy (NCBI): domain Eukaryota; kingdom Metazoa; phylum Arthropoda; class Insecta; order Lepidoptera; family Noctuidae; genus Mythimna; species Mythimna pallens. The sequence continues at coordinate 11,906,054 of OY540849.1, read as the reverse complement.
TTCACTCAGTATAGCCGATCAGTTGACAGCTGTCACTTTAGTTAACACAGCTGAATGACGTAATAACATGGTGGGCACTATTTCATGGTGTTAAAGAACAGATAAAAAAGACTGAAAACTTTGAATTGAATTTCAAAATATATTTTGTTCTAAAACTAACACCAATTGCTTTTTGCCTAAGCTATCTTAATAATATGTTTTTAGATTTTTTCTCATAAAGACTAAAATACTCTATTGTCGACCTTATCGCTCTAATATGCTCTTCTGAGTGGTTTTAAAAAAATATAACCACGAAGAGGATGCTCTTTACTTATCCTATCCGATCGTATCCGAGTTGGGATGTTCCAAGTCCATTTAATAAATTAATTCATTTATTTCAGGCTTGAAATACCCATATACATTTTACATTACAATTCAATTTGAAAAATTTAAAATTGATAATAATAATACAAAGTCAAATTCAAAATAACCATCCATAGCCATTAATATTAAAATTTGGTGTACAAAAATTTGTTTTTTAGTAAAGAATAAAATTTTTGATGCACAGTTAAAATATACCCTTATATTTACAGTCATTCAATGCTCTATATATAACGTACAATACACTATGGAACTAGCACTTTGAAATAACAATAAAATTATTTATATGTAGCGGATACTGGCGTATGCTACTAGAGTCTGTGCGGAAAGAGAACAGTCGTGGCGTAAAATGGAACTAACGTCATGGTTTTCATATTTGTTACGGGCGAAACTGCTGACAGAGGCTAGTCTAAAATAGTTTCAAAATATTTTACAGTCGCATTATAATGTTTTTAACATACCAAAATCATTATTTATACACAACAGATTCACTTATATTAAACAAGTTTCTCTTTCCGCACAGATTATAGGCTCTTAATAAACTAGTGTCTGCACATTGCATCACTGCTTGCCATCAGGTGGGATCGCAGTCAAGCACTGCTTTATAAAAATCATAAAAAAAAAATGAAATTATTTTATGTCATTTTTTTATTTTTATATATATTTTAATCTTTTTATCGCCATTGGCAACACTTTCGCGTTAAATTCGCCAGGGTCGCACGTCCACGACCAAGTACTCCGCCTCGTCAGCTCTTCAGTCACCTATGGGGATTGAAGAGCTAAACGAGATGGGGTACCCAGTCGCAAACACACGACCCTGGCGAATAGGACACGAAAACCTTCGTCGGTTAATGCACTGGTTTGATGGTCTAAAACCGTCTGCGCATTGCCTGCCAGCTATGAAGAATTTCAAAACGAAGTCTAACGAATTATGTACCTACATGTCGTTGCCATATCGTGGAATTAGCCTGTTTGTGATTTGACGGAAGTTTTGAGGTGGCCATTTCATGAAGTGGTCAACCATTGTTCTGTGAAGTGGCTGACTACATCATGAAATAGCCAATTCTATGATATGGCTACAACATTGACCGTACTATTATTATAAAGGCGAAAGTCACTGGCCTGTTGGTCTAGTAGTTAGTGGTCCTAACTGCTATATCGGAGGTCGTGGGTTCGATTCCCACCCAGGACAAATGTTTGTGTGGTGAGCACAATCATTTGTACAAAACAAAACTGTGTGTAATTTATCTATGTATATGTATGTATTTAGAAATATATAAGTATGTTTATCAGTTGTCTAGTACCCATAACACAAGCTCTGCTTACCTTGGTACTAGACGGCGTTGTGTGATAGTTAAAATCTAAAAGAAAAGAAGAAAGTATGTACAAATGTGTGTGTATGTGTATACGTTTGTGACTCCTTCACGCTAAAATGGCTCAAAGGATTTGAATAAATTTAGCGCACGGGTAGACCATGTCCTGGAACATCACACAGGATACATCTATCTCGGGAGTATGTTCCCTTGGGAATGATCTTACTTTCACGCGGGCGAAATCGCTGGCCGAAGCTAGTGAAAAATAAATACTTAAGCCCTAAATTAAGTTTGTATACCGAAACAGAGTTGGGTTGTATTCTTCTTAAAGTGAAGTTACAGGCTCGAGTGTAGCCATTTCCTTAATAGATGGCGATGTCCTTAATAGATGGCGCTGAACTTTTCATTTTTTTTTTAGTTTATTTTGTCTTCAGCGTATGGGAGCATTACGCATGCTTAATCATAAAAAGACCTAACTCAAAAAGAGGGTATTTTAATCTGAAAACATATGTTTCAAAAATAAAGTTAAATTTTCAAATATTCTTTTTTTATGTTACGTCTTTTTTTGATTAAACATGCTATTATTGAGTCAAAGAAATGGTATCTGCGGAAATCGGACATTCCACTTTAATGAACTTAGTGAAATAATTGCCTCATAATCTTTCTAATTTTGACTGTTTATGACTCTGACCATAGTAAGTAATAATAATATTCCACAACTTTCACACAACGCCATCTAGTTTCAAACAAAGCAGAGCTTGTGATATAAGTACTAGAGAACTAATAAACATACTTATTTATAAGTGTTGCCATATAGCCACACTCGAGCCTTTCACTTTAAATGTCTATATTATACTAAACTTTCCTATAAAAAATAGATTTTTGAATGTTTAGTCCTTAAACCCAATTGATATCTAAAAAAGGCTTATTGCATTTGAAATATTTTAATAAATGACTGAAAAATGTATTTTTAAAATTGTATGTTTAGTGCCTTTCGGAAAAAAAAGCAACTGCATGACGTTTCAATTCCGCTTTTGATGTTGTTTAGAATAAATGTTTTAAGAAGGAAATTCAATGTGATAGACGAAAGAAGATGTTATAGATAGAAAAATATAAATTGGAATGTGATTATTAAATTAATTGGCAATATTGCAAGGGGTCAAAGTGAGTACTTTGATATCTGAGATATCCATGAGTATGGATATGATCAACCTTTACTACTGCACATCGTCACTTTTCTTCAGGTGAAATAATGGTTTGGAGGTAGGCGGAACAGAGTGTAAAGTCCCGCAAACCTCCGTTGAAAAGGGAGGATCCCGACCCCGACGTGATACGGGTTGGTGCTTTTTGATGCGTGCCAGGCCAGTGGTAGGTTGGTTTCAGTGGGTCGGAACCGAATGCCGCATAGTTCTCGGTGAGTCGGAACTGTCTGCGGTGACGATTTCCTAGTGAGTCGGGATGATGATGACGCCACGAAGTAGTGGCTGCACGAAGGCTGCGCTAACGTTCTTTGTCGAGGGTCACCAGTTCGGAGGTTTGCGGGACTTTACACTCTGTTCCGCATACCTCCAAAATGGTCAAGCGCGAGCCTATTGTAAAAAAGCAGCTGTTTTCTACGTTTTTGAGAGCAACCAAGTACTTGACAGCTGATTCTTTTTTTGATCGTTAACATTGATCCCTGAGACAGTGATATGTGGTCGCGGCAGACCACGAAGGAGATAGTTAAGTTCATAACTGGACAGAAATAAAAACTGGAAGGAGGAAACGTGGGCTCATGAATGATAGAAGGTGGCCTTTGCCCAGGAAAGGGACAAAACAGGCAAACCTCCACACTTTTTCCCTCTTTAAAAATTTGCCAATTAATTAAAAATCACGTTGTATGTTGCTCATTTGTGATGTTGAGTTTTTCTATTAGGGCCGTGCCTCACAGGGACGCCACGGTACCACAACCAGGTCATGACGTCAAAAATGTATGGTTAACGCCGTGACCAATAGTGGCCAGGTGAGGTACACACCATAGAGCTGCATGCATTTTCTTGGCTGTGCGAATTGTCAGCACCGCCATGGCGTACCAGTGAGGCATGGGCCTTAGGATTTTCTTAGTACTATTTCTGTGACTACATTTGTGCTAGGTTTTTTTGACAATAGGACCGATGATACACCCCTACTGCTTCAAGAAATACAGGACTAATATTGTTTTAATTAATTACGTTATAACATTAATAGGGCTGATACTTAATCTACTTAACGTTCAAGATAAAATTCATTCCTGTTATAAAAAATACTGAGTTATTTTCTGATTTAAAATTTTAGAAAATAATGTGAATTTACTTATAATTTTTTCTCATAAATGAGCAAAATATTATATCTTATTGTAGTACGGCAAAGAAATCTATAAATGTATTGAATGCATTATATTTATTTATTTATGGAAATGATAATGTGATACATATTTTTTACTTTGGAGGTTAGTAAATAAAATATTGATGTTGTCTATAATTTTTGTTTTCGTTACATCTTTTCTGCTATCACCTATGTTTTACCAGCTGACTTATGGGTACCTTGTCCGATAAATAGTTGAGTATCTACAAATCCCATTCCATTTCAGAATGTATCTGGTGTATAGAGTAGCTGTTCCTAGAGACTACCAGGTCCGAAAAATATCCCGAGCTTGCGGAAGGCGAGCAATGGGTAGCTCGCCGTCCAGTAAAGACCCTAAGCTCGAGTCGACGGCGCGTTCTGTTACACACGCGCAACGCATGTTAGGAAAATAGATGTGGCCTAGTAGGATACATGCCTGCTAGCACTGTGGGATTGTGCGAAAGTGTTGTGGCCGTGACCGTGGCCCTAAAACGCAAGGGCAACTGAAGGAATACTTGGGTTTTAGTCGATAAATGTCTGATAATCCCTCTCGCCCCAGGCAGCATACAAAACTGATAGGGACCGTGTACTTAAAACATAGCCAGAGAAGCATGAGAGTAGGTACATATAACAATACCTGGCATCTCCTTAATTGCACCGAGGAAAAGTAGGCCACTTATATTTTTCCAGTTCTTTGGGGACATTCTTTCAGCTGATGCTCGACTTTCTTAAATAACAAATTTTTATTATTATTTAATTACAGATGAGGGAATATATTTCTAATACCAGATCTAGCGCAGAAAATTTTACATATTAAATCTAGGCAACCATGTATTCACACCATTTTTGGTAAGGCAACCTAATAAGGTTGGATACAATTACCTTTGATTTGATATATAATTCGATTAAATAACAGATGAGGGTATATTATGGCCATTTACTTACCTCTTTATACGAGGTCCCCCATAGCACCAAAAAAAGGTAGGCTACCTATATTTTTTCAGTTCCTTAGGGCACACTTTTTCAGCTATTGCTCGACTTTCATAAATAACAAATCAGGGTAGTTGATGAAAAAAAATTAATAATAAATTTTATTGTTTAGCATTTCAGGCAGGCACCAGATTTAGCTAGGCAACCTATTCGCAAAATAAATGCATTATCTATATCTATATATATATCGACGGTTGAAAGGCTAATTGATCTAAGCTAGATTAAAAAAAAAAATGAAACCTGACTCTAACGACAGAGAAAAATTTGCCAATTCCGAATATATTGTATATAACTCAATATTCGAAAAAATGTCGTTTAGATCAATTAGCCTTTCAAATATATAAAAGGAGAAACTGACTGACTGACATATCAACGCACAGCCGAAACTACTGGGACTAGGAGCGTGAAATTTTGCACAAGGTTTCCTTTTATGACGTAGGCGAGCACTAAGAGAGGATTTTTCAAAATTCACCCCCTAAGGGGATTGAAATGGGGGTCCAAAGTTTATATGGAGAACCTTACTTCCATGCAGGCAAAGCCGCTGGCAGAACTGGTCTTGCATATAATATTTATCATAATGAAATAACAGTTGAGGGAAGGTATTTCCTCTACCGGATCTCTTACTATTATTTCTTCAAGGATAACAGAAACGAAGGCATTAACGATAAAAAATAAAACAGAAGATTGCGTTTTTAAAAAGATTTTTATTACCATAGAGATGTTTACATTCATTATAATGAGCATATAATATTATTTACAACCAAGACTTGCAACAGTTGCAACCATCAAAATGGCAGTGCCACAGTAGCCGGCCGTAAATATGAAACTTGGAGATTTAGAAGAAGTGTCATACAGTTACTGTCCTTAAAATGAAGTGCCGTTCAAGGAGGATGCAAATCCCAAGGTGGGATGCAAAGCCCACCTTACAATAGCTGTTGGATAGGTATTTTTTAGCTAAATAAAAGTTACTATGACGCCACGAACCAAACCTTTTTTTTTATAATTTAAACTAGTTCTTGACTGCGATCCCACCTGATGGTAAGCAGTGATGCAATTTTTGATGGTGAATCGCACTAGTTTATTAGGAGCCTATTCACTGTAGCCTTGATGACACCTAAATTATAATCGGACGGGAAGACTGCAGCAGGTAAATGGTTCCTATCGTTCGATTTACGCGGTATAAACGACGAGGCAAAACTTTTTGCTCGGACCTTAGAGGCGTTAACAACGTAAGGGTGGACACTCGCCATACGTCGGGTTGTCGATGGTAAAGTTATTCCTTATTTAATATGTTAGTTTTACCAATAACCAAGTAATGCTATTTGTGTAATATATTGCATGTTTGTGTTTTATACACGTAGTGTTTAGATACTAACCTACAGTTATCAATTGCGTCCTTGAGTCACAGTTTTTTTTTTTACATAAGCAGCTCAAACGTGTAAGTTTTGCTGTGAGAAAACAAGTGAGGTAAATCGCATTTTCGTTATCGTTCACTCAGTGCGAATGATGCGGATGCGTGGTGGAGGTGACGTGCGTGTGACAAAGTATTTTTTTTTTGTTTTGCCCTGGGCTAAGTATACAATTAGAATCATTCGAACTACACTGTACTCTCTCTTTCCAGTCTTTGTAAAAAAAGAATAATTAAACAAAGCCACAAAATACTGTATCATTGTTTTATTGGTAAAAAAAAAATCGTTTCAATAACTCTGAACGGACATAGGTTTAGAACTTGGCGCTATAGTAACTTTTATTCAGCTCAAAAATCCTTCCAGCGATATAACTCTACTACTTAATCGAAGGTGGGACAAAATTCCTGGCATCATCCTTGCTAAAAATGTTGAGTACAGCGCCATCTAGCGAGAATGGCCACGCTCAGGCCAGTAGCTTACACTTTCAGATGAAAGCGCTATAGTAGCCCGCGAAATTCAATTTTCTCGAGTTTTTTTACATAAAATAACGCTTTGGTCAAACTGAGGCAAATCTCGCGCAGGATTAAGGACAAAGTTGGCTCGTATCGATTGTGTCAACTAAACTTGTATGAGTTGCTCAATATGATTCATGCAATGGATGGCAGGTCAGAGTCAAGTTGTTTGTTAAGCCATGCAAAATATAAAAAACTAAAGAAAATTTGAATAAATTTCGCTGGCTACCCTGGAGCATTCACTTTAAACACGAGCTCCTACTTCGAAACTTGGCACTACACCTTATCTAAAACTCCATGTGTCATATTTAAGGCCGGATACTGAAAAATAACTAAATATATTAATTTACTGTGGCCTCAATATATTGGCATGTCTTTTATATATAGACTGAATTCTAGGCTTACCGGTTTTCAGTCTACGTAGTTGTAACTGAATTTACTAATTTTAAAAACATTTAACTACTTTCGATTAAAATACAATTGATTTACAACGATAACTTTTTTTTTTCTACGTATACTTTTAAAAAATTTAAATATCATTATTGGTATTATAATGGTTATGCAAGGTTTAGAATTGTGGCTTATTATGTATTTATTTCGTAAATGTCTGAATGATAATATAAATGGTATTTCTATAGCACCATTCTGTGGCAGTTCGTGATATGTACATTAACTATGAAGATTTAACGACAAATTTTAACAGAAAAATAAAAAAAAAATGCTTAATATAAAAATAACATATAATTCAGTGGATAATAGTAGGAAATATTGTTGCGATTTTTAACGTGTGAGAACGTAAAATAAAGCTCTGGTCAAACCGAGAAGAAACCCGCGCGGGATTAAGGATAACATTTGCCTGTATCGATTGTGTCAACTGAACATGTAGTGGAGTGTTCAATATCGACCCTTTATAAGGACTTTTTACGCATATTTTCATCCTGCTGTCTTAGGACGAAAATATGCATCTTTAAGATGAGAAGGATAGGCAGCAACATTGTATGAATCTGACAGCTGTCACCCGCACCATCATATAGCATTTGTAATATAAGAATGACATCGTAAGCGACAGATTGCGTATTTTTTTTGCAGTAATCGGTTCTCTCCTAATTAAAAAGTATTGATGACAATACCTTTTTAAACATAATTATACAACAATTTATCAATTAGAAAGTTCCCGTTTACATTAGAACATCTTTATATATAATTATTCTGTACGTGTGTTTGTCACCTAACTCCTCCAAAACGACTGGACCGATTTGAAAGTAATTTTGTGTGTATATTTGAGTGGGTTTCTGGATGGTTTGAAGATACAATTGGACCCAGTAGGTGGCGCTGCAATCGGGTTCTTAATTTTGTTTTTCTAACAACTTGTCAGCTTTCGGGCAGGACAACGTCTGCCGGAACCACTAGTATTATTATAAACGCTTTCCCTTTAACCGCTTACGTCGGATATACCCGATAAAGACTCTTGCATTTATTCCGCCAGAGTCGCACATTCACGACCAAATACTCCATCTCGTCAGCTTTTCTGTCACCTATGGGGATTGAAAAGCTAAACGAGATGGAGTACCCAGTCGCAAACACACGACCCTGGCGAATAAGACGCGAAAACATTCGTCGGACCAATCCGACGGAGGCGGTTAAAGAGTTAATTACGAAGGAAAAACCTTTTTCTCTACGTCACTTACGATGTTCATCCTAAAAAGGTGCTATATAATTCATACAATGGACGCGCTCATTTACCTCTGTTGGACCAGTTCTCTAATCTGATGATGAAAATATGATGATGTAAATTACTGTTTGCAGGGGCTATTTATTTATTACGTAAGAATCTAAAGGAAAAAATGAATATACGTTTGGTTGCTTTTAAAGTGTATTTTTAAAAGTAATAATTGTTAGGAACGTTTACTATACCGTTTACTCAAACAAGTAAAGTTTAGTTCACAAGCGGGGGGGCGTAGTGATTTAAGTAAGACATGATCGCCCCCACTCCACCCCCGAATCGTTTGACGTAATAAATTAATGGCCCTATATCGGATATCAGCTCTTGCTTCAGAATTAATATTTGGACTATTGCCGCAAAAAAAAACTAGTTTAGAGATACATTCGCCTCAATTAACATGTTTTTTTTTTAAGAAAATACTTAACAATTTTGCATAATATTACAATAATTCTTAAAAAAATTCTTGTCTATTCCCAGAACCTCTTCGCAAATATAATGCAATATTTTTTTTTTCTAATATTAATAATACCTTAATAATAGGAACCGAAAACTAAAATAATGAAATTACAACCTTAACACAACTTTATTTTTTATGTTGAAATTCGAGTTGAACAATTCACTTTTTTTTTCTAATTTTTCAATATATATCACCAAAAAGTGCATTACTCTTTTAATAAATTGCCATTCAGATTCTGAAAATCTAATCAATTCAAATCTCGTGTTAACTTGTATTTATTCACAGGTAATAAATAATAACATAGCTTACATTCAATTTAATATTTTAGCTGACTAGATTTTCAGAAACAAAGGATATCTAGGGCAAAAAATGCGATAAAACAATCACGTCATTTATTTTTTTCTACCCAGACCAAAGTAAGAAAAAAAAGAATTCAAGCTGTATGTCTTATTGCATTTTAGACCTTTGTTAACAAAAAAAAGTTTTTATATTTACTGCTTTTTTGCAGACTCCATAAAAACTTAAAGCTCTGACCAAACTGACGCGAATCCCGCGCGGGACGAAATTCGTTCATGTCGATTGTGTCAATTTACTTTACATTTGTTAAAGTCGTCCCACACTAGCAATTACTCATGTATGGTGGATGGGTACCCAGACCTGGAACAATTATCTGTAGACCATACAAATATTTGTTGCGTGCGGGAATGGTACCCGTGACACGCAAAGCAGCAGTCAATCGCTCAACCACAGTGCCAAAAGTGCCGTCAAGTAACTTGTAGGTTCAAACATTATTTATTCATCGACTTGCTACCTGAGCGGGATTCGCTTTAGTTTCAGCAGTCCAGCACCCACTTTTTCAAAAAGCCTAATCTAGTCTCTGTTTTAGCATATTTAGCTGTCGTGATTGGCCAACAGAAATATTTACAGCCAATCCAAGACCTGAATTTTTATTTGGCAAACAAATTTGAATAGGCTTTCCGAAGAGCGAGGGTGATTCTTATAAAATATAAATACAAAAAAATATATATAAAAAATTGTATTTGCATAAACGATATTTTATCTAAAGCAACATATTTTGCTAATATAATAAACTTATAATTGCTTTGTTTTGTGCTTTAAATTATATATGTATATTTTTTAATGTTTTATATAAAAGTTAACATAATTATGCTATGTAGTCCTCATGAATAAAAATAGGAGAATTATGCTTGTAGATTTATTATGGGCTATTAATATCAAATCTCCACTGTCATGATTTGATAATATGGTTATAATTTTATCATAGGTAGGTACATAGATAAAATGTATCCAAATACATACCAGATTTCAGAAGATACAAAATGGTTTCAAAATGAATTAGTGTTAATAATACGCTGGAATATTTTACTTCCTGTGGGTAGATTTTTACTATTCAGATAACTTTAATCTGTAGAATAAAAATTACGGTTTAACAGCTTTAACATCGAAAATATATTGAACTGTCAGATTTATTCATCAGATAAACATTAATAGAAAGTATATAAAAAAAAAAAAAAACAAAAATTTTAAAAGATCTAATTTGGGAAAATTTTAATTTTAAAATTTAAAACCAAAGAAATGTTTTAAAGTAAGATACGGATTTTTACCGAAAAACTAATAAATCGAGGCCCGTGTTGGAACTCCATATATTATAATTAATTATATTTTGTTGATAATGTTGGTCTAGAAGAGAGCGTGTAATGCATAGCCTCCTTTTAATTTTGAAATCGGTAAAGGGTTAACCATTTTTTTTATGTGTTTTGGTTACTCATTCTAGTTGAAAATACAGTATAGAATTTTATTTTGAAATAAAAATCATATACTAAATAATTGTTTTGCAGTAATTTAACTTTATGAAATAGGAATTACAAAACTAGGTTTATTAATCGTGTAAAATATATAAAATTTGCAGAATAACCTATAATAATATATATTTTCCAAATACATTTTTTGGGAGCTTACCATTAAATTCTAACTTGGCAGTTTAATTTTAAATTTTGAATACATTTTTAATTCGCTATTTTTATCAATTTTGTTTACAACCAGTACATGACTATAAGTTCAAATTCAGAATGCATATTCAAACTTACGGGACTTTTCCAAGATGGCCGTTTGCTGTCATAATGTTTTTTCTTCAGTTGCAGTTTAGATTCAGCTTGCAGTGGACGCGTATCGGGATAATTCTGGTAAAACCATGCCAACTGCCTGGAAGAATTGTGCAATCTAACATGAGCTTATTAACAACACCGTCCGGTGGTAGGAACATGGATAGGATGGGTAAGGAGGGAGGTATCATAGGATTTTAGAGAAATTAGTAGAGGGAAATGAGATAATTACAGAAATATAAGTAAGTTATTAACAATAAAAAAAATACTACAAATCCAAGCATTAAGAAGAACCTACCAATTTTAAAATTTAGATTATCCGAGTCGAACTTTGGCCTAAACTAACTGGCAGTGGCTGGATAAAAAAAAAGAGGGTAAGCGTGATAAGGGTCAAGCTAGTTATCCTGTACGGGGTAGGGGTAAAATGGGTTACGGATAAGGGTAATAAGAGAGTAGGGGGTTTATATGGACCCGATTCGACTCGGATAGGTAAAGACGAGAATTAAATCCCCCAAAATACACTTTTGAATGCCGTGAATTCTTTGTTGGAATATCAACTGCAACCATAATGGTGTAAAAAAGTTCCAGGACATGAAGTTCAAGAAAATCAATGTTAAAAAAAACTGAAACTGTTAAAAAAAACCAAAAATATTAATAGAACAAAGACATTTTATTTTTTCGTTCAGTAATGTAGTAAAAAAAAAAATTATGGTTCTATGTAGTTTTTTTCTATAAGCTCAATAATTTAAAAAGAATATCATACAAAATGTTAGTAAGCTACGAAATACCTAGAATCTAAATTGAATTTAAAAACCAAAAATGTACGCTTCAACCATTAAGATACGCATAACAATTTTTGTAACGTAATCAGGCGCAAAGAAATAAGTTTTGTTGAATAGAAACACTAAGGCTATAGTTAACATAGAGTAGGATATAAGAATACGGCAAAAAAAGTGATAATAATAATAGAGGATAATAGAACTCATTACAGCAGAAAAAAAGTCGTAAAACGGATCCATTACCTCGTTTTCTGCTCTTTCTTCATCACTTTGGTATTGGACATCGAGTTCTGAACTGTTGACGCTATTCTCCCAGTCTTCCGAAGATTCTACAGATGATGCGTCCAAGTCAATTTCAGCTGAAATATTATAGAAAGAATAAATATTTCAAACTAGCTTCCCATCACTTGAAAGTAAAAAATTACACCTAAGGAACATACTTCCCGGGGTAAAAAAGTATCCTAAGCTGGACATAGGATACTATTTACCCCATGAGTATCCTATGTGTTATTCCAAGACATGGTCTGCCGACGTGCCCATTTTTATCTTTATTAATCTGTTGTGTGTGTTAGCCGTCTGTAGGGCGTCCCACAACTTTGCCACATAGACAAATTTAGTGAATGGACATTCAACGAATTTTATATAATCGCCTGTGTGAACCGTGAATTGAACTCACTAAATGTAAAAAAAAATCTTTAATTTAACTGTAGCAATCAAAAACCTCAATCATATAACTACTAATTTTTGAAATTCCAAATGTTTTGATTAAGACCAAATGTTTAGTATCCAATTGCTTAGCACTGCTACTAATCTTTGATTTTTCAAATGTTTTGGATTGGAACAAATATCTGATATTGATACAAATGTTTGGTACTGCTATTAATCTTTCATATTTGAAGTGTTTAGAATTGGACCAAATGCCTGGATTAGTAGCAGTATACTAATTTTGGATATTACTGCAAAAATTTGGTATTTGTCAAATTTTTTGATAATTGGGCCTAAATAAATTCTCTTACCAATAACCATAGGCTCAGCATGTCTATTGGGTGGCACGGCGGGCAACCGTAGCGCGGTCGCGTTGATAGCCAGCGCCTGCGCTCCGTGGCGACTGCTGGCTGACGGCTGCATTGACAGGTCTTGGAGGTTCTGGTCGGGTGTTGGGTGTTCATCGGCGTATCTTACTAGGGGGTGTTCCTGGGGAGAGAAGGGTAATTTCAGAAAAATACTACCAAGCGTTGAATTTCAAAATGTTCAACAGGGTCTGTCAGGAATAATTCAGTTTTGTAGACGCATAAAAAATTAGAGTATGAATACAAACATTATTGATGATTTCAAATTCCTTAAGAGGGTTCTTCTCTTTCACTCGCCATCATCATCAATATCGAGCATGGTTTAAAAAATTGTTACTTCATCTAACGCAATCCAACGCCATGTTTGACGAAAAGGCAACGCGAAAAAAGACAGATAACGCCTGAAAACTCTGTTAGCATTTGGTAATTCCGTGATTTACTTGAATATTTTACAAAACTTGTTCCAGGAAATACGTGTTTTTTTTAAACCCTTAAAAGTTTTTGAAAAAAGTTGTCGTTATTTAGAATCTTGATTAAATTTGCAGGCTTCTATTGTTATACTTTTTGACATTTTTAATTTTCGAGTAAATTATGAAGTGCCAAAGTTCATGCAAAACAGCAGATTTTCGGAGGTCTTTACTGGATTAGTTTTATACAAATTTATAAATTGATTTCAATAGAAGGCTAGATAATATCCACAAGATACTGTGTTTTCAAAATATCTAATGAAAAATGTGTAACAAACTCATAATCGCGTAAGAGCGGTTGTATGAACAACATTGAAAATGTATGTCGAGTTGCATCCGCTTAAGCCAAAAATATCGATGTCGATGCGATATCGTAACTACTCTATATTCTAATCTAAAAACTACTTTATATTACAATTATGCAATATAAGTACTTACAGGATGAGTTAGTTCGCAAATGGGGTTCTGGCGGAGGTCGATCATCTCCAGGACCGCAAGGTAACCAGTGTCGAACTCCGACGGAAGAGATGATATCTGTGAAACAAAATAAAACAAATAAGTATATAAAATAATCTCGTGTCACGGTGTTTGTTATCGTACTCCTCCGAAACGGCTTGACCGATTTTTAAGATTTTTTAGTTATACTTGGTAGGTCTGAAAATAAGTTGTACAATGTGTTCCAAATAAGAATAGGATCGATTGCCATGTTGTGACGTCACGTCATACTGTCAAATCGCAAGAAATTGGCCAAAATTGAAGAACACAGAGATGAGCAAAATTGAAGAACTGGATTCTGATTAAACTTTTTTCGTTCAGAGTTCGTAAGTAAAATAAATTTTAAACATTTCTTGTTTTGCTTACCATAATAATTCTTCGATTTGACAGTATGACGTCGCGTCACAACATGGCAATCGATCCTATTCTTATTTGGAACGCATTGTAGGCTACTTTTGAGGGGTCCGTACCCAAAGGGTTATTACCCGGCACCTTATTACTAAGACTGGACTGTCCGTCTGTCTGTCACCAAGCTGTATCTCATGAACCGTGATAGCTAGACATTTGAAATCTTCAATTTTTTAGTATTTGTTGCCACTATAACAACAAATACTAAAAAACAAACACCATACAACAAACGTGTTTTTTTGCCATTTTTAGCTACGGACAGTACGGACCCTTCGTGCCTGAATCCGACTCGCACTTGGCCGGTTTTTTTCTAATATAATATGCTTAACACTGTCTATTGGAGAAAACCGCATGAAAATCCGTTCAGTAGTTTATGAGTTTATCGGGAACAGACAGACAGACGCGATGGGTGACGTTGTTTTATAAAACGAGTATGTACAGATAAAGGAAAGACAAGAATAAGGACTTTATTTCAACTTAACGACGACTATAACCTACTAGCTTCTACAAGCGGCTTCGCCCGCTTTTTTTGTCGTACGGGTACTGACTCAACATCTGGAGACTTTCATGAAGAATTTTGGCCGACGGGTGTTGTCTATCAGCGCTTTCGCAGAAGGATACATGACACGACGACTCAGCGCAATACGTCGCAGACCTAACGTAGTTTTAATAATAAATAAATAGAATGTTATTATTATGTATTAGTTTATTATTTTTAAGATTTTTATTTATGTATAGTGTCTATGGGCCTTAGTTGCCTGAAATAAAGAGTTATTATTATTATCAAAAGTAGGTTTCTCCATACAAACTTTGGACCCTGTTTGATTCCTTTAGGGGGTGAATTTCGGAAAATCCTCGCTTAGCGTTCGCGTAAATAATATAAGAAATCCCTTTGCAAAATATCACGCTCCTAGTCGCAGTAGTTTCGGTTGTGCGTTTATATGTCATTCAGTTTCTCCCTTTATCCATTTAAATAGAAGCGATTTACCTCTCACTGATTAACCACGAAATCTCAGAAACTATAACAGCTACAAACTTAAAATTTGGCAGGTACGTTCCTTATAGGGTGTCGACATCCGCTAAGAACGGATTTTACGAAACTCTACCCCTAATAGGGTAAAACGGGGGTTGGAAGTTTGTATGGAGAAGCCTACTTTTATGCTAGCAAATCCGCTGGCAGTAGCTAGTACAATTATAAAGATAATCCTCTAGTTACATAAACAAATACCAATCAATGCGGAACAAATACATTTGAACTATAAACTTATTCAAATCTGCAACCTAGAACAATTTCCGTCATTGTACCAATTATGTAGCTACGAAGGTCGCTGGAAGGTAAACTCATATAAAAAACTGAGGACAATTATATCGAGTTATCAGTTACATAATCGTTAATCTTAGTAGTTACAGTGCTTTGACGACTCGATTCATGTACAGAAACTGAAAAAAGATTGCGTGTAGCGGAGATGAGAATGTTGAGATGGATGTGTGGTGTGAAGAGAATGGATAAAGTGAGAAATGAATATATTAGAGGAAGTTTGAAAGTGGCGCCAGTGACAGAAAAGTTTGTCTTGATATGGCCATGTAAAGAGGAGGGATGAAATGCATGTTACTAAAAGAGTTATGAGTATACATTTGGATGGATAGAGAGGGAGACCAAAGAAAAGATGGATGGATTGTGTGAGAAGTGATATGAAAGAAAAAGGAGTTAATGATAGCGTGACGGGTGACGGGATAGAATGGAAGAAAAAAACGTGTTGCGCCGACCCCAAATAAAACGGGATAGGGGCAGAAGGATGATGATTCATGTACTGAAACTGTTTGTATGGCCTACAGAGTGCCTAGCGTGATTTCATTTTACGTTATCGTGATCGATATGTTTGACGTTCGACGCTCCGATTGGCCCGCTCCAAGCTCTTAACCAATCAAAGTCAAACGCAGCAAGCATTTTGATAACGTTATCGTAAAAACAACCCGCAGTCAGCACCTCTGCCCTCCTAGCCAAGTTACAACCGTTTCGTTTCAATTCTCTTTTCGTAGATCGCCTTGAGTCCGCCACGCCTCCTCTTCCTTTTGTTCTGACCACGTGACTGAGCGTTGAGATGACGTCAGAACAAAGGACTCGAGGCGATCAACGAAAAGAGAATCGAAACGAAACGGTTGTAACTTGGCTAGGGGAGCTGATCAAGGAAATGGTTCGATATTCTATATCTATAATGACTAACTGGTAACCGCGATTTCGTCTGCGTCAAACTTGTAAAACAGCACAATACCATTTGGTTACAATTTCAAGAAGTTCTTTTTTGTGCGGAATCCTAATTCTTTTTTAATAAAAGTAGCCTTAATTACTCCTTATAACATTAGCATATCTGCCAGTGAAAGTCTCGTTAAAATCGGTCTAGCCGTTTCGGAGATTAGCCGAATTAAACAGACGAACAGACAAATTAAAAAAAACAAATTGTATTTTTTTTATTTATTTATTTAATCTTCATGCAACAAAAGGTACAAAGGCGGACTTAATGCCTTAGGCATTCTCTACCAGCCAACCTAGGGTAGTGGAGAGACAATATAGTAGTAGGAGTAGTACATAAAAAAAAAAGAAAATATTATTTAGACAACAAGTATAATAAAATTATATATAAAACTAAAATTAAACATACGTACATAATTAATAAAATATATACCATTTCATTTTATGAATGATAAATAATTATAATTTATATTTGGGCGTGTAAAAGTAAAAACATTCCAAAT
Source organism: Mythimna pallens (assembly GCA_961205895.1). NCBI lineage: Eukaryota > Metazoa > Arthropoda > Insecta > Lepidoptera > Noctuidae > Mythimna > Mythimna pallens. The sequence continues at coordinate 11,888,833 of OY540849.1, read as the reverse complement.
TATAATTTCGAGTTATTTGTGTGCTAAAATGTTTTTTTTTATTCTTAATAGGTTCGCGCTTGACCGCTATCTCACCTGACGGAATTTTTAGTTTTGTGTGAAAAAGCACGATTTAGTATGGCAGCCTCCAGGATACGACTGATAATTTACATACATATTATGATACTGCTTTGTGCACCGAATTTTTTTTAAGTGGGAAATCATCAAGTTAATAACTTCTCCAGCTCTAGTTGGAGCGAGAGGGAGTGACGGACTTTTACTGACTAAAACCAATAGTATTCCTTCAGTTGCCCTTTTTGCGAGGGGTACGTTAATTCCTTCGAACAATCCGCAGCCCTAGCAGGCGCCGAATAAGGCGTCGGCCCTGACTGGCCCAGTCAATTTTGCTGACATCGCGCGTGGAACATAACGCCGACCTGGGCTTGGAGTTACTGCCGGCCGGCGAGCTAGCCGCTAGCAGAATAAAAAAATAAGCATCCAATTGTAACGCCACCTACTAGGTCCAATTGTATTTTCAAACCATCCAGGGGCCCACTCAAATTTACATACAAAATTTCATATAAATCGGTCAAGCCGTTTAGGAGTTAAGTGATAAACACGCGTACAATGCGTTCCCAATAAGAATAGGATCAATTGCCATGTTGTGACGTCACGTCGTACTGTCAAATCGAAGAATTATTATGGTGAGCAAAACAAGCAATTTTTAAAATTTAATTTATTTAAGAACTGTGAAAGAAAAAAGTTAAATCAGAATCCAGTTCATCAATTTTGCTCTTTTATAAGTTCTTCAATTTTGCCCAATTTCTTGCGATTTGACAGTATGACGTGACGTCACAACATGGCAATCGATCCTATTCTTATTTGGAACGTATTGTACAGAAGAATTATCGCAAAAAAAAATTACAACCAGACCGAAACTGGCCCAAAGCTAACCTTCGGTCAATCTCTAAAAACAATACACCAACTTACCTGATTATTATTAAGCTGCAGGAACATAAGGTCCGGGCACTTGAGAATGGACAGCGGGAACTCCTTGACCCGGTTGTTTCTGAGGTTGCAGTGGACCAGGGACTCCATCTTGTCCATATCGTTGGGCAAGGTTTCTATGAAGTTGTTCTCTAGAGTGAGCCATCTGAAATATTGAGATATTTTTAAACAACTCCAAAAAATCAGGAGGAGGTTCTCAATTATTTATTTATTTTTCTTGCTTTTTTTTATATAGTCTCTTTTTTTTATAATGTGAATGTGAGAACACTGTAGACTCCGCGAATTCTTAGGATCCTTAGAGGACTTCCAACTAACTCACTTTTTATTATGATTATTTTTATTGTACTTTTTAGTAAAATATTGACTGTCCTTATATAATATCTACTTATACTGTAATATGGAAATGTTGTAAGAACAAAAATTTTTTTAAAAGAGTAACCATGGAGTTTCTTGCCGGTTCTTCTCCATAGGAAAACACCAATTTGGAAGCATGCACTAGCTTCTGACGTTTTATAAGTGCCCATGTAGGCCTATGTGAATAAAAAACTTTTGAATTTGGATGTATTTTTTTTTTATTGTTTTTTTCCAACTCTCCTTTCACAAGTATGCTTGAAGAGGTTTCTATAGAAATAAGCATAATCTTTGTTTCTATTTCTTTCTTCTTATCTTTTATTATTATGTGTGTTATGTATAATTTTTTGTTGATTTTCGATTTTTATTTGACTTTGCTTGAATTCTTGATATCACACACAGCAGGGGCGCCGACTTTTAGAAAACCTCATGGGTGCTCATGCTCATTTTTTCATCAGTGTGAAAAGAGAAATGCACACTGATCGACCGACAAATAATTAAATTAAATTTCCTTCTTACATATGCGTACTTATAATGCGTAATAATAATAAATTGAGACAGCATCACATACATTGTCCTGGTCCCAAAGTAAGGTTTCCCTTGTCCTATAGAAACCAGAAACAGCGAAGGTACCACAAACACCCAGACCCAACACAAATATCTGTTTCATCAACAAACATTTGTGTTGGTGCGGGAATCGGACCCGCGACCCCTGCGTCTCAACCGGCGCGGGTAATGAAAAAATCCCTGAAAGGCTAACTGATCTGTTTCTTGATGTCTATTCTCAGGGGTGCTCAGCACCCACTGTTTATTTCTCATGGGTGCTCGAACCCCCGAGCACCCACGGAGTCGGCGCCCCTGACACACAGTGTTCATATGATAAAAATCACCATAATCGGTTAATACTTAGAGGTTGCACAACGCCAATAAAGCTTTCTCATACAATTAGTAAATCATCAGTGTAGGTGTATAAATGAATTATTAAATAAAATAAATATTTGAAGGCTACTCCAAGAATATTTTTTAATAATGCCATCATAATTTAAAATAGGTTTCAAAATAAAAAAATAATTTTCACTAATGAATTACCTCTTTGCATTTATCAAAGATTATTATAGCGTGAATGAATATTATGTTATAATTGTATTATCTGCCCTGCGTTAAAAAATGAGGTTAACTCTAATGACGTCATCAGGGTAGATACTCCAAGCTGGCATTTTTGAATGCGAACATAGAGTTTAAATGTCAATACCAAACAACTGTCATTCCTGCCGCTTACACCGACCTACCCTGTTCGGAGTTAGAGTTAGTTAGCAGAGGTGTACCTGAAGTAACCCACATTTGAAAGGGGGAATTTCTCCCGCTTTGGGTGGAGTAAAAGGGAGTGTCAGTCTTTCATTGACTAAAATCTATTCTAGTAGCCTTTTGCGTGCCAGGTCTCCAGTAACTATTTCGAATAATCCTGCAGCTCTAGTAGGCATTTGGGGCAAGGCCATGGACTGTTAAAAAGGGCAAGTCTATTACTATCTATGAGAGCAGTGATGGCTGAGTGGTAATGGCCCTGACTTGTTGTGGGTCGCGGGTTCAAACTCAGCCAGGCGCATTACTTTGTATAATTTATTTCATCACCACTGCTCTCAAAACGGTGAAGGAAAACATCGAAAGGAAACCAGCATGTCCAAACCAGAATAAAAATTCGAAGACGTGACATTCACCAAACCACAATGGACATTCTCTCTCCTAGAGAGAGGAGGCCTGAGTCCCAGCAGTGGGATCATTAAAGAGCTAATTATGCTTATGCTATTACCATCAGTCAGGCTCCTACTGAGACATTTATTTATTGTATACTTCATAAAAAAAACACAAGACAAAAATTTATAAAAACAAATGTCTTCAAGGGTCGTAAATTCTCAACAAAAAACTCAATAATACCACAGTATAGATATGGAACAGTATGGAAACTACGTACAAATGTTCCAAACGGCACACTCACACAAACATACGCATCAACGAGACTCCTAAATGTTTCTTGCTACTGACAGCACCGTTTGGAACATTTGTACGTAGTTTCCGTACTGTTCCATATCTATACTGTGATAATACTATGCCTAATAAAGGAACAGGTGCTTTACTCTGATATGTTAAAATGCTAGTTATATGAGTATGAAATAGTGATGGAGCTATACACTCAACATATCGCACCCCCAGTGCGACACTGTCACTTTTGCAAAAAAAAACAAAAATTTGTTAAATATGTAAAAATGATCCTAAAGCCCCTTTACTTGGTGCGATTTATCCAAAAGTAAAGTTAAAAGTTGACATTGTAGTATAAGCTGTTCATCTCATCAATATATTCTTAAGTCATTGTTTTGTGAGGTATGAAAGTTTTAAATGCTTCTCCTGAAAAACTACATTTTTGCATAAGTGACAGTGTCGCACCGGGGGTGCGTATTTTGACTGGCCTGTTGGTCTAGTCGCCCTGACTACTATACCGGAGGTCGTGGTTTCGATTCCCACCCCGGACAAATGTTGCTCTGTTGAGCACGATCATTTGTTCTGTGTCTGGGTATAATTTATCTATAATATGTATGTATTTAGAAATATATAAGTATGTTTATCAGTTGTCTAGTACTCATAACACAAGTTCTGCTTAGCTTGGGGCTAGACGGCATTGTGTGGTAGTTGTGGAATATTATTTTATATGTATAGATCCAATCCTTTAACAGATCAGTTTAGGTTGTCAAATGGATTGCATTAAGAGCTTGTTGTGTGGTAGTTTGCTGAGTAGGTCACAAGTAGCACTTGTAACCACTACACTCACAAGGAGTTTTGTATATAAAAACTCTGAACTTCAGTTTCTTTTTTATAAAATGCTAAAACAGCAAAAAGGTTAAGTTTATTCTCAATAAATCTGTGCCAAGGTATTATCTAAGAGACGAATGTTATTGAAAAGATTTGACTCACCGCTCAAATATTAAGGTATAGTTAAATAAATTATAGATAAAAAAAGTTAGTAAGGTCAAATCCAAGGTTCCATCTGTATTTCTACAGAAATAACCTTGACCAGAGTACATACAAGCAGGTAGTTAATTTGTTAATAATACTCTATATGAGGTCACTATTTATGCCTAAAAATAGGTACTATAATTTTGAAAATAAGAAAAAAAAAATTGTCTCTGTACTAATTTGTTAGATATATTATTAGATACTTTTAGTTATGAGTATACATTATAAGGATGGATGGATAGGGAACGAGGCCGAAAAAAAGATGTATGGATTGCGTGAGGAGTTATATGACAGGTCAGGGAGCAAGAATAATCCCCAAATAATATGGGACAAGAGGAAGATGATGATGATGATTGTATTTAAAATTGAACTTCTATTCTTCTTTATCTACAGGTGGTTGATATTTAAAATTCAGTCCCAAAAAGTATTGTTTGTTTTTATAATAAATCGATACCCTTACCTTAGTTTAGTTAACTTAGTGATTTCTTCAGGTAAAGCTATCAGCTCATTGCCTCTTGCGCCGAAAGTATCCAGCTTCTCCAACTTCCCTATTTCTTTGGGTATCTCCCGTAGCCCTATCCTGTTGCACCAGAATGCTTCAAGGTTCTCCAGCTCACCAATCTCCGGTATTAACACTTTTAAAGGATTATAACTTATGTTTAAATTCACCAAATTTTTTAAATGACCGATCTCCGGCGGGAGATGCGTAATATTATTATAGTCTAGGGTCAACGTTGTCAGGTTTAATAACTGTGTTATTTCCTGAGGAACAACTGTAATTTTATTTCTATGCAAGTAAAGATGTTCCACATCAGAACAGGTGTAGAGCAAATCGGGTATTTCAATGATTTCGAACGCGTTCAAACTCAGTCGGGATTTCTTTTTTACTATGGCCTGTTCGATAAGGGCCAGTATGTGGTTTTCACGGATAAATTTTAATATTGCACTCATTTTTGTATCTATTTTTGGTTACATTTCTATTGCGTTTTTGAATTTGTTGTGAATGTGACAACCTGACATGTACAATGGTTCGCGAAATTATTATGATAAATAAACATCTGGGATTGTGTGCAAAAACATGAGAGTGAGATAACTATAAACTTATAGATTCTGTTTTCGATGTAAAAAAGAGATGGAATAAAAACATCGTTAAGAATACTTTAAAGAGCTGGAACGTTTCTTTGACATTACATAATTTGCTGTGTTGCTATATAATGAAATGCATTTGCTACTAATCAATAATTAAAGTAGCCTACACATAAAACCAGGTTTAATTGTAACAAAAAGCTCAGAAATGGAGAAAGGAAAGAAAAAACGTTTTTCGTGCCTCACACAATCGTATGACTAAAAATTAAAGCTTTGAATTAATGTGCATTTTTAAATAATAATTTGAATCCTATACTAAACAATATATTTCAGTTTCAGTGTAAAGGATCGTAACGACTGTATCGATTTTTCGCGGTAATTGTGAAAATGGCTGGCTTTTATCGCCGCTTAAATAATTAAGTGGAGAAAACTATAACATCAACAACATAAGAAGTTTAAAATAATGTAAATCGATCATTATGCTTTACTGAAACTATAAATTGATGTTATGTCCAGTAGGTTTCATATACAAGCGAAAGCGTTAAATAAATCAACATGCAGTCATATGTTTTTAAGTTTATCTTTTTGATATTTTTTATTGTACAGTGTTATATTGTTGATGCTAACGGTAAGAATTTTCACGTGTTTATTTGAAAATATTCATGAGAAACCATAAAAAAATATTTTGTTTACTATGCGTGCCAAAAATAAACTTACAAATACTACATTGACCTTGATTTAACTTACGCTAATGAGTAGGTACAATTAGGACACACGCATTACATTTTTACTATAAGCAGTATATAAAATGTTGTAAACAATAACTGAATAACTTACGCTGTTGTTATTTTACTTTTAAATGTTTTTGCTGAGAGAACATAACAAAAACACGAATTCGTACAACAATATCTTTTATGAGTGGCATTGAGCCTTTGAGATTTTTTTTTTATTAATTTTTAGAATAATACAAATTTTTAGAACAAACAAATAAATATGATGATGCATATATACTAATTTCATTAAATATTTCAGCCTCTCAAAACAAAAGTTCTCATCATCTCCGAAGACTAGGCGACGATGGCTATTTCAAATCTAAGCCATCATACAGATCTTTTCAGCCAGTGTCTATCAGATATCACAAATCAACGTATCCTAGAGCTGATGATAGGTCCGACTACGATATAACTTCCTATGATACGGAGTACGGAGGCGTCGTGTCAAACTTTACGTCTTCCATTTACGATGATAACCCTCCGTTGTATCCTAATCCGGAGTTTGTGTCTAGGAGTAATCAGGGTAAGTAGTTCTTTTCTTAGAATCTCACTAATATTATAAAGACGAGTTTGTATGTATATAGGTATATGTGTCGGTGTGTGTGTGTTTGTTATTCTTTCACACCTAAACGGCTGAACGAATTTGAAAGAAATTCGGTACAAGGGTAGACCATGTAAGGAAATAGAGCGTAGGACTTTTTATCCCAAGAGCAGGTTACTCTGGGATAATTTTCTACTTTCTCTCAAATAAGGTTGCTGGCTGGAACTCATTCAATCGTAGTTGTGCGAGGAGAGTTGAAAATCTCTGTATTAATCAGTAGCCTGTCGGCGGCAGCGTCTGTGCTGCCGCCGACTCAGAGATGAAGTTTTGAGGCAAGAGTAGTAGACTTTTTGTTGTATTGTCACTAGGTACGATATGATGCATCTAGTTATAAATGTTAATTATACCCCAGAAAGTCTTTCTTAATGTCCATGGGTTGGGGTGACATTAAGAAACACTCTAAGGGTTCGGGTTTCCAAATCCTTAAACGCCATGTCCGCATAGTCTCATGTCGTAGAATTAATCTGACCAAAGTCAACAGCTTCATTAAATCATCCTTGCACACAATAATAAAATATTCTTTCTTTTTGTCAGTAATAAGCAAAACAGCCGACAACAAGGTAGATTCGGAGTCTGATCTACCAGATGATTCCCTAGCTGATGCAGATCTAAAAGAGCATAACATTATAGATAGCGTGACGTATCTATATGGATTCAACAACTGCCATGGAGTTAGGAACGAGTGGATGATATTGGTAAGCTTTATTTTGAAGAAGACGACATCATAACACATTTTCAGACGAATTAGCTTTTACACATACAACTTGCACATGCTCAGTATCTGGAACATAAAATGAAAGTAACAAATTGTCAAGTGCGCATAATCTTCTGCGGTTAGTAATTAACAGCTAATTTCTCCAAAAATGTAAATATGGGTATCACATTAATTTTACGATAATTTTGGTTTAAGAAACTGGGGGCCAAACTCTCAATCTACCGATTAATACAGCTTTAGGTACTCCCAAAGTAGTTTTTGATAGAAGCTGATTACTGTGATACATCAGCAAAAAAAGAGGCTTGCTAGAAAATATCAGTTGCCTACTGTGATGAAAATAACACACTCTGTCCAGCTTCCATTCCCTTTGAATAAAAAACCCTTTATTTTCCATCAGATTTTTATCACAAGCGGCATAGCAGTCGTCCTGCTCATCAGTGCAGTGATGTGGCTGATGTGGAGTGAGTACGCGGCAGAGTTCCGCCGCAGCAGCAAGTTGTACCCCATCAATATCAATTTGTGCTGCTGTTTAGCTGCCTGCACAATTATTTATATACAGGCTGTTATGGTGAGTTTGAGTTTTTCATACTTTTATTTTCTCCATGTGTTCTCAAATCTCTATGGAATGAGGCCTTATGAAACTACTCAAGTTAAAAAAAAATTACCTTTTAAAATCTTGTGTCGAGCCTCTTCCGAAGCTTGGAAACACAAAAAATAGCCTACTATTTCTGTGATAATTTAGCTTATGTTGAAAAAAAAAATTCTAAATAACCATTTAATAAAACACCATTTCAATGTATGAAAAGCATTCAGTGTTATAACAAGACTATTTTCCACATATCATGCTTGTTTTCGGATGCAGGGCGTATCATCCCCCTCTCAATGCGAGAGGATAGCCCTCCTCCTGCACTACACACACGTTTCCTGTGCGATGTGGATCGTGGCACTAGCGGCGGCAGTTGCGGAGTACTGTGCCTGTGACACTCTACTACCGCTGAAGTACAACTACCTGCTAGCTTATGGCGTGCCGGCTGTTGTTGTAATGGTAAGACTAAGCCTAATTTGTAGTAAGTGACGACACGATCGGCATAGTGGCTGTGCAATAGGCTGTTGCGCTGCGTGTCGCGGGTTCGATACCCGCACGGAACTAATTATGACCTGGCGATTGTTTTTCAGGATCTAGATATTTGTGTAAGTAAATTTATATGTTTGCAAATGCATTCGCGATACAAGAAAAATCACAGTATGAGAAAACGCTTAAAAAATAATTTATTTTCAGTTCAACTACGCCCTTTCAATGGAACACTATGAAATAAAACACTACTGCTGGATGTCTATAGAAAAAGGCATGGTCATGGGTTTTATGGTACCAGCTATGATACTAATTCTTATCAACACAGCTATCATCATTTTAGGTCTACAAAGTGTCAATAAAAAGCAAGCAGAAACTCTAACAGCTAAAATACAAGAGTTAGTTGACCACCATATAGCTAATTGGCCTAAAACAGATCAAATGGATGATAAAAATGGCAGTATTGATACGTTAGATAACATCTACACACCAGGCAGTAGTAGGAAGAACACAGATAGTTCAGAAACCCTCGACAAAGATTATAATGGAAGTGAGGACGATTGTCATTATGTGAATATGGCAATACCAGGGGAGAACGGTGAAACAGGTAGTGAGGTGAGTTGCTAGATCAAAATTTAAATCAGTTTAGTAATGTTTAAGATTTTGCTGATTTAGCACTTATCGAGTTTTTTTTTTTAAACATTGTAGCCCAATTTAGCTCATGCTGCAAAAGCTCTTCATGATAAAAGCCTTCTCAATATGTTATACATGGATAATGTATCTTGGAAATGGAGCTGGAATACTGAAGGCAATGAGTTGAAGACGTATTTGAACCTGTGTCTTGTATTGGAACCATTCTTTGCCATCAACTGGGTGATGGGTGTGGTGGCTATTGAGAATGCTGCACACTGGTCTACTCCAACGATTTATTTGATTCTCGTTGTTGTTATGGTAAGTTTATCATAAATAAAAATTAACACATTATTTACTAACTAACATGTAACATTACATTTGTTTTTAAATGACATTTTAAAAATTTGCAAGATATATGTTCTGTTTTTATGTTTATTAAAGAGATAAAGCAAAAATTAAATAACTAAGTAGGATATTATATATCTAGTTTCAACTTGTATATAAGTAATTATTTACTATTGTTGGTTATATGAATCCACTGTGGCGAGAACCAAAAAATATTTCGATAGCAGGAACACACGCTAGTTAGTAGTTTTTGCCGTCTCACCCTTCTATCATGTCATGCGTATGAGATCAATCATCTGCAAATGTAAGTCACATAAGGTATATTACCTCAATGGAACGTTTAAAAGCGGTCTGACAAAGTGACTAACGTGTAACCTTTCTTCAGAAAGGATATTACAAGTTTGAAGCATGATTGCCTGATGGTCACTGTGTGTGAAAACCTTTTTTTTTAATTTGTTTTATTTCATTTATTCAAACTTTATTCACTAGTAAAAAAAAACACTGCACAAAGACGGATTTAATACCTGAGGCATTTTCTACTAGTTGACCTATGGGTGGTGCAAAAACATAACATGGCAGGTATTAGGAAGATAAACAAAGCATTAAGTACTTTAATAAATATATACTCCACTTATTTTCAGTACATTTACCTAACAACGACGATTTGTACTACACTGCCAATTGTCAAACCGAAGACTACCGCACCATGTTGTGAAGCGGTTATCAGCGAGCCGACACTTACAAGAAACAGGTAACTATCTATCCAGTATCACCAAAAACAAGATTAAACACGCCTCGAAAAAAAACGTAAGGAAAACTCTTAATCCACTGTTTGGAGCGATTTCCTATCCTTTTCCACACACTAGTCTTATGCTATTGTAGACCAGTCCTTTCCGTAGGAATTAAGTCCGTCCCTAGATCTTTGGCTAGGTCTCTAATATCACCTAGCAAATATACATACTAAAGAATATATTTTTTTCAGGACAACGGATAGTATCCCTCTACTGGATCCCACAATTCAGCAACCAATTGTGACCCCAGCACCCGCAGACACCATAAGTACTATTAGCATTTAATTCTTTTCAAATACCAATCATTTGGTTCAGATAGTTCAGTTGGAAAAACAACTTTACTTGAACGCTTACAAATCGTTCAGAAGATCGATTCTGTGCTCGAGGGTGCAGGTTGGTACAGACCATCATTTAACACTGGTCATCAACTCTACGTTGCGATATGAGGTAACAGAGTGAAGTAACCCTATATGAAAGCTTGATGAGAATAGGACAAAAATGGTTCATGGTCATTCCGTTACTAAATTATTTTGGAAGTTTGAAATATTATGATGATAGCAGCTGGAAAATATTTGGAAATGAATTCGTGGAAACTGGAACGGTTTATATTTAATGATGGTTTTAAAGTTGTCAATATCAGACAGGATAAGTACTAGAAATAAAACAAATCGGATTTACCGATAAAAAATATTTTTTTTTACGGGGTTTCCAGAGTATTTAGTTGAGCGAAAAAACTATAAATGATTCTTTAAATGATTACAAAGTGATCTACTACTACAACTGTTTTGTGGTATTTATTTTATGACTTACAACTTTACATATTTATTATTTAAAATCAATAGCTGGAAGATTCAATTAAAATTGTACCACGATGATTCGAGTTTCGCCCTGGTAGCACTATGAAGTATTAATTCTTCAATGATGTCAGATTTAATTTTTGTGTTTCCATTTTTTGCGAAACTGGCAGATCACTTAACTACTATTTTATTTTTTTCCCGTAAAAGAATTTAAAGGTGTTAGCTAGTATATATGAGTATTTTAGAGTTAAAATGAAACATGAAGAGCCTAAAAGACGGCGATTTTTTCGTCACAATGTGACTTTTTAACAGATAAGCTATATTTATGCTACAGTGCGTGATTACGGCGTTGCACGAATATGCCTAGTGCAAACTATGCCAATTTCGCATGAAGTCCGCCTCAGTTTATACCATGGTGATGAAATGATGATGTTAATCCTTTACAAATATTTGTTGTAAGAATATAAAAATATGAATATCAAAGTGGTATGGATTGGGGTTTTATTTTAAGGGCCAACTGTAATGAGGAATTGTGTCTTCTTATCCTAATTATAACTAAAAATATTTCTTATTATTCATATCTAAATAGTGTTATGTAGGTACTGAACCCTGAAAAATTCAGAACAGTATAATTCTCTCCCAAGAAATGCATTTACAATTTAATCATTAATGTAATTATTCAACTTAAATGTGATTCATAAAAAGGAATTTTAATAAAAATAAGTAATTTAGATATAATAAATGTGTGTGTTAATAAAGTTAATTCAATTCCATTTCAAGTAATATTAGATAAAATGGTGTAGTTTTTGAATTCACATGCTTCTGATTTATTTCAGGGTGTTTTATGCCTATTAGTGGTGACATATCGATAAAAACTGTGGCAAAATATTTAACGCACAAAAATATAATAAGTTACTAAGTACATTACTCAATAAAAGAATGGGAAAAAATAAAAATAAGGGGAATCGCATCGATCACTGAGAATGGTCAATTTTCTTTCAATACACATCGGTATTTGGGTCACAAAAAGGTATTCATGTATGTACCTTTCAACTTAATTGCTTCAGTAGATTCGGAGCAAATTGAATGTGACAGAAGACGGAAAGACACACGAGTGATCTTATAAAGTTTCCGTTTATTCATTCGGAGTTAGGAACCCTTAAAACCATCCAAAAGCTATTTACCATGAGCCAGAAAACTTAAAATGCCACTGTTTTTATTGGTCAATGAATTCCCAAAGATTAGGTTACTGACTCTAGATTTTATAATCTATCTATAAGAACTTTTCTACCGCAAAGTTTACTAGGTATAAGTTAAAATTCTAGAAGTCTACATTTTAATTGAAAACTCATTCATAACAATATAACCATTTGACTCATAGCCATGCATGGTCATAGGGCTGACAATAACATATTAAATTCATAATTCCAAGTTTATGTGCTATGAAATATCGCTATCACACCAAGAGTGCAGATAGGTCTTTCACAACAATCTTTATATCATTATGTTTAATTTTCAGAGATCTATAACGGACCGTAAAAAATAGACAATGCCCACTACCTAACGTAGGTAGTCCTTAGTTATGCCCATTTTAAAATAAATATTAAATTTATTCTATTCTCAGATTTTTTATAAACTCAGGATTTGTTCATCGAAACGACCAGCATTAAAATCTATAGGTCTACAACAAATGTAATTGACGTTGTATTTGATCTATGTCCTATCATATAGACATCATTCATAACATAGCTTATGCTTACTAATCGAACAAGTGCAGATAGGCCTACAAACTTACCTATAATTTGAACTTAAAATGCTGAGACAATAGATGGCGCTGCATTAAGCCATTAATTTAATAATGTTGCCAGATAAAAATAATTTATTACTAAATCGGGGTAAAATATTTTGCTAAGATGCTTTTTCAATTTAAAAGTATTGAATATTTATAATAAAACATGAACTGCCTGAATTCAATAAATAATGTTATGCTTATTCGTATAAGTATGTGTGTATTAGTTGTATTGTGTTAGTTTTGAGTATAGGGTAATGATTGCCACCGGTACCTAATATTTACGGCAATAAAATATCAAAACATCTCGTCAGAACTAAAATATAAATGTTTGAAACTTGCTACTTTGATTGTAGTTAAGATTTCATTTGTGATAGAAGATAGTGTGATAGCAATATTGTTGCCACGACGAGTTTTAATAAATGTTTTAAAATATCATTGCTTTGTTTGTTTTATTTAACTCACCTTCCCTGGAGACGAGTGTTATTTTATTAACCGACTTCAAAAAGGTTAGGAGAGGAATTTACTAGCTTATTCAATCCCAATTCCAACTTCTACATAATTGTCCGTAGAGAAACTTTGTTATTGCGACCGTTACAGAATTCGGTTTCTATAGAGCCAAGTGATGCAGTGACAAATTTCCACGTGTATCAAATGATATTTTTCAATACAATGCGTTCCAAATAAGAATAGGATAGATTGCCATGTTGTGACGTCATGTCATACTGTCAAATCGAAGAATGATGGTGAGCAAAACAAGAAATTTTTATACCTAATTAAATTGTTTACGAACTGTGAACGAAAAAAGTTTAATCAGAATCCAGTTCTTCAATTTTGCTCATCTCTGAGTTCTTCAATTTCGCCCAATTTCTTGCGATTTGACAGTATGACGTGACGTCACAACATCGCAATCGATCCTATTCTTATTAGGAACGTATTGTACACTTAAGACTTACGAAGAAATAAATAAATGAGGGTTGACCTGCGACTCGTGGGGCTCGTTTAGCGCCCAACCTGATACGAGAATGTAATAAACTGTGATGGGGACGAGCTGGTGCACTTTTCCTAAGCGGCCTAGCTGTTTTCCGGTATGATGCTCAGTGTAGCCAATCCAGAGGAGTTGGGTCGAAGTGGCGGTTCCAATGCATGCAGTCCTGCTAGGCCATTCTAGCGCTTGTATTGAAATATCAGGGAGACTAGTCGCGGAGGGTAGTGGGATCCGAGGCACGGTGCACCGCTGGCCGACCGCAGATAGTTGAGGACCCATGTAATCTGCCAGCTACACATGAAAGGCTGCCCCGCTGTTAAAAAATCCCGGAATGCACCATCGCACTAATTGGCGACCAGATGAGAGGCCCCAATGGTCATTTCCGGGGGGGTTCGGGCGTCTTCGCAGCGTTCAGACTAGTACCCCAGTGATGCCGTCCTGCCAGTGCGTGACTGAAGGTTAGCAGCACGGAACTCCATTTCACTTCCTTCTCCTCTCCTACCTTCACTCTCAATATGCCAAGGTTCAAAAAGAGAAACGGTAAACAGAGGTACCTCAGCAATATTCGAGGTCTGCACTCCAATCTCGCAGCAGTCCATCACCACCTGTGGACTGAAAAATCTTCCCTCTTTTTTCTTTCGGAGACGCAGATTAGAAGTCTGTCAGACGTGTCGGGCCCGTCTTACCCTGGAGCACAATTTGAAATCACACACTGGTGTGCGTTTGTACGCACGGGACGACATTATCGACGTCGACGTCTCCGCAACCTTGAGGATTCCAGGTTCTCAACGCTTTCGGTTCTGGTGGATGCTGACATGGATAAAATTATATATGCTTGTGTCTACCGTTCGCACAGTGGTGATCAGGACGCGACCAGGTTCACTCAGTACATTAGTGAGGTGGTGGATGCTGCTCAGCAGCAGTATCGTTCCGCACAATTGTTGTTATAGGGGGATTTTAATGCCCACCATCAGGAGTGGCTTTTCCCGTACCAGTGCACAGATCATGCTGGTCGAGAGACGAGAAAGCTTGCGCTAGCGTTAAATCTCACCCAGCTGATCCAGGTGGAAGGTGTCCAAAATTATCACAATTTATTTATTTCTTTATTGCACACTTATTACAGGACAGACCTATACTTGCCCTAGAGGCACCAGGCGGGTTTGGCGATAGGTCAGCAGCTTGGGATGGCATGCGATCTTTCTTCGCATGTTATCCTTGGCAGCCTACTTGCTTTTCTTCGGATGATCCATTGTCGTGCGCAGATGCTGTGACGGATGTGTTGTAGCGGGGGATGGAGTACTACATTCCATTCCCTGACGTAACAATTTCTGGCCACGCTCGCCCATGGTTTGGTGCGGAGTGTAATCGCGCTTAAACTAAACACGCAGCATACCAGGCATGGACCGAGGCTCGTATGCACAAGGCGAATGAGGTGAGTTAGAAGAGAGCCTTCAACAGAGCTGCCAACTCTTGCAAGGTGATGTGGAGGTCTCGGTTCGACCACATTAGCCGCATCGGGAACAAACTAGCTTCATACCGCGCTGATAGTAATAGGCGTTATGGTCCCCGGCTAAGTTAAATCAAACTTCTGCCGTCTCTCATTACCGCTACTGCTGAAACCAGATTGAACGCTGTCTCACTCACACCACCACTGAGGAGAATACTTTGTTTGCCTCTTTTCGCGGAATCTTCACTTAGACCCTGGTGATGCGTGGCCCCCTTGCCGGCTTCGCATCCATCAAAAGGACGTCCGTAGGATGCTGCGTAACCTTGAAGTGAATGTAAATTCAGACCCGTTCGTGTTACGCCCATAATTATTTATTGATTTTTGAATGATAGGTGGTTAGGTAGTAATAATAATAATACTTTTAGTTTGTGTATCTATTGAAGATTGAACTACAGAATTGTATAATCCCTGTTGTCAACCCATCGCTTGAAACTTAGGCTTCAGGCGTAGGTAGGCTTTAGTTTTGCTGAGTGTAGGCAAGTTCGTAGCTTGGGATGCGGGAGCGTTCGAAAGAGTCACAACGGCCACTGAGAGACACAGCAGGTGGGTTTTAGTCTGTAAAAGTCTGACACTTCCTTTCGCTTCATCTACTAGACTATTTTCTTACCAAACGAAAAGGTAAGTCGTAGCTTGCATTTTAAATTGAATATGTATGTAACTGAATAACAACCAATGTCCTCTATGGGTCAGTTCAAGCCGAGACGCGACGTTGCGCGAAGACCGACTCAATATAACTTTATTTACTACACAAAAAGATTCACATTCGAGATCGAAATGGCTAGAGGTGCAGCACTGCAACGTATTCTGAATTCTCACTATGAAATGTGCATCTTTTCGTGTAGTAAATAAAATTATATTTTGAGTCAGTGTCGTGACGCGTCACGTCTCGATGTGAACTGACCTAAGGCAAAACATGCTTATTATGTTCTGACTAATCACTGTTTCACACTGGAACATGAGTGACAAATAAAACAACTAATATTCTCTTATATCGAGTGTATTTCTGGATAAATCGGTTACAAAATACTTATCCAACGCCCGCCATGTATCGAGCCGAAGCTCAAGCTTACATCCGTTAGCAAGATGAATCTCAAACGAAACTAGGTGACCGTATAAAATCGTACATTCTTTATATTACAATCTAAATAGTATAAAAGCCGACCGGCGATCGCCTACCAGTGTTTACAATTTATTAAAAAAAGATCGACGCGTACGCTGCATTTAAATTTAGTTTGAGCTTAACTTACTCTTTAGTTATTTTATAGGAAAAAATATATATAATAATTAGTATAATTTAAATTATTACATAAAGATTCCTTAATTGCTTTAATAGAGGCTGTCGTGGGGCGGCCGTGGGTTTACAGTTGTCCGGCTGCGCGGCCGCTCCGGTTTAGAATCGACTGCAAAAGCGATTTAAGGATTGAAACGATATATAAAAAAAACCCATGCGAAACTGTGGGTGGCACCGCGGTCCGCCTGACAATACTGACTAAGACCACAGTGTAGGAACTTCAGGCAGTGGAGCAACGTCGGCGTTGTTCTACTGCGTGTAGTTGTTCTGTGGTGGTTTGAAGGTTGTTTTTCTGGGGCGGTCGCGATGCGCCGCACGTCGGTCGATAAATGCTGACTTATTGGCGATCGGTGGCGCGCAGCTTCTCTTCCACAGCCTCTTGCGAGGCCTCCGAGAGGTCGGTCGCTTGGATGTACTTCTGTACGCCCACCAGCGACTTCTTCAGTGCGTCGAACGAGCTGGGGACAAAGAAATAACGTATTAGAACTCTACCATCATTTTTATCCAACTTCTGATGTTCACTACTCCTGACTGAATTTCGCGCTGTGGCCATTATTATTGATAGGCTCGCGTTTGACCACTATCTCACCTACCCACCACGGTAAGCGATGAAGAGGCCGACGATGGAGCACGCTTGCCTAGAAGTAACCTATACACTCTAGACTTAAAGACCCTTAGGTTGTAGCTATCAGGAAACACAGACTCCAGCAGGGAATTCCACTCCCAAAACGCTTTATACGTTTGGGTGGGATGTCCACCATGTACCGATGGCGCAACGCCGTAAGTCTAGCGGTCCGATGATGGAACGGACTTGGTGGAATTAAATTGTGCAATTCCAACGCACACTCCCCGAAGTGTAATCGATAGAAAACCGAAAATCTCAGCGCAGATTAGTCATCAGACCAGCTTCCAAGCGACAGTTGCAGTCTACACTATCGTTTTAAATATCGAAGTGCTGAGTTAGGTTTTTGGCCTGGCACAGAGATTTTAATTTCCTTTTTCCATAACTATTTATTTTTTATTTATATGGCACGAATAAACGTTATTCTTTCTTTCTATCTATCTATCTATACACTCACAAAAAAGTACTTCTTAAACCAGGCCAACGTCAAAATGCATATCATTTTATAGTTGCATTATGAATTGTTGCATAATGAATCCAGGCATGATATGACTATGTTTGTGCATAGCCGTGTCATGTTTCGCCATGACAATAATGCGACGGTAAAATGTTATCGCGTTCATATTTTGCTTCATATCGAAAAATAATCATAGATATATATTGCGAGCTGCGGGAACTTTTGAAAAAGTCACCGTGGGCCTGGGACGCAATGGGTAACTAAAGGACACAGGTGCTTTTTAATAGGTAAAAGACTGAAACTCCCTCTAGTTCCACCCAGAGCGGGAGAAGTTATTTGACGATTCCAAATTTCAAAAAAAAAAAAAACCGGCCCAGTGCGAATCAGACTCGCGCACGAAAGGTTCCGTACCATTATCTATAAAAAACGGCAAATCATGTCTGTTGTATGCGAACCCTCTTATATTTTATTCTGTTTTTTAGTATTTGTTTTTATAGCGGCAACAGAAATACATCATCTGTCTATCTCTCTTTCAACTGTCTATCTGACTTTCAACTGTCTATCAAGGTTCATGAGACACAGCCTGGTGACAGACGTACAGACAAAAAAAACATTTTAAATTTTTTAGACAGCTAAAAAAAAAATAGCGATTATACAAAATAATGGAAATAACGGTAATGGTACGGTTAATGGTTATTATTGGTGGTGGTTTGGTGGTGTTTTGGTGGTGTGTTGGTGGTGGTGGTTTTGTTTGTGGTGGTGGTGAGCTATATAAAAATAACCATCAAACACCACAAAGACAAAATGCCGATGAAAATCAAGAATTCAAAGCGAAAAACGAAAGCCATGGTTTAAGTCTGCGTCATCATTAATAAACAGCATTTCCAACGATTAGTTTATCGTGTCGATAAGGATATCTTGGTTCTCAGTAAACATGATCCGATTGTATGCGTCATACGAATGATTTGATGTAGGCGCGGCCGTTTGTGTGTACTTTGTTGAGGTATGGTGGGGAGTGGAGAGCAGTGGTGGCCGAGGGAGAGCAGTGGTGGCCGAGTGGTAACGGCCCCGACTTACGAGTTGTAGGTCGCGGGTTCAAACCCAGCCAGGCGCATTACTTTGTGTAATTTATTTCATCACCACTGCTCTCAAAACGGTGAAGGAAAACATCGTGAGGAAACCGGCATGTCCTAGAACCAAAAATTCAAAGACATGTGACATCCACCAACCCGCACTGGGCCCGCGTGGTGGATTACGGCCCATTCCCTCTCCTAGAGAGGAGGCCTGAGTCCCAACAGTGGGAACATTAAAAGGCCGACTATGCTATGCTTGTTGAGGTATTAACGGCATCAAAAGAAAAACGCCAATGCTTTGCAGTTTTCTATTTTTTTTTATTTATTTATTATAAATACAAACGAATACAGGATAGTCTAAGATAAATAGCAACCAAAAACCACTAAGGTTTAAACTTGTGCTATCATGAATCCATCTCAACATCGAAACTATATAAAATGAGTTTTTTATATTTGTATGTTATTGTCGATAACAATTTTTTTTTTAAATCTTTAGGTCCGCAAACAAGTAAAAAACATTCTTAAATAATACTTTTTTTTTTTGAAAATCAAAGAGTGAAAGCTAAACTTTAAAATCCAAAAAAAGTTTCATTTCGAGCCTTTCCTAACTGATACGTGATATAAATTATGAATATAATTATCGTAGCTTTTTTGTTAGCTTTAATATACGACATAGCATCAGTAGGGTCTGTAAAAACAAATTATATTAGGCATCACTTAGGTTCAAGAACGCCTTACAGGTTTGTAGCTAACAAGAATGATACAAGAATAAAATATCCAAATTGCAAAGATACAAAAATATATATGGTGACTCGTCATGGCACTAGATTACCGAGTCGTAAAGATATAGCTGCTGCTTCACAGCTTGTCGAGTTAAAGTATGAAGTGTTACTGCAACACGAAAATGGCAAAGGTCAATTAACAAATGAGCAATTAAACAATTTTAAAGACTGGAAAACGAATCTTGATGCTGACGAAGAAAGTTACTTGACATTAGAGGGTCGAGATGAAATGATACTGCTTGCTGAGCGAATGCAGAAAAGATTTCCTAATGCTATCAAACAGAGATACTTAAGTAATATTGCTTAAGTTTGCATTTGATATTTTTGTGTGTATTATTGTGTAATTAGGAAACATTTCAAGGATTTATTTTTTTGCATTTTATTATGTAAGTATGTAAACTAATATTATAGAAGATTTGTAGGAGAATAACTCCAGAAGTTTAAAATTGAATCATTATTGATAGGCTCACCTTTGACCACTATCTCAACTAATGGTAAGCGATGATACCACATCATCGCTTGCCTAAGAAATAAGCGTGCTCAATTATGTCACTGTTATGAAAATACATTTTCCTGAGTGTCGAAGAATTTTAATGGCGACTCGCTTGACATATATTCAGAAATGCGTCTTTGCCAACAACCTTACAGCAACTAGACGCCTCATGCTTGAACTACCCGAGGAACGGGGTACTACGTTCTGATTGGTACGGGGGAACGGGGTACTGCGTGCTGATTGGTCGAGACATCAGATCTATAATCATATGTGTTAACAGACATGCGTCGCCTGTTATTAGACGTCTAGTGGCTGTAAGGTCGTTGGTCTTTGATTCTATGAGATAAATTCATTTGATCCGTTTAGCCATTTTTCAAAGTTTGATGGGGTCGGGTCATAGACTACTTTTTAAGTGAAAACTAAGGCTCCTAGACAAAACTTCCAGAGGCCTTACCATGACGTGTTAAAATGACAGGCATGCGAGCGTGAAAGAAGGATGCAGCTTTGCACCCTATACAGCTCCATCCCAGGTCGTCAAATGGATCGCGTAAAGGGCTCGTGTTAGGGCCTCAAAACACTTTATTTTGTAGGTATGACTGAGTTATGTCACACTCGTTCGGGTAAGGTCTGTTCGAGTCGAACTCGACTAAGGGACCAAAAAAAGATGTAGTCAATGCTGTATTTTACATTATCAACTTCGCCTTGATGATGAAGAGAAAGAAGGGGCCAAAGAAAAGATGGATGGATTGTGTGAAGAGTGATATGAAAGAAAAGGGAGTTAGTGACAGCGTGTCGGATGACAGGATGGAACTGAAAAAAAAAAACGTGTTGCGGCGACCCCAAATAATATGGTACAAGGACAAGATGATGAAACACGCCTTGATGTTTTTTTTAATGCGCGGTTTCTGTGAGATAGCTCTGTCACAGGAGCAAAGCCACTGGTAAACGCTAGTCTGTTCCATTGCAATAATAATTGCTTCACCATGGATTACATAAAGCAGCTATCAACCTTTTTTTGTAACTTCAAAAAATAATGATTTTGCATGCCGAAAGGCAGAATGTAGCGGAAACACCCAACTCTGTACCATCTTAAAATAGTACCTACATTGCTGGCAAATAAATAATTCTGATTCTTGAAAGAGCGTTGTATGCTTTTGTCCAGCAATGGGAAAGTAAAAACTGGAAATAATAACAAATAGTCCTTTGTGATGTGTAGAATATTTTTCTACTTCGTGTTGGAACTACAATACCTAATCATTTGTTTATAATAACAATGTACAGTTCTATCAAAAGATCATTATGATTTTCAAGATAACGAAACAAAGAGATGTTTATCAAAACTAGTTGGAATATGTAAAAATAATTGAATTTATTGATAGCAAACTATCGTGGGTACATCCTTTTGTGTTAGCAATCCAACTTGTGCAGATATTTCCTTTGCTTAAAAGCTATTTTTTAAACTGTTCATGATGAACAAGGTCTTTCGAGTCGAGTTGGGCGCCTTTTGGGCCTCTTACGTTTTATTATCTACACTAATGATATTATAAAGTATTTTTTGTTATGTTTTTTTTTTGTTTGTAGGCGGTAATCTCTGAAAGTACTGGTCCGAATGTGAAAATTTTTTCACCGATAGAAAGCTGCTTTATTCCTGGGTGACATAGGCTACATTTTATGTATGCGGGCGAAACCGCTGGCAAAAGCTAGTCATTTGTATTTTAAAACATTTTTGAAAAGTTGAAAGAAAGTCGATTGTCTTGATACAGTCATGTGAAGAGAAGGGATGAAACACATATTACTAAAACAGTTATGAGTATACATGTGCCCAGTGCGGGATGGTGAATGTCACATGTCTTCGAATTGGTTCTTGTGTGAGGCACAAATTAACATTTTTTCTTTCTTTTTGTAATTTTTTGATGAATAAGTCTACGATAGAACGAATGAGCCTCGAAGATGCCTATTTTTTTCCTTACTGACCCAAATTTCCACAAGAAATATTGACAAATAACGTCCTACCAGCTCATAAACAATATTTCCGCTCAGAAACGCGTTGTTAACGTTCGCTATTTATACAAATCGTGTTTTCTGGCAGCTGTGAGCAAGGACTCGGAGTTTATTATCACAAGTCTACGTCTGGAACGACTAGAGTTGTATTCAGATATAAATGTATTATCTACAGTGCGATTCTGTCGCAGCCGAGTTAATATTATGTGCATTGCAGTGTACAAATAACGCGTGGAATATGTCATAACTGCTTTTGGGGCGATGACGTGTAGTTATTGACACGTGTGAACGCCCACAGCTAAGTGTATTAATGTTAGACCAGTATTTTCTTTGGGAAAGCTTGAACTAGGTATTTGGTGATAATGAGTGACCGTGATTAGCATCTTACAAGTGCTTCTTTGCAATTTTTCCATAACTCGGTTATCAGACGCAGGACCCTACGCTCAGCAGCCGCGCTTGCGACCACGAGACCATTGACACATTTAAACAGCAACAGAACACTGCCCTGCTTATTGCAAAATGGCGCGGTTCGGGGATAAACGCGTTAAACATGTTTTTTGATATCTAAACAACAAGCCCTAGTGTACCAAAAGAATAAGATAATAATATTTTTATGTATACATTATTCGCCCCTTGAGATGTAAATTCTACAAAAAAAAATAAAATCCCAAAAATGACGATTACTGTACTGCATTTACAATTAGTAGTAGTTAGCAGAACAGTGGTTTAGCACTAATCCGATAGCATAATGCATCTACAGCCCTACTAAGCCAAAAAGCGTTATGTCAAAATTAAAAAAATCCGTACTTAGTTATATTATAACTGCAAAAGTAACTCTGTTTGTTACACCCTCACGCCTAAGCCGCTAAACTCATCATAATAGAATTTTTAACTTGATACAGTCTAGGACATGTCACGGCGGAGTAATGATTTTTGTTCTTTTTATGTTTTGTTGTGGGTAGTTTTAAGTATTACTAACACTAGTCTTTAATAATTTTTTAATAACAAATTGGACAACATGGTCTGAAATTATTTATTATTATTATTAATAAAGATAATCACCTAATACCTAATACTGACAAATGCTTGCACTGACTGGACAAGTCCACTCAAATCTGTATGGTTCTTTCTTCAAAAGACCATCTCAGACAAATCTGTAAGGTTCTCATGTGATTTGACCATTACATATTTACTGTATGGACTTTAATTTAGAGACTGACCCCTGAGTTTGTTTCGGTGTTTCTTCTCAGGATACTCAACTAGGAAATACCGGCCTCATCTAGATAAAAATGACGAAAAACAAGAATTTACTTGTAAGTGTTTTTTTAAACCTATTTACAAAATAAATATCATTTATCATTTACCTGGAGTACAACATCTTCTTCTTGACCTTGGCGGTGTCGGGGCACCATGACATGAGGAAGAGCTTCTGTTTCTTGCTAGCCTCCGACGTGCCCTGACACTGGTGCGTGTACTCGAAGTCGAAGAGGCCATATCTGGAAAATTATAGAAAAAATAAATAAAAAAACGCTCTAGTTTATTAAGAGCCTATTCATTCTATCCTTGAAGACTTCTTAATTATCTATATATATAAAAGAAAGTAGTGTTAGTTACACCACTTATAACTCAAGAACGGCTGAACCGATTTGGCTGAAAATTGGTGGGGAGGTAGCTTAGAACCAGGAGACGGACATAGGGTACTTTTTTTTTCACTTTTTTTTTTAGGGTAAAGTAGGGTACAGTAGGGTACAGTAGGGTAGAGTAGGGTTATTTTTTTTTTTTTACTAAATCCCGCTTTTGGGCAGAACAACGTCTGCCGGGACCGCTAGTAATTTATATAGCATAGCATAGTCGGCCTTATAATGTTCCCACAGTTGGGACTCAGGCCTCCTCTCTAGGAAAGAGAATGGGCCGTAATCCACCACGCAGCCCCAGTGCAGGTTGGTGAATGTCACATGTCTTCGAATTTTTGGTTCTAGGACATGCCGGTTTCCTTACGATGTTTTCCTTCACCGTTTTGAGAGCAATGGTGATGGAATAAATTACACAAAATAATGCGCCTGACTGGGTTTGAAACCGCGAACTCGTAAGTCGGGGCCGTTACCACTCGGCCACCACTGCTCTCCAAATAAACAACGCTTGAGAGTAATTAATTAGGAAAAAAAGTGTCGGTCGAAATATTAAACTTTTTTGAGCTACTCTCATCCGCCAAGTGTCTGGGTTATAACGAGTGATAAGGATCGTCCTTTAAAAAGCTTCGGCAATTATGACGAGGGGTGAATGTAACATTATGTATTTGGTTGGAGGTGACGAGATCTCGATATGGAACGATGCCAAGTTTTTTCAAAAGCTCAATAGATATTTTGAGCTTGTGAATGGACGTATAAAAGTGCAAGAAAAAGTTTTACGTATTTTCCTTGGCTAATTTCGCTAGCCGTGGCTTTCATTTAACCTTTCGAATACCGTTATTAGAGACACCATAAAAAGACAATGAGAGAGCCAACGCCGCCGTTCGCTTGGGGTCTGGGTGTCTGATGTATCACACACGCAGTGATCGGTCAAAGGCTTTGGGATTTGTTTTCGCAGGATCAAGGCCTCTATGGACCTCTTCTGTATGTTGGCATCAAGATTGACTGGCCTGTTGGTCTAGTGATTAGTTGCCATAACTGCTATGCCGGAAGTCGTGGGTTCGATTCCCACCAATAAAACAAATATTTTGTTGTGTCTGGTTGTAATTTATCCATAATATGTATGTATTTAGAAATATATAAGTATGTTTATCAGTTGTCTAGTACTCGTAGCACAAGCTCTGCTTAGTTTGGGATTAGATGGCGTTGTGTGAAACTCGTGGAATATTAAAGATAATCTGAAAGTACTGGTCCGAATGCTAATTTTTTTTCACCGATAGATAGCTGCTTTATTCCTGAGTGACAGGCTAGTGGTTAATAAACAAATAGAAGATGATATTTACCTGCACTCTCCAGTGCCACCCTTCTGCAAATCCTCCAGGAACTGATCGTACTCGGCGTTACGCTCGCCGACAGTCTCGACATCGATCTGTTTCTCGTCGCGGATGTAGAACACCACGTAGCGGTGCTTCTTATCCTTCTTTATTTCCTCGTACGTTGTTTTACACGCGTCCGATACTGTTACGCCTGACGCCTGGAAACAAAATGGCCGATGAGTGTGATGTCCGATCATTATGCGAACAGTTAAGTAATGGAATTCCCAGCCGGAATCTGTGTTTTCCGATAGCTAAAACCTAGGGGTCTTTAAGTCAAGTGAATAGGTTACTTCTAGGCAAGCGTGATCCATCGTAGGCCATATCATTGCTTACCATCAGGTGAGATAGTGGTCAAACGCAAGCGTATCAAGAGTTAAAAAAAAAATATGTTTAAGAAATTATAGGAGCACAAAACAAACGCGGTGAAAGCCATGTGCCACCGGGACGCCAAGGTAGGGTAGCCAATTCATGACGCAAAAAAACAAAAAAAAATGATTGACTGTATTACTGATAGTTGCCAGGTGAGGTACACACTATAGAGCTGCATGCATTTGTAGCGACGTCTATGGCGCCACATTAGAATTGAACTACGAAATACTGAACAACCCGAAATCATCTCTCGGGCAGTTGTCCAAATCAGACAAAACATCCGTCTGGTCGGCGGATCCTTCTTTTAAAATGAAGGTTTGCGGGACTTTACACTGTTACGCTCTGTTCCGTATACCTCCAAATATTTATTTGGTTGCGCGACCTGCCAGCACCGCCATAGCGTCCCAGTGAGGCACGAACCTATTTGTCATGGAATAGTTTTGCTTGTATTCGTGCCAATACTCTAATCCAATTGGATTTGAATATTTTTATAATTCCAAATAAAAATTCTAATAGAATAATCTTTATTGCACACCAAAATAGTACCAATTTTATAGAAACTTAATCTATGGGTACAACAGCGGTCTTATCGCTGACAGCGACATCTACCAGACAATCTTTGGATGGAATATAAGAACTTAAACTAAGAAAAAAAAATGATAATCAAGGATAGACTTGACCCTTATTCACAAATATTTTGAGTGATAAATTACGAACCGCAGAATGTAACGAGGGGGCGTTTTCTTAAAAAAGCCTGACGATTAGGGACCATTGCCAATCGATTAAGGACATTTCAGTTCAGTTAGCAGTTGAGATCGGCAGAGCAGTTTTGTACGGGTTGTTAGAAGTCTGATGGCTTTTCTTTACTATAATTTACGTGTACACCGAAAACAGCATGAAAATCCTTTCAGTTTTTGAGTATTTGCAATCACTCAGACCAAATAATTAATAGATATTTATTAGAAGAGAGATTAGAAGACTAATAAATAATTTAATTAAAACCTAAACAAATAAATAGTTAAATCGTGAATATGTGAAATACCTTTCGCAAGTAATTTCAAAGAGAAATCCTTCTACATCGTTAGAAAGCTAATGAAATATTTGAGAGATTGTGGGGCAGTTCGAGCGTTCCCTATTGAAAAAGAATCCTTTAATATCGACACCCTTACATTCTTTCCTGGCTTAATTAAAATGCTCCAACTTTGAACAATGCCTCGAGACTAAATACCATTCGCTAACCACAATCAAATACGTCTAAAGAGTAGCAACTTCTCTCGGATTGTTGAGGCGCCAGGTAACCGCGAACGGTGAAATTCAAATTTACATAAGTATTTTGCAGGTTTATCTTACTCTATTAAATTGTATATTGATATAATTATTATGGGAAATTTGAAAGTGGCGCCAGTGACTGAAAAGTTGAAAGGGAATCGTTTTTCATGGTATGGTCATGTGAAGAGGAGAGATGAAACGCATGTTACTAAAAGAGTCATGAGTTTACATATGGATGGATGGATAAGGAGACTAAAGTTAGTGATAGCATGACGAGTGATAGGGCAGAATGGAAGAAAAAAACTTGTTGCGCCGACCCCAAATAACACGGGACTAGGGCAGGAAGATGATGATGATCTTACTCTATTAAATTACTTTGTAACAGCCATTCAATACGGTAAGACGAACTGAAAGGGTTGTATTGATCATTTTAATGGTTATAATTTCGTAAATAAATAATTATTACGGCCACCAATATTTTAATCATACAACTTGACAGTGACACTGAACTTAGAGAATTTAAATTTAGCTGGTTACCTTGGAGCATCCCTCTTAAAGATCTAGCATTGTATTTTATCACAAAAGTACTCTCGGACAGCCAGTAACTACAATTTAATAGCAGAATAAGTTATCTGTACCTACAATAAACTGTAATTACGATCATGTCTTGTTACAGCTTAAAAGAAAATAATCCTTTCGACCAAATGTCGGCTACCTCAGGGCAACAGCAACAGAGATCAGCCAAGTACGCGATATTAATGTGTACAAGTGTGTGTCTGGGCAGCCTTCAGGAAGCTGCGCGGTATCTTCTTGTCCAATATACCACAGTGTCTCAAGACGAAAGTCTATGACCAGTGCGTGTTGCCAGTGATGACATTTGGCTCTGAAACGTGGTCGCATACAATGGGCCTCAAGAAGACTTAAAGTCAACCAAAGGGCAATGGAAAGGGCTATGCTCGGAGTTTCCTTGCGTGATCGAATCAGGAATGAGGATATCCGCAGGAGAACCAGGGTCACCGTCATAGCACGAAGAGTCGCCAAACTTGAGTGGCAATGGGCAGGGCACATTGCTCGCAGAATGGATGGCCTTTGGAGCCGAAAGTTTCTGGAATGGCGATCTCGTACTGAAAGACGTAGCGTTGGAAGACTTCCTACAAGGTGGACCGATGACTTTGTCAACGGTTGCGGGAGTCCGATGGATGAGAGACGCACAGGACCGTTCATTGTGGCGACATTTGGGGAAGCCTATTTCCAGCAGTGGACGTCTTTCGGCTAAAATGATGATGATGATGACAAGTGTGACAAGTACAAACACAGGTGGTGCATTCTCTGTTCCTTTACTCCCATACTCCGATAGGACGGCATTCAGATACGATTGGTGTGAGATCAGGCGCAAAACCAACGGCTTTTCGTGTTTTCCGAGGCACGGGGGTATCACACCACCGACCTTAACTCCGGGCTGTTACTCAGAAATATTTAATGAAAAAAAAAACCAAATATAGACCAATAAAGTTATTTTTTTACAGGTAAAAAAATATTTAACAGCCGAAAGATTTAAGACTTTATGGTTCAAAAATTCAAACAGTAGGCTTTCAGAGGTCAAATGATGCATGAATGTGCTACTTACTGATGAATGCACGATCAATTACAACTAGGGCGTTCCCTGGAGTATTGCCAGAGAAACGGCGAGATCAAGAAGCCGTCTCGTGTATAGAACATCGTACTAAATGCTATGCAATTCGTTTGCACGTTGCTAGTGTTAGAAACAAAATATGAACGCTGCTTTAGGTCATTTCGGCAGAATGTTTTGTCTTTAGCGCGGGTTTATTTTATCTGGTTGACCTCTTGTTTTGTTTTGTGGACTTATTTGTTTACATTCAGTTTCCGAGATGGATAAATTGATTTGTTTTGCATAATCTGCGAAAATATCAGTAGAAACTTAAAAACACGTTGCTTTTTCTGCATCTCTACGTTTAGGCATGAAACCGCAAGTAAAGAGTGCGATTCATCCTGTTTGCATTTTTGTGTGACAAAGGAATATTTTTTTCTTTTTAGTCTTGCTATGACGGAGGTCGTAGGTTCGATTCCCACCGGGTACAAATGTTTCGTGTGATGAGCACGAACATTTGTTCTGTGTCTGTGTGGTGTAATTTATCTATATGTATGTATTTAGAAATATATATGATGTGTATCAGTTGTCTAGTACTCATAACACAAGCTCTGCTTAGTTTGGTACTAGATGGCGTTGTGTGAAAATTGTGGAATATTTCCATGTAACGTATTGGATTTCGATTTATCTCTACCACCTAACATGCCATAGCAGTCACGTCTTTCTGCTAACTCCTACATCCTATATTTCAGATGTAATTGAACGAACACAAGATTTACTTCATAAACCAAATTTCTCTGAGACTGGACAGAGGCAGCCTGCGCCTGGTGGCAGGGACCATCACCAGACACTGCACACTGAACAAGCACCTCCACACAATAGCCATCACAGACAGTCCCCTGTGCAGAGCATGCTTGGAGGGGGTGGAGACAATTGCACTTGTGCTCCTAGACTGCACAGGTGTCACTGAAATACACACACGAACCTTAGGATCTCCGAATTCACTTAGTGATGCCCTGAAAAACCTGAGAGGCCTAATCTGTTTTTGGAGAGAGGTGGGCTGGTTCGAAAAAGCCTAGCTAAGGTTATGGCCGCCATGGCCCATGTACAATGGTCCGCATGGTACCTAAGTGCGGAAACCATACTCAGACATAACATAACCAAATTTCTACTTACTAAATGCCCATTAAAAATTCCAAAAGCAATATTTCCTGTGCATTTAAACCCCGCTTGAGCGGAACTAGTCAATAGGCATGAAATGGGGTGACTATTGTCTCAACAGGCGAGTAGCCAACGGAATTGAAATAGACTCTCGTAGATACGTCAGGCGTCATTTAGATGTTATGAGGAGACATAATTTCTAGTGCGGTTGTAAGATTTGTGGAGAGATTAGTGTAGTTTTATTTTTAATTCGTAGTGCAACAGAAAATGTTATTTAATGTATTTTTTTTAACTAAGAAATACCTGATTTCTCTCTTATTTGTTGAACCAGACAGCAGAAAGTGATTCTATGAACAAAAAAGTTGTAATTGAACCGTCAAGTTCAGAAGATATTTTTTAAAAGAATTCTTTAATTCACTCGTTCAAATGATTCTTCCACGTTTCAGCCATTAATTTAGTTCATTATTATGTCTGCAATTCGCGCAATGTCACTAATGTTTTTCAGTAATTGCATTAATAAACTGTACGATATTTTCAAACTCATTCATCAGCAGAAAGTCAAAACTAAAATGAAAGTGCTTTGTAAATCCACACATAAGTTTTCAGACCCTCAAATAATTTTGTCAGTAAATCTGGCCACAGTAAAATAAATTATGTAAGTTTGTGAGTCTGAAATATCTGCGTTATATACGGAGGCAGCTGTTGTCGCATTTCATTCAGTTCTATTTCAATTAAACACAAGGCTGATGCAGTTAGTACTAAAGTGTCTAACTTTAGATTATAAGACTGCATTGTAGTGTTTAATGTTCAAAATAAAATGTGATATGTCAATTCACAACCAGTGAGAAATTAGTCTATTACAGTTATGAAATAACTTTTCGAGAAAACAAATTTTATAAGCAAACTAGCTTCTGCCAGCGGCTTCGCCTGCGTAACATGGGTTCCTCCGTACAAACTTTAGACCCCCGTTTCATCCCCTTACGGGCTGAATTTAAAAAAATCCTTTCTTAGTACTCAGCTACGTCATATAAAAAAAACCCTTGTGCAAAATTTCACGCTCTTAGTCCCAGTAGTTTCGGCTGTGCGTTGATATGTCAGTCAATTTCTCCCTATATATATAGATGAACCATTGTTGTATAGCTTTGGCTATCGCTTATTTATCTGCCAATACAATCAATTTACATTCTTATAACATTCTGCCGTATTTATTACACCCATATCTTCATATAAATTCAATCAACAAAGCAAGTGCAAGGCCGTTGTACCTCTGACATTTCGATAACATAAGAAAGGAAGGAAATATCAATCCTCCTTCAAAACTACCAAAGTATCGCAGACGCCTTTCAAGCTTTTGCAAACTACCCACATTGAAAATGAAATCTTATTTATATACCAATAAAGTCTATTACATTACCTACGTGAGGGTAAATGTCATTTCATGACTCACAGGGAATGTTATCATGGTTTATCTCAGGTCCGGCTTCGAGGCACAAATGTAATGTTTCCATACATTTAAAATAGGTATAATTGTTCTGCCCATTTGTTTTGTTAGTGCAGGTGGTTCTCGGTTCAATGAGTAACGTTTCATTACGGGAGCAAGTGGGCTTGGTCTAGAGTTGTTTAGTCAACAATACTGTGTAACGTTAGACATGTCTGTTTCACCATGACCTAGTCCGAGGCAGACCTTGTGGTCGATCGCTCCGGCGTTCGTAATAAATACTGCTAGCGGGACTTGGATTACATTTGTAAAACATGCAATAAATTCTGTCATATTTTGGTCGAACTTAAAGAATTTCGGGCGCAGATGTGACTAACTCGCACTATCATCTACAAATTATTACAATGGTTTTGGCACTCCAGACAGTTTCCAAAGATAACTGGCATTCCGGAGCACATGCACATATTTAGCAATAACACAACTTTCAATAAGTTCATCATCGTCATAGTAACATTTTTACAAACGACCCTTGGACTTTAGCTCTGGAAAAAAAAACGTTGATGATTCACCGTTCAAAAATCTCCAACGAACCATTCAACACTTAACCAAATCGTAACACTGCTAGAGGGATTTAAAAGAGACAGTCCCCCGCGTGGCACGGTAAAAATAGCCTAGTCCACACCCGCCGAAGACATTGGCCGTAGCACGATCTAATAATACGCCGGTGTATGAACCAAGACACGTGCGTTCTCTAAATCCTTTGGGGATGTGCACATGTTAGTGCAGCTCTGGCTTGAAAAAAAATTGAATTTGGGAGGACTAGATACACTTAGAAAATTCGGAAAAAAAATAATTGAGGGAAATACAATTTCATGTGGTTCGGGAAACCTATCTACTTTATTAGATCACAGAAGACCGTTTTTAAAAACAGTATTGATCAGTAAAGCATTAATTGAAGAATGTAAACTGTGAGCAATAGCCCGCCCATCTTAAGTGACGACTACAATAAATCTATTTATATCGCAGTATAAAAGCGAATCTATTTCTAATATCTGAATGATGTCATTGTTACTGCATTTCTTAATTTATACGTGTAAACATGAGTAGGTTAAGATATTTTCATTGTAACGATCGTAAACGTCATCCAACTTTCCATCTAGAAAACTATTTCGCAGGGTTTTGCTAAGTCATTGGCAAACGGATCGGTGATTTCATAGTTTGATTTTGTACTCACATAGAAAGATGGTACTGTTGCAATTTGCACCTCATTAGTTTGGAAATTCTACGTTTGCAGACAGGGTAGTATTTACAGAGGACGATTGATCAGCAGCATAAAACAAGATATTACTTGCCAAAATGTCCGTCTGCTCATTTAACGTTTCTAATCCATTTCACTGAGTAATTGATATTTTCTTCGGACGAGCTAAGGACGATGGGATGACCGAAGCGCTTCTAATTTAGAAATGCCTTTTGAATGCCAAAAGGTCCCTAACTTAAATCACCTTGACCTTTGTAGTCTAGGCTATTTCATTTTTGTGGCGTCGGTCGTCGTTTACACAGCGAAATTTTAAGGTCAAACCCCTGTTTAGAATTGAATCACCAATTTACGTTTTGGTTGATCGTAAATAAGCCAAAATGTTGCTGATTTATGAGCTAAGCCAGTAAATCATGTTTCATCTTGCTTTATCCCTCAGCTCTAACTTCACATAAAACATTATTTAATGTATTCACAGCACGTTTAGTTAATCACCATATACTTGCATTATTTCTGCTTGATTGGGTGTATTTCCGAGACTGCACCATTTTACCGCATTAGGCGAGATTATCGTCATGCAATCCAACGGCACTGCACTACGGCAGCCGATCGATTTTCGTGGTTCAGTAATGCAATTCAGAATTCCCGGCAAGCTTCTGAATTATTTATTAGTTTCTATTAGGTTTATACGGCCTTTGAAGAGCCTTGAATTTGTGCGACCAGTTTCTTGTAGAAGCTTCTGTATTTCATAGGAAGTACACGATTTCAAAGCCTTAGAAATTGCGGAATCGATTCGCTGAAAGCTACATAACAGCTTTTGATGATGCTTTCAAGAACACAATTTTGATAGAATCATTAATCTGTCTAAACTTGAAAAGACTGCGTAAAAATTTTACTACAGAAAATATCGTACACAAACTAGTTGAAAATCTCGAATTTACTGAGCACGCGGAAAATAACGTTAGCTTTAATCGGAGAAATAACACGATTAATCAAAACTGTTTTCAATTAACGCCAATTTTCTGCAACTTAAATTAGAAATTGCTGTAAGAGAGAATTTTGTCCTAGTTACAATAAGACATTCCTACTCTCTCACAGAATTAAAAAAATATAAGATAACGCTACAAATGCTCGTATCTGTTCATGTCATGTTTCACACATGAATTAGCTTTATTTAGTTTTTCTTATTAGCGCAGAAGACGCAGATAGAATTACTGTTTTGAAATGACACGAAAATTTCTTTGTTACAAGTAATTACTGAATAGTTATCAATCGTAACAACCTCTTTCATCGTCCTAAATATACGTTAGAATTGATCATGGCTTTTCTCTTGACTAACTTTTACAAATGGTGCGGGACGATTAGAATCTTGAAATGCCTTTCCTTTTTTGCATTACATTCTTGGCTAACGACCCACCCTAGCTACGTTCTATGAAATTCTCAGTATTTCTCTTGTTTATTATGCACGTAATACACACCAAAACCTTCCTCATGAATCACTCTAGTCTAGGTGAAAACCGCATAATAAAACTGGTTTATTATGAACGGCCATACACAGACGCGGTGAGAGATTGTTTCATACATATTATTATGTAAAGATAAGCAGGGACTAGAGTAAGACAGCCGATATATTTGGAATGAAACTACTTTCATCAAGAAATTATTTTCCAGAAGCAAACTTGGTCTTACACAATGTAGCGCGAATCACAGCAGTGACGCCATTATGGACGGAAAAAATTATACTGCCCACATTTAATTTATTATCGTACGACCGACTACGCTATTCCTGAACATTTGATTAATTTTATTTAAATCTAGCTTTTGCGGGGTTTTGGAGCAGCACACATGATTCTGAAAACATTCATCAGAAATGTTTTAGAATATCGTTCGCTGTTACATAATAATGGTGGGTTTTGATGTAGCAAAGAGATTAATTTTAACAATTTTATTAAATTAGTCTTATTACATTCGCTTAGCAACGGTCAAGCTACATTTTCTGTCAAATCTTTACGATTTTCACTAAACTAATTAACTCTATTAAATTCTGCGGAATTAAAACAAGTTTCCATTCGAAATTCGAGATAGAGACAAAATCAAACGATTTGTGATAAGAACTATCTAGTAGCTTACATACCATGAATATTGATTTCCATAATTATTTCGTTTTATACGATTTCTCAGGGAGTTGTTTACGTTATACTAGCCCAGTGTGGTAATTTACATTAATGACCCACACTGTCCAATGGGAATTAAAATATTCCACTAATATCACTTTCTGCTATTAACATCTACAACTTTAAAACATACTCAATTACCTATTCGGATTTGAAAAGCTTTTGAAGTCTCTTTCGCCAGTCAAACTATATTTAATTAATACCGAGTGTAGATTTTCAAATGCACTCTTCTTAAGGGTTTCCGACAACCAACTCTTACAGCTAGCATGACCAGATAAAAGCTTACCATCACATGCTACTAAATGAGTTTTCATGATATCACGGAAAATCGAGGCTTTTGGTAAAATAGTGTGAATCATTAACAGTATGACCACATATACCTCAAATTCTTAAAATATACCAAACATTAGGAAATTTATCTGGAAAATTATATACCATAATAAAATATAGTAGCCTAGGTACATAACACGACGAATATTATGGCAGTGGGAACAATGTCCGTAGTAACATTGACTTTAAGAGCAAGAGGTAATATTTTACGATAAAAAAGTGGCATGACGGACGTCGAACTTTTACGAGAAAACGTAGAAGATTACTTGGCGGAATATTTCAGCAAGAAGTCAGAATATGTCTAGCAAAAGTCAGACTTGCCATCTGCAAATTTTCTGTAGTTTTTACTAGGACTTGCGTAATTGCAAGAATGGCCTTATCACGATGAAGCGACCGAAGAAAGCCAAAGAAAATGTCTATTCTTTTACTTAGGCGATTGACTAAATTATAAAGGAATGAAAATAATTTACGTCAAATGAATGGTCTATTCAATCTTGAGTTACCATTTTTCACTTCAGTGAATGTCACAAATTAATTTGAACGATCAGAATCACCAATACATATCATATCCATACATTTATTTTAAATTTCCATACTGTCTCTTTTCAGTCTGCCTCATTACATTATAATCGTCGCATAAGTAACGACGCGGGCGGCATTGTCCTATAAAAAAACTTCTACGAAGGTCATCGACCTCAATGTCAGTCGGTTAACCATAAAAGTATGCGTCACTGGCTGACTCAGGTGACTTGCGAATGTTCTGATGAGTAAGTTACAGTTGACTGGAATAGGTACGCCATTTTTCTTTACGTATTTCATTAGCAGTAAGACGATTGTTGAGAGGTCACGGTTTGTGGGTAGTCGGTGAACGATGATCAGCTGTTTATATTTTGGTATATCGACATAAAACGGTTTGTGCTTAATGCAAGATCAGTAATCAATTAGGCCATATTATGATGTTATTTATCAGATTTAAATAGCGTTCTATCACTCTGAAGTTCAACATAATATGCAGCGTCAAAACTGACCAGATGTATAAGAATGACACAAGACGTGGAGATGAGACTCGTTTCCCAACGCAAGGATCCGTTCAACAAATTTGTGAACTTTATTTTTACGTTCAAGCAAGATGTGGCGTAACTTCAGTTTTCGCCCTCCGAGATCCCCCTCATGCTTATTAGCACTCAAAAGGGGAGTTTCGACAGGGGGACGAAGTTGTCGAGCTTAGCAATTCATTCTCCTTACTATCATTGTCCGGTACACGCTGATTGTCATCTGTGTATTATATGAAGTACCTAAGTTGTGTTCGCAGTTTCGCAAAAGGGGACCAAAACATACTGTTTTTGAAGTTTGGGATTCGTCCAATGACTTTTCCCGCTAGAGCTAAAGGGCGTGTTATACTTTTGTTAACTACACTGTGCTACTACACTGAGCAACTGAACCTCACCTGTGTCGTTCAGTTGCCTTCTGCGTTTTAGGAGCATCTTTCCAGAAATTTCTCGTGGTCCTATCGCACATAGGCTCCACACAGCCCCAGCCCGTTCGGACCACTGGTTTTGTTGACGTCTCTTTGAGGTGCGTTTGAACATGCCATCGAAGACTCGGGCTTGATCCTTACCAGAAGGACGGACGGCGACCTACCTATTGCTCGTCGTCCGTAAGCCCGCGACAAAATCGCACCTGGCTTTTGAATATAGATATGCATGAATTAAAAACATATGACCACCACCTGGGCGCGCAAGCAATGAGTAAATTATACATACACATTTCATTTCGAATTGAAATTCAAATGATCTATGTCAAAGTATGATTTAAAAACCTGTTTGGAATAACTAGTTCTGACTTTTTACTATTTTGTGCTGTCGATTTTGTTGACTTAAGAGCTTAGTCATGGTAGAGTCATTAGTGCCAGACTTCTAAATGAGGTCTAAATAGACAGCTTTTAGATTCTAAAGCCATACCTACTTGAGTGTTATGACGTGAAAAATTTATGGTTTAAGATGAGATAGATGGGTATTCGTAATCGAGAGTTCTGGTGGTATTTATAGGATCTGAGTAATTTTTTTAACTTTCACAAAATAATAAATCAGAAAACGCGACGAGCAAAAAAACTGCATGTCACCGTGAGGAGATGAAGAATCTGCAATTGGCGGATGGTGTCACGAAAGTGGATAAAGTCCCCAATTAGTTGATCCCAGGAAGCTTCAAAGCAGCTGAAATACAACATATGATGCAGGAAAGCCACTTGCGATGGTATAGGCATAAAATACGCAGACATGAAGACTCCATAACCCGACGTGTTAGCCATAAAGGAGAGCAAAAGAAGAGGTCACCCACTGATTACCTGTAGGCGAACCAACAAGAACGACCTACTGACAATAGGCCTAACTCCAGAAAATCCCTTAGAATGGCGTAGTAGTATAAGGAGGCCTGACCCCAAATAGAGAACAAGCCAGGGGAATGATTGCTATTCACAAACAAAACATTTTTTTAATAGTAACACAACTTTATCGCAGTCTAAAACGGACGATGACTCAAATGGCAAATTACATCGAATTACATACATCGTTTCGCAGAGCGATAAATTATCGATAAGGGACCGATGCTATCGTAACTAATTGATTTTACATAATGGTATTAACCTTAGGACTCAATTGTTCTTGAATACTCCCATTTGGTTTAAGAGAGAATAAAGTTAAAGTGAGATAATGACACTCCTTGAACTCTGCAGATTATTTATGAACCGACTGGCTTCTGTAGGCGAGTCTGCCGGCCGCTGTGAAAGTAGGAAACTTTCGCAAGAAAACATACTCCCAAGATAAAGAGTATAGCAGATAGGATTCCGATCCCGATTTCCGGCCACCGTAGGCGCGAACTTGCGGACGGCAAGCCATGGGTAGTTCGCCGTACGACCGGGCCCAGCAGGGTCGAAGCGTACTGGGGCCATGGGTGATGCGAAAGAGAACCCCGGGGCCCTGGAACGAGGGCAAAGAAGGAACAGGAGTAGGTTTTAGTCAGTAAAAGTATGAGACGCTTTCCCGCCCCGCCCAAGGGCAGGAGATGTCATTGGACGATTTCCCAACATAAAAAAAAGATAAATAGTATCCTATGTGCTATCCCAGGATATGCTACCCGTGTGCTAAATTCAATCTTAAATCTGTTCAGCCATTTGAGCGCGAAGAAATAACAAATATATCAAACATACATACAAAGTTTTACCTTTATAATATTAGTGTGTTAAATTGCAATAGCGATAAAAATATTTAACGGGAACACATCATGAACAGGCAAAATATTTTGGTTACTGGTTTTCGTAGATAATGTGAGAAGTGTGCGCACAATGGCATCTTTCAAGTGACTGAATTGCCATTACTTGCATGTTTTTAGATATCGATGACAGCATTCCTGATAAACTAAACAAACAAAGAAATTAATTTTCATAATAAACTCACTAGATGGAATTGTATGGGCCATGTCTACAAGAGCACACTACAATAGACCCGACCATGTCTGTCCATTATGCATGTGACCGTCGTCAACAGCCTAACACCAAATTCCCCGCTTAGGGACCAGCCCATCATTGTATTCAAGCCATTCATAATCAAGAACAGATAAGACACATCTGCCATACAGTTAATAAATTGAGTACTGTACACATAGAGAAAGTCTAGACTGCAAATATGGTCTAAACGTTACAGTATGACTCACAAGATGTAATATGACTCACGGTACGAGTTTTTATGCGCTACCGACCCCTTATATGGTGAGAAAAACTTCATTTGTCAATGGACTTATTTACACGATTTTCTGTAAACGGTTAAAGATATTATGGTGATGTTTTTGTTGGTTTTGCTACGAATCATAAGGTCGTTTAAGCTAATAGATATTTGTGAATGATGGAGGTGTGTTGTAGATTAAAAAGCGCATATTACACCACTCGATATTCAGACAGTCTTAGTCTGTAGCATAGCAGGCCTTATAATGTTCCCACTGCTGGAACTCAGGCCTCCTTTCTAAGAGGGAATGGGCCGCAATCCACCATGTGGGCCCAGTGCGGGTTGGTGGATGTCACGTCTTCGAATTTTTGGTTCTAGGACATGCCGGTTTCCTCACGATGTCTTAGTCTATGTTTATCTATATATCTCATCGTTCTGTTTCATTACTTTACAAGACATCGTTGTAAGTTGCTCTTTTTCTTGTGTGACGCTACATAGACTAAGACTGTCTGAATATCGAGTAGTGTAATAGGCGCTTCAATAGCGTGGATTTTGGTAGGTCAGGAGGGAGTCAGACACGAATATTTATAAAAGAAATCATCATCTTCCTGCCCGTGTCCCGTGTTATTTGGGGTCGGCGCAACACGTTTTCTTCTTCCATTCTGCCCTGTCACTCGTCATACTATCACTATCTTCCTTTTCTTTCATATCACTCTTCACATAATCCATCTATCTTTTCTTTGGTCTCCCTCTCCCTCTCCATCCATCCCCATGTAAACTCATAACTCTTTCAGTAACATGCGTTTCATCCCTCCTCTTCACATGACCATACCATACATATAAAAGAAATGACAGACGAAATTGTGGAAGGATAAGTCAGGTGACTAATAACACTATCATAATTATCATCAAATAGATACCTCCTCTCGCTCTGGGTGGATCGAGAGGACTAAGACTTTTCCACAACAAAGATGAATTGATTTTAGAACTACATTAATGCTTTAAGATTCAGCAAAATCTGTGATGCGTCATGAATAAAAATAATGATAGATTTTCAATCATACATCCTTCCTACTAAATCTGCATGTACTTAACAAGCTGGGATTCAGACAAGTCGGCAAAACAACAAGGTTTTAATCTGAACAAGTTATTGTGATAATGTTTTGCATGTATTTATCTCTAAGTAGCTATCGCCCGCGTTTTCACTAGCGTCTTTGGTTCCTTCTGCACTCCCGCCCTGCGTTCAAA
Source organism: Mythimna pallens (assembly GCA_961205895.1). Taxonomy (NCBI): domain Eukaryota; kingdom Metazoa; phylum Arthropoda; class Insecta; order Lepidoptera; family Noctuidae; genus Mythimna; species Mythimna pallens. The sequence goes on along the minus strand of OY540849.1, from coordinate 11,849,100 downwards.
AATAACCAGAGTATAGCTACCCTAGAGTTAACCCACTTCCAGCAGGGTAGGTTGGTGTAAGCGGCAAGAATAACAGTTGCTTGGCATTGACAGTTGAACTCTACGTTCGCGTTCAAAAATGCGAGCGTCGAGTATCTATCCTGATGACGTCATCAGAGTTAACTGTAACCTCATTTTTGAACGCAGGGCCGTGGGTCATAACGTTATGTTATATAGTGTTCCTCGATAAATTACCTATTCAACACTAATCATTTTTCAATTCAAGCCAGTAGTTCCTGAGATTAGCTCATTCAAACAAACTCTTAATAATATTAGTACTGACTACAAATTAATCATATCCTTACTTAGTATTCCCTTCTCTATTTGTATGTTACTCATAGTCATTAATGACTTGGTACATGACTAATGGTCTTTTGAAATTATGACTCTGCTAGACTAGAAAGTTATAAGGACAATGCCATATTGATTTTCGGGTAATGATAGCTGTGTCTGTAAAGAACAATTGTATAATATAAGTTATATATTGAAGCAATTAAATTAAATTTAAACATTTGAACTGATTAAAGGGTGAATTATTTCTAAGAAGTAAGTTTTGAATATGCTTTTCTTTTAAGATAATACATTGAAAAATATAGAACATGCCATTAGATACTAAAAGAACAGTTGAAAAATATGTTTAATTCCATTTATTCACATCACCATTAATTGTTTTAGATACTTTTTAACAAAATTACAGGTTAACAAATGGAAACATATTAAGTAATAGTAAAATAAGCTAAGAGTCATCTAAACAAGACTATTTAATTTTGTCTCCATATCAAAACTTGCAAGTCACCCCTCAAACACTGGCACACAAAAAAAGGGACAGCTGTGTGGTTTAAAAAAAAACAGAATCAATGGCAGCTGTGAGACCTGTAAACAGAAGTGTTGACATTCAGTCTCCCTCTGAATGAGGCTTACTGGATTGAAAGACTAATTAACCAGTAGAACTTTAAAATATCTTGAAGAAAATAACTTTCAAATGATTTTGAGTAAAATGTTTATACTAATGATTTAATTATGCCTAGCTGTAAATATAGCAGGATCAATATAGTGATTGGATTCAATAAAAGATGCCTATTTACCTCTGTTTAGCAGTTATCCTCATTTTTGATAGGTAAGCTGCTTCAGAAATAATTGTGTCATTGCCATTATAGCGGCATGGTACTAAAAGAGTTATGAGTATACATGTGGATGGATGGAGAGGGAGACTAAAGAAAAGATAGATGAATTGTGTGAAAAGTGATATGAAAGAAAAGAGGGAGGCGGGTGATGGAATGACGGGTGACAAGACAGAATGGAAGACAAAAACGGGTTGCACCAACCCCAAGTAACATGGGACAATGGCAGGAAGATGATGTGATGTCATTATAGTTGCATATTATGATTATCCCCTCAACCACCTTTTCTAAAAATGCCCGTGTCAAGGTACTTTGAATATACAGTGGCTGACATTTTGAGCATTTCTTCTAATGAACTATGCAGTATTGTGCAATATAACAAGTTAAGTGTTTAACAAAACATGGATTAAGAAAGGACATCATTAACATATACAATCGGGACTACTCATACTTCTATTGAATGACTGAGGAATATCAGTCATCCTTTGTCAATAACATTAGAAAGGTCCGGGAGTCAGTCAATATATTTATTCCTATATATATGTTGTGGTCAGCTCCCTGTCTTACCTGATGCAGCTGGACACCAGTATATTACATGGTTTTTATATGTGGGTAACCATCAAATGACTTATCTTACTCAGAGTGGAACAGGAGGGAGTGTAAAGTGTAAGACTATCACCGACTAAAACCCTATGTTCATTTAGTTGCTCTTTAGTGAGGGCCATGGTAACTTCTTCAAACAATTTGTAGATGGAGGGACTACCTTGACTGGCCTGTTGGTCTAGTGGTTAGTGGCCTTAACTGCTATGCCAGAGGTTGTGGGATCAATTCCCACCCAGGACAAATGTTTGCTTGATGAGCATGATCATTTTTTCTGTGTCTGGGTGTAATTTATTTAAATTTAAAAATTCAAATAAATATATAAGTATGTCTATCAGTTGTTTAGTACTCATAACACAAGCTCTGCTTAGCTTGAGACTGGATGGTGTTGTGTGATAGTTGTGGAATATTATTATATTACTCAGAGCAACATTTAGATTATTATCTAGATTCATTCTACTGAAAGGAGCCACTAATTACAGTATTTTATGAAAACAACTATAATAATTAAATACCAGGCTTAGTGATGTTATAAAGAACAATTTCTTATTAAAATAAAGATAATTTATTTGTTTCCCTTTTTTATTCTGCAACATGGCAATCTGTTCAATTAACAATAAGCTTTGCTTCTGTCTGATATTATTCATCTGAAGTGATATTTGTCACAGTGAGCCATGCTAATTTGATGGAGGCTTTCACTTCATGTGGCAGAATCTATCTCTAGGAGCTACAGTTGTAATTATTGAAGACTTAAGTTTAGTGAATGTGAAGTTATTTAGAATCGTTTTCTTATTAGAATAAGGATAAATGACAAGAATTCATTTGGCAGAATGAATTATCTTGACAGTAAGGGTAATTAATTGGAATCTTATTTATTGCTTTGCTTAATAGGAGTGTTTTTTAATTCTCCTACTGGAAATACTGGTTCATTAGACTAGAATGATTAAAATGTTGATATATGGAAGTAATATTAGTCATAGAAGTTTAGTTAAGTACCTATACGAATCAGTAGCATTCTTGTTCAGTTATTCATGTATAATAATGACTTTGTATTTGTGTTCATTATTCATGCTACTAAATTAAGGACAGATACAGTCATAGACTACTGTGAATAGGAAGTTATGGGCAATTAAACCATATCCTTCACTATTATACTAATTATAGGATATGTGTGACAATATCTGTTTGTTTTCCTTGACAGAGACCAATTTTATTGTCAAAGGGTTTTTATCGCTGTACAGTAGTTTCAGCCAATGAGCTGTATTATTAGCAGGAAAACTACAATGATAAGAAAATTAATCCTATACAGTTCGATATCTGCAACTCGCGTTTGGCGTAATGCCATCTTGTTGGACCTTATTGATTAGCCGTAGAGACCAATTTTGCGCGTTGCAGGTACCTGTCAAAATGTCTGATACAACTACATTTTCGTCAATAGAATTGAATAAGTAACGACCTTGACATTGCCGGGCCAATACCCCCGGCTCACTTTTATAATGACGTAGCATCGGCTGCGGTATTCAGACGCGCCTATTCGCCCCAAAATAGACACGAAATGTATGTGACAAGCACAGCCGCGATCACTACGCCTTATATGGTCAAACGCAAGTGCGATTGCGCGACGATGCATTCCCTGTAAAGTTCGTTGCCCCCGGCACGCTACACACCACTGATAACTCATCTGACCACCACATCTGGCACTACAGCCCCCAAATATCATACATCACCGCATACGGCACTCCTGACTCGTCAAAAAAGGCGTTGCAGGAATAACCTTTCAAACGTACGTGAAATCCAATACCGGCCCATCACGACGCAATGGTCACTCGTCTTGTCGTTGGAGTCCGACATCTCCGTGATCATAAACTCGAAAACACAACACGTGGCATCAAATCACTGAACGGTGACAACGAATTTTACGAAAAGGCGTGCAAACTCGACGGTGGGATGTGCGAAATATGGCGGCACCGGTCACTGAAGAGTGATTTCCCGTGAAATTGCGGCATTCCGATTCGTAATTCACCACTCTCGTAATGAAAAAACACAACACGGCTGCTATGCACTGTAATTTATTTTCTTCACTTACCATTTTTTGATGTTATACACGTAAAAATTTCACCACTAACTTCACCGACACCACGACAACGGCGACCGGAACGACACTGTTCGGAAAGTTGGCTAACCCTATGTACGATATCCAATGAGCGCATGCGTCAAACTGATTGACAAAAATCAATACAATGTCCTTTTATAATGGTAATTAATTCACACAAACGAATATAAACAGAGTAATTTAAAATTACACTTTTGTATTTTTAATACTATTTTTAGGAACTGTTTAAAATGAAATATCAAAATTAAATTTTCAAGTGGCAGCAGCAAGGTGACAACTTTCAGAAAAGTAGCTAGCAAGAGCAACTCTGTTGAACTAAGTGATGAAACAAACTGAGTTGTACTCGAATATAAATGTTATTGATAAATAAAAGTCACTTCAATGTTGGTAAGATTAGATATCAGAATACATGACACTTTGCTGAGCCAAGTATAAAAATACTTCCCTACAATCAACTTTAAAAAGTGAGTCACTGATGACGACAGCGCGTCAGCCAATCAGAATTTAGTATTCAACAAAATGCCCATATACGGACAGACGGAAACAGCCGTAAAATCGCAGATGACGTTTAAATTTGCGCGCGATTTAAGTTTTTAGAATACTAAACTTTTGAAACAAATTACATTTGATGAGTTTATTTTTAGACCTTGACTTATGTGCTACCTCAATTACTCTGAGCATTGTAGTTTTGTTTACCTTACCTTTTATGGTAGTAATATTTCGCATGACTATGTCGAAAACAACTATCATTGTGGTGATAATGATCTTGCGATTCATGTGAGTCGGTTTTATCTACATTTTACACAAAATTCCATTGATAGGGAATTCTCTGTATCGAATAGAAGTATTTCAAACTCTGTACGTTTGGTATTCCTTATTTTGAAAACTGCTGGTCTAAATAGTAACTGTGAATAAAGTAGGAAAGTTTTTGTCCAAATATTCTTTGCATAGGTACTTAAGTACATTTTTTTTTGTACCTATTCCGTTCCAGTATTATTAGAATAATTTTATATAGTGGAATTTCTAGTTAGTGTACAAGAGACGTGGCAGGATTATTGCTGTATTTTTTTTTTCTTCTGTGTTATATCTGCGATCGGTGTCAGACACTTCGGTGAGTGCGCTGTCAGTTTGAGTGGGTCCCCCATTGGAATGTCCTCATCGCCATCGTCTATCTACCAGGCCACTCAGAAAGTTTTGCAAAAAAATGTTTTTTATGTATAAGGCACTGGCCGCATTCAAAAGTAAAAATACCATTGTTCGAATTTTGAAATTCTCTCCACTATTTTTCGAGAGCCAAATCAAATTATCGTGTTTCATTTAAAAATGGATCTGTATCGAGAACATTTTCGTGCGATGATTTTCTACGATTTTAAATGTGGCCTAAAACCTGATGAGTCATTTGATCGACTTTAAATTGCTTTTATGAATGAAGGACCTTTAAAAGAACCATCTACCGCTGTTATAGCGAGTTCAAGCGCGGTCGCCTTACTTTGGGGGATGAACAAAGGAGTGGTCGTCCTACGATGGCAGTCACGGAAGAAAGTGTGCTGGCAGTAAAAAAAATAATTCAAGAAAACAGGCGAATTACATACGTAGAGATTCTCCGCATACACTGCAGAAAGATTCTACACGAGCCCCTTCGCGTGAGGTTGGAGTTTGCCGCTGGGTGCCGCAAAACCTCACCGAAGCTCAGAAGCAGGCTCGTGTGGATTCGTGCCGTGATATGATTCAAAAATTTGTAGCAGGCTCGTTTTTGTCACGTTTACGACATTGTTATAGGTGATGCATCCTGGATTTATCAACACGATCCAGAAACAAAGTGTCAGTCGACAGTTTGGCTGTTTCAAAACGAACCAAGGCCTACGAAAGTGTAGCGATCGAGAAGCGCAGGGAAAGTTTTGATCGCTAGTTTCTTCACTTTGACGGGGTATCTGATTTCAATTCCATTACGAGACCAACGCAGCATCAACGCCGAATGGTATACCACAAAATGCCTGCCAGAAGTTTTGTCTGCAATGAGCAACAAGCGACCGAACACTTGGCTCCGCGGGGTAGGGACTGCTTCACTATGACAACGCGCCCGCGCACTCAGCTCTCAAAACGAGGGACTTTCGGGAGACCACACCGGTCAGAGTCTTGGGGCACCCTCCTTACAGTCCTGATCTGGCACCGTGTGACTTCTTTTTATTCCTTAAAATAAAAAATCTGCTGATAGGGATAGTTTTCATCATCGGAAGACACGCTAGCAAGGTTCGAGAAGCCCGTGGAAGAGGTGTCTGCAGCGGACTGGAAAAAATGTTTCGAAAATTGGTTCAGACGCATGAAACTTTGTGAGGCTGGTGGAGAGTTCTTTGAAAAGATTTAATGAAAATATTTTATCCATAGAAGTTAGTTTTTTAGTTTCTCAAAACTTTCTCAGTGTCCCACGTATATTATGTCCTTTCACTTGAGACGCTTTACGTAGCTACGCATGAGCTGTGCTGCACCCAAATAGGTTATTTGGGTGCTTCTTTCTTTTCGGTATTTCAAAGTTAAGTTTTCGATTTCCATCTTTATCGTGGGTATTTTCAGATGTCCGTGAATTTCTTAGTTGATCACATACCATGGGACATTGCTGATCGTTCGGAGAATAGGTGATGTTTTGCATTTTCTGCAAGCATGAGATGGTTGAGTTGTAGGCCCCCCAGAGTTGAATGCCATATATCCATATCGGCTTTAATATGGCTTTATAAATGAGAAGCTTGTTGGCCATTGACAATTTGCTGTTCCGACCCAGAAGCTAAAGAAGGTGCTTGAAACGTATGTTGAGTTCGTTTCTCTTTTCTGAAGGCCCTCATGCCACACCCTATCAAAAGCCTGCGGAACATCCAGGAACACAGAGGAGCAGTAGGTACCTACTTTTTCTTCGAGAGTTTTTCTTACTTTTTCGTAGACTCTGTGAACCTGCTCCACTGTAGAGTGCTGTTGCCTGAAACCAAACTGACGAGCTGGTATGACGTGCTTTTCTTCTAGAATGGAGAGTATTCTGTGTAGTTGCAACTTCTCAAAGATTTTATATTTATTCGACAGTATTGGCAGCAAGCTTATAGGCCTATAAGAGCTGACTTCATTAGGTGGGATTGCCATCTTTGTATACCACTTTTATTTGTGACACGTTTCACAACTTTGGAAAATACTGTACTCTCAGGATGCCATTATATAGCATTGTCAATAAGACAAATGGTTTCTTAGGTAGTTGTTTTATAATTTCCTTCGTAATTAAGTCAAATCCTGGCGCTTTTTTATCTTTGAGTCTAGCTGACACCCTCCAAACTTCTCGTTCAGGTATCGGTGGTAAATAGCCAGTATACTATAGTAGTCTTTGGTGGTGAAGCCATTTGATAATCTTGTTTGAGGATTAGTTCAACTTGTTTATCAAATCCTTTATCAACTATATTATTCGGGACAAATACCTTGAGAGGGATGTTCTGCAAACTCGTTTGCTTTCTCTTGTGGGATTCGTGCCCAGCCGGAGTTGCATTTCAGGGTAGGCTTTGCAGTCCGAGGTACCTATACTGTAATGTTTATTGAACTACCACAAGGAGTAATTAGTTGCCTCTGTAGCAGATAATGATTCCAGCTACATCTGCAACGTGTTATCATGCCATTATTTTATTTAGTCTCGTAATTTGTATTTCAGGTCGGCTCTATTGAAGTTTGTTTTATCTCCTCTTAGTCTGGTTAGATGCCACACTCTGCGCAATCGTCGCTTTTCCAGTATCACCAAAAAGTATGCAAAGTGAACGCTTGTGTCGCTGATTTTATGTCTAGCGGATAGTTAACCGTCTTTGTTTTATTCTGGTTCTTTTCAGGGGTACCCTTCAGCAATTGCCATAATTGTAAAAAAAAATATTGTACTTTTATGCAGGTCCTTGGGAGGAAAATCCATCAGAAGCAAGCTCGGAGATCTACCTTCCAATCTCTTTTGAATGCAATTCCAAAATAATTTACATTTTATTTTATCAGGGGGTAATGAAAAAAAATAAAAGAAAAACAATTGAAACAGTTTTAATAAAAAATCTATTTTATTTCGTAGGTATTTATTTCATAGTAAAATTGCTTCGAGGCACTTGTAAAAATAATTATTAGTGTGAAATACACTTTTAGGTTTGCTTCCACAGGAGAGGCAATTCAGAAACCGGAAGATAACAAAACCGGGGGATACCGTTTGGTAATGTTGTCTGTTGATAGATGTTTAACATCTATATCCAAAATATAATTACACCACGCCATAGCTAAAGGATCAAAGAATTCGTTAACAATATAAGTTCCAAGAAAATATTATCCATTACGTTCCTGCACGTAATTACGTAAAATACAGGACTGTGTCCACAATACACACACCCCGATATTTTTCCTTAAAAATTACGTAATTTTACATAGGTAGTTAAGAAGGGGAAAAACTTGTCATCTAATAAAATATAGGTTCATTTTGGTTTTTTATTATCCACCTACATATTTTTACTATTTTAAAATCCATCTTCCTGCTCTTGTTCCATATTACTTGAGGGTGGCGAAACACGTTTTTTTCTACCATTTTATCCTGTCAGCAGTCACGCTATCATTGATTCAGTTTTCTTTCATATCAATTCTCACTCAAACCATCTATATATTCTTTGGCCTCCCTCTCCATCCATCCACATGTTGGTGGCACGTAGGTGTCCTATATTCATAACTCTTTTAGTAACATGCGCTACATCCCTCCTCTTCATATGACCGTACCAAGATAAACGATTCCCTTTCAACTATTAAGGGCCAACGCTGCGTTAAGCAGGCGCACGCGTGGGCAAACGTAGTGCGTGTGTCGTTTGCGTCGGTCCCCGTAGCGGAAACCGGATTATTACCTGCGCAGTATTGCTATTTCAACTTTAACGGTGTGCATGTAGTCGTGTCGATGGAGATCTTTAATGTATTATTACGTAGCAAAACGGGCGCAGGGCGCGGCTCCCCGCGACTGATCACTTTTGTATAAAACCCGCGCGGGCCCCCGCTTAACGCAGCCAAAGTATAATATATACTGTGACGCAGCGTCCACAGAGTACCTTTTGCCGCGTTGGCCCAGCCCTTGGTCAATTAAAAAAAAAAACTTTACGTTTTTCAATTTAAACTGCATAAAATCGTTATTTTAACATTTTTAGTGAAAAAAATGAATGAATTACTTTTAAAATTGAAAATGTCATCGGGATTGATTAGAATAACGATTTTATCTACCCCGATGACTTTTTAATTATTTTTTTTTTACTAAAAATGTCACCGGGGTTGGTTATAATAACGATTTTACAGTGATTTAAAAAAGTAGTATTTTTTTTTTTTAAATTAGGTAAACGCCTACGAAAAGTTCCATCACTAGGAGGTCCTGAATCATGTACTGGATCCGTGGTATTATTAGGCATAAGCACTGTTACAGGCCTTTATGAGTACCTACGGGTACACAATTTTCCAGGTATTAATGTTGTCAGGGGTTTATCATGAGTTAAAAAAAAAGGATGTGAAATGCACAAGCCATGTGAAGCAAAAAGAAAAGTGTTTGATTTTTAAGCTTTATTTTTATTTTCCCTGGAACTCTTGAGTACGAAGCGTTAGACGCCTGAATGTCCTCAGTTTCCTACATATTTTTCACATTTAACACCTAAGAATTCCCCATATATTTATGATACCTCTTATACATCGTATACAAATTACTCATAGTCATCTGCCCCACATAGCCAACTAGCCCCCTCTTCAAGAAAGCCATGGCATAAGTACTGTCACAGGCCTGTATAAGTAAAGCTACAGAATTTTCCAGATGTTGCCGCACCATTTTTGTCGGCGCGTTGCGTTCTAGGGATGTGCAGAGATCCGCGACGGTGTATGCGGCGATGCGGGACACGTGCTTCTTGCGTTTGCTTATTGATTGGGTTAATCTGAAATTTGAAATGTATGTTTGTGACTTCTTCTATGACATGGTCTCCCCGTGTACCAACTTTCATCGAAATCCATTCAGTAGTTTTTGCGTGTACAAACATACATACATACAAACTTTCAAAGATTCAAAGCATTTTATTTTAAATAAACCATTTACAGGCACTTTTGAAATGTCAAGAAGTCAGTCAGTCAAAAAAATGATGCTAATTATACATTAAAAAGCGTAGATCTCTATGGAGAAGAATGTGCTAGAAACACCATGGACGCTCTTTTCAATCATGTTTTGTAATTACAGATATCTCTGTTACATGTTACTTTTCGCTATCATGTGAGAACAATGTAAAGATGTAGATATTAAAATAGCAATCGGCAGCTAAGATAGGACCAGTCTCAACTGACAGCGCCCGTTCACGGACATGACGCGAATATTAGCACCACTCAGCTCTTAATATTAGTAGGATTTGCGAAAAAAACGTCATTTCGGTAGCTTACTTCTCAATAGAATGCGCGATTTCAGCCAGTTTCTCCTCTGTACTCCTTTCCACTTGCACGTGGGTCGTGGCCCGCTCACATAGCGCTGATATCAAAGCCCTGTAGCACTGCATGTAGCACGGCCATCTGAAATTGAAATAGTGAACATTATTGGTACGCTGTTTTATATTATTTACTAGTGACTCGTCCGGCTCTGCACAGGTGCAAATTATATTACAAAAACCTTCCACTTTTTTTGCTCTTTTTATTAGTGTAAATCGCGTCAAAATCCGTTGTGGTTTAGGCAGGGGCGCCAGCTTTTAGAAAACCTCATGGGTGCTCATGCTCATTTGATGACTCGAAAAAGTGGCGAAGTGTGAGAAGAGAAATGTACAGTGATAAATGTTCTACTTATATACTGCGGAATAACGAAGAACCCACAAACACTCAGACCCAACACAAATATCTGTTTCATCAACAATATTTGTGTTGCTACGGGAATCGAACCCGCGACCCTTGCATCTCAACGGGCGCTATAAACCACTGCGCTAAACGGGTCGTCAGGTAATGAAAAAACGCCTATCCCTTACGGGCGATTACTGATCTGTTTCTTGATGTCTATTCTCAGGGGTGCTCGGCACCAACTGTTTATTTCTCATGGGTCCTCGAGCCCCACCCATGGAGTCGGCGCCCTCGGGTTTAGGAGCAGTTAGCGGATAAGCAGAGAGACGCGGAAAGCGAGTTTATTTTTAATTCGGTTGGCGCAGTGGTTAAGCAAATGGCTGCTGCACTGCGTGTGGCGGGTTCAATTCCCGCACGGAACAAATATTTGTAATCCCTACCAATAGTTGTTCCAAGTCTGGGTGTATTGCATATAATAGTTTATAGGTTGGGAACGCACCCACGGTTTATGAGTACCCACGATAATGAGGATCAGTCATGATTTTTGTGGAGTATGCAGACTTATAGCGTAAAAAAAAACAGTAAATATTGTGAATTGTTTTTTTAAATCGGACTAAAAATGACGAAGATACAGCAATTTTAGTGTATTTGTTCCAGAAACGCGCCCGAGAATGAAGCGACTCGCTGAGACGTCATCTGTCATGATCGGTCTCCACCGGCGAATGAATACGATCAAGCCGTTCGTCACACGGATTATGACAGATGACGACATCGTAAACAGTCCATCGAGAGCGCGCGTTTCCAAGTAGCCGTTCAGAAAAACTTTAATAAAAATTAAATGCTCAATAAATTATTACACATACGATGTACTTAGTAAAAATTGGATTTGCTATCATGTGATTGATCCTCATTGCTACAGTAGGGAAAATATTGTAAAAAAATAATTAATTAAAACAGGTCAATGACTAGCTAAGACCAATAATATATAATCTTAGTAATTAACATACCTGTCCTCTAATACCTCTTCTCTAGCCAGCAATAAGTTATTCAGCACCGCCACGCAGCCCTCGAAAAGCATGAAGAAAGCCTCCCAAGATATGTCACACCTCACGCCAGACTTGGTACCCAGCACGTAGTGGATCAGATGTTGGACTTCAAATGTTATGTCCACGAAGTTGTAGTCCAAAGATATCTGAATATATCGAGAAACATTTTGTTATTAGAACTTGCTGTTTTTTCAGAGGACATTCTCACGCCCCAGGAGACGCTCCGGGCGTCAGGAGTCACAGGGCAATTGCCGGCCACTGTAGGCGCTGGCTTGCAGACGACGACCAATGGGTAGCTCACCGTCCGGGCGTCCGGTAAAGATCAAGCCTCGATGGCATGTTGTGTTCCACGCGGGCCTTAAAGAGATGTTAGCGAAACTGAAAGGGTCTAGAAGGGCCGATGCTTGCTAGGGCTGCGGGAATGTTCTAACATTCCCGCAACCCCAGCAGGCATCGGCCCTTCTCTTACTCTTTCTAAAGAGTTACCGTGGTTCTGGAACGTAAAGGGCAACTGTAGGGGTGGGTTTTAGTCAGTAAAAGACTGACACGCCCTTTCGCTCCACCCAGAGCGGGCTTACGGCATGAGCCTTCAGATTAATGAACATAAATTAGCACGAGCTTAGCTCAGTACATTATAGAACAGCTAGTTTCTATATAAAAAGAAGAAACTGACTGACTAACATATCAATGCACAGCCGACATTACTGGGTCTAGAAACGTGAAATCTTGCTCAAGGCTTCCTTTTAGGATGAAGGCGAGGCGGAAATTCGCATGTATGCATAATTTTAATCCTTAGACCCATATACTTGAAAATTAACATAAAAAGTAACTCGAGTAAATAAAAAAGGTTTCCAATATTCGTCTTTTCAAATTATCCGAATAAAACGATATAGGGGATGTTAAAGATTGTACAAGGTGGCGCAAAATTAATCACTCTATCGGAAGATGTTATAATTATTGCAAATGGCGTCGTACGTCAATAATATTTGGTATTTGTGAACAGCAATAGAGCGTAAGAGCGTGCAATAATTGTGTCTATTCTTTTGACCAATAATAATATTGATCAGTAGTGTTAGCGCAGCGTCCATTTTGACGACGATTTCCTAATCGTGTCGTGCCAACTGGGCTCACATTAGCTGCTCGACTCGAACAGATTGGAACCACAAGATACCTTGCAGGGTGTGGCCGCCACCAGATTGATCGTTCTGCCGAGAATATCGACGCTGTGGCTGCCGATGTCGTCGGGAACGAAAAAACATCAGCGAATTTTAGTGAAAGACTTCTTCGTTTTCTTCTTCTTGGTCTTGGTGAACACGTGGTTTAAACAAGACGGTGCAACCGCACACAGAACGAGCTGGTCGCGTAATCTCTCTTTTTGTAAAAAAGTTATACAAAAACAAAATTGGATGATTAATTTTGCGCCACCTTTTATAAAAGAATCGTATTCCTTGGGTTAATAAAGGGGTGACCAGATGGTAGCAAACCAATGTCCCAACCAAGGTGACGTTGCTAGTTTCAATCCGTGTAGACAGCAGTTGTAATCCATGACCTTCAACGCCCTTGGTTGGGAGTCGCGTTTTCCCACCCACCGGACGTATTGGCGCGTGGTTTACATCCATGTAGCCGCAAGACAAACCAAACACATAAGTCAAGGTCACATTGGTTGGAACGCTAGTTGGCAACCGTCTGGTCACCACTTAAACCTGAAACTTGGCACAACAACTGTCATAATTAGTTTTTTAAAACTACCTTCAAAATGTATTTAAATGAAAACTTTCTCGTAAAGGAAGTCGCTGGCAAAGTGCTAGTTTCAGTCATAATTGCCAAACTCGCAAGAGAGGGGAATCGTTATTTACGTCAAATTACATACTAACTAATGTTAAACGGTTTCAGTACAGAGAATTCAAAGAGATGTGATATCTGTGGCGGATCCGAGTGGTGGATTATGGCCGACTGCCTCTTACAGAAAGGGCTTGTTTTCAAGCAGTGCAACATCAGCTGATTACGTTGTATGATGCGATATTGTTCGAAGCTAAGACTGGTTCTATAGTAAAGTGCCATCATCATCATTTCAGCTGAAAGCCGTCCACTTTTGCACATAGGCCTCCCCGGGCGTGTCGCTACAATGAACAGTCCAGTGAGTCTCGCATCCATCGGATTTCCGCGACCTTCACCAAGTCATCGGTCCATCTTGCAGGAGGACAGCTGTGTTTTCTGTTGCGCGGTCGCCACTCCAGAACATTTCGGCTCTATCGCCCATCTGTTCTGGGAGCAATGTGCCCAGCCTACTGTCACTTAAGTTTGTCGATTGTTCGGGTTTACTGAGAACAGGCATTTCAATAAAAATACCCTTAAAGGGGTAGACGTTTGTTATAGTAGCTGAATGTTAGAGCTACGGGTAGCAGGGACAACTCCTTAAACAGAACAACAGGCGGGTATAGTTTTGCTTAAGAAAAGGCGACGATATTACGAATATTACATATTCATGCAATTTTCTTATTTGTTCAAGTAAATATTTTTTAGCGCTGGTAAACAAATATGAAAAAAAAATCTTCATCGACATGGTCTGTGACGTCAAAGGCCATGACAACCGTGTGGCCGGCATTTTTTTATGGCGGCCGCACGGTTGCCACGGCGTCTTGGCGGAGAGAGCATTATAGAGACACGGATATATATTTGTTTAAAAATTTTATACTTCGTTTGCGTTTCTACCAATTTTGATATTGTTTTAACAATTAGTATTTTATTTTTGTATATTTATTGATAAACTGACAAAGAAAAATATTATTTTCAAGCATATTCTCTATTGTTAGTAGTAACTTACCTTTTTCGCTGCCAAAAGTATTTCACACAACGAATCCAAATCCAACCTTACAATTTCACAAATATCATCATCAACTTTGATAACTTTCACAATAACATCATCGGTAGAAATCTCTTCATTTATCCTGGGAACACTGTCTTCAAACTCGTAGTGTTGCCGCATCCAATTCCTCAAATTCTTACACGAGCGGTACATTAATTTTGACATGGCAACACATTTTGGGCCCACTATGTTGGCTTTAAGGCATTGTGACCAGAGGTATTTAAAAACTTTCCGAGATGTTATTTCTGTAGTGTTGTCTTTTTGTATTAGTGATGGTTTCTAAAAAATAAGAAAAAGTTTTGAAATAAAATGTGCTACTATTTGCCACATTTTAAGCTGCCACATGTTCAGTAAATAAGCATTGAAAAAACAACCATTAAAATGAGTTATGAGTAGAAACCAGCTTAGCTGGCCTCGCAATCTATTGAAACCCCGAACCAAGCTAACCCAACTCTAAGTGAAATTGTTAGTGTTGAAGTTGGGCCTTCTAAACAAGTAAAACTTACACAAATTACCTTTAAAACCACTAAATTGTTGAGATCGCCAACAAAATTCGTCACATAGCAATCCACTGACGCTAATTCACACACAAACTTGAGTGTAGTCCCCATTTCTTCTAAAGAACTACTACTAATTCTTTTCTTTTCCTGTTCCAAAATTAGTCTAGTTTTAATACTTCTCCAGATTTGTACGAAAAGCTTGTCTTTTTCTTGGAAAATGGCGTGTGTTTCTAGCTTCTTAACGCGTCTAAGAACAACGCTTAGTAATTGGATTGCGGAGTCAATGTGTTGAGCTTTTGAGTCTGGATTTTCTATTGTTTTTATCTGGAAAATAGATTAATAAAAAGTCAGTTTTATAGAAAGGCTGTCTCTGTTTTCGATTACACGAGTTTTTGGTGATTATGCTCTTTAAGAATGTGGGTAGATAGGCTCAAAGTTTAGTAACTCGCAAATATTTTACTTAAATACGGTCGTATTGGGTTAGCGTTGCATGCAACCGACTGTGAGAGTGAGAAAAGAAAGAGTACACCTGTCTTTGCGAACACAATTGCGCGTAGATTTCAAGTCTATCATTACCAACTTTCGGTTTGGAGGACTATTCTGCCAATATAAGATATATTTTCGGAAAGATCGACCGAAAAGTCCAGTTATATGTGTGCGGGTTCTTCTATCTTGTAACTCTTTATAGTATAGCTAAACATAAAATAGATAAAATTTATACTTACAGCATTTTGTACAAAGAACTCTAAAGCAGTCAACAAACATTCCAAATTCTTCACATCATCACCATCTGCAGCATCACAATATCTCGACAGAGTCAAAGAATACGCCACCATAGCGTTCAGTGTTGCCACGCTACTCTCAGATTCTACCACACTATCTTCAGTGTTACCAGCGTCGTTTTGTGAAAAACTACTATGACTAAATTCGATGTTTTTGAACGATTCTAATAAAGATTTATGTAGCTTTTCTTGTAAGTCAGCTAGTATAGATCTGAAGGCACTTGCAGTTATGGCTTTCTTCTGCTTGACTATTGAAGGTAGAATGAGACAAGTAATTTGGAAAACAGGATCGTTAAATGATTCCATATCAGAAATAGTCTTCTTATTTTTCTTTAATAGCTTTTCTACGATGTTTTTGACTTGATTACTGTCGATTCGAACTTTTTTTACTGCTAGTTCTAAAAGACTTTTGATGATTAACAAGCTGTTTGGTGTTTTAATTCTTAATGTGAGCAATTCTAATAGAGAATTGTCTTTGAAATTGAAAATGGAATCTGCAGGGAATATCTGATACAAATCTGGTCTTTGTAGACTTAATTCGTGTATACTTTGTAGAATATAATCAATATTGCGTTTCAGTTTTTTTGCAGTTGAACATTTTTTTATTGCCAGCATAACAAAAATTGCTACCAATTGGTAGTTTTCTTCTAAATAGTGTATGGGTAATTGTTTTAATATATTCACTGAATTTTTGATTACATCTTGCGATTCAGAAATTATAGTTATTTCATTGAAAAATTCAACAATAGCTACTTCTTTTGTGAAGGAAGCCATATTAAAATCCGATTTCCCCAGCATTTTGCTGAACGAATCTCCGTTTTGAAAGCATTTAGCTACATTTTTAGCTGTTTCTAGTACCAACATGTTTAACAAATCTCTGTTGAAAGTTATGGCATCAATCTTTAGAACATCTAAGTCAGAATCAGCCAAGCAAAGTTTGATCAAAGATTTGGCCAACAGTTTTAGGTGCGATTTTTCTAAGTCTGTGAATAATATTTTGCAGAAGTAAGTATTTTGTAAAAGAGATGGGTTGGTACTGATTTGTTTGATCAAATGTGTTTTAGTTGATGAAATTGTTGCACTCGAGTGTTCTTGTTTGTTTCTTATTGCTAATAGCTGAAGAGCCATTGTTTTGGCTAAGAGTAGGTTATCCTGGAACATAAATTCAAAACGATAAGTTTTCTGCCTTGAATAATGATAGATTTAATTCAAATATTTTGCCAAAGGAAATGATTATAGGTATTTTATTAGGCTGTTGGTATGTTATATGTATAAAGAAAGCGTGATTGAATGGTAGCGTGACGCTTGACAGGGGAGAATGAAACGTGTGATAAGATCATGAAGATTGATGATCGTATTCAGAGCGGTTTATTAATCTTCTTTATTACACGCCATTGAAACAGTTCAGCAATGACGTATTGCTATATTACAGTGAAAAATATACTTGTACACTTACATGTGTAGTATAAAGTCTATAGTATTAAAGTTTTCAAAACTTACCAAAAGTACAACAGCTTCATCATTTTCAATTTTCCCAGCAAGTGCTATCCACTGCTTGCTCTCCAAACAAGGTAACAACACACTTAAATCAAAAACCTCAGATGTATCACCGCCAGGAGATATATCCAGCTTTACGTTACTGTATTTTATGTTCAGGAGTTTGAGTTGAGAGAAACTTTGACATAGCTTGAGGAATGATTTTATTAGAGGTGGGTTCTGAAATGTTATAAGATGAATATAATTTTATTATGTAGCATTGTAATAACGTATGTAAGATCTGATTTTCTTTGGTATATAGTTCTAAGCGACGGCGACAGAAAAAACGCTAGCCAAATGTGCATGTAAGAATGGGATGGATATATCATAGGGTAATGGAGCATTTGCAAGTCATTTACATTTCTACCCAACAATTAAGATTAGGTATAACGGGTACGAAACCCAACAGAACCAATGGAAATGAGAATTGTTCAAATTAGGCTTGCGCAGTCTATTTCCGGACAAATACCTCTAGAAAATTGTGCTATCACATGGATTTATTTGCTGGATCAAGTAACTTTTTTTAATCTAGCTGGAGATTAGAGAACGCATACATAAATACAAAAATAAGCCGCTTCTGGTTATAGTCCCTAATATTTTGTAAAAGAAGGAGGGACATACTTCTTATCTATATATATAAAAGGAGAAACTGACTGACTGACATATCAACGCACAGCCGGAACTACTGGGACTAGGAGCGTGATATTTTGCACAAGCTTTCCTTTTATGACGTAAGCGAGCACTAAGAGAGGATTTTCCAAAATTCACTCCCGAGTGGTTTGATACGGGGGTCTAAAGTTTGTATGGAAAAATTTATTTTCAAGCGGGCGAAGCCACTGGCAGAAGCTAGTCTATACATATAAAAGGAGAAACTGACTGACTGACATATCAATGCACAGCCAAAACTACTGGGACTAGGAACATAAAATTCTGCACAAGGCTTCCTTTTATGACGTAGGTGAGCACTAAGAGAGGAGTTTCCAAAATTCAACTGCTAAGGGCATGAAACGGGGGTCCAAAGTTTGTATGGAAAACCTACTCTCACTCGGGTGAAGCCGCTGGCAGAACTAGTCTGTCTACAAACGATTAGTATAAAAAAGTGACATAGGTGTATTTCATTTGCTTGTAGGTAAATAGCTATTGTGGCCCTAAAACTAAAAAGGATAAAGGAAGGAACATAGGTGGGTAAAATTCAGTAAAAAAACTGAAACTCCTTTTCAATTCACTTTAGAGAGGAAAAAGTCATTTGATGATTTCCCACTTAAAAAAAAAAAAAACAAAACCAGATTCAACAAAAGAGAAATACATAATCAAAAGATTGTCAAAATTAGAAGGGTGACCCAGGGGCCTTACCATGATATGTTAAAATGTCTGGTGTGTGAGTGAGATGTACACCATATAATTATAGCTCCATCCCTTTAACAGTTTAGTTTAGGTCGTCAAATGTGTCGCGTTAAGAGCTCAGGGGTCACTTATTGTTCTATGTTAATAAATTTCTTCAGTCTCTTAATAATGTGGTGTGTGTATACTCATAAATCTTTAATATAATCATCATACACACGCGCAGACACCATCACACTCATACCATCACTTACACACACACACACACACACACTTTCTCACACATATTACTCACGCATACGTGCTCACACGTGCATAAATTATTGTTATTGCTACACGTTTGGTTCATCGAATTCTGGTAATAGTAATAATGGACGAATGGATGCATATTCATATTCATTAAAGGCATTATTCGTCAAATATGTAAAAAAGAACTTAAAGTTATATGTAACATGTCATGTATTTTATTTTTCTTTGGGAAATAAATAATTTAATATTATTATTATTATTAATTATAGTTTAGTTTAGGTCGTGAAATAGGTTAAGACGCGTGAGCTCGTGGTTCACCTCAGGGGTCACTTGTTTCTCTATGTTAATAAACATCTTCAGTCTCTTATTATGTGGTGTATGTATACTCTAAGAGAAAAGATACTCACATAACTAAGCTTTAAGACACATAATCCGAACTTGCCCAAGCACTCAACTTCGAACTTAGTATACAAATTCCAGAAATCTTCAGCTATATTCATTGGTACAGTGTGATCCGCCATCTTGCTGTGTTGTAGGAATGATGACAAAATGGCTGACAGTACTTCTGTTAGTACTATTATTGATGGGCCTGGAAAATAAGATAAATCATACTAATATTATAATGATGAAAGATTGTGTGAGTGTGTGTGTTTGTTACTTCTACACGCTCGAACGGCTGAACGGATTTGGATGAAATTTGGCACAAGGGTAGGCCATGTCCTGGAATAGCACATAGGATACTTCTTACCCCGGAAGTATACTCCCTTGGGACAATTTTCTCGTTGGTAATTTTAATAAACCGCTGCTTTGGGGTAATGGTTTATCTCTGAGCTCTATTCGTAGAAAGGCCGTTTCCAGCTGATAATAATCCTCACTATTAATAATATTATAAATGCGAATGTAAGTTTGTTTGTTTATTACGCTTTTACACCTCAACTACACGACCAATCATCATTAAATTTTACAACCACGTTGTCAGGGGTACAAAACATATAGTAGCACATTCCCTAGTAGTCTACATTAATGCGAGCGAAGACGCGAGCAAAAGCTCAGGCTATAATGTTCTCATTATGGGGACACAGGCCTCATCTCTATGAGATGCGAGTGGTTTGTAATCCATTCAAAGGTATGACATTTATCTATGTTATGTCTAGCAAAACTGTATTTTTCTTGTCTTTACATAAGCATTTTCAGGGTAGGCAAAGCGTAATTTAGATTTTCTTTCAAAAAAATACTTTGTTTAGACCTTAGACCGGTAAATAGTAATAATCTCGACCTTTAAAAATCAACCTTCTATAAATGGTGACAAGATATGGGAGTCTTTAAGACTGCCAAACCCTTTGAATAGAATATAGCGACTGAGTAAAGCAAAAAGTGTTGAAACCAAATCAATACTTACTGACAAATCCTTCTTCCAACATCATTAAGCAATGCACTTCAAAATCCTTCTGCAAGGACTCCAATAACTCTTTATTTTGTCTGAACATCAATTCAGAGGTCATTTTACCATACAAAGCAACTGATTCTTCAGGAAATAAATCAGAACCTGTTATTATTTTGCTCTCCAACTTTTCAACCTCCGCGCCATTTTCTTTCGCCTCTTTGACTTTCTGTTTTAGTTCAAACTGCTCAGTGTTGCCACTTTCCAAAATATTTTTTACTAATGGTAGAATTTGGTTTATAAAAAGAGTTCCTCTGCTTAATTTGAAAAGTATTTCTAGTAAACAGTTCATGGTTTCTGTGTAAGATTCAATGATGTTGGAACTGTTTTTCTTTGCTGTCATAATTGGGGGAAGAATTAAATCAATCTTTTGCTCAATCAATACTGGATCTAATTTCAAAGCAGTTTTTATTATTTGTAAAGTTGTTTTATCTAGCTTTCCTTCAAGTTTAAGCTGGCCCATCATAACAGCTTGAAGAAATTGGGTGAAGTTCTTCTTAATTTCAACTTTCGATATTTTTTCTCCAAAAGTATCAGTTAGTCGTACATTAATATCAACTTCATTTTTCAATAAAACTTCAAGCATATTCAGAAAAAGTGTTCTTTTGGTTTTAGCATCATTTCCTTCCAAAACTGAGGGTAGATTCATTGCTGGCACTATAAAATTTTGTTCCATATTCAAAACATTGGCCACCATGATGTAAAAAGCAAAGACAATCTGATTTTCTTTTTGGAATGAACTTACAAAGACATCAATGAAATTGTGTAAGAATTTCGTATCACTTTCAGATCGATTTTTGGGGAATTCGAAAAATGTGTTCATGATTTTTATTACCGATTGAATGTTATCCCCTTTTTCTGCTACCAATTCTTCAATATTGTCTTTACGAATTAATGTTTGTAAGAAACTGATGAAAAATGATCTCTTGTTGATAGGGAACAAAATGTTCTGGCATACTTCAACAGCAGATTTTCGACATTCTGTGTCTAAAAAGCTGAAAATAGTTTCCAGATTTTCTCCATTCAATAATTTGATGATAAATTCTAACTTCTTTTTGGATTCTCTGTAGTATTTTATAAAGTTGTTTAGGATTTTCAGGCTCAATTGTGTGTTAGTTTCATCATTTCTCAGAAACTGTAATAATGTTATTGTAATTGTAAGGTAGTCATCAATTTGTAAGCTTAATTGTGAAGAAATTTTAGGGTTCTCTAGAAATGTTGAGATGTATTTTATGTCAGTAATTTGTAGAGGGTTCCGCTGTACATATTGTGATACTATCTGGAATAAAAGAAAAAAAAATATGTTAGCGTTAGCAATAGATATTTGTTTTAACACACAAAACCGTTTTAGGAGCACATTCAATATGCATACAGCTAAGGAGTAGAATTCTTTGCTGGAGTTTTGAGTCAAGAGTCAGAGGGTGCAAACCTATTAAAAATAATAAAAAAAAAAAACATATGCAATATGTTCTAATAGGAGACTCTTCTGTATGCCAAGATGTTATTCCAAATTGTGACAATACAGTCCACTCTCTAGAATGTGCGCTGCATACAATGAGCTACATGTTGACATTGACCTCTTTACTTCATTGGATCCAGCTCTAAAAAAAGTCGTACTTCCTACTAATAATGAAGTCCTAGTCAAAAACCTAATATTTACCTAATCTTATATAATATTAAAATCGAACTTATTGTGATCAAATTTTATTTAATTTGGATGAACTTATGTCATTTTAACTGTCTTATTTTAAAACCATGTATGTATATAAACAATTAGCTAGGTTATTAACTGCATATAATGTAGTGCTGTGCTTTTCTGTAAGTGATGAGGCGCTTAGATGTAAGTTCGTATTGTGATGTATTAGCATGCTTATTGTTGAAAAGCCTAATAATAAATAAATACAATTCGGTGTACTATTCATTGACTTTGTAATTGTCTATGAAATATAATATTATATAATATGCCACAACTATCACACAATGCCGTCTAGCCCCAAGCTAAGCATAATTATATATTTCTAAATACATACATATAATAGATTAATTACACCCAGACACTGAACAAATTATTGTTCTCATCACACAAACATTTGTCCTGGGTGGGAATCAAACCCACAATCTCCGGCATAGTAGTCAGGGTTACTAACCACTAGACCAACAGGCCAGTCTAAAATGTGTTATGAATATGTTAATAATAGTCACTTTGAAAATTGTAGTATTGTGTTACCCAATGCCTAACTAGGTTTTGCTTGTAGAGGCAAGGTCGAAATTGTGCCATCTCAAATACTGGTAAATATTTACATCCAGTTAAACTGAAAACCAACCTTGTTTAACCTATTGAGTAGTGTAATTAGAGACACAATAGAAAGACAATGACGGATTTCTCGGGGTTTAATGAATTAGCCAGGCTGACTGGCCTGTTGGTCTAGTGGTTAGTGACCCTGACTGCTATGCCGGAGGTTGTGGGTTCAATTCCCACCCAGGACAAATGTTTGTGTGATGAGCACGATCATTTGTTCTGTGTCTGGGTATAATTTATCTATATATGTATGTATTTAGAAATATATAAGTATGTTTATCAGTTGTCTAGTACCCATAACACAAGCTCTGCTTAGCTTGGGACTAGACGGCGTTGTGTTATAGTTGTGGAATATTATATTATATTATTATTAATAATATTGTTGGGGCAAAAGCCCAGTACCACTATGGTCTCTCTGAACAGTTTGAGATGGCTGTTGGGGTTGTAATGCCCAATAGTGAAAATGTTATGTTCCTGTTATGCAGCATAGCTCGTACAATTGGCAATGGAAGACTTACCTGGAAGGACTTGTAGGAGGATTTGCAAAGCTTGTGAATATCCATATACAACCACTGTGCATAGCCTACCCTGCGGGCGCTAGATAGAGAGCAAAGTACTTTGAGAATCCTACCCTATGCAAAGTAGTCAGAAACACAAAGGCACTTTTGGCCTTCCCTTATGAGCTTGGGTGAATGGCACATTTGTCCAGCCCATATGAATATACGCACTTTATACATGGAGTTGCAGATACCAGCCCAACATACAATATATCCGTAACATGTTTAACATACCTGTATCAATTTACTCTTTAGCTCACTAGTCAAATCATCAACCGCTGACAGCCAATCCAGAACATTTTTTAATTCCTCACTATTCAACTTATTCTTCTCGGTCAAGGTATGAAGCCATTCTGCTACAATCCTCTCCTTAGGAGCGGTGGGGAAGTGATGAGATTGCACCACATTTTTGGCTAGGCAGAGCCTTTTGGGGAGCGGGGTCTTGTCATCGTCTAGACGACGCTTTAGTTCTGAAAAAGAATATGTACCAAATTAACTTCAAAATCGTTGTTTTTAGGAAAAAAAAAAGAAAATAGTATTTTTATATAGAACTGAGAAATGTGCTGTGACCAAAACCATTTGAAAAATAAAACATATTTCGATAATGAGACAAAAAAATTGTGTTTTTGAAATAAATAAATCAAATAAAAGCCATAGATATATCTTTAATTATAACATTCGCGTTTTTAAACTACAAATAATTGCACAAAATTGGTGAATTTGAAAAAAAATACAGCATTCTGCATAGTTAGGTTATGTGTTACCGAAATCATTTTAAACAGTTTAAGAAGATCTTACCATTAAGCGGATTCAACGACATGGTTAACAAAACACAATAACCATATAACTTTTTGGTAGAACGTGAATAAAAACTATAAAAAGAATTATTGTTTAATTCGTTTCACACGCTGCATTGTTGTTATTTGGCGTTTTGATATTGCTTTCGAGTCCTAATGTCACTTTACACAATCATAAAAACAATGTTTCAAATAAATTAGTAATGACTATAAAGTCATTACTGTTACACAGTTTTCAAAAGGTAAGCCAAAAATGTAAATATTTTGTTTTTATTATAAGGAAGCGGAAATATCTGAACTTTTATTTAATTTTGATTTTATCATCAACTTTTTTGACAGAGACTAAGCTGCAATTAAACGCAGTTTAATTTTTTTTTTTAATGTTTTTGGCTTGGATACTAAGTAATTTTAGCAATGACTTCATATAAATAATTAATTTGTTTACCATTATAAAATGGATGGACAAATTTCAATTCTAATGTTAATTTTAGGCTGCAAATGTCTCAAGTCAACTTTCTCGGAAAACTTCGGTGAGGTAGCCAACACTATTATAGCGCTTGTTTTAATGATTACACATATTATTCAATGAGGATCAATCACATAATAGCAAATCCCATTTTTACTAGGTACATCGTATGTGTTATAATTTACTGAGCATTTAATTTCTTAAATTATTAAAATCCGTCAAGAAATAGTGGATTTATTTAAGTTTTTCTGAACGGTTACTTAGAAACGCGCGCTCTCGCTGGGCTATTTACGATGACGTCATCTGTCGTGATCCGTGCGGCGAATGGCTTGATCTTAAGGGCATTTCACGTAAAGTGATGTAATTTAAGTGAAATTGCGATGTTTCCGATTTTAGTAATATTTGAGTATGTTATATATGTCTATGTTCCCAATATACACGGTACACAATATTTTTATCGTGTTTCGTATGATTTATGAGTTTTGAGGGTTTGAAGATTTGACAAACTCTCAGGTATGCGCTACTTGGAATGCCATTATCCAGCTTATGGAAGTTGAAATTAAATAAATGAAGTAATGTATTTTATTCTTTATTTAATGAGGTTTTTTAACTAAATATTCCATAAAGAGAAAAAAACTGTGGGAAAAAAATATTTTTTTTTTTTTTAATATTCACTTACTACCACTTTAATTATTTTATTTTCTTTGTAATCAAAGTTCTTAATGTTAACATATCGCTCGCTAAGTTTCACAATGGACTTAAAAGTCGTTTAGGTTGTCACTTACTTCAGAAACTAAATATTCGCATCACCTCCACGACGGTAGCGAAACGGCGAAGCCATAAATTTTAACTGGTATCTAGAATTTGTGAAGTTAGGGTCGGTAGAGTTAGGCCGTGTAGATTCAGAGGCTTGGCTCTAGATGAGGTCTGATATCTTTTTCACAGGGCAAACCTTATGTGGTTGTCTTGGCAACATTTTTCATGAAATGTTTTTGGTGGGATTTACTACATATACTCTTTGGTCTACGGACTACAGATGCACGTAAGTACAAAAAATCTCTAGAGATGTCAGCATAGGTAAAATTAGAAGTCACTATGGTTTTGTTACGAAAATTCCTCGCGGTATCGTGTAAATTCCTTGCGGTAGGTATCGTACTGCCAGTCGCGTAACTAGCCTTTTGTACCCCCGGTGCGAGCTTCTGAACTCACCCGCTTTTTTTTTAGGTGGGAAATCATCCAATGACTTCTTGTGCTCTAGGGCGGAGCGCGAGGCCTTGTCAGACATTTACTGACTAAGGCCCAATCCTATGTTCCTTCTTTGCCTTGCGTTCCAGGACTCCGGGTATTCATTATAGAAGCGAATTAACCCATGACCTCAGTAGGTCCGACCTAGGGGCACTTACGGTTTTGCTGACATCTCCTTAAGGCGCGCGTGGAGTACTACGCGCTTTCGACGACTTGGGGTCGGTCCGGACGGTTACCAGACGGCCAGACGGCGAGTGACCCATTGTTCGCCGTCTGCAAACCCACGTCTACGGTGGCTGGAAATCGGGGCGGAATCCCAGCGGTTGGCGGGGGCGTGAGGAATTTTGTTCCCTCACACGTGCGACCGCCTCCTTCGCTAGCTGCTGCTTCGCAGAAAGAGGTGACCGCCTGCCATTCCTCCTCGCTCCGGACCATGGCTTGTACGAGGGCCCTGAGCGAGAGTTCGTTGCCGCCGATCGCTCCCAATATCTCGCCGATCTCGCCCCCTCTATAATTTTTTAATTTCATTTATACTAGTGCTTGATGGTAAGCAATGATGACATCGTTGATAGTGAGGCGTACTAGTTTATTAAGAGCCTACTCAGTCTAACCTTGAAGACACCTAAGTGTGTAGACCACCTTGTGTGTATATTATATGTATGTATGTATGTATTTCTCCCGCAGTAGGGTCTAGATATGATATATGTCAGACTTACTGTTTAAAACCCACCTACGTTCCTTTAGTAATGGAACAGAGTTCAGACTTAAGGCAACACAAAAAGAATCGTCAAGATCGGCCCTTAAAACAAAATAAACCCAGTAACATGGAATTTGAACATAATTTCTTTCTACCATCGGACAACCCGACGCTGACGTACGGCGAGTATCCACACTTACGTTGTTGAAAATTCTACAGTCCAGACTAAGCATCGTACATCGAAAGACTGGAAAAAATTGCCTGTTGCGGTCTTCTCGCCCGATTATAATTTAAGTGTCTTCAACGCAAGATTGAATAGACTCTTCATAAATTAGTGCGCCTCACCGTCAATGATTGCATCACTGCTTAACATCAGTTGGGATCGCAGTCAGAACTAGTTTATATTATTTAAAAATAATAATAATAATAAATTGTGGGTTGTAATCAGTGTGAAGTTTGCACATCTGTGATACAGAGCGTACTGGCGTGATGTTATCTACTATATAAAAATAAGTCGGGTTTTCCTTCCTGACGCTATAACTCCATAACGCACGAACCGATTTCCACGGTTTTGCATTCGTTAGAAAGGTCTCGGGCTCCGTGTGGTTTATAGCAAAGAAAAGAGTAGGGTAGAGTAGGGTAGAGTAGGGTAGAGTAGGGTAATTTTTTTTTTTTACTAAATCCCGCTTTTGGGCAGAACAACGTCTGCCGGGACCGCTAGTATGTTATAAAATGGTGTTAACAACAAATAGACATGCAATTGCAGCAATCTCAAAATATTTGCTATTAGGTATGTACGGCTCTACAACTACACTGCGCACACGTGTGCCACACACGCTGATCTGGGCGTGTCAGTCTCCATACATTTTATATAGAAACTAGACTTGTGGAGCTACACTTGATCCACGCCACGCGACGTCGTTCTACGTACAAATCAGGCGTGTTACACGTGTGCGTCGGTCTAATGTAGTTCTAGCTTCATGGTCTACCTTCGAAGTTCTTCATCAGATCGCATGCGATTTAAAGCATATTAAAGAATTTAAATTCAAATTTACAGTCTGATTCGCACATTTCTAACTAACTATACAGACGACATCCAGCGTTAAAATGGAAGGATGAAAATGTAGTACCCGTTTAAGAATAAAGAGTGGTTCTTTCTACTTTCAACTTTCTTGATTTCTGTATCGTGGGTGCCTTCAGAAACATATGTAAACTCACGCAAAACACTCAAACCCCGAGTAACTAATTTGGAGGTCATACAAATATTTGTTCTGTGCTCGAATTGAACTCGCGACACACCTCTAACTTCGAACATCTAACACCCAACTTTGGTTTCATGATGATTTAGGGCGGAATTCACCAATAAAACTAATCGCGTTTTAACGTTTGGCTCGCATGATCGCGTTTAGCCGCTGTCACCAGTGTCATTTGTAAAAATACAACAAAACAAAAATATAGACAAGTGACATTAGTGACAGCAGCTAAACGCGATTATGAGAGCCAAACGTTAAAACGTGATTAATTTTATTTGTGTATTCTGCCCTTAGGCATTTCATCTTTCAAGTAGCCAATCGTGCCTTTCAGCTCCTGTTTACTGTAACCTTCAATGAACCGGAACCGGACCGGAAGTAAGCCGGAACTGCCCTTCGTGTCGTCCGGGCCCAAACTCCGTGTCAACTGCGTAAATACGGTAGTGATTGATTGAATAGTGGGTAGTGTAAGTAACATTTATTTAGTAACCTATACAAATAGATTAAGGCTAGTTACTGTTATTAGCCATTCATGAAAATCACTAGGTTTTACCCGCAGTTCCACTCGTGTGTGTCATGGTCCTGTGGTTCAGGCATCTGACTCTCATCCCGTCCCATTATAATTTAGGTGTCTTCAAGGCTAGAGTGAATAGGTTCATAATAAACGATTGCATCACTGCTTACCATCAGGTGGGATTGCAGTTATGCACTAGTTTATACCAATTGGTTTGGTTGCGGGTCAAACCCGACCAAGTAGGTACCACTGTGAATTATATATTATATAGGTACTTTTCTAAGATAATCTAGGACATTACTGACACCTTGTGTCACCATAGCTTATATCCTGGAATACCATACATATATGCTATAGTTTTTAATGGGGGAAGTACTAAGCCCACGTGGGCAAAGCCGCTGGTAGAAGCTAGTATTATACAATTAGATACTAGTGACCCGCCCCAGATTCACACAGGTGTTACTCTAAATCTTTAAATTTTTCGGCTTTCTGTACTATAATATACATGTATTATACACCTAAACTTTGTTCATGAACCACTCTGTCGATTGATGAAAACTGCATAAAAATCCGTTTGGTAGTTTTTGAGTTTATCGTGTTCATACAAACAAACAGACGCGGTGAGTGACTTTGATTTATAAGTATGGATTATATTATTAGTTTAGATTTTTTTTACAGAGTATGTTTGCCGATTGTCAACCTGTTATCGGAGCCATTGTAAGAAATAGCATTCGAAAAAGCAATAGGTAAATTGCGGTTTACGATTTATGCCGTATTAAAAAAAAAAACTACTAACTAGAACTCGTTCAAACCAATTTTCGGAAGTTTGCTTGGTAATGTATATTATATTTTTTTTTTTAGTTTTATCATTCTCTTATTTTACAAGTCACAGAGGGGGGACACTTTTTACCACTTTGGAAGTGTCTCTTGCGCAAACTATTCAGTTTAGAAAAAATATATATTAGAAACCTCTAGAAGACCTATCCATATATATGGGTTTGATGAAAAAAAAATGAAAAAGAATATTGGGCTGCTAATTAAAAGTTCTTTAGCGGCACGCAATGAATTTTTAAAAAAATATTTTTATTGACCTTCACGGCTTTCTTCATCGAGTTTGTCGTCGTTTTTGTCAGTATTTGAAAATTTGTTTTTTTTTTGCTCGTCTTCATGGTGTCCCATTGCTAGACAAAACCCTCCTCTTTCTTTCGTATCAATTATATTTGCGTTTAAATTTGGTCAGAGGTCATCAAAGATAAATACAAAAATACATAAAAAAAAAAAACATAACGTAACATCAAGTCAGTATTCCCCAAATAGAATACAGAGGTGAAATACAAAAAAAAAAAATAACAAGGTAACTGGAAAAACAAGAACAGAACATCTTTTTTTTTTGTCGTAGTCGGGTTTTAGTTTTTTACTTTTTTTTATTTAAACATTTTTTTTGTACTATTAGATATTGATTTGATAAGTACCAGTGAAGCCCTTTCAAATGATATGAAACACGGTGTATTTATCTTAACATTTTTTTAACACATTACTTTTTGTCCTTTAGAGGGCGTCAATTTAAATTTGATCAATATTTTGGAAATGTACAAGTGAAGCCCTTTCAAGTGATACCATAAACGGCGTATTTATCTCCATTTTTATTTTTTAACACATTACTTTTTGTCCTCTAGAGGATGCGAATATCGAAATTTATGACACGTCACGTAGCCTATGTTTAGTGAACAATTAAGACGGTTCTAAAGATACCTCATATGTCAAGTTCCCATAAGAAGATTAGGAGCTATGAGGGAACAGATGAACATACTCACATAAATACATAGCCTGTCAAAATCATAACCCTCATTTGGCTTTGCCGCAGTCGGGGAAAAAAAAAAAAAATGTTGCCCAACACTAGGAATTACTATTGTACCGTGGGTGCGTTTATAAACATTTAAACTCACTTAAACAAGACACCGACAACTATCTATAACCCATATAAATATTTGCTCCATGCAGGAATCGAAACCGCAGCACGCAGCGCTGCAGCCAATCGTTTAACCACTGCAACAACCAACAATATCGTCAATCGAACCTTGTTCCACGCCGGAATCGAAATTGCGACACGCAACGCAGTAGCCGATCGTTTAACCACTGCACCATTCACCAACCGTGCCTTCAATTGAGTGTAGATTACCATTACATGCTGCTATTTCCAAGCATTCATTTACCTGATATTGCTTTTTCGAATGCAGCTCTATTTCTTACAATGGCTCCGATAAGTACCTACTAGATAGTGTTTGCCAAAGTAAATTGGTATGCAATGAACAACAATTTCCACGTTCATGTCTATTCCATCAATGTTATTGCGTTCAGCCTTGAAAAGAAATTGCAGACACCGATATAACCAAGAGATAATATTAAGGAAACCAAGTCTTATAGGCACTTACATCAAGCTTATAATAGGTCTTTACCTATGAAATTGCCGTTTTTTAAAACGGATTGCTATGAAGTGTTATATCTGACTTGGAATTATAAGTTCAAATAAATTGTATAAGTACTGCGATATTACAGAAAATACAAAACACAAAGAAATCAATAAATACCTTATTTCGAAAAAAGAATAACGTACCTTTAATATAAAGTTTATATGAACTTATAATTTCAAGACAATCCAAAGATACAACACTTCAAAGCAACTCGTTTTAAAAAACGGTAATTTCATAGGAAAAGACCTACATGCGTAGAAGTAGATAGTACCTATTTCATTTAACATAACTTCAATGTTATCTTAAGAAAGTATAAGAAAAGGTCATCCAGAAATGGGTCTTTACACCTCCTACTTCAACCTTTCAAAACAAAAAAAAAATACTCCAAACATCCAAATCTAATCGCGGTAAGTAAACATCTAAATCTGAAATGAATGAGCAAAAGCGATTCATTCATAAAAATGGTAGCCATTTTGTGAAAGGTTACATATAAAATGAAATATTTCCCGTCATGGTTGGGATGCGTCGCGAAATAGGCCAAGGAGAAAATTTGCGCAGGCGCGAAAGAATTGATTTTCCTAAGTATGACGTCACAATTTCAAAATGTCTGCCGCTTGAACGAGAGAAGCTCAGTATAAAAATTTTAATATACGAAACAGGAGCTACAGTTAGTAAAAGGACGTCTGATGTGACAAGTATATGCCAAATTCTTCAGTGACTGATGATAAAGAAGGATTATTTTACAATATTTCATAGATAGATGATATAAATTGCGTGTGTTTAGTTAGACAGTGATACCGTAGCTAAGGAGATGGTTTATCGTATAGTACAGAAGAATTTCCTGACAATGTTCGACGTAACTACGACGATGCTGGTCAAGTTTATATGTTTATGTGAGTAGAATATCCTTATTTTTGCTTTTAAATTCAAAACTATAGTTTTAACCACAAATTAAGTGAAAATATTTAGTTTTCCATTGTTTTTTTTTCTGCCTACTAGTGAAAATATTGAACAAAAGAGGAACGAAAATTTCCCGTCGGAAAATTCAAGATTCTATTTTCAAAATATTGAAATTGCTTCACATTTCATAAATTAAAATGGTTTCCTTTTTATTTATTTTTTAAAAAGCGTGGTTTTTCAACATACAACCAAAATGTTTTTTTTTGTAATTCGAGTAATGTTCATTTCAAGGGTAGAATAATTAGTATGTTCAATAAGCGTTAACATACATTATACTTTCCTTTGTTATCCGAAGTACACGATGTTTTTACAAATTTAATTAAAATCAAATTAAGAGTACTGCTATCGCGTGCTTTCTTTCAGTTAATTAACGTGTTGAAAAAGTATTGTAATAATTAGCTTTTTATATTTCTATTATACGGCTTTCCTGGCTACAAGTTGTTAAGAAAACATTGGTTTATTAGGGTAGTAAATCGTATAGAGGAAAATGGTAGGAAATTTTACTTGACATTAAATGTTTTAGCCTTGTTATTTAGGTATTAATTGAAAATTATGTTTAAAACCTTTTACAGATAAGCATAGTGTTTTTTTCGCATTTTACTTTTTTTTAAAGTACGTTAAGACGTTTTTCTTCTAAAGAAGGCTTTATTGTCTTGACAAGCTTTCATTTTTATCGGCGCATTAAAATCTTGACGACACTTCTGAAGGTACTTTAAGACGTCGAGTAGCGTTCATCATGATTAATAGCTTCTTCAAAATGTCATTTAAAAAAATCAACAACTGATTTTCTGCTTCACGACATAGACAGTCACGGACTACAAATAGATACTGTAGAATTGATTGACATAGTTACACTGAAGTTAAATAAAATATTTTTTTTTATGATGTAAACTAGTGCTTGACTGCGAATACTGCGATCCCACCTGATGGTAAGCAGTGATGCAATAGTTGATGGTGAGGCGCACTAGTTTAATAAGAGCCTATTCACTAGAGTGAATAGGCTCTAGAGACACCTAAATTATAATCGTCGTTTATACCGCGTACATCGAAGGACTGGAACAATTTACCTGCTGCTGTCTTCCCGTCCGATTATAATTTAGGCTCTTAATAAACTAGCTTTCCTTGCATTAAAAATATTGTTTTTTTGACGTACTTATTTCATTGTTATAGATCGTTTTAAATGTACACGCTGAAAAATAATTCGATTTTTTTTAAAAATTGTATATAGAGGTCTGTCATTTGTTAAATTAAATTATTTGTCAGGGTTTATTCTAATTCCAATACGACATAATATCAAAGTTTATTTGAAAATTGACATTAGGAATAGTTATCAATAATTATTTAAATCCTTTTCACTATCCGGAGGCCTTTTAAACCTATGTGCTTTTCGAGGCCTATATCAATCCAATATTGTTAAATAGTACACAAGCGACCTTAAAGCCTATTCACCTAGCTTATATAATCTTTTAGCGTCGCCTCTCAGGGCACCCTTGGGAGGACGGCATTCTTTCTGAGGACTAACATTAAGCCAGTAGATTCCTTCGTAAATTTTTGATGGAAATTCCTAACAATATTAATTGGGAAGTTTATTTTTAAGAGAATATTTTTTGGAGCAAAAGAGGGCGATGAAATTGGTTTTAGATTTTATCGTGTCGAAGGATTTTTGGAGAGATTGGTTTTGTTAGATATTTTCATAAACCTCGGTAGTAAAATTTCTCACAATCATTGAACTCACTGAAAGATTTGTTGGTAGAAAATTCAACATTCCGTTAAGGTCGCTTGTTGTGACCACTCATATTATAAAGATGAAAGTTTGTATGTGTGAGGGTGTGTATGTTCGGAACACCGTATACTACACAACTAAAGCCCGCAATTAGTTACAGACCTATTAATGCATTAAGATTATTTAATTTAAGGTACCGTTTGTAACAATGATTCAATAAATTTATTATTATAATTTGTTATTATTCAGTACTCCTTCTCGCTTTAAGGATTGAACAAATTTTCATGAAATTGGCACACGGCTAGGCAATAGTCGTGGAATAGGACGTAGGAAACTTTCTTATTGGGAGTGTTTCCTTGGGATAATTTTCTACTTTTACTGAAGCGAAGCCGCTGGCAGAAGTTAGTATAATACAATAATATTATCAGGTCAAAGTCCATAAGCCATAAATAAACAAAAAAATGAGAACTATTTTGGGCACACGTGGGCCACGTGCGCCAAACTGGGCGTGTCGATCTCCATACATTATATATGGCAACTAGACTTGTAGAGCTACATTAGATCCACGTCACGAGACGCGGTTCTACATACGAATCAGACGTGGCTCACGTGTGCCGCGGTCTAATGTAAGTCCCGCTTTAACACTAGTAGACATTTCGAAGTGACGTACAATTGTCATCCAGTGTTAGAAAGAAAGAAAGAAAAGAAAGAAAAGAAAGGAAAACTGTTTATTCGCGCGAAATGAGGCAATCTTAAAACTAGCAAACAAACATTGACAATTGATAGAGAAATATGCGTCACATCCGCGCAAAACGGCCGAACGTTCAGCATAAAGCTGTGTCCTCACGCATTATGCATTATGTTACGTCATCGGGCTGTCCATCCTGTCGGCCGCAAGAGCCACCGGGGTGTTGGGAGTTATCGTACACTCGCGATATGAATTGGCTATTTTCCTATGTTTATTTTCGTACAATATTTTATAGTAAACAACAAATAAGGCCTGCTCACAGCTTACATACAAAACTATGGAACTGTGTCGACGAAGCGGCAAAGTCATAGATATAAGAATTTGAATAGTTCTTTTTATTAACGATTTTGGATAAAGTAAATTTTTAGAGAAAATAATTTAAAAAAATGAGTCAAGTCCCCAATTATACAGAGGTCGGAATCGGAATAGGTTGAGTATATAATTAACCTAAAGTTCGTGTAATCAAGTAACAAAGAGTTGATATAATACCTCTTATAAAATTCCGGAATCGTAAACATGACGACTAAATCCCGGAAGCTAAGATGGTGCATTGTCATAAGCTTTGAAGGCAAAAAATATACCGCGTACATACGAAAGACCTGAACAATTTGCCTGCTGCGGTCTTCCCGTCCGATTATAATTTAGGTGTCTTCAAGGCTAGAGTGAATAGGCGCTTAATAGACTAGTGCGCCTCACCATCAATGATTGCATCGCTGCTTACTATCAGGTGAGATCGCTATCAAGCACTAGCCTGTATCATTATAAAATAAACTGGGCAAGTGCGAGTCGGGCTCACGCACTGAGGGTTCCGTACAAACTTACTTAAGTATAAGTATGTAAATAGTTCAATTCCCGAATTGAGTTACGACGATTTTTTCAAATTGAAAAACGGTTTTATTTTCGTGACGTAACTACAAATTTACAGTTTTCAGATTTTTCCCTACTCTTGTGCTATGAGACCTTGCTTTATGTCAAATTTCAGGATTCTAGGTCAACGGGAAGTACCAGTAATTTTGATTCCCTTGAGAGTCGAAATATACGTTTTTTGCGACATAAACAGCCGTACCTTTTTTTTCGTTAACTCAGAAGTGTGATTTTTTCACAGACCTGAGTATAGTGAGTATATAGTTTTAATTTCAACTCGATACCTCCACGCGTTCCCGAGATAAAGGGTCTTGACAGACAGACAAACAGAGAACAAAGTGATCCTATAAGGGCTCCGTTTTTTACTTTTGAGGTACGTGTTCCTAAAAATAATCTAGTCCCCAATTGTATTTTATGACTGAGTGATATACAGAGGTCGAAAAATGTAGAGTAAATTTACCTAAAGTATCATGAAGTGGATGACCTCTTCTAAAATCCCAGAAACGTATACATTTTTTTTAGGTGGGAAAATCATCTAATGACAAATCTCGCTCTTGGGCGGAGCGCGAGATAGTGTCAGACTTTTACTGACTAAAAACTCACTCCTGTTCCTTACGTTGCCTTCGTCCCAGGGCCCCGGGATTCGTTTTCACACTACCCATGGCCCCAGTAGGCTTCGACCCTGCTGGGCCCTACGATTTGCTGACAGCTCCCTGAGGCGCGCGTGGAACAATACGCACCGCCGAAGACTTGGGCTCGGTCCGGACGGTTACCAGACGGTCGGATGGCGGGCTACCAAATGCTCACCGTCCGCAAGCCCGCGCCTACGGTGGCCGAAAATCGGGATCGGAATCCCGGCGGCAGTTGGGGCGTGAGGACCGTTGCCTCATGCGATCGGCCGCCTCCTTTGCTAGCATTACTGCTTCGCAGAAAGAGGCGACCGCTTGCAGAATCGTATACATGACGATTACATCCTGGAAACTAAGACGGTGCATTGTTTTAAACGTTGAAAGCTAAAATCATATCGCGTACATCGACTGCAGCAGGCATATTGTTCCAGTCCTTCGATGTACGAGGTATAAACGACGAGGCAAAACGCTTAGTCCGGACCGTAGAGGTGTCTACAATGTAAAGTAGACACTCGCCGTACGTCAGCTTGTCCGATGGTAGAAAGGTGATGTCGTAATTAAGAACATGATTGGATTACGACATCACCTTTCTACCATCGGAACCACCAATTCCCACGTAAACTCTTTCTCTGTCTTTCTTTTTTCATCTTCATCATCATAACCAGTTTTATCCAGTAAAAGTCTGACACTCCCTCTCGGCACTCGGTCTAACATTTATTTTACTCACTAAAACAAACGCCTTCATATAGGCGTCTAAAAGCTACACTACTAAAATACCGTAGACATTTGCTACTAACATCTGCGCACCGCCGTATCATCCATTATGGAACCTTGTAGACTCCATTAACCACTACAATCCACCTTGAAAACAACTACTTTTATAGTTTTTTTTTTAATGATATAGATTATACAGAGCTGCAGATACTACCAGAGTAGTGGTAGCCGAGTGGTAGGTCGCGGGTTCAAACCCAGCCAGGTGCATTACTTTGTGTAACTTACTTCATCATCACTGCTCTCAAAACGGTGAAGGAAAACATGGTGAGAAAAGCGGCATGTCCTGGAACCAAAAAATTCGAGACATGTGACATTCACGAACCCGCATTGGGCCCGCGTGGTGGATTACGGCCCATTCCCCATTCCATTCCTAGAGAGGAGTCCTGAGTCCCAGCAGCGGGAACATTAAAAAAAGCTGATTATGCTATTCTTATGCTATGATATAGACAAGTTCTTGACTGTGATCCCACCTGATGGTAAGCAGTGATGCAATCGTTGATGGTGACGCGCACTATTCTATTAAGAGCCTATTAACTCTAGCCTTGAAGACATCAAAATTATAATCGGACGAGAAGATCGCAGGCAAATTGTTCCAATCCATCGATGTACGTGGTATTATAAACGGCAGTCTTTTGTAATTATGTAGTGTAGTATATAGTCAATATGTCATTGACTATTCCATTACAAACGAGACGTTCGACCTACCTTCTTTGGAAGAGTCACTTTCAAAATCAATTAGCTGGACTACTAGTTAGCTATTTATAGTGTGATAATGTCTTATTCAGGCGTTTACACCGGTTTCTGAAACAGTAATAATAATAATGATTTATTTTCAGATAACAATGATCCATAATGGTTAGTAACAATTTGAACTTATAAACTATGTTAGTTACATTTTATTTTACAATTTTTAAAATAACTATAAGTAAATTTAAAATTGAATAATTGAATGGTTTAAAATTTGATAATTAATAATTTAATGGTTTAAAATTAGATAATTTAAAATTTAATACAATAAAATTGAATAATTTAAAATAATTAATAATAATAATTTTAATATAACAATTATCATTTGTTTATTTCACCGCCCCGTAATAAACACAAGAAATCTGCTAACATGTTTTTAAATATCGTGGTGTCTGCTATGATGACTGTTATTCGGTATAACTTCCAAACAAATAATACTTGATTAGCAACTTGGCCCAGTTTTGCACGGGTTTTACATTCAAACCGAGAATTTGAAATTCTCGGTTTTTCTCTACTATAATATGCATGTATTATGCACTTAAACCTTCCTCATGAATCACTCTGTCTATTGGTGAAAACAGCATTAAAATCAGTTTAGTATACTTTGAGTTTATCACTAACAGACAGACGCAGTGAGGATTTTGTTTATAATATTTAAGGATACATAGTTAAAGGTGCGTCCAGATCTGGCGAATGCGCCGCTCGCGAATCGAGCCGCTTGCGAACTGCGCGCGTCCTTTTCATGTTCGTACGAAGCGCGCTCGGTGCAGGGGCTTCGTACGAACGAGCCGTGCTCGAAATGCACGCGCGCCGTTCGCAAGCGACTCGCAATTCAAATTTTCTTAAGTTTTTTTGCAGATCAGTGTCAGGTTCTATGTTAATTAAAATAAGATTTACGACCGCAACACGTATTTTTTTAGAATTTACTTAATTATAATCATTACAATCATCTATACCACGCTCTCAGTTCACCTAAACGTATTGAATAGTTATTTTATGAAAAAATCATTCAATAGGATAAAACTTAGTAAAACTATTATTTATGTATTAAATTATCATATTTTAATGAACATATAACCTGACACTGACCTGCAAAATGCAAAAAACTAAAAAGAAAAACAAAATTCACTGGCTAGCTTTTTATATAATTGGGATATTATCTAATGATGACACGCACTAGGGCAGAGCGTGAGGGTGTGTTAGAATTTTACTGAATAAAACCACAACTATGTTCGTTCAATTGCCTACTCGTATGCGTTGCAGGGCCACGATAAAGGTAGAATTACATTGGGCACACTTGAGCCACGTACGCCGATCTGAACGCATCGGTCTCTATACATTTTATATGGCAACTAGACTAGACTTGTAGAGCTACATTAGATCCACGCCACACGATGCAACTTTACGTGCAAATAAGGCATGGCCCACGTGTGCGTCGGTCTAATGTAGTTCCCGCTTAACTCTCTCGTACATTCCTTCAGCAACTTTTGATGGCTTGTGCTAATATTAAGAAAACTGATCCTTTTATCTAGTCTGAGCTAACTTCCAATCAGGACTGAATAAAGTATCTTCTCTACTCGTACCTACGCAGCGGGGTAACTAGACCGTGATCCAATTTCAAAGTAGTAACAAAAGCCAGCCATGTTGGACTCAATTTTTCTTTGTTCCTTGTGATACTGGCTGCTTTATTTTTTTAATTAAAAAGTGGCTTAGGCATTTGTTTTATTGTGTACCTGCGCCTAGCTATGTACGCATTTTGTTAGGTTTAATTGACATAATATACGAATCGTATTTTGTTTGTTGGTTTTTTTTCAGTAAAACTCTTACAGGCCCTCTCTCTCCACGGGAGATATTATTTTATGATTTCCTGCCTCAAATCCGAGCACAGATCGCAGCCACACATGGGCTGGTGCTGCAAAATGCCACCTGGCAGCTCTGGACTCAGCGGAAAAGCGTGCCAAGAAGCTAATTGGTGATCCAGATTTGGTTAAGTCCAGTCTTCAGAGCCTTGAGCACAGGCGTAGGGTAGCCAGCCTTTCGGTGTTTTACAGGCTGCATTTTGGAGAGTGTGCGCGGGAATTGCATGACTTGATCCCGCCATCTCATTTCTACAATCGGACAATCCGACGTACGGCGAGTATCCAACCTTACGTTGTTGAAACTTCTACGGCCCGGACTAAGCGTTTTACCTCGTAGTTTATACCGCGTACATCGAAGGACTGGAAAAATTTGTCTTTTTATTTATTTTTGGTCTTTCCATCTAATTATAAATTGGGTATCTTCAAGGCTAGAGTGAATAGGCTCTTAATAAACTAATGCACCTCACCATCAACGATTGCATCACTGCTTACTGTGGGGGAGGGAGACGCAATGAAAGGCTTATTATATCATTAATCGACTATTATATTGTTCTAAGCACTTTTATATATCATTTTACTATATAAAATACGTCCCGACATTAGTCTGACGTCTTCTTATTCTTATGATTGAATCATCAATAAAAAAACACTTTTTATAACATAAACTTTAAAAGTACTACCTGCCAGTCGTGCAAGTTAATAATAAGTGCGGCTTACTTAGTCGTCACATTACCATCAAGTGGGATCGCAGTCAAGCATTAGTATATATCATATAAAAAAATGCGTTTTTTTATATCCCAAAATGTCACTCAAATATTATACAGGCTATTGATTTATAAATGAATAAATTGCGATCAAAATGGAAAACACCGCGCGTAGTATTTTCTAGTAGCTATTGCTATTCAGATTTATTGATTCAATTATGACTTTATTAATTATGACAAATTTTTGTGGACAATTTTGGGATTTCGTTTTTTTTTTCTTTTTACTACACAAACGGGTAGGGATAGAGACATTTTTTGTACTAATTAAAAAATTGTGGTGTAATGTTCCTACTGCTGCGATTCAGGCCTCCTCTTTATGAGAGGGAGAAGGGCGTAGTTCACCACGCGGGCTACTGGGCCCGCGTGGTGAACTACGCCCCTATCCCTCTCATCTATTCGGTGAACTACGCCTGGTATTACCTACTATACTACGTACGTGTTTGGATGTGACATATATTCGGTTTTTTTACTTTAGTGCATGTCAGTTTCCTCACGACATTTTCCTTCACCGTTTTCGCGTCGCATGTCTTGGGTTTGAACCCAAGACTTACAAAGTCGTAAGTCGGGGCTATTACCACTGGGCACTGGGCCACTAGACCATCATCATTAGTCAGCGTTTGTAGTGACCCAATGCATCACAAGTCATTTAATTTCAATTAATTTAATAATATTTTTTATTAAATAATTAATTACAATTTGGGTACAAAACCCTAAAAAGTTAGAAAAAAAAATAACAAATAAATGAGTTGAGTCCAACTTGGCCGGCCATTGCTTTTACTTTGAAATTAAATCACGCTCTAGTTATCACGCTGCGTAGAGAGGTTTCTTTATTCAGCTCTGATTGGAAACTAGCAAACATTAGTTTAACGATCGCTAACTGTGAGACTAGAATGAACTAAAGTTTGTATTGTTCATCACTGACTATGGCTTTTTTTAAAGCAATTTGTGCCTAGGGGACTGATGAACGATATTGGCAATTACAATTCAGTGTATGTAGCTGTTTATCCCCAGAAAAGAACAACAGTTTTCAATAGAGGAAAATTGAGCCATTTCGAAGAACCACTTAAGAAAAGTTTGAAATTAAATCACGCTCTAGTTATCACGCTGCGTAGAGAACTTCCTTTGTTCTATCGTTTGAATTAAGTTTCTCAACTACTGGCTCTATTACTTAGATTAAATATTGAAGGTTGCTAAATATTAGAATAAAAAAGTCTCTTACCATATTATATTCTTAAGTATTTCTCCTCGAACAATGATCTTTTTGATTCGTCTGTTGGTCTAGTGGTTAGTGGCCCTGACTGCTATGCCGGAGGTCGTGGGTTCGATTCCCACCCAGAACAAATGTTTGTATGATGAGCACGATCATTTGTTCTGTGTCTAGGTGTTATGTTTATCAGTTGTCTAGTACTCATAACACAAGCTCTGCTTAAATTGGGACTAGACGGCGTTGTGTGATACTTGTAAAAAAAAAAATATTTGGGGTCTTACCATGACGTGTTAAAATGACAAGCGTGCAAGCGAGGAAGAGAGATGGAGCTATATAGCTTCATCACTTTAACAGTTCAGTTTTGGTCGTCAAATGGATCGCGTTAATAACTCGTGGTAGGGTGTCTGATCAAAATAAGCTGGTTATTGATAACCTATAAACCATAGTATCCCGGGTCGGTTTTCCTTAAACTTTTTAATTAAAAAACAGGTTGTGTTGCGGGGGACTAAGAAGAAACTTGAGTCCAACACGCCAGCTGTTCTTGCTACTTTGAAATTAAATCTGTCACGCTCTCTATAGAAGTTTCTTTATTTATCGTCAGCCTTCCGTTCTGGTTGAAAACACACTTGA
The DNA here is from genome assembly GCA_961205895.1 of Mythimna pallens. Lineage (NCBI taxonomy): Eukaryota > Metazoa > Arthropoda > Insecta > Lepidoptera > Noctuidae > Mythimna > Mythimna pallens. The sequence goes on along the minus strand of OY540849.1, from coordinate 11,807,449 downwards.
GTAAAACTGTTTCTTAGCAAAGATTGTTTTTAACTTGTTGTGGGGCTGGCCCTAGGCCTAGTAGTGCTAGAGCACTTTAACCCTTTTGGATCTTTTGTTTTTAACTTACTTAACAATATTAGTTCTGCATAGATTACCAAAAAAGAAAAGATAATTTTCGCAGCATTTTAACATCGCTCCTATGGTCTGTTCCACAGAAATTGTGTATAGTTTCAAGCTATAACAAAAAACGAATGAGATACTAAACGATAGTGTTGGAAGAAACGGCACGCTGAGTAGAATTAGCATTAATTTTTATTACTATTTGATTTAATGTATTTTAACCAATAAGGTATTTATGATATGGGTACATTTTACCTGTAATAAAATTATTATTATTATTATAAATTATAGCCTTTGAGTTTTTATGACGCGCTGAAAGTTTCAGTAGTTTTTTACGTGAAAGAGTAACACATACTTACAACCTTTTTTAATATTAGTAGGTAGTTTATATATATTTTGATGACATCTGATTTAGTTGCGTGTGTTTTCTATTAATAAAAAACTCCTTGTGATGTAAATAGCAAACAAAAAGTTTCCTTAACAATGGAAAGTTGAGTCAAACACGGTCGCTGTTGTTGCGACATTGAGGTTGAATCATGTTCTAGCTGTCACGCAGCTGTAGAGAATAAAAATTATCTTGTGTTTTGTTCTAAAGTACTGGAAGAATATATGTAGTTATGGTGTATACTAAAAAAAAAACGTCTATTTATTATTATAGAAAATTTTATGGTCTATTACTTGTATTGCAATCTATAACTATAGCTTTGAACTATTAACTTAGGCGAAAAATATTTTCCACAGGAAACGGTAAAGGAAATATTAAAGAAAATCCTAAAAAAATCGGAGTAGTCAAACTAAAATTGGATTTCAACACTTCAAGATAAGTCCCTCCATAACTTCCTCGTAAAATTGAACAGAAACTCTCTAGCAACACGTTTCTGTAATAATAACTAATTCGTCTCTCGTGTAGGCAAGATTTTTCTTTATTTGCAATACGTACTAATAGCAAATCAACAAGATGCTGAATTTTAAAGAATCTAGTTTAACGCACTAGATATAATCAACCTGCCAAGCTTTTTTCTATCTATGTTGGGGTCTGCTTCCAGTCGAACCGCAATCAGCTGAACACCAATAGTGACTGCTTATTTGACTTCCACAGCCTAGTAATTGGGTAGCACATTATGTTGTGGCGACACGTTGGAGAGCATAGGCGTCCCCCAAGTGTAACCACAACGAACGGTCCAACAGTGTACGTCTTTCAGCTGAAATGATGAAGATTGGTGTCAGATTTTTGGCACCCATAATATTGTCTCTAGGTATGGAAACTAGACGAATTTTTGGACCAAACCACTCCTCTTAATCTTCCACATTTTTACATCAAGATGTGATGTCGCACCTGACAAAAACTAAGTACATTGCATCACCAAGCACGTTTCGCTTATACTTTGAAATAGAATCACGCTCCAAATACCAACACGCTCTGCACTGAACACTTTTCATCTGACGGTTATTGTTGTAATATTACGTGAACGTGACAGGTTCACTCTGATATATTAGGAAAATTCTGAACAGCGTGATAGATGTCATTTGTGTAGAAGTAGGCGTTTGGGATTCCTAAATATGTCTGGCTAGCATATGATGGTTCAGTTATGAAGTTAAAGTTAGTAATAGCGGATACGCGTAGCCTCCACAAATGTCCTTTTTATACAAGTATGTATTATAATGCGTGGGATACGCACGCGGGATGCGGGGAGAGTAATCGGTCAGCAGCCCCGCATGCAGAGCTTTTCCGCATGCGTGATGAAATCCGCACATTATTTATAAAACCCTAACTCTTTTAGTAACGTGCGTTTCTTCTTAATTTTTATTATATATTTTTTTTTGTAATGAATAAACTCAAAAACTCATTATCATCATCTTCCTGCCCGTGTCCCGTGAATAAACTCAAAAACTGAAGTCCCAATTTAAAAATTATTTCTACAGTTTGCTACTTTATTACTGAGTGACATAGGCTATATATTTTCTATTTTTCTACTTCTTTAAGTCATTGTCAGTAGCTAATTTTTAATAATATAAATAAAGTAGGTACTTAATTAACTTATTGTACAAGTTTCTCTGTTAATGTGAAACTCTTAGCAGTGAAGTCTAATCTAGAGATTAGTTTTATTTCTATTCTTCTTGCTGTGGTTTTGCTGAAATGTACCAAGTTGCATGTGACTTAAATATTACTGGAGTTTGTTGTTATGAAGTGGTACATCAGTAGGTACACCTTTAGGAAATACAGACTTTCTGTTATATTGTATGTGACTTTATTTCAAATGTGCAATATTTTTGTCAGTCATAAAAATCTTCTCTGTGTTTCTCTATGGAGAAAATAGATTATTTTCGCAGTTTCTGGTGGGATTTTCTTCGAGTGAATTGTGGTTGCTTTCATTATTCGTAAATTGATTCTTAGTGGATATTGTCATGTTAAATTGGTGTACTTTTGTATCTCAAGAATCTATATATCCTCACAACTGGAAAATATATGGAATCATTGACACAGACGCGATCTCGGCAACATACAGAACAGAACAGATTATCAATACTAATGAACAAGATCAAAATCATAATTATATTGCTAAGAATAAGAATAAAGCAACAAAACAATTAGCATTAATCGAAATATCAAATAAAACAAACAAAATAAAGTGGGTTCCGCTTTTACCAACTTATTTTTTTTTACTTATTTATTTTGTTTATTTATTTATAGCACTCTAACGACTTAGGTACGGAACCCTAAAAAGATAACTTTCGTGTCAATCTCATTGTGAGTCTGCCGAGCACTTCATCTTGCCTTCCTAGTACCGGGGTTAAGTTAATAAGTACCACACCATATTAAATCTACCCAGCACTTTACGCCCGGAGAATAATTAAAGAGCTGACTAATTATTTCGTAGTTCCTGGTAAAGTTGAGCAGCTAAAGGGATTAAGTAAATATAGGATAAGCAGAAATATCCTCCTCATGATTTTTCTTATATTATAATAAACTAGTGTTTAACTGCGATCCCACCTGATGGTAAGCAGTGACGCAATAGTTGATGGTGAGGCGCACTAGTTTATTAAGAGTCTATTGACCCTTGCCTTGAAGATACCGAAATTATAATCGGACGGGAAGACCGCAGCAAGCAAATTGTTCCAGTTCTTCGTTGTACGTGATATAAACGACGAGGCGAAACGCTGAGTCCGGATCCAGTACCAGTTAGTTACTACCTTTTCCTGTGCATATGTTCGCAAAGTCACTACAAGTGTTTGTCTGTTGTTTGTACAGTAGTTATTCAAAAGTCAAAACTAGTTTTATTTCACATAGGTAGGCCATGGGCACTTATAAAACGTCAGAAGCTAGTGCACGGTTCCAAATTGGTCGATTCCTATGGAGAAGAAACGGCAAGAAACTCCATAGTTACTCTTTTAAAAAAAATTTTTATTCTTACAATATTTCCATATTACAGTATAAGTAGATATTATGTAAGGTCAGTGTAGACCGTATTAAGACACTCATTATGTTTAAAAAGTTATAGAAATCTCTGGAAATTAGTAAAAATTATCTCCAATAAATTGTGAAATTTATACCATGCTTAGTTCGAATATAAAAAATAAAATAGTACGAATATAAAAAAACTCATTATGTAGAATTTCGATGTTGAGATGGATTCGATAGCACAAGTTTAAACCTTATTGGTTTTTGGTTGCTATTTAACTTAGACTATCCTGTATTATTTTGTATTAATAATAAATAAATGAAAAAAAAGTTATCTATTTCTGTTCAGTTTCTTTAGGTAATTTAATTTTGCCCTGCATGCGTATATAAAGTAACTACAATTTTTTTTTTTTTATAATCACTTAATTCTTTAGGGTCTGTACCCAGTGAATGCCAAAAATACCCCTATTACTAAGTCCAATTATTACAATTAGACTGTCCGTCTGTCAGCGGTTTGTATCTCATAAGACTTGATCGGCCTCTTGGTCTAGTGGTTAGTGATCCTGACCGCTATGCCGGAGGTCGTGGGTTCGATTCTCACTCAGGACAAATGTTTGTGTGATGAGCACGATCATTTGTTCTGTGTCGGGGTATAATTTATCTATAATATGTATGTATTTATAAATATTGAAGTATGTTAAACAGTTGTTTAGTACTCATAACACAAGCTCTGCTTAGCTTGGAACTTGACGGCGTTGTGTGGTAGTTGTGAAATATATATTATTATATTACTTAATAGGTAGAGAGATGAAATTGCCACAGAATGTGTATTTCTATTGTCGCTAGAACAAAAAACAATAAAATTAAAATAAAGTCAAGTTTTTAGTACTTTGGGGCTTTTATTTTTATTTTGTAAGTTAGTTTTAATTACGTTATTATTAGATTTAAATGTATATAAATTAAATTAAGTATTGTTAAATAAAAACTGATTCTAATAAATAAAGTCAATAATTGAATTCAGTTTCCATAACACAAAAGTTATTTTACCGTTGTTTTTTTTTTTGCTCGATTTTAATATTGAAGTACGGAACACTTCCCGAGTTCGACTCGCATTTGGCCAGTCTTTACAACATAATTTTGTACCACACTATACATGCAGGAAGTTCTATCCAAAACCATTTAGACGTTGAGGCGTGATTGATTAACAAACGTAAGACTTCTTTTTTTAAGTAATGTTTTTGATTTGGATACTGAGCCCTTTAAGCCTTGTCATCGTATGAATAGTTTGTTTACCATTAAAATGTTTTTGTAGTACTTGGCAGCAAATGTATCAAGTTAACCTTCTCGGCAAGCTTCAATGAGGTAGTTAACACTACAATTCTTAGTTCTACTTTATCGAGACCGCGACAGTTTCAACGATTCCATATATTGTTTAATTGCGCAAATACAAGCTAAGGTACAAAACTACATCAATTTTACATCACAATATCCACTAGGAATCCAGTAGCGAATAATTAAAACAGCTACTGAACTTCACAGAAATTCTGCCAAAAACTCCCAAACGACGTTTACATGTACTACGTGTATTATATTACAATAATAGTATGGACCTACTCCCTTATATTCCTTATTTGGACTGTCATGGCGTCATTCAACTTCTTAGTACACTCATAACCCTTCACATAAGGGTGTATCTTTTATTTCCCACGTGCGTATTCAATGCTACGAAGCTACGAACCGCTACGAAGCTACGAACTGCTACGTGCTACGACGTGCTACGAACTTTTCGAGTTGTTGTATTTGGGCTGTTTAGCATACAGGAAAACCCTTTTAGAGGCTTTCCTTACATTTCCTTGTTTAACTAAGGGATAATTTATGTTTACAGCTTTCTTTTGATAGGTTCTCATTTAACCAAATCATAAATACCATCTTTTATCATTATCATTATATCATTTATCATTGCTAATGATTTGGTAAAATTATGATTTCTTTTCTTTTATGTGGAAAATCATCTAATGACTTATTCCACTCTAGGGCGGAGCGTTACTGACTAAAATCACACTTATGTTTCTTCAATTTCTCTTTGCGTTCCAGTACCACGGGTTTCCTTTTCAGAAGTGGCTTCGGTCTTACTGGCCCCCTACGGTTTTGCTAACAACTCTTTGAGGCACGCGTGGAATAGTATGTGCCGTCGACGACTCGGTCGCGTTTCGTACGGTTACCGGACGACGAGCTATCCATTGCCCGTCGTCTGCAAGCCACCGCCTACGGTGGCTGGAAATTGGGGTCGTGGTCTCAGAGGCTGGGGCTAGAGGACGTCCGTTACCTCACGCGTGCGGCCGCGTAGTGGTACACGGTGCACACGTTTACCCATTGACTCTTGGTTGAAGGTCCGATAGGCAGACTACCAGGCAATACAGACAACGCCAAGAAACTCCACTCTTTAACTGTACACACAATAAAACATCGCAGTAAGCACAGCTAAATAAATAAATAAAATAAAACTCATTTATTATCAGACAGGAGGCCATAGCCAGTACATAAAGTCACACATTAAAAAACAGGATTATTAAAGTTAATTAATTTAAATAAAAATAAAAATAAAAACAACGAAATCATAATAAATAAATCAAATCATTAATTCATAAATTAACATCCCAATAAATATATTAAATCTTAAGTTAACATTAACATCACAATAAATAAAAAATCATAATTAATAAATTAAAATCATTATTAATAAATATTAAATTTGCACGTCAAACCAATCAATATTTTAATTCTAAATAAATTTTAAAGAGTGGCGTTAATCATAGAGTAAACATTTATGTTCACCAAAATTGTAACAAAACTTTTACACAATCTTAAATCTATGGGTACAATGGCGGTCTTATTGGTCAGACAGCGATATCTACTTAGATAACCTTTTGGATAGACTGTAAGAACGTAGTTAATTAATTAAACATTAAATTTAACATAGAAACTTTATACTTATTAAAGTCTATTGAGTTTAATGAAAAATTGGTTTTAATATAAATAAAAAATAGTTATTTATAATTTTATTGTTTTTTTAGTCTAGTGACTAGACTATGCTAAGTATATATTATTGTAGATGACTTTGATATATTGATTTAGCGAGATAAATACTTATTTGATTTTTATAAAGTATTGCATAAACATAATATATATATATGTATAGCTAGTCTTTGCTTGTGTTTGACCACTATAATGATGGAGCACGCTTCCCTGGCCTCAGGTTGAAGCTATCAAGAAACATAGACTCTGGTAGGGAATTGCATTCCTTAGTTGTACTTACTTATATTATAGCTGTACGCACAATGAATTTATTGTCAAAACGTTTAGTCATAGTCATAGTAATTTATTAGTAAGGGATTCTTACAAGTCATTTATAGAATATTACATAAACTTTGTCAACAAATGATTAGGTACATAACAATGTCGAATAATAAAAAATGTCAAACAAATAAAAGAAAATATAACGAAAAAAAAAAAAAATCGAAGTCAAATTACAAATTAAAATAAAAGTCAAAATAATTTTCATTTCAAATTAACATTCGCGTCAACTTAAATTGAATTAAATCATAAATTCGTCAAAGAACAAAAAGCTTGCTCGATGAGCCATTTTTTCAAACGAGCTTTGAAGCTCCCTATAGTTAGAGCACCAGAAATAGCTACAGGCAGCTGATTATAAACTGTCGGGCCCATAACATGAGTCGTCTTGGAAAATTTGGTGAGCGTTCTTGAGACCGTCGATAACTGACCCCTGCTTCGGCTTCTTCTTCTTCTTTCTTCCTCTTTCTTTAGTGTGTATTGGCGAAGTGTGATGTCTGTGAGCCACACTTTTTGTAATAATATTAGTTCCACTTGACCTTTAGAAGTTTTTGGTAAATGGCATCAGTAATTAACATCACTGTTGCCTCACACTCTAATTAACCATAGGTCACAGCGCCATAGTGCGTAGGTTGTTATTGCTATCGCTACTGTCCACATCGTGGAGGCGTTAGTTCTTCAATTATGTACTTAACATAACATTACACCGATCCGATATTCCTAGAACAAGTTCTTCAAGTACACCCACATAATATAACATACATAATCAGCCTTATATGTTCCCACTGCTGGGTCTCGGGCTTCGTCTCTTTAAGATAGAGAATGAGCTATAATCCACGACGTGGGCCCAGTGCCTGTTGGTGGAGGTAACATGTCTTCGCGTTTTTGCTTCTAGGACCTGCCGTTTTGAGAGTAGTGGTGATGAAATAAATTACACAAAGTAATGTGCCAGGCTGGGCTTAAACACGCCTCGGGGTTACCACTGAGCTTCCACTGCTCTTATATCTTTCCTACACCTACGTTCGCTAGTTATTTTTACGTCTACACACTAAAACCGGCCGTTACTAGAATAGGGATAGTGTATGAGAAAATATTTCATAACTAACCAATTTATCACTAAATACACAAAAATAGAATACTAACTGCAAACGAGATATAACAATTATAAACAAATGTATCTGTCTCTCTTGATAAGTCGCCGCAGTTTTCTATGTCGGCCGGCCGTACGGGCGTGATGAACTTTGACGCCATAGACGATTTCGGATTTCACTTTTTTATTAGCAGCTTTTTTTTTTGAAGATTTTTAACTTTCATTGTTTATGAAGATATTTAAAAAAATCATTCACATTTTTTACTAATCTATGTACCTATATAAAAGCGAAAACTCACTGATTAATAACGAAATCTCAGAAACTACAACACCTACAAACTTAAAATTTGGCACGTAGGTTCCTTATAGGATGTAGACATCCGCCAAGAACGGATTTTCCGAAATTCATCCCCTAAGGGAATGAAACGGGGGTCCAAAGTTTGTATAGAGAATACGACTATCACGCGGGCGAAGCCGCTGGCAGGAGCTAGTGATTTAATATAAAAATAATAAATACTTGCCAAATTTATTACATTTATCGTATCAGGCTGGGCGCTGCGACCTCTACGAGTCGTGTGTATATTTATTTCTTCGTAAGTGTATTGAAAAACGTCGTTTGATACACGTCTGTCACTGCAGCACTCGATTCCATAACCCTCGCTTGCGGCTCGGGCGAATTCCTCATCGGTAGCAATGATAAACTTTCTCCACTTCTTCTCACTTCTCAACGTATCAAAATGTACTATTTCATGCATATTTCATATTACGCACAGCCCTTAACTAACTATGGGAGTCAAAGATGATACTAGAGCGCGTGGGAAGAGAACCCACGCGAGATTTGCAATGGTGTCCTGATTTTTCGTAATTTACTAACTGCGTAGGACGTGGCTGCGTACTCTTCAGTCAATATGGAGTTAACATATACACAGAATATATTTGTTATTTATTCTTTGCTTTTGTGATAACGTTGTTATAATTGCTTTTGTGATTGATGCGGACACTTGGGGGAGGCCAACAGTTTACGTCTTTCGTCTGAAATGATCATGATGAATTGTATATAACAAGGGTTTCTAATCCTTTTTAGGGTTCCGTACCTCAAAAGGAAAAAACGGAGCCCTTATAGGATCACTTTGTTGTCCGTCTGTCTGTCTGTCAAGACCATTTAACTCGGAAACACGTGGAGGTATCGAGTTGAAATTAAAACCGTATACTCTGGTCTTTTTTTTTTTTTTTCCGGTGGGAAAATCATCTTATGACATCCCCCGCTCTGGGCGGGGCGGGAGATAGTGTCAGACTTTTACTGACTAAAAACCCACTCCTGTTCCTTCGTTGCCTTTCGTACCAGGGCCGAGTCTTCCTTTCAGAATCAGACCCTTGGCCCCAGTAGGCTTCGACCCTGCTGGGCCCCTACAGTTGCTGACATCTCCTTGAGGCGCGCGTGGAACAGCACGCGCCGTTGACAACTTGGGCTTGGTCTGGACGGTTACCGGACGGTCGGACGGCAAGCCACCCATTGCTCGCCGTCCGCAAGCCCGCGCCTACGGTGGCCGGAAATCGGGATCGGAATCCCGGTGGCGGTTGGGGCGTGAGGACCGCTGCCTCACGCGATCGGCCGCCTCCTTTGCAAGCATGACTTCTTCGCAGAAGGAGGCGACCGCCTGTACCAAAGCCCGGCGCGAGAGATCGCTGCCGCCGATTGCCCCCACGAGGACACGGCGTTGCTCTGCCCAAGCGGGGCACACCTCCACCGTATGCTCCACCGTGTCCTCCGGGCGGTCCACACAATGGCGACACCCGGGCGTCGCTTCCGCACGAATCCGGTGCAGGAACTTCCCGAACTTACCGTGTCCGGTGAGGACCTGTGTCATGCGGAAGGTAATGACGCCGTGTTGCCTTTCCAGCCACTCCTCAAAGAGGGGACTTACCGCCATAATTACGGCGTGCCCAGCACTGGGTTGCGATAGTCGCTGTCGCCATTCCGCCATGAGATCTCGCCGGAACTCTTTCCGCCATGCCGTGACTTGTCGCGGCAGCGGAGTTTCACCACGGCGTTGCATCTCCACGCGCAAATCGTGCATGCGTGCAAGGCTTTTTGCTACAAGATCCCATGGTGGCTGGCCAGCAAGGAGGCTCGCCGCTTCGCGGGAAACCGTGCGGTATCCCCGCACCATACGTATGGCCTTGACTCTCTGGCACGCGTTCAGCTGGGCCGCCGGTCGCTTTCGCAGTGACGGCGCCCACACCGGCGCCCCATAACCCATAAAGGGCCATGGACTGGACGATGCCTGCGTAGAGCCTCTGGCAGGAGGCGTCTGGACCCCCGAGGTTGGGCAGGAGCCGCTTGAGGGCAGCCCCGTTCCGATTCAGTTTGGGAGCCAGACGTCGGAAGTGCTCCTCGAAATTCCACCGGCTGTCGAGGACGAGTCCCAGGTACTTCATCGTCGACCCGACGCCGATGTGAATTCCTCCTACCGTTAGTTGGGAGCGCCGGGGCGGCGCGCTCCGGGGGCCGTGAAAACACATGGCCTCGGACTTGTGCAGCGCCACCTCGAGTCCCAACTGCTGGATCCTATCAACGACTATCGCAACCCCGCGTGTCGCTTATTCGACCGCCGCCTGATACGACTCTCCCTGCGCCAGGACCAGCGTGTCGTCTGCGTAACAGACCACGCTGACCCCGTCAGGGATGTCGCCGCGCAGCACGTAGTCGTATCCGATGTTCCACAAGGGCGGTCCTAGTACCGATCCCTGCGGAACACCGCACGACATCTCTCGCCGTTTCCACTCTCCCTGGTGACCAGGGTAGATGATGTACCTGTTCGACAGGTAGGCCTCGATAACACGACAGAGGTAGTCGGGCACCCGGTGATACCGGAGTGCCCTCCTAATGCTACTCCAGGGCAGGGAGTTGAAGGCGTTGGCGATGTCCAATGACACCGCCACGACACACCTGCCCTGGGAGTATACTCTGGTCTGCGGTCCCTTGAAGCTGTGAAAAAATCAAACTTCTGAGTTAACGAAAAAAAAAAGACATGGTCGTTTATGTCGCAAATAACGTGTATTTTGATAATCTCAAGGAAATCACAATTCATAGGGTACTTCCTATTGACCTAGAATCCTGAAATTTGGCATGAGGTAAAGTCTCATAGCACAAGTACAGGAAAAAATGTGAAAACTGTTTTGTAGTTACGTCACAAAAAAAACTATTTTTGCGATACGGAAAAATCTTACAAACTGTAATAGTCCGACTCGCACTTGCCCAGTTTATTTTATCTGTATTTTAACTGCTAAAAAGCGAGTTCGGCACAAGAACGACACTGCTAATGTTAATATGATCTTCAAAGCTAGATCTAACAGTAGGATATTATTGAGATACATCATTGTCTTTCTGCCCCTGTCCCTTGTTATTTGGGGTCGGTACAACACCCGTCACACTGTCACTAACTATTTAACTTACTAATTATTTGAGATGATATTAAATAGTCTTTATTACATCTTAGTTTCGGAGAGCAGTAGTGGCCGAGTGGCAACGGCCCCGACTTACGAGCTGTAGGTCGCGGGTTCAAACCCAGCCAGGCGCATTACTTTGTGTAATTTATTTCATCACTACTGCTCTCAAAACGGTGAAAGAAAAGATCGTGAGGAAACCGGCATGTCCTAGAACCAAAAATTCGAAGACATGTGACATCCACCAACCCGCACTGGGCCCGCGTGGTGGATTACGGCACATCCCCTCTCCTAGAGAGGAGGCCTGAGTCCCAACAGTGGGAACATTATAAGGCCGACTATGCTATGCTATACTATGCTACATCGTAGTTTTAAGAGCGTCGTCGTTTTTGAGGTACATTTTCATACAAACGCTCTTACGTGATTAAGATGTCATTTCACGGAGGGTACCTGGGTTCCCGAAGGACTTTGCCCTGTATTCAGCGACCACAGGGCAGCTTAGAAGCAGATGAGCTGGTGTCTCGTCCTCCTCCATGCAGGCTCTGCAGAGTCGACTGTCAGTAACTGCTATGACCGAGAGGTGCTTGTTAAAGGTTCAGTGGCCAGTTGTAATCCAATATGAGTAACAAAACAATGTAAAAAGGCGATTTTTATAAAAATGCTTTTTTTTGACGTTTTTAGGTAGATGTATGAAACTATAAAAAAAAGTATTACAGATGCTTGCACTTGTACCTATTATTAGTGGAAATATTTATCCAAAGAACTGAGGAACTTCGTTTACCAAACCAATGACTTTATTTTTGAGAGAAAATCAAGAATTTCTACACTCCCAAACGTTATTCATACATTCCAACAATATTGGCACAGCGTGCCAAAAAGAACAAATGACTTTGTCAAACATTTGTCGGACAACTTTGAAATTGAATCACGCTCTGGATATTGTGTCACGCTGTTCAGAGAACTTTCTAACGGTGCGGCGTTCAGCGTGACGCTGGAGCTGGGCCGTAGTTGACATTACAGTGAACTTTTCACAGCTTTAAGCTTAGATTTTATAGTCAAAGTTCAAATAGACAACATAAAATAAACATAAGAGAAGACAAAGTTTATTAATAATAATAAAAAGTTATGAATCAAGTTTGTTACCTCGTGTTACAGTTTATTATATATCTACACTAATATTATAAAGAGGTAAAGTTTGTTTTTTTGTTTGTATGAGGTATTCTCTGAAAGTAATGGTCCGATTGCGAAAATGTTTTCACCAATAGAAACCTACTTTATTCCTTAGTGACATAGGCTATATTTTATGTACGCAGGCGAAGCTGCGGGCAAAAGCTAGTAATGAATAAATTTTTCAACACAATAGTGGCAAACTGGTCAACGAGTTTTTTTTTTAGATTGGAAATCATCCAATGACTTCTCTCGCTCTAAGGTGGCGTGAGAGGGTGGTTCAGACTTTTACTAACAAAAACCCACCTGTGCCCTTCAGTTTCCCTTCACTTCCTAGGATCATGGTTTCCCTTTCAGAGTTTCTCTTTGGTCCTAGCGGGTACTGGCCATGTTGGCCCCTGTCGGTTTTGCTGACATTTCTTTCATCGAGTAATTCCTAGTGTAGAGCAAAGAAGATTATAAATATTATTATTTATTTTTGTCGATCTGTATGTTCGTGATAAACTCCAGAACGGTTTTCACTAATAGACAAGAGTGATTCATGTGGAAGGTTTAGTTATACAATACATACATTTTAAAGTAGAGAACACATATATATATATATATATATAAACATACTGCGTACATCGAAGGACTGGAACAATTTGCCTGCTGCGGTCTTCCCGTCCAACTATAATTTAGGTGCCTTCTAGGCTAGAGTGAATAGGCGCTTAATAAACTAGTGCGCCTCACCATCAATGATTGCATCACTGCTTACCATCAGGTGAGATCGCAGTCAAGCCCTGGTTTTTATTAATTAAAAAAAAAAGATAAAATTGAAAATCTCAAAGATTTCTAACACCAGAGCGAAGCTTGGTGGGTAGCTAGTTTACACAATAAAGCACACGAAAAAATACTGGTGAAAACTGAATTAAGCTCTACCATTCAGAGTTTTTCATTTGTTGTTATTGTTGCAAAGTTACAAACAGTTTTAATATTTCATGAACCTTATTGTGTATTATGTTGCCTCATGTTTTCTTTTGGTTTTGCAATAAAGGCTTTTGTTATTCATTTCTTTTTTTTTTACTTTAATAGTACTCTGTTGGAAACCCTTTTATTTCAAAATGCCGTACATATTTTTGGCAGTGAGGGGCGAGTACCTACTGAACTGTGATATTTTTGATGTGAAATATCTATTGGCGGTTTTGACTGACCTGTTTGTCTAGTGGTTAGTGACCCTGACTGCTATGCCGGAGGTCGTGGGTTCGATTCCCACCCAGGACAAATGTTTGTGTGATGAGTATGATCATTTGTTCTGTGTCTGGGTTTAATTTATCTATTTATGTATGTATTTAGGAATATATAAGTATGTTTATCAGTTGTCTAGTACCCATAACACAAGCTCTGCTTAGCTTGGGACTAGACGGCGTTGTGTGAAAGTTTTGGAATATTTTTATTATTATTGGCGCGCCTAGGCAGTAAAATCGACTCGAATTCCGTGACGGTAAATGGCATGACGCTGTGATACCATGATGCTGGTACTATGCCACCGCTCTCGACTTCCTTGTACACAAGGGAGTCGCACGCACACGCGCACCTTTTCTTAGGTCTAACTGTCCACCGACGCGTAGCTTCATAAACGCGTTTTCGTCATTATATGTTGTATGTTGTGCCGTCGTGTCGTTGCCGCTTCGTCGAGAGCAGGCGTACACCAAGCGTATAATGACGAATACGCGTCTATGAAGCTACGCGTCCGTGGACAGTAGGCCTAACGTAGGTGTTTAATAACTGCCGAAAGTCCCATGTTTTATTTCAATATAGGCACTGTTATAGTCTAGTCTGTGTCATCTAAGTATACCACTAAATATCTGTAATAGTTGTTGGATAGGCGGAATCAGAACTGGTATACTTATATCATCATAATCATCACTATTCCAGCCGAAAGACATTCACACTGCTGGACATAGGTCTCCCCACAACGACCGTTCCTGTGCGTCTCGCATCCATCGAATTTCCGCAACCCTCACTATGTCACCGGTCCACCTTGTGGAAGGCCTTCTAACACTTCGTCTTCCAGTACGCGGTCGCCACTCTAGTACCTTTCGGCCCCTTCGACCATTCTGCGAGCAACGTCTGCCTTTACGTTTGGCGATTTTTCGGGTTATGTCGGTAAACTTGATACCATGTGGATATCTTTATTTCTGATTCGAGTATGTCCTTCCCCAGTACCCTTTGGGTGACTTTAAGCTTTCTGATGAGACCCATACTTACTTAATTTTCAAATATTATGACTGGAATGGGGTAGAGAGTTCAGTTCAATAAAATTATTCAGCTGCTACTTAGAATGGAAGCCAGTCCGACTGTGGACTGTACTACAACCCCTTAAAGACACCCTTTCAGCTAAGTAATATCTAACCTTTTTATGAAGGTCCACTCAATATTTTTACGCCGTAAAATTCTTATATTTTCTCAGCCCATATAAAAATACCTTTTCCTAAATATGACCCTAATTTAATATAAAAATATGGTTCAGCAGAATCTACGAGTATCTTTCAAATTTGTTACATAAGAGTATGAAAACCAATATATATATAGGATCACGTCATACAAGGTGCGACGCTGAGCGTTTTTTTTAAGATAGTCTGTTATGTAATTTAGACCTATACGAGCTTGTACCCTGGATTCGTTTGCGTTAAATTTGGGCCAACATATCAAGTAAAAGAAAACGGGGCATTTTAGTCGTTGAAAGTGTGACACCTGAAACGGGAGATGATGTTATTTGATGATTTCCCACCTTAAAAAAAACATTTATTTATTTTTATTTATACATACAGCTATCATTAAAGATCAACCCAATGCGATAGTGTAGTCAATTCATGTCAATTAGGTAAATCCAATTCATAACACTTACAAAAAATAAAAGTAACAGTTATCATAACAGATCAACCTAATGCGATAATGTAGTCAAAAATATAAATAATGACTATTTATATTTTTGACTACATTGACTTGGTGTGCAATAAAGTATACTTAGATAAATAAAAATAACAACACACAAAGAAGGCTTACAGTCACCCAAAGAGCAATGGAAAGGGCTATGCTCGGAGTTTCCTTGCGTGATCGCATAAAGAATGAAGATATCCGCAGGAGAACCAAGGTCGCCGACATAGCCCGAAGAATCGCCAAACTTAAGTGGCAGTGGGCAGGGCACATTGCTCGTAGAACGGATGGCCGATGGGGCCGAAAGGTTCTAGAGTGGCGACCGCGCACCGAAAGACGCAGCGTTGGAAGGCCTCCCACAAGGTGGACCGACGACCTGGTGAGGGTCGCGGGAGTGCGGTGGATGCGAGAAGCGCAGGATCGGTCATTGTGGCGACGCTTGGGGGAGGCCTATGTCCAACAGTGGACGTCTTTCGGCTGAAATGATGATGATGATGAGATAAATAAATAGTTGGGAAAACGCTAGACCAATTTGCGCGTTTCGGTGTGACCTGATCCTAAAATTTGGTTTTCCCTTTGTTTTTTATCTTGAATCCTGATTCAGCTATCTCAAGGGTTGAAAGCCAATATTATGTAGATTTTTATCTAGTTATGTTACTAGGTTTTGCTTGAAAGATATTTTTTCGGGTTTGCTTGTGATATCAGAAACCTTTTGTTCCTAAGATTAGGTAGCGTGTTTTATAGAATATTCATATCTTTTTTTTTCTGTTGGAAAATCATCTTATGACATCCCCCGCTCTTGGGACGAGCGGGAGATAGTGTCGAACTTTTATTGACTAAAAAACCCACACCTGTTCCTTCGTTACCTTTCGTACTAGGGCCGAGTCTTCCTTTCAGAATCATACCCTTGGCCCCAGTAGGCTTCGACCCTGCTGGGCCCCTACAGTTGCTGACATCTCCTTGAGGCACGCGTGAAACAGTACGCGCCGTCGACGACTTGGGCTCGGTCCGGGCGGTTACCGGACGGTCGGACGGCGAGCTACCCATTGTTCGCCGTCCGCAAGCCCGCGCCTACGGTGGCCGGAAATCGGGATCGGAATCCCGGCGGCGGTTGGGGCGTGAGGCCCGGTGCCAGAGATCGCCCTCACGAGGACACGGCGTTGCTCTGCCCAAGCGGGGCACACCTCCACCGTGTGCTCCGGGCGGTCCACGCATATTAATATGTCTACATTTTGGTTCTCTAGTCGTGTCGGGTTGTCCCATCGGATTATGAGCATAGTCCAGCTGAGTAATATCTCCTGCGTACTTGGCTAATCTCTGTTGAGATTGCCAACCGTGATCGAAATTCGGTTAGGAAGATTATCTACATCATGCTGTAGGTATCTAAGCTACATGAAGCTCAAAAGTATTACACAGTAGTTGAGTCATGGAGTTCAGATTTGTGGTTGTTAGTGTTAGGTAGCTGTGAACAAAAGGGCTGGGCAGACGAGAGGTAATATTTATTTTGCAAATCTATGTCTGTAGTTACCTAGACTGGTCACACTTAAAAAAATAGTTAAGAATTTTTATTCTTTCCGAGTTAAAATTTTGAACGAGGTAAATTGGTTCAAATACTGTATAGTTTGATTTTTCCTGTTATTTTTAATTTAAAATGGAGTGGGTTATTGAAGGCCTGTGTTAAGACTAATAAACGAATATACATGTCGTGGCCAGATTTTAAAATTGATCACTTCATGATATGGCCAACTAAAACTGGCCAGATCGTCGAAACCTTAACATTTGATGAGATGTTAATCCTCGTGTGGCCATAAAATTTATGAAGGATAAATATGATAATAAAAGATCTAAATAAATTAGGCCTAACGAGGATTTACATATCATCAAACTTTAACGTTTATAATCTGGCTAGTTTTACTTGGCCATTTCATGAATTGATCAATTTCTATGATCTGGCCACGGCATACACACAAGTAGTAGAGCTACAACTAAATAAAAAGTAATCACCCATTGCGATTTATCGCGCGTCATGTCACTATTTGCGTGAGTGCGACAGACTGTACGAGGCTCCGCCTACTTACGCTGCGAAACGCTTTTACCGATTTCCGTAAATAAGAATAAAACTTAAAAAAAATATCTACCCATTTTATTGTTGATTCGGGTCGAGAATAACAAAACTGCGCCTTGTAGAGTTTTCCATGTGATTAGAACATAAAATACCCAAATTGTGCGGAGACGAATTTTGATATCGCGATGTAGGCTTTTGGCTCTTAAATCTTATTTAGCGGGACAGACGTCGTCTTCGCTACATCACTATCAAACCAAGGATATTATGTATAATGAAATTCCGTATGTGAATACGGATATAAGAATAATTTTACATAAATACTGGTTTCGGATACTGTTACGGATATAAAAGTATTTCAAATTATCCACTAGTTTCGGTTACACATATAAAAGGAGAAACTGACTGACTGACATATCAACGCACAGCCGAAACTACTGGCATTAGGAGTGTGAAATTTTACACAAGGTTTCATTTTATGATGTAGGCAAGCACTAAGAAAGAATTTTCTAAAATTCAATCCCTAAGTGAATGAAGCGGGGGTCCTAAGTTTGTATGGAGAAATCTATATTCACGCGAGTAAAGCCGCGGGCAACAGCTAGTTTTATTATATTAGAATTTAAAAATTATAAAAATAATATACAAATAGTAACATTTGGCTTGTACTTCTAGTCTAGATTGTCATTTATATAACCGGGCAAAACAAACAATCCTATCGTAACAAATTATTAATATTCTGCCTTTATTCGAAACTTTTATAACGACTTTAGCCCCCCTAGCCAAGTTACGATCGTTTCGTGTGCGTCGAACGCCTCGAGTAGGCCACGCCACCGATTCGAGATCGTAACTTGGCTAGGGGTGCAGTTACGGATTTTTTTTTTTACTTCGGATATTCTATAGTACATCTATCGGTTACGATTACGGAGCTCCATAACATCTAGGTTTCAAACTTTATTACTTCTTTTTAATAAAGGGATGATATTACCAATCTACGTAATCATTATTTAATACCAAAACAAAGTATTT
The DNA here is from genome assembly GCA_961205895.1 of Mythimna pallens. Classification (NCBI taxonomy): domain Eukaryota; kingdom Metazoa; phylum Arthropoda; class Insecta; order Lepidoptera; family Noctuidae; genus Mythimna; species Mythimna pallens. Next base: position 11,788,885 of record OY540849.1, on the reverse strand, counting down.
TGATGACGTAATATACGTATAATAATGTTAAAAAAAAAAATGATCAACGTAATGGATATTTCGTGTGCGCAAATGATAGTTTGATGAGGATTTATTTTCTAGTAGATATTATAATGTAGGCTATTTGTTCTGAGGTTCTGAGAGACATTTTAATATGACTTAGGATGAAGAAAAAATATATTTTTTTTATTAACCTTTTGACTGTTTGAACATTTTCAAAAAAACCGGGCTAGTGCGGTCGGACTCGCTCACTGAGGGTTCCGTACAGATTTACCTACCTATGAAAACAGTTCAATTCCCGAATTGATTTACGAAGATTTTTCCGAATCGCCAATCCAAATTGACATAGGTAAGCAAGTACTTAGAATTTGCAAACAGATAAACTGAATTGCTTTTTAAAACCTCAAAGTTAGTATAAGTACGTAAAACAGTCTTTTGTTTTAGTAATACCGAAACCTGTTGCGCGTTTATGGTAAAAAAATTATCGTGTTTGCGGCAGATATGACCAACTCGTCAATACACGATAAGAATTATGTCGGATCTAGGCACAAAACGTGGCACCCCTCACCTACCCCGCCCCCCTACCGCACCATAGCAAATTCTAGCGTAGACCAGATTTTTTTCTTGATCATCGCCAAGGCAGTGTACACAGTTCGTATGACGACACGAACTCTTGCTTATGCCCGGCGACTTTTCCTGACGTGTACAAGTGGCCTAATGATAAATAATATTTATTTTACAAATAGTTTAAAAAAAAACTGGGCAAGTGCGAGTCGGACTCGCGCACTGAGGGTTCCGTGCCTACTTGAAAGGTAAATTGCGGTTTACGAATTATGACGTATTAAAAAAAAACTGCTTACTAGATCTCGTTCAAACCAATTTTCGGTGGAAGTTTGCATGGTAATGTACCTACATCATATATATATATTTTTTTTGTATTATCAATCTCTTGTTTTAGAAGTTTAGAAGTTACAGGGGGGGGGGGGGGGGGACATTTTATCACTCTCGCGCAAACTATTCAGTTTAGAAAGAAATTATGTTATAAACCTAAATATCATTTTTGAAGACCTATCCATAGATACCCCACATGCAGAAAAATTTTTTTTTGAGTTTCAGTTCTAAGTATGGGGAATCTCGAAAATTTATTGTTTTTTTTTCTATTTTTGTGTGAAAATCTTAATGCAGTTCACAGAATACATCTACTTACCAATTTTTAACAGTATAGTTCTTATAATTTCGTAAAAAAGAGGCTGTGACATACGGACGGACAGACAGACAGACATGACGAATCCATCAGGGTTCCGTTTTTTGCCATTTGGCTACGGAACCCTAAAAACATTTTTACAGGTAAATTTTTTCGTCAATTCTTAAACTAGTTGAAGCCGGTGTTTCCTAGCTGACTACCCTGAGAAGAAACACCGAAACAGGCTCAGCTCAGTTAAAGTCTCTTTTAAAGTTCATACAGCAAATATGAAATGGTCAAATCATATGAGAACCATGCAGGTTGGTGTCTGAGATGGTCTTTTCAGGAAAGAACCACACAAATTTGAATGGAAATCCAGTCAGTGCAAGCATCTGTCAGTGTTCGTGTAGCTCAACTCAGGAATACTAAAGAAACTCGATGACTTGCCGAACAATACCAAAGACAGGGCATTTGGGTAGGCCGCATGAATTACTCAAAACTGCCAGACATTATTTTAAAATTACAGAAAAGGAAAAAGTAATCCATATAGTCCCCACTTTCACAATAATAAAATTTTCAAAAATGTTCACTTTACACCTTACACAGTACGCGCGCGAACAGAGCTGCGTCCAGACTTATGAATGCTCCTTTTATGTTACATAGTTTTGACTGGCCTGTTGGTCTAGTGGTTAGTGGTCCTGACTGCTATGCCGGAGGTCGTGGGTCCGATTCCCACCCAAAACAAATGTTTGTGTGATTAGCATGATCATTTGTTCTGTGTCTGGGTGTAATGAATTTAGAAATATATAAGTATGGTTATCAGTTGGCTAGTACTCAAAACACAAGCTCTGCTTAGCTCGGGACTAGAAGGCGTTGTGTGATAGTTGTGGAATATTATTATTATAGCATGTTACGTTATAACAGTCTGTACCCGGCTTTAGGAGCTCAACCTAACTGAAGAACATAAAATTTTATTCGTCCGATGTCCAGGGCCATCTGAAGTTCGATACTAATCGAATAATACTTCAATTTCAATAAAGAAAATGCCTTTCGAGCAGGAAAAGGTTTAAGCAATAAAAATGGTTGTAACGTATTGAATAGTCGAGCACTTTTTTTGATTTATGACCAGCAATGTGAAATCAATTTGCCGATCCTTTCTCCAATAATGATGGGGTCGGCTTCTAGCCTAACCGGATGTAACTGATAGCTACAACTTAGGAGTCTTTAAGTCTAGAGTGAATAGGTTACTTCTAGGCAAGCGTGCTCCGTGCGTGCTCGTGATGGAGCGCGCTTGCCTAGAAGTGACTTACTCACTCTTGACTTTTTTTTCGGTCGGACATTTCATCTGCTCCTACGGTTTGCTGACATCCCCTTGTTGCGCGCGTGGAACAGTACGTGTCGTCGATAACTTGGGCTCGGTCTGGACGGTTTACTGGACGGTCGCAGCAATGGGTTGCTCGCCGTCCGCAAGTCCGTGCCTACGGTGGCCGGAAATCGGAATCGGAATCCCGGTGGAGGTTGCCTCACGCGTGTGGCCTCCTCTTTTGCTAGCATTACTGCTTCTCAGAAGCTGGACCATGGCTACAGGCCATGGTCCGGAGCGAGAGATCGCCGCCGCCGATCGCCCCACGACCACACGGGGACATGGCGTTTGCTCTGCCCAGGCGGGGCACATCTCCACCGTGTGCTCCACCATAATCACTCTTGACTTAAAGATTGAAGCTATTAGGAAACACAGACTCCGACTTTCGGAATCCTTAGTTGTACCTACAGTGAATGTGTTCCCAAAACATTTTGTGCGTACAAGTGGGATATCTACCTTGTACCGGCGGTGCACCGCCGTACGCCTGGTGGTCCGATGATGGAACGGGCTTTGTGGAATTAGGCTATGAGCTAGTTGCTCCTTTAGCAGTGGATAAAGTACATCATATTTACAAGGACAAGGTTCTAATGTCTTTCGTAGTTATATTTGATACAAGATATACTTTACCTTAGATTAATGGCGCCAGTCCATACTGACCTTTTATGAACGTCTAAGAATAGATTTATAGAACCGTTACGTGTGTTCGTAAATTATTGATCAGCTGTTTGGATCAATAAAAGGTTTATTACCTCTGCCTGACATTGTTTATGGTAAATTATAAAGCTAATATATAGTTCAGTGACATTTTAAGTAGACATAGACTAAGGTAGTAAATACTTTAGATGTCTTTAATGTGTGCGGGTGAGCTTGGGATGAGAATATTTAATAGTAGAGCTTTGCCTGGACTTAAAATCTATAGGAGTCTGGTTTCCGCACTTAGCCCACTGTGCATGAGCCATGGCGCACAAGCCTCTGGTAGGCTTCGCATGCGTGTATCAGTGACACCTGTGCAGTCATTAGCTCATGCGCAATTATCTCCTTCATACCCGTCCTTCCCGTTTCCGTCCCGTACTTCGACCCGAGGACTGTCTGTGAAGCCTATTATGTGGAGGAGGCCTATTGTCTGGAGTAGTTATTGTGAGTACCCTCTCCAGGTCTAGTTAGCAGGTGCTTATATTGACAGACATGCCACAATCCCGGCGGGAAGTCCCTTTTTTGAGGAGTGCCTCGATATTCGCATTTGACGTAGTTCTTCACCGGACACGGGTATTTATTTTACGCCCGAACGTCACTATTGTGCAGATCGCCCGGAGGACACGGTGGGGCATACGGTGGAAGTCTGCCCTGCTGCGGCGGAGCGCCGCCGTGTCCTCGTGGAGGTAGACGGTAGCACTGACCTTTCGCGTCCGGCCCTGGTTCAGGCCGTAGACATGGTCATGGTAAATGGGAAGCGGTCACCTCCTTTTGTGAAGCAGTAATGCGAGCGAAGAAGGTGACCGAAACTTGAGGGAGAGAAGTTGCTTCTCATTCACACACGATCAAGCAAACCTGTACGCCGCTTCAACGTCGCTGTAAACCTGACGGTAAACTGGATCGTGTGTGGCGTCCATAAGAGATGGTGACTTGGTATTTTACAGGAGAGCAAAATACCTATTAATAAATGATGATAACGAAACGAAATTAACAATTGGTTAGTGTTTTCTCTTCTTAAGAAGACGTAGCGTTGGAAGGCCTCCTACAAGGAGGACTGATGAATTGGTAACGGTTGCGGGAGTCCGATGGATGCGAGACGCACAGGACCGTTCATTGTGGCGATACTTGGGGGAGGCCTATGTCCAGCAGTGGACGTCTTTCGGCTGAAATCATGATGATGATGATGATGATAGTATTTTCTCTTTTGCAGGCTTAGACAATCGACTTTTCCCTTAGCATTCCCCGCAAGCCCGCAGAATGCTGTCTAAGCCTTCAGATTAGTTGAAGCACGTGGTCATAATATGTTATCATTATCATTATAATTGTAACTCATAAAAACTTGTAAGCTTCCTGCGGGACAGGCCTCGCCTAGTGCAGGAAGTCTTAGGAAACCATGCTCTTATAATTAATTAATGTAAACAAAAATTTCATAGAACTACCCACTCTCTGTAACCTAATTTTACTTAATAAATTATTATTATTATTATTATTATTATTATAACCAAATGGAATAATTTTTCTTCAAACCACCAATAGTATTTATCTTCACACCACCAAAAAAGAATTGCGCAATGTTATAATTTCACCGAAGGTATGTCAGAATTATCTAATAGAAGATTGCTTCCCGCAGTTTTTGCCTACACCCAAGGGAAAAAGGCGTGGGTTTAGGTACATAAATTAGATAGGTATATTCCTAAAATAATATTTCCGTGCGACGAGACGTTCTCGGAATAAATTACTAAGAATAGCTTCACAAAAATCGTCAGTGATCAATCACCAATAGGCAAAGATTAGACTCCATTCAGCCTACGCGAACGTCATACAGCCACATACGTCACACGAATTTACATAATGACCTCACAGATCTCATAAATTCCCATCACACGTCATATGACGAGAATATCGGATACATTGTATGGTGTTATTTAGGCGCGCTGCAGACGGAACAACTGTGATCTCCAAGGTTCGACAACTTTAAAGTGGGAATTACATTAGACCGACGCACACGTCAATCTAACGTAGCTCTACAAGTCTAGTTGCCATAAAACATGTATGCCGAGATCGGCGTACGTGACATACGTGTGCCCAAAATAGTTCTACCTTAACCCGCGACTCCGTCTTTGAAGTTATTCATATTATTTGACTGTCTCGTTGGTCCCGTGGTGGCAAAAGATTGCCGTTCCATCAGGCTATAAGAGTGAATAAACAGAGTAGTACATCTGTGTTTGCGCACACAATTGTGCACTATATCTGCTGCGTTCTTGGCTAATCTCTGTTGAGATTGGCCACCGTGATCGAAATTCGGTTGGGAGGATTATTATTCGATGAAATTACACAGTGTCATTTGACAAGGTGCATAGTTTTTACAACTGGCAACAACAACGAATCGAATGGCTTGACTTCCTCCACGTCCCCCACAGCGTCCAGTGCGAGTCTTGCCAACCATGTCAACTGTTAATGGAAGCCGTAAAAAACGTTGGGTTTTTGTGCGAGCTAAAGGTGCTCCTTCTGTTTAGTGCCCATCGTTCATACCAAACGTATTGTCGACCGCCGACTATGAGTATGCTGACCGTCAGCCCCAGTGTGAATGGGGATTCAGCCTGCGACGTTCGGTAATGTAACCAATCCGCGTCCGCTATGTATAGACGCCTAGTATAATAATCGGCCACCGAGAGTCAGCGACAGCGCACTACGTGATAGCGTAGACGGTTCGGTGTGAACGACAAGGTAATCTATATATATAAAAGGAGAAACTGACTAACTGACATATTTATTTATTTATTTATTTATTTAAACTTCATGTACAGTAGTGGTACATAGGCGGACTTAATGCAACAAGGCATTCTCTACCAGTCAACCTTTGGGTTAAAAAGAAAATAATGTGGTAGGTTTGCACAATAAATAAATAACAGATATCAACGCACAGCCGAAACTACTGGGACTAGGAACGTGAAATTTTGCACAAGGTTTCCTTTTATGTCATAGGCGAGCACTAAGAGATGATTTTTCAAAATTCACCCCTTAAGTGGATAAAATGGGGGTCCAAAGTATGTATGGAGAAACCTACGTTCACGCGAGCGAAGCCGCTGGAAGAAGCTAGTTGATATATAAGAAAGCTATAAACTGTAAAACGCGGGCTTACAGTCAGCGGCTGATATTACGTTTGGTCTGAACAATGCCTATAGTATACTCGGACTTTCTGTATAATATACGTGGGTTTCGTTCAGTGGCCATTTTAAAAATAGGCCCCATTTAAATTCGAAGTGGTTATTTTTATTCCTTCGTTCTAAAATGTTATTTTTGTTGGTTTATATAAAGAGAGTCGAGCTTGTGACGAAGTCTTTGTTATATTTGGAGGTCTGCTGACGTAGATTTTGTAGAAATTGGCCACTAATTCGGGTTTTTGGGCACTAATTGCTACCTCTCGAGGGAAGTTTAAAGTTTTATTGTTTTTTTGGACCTAATTAAACGCTTCATTTTAAGGACAACAGCAATTAAGGTTAGGTATTTTTATTAATCCTTTTTTTTAGGTGGGAAATCATGTAATTACATCTCTCGCCCTTGGGCAAGAGGGCGTGTCAGACTTTTACTGACTAAAACATTTTCCTGCTTTGCCTTCATTCCAGGGCCCCGGGGTTCACTTTCGCGAATCATTCTTGGAGGTATGGGGAACAGAGAGTAAAGTCCCGCAAAACTCCGTTGAAAAGGGTCCTCCCTTTCCAACGGAGTTTTGCGGGACTTTACGGCGGACGGACGGACGGAGGATCCTTCCTCCGACCAGACGGGTGTTATGTCTGCTGGGCAACTGTCTGGCAAATGATATCGCGTTGTTCTATATGTTCTAATCGCGCGGAGAACATTCACATTCACGTTATAAAAAAGAGGCTATATAAAAAAGCAAGAAAAATATGAAATTATTCATATTTTCAAGGGCAAGTGCGAGTCGGACTCGCGCACTGATGGTTCCGTACAAACTTAGCTATGAAAACTGTTCAATTTTCGAATTGAGTTACGAAGATTTTTCCGAATCACAAAAAAAGCTTTTTTTTTACGTAACTAAAAATTTTCAATTTTCAGATTTTTCCTATACTTGTGTATGCGATCTTGCTTCATGCCTAATTTCAGGATTCTAGGTCAACGGGAACTGTCGAAATCATAGTCGAAATATACGCTTTTTGCGATATAAACGGCCGTATCTTATTTTCCCGTTAATTCAGTTATTTGATTTTTTCACAGCGTCAAGGGAACGCAAACTTGAGCGTCTGGTTCAACTTAAAATTTCAACTCGATACCTTCACGCGTTCCCGAGATAAAGGGTCTTGACAGACAGACAGACGGACAACAAAGTGATCCTGTAAGGGTTTCGTTTTTTTTCTTTTTGAGGTAAGGAACTGTAAAAAAGAGTACAGCAATACAATACAGTTGCGCTGAGCGTGCCCGTACCAAAAGGGTCACCAACTCAGCCATTGCTGAGCGTCAAACAGCCAGCGCTGATTTTCAGCTAACTATCATTTTGTCCTGAAGAATAACACAATATATTTTCTGATTCCGTTTACTGCGCTGAAGCATATACTTATAGCAACCTTCACTATTTAGTATGTTTATTATAATCTGTGGTTCGCACTATTTAGTATTAATAAATAACAAAATGATATCTTCTCTATAATTTGCTTTAGTGATTCATCACGTAACGGCAGACATGCTTGAACGTGATTCGTAAAATACAGTACCTCAAAAGTATTAACCTAAAGGGCCTATTACACTACACGATATTCAGCACACGATATTCAGACTTTTTTTTTGTTCCGAGTAAGACCGATCTAACCCTTTACACTTCGCGATATCGACTAAGACTGTCTGAATATCGAGTAGTATAATAGGCCCTTAACTCCGGAGTGTTATTTAATACCGTCAAGCATTTGATTAACAGGAATTAGAAAACCTTAAAATTAGCAAATAAGTAGTAACTTTAGAAACACATACATACTGTAAGAGCAAAAGATAAATAAAAAAAAGTGCAACCATTATTTTCCCCAAAAAATGCTAAGATTAGTAGAATAATAAAAAAATTACAAAATGGGAACCCCATCCATGAATGAATGAAAATGAAAAATGAATGAACGATGACGAAAGAAAAAAAGATAAAGTATGAAGTATAAAAGTACGAGAAGAATAATTGCGAGAACTGGTATGAAAGGGTATAGTTTCAACAAAGTCTTCAATGACGTTGGAGGTAGACAAAATTATTATATACCTATATATAATACCGTCAAGCGAAGATTGGGATCTTTCGCTCTCATATACTTTTGCGTATTATATAACTTGCGATTAGCTCCTGAAGTCCTCATAAGGGAAGGTCGCAGGTAGATAGGTGACGTGGGTACCTATTAGCCCTAACCTCAAAATGTCCGCAGCCAGGAAAACTAATCAGCATAAAAAGATAGTCAGCCTTTTTACATTAAACTTATTTCATCCCTCGAATAATATTAAGCTTCTAGCTATAAAATGACAATGTAATATGAAAGTAGTTTATTTTCTGAATTAATACAATGGAAACAGTTTTAAGTTGGCTTCGGTTCCACGAATAATGAGTAAAACTTTTTAAAATTACACTACATTATATGACTGGCTTGTTGGTCTAGTGGCTAGTGGCCCTGACTGCTATGCCGGAGTTCGTGGGTTCGATTCCCACCCAGGACAAATGTTTGTGTAATGAGCACGTACATTTGTTCTATGTCTGGGTGTAACTTATCTATATATGTATGTATTTAGAAATGTATAAGTATGTTTATCAGTCGTCTAGTATACATAACACAAGCTCTGCTTAGCTTGGAACTAGACGGCGTTGTGTGATAGTTGTGGAATATTATATTATTATTATTACTAGCTGGCTTATTAAGAAGTTCTTCATGAAGTAGTGTGTAAATATCGAAAATAAGCAAACTTCTCCGTTATTCCCTATACATACCTATAGATATCCACGGGAAGACAGTATTCTAATAGATCAGTAGTTGTATAAGTAACGAGTCATATTTTGTTTTATTACGTTAGAATAACCAATAAAGAGTGAATGATCTCTAAATGATTTCCTAACACCGTTCCACCAATTTTGGCACGGAAGCCACGAACACGACAGACAGTAATCATAACGCGAAATAATAAAAAGTAACGGTCGAAACCTTTCCACTTTCGGCCATTTTGACACCAACCAACCCTGTTTATATTAAGGCACGTTTCTACTTTAAGCTCTAAACAATTATATAGGTATGAGCGTGAAAGAGCGGAAAATGCGTAAAAAGAAAGAAAGAAAAAATAAACATTTAATTTGGCGGAAAAATCGCAATCTTAGGACTAACTTAAAGGTTATAAACATATGGGGTTAAAAGAAAAATATGTGCATAAGTGACTCACTATCTTTTTCTTTAGGGATCCGTACCAGAAAAGGAAAAAACGGAACCCTTATAGGATCACTTTGTTGTCCGTCTATCTGTCTGTCTGTCAAGCAAGACCCTTTATCTCGGGAACGCGTGGAGATATCGAGTTGAAATTATAATCATATACTCAAGCCTGCGGTCCCTTTAAGCTGTGAAAAAATCAAACTTCTGAGTTAAAGAAAAAAAAAGATACGGCCATTTATATCTCGTGTATATCAAAAACGTGTATTTCGACACTCTCAAGGGAATCAAAATTCATAGGGTACTACTTCCCGTTGACCTAGAATCCTGAAATTTGGCATGAAGCAAGGTCTCATAGTACAAGTATAGAAAATCTGAAAACTGTAAATTTGTAGTTAAGTCACCAAAAAAAACTTATTTGCGATTCTGAAAAATCTTCCTAACTCAATTCGGGAATTGAACTGTTTTCATAGGTAAGTTAGTACGGAAGCCTCAGTGAACAAGTCCGACTCGCACTTGCACGGTTTTTTATTGATATAAACTAGTGCTTGACTGCAATCCCAGCTGATGATAAGCAGTGATACAATCGTTGTTAGTGAGGCGCACTAGTTTATTAAGAGCCTATTCACTCTAGCCTTTAAGACACCTAAATTATAATCAGACTGGAAGACTGCAGCTGGCAAATTGTTCTAGTCCTTTGATGTATGCGGTTTAAAGGACAAAGCGAAACGCTTATGAAGTAAGAAAAATAAGGCAATTGACAGATGAAGCCACAGCTAGGTTAGTTTACTATCCTTATTTCCACAGTATTATGTCTTATGGCATTTTACTGTGGGGATCTGCAGCTGATGTAGACTCAATTTTCATATTGCAAAAGAGAGCAATCCGGGCTATTTCCGGAAATAAATTCGAAGAAATCGATATTCTTACTCTGCCTTCTCTTTATATCTTGGAAAGTATTTTGTACGTTCGTAAAAACCTAGGACTTTTCAAAATTAGAAGCGATTTTCATAACATAAATACGCGCAGTAAACACGAAATTGGATTACCCAAATGGAGATTAGCTAAGACCAGCAAGTCATTTTTAGTAAACAGCATACGCTTTTATAACAAGCTACCAAAGGCGGTGACTGATCTTAGCGAGGGCAAGTTCAAAACCCACATTAAGCGTGTCCTAACTAAAAAAGCGTATTACAAGGTTAAAGACTATGTCGAAGACACGCTTGTTTGGCAATGACTGCCTCTGCACATGTGGCCCCCTTGTAACTCATAATATTGTGTACATCTATCTATTAACTGCTCCACATTTGTTGTAATATATACTTTTTTTTTCTTTTCTTCCCACACATTGCTTTTGCAATATTTTTTATATTATTAGACGCCAACCACTATAAATTCGTTAGTAATTTTCTTTTGTTGACATGTCATTTATTGATAATTGTAATTATTTATTTTTCTTGTTATTTTTTTTTATATAGCTTCTTTTTTTTTAATGTGAATGTGAGAACACTGTGGACTTCGCGAATTCTTAGGTTAATTCCTATTACGACTCACTTTTTTTTTATATGATTATTTTTATAGTGCTTTTGGGTACAATATCGACTTGTCTACACTGTTCTTACATAATGTCTAATAATACTGTAATATGAAAATATTGTAAACAATCACTTTTTTAAAAGAGTAACCATGGAGTTTCTTGCCGGTTCTTCTCCATAGGAAACGACCAATTTGGAACCGTGCACTAGCTTCTGACGTTTTATAAGTGCCCGTGTAGGCCTATGTGAAATAAAAACTTTTGACTTTGACTTTGCTTAGTCTGGACCGTAGAAGTTTCAACAACGACCTCACTACAATGCATTATTAGCGCTGTTGCGTCTGCCTCGGTTCTGTAGCGCATCAACAATGTTTATTGAGGCTCGCACTGACAGTTATAAAGCTGTGCTTCAAAAGAAAGCGGCCTCACTACTGAACAGACTTCGTGGCAGCCCTGACAGCATTCTATGTTTTGTGGCAGGAATGGCAAGATAGCCAGTTTGTAAGGCACTTATTGTGGCACGTACATTGACGCGGCTTGTAATTAAGTGCTAACAATTAGATAAGAATATTGTTACTAACCTAATAGATCTTTTTTGTCTGCTGATGAAATATTTTTTTATTATTTTAAGTTATTCTGCGCCCATCACTCAAGCAAGTGAGCTAAAACAATCGCACCAATATAGTTGACCGGGCCATGGTCCGGTTGCCTCCTATTACGAAACAGTAATACCAGACCATTTTGTTTACCCATTGAAAGGGTTTTCGATAGGGTTTTTCTAAGTAGTTAATCTAAAACCCATACGATGTGGGTAACACTTTTGAACGGCTTAGATTACGTCATTCAAAAGGGTTCCTTACCTTTTCACCTCTTTTGAAAACGATAACAACGTAACATTCCAATTTGGAGCAATGTTATATGATCTCTCGATGGTAGGCATACGTTGCAAAATGGCATAGCATGCGTTAAGCGTCAGCGGTGGCGGCGCCTTTGTAGTTACCGAGACCCTTGTGAACAGGGATCTATGATCATTATTGCATAGTAATACTAGCGAAGGAGATGGTCGCAACTGTGAGGGAACGGACATCTTTAAGCTCCGGTCGTCGCGACAGGAGAAGCCACGGGCGACGGGAGTCGCAGAGCGATCCCCGGTCACCGTACGCGACGAGCAACGGGTAGCTCGCCGTCCATCGTAGGAAATGTTATTTGATGACATCCCACTAAAAAAAGGTCCCGCTAACCAGGTTTCTCTGTATCAAATTCACTTCAAATTTTCCTATACAAAAAATTATGTTATTATGTTTATGAACTACTAAACGAACTGTCAAACCCTCGCTCAAAACAAATAGTTCATTCGCTAGGTTAGTGAAAATGCGGTTGGAAGCAATGAAAATGAATAGCCAAGCGAGCGGGCGGTTGGCGCGGTTGCCAAACCGTTATAACTGTGGTTACCGCAACCGTTTCGAGTCATTTAACGTTTTGAAGCCGTTAATGAAACAGACTGAGAGTATCTCTATGTTTTGGTAATGAGTTATTGTCGCTGTTGAATTCTTCATTGGTACGAATTTCTTTTTGAGGTGTGAAATCATCCAATGTGTTCTGACGCTCTAGTGTAGAGAAGGAGGTCCTCCTTCTCTGGAGGACTTTTACTGACTAAAACCACACCTATGTTCCTTTGGAGGTGTGTTCCGCTTGGGCAGAGCAACTTCGTGTCCTCGTGGGAGCGATCGGCGGCGGCGATCTCTTGCGCCGGGCCTTGGTACAGGCCATGATCCGGAGCGAGGAGGAGTGGCAGGCGGCCTCTTTCTGCGAAGCAGTAATGTTAGCAAAGGAGGCGGCCGATCGCGTGAGGCAAAGGTCCTGACCCCAACCGCCGCCAGAATTCCGATCCCGATTTCCGGCCACCGTAGGCGCGGGCTTGCGGACGGCGAGCAATCGGTAGCTCGCCGTCCAGCGGTCCAGTAACCGTCCGGGCCGAGCCCAAGTCGTCGACAGCGCGTATTGTTCCACGCGCGCCTCAGGGAAATGTCAGCAAATCGTAGGGGACTAGCAGGGTCGAAGCCTACTGGGGCCGAAGGCAAAGAAGGAACAGGAGTGGGTTTTTAGTCAGTAAAAGTCTGACACTATCTCCCGCTCTGCCTAAGAGCGAGATTTTTCATTAGATGATTAGATGATTTACCAACTAAAAAAGAACCTATGTTCCTTCAGTTGCCCTTTGCGTTCTAGGAATACGACTATCCTTTTCAGAAGTTTTCCCATGGTCCTGTCGGGCATCGGCCCTGCTGGGTGGTTATGGTTTTGCTGACATTACTTTGAGGCGCGTGTGGAATACTGCCTGCCGTCGACGACTCGGGCTCGACCCTTACCGGACGGGTGGACGATAAAACATTGCTCGAAAAAAAAATCAGTATTTTAAAGCCCTAGTGGTTGGCGTGGTAACCAAACCCGTTATAACTGTGGTAACCGCAACCATTCAAGTCATTTAACGTTAGGTAACCGTTAATGAAACGGAGAGTATCTCAGAGTTTTAATTGGTAAAGATGTACAAGTCGCTATTTAATCCATCATTGGTTTGATTTGCATTACATACTCAACGATTCTTCTATGTACATATATCTTCTATATGTATGTATAAAAGGAAAAACTGACTGACTGACATATATATCAACGCACAGCCGATACTACTGGGACTAGAAAACTGAAATTTTGCACAAGGTTTCCTCTTATGACGTAGGCGAGCATTAAGAGAGGATTTTCCAAAATTCACCCTCTAAAGGGATGAAACGGGGGTCCAAAGTTTGTACTTTCACGCGGGCGAAGCCGCTGGCAAAAGCCTGTGTTTGTTTGTTACGCTTTCACGTCAAAACACCCTAATGTTTTTAATAAAGTACGGTCTTTGATCACGCATGCGGAATTGCTCCGTACGCGTAAACTCCGCAAATGTCCATTTCATACAAAGGCTGATTATGCTACATTATGCTATAGACCAATTACAGACACTTTTGAATTGTCAAAATGTCGGTCAGTAAAAAAAAACTGGGCAAGTGCGAGTCGGACTCGCGCACTGAGGGTTCCATACAAACTTATCTATGAAAATAGTTCGATTCCCGAATTGTGTTACAAAGATTTTTCCGAATCGCAAAAAAAAATCTTTTTGTGTTTAACTAGAAATTTACAGTTTTCAGATTTTTTCCTATACTTGTGATATGAGACCTTGCTTGATTCTAGGTCAACGGGATGAACCCTATGAATTTTGATTCCCTTGAGAGTGTCGAAATAGACGTTTTTTGCATTGACCGGTGTTGTGTCTGGTCCAGACAACCCGTTGCAAGGGCAACTGCCCGATAGTTGATTTCGGGCTGGTGTGCATATACTAATTACGCGGAAAACTCTAATAATCAAAATAAATAAATAAAATACATTTATTTCAAATTAAAATAATGTTCATATAAAGTTAGTAACATAAGGGTCTTAAAAACTATGTTAGTATTGCTTCACATTTAATTCAATAAAATAATAACAATGCCAATAACAGCAGTCACAAATTAAAATAAAACAAAACACAAACAAAAACTAAAAAAATCGTCATCTTTCATACAGTTGAACAACTTGTCTACCCAGCATTGCAGACTCCGGCCTTTCCCTCGAATCCGAATACTGTGACGCAGGATTTTGAATTTCAGTCCCCCTAGCCAAGTTACGATCGTTTCGTTTGCGTCGAACATCTCGAGTAGGCCACGCCTTCGATTCCTTTGTTCTGACGGCATCTCAACGCTCAGTCACGTGGTCAGAACAAAGGAATCGGAGTAGTGGCCTACTCGAGGCGTTCGACGCAAACGAAACGATCGTAACTTAGCTAGGGGGGCAGTTCCTATGTAGCGACATCTCATCATCATGTCTGTGACGTCTTTTTAAAGTGGTACATCGACTATTTTGTTTTCTTTTTTCGCTATTTAACTCCTAACAAAATTACAGTTCCTATCTACAAGTTCCAAAGTCTACATCTATTCCTAGCAGCCTGGTCGTCTAACTCACAGAACACGTACAAACTTGGCTCCATCGAGATTCTCGTTAGCTGGCGTTAATGAAATCTGTGAGGCGGGTCGAGCTGAACGTGACCGCGTCTAATCGGGTTACGTGAAACAAAGAGCTTTTAGACCTAGCGCTATAGGTAGGAACTTTGTGTTCTCGAATGTCAATATGATATGACTAGCTTCTGCCAGCGGCATCGCTCGTGTGACAGTAGCTTTTTCCATACAAACTTTTGACTCCCATTTCATCACTTTTTTTTTACGGTTGGTAATCTTCTGAGGGCTTGTCAGAATTTTACTGACTAAAACCACACCTGTGTCCTTCAGTTGCTCTTTGCGTTCTAGGACTACGGGTTTCTTTTTCAGAAATTTCCCGCGGTCCTAGCTACCGGACGGCATATAGGATGTATGTACGTCATCATCATGGAGTTCTGAATCATAGAGCCATCTTTAACCGTAATAAAAATAAAGGTTCAACAAAAAACCATTCTTCGAAACTTCCAACTTGTGCACAAGGCACGAATAAAGACCTATCAGGACTGTGGGATTGACCTAGAGATGTTATTTATAAGCTTGCGCTTAACCACTATTGCCTGATGGTAAGCGATAATGTAAGTCGGGGCCATTACCACTCGGCCACCACTGCTCTCAACGGAGTTGTAGGTCGCGGGTTCAAACCCAGCCAGGCGCATTACTTTGTGTAATTTATTTTCATCACCACTGCTCTCAAAACGGTGAAGGAAAACATCGTGAGGAAACCGGCATGTCCTAGAACCAAAAATTCGAAGACATGTGACGTCCACCAACCCGCACTGGGCCCGCGTGGTGGATTACGGCCCATTCCCTCTCCTAGAGAGGAGGCCTGAGTCCCAACAGTGGGAACATTATAAGGCCGACTATGCTATGCTATAAGCGATAATGTGGTCGACAGTAGTGCACGCTTACTTAGAAGTAACCTATTCACTCTTGATTTAAAGACCCCTAAGTTGTAGCTATCGGGAAACTCAGACTCCGGCAGGGAATTCCACTCCTTAGCTGTACGCACAATGAATGTGTTCCCAAAACGTTTTACGCGTATGGGTGTTTGAAAGAGACACTGCCGCTTTGGAATGCAAAAGGTAGCTGAAGGGACACGGGTGGGTTTTAGTCAGAAAGACACTCCCTCTCGCTCCACTTAGAGCACGGGATTATTTGGAACCTCAAAAAAAGGGAAACTAACATATAAAAAAGTTAGATTCATTCAGATACTGTGGTTACTAATGAATTCGTCTTTGAACCGAATCGGGCTCACGTGACTAGCCATCGAGTTGTAGTTGGCTGTAACCATAGAGTACGGAGAGGCGACGGCAACTAGAGATGGCATTACCAGAAGTTTCCATATAAACCGAGCGTGTCAGTGAGTTACAACGTTTACTCAAAGAAATTAACAGTCCATGACAGAATTGTAATAGATCAGAGAGATCATCAGAGTTAATTAACCTCTTAAATGCTAACACGTAGGTTCATTCAAGAAAACGCTCAATATGTCAACCGATCACCGTAGTTTCATAAGCAGTAAATTCAAAATACACAATTTTTTTTGAGCGTGTGTTAAAATAGTGAAAAATTATATTATTGGTTGCCGAGTAATTGTTACAAGCCACGGCCACAAATTTTATATGCAAGAAATAAGGAGCTGGTGGTAACGACGACGTTGTATTTAAAAACCACATGTGTGAAACATATAAAGAAAGAAAGAAGAAACGTTTATTCGTGCCTTACACATTCGTATAAATTAGAAATACATAGGTACGAAAAAATGAAATTAAATTATAAAAAGAAATTGTAGGTTAAGCAACGCTGGTTGAGGTCGGACCGTGGATGGGCATGAGGCTCCTCTGTAACTGCTGGACAGTCGTTACGGGTAGTAGAAGTTAGAAAATCTGACATCATTCTTGCTAAGGGGGGAAAGGACATCCTGTTGCCCAGTAACCTAGTTCCTAGCTCTGTGGCCACAACAAACAACTTGTTTTTTTTTGTTGTTTTTTCCTATTACAAACGTCGAATCGGGAATTGGCTTTCAACCTTTGAAAATAAAAAGGTGTTTTGTTAATTTGTTGGGCGGTTACTGTTTTGTTTGTTTTAATAGTGAAGCCCAGCTCTTTTGTTTTTATTTTTAATTGCTCTATGGAAAATGGAACGTCAATTTAAACTTTTTTCTATCGCATTGGAAACTTTTTTATGACTTATTTGTATTTTTTTATGGTTATTGTTTTATTGATTTGTTATTAGTAGTTTGTAGTTGCTAGTTTTATTTGGAAAGTTTCAGTGAGTAAGCTGAAATGTTACTGTGGAACGGCAAAACATAAGTAGACGTTATTCCAGCAGGAAAATTTTCTATTTTTTTAATAAACCGGCACTTTTACCTCGACTTCGTACAATGCGTTCCAAATAAGAATAGGATTGATTGTCATGTTTGTGACGTCACGTCATACTGTCTTTCGCAGGATATTGGGCAAAATTGAAGAACTCAGAGATGAGTAAATTTGAAGAACTGGATTCTGATTAAACCTTTTTCATTCCAAGTCCGTAAATAAATTAAATAAATAAAAAAACTTGTTTTGTTCACCATAATAATTCTTCGATTTGTCAGTACAGTCACGTCACGTCAACGTCACAACATGGCTATCAATCCTATTCTTATTTGGAACGCATTGTACGCTTACCGGACAGCTGAACAGTAAGCTATCTATTGCTCATCATCAGTGGGCAGTAGGATACAAGGTTACTAACCATCGGAACGCTGTTGACATTTATATAATTGTTATTATTATTAACGTAGATCTATATTTTACTTTCATTTCGTTAAATATGATATTTACTCTTACTCAAGAAATTTTTCCATTATGTAGAAAGTTTAGGTTAGGTCAGTTAAAGGTCAAACAGAAAAAAATGTTTTCTAGTTATTTAGTAATGAATATTGTGAATGAAAATATCAGTAGGTAAACGAAACGTTAAGATTTTATCAGAGATTATGAAACACGGCGGTTTGGTTACTAAGCCATGCTGATAAGGGGTTCAAAATATACCTACGATTGAGATTAGTTTTAGGGTTCCGTACCTTGGGCACGCTACAATTGTGGCGGTAAGTCCCCTCTTTGAGGAGTGACTGGAGCGGCAACACGGCATCCTCACTTTCCGCATGACGCAGGTCCTCACCGGACATGGCAAGTTCGGGAGGTTCCTGCATCGGATTCAGGCGGAAGCAACGCCCGGGTGCCATCATTGGTCATACGGTGGAGGTGTGCCCCGCTTGGGCGGAGCACCGCCGTGTCCTCGTGGAGGCAATTGGCGGCAGCGACCTTTCGCGTCGGGCCCTGGTTCAGGCTATGGTCCGGAGCGAGGAGGAATGGCAGGCGGTGAAATGTCCAAGTTTAGAATTATAAGGAGAATACTATAAAATCATATATCATTTTTATAAAATCAAATCAATATTTTATAGAGATATGATTTGTATTATAATTTTAGTATTTTTGTTTGTAATGTATAAACTCAAAAACTACTTGACCAATTTTAAAAATTATTTCATCTGTATAATGCTACTTTATGACAGGCCATGGTCCTGAGCGAGGACGAGTGGCAGGCGGTCGTCTCCTTCTGTGAAGTAGTAATGCTAGCAAAGGAGGAGGCCGCACGCGCGAGGGAACGCCCGTCATGGCCCAGCCGCCGGGATTCCGATCCTAATTTGCAGCCTTCGTAGGCGCAGGCTTGCGGACGGCGGGTAGCTTGCCGTCCGACCGTCTGGTAACCATCCGGACCGAGCCCAAGTCGTCGACGGCGCGTAGTGTTCCACGCGCGCCTCAAGGGGATGTCAGCAAATCGTAGGGCCTAGCACGGTCGAAGCCTGCTGGGGCTATGAGTTGAGTGAAAATGAACCCCGGGGCCCTGGAACGCAAGGCAAAGAAGAAAAAAACGAGTGTGTTTTAGTCAGTAAAAGTCTGACACGCCCTCCCGCTCCGCCCAATGGCGAAAGATGTCATTAGATGATTTCCCACCTAAAAAAAAGACTGAGTAACATAGGCTTAAGTATATTTTTTATTTTCGCGCGGGTGAAGCCACTCGTAGAAGCTAGTTTATGAGATACGAGTGACGTGATTTTTGTAAGAGCACCGAAACATATTTCAAAAATAAGTGTACAAAAAATGTGTCTGACAGACAGACAGACTAATCCTGATTAGTGAGATGAATCTGCGATGCTTTTACGTTTCATGTAGGGTTTCAGAAACCTTTTACCTTTGCCAAGCTCAGCATTTACGAGATACATTTTTTCGTTTTATTTTTTTATTTTATGCAGGAGCTCATTTGGCGAAATGGTATTATTTATTCATACGTTGTCAGTATGAATTGGTAATTATTCTTCGTTTAATGAACAGTTTTTAAGAGATAGTTTGTTCTTTTTTTTTTTCTTATAGACGAAAACTTGTAACACAATGATTAATGGACTATTTATATATAAAGAAAAGTGGTGGTAAGCGTGAGGGAGAACCGCTAAAGGAGACGGCGTCGGGACTCGTAGATAAGTGCGATTTTCGGACATGGCGCTCGCTGTGCAGTTGTAATATCATAATGGCCTTGACATTTTTTTTAAATTTTGTTTTAAGGTGGGATATCGTCCAATGACACTTCCCGTCCTATCCTGTCAGACTTTTACTGTCTAAAACCCACTCCTGTTCCTTCTTTGCGTTCGTGCCAGGGCCTCGGGTTCTCTTTCGCATAACCCAAGGCCCCAGTTGTAGGGTCCTTGACATAACATACGATCAAAACTAAGCAACTGCCAGCAGCTTCGCCTGGGTGAAAGTAGAAAATTGACCCAAGGGAATATACTCCCGAGATAAAAAATCCTATGTGCTGTTCCAGGGTATGTTCTATCCGTGTACCAAATTTCATCCAAATCGGTCCAGCCGTTTGAGCGTGAAGAAGTAACAATCAATTATGAACACAGACTCACTCATAAACTTTCGCCTTTTTAAGATTAGTGTGATTTTTAGGGTTCCGTACCTCAAAAGGAAAAAACGGAACCCTTATAGGATCACTTTGTTGTCCGTCTGTCTGTCTGTCAAGACCCTTTATCACAGGAACGCATGGAGGTATCGAGTTGAAATAAAACCATACACTCAGGTCTGCAGAACTGTCTTGAAGCTCTAAAAAAAACAAACTCGTAAGTTAACGAGAAAAAAGATACTTCAGTTTATTTGGTAAAAAACGTACATTTCGATACTTTCGAGGAAATCAAAATACATAGGGTACTTTCCGTTGACCCAGAATCCTGAAATTTGGCTTAAAACAAGGTCTCATAGCGTACCCTTGTGTATTTGCATATATGTTTAAATAGATCATCTGTCATCTTCACTTGCCTCAGAACCTCTTTAAAAAATATGTTGTAATTCGCTTTTTATTGGCACCAGTATATCCCTAAAGATATAACAATATACTCTCGGGAGAAAAAAAATATTAATAAAAAATGTAATAGGACCATGGCGGGATGCGATACATAGCGTGATTCATAAAAAAAACATTTAACGATTGCTTCTTTGGGTTTTGTGTAGGTTTAGACTAGCTTGTGCCAGCTAAGGAGTGGAATTCCCTGCCGGAGTCTGTGTTCCCTGATGGCTACAACCTAGGGGTCTTTAAGTCAAGAGTGAATAGGTTACTTCTAGGCAAGCGTGCTCCATCTTCGGCCACATCATCGCTTACCATCAGGTGTGATAGTGGTCAAACGCGAGCCTATCAATAATAAAAAAAAAAATAAAAAAAGATTTCGGCCGCGTGATAGGTTTATTCATACAAACTTCCAACCCCCGTTTTACCCCCTTAGGGGTGGAGTTTCGTAAAATCCGTTCTTAACAGATGTCTACACCCTATAAGGAACATACCTGCCAAATTTTAAGATTATAGGTGTTATAGTTTCTGAGATTTAGTGATTAATCAATCAGTGAGTGGTATTTCGCTTTTATGTATATAGATTAGAAGTACTTCTTTTGTAAACATTACAAATACATAATAATAGCAACGTATGTGGTCATATTATGTATGTGTGTTATAGATAAAACTCGTAAACTGAATTATTAAATGACTAGCAGTTGTATACAAGTCATCAATCGTGTGGCCCGCTCTGCCCATAAACTTTTCCACAATGAACTAACTAGCGTAGTGATGTGCGTGTTATGACGACAAAATATCGATAGTTTTTGTTTTATTTTGTACATTTATTATTTAATTCGTGTTGTTAGTGCGTCATCCATACAAAATGTATTTGCTATGTATTGTAAATTTCTGTGAGTATAATAATAAAAATTATTGGTATAAACTAGTGCTTGACTGCGATGCCACCTGATAGTAAGCAATGATGCAATCGTTGATGGTAAAACACTAATTAAGATTCGTTGTGATTTTGAGATTAGATGTAGTTTTGATACCGACAGATATTATTCGAAACCAATGTGAGGTAAAATATAAAAATACGTATAATATTAATTTGTCGATAGTTAACTTAATAACGTTCGCAAAACCATAAGCAGTAAAACTGTATTTATAAAAAAACCTAATAATAAAAATCTATTATAACACCGATGAGTCAGTAATTTTGATAATTTAATTAAACGCCCCAACACAAAGATGTTTTCTAGTGAAACCAGACGGCTATCATTAATCATTTACTTTGAATTCGCTTCTGAATGTGAGGGCTTTTACGGAAAGTATTAATCTTACGCTAAGCTTCTTGTTGAAGCACAAATCTAGGTCAGACGTATGTATAAGACAGATTATGCCCTTTACAGTGCGGCAAACATAATGAAAAGAACATTTATTTTGTCTTGTGACGTGTAATGTCTTGGTTGCGTAAGGGAAAGGTTGGAAAAATAACTTATTGTTAAGTTGAAATGTTGTTGAAAGACCATGTTTATATTTAGAATACACGTTTTCAGATTTGATGAATTTCTCACTTTTTTTTTAGCTTCTATTTCAGATTAACATTGTTCGAAATTTGAATATTTGAATGTCGACATTTTCATTGTTATCGATACATAAGAAGTACGTCACTTAACAAATAAACGTTATTATATGCACTTGACCATCTTTTCTTGTACAACATCCAGTATCTAAGAACACTGTGTGCGTGTGTTCCAGTTATTTATTTTCTAATTTTAATATCGTGGAGCGCCCATTAGTGTGCTCGATTAAAATGTATATAATCTTATTTACGTTCTTGTAAAGATTTTGTTTTTGAACTAGTGTTACAGATAAACAATTTAGCGAATGTACTTCGAACAGTGTTGTGTTCAGTGACTCAAAAAATGAGTGAAGACATTATTTGGGATGTTATATGAAGTTAGGGCTCTTAATACTAAACTATCGAATAAATAGGGTCAATCAGTGAAACTATTTTACAAATAGGGAAGATAAATAAACTAGTTTAAAAAATAGGACTTTCAGAACTGTACATGGTTATGTAGTTAACTCTAGAGGGTTGTTGTACAAAGTGCAAATAGGGTTGTTGAACTGAGCGCAAATAGGGTTGTCGAATAAAGTGCAAATAGGGTTGTTGTACAAAGTGCAAATAGGGTTGTTGAACAAAGTGCAAATAGGGTTGTTGAACAAAGTGCAAATAGGGCTGTTGAACAAAGTGCAAATAGGGTTGTTGAACAAAGTGCAAATAGAGTTGTTGAACAAAGTGCAAATAGGGTTGTCTATTTGATTCTAGATGGTCGTTCAACAAAGTGCAGTGTGTTCATATCTATGCGGTGTGTGTTGGCAGTGTTGTTGGTGTGCTCAGTGCAGAGCCTACAGCTGGACAGCCAGGCATCCACGAGGAGGCCGAGGGTTACAAAGTACAGCAAGACGACCGTCGCGCCTGGAGGGTCTACGGTAAGACTTGACTAACTTTTTACGGGAGTTTTTTTTTTTAATTTCTTTAAACTAG
The DNA here is from genome assembly GCA_961205895.1 of Mythimna pallens. Taxonomy (NCBI): domain Eukaryota; kingdom Metazoa; phylum Arthropoda; class Insecta; order Lepidoptera; family Noctuidae; genus Mythimna; species Mythimna pallens. The sequence goes on along the minus strand of OY540849.1, from coordinate 11,765,729 downwards.
TACTTGACTACGCCACTTGATGCGCAACGCTGCAATCATTGATGGTGAGGCGCTGTAATTTATTAAGAGCCTATTCACTGTAGCCTTGAAGACACCGAAATTATAATCAGACGGGAAGACCGCAGCAGGCAAATTGTTCCAGTCCAGGCCAGTCCTTCGAACCAAGTAGGCTGGCTGGCTGGTTGTAGGTGGTTTTACTGTGAAAAAAGTAGGGTTTTAGACTCATAAGAGCACATACAAATTTAAGTAATGGCTTGCTCCGGTATCAGACAGTGCTAGATACTTATTATTGAAATATTTCGGTCAGTATATAAAGGTTTTTTTTTACACCGACAAAGGTTATTTTAACAAGTTATCAGATTACAAGACTGACTATTGTACCGGGTGGCCAATCATACTTTATAATAACGTATCCTACTTTATTTTTGACTACCTTCTGCTAGCGGCTTTGCCGGCATAAAAGTAAGCTTCTCCATACAAAGTTAGAAGCCCATTTCATCCTCTTAGAGGGTGAATTTTGGAAAATCCTCTCTTAGTCCTAAAAGCCTTATTATCCCACGTCATAAAATGAAACCTTGTGTAAAATTTCATGTTACTAGGCCCATTAGTTGCGGCTGAGCGTAGTGTCCCCTTTTATTATATATTTATTTAAAGAGAAATAAATATATTTTATGGTATCTGAAAAAAATATTTTCAGATACTTTATTTTTAAGAAAAGTGCTTGTTTATTTTACTTTTAAATTTAATTTAGGAATATAAAGACAGTTACCAAAAATTTAAGGATCGAAAAATCTTAGTGTGTTCTAGAAGTACATAAAATATGTTTTCAAGAAAAGAAATAAATATGTGAATTAAATTTTTAAAACAAATATTTTTTTGTTCCGAATATTATTATTTTTTCACTACTAAAAGAGGAGATATGTTATTTTTCCTAAAACAGTTGGCTGAAGCTATTTAAGCTAATAAAATGAAAAAGTTTTTTAATTCGCTATTTCCTGCTGATAGCTACTCAAACATATGCTGCAGTATGACTTGATAACGAGGTCATGTTATTGTTATTATCGCAGTATTATTAATAGTGTTATTATAAGAAAAACTGTAACTCATGCCATTGTAAATATATTAAGACGTATCAGCTGCTAGCGAGGTTGACTGCTCCAGATTTGCTTGGTTCACATACTGGGCATGTGTGAGAAGGACCGCGCACTGATGGTTCCGTACAAACTTGAACCTGTGTAAATAGTTTAATTCCCGAAGATTTTTACGAATCGCGAATTTTTTTTTTTGATATGTAATTAAAAAAAGTAAATTTCTTATTTACTGTTTTCAGATTTATTCCTAATCCTAAACCTGTGCCTTGACTTATGCCATTTTTTTAAAAAAACTTCGACACTCTCAAGGGGCTCAAAATACATCTGGTACTTCCCGTTGACCAAGAATCCTGAAATTTGGCATAAAGCAAGGTCTTATAGCATGTATAGGAATAAATCAGAAAAATGAAAATTTATGACACAATTTTTATTTTGTGATTTGTAAAAATCTTCGAGACTCCGGGATTGAACTGTTTACACAGGTAAGTTTGTACGGAATCCTCAGTAAGTGCGCGAGTTCTACTCGCACTTGCCCAGTTTTTCCTTTTGAGGTACGGAACCCTAAAAAAAGGACTGCCTGCGGCGGTAAAAGCCTCATTCAAAATACTTCCATCGCTCATGTAGTCTGGCTGTTCTGGCCCAGAGTTTACCAGCTACTTTAACCATGTCATCTTTCAACCTTGTAAATAATCTGCCTCTTTTCCTTTTATCATTTATATGCGTCCAGATTGTTGTATCATGGGCCCATCTTTGTGGTTCTAGCCTTGATGAATGTAGCCAAGTTCCTTGGTAAACAGGAACCTAGCGAAAATGACTCTAGCCAAGTAGTAATAATAATATTCCACAACTATTACACAACGCCGTCTAATCCCAAGCTAAGCAGAGCTTGTGTTATGGGTACTAGACAATGATAAACATACTTATAATATTTCTGAATACATACATATATAGATAAATTACGCCCAGACACAGAACAAATGATCGTGCTCATCACACAAACATTTGTCCTGGGTGGCCATTTGCATAGCTGTGACGAGGATACTTAATGTACCCAAAAGAAGCAACATTAACGCTAAATGTTTTCAATTTGTAGGAAGCCGTAACTGAAAGAAGTCTGAACACTGCGACATATCGACTGGTGGGCAGGGACGGAGAGACTTGTATCTTGTTAATGGTGGACGCGTTGCTAGATATATCATATGTGACCAAACTCAATGAGAGAGCCGTGAGTATAAAATTATTCCTATTTTATTTTTACTATGGTTATTATGTTGGCTTGGACTGTATATGACGAGACGAGAGAGAAGAAGAAATAGGGCTAAAATGGTGACAAGGTGAATCATAGGTACATATTGATTGATTATTTTGAGGATGTCGTACCTCAGTCAGCAAACTATAGTGGCTCAGCAGGGCCGATACCCGCTAGGGCCACGAGGTTTTCTGAAAAGGAAACCCGTGGCCTTGGTACGCAAAAGGTAACTGATGTACACAGGTGTGGTTTTAGTCAGTAAAAGTCTGAAATGATCCCACCTTAAAAAAAAATACAACTAGCTTAACAAAAACGGAATCAGGGATCACTTTGTTCTCTGTCTCTCGAAATCCTTTTGCTCAAGAACGCGTGGAGGTATTAAGTTGAAATTAATATTAAATGGGTACTCAGGTCTGCTACTTCTTGGAGCAGAGAAAAAATATTTTGACACTCGCGAGGAAATCAAGTCCAAGAGACGTACGGTACTTAGAATCCTGAAATTTTATTCTCTTGTTCTTGTAGCCTCTTTTTTTGTGATTACTTGTTTATTTTTAACCGTTTAAAGAATGCGTTTTAGAAATAAACACACAAGTAACAAAATACTGCTAAAATACCAAGACTAATCAGTCCAAAATACCAAGAGTGATGGTTAAGATTAACTTGTAAAATAAAAAACACTTATATTTCTCTGATATATAATTTGTTTTAGTAAATTGTCTTTTAATTATCTCACGAATGGTTTAAAAAATGGAGTGTCGAATACGGGGATAAAGCTGCCTTGGGCGGCTTGAATTCCTCACTTTGCTCAGGTTTATATATTAACTCCCTCTCATAAATCCCTCACTGGCGTTCGGGATTAAAACTTAGTAACCTTCGTTTCATTCGGCACTAAAAGTCGCGGGCGGCATGTTTAATTCCGACACTGCTTTATCCCTCACATATCCTACTATTACGACTCTCCTGCGATAAGAAAACTACCATATATACTCATTGCCAAGAAATTGCAACTAGTATATGAAATAATTCTATTGGGTTGTAACTTTCTTGAAAAGAATTTTATTGCCCTCATAACAGTTTCAGTAGATATGTAGGTACTTACAATTCTCAGCCTGGGACTTAAGTGGCTCCCATTTCTATAGTGAAATTGAAGTTACGCCTGAAGATTCCAGAATTTGCTAGATCATAACATTTAACGTATGAAGTTTGAACGCATAAATCAAATTCTACGAGCCATGTAGGTGGTTTAGAGTAATTAACCTTATAGCTTAAAGTTCAGCAAGGTTTTAATTAATAAGAGTATTTTGATAAACTTTGCTGTAAATATCAGGGGCGTGTATTGTGAGGCATTGGTTATTATAACGTGTCTATAGAAACTTAGTTCAACACTAGGCTAGCTAGTTTTGTGTGGTACTAAGGTCGGAATTCACCAATAAAACTAATCGCGTTATAACGTTTGGCTCGCATAATCGCGTTTAGCCTCTGTCACTAGTGTCACTTGTAAAAATACAACAAAAGAAAAATACAGACAAGCGCCAACGTGGCGCAGACGCGACGTTGACGTCGCAAGTTTCTTGCGTACAAGTTTCAGCGCCAACGCTCGTAAAACGCCAGTAGGATAGCGGCCTTAAGATTTAAGTTGAATAAGCTTCAAGCACGAACGTTTGTGTCAAGAACAGTCAGAGTTAATTGGATATTGAGGCAATAATTTGACTACTATTTTAGCAAATACCATTTTCTTGACTTGATAATACTCTCATACACTAAAGACAAAATTCACTGAAAATATAGAGTTTAGCGCCATCTAGCGGGAACATGGCCATACTTGGGCCTGTACGCGTAGCTTTTATGTTAAGAGGGCCTTTTCCGATCCGTCTATTCAAACCGAGCATGGTTTAAAAGCTTGTTGTTTCATCCAATACAATATTTGATAAATAGGCATAAGCATAATCAGTCTTTTAATGTTCCTACTGCTGGGGCTCAGGCTTCCTCTCTCTAGGAGAGGGAATGGGCCGTAATCCACCACGCGGGCCCAGTGCGAGTTGGTGAATGTCACATGTCTTCGAATTTTTGGTATGAGGACATGCCGGTTTCCTCACGATAAAAAGGCAACATGAAAAAATAGACATAACACCTGAACGCTCGGTTGGTATTCGGTAATTCCGACACTCACTCGAATATTTAATAAAACTTGATCCAGGAAAATTCCTTGTTTTTTTTTTTAAATCAAATACAAAAGTTTTGAAAAAATCTTTCGTCTCTTAGAGAGGCATATTCACGATCTATCTTCCTGTACGTCCTGTCAAGCGCGTGCATGATGCATGATAAAAAACGACAGTGAATAGGCTTGACATCAATAAATGTTATTATTTGGTTTCTATAAATATATTTTCTTTATTTTTTTATATTTATGAGTACATTATGAAGGGCCAAAGTTCACGCAAAATAGCAGATTTTTAGAGGATGTACTTACTGGATTATGTGTTTACTGGATTAGTTTTACGCAAATTTATTTTAATTACAATAGAAATATTTTCAATATCCACGTGATATCTGTTTCCAAAATATCTAGAGTAAGATGTGTAATAACATCAGAATCACATAAGAGAAGCTGTATGGAAATGTATCCATATCGGGTTGGGCGCTCTTAAGGTTACACTAGTCGACACTTTTTCCATAGTGGGGGAGAGGGGGGGGGGTACTCCACAGTTTGACATTGTACATCCAAAGTAAAATATGATATGGTTTTATCTTATTCGTAATTTTGTCTGTACGGAAACAGAAAAACAAAAATAATTTCCGTTACAAAGTTATCTATTATATTACATAACAAAGTTTCTGTTTCTTGATGATATAACGCAACTTTAAGTGTAAAAAAGTAATAAAAGTATAAAATCTCAAAAACTAAGTCGTTACCGACAAATTTTTATTATCGAAGAGTTCTATACAATTTAGTTGTACTAGATTTTTGCAGTGGTTTTTTCATAAAACCCGATTTTCCAAAGCACTACTTTCAGATTTTACGCACCGTCTAATTTCATTTCAGTCCGAAACGGTGTTTGTGTGCGTGGGAACCATACGATGTGCATATATGTTAGCGTCTAACTGCTCATACTTGATATTATCGCTGTCGGACACAATATCAGATGAGACATCGCGCATTTTGGCCTCACCCATCAGCGAGTTCGAGCCCGCGACTAGTTCAGCCTTAAGGGGGAAGTTCCAACATATTAAATTTGAATTCACGAGCTGCACTGGCACTTTCATTTTAACATCTTTCTGGCATTGTTACAGTCTGTGACCATTCAAGCTCAACGAGGCATGATATTTAATTCAATTTTTTTTTTGTTACTTTCCAGGATGCAAATACGTTTGTCCCGAACAACGCCAATGTAGCCGGCGTGTGTAAGGAGAGTGATGCAGAAACACTCCTTCTGACCTTCAAAGACTTCGCTCTAGAGTTCTCGTTTTCTAAAGTAAGTGCTTCATAGTATTGGCATTATCATCATTGTCATTTTTTTTCACCTCTATAAGTTTTACTCTTGTAACGTTCATGCGTTCAAAACTCACATCATGCGTTCACTCAGACCCGGAATTGGTACAGGCCGTGGTACAGGCCATGGTCCGGAGCGAGGAGGAGTGGTAGGCGCCTCCTTCTACGAAGCAGTAACGCTAGCAAAGGAGGTGGCCGCACGCGCGATAGAACGGCCCACACGCCCCAGCCGCCGGGATCCCGATCCCGATTTCTAGCCACCGTAGGCGCTGGCTTGCGGACGGCGAACAATGGGTAGCTCGCCGTCCGACTGTCCGGTAACCCTCCGGACCGAGTCCGAGTTGTCGACGGCGCGTAGTGTTCCACGCATGCCTCAAGGTGATTTCAGCAAAACCGTAGGGGCCCAGCAGCGTCAAAGCATACTGGGGCCATGGGTGATGCGAAAGAGAACCCAGGGCCCTGGAATGAAGGTCCAAGAGCGGGGGATGTCATTGGATGATTTTTCCACCGAAGAAAAAAACCCAGACCCGGAATAAAACTAACTATAGGCGATACAAATATTTCTTCCATGCGGGTCCGCAACACGCAGCGCAGCAGCTAATCGATCAATTTTTTATTAAGTAGTCATGTTGGCAGAAGACAAGTCCACAATGAACGATCATGTAGTTTTTTTTTTAATTTTATTTGTTTGTTTTAATAGAGCGTGTAATAATATATTACTTTTTGTACGAGTCATTTGTCGTACATGGCCCTCGCGTATTGCAGTTCAGCACTATTTCGTCGCCTTGCACAAATTATATTGTAAAGCGACAGTACACAATAAGCATTCACAGACGGCTGTACTCACTAGCGATCATTCATATGTGATAAGTTACGCAATAAATCAGATCTTCTTCGGATATCAGTGACTATCATTTCAAAGTAACATCCAAAGTGTGTGCGACCCAATCAGCAGCGCATACACTTTTTGTATTTGGAAACAATAGCATAGTACATTGTAGAACCACTTTTTTTTCAAATTTGTTGATGTGAAGTACCATAGAGCATTATTATTACGTTTCATCTTGTTTGACATTACGAGCATGGCAGTTGAGAGTTTGTCATGCTCACTCAAATGTCTCGCTGATGGTGGCACGTGTTATTGGATCATTCAGTTCCCATCAAAATGGTTGAGCTGAGTTGGGCTGATACACGCGTCATTCTCGTGAACGGGAAATAAAAGAGAGTAAATTAAAAGAGTGTCCATGGAGTTTCTTGCACGTTCTTCTGCATCTGCGCTTTGGAGATCTACGCTTTGGAACGTGCAATTTAGCTTATTTTTTTTTACTGACTGATATTTTGACTATTCAAAAATGCGTGTAATTGGTCTATTTGAAATGAACGTATCTGATTTCTGATATGAAGTAAGATTTTCCTGGTTGATTTAATAAAATCTTTCACTGAACGAAAATTATACTACCCTTACATCGTATCCCGGAAATGAGGATGCTGTGTAAAAAGTTCATCATCACCATCATCATCATCATTTCAGCTGAAAGACGTCCACTTTTGAACATAGGCCTCCCCCCAAGTGTCGCCATAACGAACGGTCCTGTTCGTCTCAGTTACTATTCAATAAAAACCAGTTCAAGCTCTAAATTCCAACCTCCCTTTTCAGACACCAGGCGGTGAGCGCTGGTACGCGGACAGTCTTCGCCTCACGTACAACTCCAGTGCACGCATCCTCGAACACGCCGCCAACCAGGGTCGGAAGGTCACTCTCAGCACCGACTCCGGGGAACTGCTGTTCCCCACGCCCGTCGGAAAGTCTTTCACATGTCCTGAAGAAACTGTCATCGAACTGGCGGAGGAAGATGCGAAGTGAGTTTTGTTTATGTGTTTTTGGTTTTAGAAGTTTGAAGGGAATTTTACTTGGTGTCTGATGGGAAGAAAAAAAGCCGCGAGGTCTCAATCTCTTTGCCTGTTAAGGGTCGATGCCTGCAACGGCGGCAGGGACCTCTCGCCTCTGGCCTTGGTTCTGGCCATGGTACGGAGTGAGTGGGAATGGAAGGCAATCATCTCTACTGTGATGCCGTAATATAAGCGAAGGAGGCAGGAGCATAATACGAGCCGAAACCGCGAGGCAGAGACGAGTCTCACGCCACGACTTCTTCTTCTTGAGATTCCCCAGAATGATTTTCGGCAAGCGTGTCTGCAAACTCGCGTCGGGTTTGCAAACAGCGAGCAATGAGCAGTTCACTGTCAAGCCATCAGGTGCGCGTAGTGTTCCACGCGCGCCTCAAGGAGATGTCAGCAAGCCGTAGGGGCCCAGCAGGGTCAAAGCCTACTGGGGCCTTTTCTTCTTCTCTTCTTTTGTATAGACACGATCTATACGGAATATACTGGTCTCAGTAAGACCTGAGCTGACTATTCTTTGGCCAACATCACGAGTGTATTCGAAAGCAAATCGGATTTTATACAAATGGAGTAAGCATGTTGCAATTAAGCACAAATTCACTCCCGGGCGGTACTGAAGTCCTACCACGAGCTCCTAACGCGAGCCATTTGACGACATAAACTGAACTGCAATAAAGTACACGTATAGGGTGTCTTCCATCCTTCATTCTTGCTCACACACCTGACATTTTAACATCATGATAAGGCCTCAGGGACTGTTCAAAATGTAAACGAGGTGTAAACCTGCTGCATAACCTGCTATATCTTCCAGCCCCGCAACAATCCACCGCGCAAAGCTGTACCTGCGCGAGATGCGCCTGCAAGCGTTCATGTACAAGCGCGGCGGAGAGTTCGGCCCCCCCTGGGCGTGCGCCCGGGCCGCGCGCGCCCGGGCCGAGGCCGCCCCGGTCGCCGTGGGCGCCGCGCTAGCACTCGCCACGGCCGCTACACTCTGCGCCTACGCTGCTTGGCGCTACCTCAAAGTCAAGAAGGTACAGTATGACACTATGGAATAGGCGGCAAAAACCAAAAATTTTTGAAGGTTCGAAATTTAAATTGTATTTTTTTTCAAAGTTCTTTATAGTTGCCAGTAGATTTTTTCTTTGGGTTATTTTAAAAATAGAATTTGTTTGAAGTAGTAATTGTTGCCACGTAGAATTCTCAGTTGTAAAAAAAAGATTTATTAAAACTTAAAAAATAATGACATTTGAAGTAATGTACGTGATTTGAAGATAATAAATAAAAGAATACTTACTAAATTTCATCATGTTAGATAAATTGAACCTAGATAGAGTACGTTCTAAATTCACAAAAAATCAAAATTAACCTAATTATGATATTTTCTCTTTTCAAGGTAAACTTCTTTACACTTAAATGAAAGTGTATTTCTAACGAAATTAAAATTTTCCTTCTTTTCTTGAGTTTAACTTTTTTTATTGTTTTCAAATCGAAAGATAACTTTTTTCCTATGAGTTTGAATCTTCCTTCAAATATTATTTGAAAAAAGAAATCTTTTTAAAAATATATATATACATAAAAGCCAGTTTTGAAGTAGATCGTTGATATAGTGAGATCTATTAAGATTGTCTTGTATGCCAAGTGGTTAAAATTCTTAGTACGGTAGACCAAACTGTTGTTATGTGTAAGAACTAAGAATCAAGTGAGATTTATTAATGATATTATGCATTGTTTAAACTTATGCACATATTTAGGGGACTACAATATTATGAAAAACATCATTGAGGTGCAAAGGAATAAAATTAAAAAAATATATATAAACTTACATATCAAAATACCTAAGTACTATGTGGATGAAATGCCGACATATCAAAAAGAAGAATTTGAAAAAAAAAAACGGAATAAAACAAGCGTTTTCCCTAAATGTGTCCACAAGTGTAAGTCACGAGATTATTGTACAATACGTTTTTGTAATAATTCTAGAATAATTCCTAATTACAATGTCATATTTTTGTCAATTTGTAATGGATGAGAAATAAAATCGATTGAAAAAAAAAATGTGTATTTAAATCAGCGAAAGTTTGTCTCATTGATGTTTCTCTCAATCTTAAACAGTTTTTAAGTACAAAATGTCTATAAATCTTACTAAAATAAAATATTTTACACTTTAAAAGAAGTTTAGACTTATTATAAAAACGTAAATCGCGCGTAAAAATATTCACTTCGATCAACTTCAAGTGATGCGCGTCTATCGATAAGAATGCTCGATATGTCGACATTAGAATACTTACAGTTAAAACTATTATTCAAATAACTGTTTTATATATTGATATGTGTATTCAAGAAATCTTTCAAATAATCAGAAAATATTAAGTGATTGTTTAAAGACGTTGTTAAAGGTTGGTATGATGTATAAATGTATTTAATCCCCATGTAACCCCAAATAAGCTAACTAGGATAGTTTTATGAATTGTAACTTGTGTTAAAGAGAAAATTGGCTTACATATAATTTGAAATATCATTAGATATAGTATAGAATAATTTTATTATGGGTGTAGCCGGGATTACTAGGATACCAAAAGATAAATGCAGAAACAGGAATAAAAAATAGTGTACAAACAAAGAAAACAACAGATTTCTGTCAGTAGGAATAATTTTATAAATTCTCTCAACGACTATCATTATAAGGAATCTATTTGTAGGCTGCCCAAAGTTGAAAATATGGCTTGAGATAAAAAATCATGAAATTAGTTAATTCATTACTACAGATTATAAATAAGGAAATAATGTGTATAAGTTTAATAATATTAATGTAAAAAAGGAAAAAACAAAAGCAAAAAAAAGAAAAATAAATAAATGTAATATATAGCAAAAGGGGATAGAGAAAGAACTAGGACGGTTAATTCTTTCATTCATTAACTTAATTTCGTCCTCACTGGGAATCCAAAAATTCGTCCGCATCACTGTTAGTGGAAAAAGTGGCCAAAACACCCGTGACTTAGCAATTGCCCATTTTGCATAAAAGGAAAAAAAAACAGACATTTAAGAACTAATCCTGACTATGCCCATATAAATCATACATTAAGTTAAAGAACTCGAATTATTTAAACACATAATCATAGTTTAATCGATCATTACTCATAAAAACATATCAAATGATAATAAAATATACTTTTTAATTAAAAATATCATTGTAATTATAATAAAAATATATTAATTTGTGATTTTTTGCGGTGTAGTTGTATACTACAATCGTCATTACGTGTACAAGCAATAAATACGTTTTTATTGAATGCCGTCGTTACGACATTGTGGCTGAATAGATGTTGTATTTGTGCGCAAAACTTGGTCTTCACTAGTGTTTTTATAGTTTTAGGCGAGATTAAATTTAAGTAAACATGTATAGATACAAATTATATTACTTTTTAGATGGTAAAGGATCTTTTGTGTATATTTTAACAGCTAACGGCGACTTTTAGTGTAAATTTACATTTATTTGTAAGATAAATAATAGTATCGATCTGCGTTTTGTAAGTTTTTTCAAATCAGAATATCCATTGTCGAACTACCTCTACAATCTTCCATACTATACTTTTTTCTAAACGTTTTAGTTTTCTACAGCTTGCATAGAATAGGCATATATTTTAAAACTATACCTTTTAGTGTTTAAGTTGTTTGTATAAGAAAGGCATATTTTAGAGTAATGAAGGTATTTTTTGAATGGTATTATAATCTTTGACACTAGTACCAAGTTTTGCTAGTTAAGATTCGCTGTGTGTTACGCTTCATATCGTCGTAAAGTCGAGAGACTTTATATTATTTACTACTAATACTCATCAATTACTACACATATCGTTTATCAATAATGTATAAGTTAATGTGGAAATGCGTTTGTGATCATTGTTGTATCATAAGTTATAATTTGTATGGAGTTAGGGCTAGTCTAAGTTAGTCTTATAGTCCCTTGTAATTGCTTAGCTGTATATAGCTTTTGTTTGACAACAGCTCCTTGCTTTTTTTTGTGTATTTAAATTTTTCGAAATATTTATTATATTACATTACAATAGCTTCTCTCATTCTACTGTAATGTATATTTAAATATATATTTCTTGACTAAGTAAGCCACTTTTCGAATTTTACGATTTGAATAGCACTGTTTCATCTTCAAAGATTTTACTCTTATATAGAGCTCGACTTGAGATCGTTTTTGGGCTCGAAGAGGCTTACAGACACTTGAAAATGTGGGTTCCTAATTTTTATACGCACAGCAAACTGCAACGCCATTTTTACCGACTTAGACGATTCATTTTTTGCACAAAAACATAGTTAAAAAGAAACACAGATAATAATAATTACGAAGAAAATGTCGGAGAAAGCCAATGTTGGTCGGGCTCTAACTATCTAATAAAATAAATTAAATTCATTTTAAGAATTCTAATGTTTCTGAAAACTTTTTCTACTAGATGAGAAAATAAATAAAGTATAATTCTATTTTCCTAATATTTTGTATTGTACTCCTGTAGATTTTTTTCCTCAATAGTTTGGTAGCATAACGTACATATCGGTGCATTTGTATTAAATGATATTGTACTAAAATATTAAAAGCCATACGATTTGTCTTCCAGTAACTGATCTATATCAATAGCGAGTATTGTAGCTTATTATATACATAATTATGAATATAACGCAAAGGTGGTGAAATTATGGGTTTATTGTCCCTAAGTCTTTTATCAAGGTTTTGAACCTTTAAGAATGATACTTCGTACGCGTAAAATACGAAAACTCACTTTTTAGGACGAATGAAATATGAAACACCAAAATTATTGTAATAATATTTTAATAAAACCGTAATTATCACCACCGATTAATATTTAAGTGACATATCTCAAAATTATTGTAATTTAGTGCGTTCATTTATTGAATTGTCTTTATGAATAAATGACGACAAAATACATTTATGTTTACAATTATTTATTAAAAAAACATCCTCTTAACATTTACGTATAAAAATTAGTATCGACACAATTTTTACCAATGTAGTACTGTTGTTCATCACTAAAGTTGTCACTTGAATTTAACGCCATCTAGTAGATGTTAAAGTTACTTTAATATGCCATTAGTAAGTCATTGCAATCATAGATGGCGTTGTCTATCATGTAAGTGAGAACGCTTACTTGCTAAATTGTAATTTGAATACCTATTTACATGAGGAGTTTACATTGCTCGTGATTACCGATCTTGTTCATTGAATGTTTTGCGATTTCAAACTATTGGTAGAAATAATTTATTTACTAGCTGCGATATTACAGAAAACAGATTTAGTACTGCGATATTACAGAAAATACAAAACACAAAGAAATCAACAAATACCTAATTTCGAAAAAAAGAATAACGTACCTTTAACATAAAGTTTATATGAACTTATAATTCCAAGTCAATCCAAAGATATAACACTTCAAAGCAACCCGTTTTAAAAAACGGCAATTTCATAGGTAAAGACCTATTATGTACCTAAGTATATATATACTATTCTATTGTATCTATTTACTTACTTTTATTGCCTAGCCTAGGCCTACCTAACTATTTACGGATCAAACAACAATGAAACTAGAAACTAGTACTTAGTAAAAATATTGGCTGTGTTGTATGTAAATGTTGGCTGTGCTGTTGTGTTGCTGTGTGTTGGTGTGTTGGCGTGTTGGCGTATGGGGAGTAGTGGTGGTCTAGTGTTAACGGCCCCGATTTACGAGATGTCGTGGATTTACAGGTAGGCGCTTTACTTTTCGTAGGTAATTTATTTCATCACCACTGTTCTCAAAACGGTGAAGGAAAATATCGTGAGGAAACCGGTATGTCCTAGAACCAAAAATTTGAAGTCATTTGTTATCCACCAATCCGCTCTGGGCCCGCGTGGTGGATTACGGCCCATTTTCACTCTTAGAGAGAGGAGGCCTTAGTCCCAGCAGTGGGAACATTATGACGCTGATTATGCTTATTATGATAGGAAATTATAAAACAGGATTAATTGGAAGATACAAAACGAAATCCTCCAACATTATTTTATTAGCACCAACCCCGTTTTTTTGAGATGGGAAATCATCAAACCGCAGAGTGGGAGAAGTTATCCCGCTCTGCGCTATAACAGCACAGCCAACATTTAGACACAACACAGTCAATATTTTTACTGCTAGTTTCTAGTTTCATTGTTGTTTGATCCGTAAATAGTTAGGTAGGCTTAGGCTAGGCAATAAAAGTAGGTAAATAGATACAATAGAATAGTATCTATATACTTAGGTACATAATAAATAAATAAATAAATAATAGGTCTTTACCTATGAAATTGCCGTTTTTTAAAACGGGTTGCTTTGAAGTGTTATATCTTTGGATTGACTTGGAATTATAAGTTCAAATAAACTTTATGTTAAAGTACGTTATTCTTTCTTTGAAATTAGGTATTTATTGAATTCATATCATCAAAGCGCAGTATTGAAATCATCAAAGCGCAGAGTGGGAGAAGTTATCCCGCTCTACGTGAAACGAAAGCGAGTGTCAGATTTTTATTGACAAAAACCACCTAAAACTAAAACCCACCTGTGTTCCTTTGGGCACGCCATAATCGTGGCGGTAAGTCCCCTCTCTGAGGAGTGGCTAGAAAAACGTCTCGGCGTCCTCATCTTCTGCTTGATGCAGGTCCTCACCGGACATGGTATGTTCGGGAGGTGTCTGCACCTGATTCGTGCGGAAGAAACGCCCGTCACCATTTTGCGTACCGCCCGGAGGGCATGCTGGAGGTATGCCCCGCTTGGGCGCAATCACGGCGACCTCCCGCGCTGGGTCCTGGTACAGGTCATGATCAGGAGCGAGGAGGAATGCCAGACGGTCAATACGAACAATAATGCTAGCGAAGGAGGCGGCCGCACGCGTGAGGGAACGGACGTCCTCACACCACAACGTTTCCAGCCAGCGTCGGCGTGGGCTTGCGGACGACGAACAACGGGTAGCTCGCCGGACCGAGCCCGAGTCGTCGACGGTGCGTCGTGTTCCACGCGTGCCTCAAAGAGACGTCAGCCCTACGGTTTTCGTAGGGGCCCAGCAGGGCCGAATCCTACTGGGTTGAGTTCCGAAAGGGAAACCCGGGGTTCTGGAAAGCAAGGCAAAGAAGGAATACAGGTGTGGTTTTAGTCAATAAAAGTCTGACGCCCACCTTAAAAAAAAAAACCGTTCTTTCAATTAGGTACCCTTTGTGTTCTATGGCCGCAGTGCCTCTTTCGAATAATCCCGCAGCACAAACCGCTTGAAAAAAAAAAGAAATGAAGATATCCGCAGGAGAACTAAGGTTGCCGACATAGCACGAATCGCCAAACTTAAGTGGCAATGGGCAGGGCGCATTGCTCGCAGAACAGATGGTCGTTGGGGCCGACAGGTTCTGGAGTGGCGACCGCGTACCGGAAGACGCAGTGTTGGAAGGCCCCCTACAAGGTGGACCGATGAGCTGGTGAAGGTTGCGGGAATCCGATGGATGCGAGACGCATAGGACCGTTCATTGTGGTGACATTTGGGGGAGGCTTATGTCCAGCAGTGGACGTCTATCGGCTGAAATAATGATGATGATGATGACAAACCACTTTTGTCGGAGCAGTGCAGAGTTTCACTAACTAAAACGCACTTGTGTTCCTACAGATGCCCCTTGCGCTCCAGGGTTGGCAACAATCCCACAGTGCGAACCCCTTGCCGTATTATTTTACAATGCCCAATTTGTCACATCACCTGTAGTGACTAGGGAGGGGACATCAAATCACTAGGGATGATCCGTAGTTGATTGCGGATAATTATACGCGCGCTTAGACATATGCTGTAATAGAACTGGGGATCGTTATTGCAAATTAAGCGTAAAATTGCGCTCTGTTTTGTGTATTTTTAGAAGTTGTTTGTTTTCGTTGTGTTGGTAAAAGTTGGATCGATTCCGCAACTGTTCTTCTTAGATAGTCATTGGACTGTTCGTCGACAGGACAATTCATTTATTTTCGTTTTCCTAGCAGAATCTTCAGACTTCATTAAAAAAAAAAACTAAAAGCACCAAAATTTTATTTCGAAAGTCGGTGTTTCTCGGTATTGTTTGTTTATTATTTTATTTTTTTAACATAAAAAAAATAATGATAAAAAAGACAAACATAAAAAAAATACAACCGAATTGATAACCTTCTCCTTTTTTTTGAAGTCGGTTAAAAATTACGTAACGTATTGTCGTCTAAAGCGACGTAGACGAAAGTTCCTGTCGGCGAAATGTCCATAGGTGAAAAATTCTGCTGGGGACACGGAAATAAATAAATCGTCCTTTCGTCGAACAGCCCACAGACGACCCAGTTTTATGAGAACAGTAGGCTTCATATCTCCTACGCGTTCCTAACAAAAGGGTAACATACAGACAAAGGAACAGCAAGGGGATCTTATAAGGGTTACGTTTGAGCCCACTTACTGTACTGAACCCTAAAAAGCAACATCAGAGCATAAGTAACAAAACATGAAAATAAGCGAAACAGCTAATCCCAATAGCCAGGGAAATAAAAACATTTAATCCAAGACACGCTCCAATATAACACTATAATATAAACAAAATCATTAAATTCAACAAAGAGACAGACTAATCATAATTTATGGCAACACCGCCGTCCCCGGGGAGTCAATTAAATTCATTAGCGAGCACAGATTATATTGCAGGGGTCGGGTAACTGTGTTGCTATACCGAATAATTGTCTGTAAGTAATTGCGCGTTGTCGTCGACTAATTGGGATTCTATTTTGTTATTTACCCCTTTTTAGGCTGTGGGATGTTTCTTAGTATCTTATCTAAACCGTCGTAGTCTTTAACGGGAACAAATAAATAGAATTTTCAATTCCCTTCTTCTTTTAGGTACGTAATTGACTGTTTTCTGAACTAGTGCGGAAAAAAAAGTGCGCAAGCTCGCCCCCTCTACAATTTAATCATATCGTATCAGCCTGGTTAGTAAGCAAGCCCCATGAGTCGCGTGTCAACCCCCGTTTATTTATTTCTTCGTAAGTGTAAATACCTTTGGAAAAAAAAATAAAAATACTAAAATAAAAGAAAGAAGCAACAAAAGAAAATAATTAAAACTAAAAACTTGTTGTTGTTAGGTGTGGAGGTCGTTAAGGTGTGGTGTGAACAATGACCTTGTGTGTCTCGCATCCATCGGATTCTCGCAACCTTTACCATGTCATCGGTCCATCTTGTACTAAAATTCCATCATCTATGTGCTATTCCGATGTTTGATATTAGACAGACAAACAGATGCAGTGTGGGTTGTTGTAAAACAACGACCCTCACTGTGTATGTTCGTGATAACTCAAAAAAAAACTGGATTACAATTTACAACTTAAAAATAATGTCATAAAAAAAAGTAAAACAAAGTACCTAATATCAATAAACGCACAGGTATATGAGAGTATCACACTAACACTTGCAAACACTCTTACACTTCTCACATGCACTCACACACACTCACCTACATTCACTACACCACACTCTACCCAAACTACTAAAATTTTGTTAAACTAAAACTATTGTCTTTGTTACTGTACCATCTGAATATGGATTAAAAGAGCCTGGACCCCACAACACAGGGAATCCTAGTGTGGGCTTCAGAGCTTCATCTGCGTTTGTAAAAATTTAATGAGACAATAAATAATTTTTATTTTTATTTATTTACAATACATGCAAAAGAGAGAACAGAGTCGCGAAGAGCATTTGAATAACAATATTTTCAAAAAGTATTTTTCCCATGTCTTCAGTTTCTGATTTTGTAATGTAACTAACGTATATTAAACTAGCTCCTGCCAGCGGCTTCGCCCGCGTGAAGTTAGGTTTCTCTATACAAACTTTGGACCCCTGTTTCATTCTCTTAGGGGGTGAATTTTGGAAAATCCTCTCTTAGTGCTCACCTACGTCATAAAAGGAAACCTTGTGAAAAATTTCACGTTCCTAATCCCAGTAGTTTCGTCTGTCCGTTATAGATATGTCAGTCAGTCAGTTTCTCCTTTTATATACAGGGTGTAAAAAGACCGATCACATACCCGTTAACTACACATTCTGTACATATAACTAAGTCATTTTGAACAAAAAATATTGCTGGGAAACAAACTTTTTTTTCCATCTTTAAAAAAAATATGCTTTTTATTGCGAGCAATGTAAAGCGCGCAACTGATTGTGCCGGTGTGTGTGTAATAGGTACCGTGTATACGATAGGCGAGGCGCGGCGCGGCGGCGCCTCGGCGTCGCGCGCGTTTTGCATGGTGTAGGTATTAAATAGGCTCTTGGTAATTAAAAAAATCTGTTATGTACAATTACTTAAGTATACGAAATACGTACAGTTTTTAAATAGCCTGAGTACTTACCTACACTGTCCATCACTTTAGCTTTTATCCCGCACAGGTGGCCTCTCAACACTGACGAGCTTCGGTTCAAACTGCCGACATTCCACGCGGAGACAGATGCGCGCCCTAGCCCGTGTGTTTTCATGAACTCGCTCCAGGGACCAGGATCCCTTCTTGCGCTGACCACTGCTTAAGTTCATCACATCAATAATTTTCTGTCGCATTGCCGCAGCGGTCTCGCAGGGGCGGTCAAACACCCTATCTTTGACGTAAACCCACAATAAGGCGAGCGTGCTGGCCATGCGTTAGGCCCAAACCGTCCGATCCAGTTGTTTTCGAAAATCGTCGTCAGTTGCTCACGAACTGGTCTCACAACATGAAGCGGCGCACCGTCGTGCTGGTACCACAACCCAAGCTTCTGAACTAGTGGCATCTCTTCCAAAGTGTCGGTTAGGTAGCCAGTAACAAAATTGAGGTAGGCAGGCCCGTCCATTCTCGGTGGCAAGAAAACCGGGCCTAGGATCTGGTTTCCCACAATGCCAGCCGTGTCTGGAAGCCCGTTTCTTGGGTTTGATTTGGATTGACGGAACACCAATAATGGGTATTTCGGCGGTTCCACATTCCATTATTTGTGAAAGTGCTCTCGTCGGTGAAAATTATTTTTTGGATGAAGTCTCGTTCCTGGCTCAACAGCCACCTGCAGTAATCCATGCGACGTATCGCGTCACGTAACGAGCGCTCGAGCACTAGCACACGATGGATTTTGTAAGGCCGTTGCCTATCCCGCCTCAACACTTGTGTGCACATTAGAATGGGAAACCATGTGCCGAACGTGATGAACATGCCGCCTTCGCAATATTTTGGCTGCTGTTCGTACGCCCAATCGTGGGTTTTCCTGCATCACAGTGAGAATGGCCTCATCGAACGCTGGTCGTATTTGTCGGCCGCCTCCCAGAGAAATTGGTACTATCGGTTGGTTGTCCAGCAATCGCTGAACAGCTCTGGTGAAGATCCGCGAATCCGTGGGTTGATACGCGGTAGGATGCTTAATCCTGTACAGTCACAGAGCCGCAGTAGCGTTTCCATGAACCATACCGTAACAATAAATAATATTCACGTACTCGCGCACCGAATAAACATGAAAAGGCATCTTAACTCGCGATAGGTGCCTACAACTAAATGAATCCTGAAAAGAACACACTACACACACGAACATACAACGCACTCACAATACATCTACACTAAGCCTATCACTCCAACGCTTTCACTATTATCAGTCTATCACACAATACTACACAAACACAACTAATAACAGTAATTCGCAAAAAAAAATATCCACAAGTGCATTCGATGACGTAAGAAACCGAACTAATAACAAACACGTAGGTAAGTAAATTCGCAATAAATAAAATTCCTTTAAATTTATTTGCGGAAGGGGGTCGGACCGCTGGCGGCCTTTTTGATGCTTTGAGCACAGCCGCGCACCGCCGGTGGGCGGCTTTTCCCTTTCATAGAACACGTGTGCTCGCGTGCTACTGGCGCTAGCGCCAGCCTGGTGTAATAACAAAATGTGATCTCATAGATTTAGGTGTCGCTCTAGTTATAAATAATTTCCTAAATTGAGTTTGAGTTCTAACGAGCATTTAGAGGCTTCATCAGTTTACGCACTTAAATTATTCTGTAGGTTGTCTCGTGATTACATTAAAAAAAATGTTATCAATGAACACAGATAAATGAAATTCTGACCGAATTCTGGTTAGTATCTGTGAAATAGCTAGCAAGTAGTTTTGAAGGCCGCTCTAAACACTAAAGACAAATTGTATCTCAGTTCAGACTGCTGCAGTTGTTGCTTGTGTGAGTAGCTTTGTTTTTTTTTTAACGTTGTGAAATCATCAAAATCATCTCGCGCTCTGGTGGGAGAGGGAGTTTTAGACTTTTACTGACTAAAACCCAATGTTGGTCCTTCGGTTGCCTTTGCGTTTCAGGGTCGCGGTACCTAAATCTTTGGAACATTCCCGCGACCGTGACTGGCATCGCTCCTATCAGGCCCCATCAGTTTAGCTGACAGCTTCTTAAGGCGCACGTGGAACACAACGCGCTGTCCACCAGGGCTTGGTTGTTATCGGACGGAGAGCTACCCATTGCTCTCCGTCCGTAAGCCCGCGTCTACGGTGGCCGGGAATCGATCTGTGACTCCCAACAAACTAACGACTTCACGCAGGCAAAACGCGCCGCGTGCTCGTTTATGTTTTAAAATGTAATTTATTAGGTGGGTACCTACTAAACATTTTTATAAAATGAGGTACCTATCTACGACATTTATTTCCAATCATGCTTAACAGGATAGCTTTTAGTGCATAAGCCTTACAGCCTTATGCACTAGAAGTCATCCTCAAAAATGCCTACAATACTTACGGATTGTAGGCATTTTTGAGGGGCTTTATCGTTATCGTATTATCCGATAACTAGGTTGTGCAGGCCAAATAGGCAGTCCGGTTAGATTGAAAGGAGACCCTAATAGTTGGGAGAAACCTAAGCAGGTGATGATTAAGTGTATGGAACTTTGTGTGATTTTTCCGATAGCTTTAGGTAGGTACCTAATTCAAACATAATAAATGAAATTACGAAATTTACTTTTCCTTTATCATTGTGATCGTAAATGCAGCAATCACGTCGTTTTACCTGTTCGTATCACATCTTATTTACCTACTTAGTGAGGTTTATGTTATGCTTATGAACCTAGTGAGGTTTATCAAGTTGTTATTTAAGAAGTTTAAATTGTAGGTAGGTACCTACCTAGGATTTAAGTTTAGTTTTTAGATAAGTAGAAAGTAACTTTTTTGCGATAGGAAATCATCAAATGTCCCCTCGCGCTCTGGGTGAAGAGAAAGGGAGTGTGAGACTTTTACCGATTTTTAGTCAGTTAAAAGTTTGAAACTCCATCTCTCTCTCTCTCTTTGTTCCTTCAGTTGCCGTTTGTATACCAGGGCCGCGTTACACCCGGGCGTTTCTTCCCGCTGAATCCGACACAGGAACCTTTCGAAACAACCGTGTCCGGCGAGGACCTTCGTCAGGCGGAAAGTGAGGACGCCGTGGTGCCTCACTAGCTACTCCTCAGAGAGGGAACTTACTATCCTACCTAGGATTTAAGTTTAGTTTTTAGATAAGTAGAAAGTAACTTTTTTGCGATAGGAAATCATCAAATGTCCCCTCGCGCTCTGGGTGAAGAGAAAGGGAGTGTCAGACTTTTACCGATTTTTAGTCAGTTAAAAGTTTGAAACTCCATCTCTCTCTCTCTTTGTTCCTTTAGTTGCCGTTTGTATACCAGGGCCGCGTTACACCCGGGCGTTTCTTCCCGCTGAATCCGACACGGGAACCTTTCGAAACAACCGTGTCCGGCGAGGACCTTCGTCAGGCGGAAAGTGAGGACGCCGTGGTGCCTCACTAGCTACTCCTCAGAGAGGGAACTTACTATCCTACCTAGGATTTAAGTTTAGTTTTTAGATAAGTAGAAAGTAACTTTTTGCGATAGGAAATCATCAAATGTCCCCTCGCGCTCTGGGTGAAGAGAAAGGGAGTGTCAGACTTTTACCGATTTTTAGTCAGTTAAAAGTTTGAAACTCCATCTCTCTCTCTCTCTTTGTTCCTTCAGTTGCCGTTTGTATACCAGGGCCGCGTTACACCCGGGCGTTTCTTCCCGCTGAATCCGACACGGGAACCTTTCGAAACAACCGTGTCCGGCGAGGACCTTCGTCAGGCGGAAAGTGAGGACGCCGTGGTGCCTCACTAGCTACTCCTCAGAGAGGGAACTTACTATCCTACCTAGGATTTAATTTAGTTTTTAGATAAGTAGAAAGTAACTTTTTTGCGATAGGAAATCATCAAATGTCCCCTCGCGCTCTGGGTGAAGAGAAAGGGAGTGTCAGACTTTTACCGATTTTTAGTCAGTTAAAAGTTTGAAACTCCATCTCTCTCTCTCTCTTTGTTCCTTCAGTTGCCGTTTGTATACCAGGGCCGCGTTACACCCGGGCGTTTCTTCCCGCTGAATCCGACACGGGAACCTTTCGAAACAACCGTGTCCGGCGAGGACCTTCGTCAGGCGGAAAGTGAGGGCGCCGTGGTGCCTCACTAGCTACTCCTCAGAGAGGGAACTTACTATCCTACCTAGGATTTAAGTTTAGTTTTTAGATAAGTAGAAAGTAACTTTTTTGCGATAGGAAATCATCAAATGTCCCCTCGCGCTCTGGGTGAAGAGAAAGGGAGTGTCAGACTTTTACCGATTTTTAGTCAGTTAAAAGTTTGAAACTCCATCTCTCTCTCTCTTTGTTCCTTCAGTTGCCGTTTGTATACCAGGGCCGCGTTACACCCGGGCGTTTCTTCCCGCTGAATCCGACACGGGAACCTTTCGAAACAACCGTGTCCGGCGAGGACCTTCGTCAGGCGGAAAGTGAGGACGCCGTGGTGCCTCACTAGCTACTCCTCAGAGAGGGAACTTACTATCCTACCTAGGATTTAAGTTTAGTTTTTAGATAAGTAGAAAGTAACTTTTTGCGATAGGAAATCATCAAATGTCCCCTCGCGCTCTGGGTGAAGAGAAAGGGAGTGTCAGACTTTTACCGATTTTTAGTCAGTTAAAAGTTTGAAACTCCATCTCTCTCTCTCTTTGTTCCTTCAGTGGCCGTTTGTATACCAGGGCCGCGTTACACCCGGGCGTTTCTTCCCGCTGAATCCGACACGGGAACCTTTCGAAACAACCGTGTCCGGCGAGGACCTTCGTCAGGCGGAAAGTGAGGACGCCGTGGTGCCTCACTAGCTACTCCTCAGAGAGGGAACTTACTATCCTACCTAGGATTTGAGTTTAGTTTTTAGATAAGTAGAAAGTAACTTTTTTGCGATAGGAAATCATCAAATGTCCCCTCGCGCTCTGGGTGAAGAGAAAGGGAGTGTGAGACTTTTACCGATTTTTAGTCAGTTAAAAGTTTGAAACTCCATCTCTCTCTCTCTCTTTGTTCCTTCAGTTGCCGTTTGTATACCAGGGCCGCGTTACACCCGGGCGTTTCTTCCCGCTGAATCCGACACGGGAACCTTTCGAAACAACCGTGTCCGGCGAGGACCTTCGTCAGGCGGAAAGTGAGGACGCCGTGGTGCCTCACTAGCTACTCCTCAGAGAGGGAACTTACTATCCTACCTAGGATTTAAGTTTAGTTTTTAGATAAGTAGAAAGTAACTTTTTTGCGATAGGAAATCATCAAATGTCCCCTCGCGCTCTGGGTGAAGAGAAAGGGAGTGTCAGACTTTTACCGATTTTTAGTCAGTTAAAAGTTTGAAACTCCATCTCTCTCTCTCTCTTTGTTCCTTCAGTTGCCGTTTGTATACCAGGGCCGCGTTACACCCGGGCGTTTCTTTCCGCTGAATCCGACACAGGAACCTTTCGAAACAACCGTGTCCGGCGAGGACCTTCGTCAGGCGGAAAGTGAGGACGCCGTGGTGCCTCACTAGCTACTCCTCAGAGAGGGAACTTACTACTGCTATCATGGCGCGCCCAGCGCAAGGTTGCGACAGTCGCTGTCTTCAAGTTCATACCATACCACCACAAGATCTCGCTGGAGCTCTGTCTGCCGCGCCGTGCCGCGATTGGACGCGGCAGCGGAGTTTCCCTTCGACGGCGTTGCATCATCACGTACTAGGATTGTTGCCTGCAAAATCCCACAGTGACAGGCCAGCATGCCGGCTCGCCTCGCAGGAGACCGCGCGGTATCCCTGTATCATTAGGATGGCCATGACCCTTTTACTCACCTTCAGTCCGAGTGACCGAGTCTAAACCGAGGCCCCGTAAACGTCCATGGACTGCACAAACCACGGGGTCTACGCGGAGCGTAGACCCTCTGGCGGGATGCGTCAGGACCTGCCAGATTGGGGAAGACCTGCGTCAGCGCAGCTGCGCTTAGTTAAGTAGGTACGGTAGGTAGGTACCTACTTTTAATTTCTACCATTTAATACCTAATTTCAAAATTAAATCAATAAACAAATAATAATCAACGTTTTTATTGAAAACGTAAAATCGTAAACTGTTCAATTCATAAAATAAATAAATTGTCCATACTGTCATCAGCTGAGCGCGTTTCGCATTTGTTCGTTGAACTCGGAACCTCGCACGCTAGTGTGCGCGCCACAGCCGCACAGCTGCTTCGAAGCGTATTCATTGCATTTTTGTAACTTCAAATGCGTAATTTGCTATGAAAAATTAATAATTTTGATAATGTTTGTTCGGAAGAAAGTTTTCTAATGACACTTGGAATACGATTTTGAAAAAAAGTCAACTTTTTTTTTCTTACTTTGACCTTGAATATCTCTGGAACCAGTGATTTCCCAGGTATGTTCTAGAAGAAAAAAACTATCCCAGTGATGGGTACAATACGTAGTTTTCGTTTACGTTAAGGGTCTTTTTACACCCGATATATCGAAAAAGGTACTTTTTTGTGCATCTACAAAAGTAACTTTTTTTTTGAGACACCTAGACACTATATTCCTGTCATCCCGCACGGGCTTTTTCACAAAAAGCTTTACTCCGACGAACAAATATTTTTTCAGTAATACCTTTTACGTAAAAAGGTTAAAAACTGTATTTTTTATGGTAAAAAATCCATAAAAAATACAGTTTCTAACCTTTAATTAAGTAAATTAACCTATACTGTGTAATGTGCGGTGTCGACTGGCGACACCCCGCGACCGACAGATTTATTGTCACAAAAAACGTACAAGTTTAAACTTTCTTTCTGTGAGAGAATTGTGTGGATCTGTAAGAGTGGTTTAAGAGGAAATAAACATAATAGTTTGATTTGAAAAAATATCACAAACTACAGTGACATTTTAATTCAATAAAAACACCTTTTACACCAAAGGCAAAAACTACTAGCTAAAATATGACGTCATAAAACTCCTCCACATCGCTGTCAACTGGAAATGTGCCCAAAAGGCTGGCGGCATTGCCACATTGTATGGCATCTCTGACCGAGGTAAAAGCCAGCCCTTTGGTCACGCGAAGTGTCAACTAACTAACAAACTACAGTTGATACTTGTTCTGGTTTAACATTTTTTTCATAAAAGCTGTTACTTCAATTAGAGCTAGCTCAGCTATTTACTTAGAGAGCACTGGTGGCCGAGTGGTAATGGCCCCGACTTACGAGTTGTAGGTCGCGAGTTCAAACCCTGCCAAGCGCATTACTTTGTGTAATTTATTTCATCACCACTGCTCTCAAAAACGGTGAAGGAAACCAACCTGCACTGGGCCCGCTTGATGGGTTACGGCCCATTCCCTCTCCTGGAGAGGAGGCCCGAGTCCCAGCAGTGGGAAAAAACTCGCCCTATAAAATGACAGAGTGCTCGGAAAATACACTCTTCCTGCAGCAACGCGACCACGGCTAGCCATGCTACAAACAAATAAAAAGTCGAAAAGGAACATAATGTATTTTTTTATGCAATTTAACTTTTATTTACAACTGAATACATCTACAGTATACTTACTCACAAAAATACAAATATTCTTAAAAAACGTTCACTTTTTTACCTCCGTACTTACCCGTTCGGTACCTCCTAGATATAAACATAAACACGTAAGACTCCTATATAAATATCATAAAATATTGTTTTAATAAATTCCTCCACAACTAGAAATGTACCCAATAGACTGGCAGCATTGCCACGTTGTATGGTAATACTTTATCTCTAGTCGAGATAAAAGCCAGCCGTTTAAGGATCAATGCGCCTTATCCCGTTTGTTCCAAAGTTCCACCCTTCCCAAATGATTTTAAAAAATCAGCCAAGTGCGAGTTGGAATCGCGCACAAAGAGTTCCGCACCGTCCGTAGCAAAAAAACGGTAAAAAAACAAGTTTGTTTTATGGGAGGGGAGCACACTAGATATTTATTCTATTCTGTTTTTAGTATTTGTTTTGTTGTATAGCGGCAACAGGTATACATCATCGGTGAACATTTTCATTGTCGAACTGTCACGGTTCATGAGATATAGCCTGGCGGCAGACGGACAGACAGACGGACCGACGGACAGCGGAGTTTTAGTAATAAGGTTCTGGTTGTACACTTTGGGTACGGAACTCTAAAAACAACTCGGTAGCTTTAATGAGGTATCGCGTGACAAAAATATCAAAATAAATACTTGAAATCGCTGCGTTTTTAAAATAGTCTTCGAAAAAACATTTCAGGAATCCGTAGGGATATGTTCGTTCACTTTTTGCCGCCAATTTGTCATATTTGTGTCAAAGTTGACGCATTTTTTGACATAATTGTCGAAATAGTTTTTGTTAATTTCCAAATGTGTGGTGACACCTTGAATATTTGTTTTGACTAGGAACTTTATATATTATAACAACTTGTGATCCACGGGTGCCCATCAAGTTGAAGGGTAAAATCTACAAGTCCGTGATAAGGCCTGTCATACTGTATGGATCAGAATGTTGGGCTGTGAAAAAGACGGATGAAAAAAGATTGCACGTAGCGGAGATGAGAATGTTAAGACATCCATCTTAACATTCTCATCTCCGCTGTGCTGTGGTGTGACGAGAATGGATAAAGTGAGAAATGAGTATATTAGGGGAATTTTGAAAGTGGCGCCAGTAACTGAAAAGTTGAAAGGGAATCGTTTGTCTTGGTATGGTCATGTGAAGAGGAGGGATGAAACGCATGTAACTAAAAGAGTTATGAGTTTACATGTGGATGGATGGATGCAGAGTGAGAGGGAGACCAAAGAAAAGATGGATGGATTGTGTGAAGAGTGTTATGAAAGAAAAGGAAGTTAGTGATAGTATGACGAGTGACAGGGCAGAATGGAAGAAGAAAACGTGTTGCGCCGACCCCAAATAACACGGCACAAGGGCAGGAAGATGATGACTAGGAACTTTATATGTCGAGATATATCTCCATTCAAACGCCCTTACGTGATTATGACGTTATTATTACACATCTTTCTCTAGATATCTTGTGGATATTACCTAAGTTTCTATTAAAATCAAAACATAAATTTGTGTAAAACTGATCCAGTAAAGGCCTCTGAATATCTACTATTTTGCATTAAATTTGGTTCTTCATATTGTACTAGTTACTCATAAATTAAAAATAATAAAAAATATATAAATACCTTGCACATTTAATCGAATGACGAAAGTTATTTCCAAAAACTATTAAGGTTATTAAAAAAATCGTTTTTCCTGGAACAAGTTTTGTGAAATATTCGAGTTAATGACGGAATTACCGAATGCCAACAAGGCGTTATCTCTTTTTTGCGCATTGCCTCTTTATCAAGCAATGTGTTAGATGAAACAACAAGCTTTTAAACCAGTTCACGTTGACGATAGACGGGTCAGGAAAAGCCCTCTAAATGTCACAACGCCTAATTTATTTATTTATTTATTTAGTCATAGGAAAACCAACAGCTATCATCATCTTCCTGCCCTTGTCCCGTGTTATTTGGGGTCGGCGCATGCTATCACTAACTTCCTTTTCTTTCATATCACTCTTCACACAATCCATCCATATTTTGAATTTGATATTGAGAACCAACAGCTATAACAAAAGAATAACAATAGTGTAAGAGACATTGAGCCAATTACAGGTTCTCACGGGTAGAAACAGGTAGAGTAATAGAAAACTTACGATCACTAATAAGCACGACAAAATAAAAGAACATAATTAAACATCTCTTAAGTAAAATTAACACTATGCTCTTTTGAAAAAGTCCGCATTCAGCTGAGTGCGTTAATTAATTTAGCAGTGAAACTCATTTATTTCTGTACTAATGAGAAAAATAGATAGCATTTATTAGTTAAGTTGTCACTAAACCAGGCTAAGTACATATGTTCCTGCCTAGGAACGCAAAGAGCAACTGAAGGTACACGGGTGGGTTTAGCCAGTATGAGTCTGGCACTTCCTCTTGCTCCACCCGGAGCGCGAGAAGTTATTTGATGATAGGCAGTGTCAGACTTTTACTGACTAACTGACCGTATTCCAGGGTGACAATTTCTCTAGAGGAATCGATTATGCTTTTTTTTAGGTATTGGTTTTATAATTTAAGGTATAAGCATTCTCAAGCCTCTTTTTATTATTAACTAGTGTCCCGCTCCGGCTTTGCTCGGGTGCAAATTTTATACATACACAAACCTTCCTCGTTTATTGCTCTTTCTCTAAGTGAAAACCGCATCGTAATCCGTTGCGTAGTTTGGGAGGAATTATTGGTCAAACAGACAAAACGTTTTATGATATGTAAATGTCTCATTTTGTCACAATTTAGTTAAAAATTATTAATAAAGTGAAACAATAGAACAGGCACCACGCTCGGCTGGCAGGCGACGTCGCGTGAAATGTAACTGTCATATTATTAGCAACCGAATATGATACTAATACATGCTATTTATATATTGTTTCTGATTCTGTGAGCTGCGGTTTAAAGGAAGACGAGCACCCGGTTCCTAAAACCAACGGATCGTACTCTTACGACTTGTGTAAGTGACTTTTGGGAAATCATGAAATAAATTACAGTCTCGCTCTGGACGAGACGAGCGAGACGGAATATTAGACTTTTACTAGCTTAAACCCACCTGTTTCTACAGTTGCCCGTTTGCGTTCCAGCCTTGCGCGGCGTTTAAAAATAACCAGCCCCCCTTGCCAAGTTACAATCGTATCGTTCACGCCAAACGCTTCGAGTAGGTCACGCCTCCAATTCCTTTGTTCGGACCACGTGACTGAGCGTTAAGATGACGTCAGAACAAAGGAATCGGAGGCGTGGCCTACTCAAAGCGTTCAGCGCGAACGATAAGATTGTAACTTGGCTAGGGAGGCAGAGTAGAGTAGAGTCGCTACTCCAACCATTCAAAAATGCTTCGAGTTCATCAGAATCAGAAACCAGGGTCGTTCTTTTATAACGCGAGTTAGCTACCCTAGAGTTAACCCAACTAAAACTTAACTCCGAGTAGGGTAGGTTGTTGTAAGCGGCCATAAATGACACTTGCTATTGACAGTTGAACTCTACGTTCGCGTTCAAAAATGCGAGCGTAGAGTATCTACCCTGATGACGTCATTAGAGTTAACTCTAACCTCATTTTTTAACGCAGACATTTTCAAACAATCTGATTTAAGCATGATCTAAGAGACGTGTGCGATTTTGAAATGCGGACCGCGAAGAGACAAGTATCAAATGATCCTGATAAAAAAAATATCTGATCTCCAATCGAGGGCAATGATGAGCGTTATAATTAAAACTGGTTACAGATTTTGTAGCAGTGGTGGCCGAGTGGTAACGGCCCCGACTTACGAGTTGTAGGTTGCGGGTTCAAACCCAGCCAGGCGCATTAATTTGTGTAATTTATTTCTTCACCACTGCTCTCAAAACGGTGAAGGAAAACATCGTGAGGAAACCGGCATGTCCTAGAACTAAAAATTCGAAGACATGTGACATCCACCAACCCGCACTGGGCCCGCGTGGTGGATTACGGCCCATTCCCTCTCCTAGAGAGGAGGCCAGAGTCCCAGCAGTGGGAACATTATAAGGCCGACTATGCTATGCTATGCTATACAGATTTTGTCGTTTGATAGTTAGTAGTTAATAGTTTGATAGTTATAATAATTTATTTTTCTTGCTTTTTTTTATAGGCTCTTTTTCATAATGTGAATGTGAGAACACTGTAGGCTCCGCGAATTCTTAGATTACTTCCTATTACTTTTTATTATGATCATTTTTATTGTACTTTAGAGTACAATATTGACTGGTCTACACTGTCCTTACATAATATCTACTAATACTGTAATATGGAAACTTTTTTTTAAAGAGTAACCATTGAGTTTCTAGCCGTTTCTTCTCTTTATTCAACGACCAATTTGGAATCGTGCACTAGCTTCTGACGTTTTATAAGTGCCCATGTAGGCATATGTGAAATAAAAACATTTGAATTTTGTAAGTAAGTGGAAGTTTGTATTCGCTGAATAGCGATGGCCATCCTTTGCACCAAGAACGACCCGGACCGGGAGTCACCCGTTGCCTCCCCGAGCCTACGGCCCAAATCCTCCACAAAACACTTTGCCTCCGTACTCCAACTTCCCAAAGTCTCTACAGCAACCGGCACAAAATGGTAAAGCTGACCCAAGGAAGCGTACTTCAGCCTTTTTTTTAGAGCAGGCGTCTTCAACGGCGGCAGAGGCAGTGTGCATGGTGCGATTCAAGTGACTGGCAAGTATGTGTTAGTATTTTTATTAGACTTTTGTATAATAATTATATATATACACTAAAGACAAAAACTACTAGCTAAAATATGGCGTCATAAAATTCCTCCGCATCACTGTCGACTGGAAGTGTGCCCAAAAAGCTGGCGGCATTGCCACGTTGTATGGCAATGCTTAATCTCTGACCGAGGTAAAAGCCAGCCCTTGGGTCATGCGTGACGCCATATTTTAGCTAGTAGTTTTTGTCTTCAGTGTATATATAGTTTTAATTAGTTAAGTGTTTTTTTTATCAATTAATCTTAATCAAAATGAATAAATAATAGTATTATATATATAATTATATATTAGATTTAGTTATGTAAGGTTTATATTGTGCACTGGATCCTACCCTCGTGTGTGTGTATTCTCTCTGTAACTCAAAGGTTTGCTGGGAGAAAACTCATTGTTGAGTTAAGCTCACCTTTGTACATAAACTGTATATATCACCGTGTACTATGTATGTTTTTGTGTACAAAAAATAATTAAGAAGGGTTTCTCTAAATTCATCCCCTAAGGGGAAGAAACAGGGTTCCAAAGTTTATATAGAGAAGCCTATATTCGCGCAGGCAAATCCGCAAACAGAAGTTAGTATAAAGATAAATACAGACAGACACATTCCATCTAATTGTAAAAGATAGAAGGAAGACATTTTTATAAGTGAAATATCCGCCATGTTGAAGTTCGGGTTACAAAACTGAATAGTTCACATGAATGGTAGAAATAATGCCGCAATCGGATACTGTTTATCACAGGGCTCGGGTTACGTGACGATGCGCTGTCGTTATGAGGAGGTGGGGTGGGCAGGCATGTAGCTAGAGGGTTTTATTATTAGAGTATTTTTTTTTTAATATTCTTTTTCAATACATTTAATCGAAAACCCACTCTTATTCCACCGCTTTTAGGCACGCAATAGACTGTTTTCCGCACTAGTGCAAAAATAGCGCCTGCTCTTCCCCGCCATAATTTTATTACATTTATCGTAACAGGCTGGGCGCGCGTCGACCCCCTCGAGTCGCCGGTCAACCCCTGTTTATTCATTTATTTGTAAGTGTGTTGAAAAAAGTCGTTTGATACACGTGCTTTGTCACTGCAGCCCTCGGCTCCATAAGACACTCGCCTACAGCTTGTGTGAATTCCGCTTCGATCGCAATGACAAACTTTCTGTACTTGTATCAAAATGTAACTATTTTTAAAACTTGGCCTCATATACTAGGAATAACTCTTGTATCGTGGGTGCGTTCACAAACATGCAAACTCACATACACGAGCAACACTTATCTGTAGGCCATACAAATATTTGTCCCGTGTGGGAATCGAACCCGCGACGCGCAGCACCACAGCCGATCGCTCAACCACTGCGGCAATCGTGCCATCAGATTTAAATTCTAAGAGCTTGTCTATTCTATTCTATTTATGTATGGTTTCCGCACTTAGTCCTATGTGGACCATTGTACGTGGCCATGGCGGCCATAACCATAGGTGGGCTTATTCCAACCAGCCCACCTCTCTCCAAAAACAGATTAGGCCTCTCAGGTTTTTCAGGACATCAATAAGGGAGTTCGAGGATCCTAAGGTTCGTGTGCGTATTTCAGTGACAACTGTGCAGTCTAGGAGCACAAGTGCAATTGTCTCCACCCCCTCCAAACATGCTCTGCACAGGGGACTGTCCGTGATGCCTATTGTGTGGAGGTGCTTATTCAGTGTTCAGTGTCCGGTGATGGTCCCCGTCACCAGGCGCAGGCCGCTTCTGTCCAGTCTTATGAGTTTTTTGGTGAGTCTAAGAGCTTGTTTTCATATCTTTATGTGTGTAATCCATGGGTAGTTTTCCACATGAGCCCCAAAGAGATGTTAGCAAAACCATGGGGCCCAGTATGGCCGTAGCCTACTGGGGTCATGGGTTTACTTCAGAAAGGAAAATCTGGGGTCCTGGAACGCAAGGCATAGAAGGATCATAGGTGAGGTTTCGGTAAAAGTCTGACAGGCCCTCCCGCCCCGCCCTTGAGCAGGAGAAATCATTAGATGATTTTCCACCATAAAAAAAATCTGTGCAAATATTTTGATCTTTATATGGTTGCCCAATCGGCGACTCCCGCACTTGTACAAATGCGGAAAAAACTAATATCACGCAGGCGGGGCTGCAGACAGCAGCTAGCTAATCATAACATTTTAAATAAAACTAATGCATGTCACATTACGTCACTACATTGTCAACAATTCTTTTATTAACATATTCTAAATTCAAAGTATTTTTTGTGAGATTTTTATCTTATTCAGTCCACAACATTCAATAGATGTCGCAAATGTGCGCTAATCTCCATTATATCCACAGGATTATTGTGATAAGGTTTTTTTTTTTTTTTAAATTTATTTCTTGACCCTGGATACAATGTCCTTCAGTCGGAATAATAGATATTATAAGAAGTCTTTATAAATTGTGATAAGGAGCAGGTCAATGTTGCTAGCTCTGCGTTATTCATCATTTGAGGGACCTTTTCCACTCGCCTATCGTCAACGTCGAGCATGGTTTAAAAGCTTGTTGCTTCATCTAACGCAATCCAACGCGATGTTTGATGAAGAGGCAACGCGAAAAAAGAGAGAGAACGCCTGAAAATTCTGTTGGCATTCGGTAATTTCGTGATTCACTCGAATATTTCACAAAACTTGTTCCAGGAAATACGTGTTTTTTTAAAACCCTTAAAAATTTTTGAGAAAAATTTTCGTTATTCAGAATCTCGATTAAATGTCTATGGCTTCTATGGATGTACCTTTTTATATTTTTTAATATATGAGTAGATTAAGGGGGGCAAAGTTCACGTAAAATAGCAGATTTTCAGGGACTGAATTTATGTTTTGATTTCTATAGAAGCCTAGATAATATCCATAAGACATCTGGAGAAAGATGTGTAGGTACCTAATAACGTCATAATTACGTAAGAGCTGTTGTATGAAAATGTTCCTTGAGTTGGCCGCCCTTATATATCGCAGTTCATGCAAGTTAGGTTAGCTTTTTTGGCCTCACACAGATTATAATTTTCTTTTTTCATTATGTATGTTTAGATACGTTATACGTTTTTCTTACCCAAGATTTGTAGAATTGGGCTGCAGTATTGTTTGAAAGACTTCAATTTGTGAATAAAAACAGCAAAACCAAATTCTGAATTCAAAATATAGATTGAACTTTAAGTAGTACATGCAAACCTCAACCCAGCAGAGTTAGTCCAATTAAAACAATTTCACGCCCTTCAAAATTCGAACGACAATAAATCTCAATCTATGTCACGCTAAACTTTTTTTTTCTCCACCATTCAGATGGCAAAGGCGTAACGCTGTTAATCCTGTGTTAGGCCTGTTACACAATGACGCGGTTCACAAATGAGCACCCCATTGTCACTACGCAATAGAATTTTATATTAAATATCGTGATTTTATCGGTTACCAGAATATGGTAGATTGAAATAGAATAATGGAATTTTGGGAACACGTTTCAATAAGTAGACATAGGTTATTTTTTATTATTGATAGGCTCGCGTTTGACCACTATCCCACCTGATGGCAAGCGATGATGTGATCGACGATGGAGCACACTTGCCTAGAAGTAACCTATTCACTCTTGACTTAAAGACCCCTAGGTTGTAGAGCCTATCAGGAAACATACTCCGGCAGGGAATTCCACTCCTTAGCTGTACGCATTATGAATGTGTTGCCAAAACGCTTTGGTATATATTCATAAGTGCCAACCGAAATAATTATGGCATTTCTGTCGTGGACAAATCACAGAAGATTGATCACTTCATGATATGGCTAACTAGAATTGCTCAGATCGTTTAAACGTTAACGTTTGATGATATGTCAATCCACGTTTAGCTATTTCATTGATATAAGATTTCTGTGCATCAAAAATCTTATTCTTCACTAAAAATACCTACTTATTGTACACCAAACATTAATGAAAAAAATTTTAACCATCTATGAGTATATTTTTTTTTTATTATGAGCCCGTTGTAACCCACTGCAGGGCAAAGGCCTCGCTGCCGTTATTCCATTCCTTTCTGTCCTTAGCTACTTCTGGCCAATCTTTTTAAGGTAGGAGTCCAAATCGTCACGCCATCTTCTTCTGGGCCTACCACGTCGCCGGCTCCTGCTGTTCGGAATCCAGTCAGTGGGTGCCTTCGCCCAATTTTGTTGCAACATACGGCAGATGGGACCTGCCTATATTTTAATGCACAATTAATATTTTTGTTGGAACAAAAGCATATTTTGTAGTAGAAAACAGGAATACATTGAAGAAGAATAGACTCACCGGTGGACAAGGAAACTATTTTACAATATTTATCAGCCAGTTTGACCATAATCATGCGTTTAGCCATTTCACGAAATGGTGCTATTTCAGCACCATTTCGTGAAATGGCTGGTCACATCATGAAGTGATCAATTCTAACATCTGGCCACGACATGTCCATCGCTTTAGAAATCTAATCGACCAACAAAGCGTTATAATGTTGCTCCATTTCATTGACTACCATCTTGATCAGAGTATATTCACAAGGAATTAATTTACGAATAAATAAAATACCATCTAAATTTCACTCAAAAAATCCCCCCAATAACTCCTAGAAAAACCATTTCTTTTCATACTTTTACTAAGTACATTAATTCATATAGTTCATCATAGATACATCCCTCTCTACCTATTCTTTTTTCAAAAATTCGTCACACCATTTTTATCTCTACTTTTTTTTTCAAACATCTTGATCCTGTTGGGCAAAGGCGTGCCAGTTAATCCACGAGTGTCAGGGAGCAACACAAAGCGACAACAGACCGCGGGTGCAAATGAACAACCCTATTGTGAACACTTGCGAGCTATGCAGTAGGGTTGGCGAGCGAGATATAATGATGCATTTTTTGAGAACTTAATCATTTTCGGTACTTAGCTTTTTTCTTATCTATTTAAAAAGAGATAGAGGTACTACTACAATATAACGTCCATTTAGGAATCTTGACCCGATTTTTTTTTTATCGTTGCATTTACCTTCGATGAGTAAGTTTAGTACATAACTTTGATTTAATTTTGATAAGGTTGCGGCGACGGTCAAGCAAGCATTTTGATTTTACAACGTTTTTTTAGCGTATTAATAGTACTCTATTTGTGAAACGTAACTCTCAGTTTAACTACTTATTCTGTGGTTTAACAGATCCGGTTTGTTACCAAAATTAATAATCATACTGAAATAATCAAATGAAAAGAGTAAATCGCATTACTTAGGTTCCTGTACAAGCGGATGCACTGTTATTACCCATACCTCTATACGACAAAATTTGTATTGGCTTGCCTCAGATATAACTCGCTAGAGGTAAGACGAGCACGAGATCAGCTCACTATAACCTGCACGACGCTCCGTGGCACTATTGACGCGCCTGACCTGCCTGCTGTGCTGGCATGTTTCTTTATCACAGTCAATTACTGCCGCTGTAAAAAGCACGGGATGTTTGCTGTGCCTCAGTGTCGCACTGTTGCCCGTGCTCAGTCTCCAATACTCCGCACTTTGGCTGCACTAAGTGTTCTTTTGGATTCTAATCCAACAAACGATCTGTTTGCGGATGATGGAAGATGATTTTATTGGCATGTTAGAAGCATGTTGTACATTTTGTTAGTTATTTTTTTTATTATTAATAAAAATAAACAAAATAACTTTCTTTTAATTTGTTGCGCGTTACTGATTCTCTAGAAACGGGGTGTAAACATTCCAATTAACAAAAAGTTTAATTATACAAAATAAAAAATAATTTTGCAAAGATCACTAAAAGAAAACTTATAAACATCTCAGTGTCAACCCTAAATCCAAATCACTAACAATGAGTATTACATCGCTAAATCTAACGTGAACAATGAACCATTGCGCATTTGTCCCCTGCGGACACGACACAACACTAGTGTCAACTAACACGCCCTTTTGACGTATACTTGACGTAATGAAGTGGCGGAAAAAAATGGATTAAGCTGTTGAAATGATGTTCTGTGCCTGCATTTGCATTGGTGAGGCATTAAAAAAATTGGGACGCTATGTTTGAGAGTGATTACAAGGTAACAAGGGCTTTTTAGTTCTCTTAAATTATTATTTATGTAGCAGCGGCCCCGACTTACGAGTTGAAAACGGTGAAGGAAAACATCGTGACAAAACCGGCTTGTCCTAGAATCAAAAATTCGAAGACATGTGACATTCACCAACCCGCACTGGGCCCGCCTGCTGAATTACGGCCCCTTCCCTCTTCTAGAGAGGAGGCCTGAGTCCCAGCAGTGGGAAAACTATTTATTTATTTATTTAATTCTTTATGCACACAAAAGTACACAGGCGGACTTAATGCCTTAAGGCATTTTCTACCAGTCAACCTTTGGGTGATGCAGAGACAAATTGTGGTAGGTGCAATAATATTAAGCATTACGTATTATTTAGAAAACCACTTTATATTTTATACAAATATATACCTGTGGGGGCCCATCGAATGATATGAAATATGATATACATCATACATCTTGCGTGACGTATGCAAGATGATGTATACATGTCGGTATAGAGACGGCTGCGTTCCGTCAAGTAATTTCTTTCACAAGTCGTGAATATACAGATCTACTAGAACTAATCCTTTTCATTTACTTTCTCCAAATAGCCCCTAAAGTGGTGACCCCGACGTGATATACTATAAATACAATATACATAATGGTGCGTCCAGACTATAAGGCTGGTTATGCTACATGCTACTATTATTCACTACTATTCATGTTGAGAATAAAAGAATTAAATTCAAAAGTGCTAACATTCTGAAAAGACTTGCTGACATATCTTTTGCTAACAAATATGAGAACATCTAAAGAGGATGTTGTAAGTTGTAACCCAACAAAATTGGCCCTCACAATTGAATTGAATTATGATTTATGATTTCAGCATAAATAACGTGAAAATAGCTAACGCTGAGGTAAACAGGTTAACGGTACATGCCCGACGGAAGTTTGTACGTTAGAACTTAAGTCAGTCTTAGAGACATCATCATCATCATCATTTCAGCCGATAGACGTCCACTGCTGGACATAGGCCTTCCCCAAATGTCACCACAATGAACGGTCCTGTGCGTCTCGCATCCATCGGATTGCCGTATCCTTCACCAGGTCATCGGTCCACCTTATAGGGGGCCTTCCAACACTGCGTCTTCCGGTACGCGGTCGCCACTCCAGAACCTTTCGGCCCCAACGGCCATCTGTTCTAAGAGCAATGTGCCCTGCCCATTGCCACTTAAGTTTGGCGATTCTTAAGATTGTCATCGATATAGATGGGGTCTAAAATGAACCTTGCTAGGTACATATGTATGTAGGTAGGTATCTACCTATTATGATAAAAATGGGATTACTCTATATGTAATGGACCAGGATCACACAAGAAATTTCGGAGAACAAGTTCAAGCGACGGAAGTATACCAACCTCGTCAGTAGATAGGTAAATTTTCGTGCCGTTTTGGGGTTAAAACTCTCGGGCCGTGGAGTCCGAGGGCACATGCACTATTTAAAGATTTATTTAAACGCGTAGGTGACACTTCGGGTCACGCCCACGGATTGGCTCGGAAAAAAAGCATTGTCATACAACGTGGCATGCCACCAGTCTTTTAGGTATACCTTTAGTCAATTAGCGTAGTTAGGCGAGGGCGAAGTAGGCCCTCGCCTACGGCCGAGAACGAGGGTTTTTTTATAATTGGTAGGTTCGTGTTTCACCACTATTTTACCTGATAGAGCGACGATGTGGTCGAACACTGGGTTGCGAAAGTCGCTGTCTCGTTTTCGAATTTATGAAAGGAAAAGGCCTCGCTCATGCGCCTTCACCCACGTCTGAATTAGTCCATGCTACGCCTCTGGTCAATAGGGATGTGGAGGAGAATTTTTTGACACCATATTTTAAGATATTTAAGTCAGGAGTTTTTATTGTATGTGTTTAGCATAATTTTAATTTGATAGGAATAAATCGTACAATTTACACCGCGCATAATTTTTTTCATTATCTCCGATCCTGACAGTATACCTATTACTCGTACTTTAAATTATATTTTTTCAGAAATTACTTACTAGTTACTCGTAGAATGTGTAAATTAAGAGGGCCTTTCCCGAAATGTTTATCGTCAACGTAAACATAGTTAAAAAGCAAGGCTTGTTGTTGTTGTTGCCTCCTTATCAAATGTTGCGTTGGATGAAACCAACGCAATATTTGATAAAAGGCAACGCGAAAAAAAAAGAGATAGCGCCTGGACCCTCGGTTGGCAGTCCGTAACTCCCGTCGTTCACTTGAATATTTCACAAAACTTGAACCAGGAAACAAATAAGTTTAAAAAAAAAACATTAAAAGTTTTGGAAAAACTTCGTAAATCCGATTCGATTGAATGTGCAAAGTTCTCTTAAATATTGTGGAAAACAGCAGATTTTCAGAGGTCCTTACTGGATTCGCCAGGATTCCAATCCCGATTTCCGGCCACCGTAGGCGCGGGCTTGCGGACAGCGAACAATGGGTAGCTCACAGTCCGAGCGTCCGGTAACCGACGAGACCGAGCCCAAGTCGTCGACGGCGCGTACTGTTCCACGCGCGCCTCAAGGAGATGTCAAACCGTAGGGGCCCAGCAGGGTCGAAACCTACAGGGGCCAAGGGTTTGATTCTGAAAGTAAGATTCGGCCCTGGTACGAAAGGCAACGAAGGAACAGGAGTGGGTTTTTAGTCAGTAAAAGTCTGACATTATCTCCCGTTTCGAGCGGGATTTTATTTGTCATTAGATGATTTTCCCACCTAAAAAAAAGGTCTTTACTGGATTAGTTTTACACAAATTTATATTTTGTTTTCAATAGAAACCTAAATAATAACTAAGAAAATATCTAGAGAAAGATATTTGATAACGTCATAATCACGTAAGAGCGGCTGTATGGGAAGTATCTCAGATTGGGCACTCTTAAAAAGACAAAATATGTAAACTATGAACCGAGCCAAAAGCCTTTACACACCAAATTCCAACGGATTAAACAAAAACACAACAGAATTAATTTTTTTTTTTAATAGAATTACCTGCCAATCTAAATCCGGTCGGCCCACATTTCCACAAACATGTATAATATGGTGATATGTTGATCTGATATAGGATTGTCCTTACTCAAAGACCAGTCAGCAATCGGGGGCGCAGGGCTGTTCCCACGTGATGGAGCAATTGATATCGATTTGAAGGAAGTAGCGTTTTTTGGGATTAGGCGAGGTAGGTGTAAGACTGTATTATCACATTCATATTATAAAGGCGAAAATTTGTGAGTGTGTATGTTTGTAGCTCCTTCACGCCCAAACAGATGAACAGATTTCGATGTAACTTAGTATACGGGTAAACCATTATAACACTTTCGCTTCAGGCAGTCTTTTAAATTATGTTTAGAGTGAATAGGTTATTTCTAGGCAAGCGTGCTCCATCGTCGGCCACATCATCGCTTACGTTCAGGTGAGATAGTGGTCAAACGCGAGCTAATCAATAGTAATAATAAAAAAAAAATATCGGTACAAATATCCCACTTACATATTCCTTGTTGCTTTTAATATGTGAGTACATTGTAAATAGATATGGTAAAACAATAAAACAATTCAAAATATTGGTATTAAAATAAGCCACTGGCAGTCAGGAGATGCCCAGGTAAGCTAGAGCTGCGGAATGTACAAAGGAGTTGCCGTGACCTTCGCGAAAGGGAAAATGACAGAACTCTGTGTTTTAGGCAGTAAAAGTCTGACAATCGCTCCCACCCCACCCTAGAGCGCCGGAAGAAGAAAAACGCAAACGCAAACCTTGTAATGTTCCCACTGCTGGGATTCGGGCCTCCTCTGTAGGATCGGGAATGGAGCGTAATCTACCACGCGGGCCCAGTGCGGGTTGGTGGATGACACATGTCTTCGAATTTTTGGTTCTAGGACATGCCGGTTTCCTGATGAAATGCTCCTAGCTGGTATTGAACTCGCGACCTACACCTTGTTAGTCAGAACAGTTACCACTGGGCCACCACTACAAAAAAAAAGCACGACGTAAAAAAGAGCAATGCTAGAACTACATTAATCCGACGCACACGTGTAACACGCCTGATTGTACGTAGAATGACGTCGCGTGGCGTGGATGTAGTGTAGATTCGGACACTACCTTTATTGGAGCTGTTTAGTAGCGTTGGAAGGTCTCCTACAAGGTGGACCGACGACCTGGTGGGACCGAGGGTCGCGGGAGTGCGGTGGATGCGAGAAGCACAGGATCGGTCGTCGTGGCGATGCTTGGGGGAGGCCTATGTCCAACAGTGGACATCTTCCGGCTGAAATGATGATGATGATGTTTAGTACAGTCAGATAAAAAAAGTCTTAAAATATAGTATAAATAATCTCACGTTGCCGCCTTAAATAGTTTTGGTAACGCTTTTTTTCCATATTTTATATTTTAAAACTTTTTATTTGACTGTTCTAAACAGTGTGTGTCTGAATCGTCATTATGGGCTATATTTTACTGGGACACCATGGCGGCGCGACCAGTTGTGCCGCCATGGTGTCC
Source organism: Mythimna pallens (assembly GCA_961205895.1). Taxonomy (NCBI): domain Eukaryota; kingdom Metazoa; phylum Arthropoda; class Insecta; order Lepidoptera; family Noctuidae; genus Mythimna; species Mythimna pallens. The sequence goes on along the minus strand of OY540849.1, from coordinate 11,724,766 downwards.
AAAAGCTACCTAACTAGACACCAGAGTCGCTAGACCACACTGGTCGTACCGCCAAATTGGTTGCGCAACCAAACGGACACCAGGTGAGTAACTCTCTATAGAGCTATTTACATTTTGTTGGTAGCGGCGACTGATCGCGCCGCCATGGTGTCCCGGTGAAATATAGCCCTAAGTCGTTAAAAAGGTACTAGCACACTTATATTTTCAATGCCCGTTTTCATACCAGCTTTAATCCCAAAATCACTTTTTTACGCATCCGTTATTGTAACTTAACACCTAAACGCACCTGAAGTAACACTTCACTCCCATTGGTTGATATTTACTAGGGGGTGAGTTTGCCGCGCGCTGATTGGTGGATCTCAAACGGGGGTGTAACGCCGTCGTTTGGTGTCAGATAACAACCCTTATTAAGTGAATTTCGAGTGATTTAGGGATTTCGATGGAGGAGGGTGCTTGTTTGAAATGTTTGGATAATTAATTTTAATTATAGATTTAGTTTTAATTTACTGTCGCTCTAAGAAAGTTCATAATGGAAAAATCTAAGTAAACATTATAAAAAGTTTTTCATTACACTTATTCGAAAACTCGCTCTTAGCCCACCGCATTAAGCCACGCAATAGACAGTTTTCCGCACTAGTGCAGAAAAGTGCGCGTGCTCTGCCTCGCTACAATGTTATTACATTTATCGTATCAGGTTGGGCGCGCGTCGACCCTCACGAGTCGCCGGTCAACCCCCGTTTATTCATTTTGTAAGTGTATTGAAAAAAGTCGTTTGATACACGTGCAAATTTGTCACTGCAACCCTCGGCTCCATAACACACTCGCTTACGGCTCGTGCGAATTCCGCCTCGGTTTCAATGACAAACTTTCTGCACTTGTATCAAAATGTACTATAAGATGGCCGCAAACATAAGGAAATGGACCTCAACACGCCCCAGCTGCCGCCACAGGAGACGCTCCAGGGCGTCAGGAGTTGCAGGGCGATCCCCAGCCACCGTAGGCTAGGGCTTGCGGACGGCGTGCAATAGGTAGCTCACCGTCCGGTCGTCCGGTAAGGAAGGGCCCTTGTCGTCACCGACGCGTAGTGTTCCACGCACGCCACAAAGAGATGTCATCAAAATCGTAGGGGCCCAGTAGGGCCGATGCTCGCTAATGTCATGGGGAATTTTTGAAAGGGAAGCCGTGCTCCTGGAACGCAAGGGGCAACTGAAGGAACACTAGTGGGCTTTAGTCGGTAATAGTCTGACACTTCCTCTCGCTCCACCCAGAGCGGGAGAAGCTATTTGATGATTAATGATCTCAAAAATTAAAATCAAGCACTGTTCTGTTCTCTATGGTTTTCTTTATCCTGTTACTATACTACTTGAATATCAAGTTAGCCATTTAAAATATTGAAAAAATAAAAAGAAAGAAAAATAATGTATTTGGTACAGCACAAGGCACAAACAATGTAAGGTAAACACGAAACTAAAAAAAAATAAAAAAAAGAAGTAGGTAACAAGAAATGTAGTTGTGTGCCTAATAAATAATATTGTTGTAGGTATGTCATGCAAGTATTACCTAGGTATACAATAAGATTAAGAACAGTGGACTACCCAAAGTGAAACACTCGACATATTTTTACCCTCTTAAATAAACAATAACAAAAACGAATCAATCGACACAACAATTGGATACCTACTTATTTCGAATGGCGCCAAAACCTAACCTCAAAAGACCTCACAGTGTGACAGTGACAGCTAATTTGGCGGCAAAAGGCACCGCGCCATACTTTGAGACTTATGTTTTGTAAACAAAGTATTCATTACTGTAAACTAATTGTAATCTTATATAAGTAAGTAGGTTGTATGCGGTCATTTCACCTTTTTTGTTTGTTGTTTTTAATAATTAAAATGTTGGTGAGTTGCACGGTGTACCTACCTACACGTGGCAGAATCAGACTGGCTATTTTTTTTTCATTTAGGTGCGCGTGGATAGAATAAAATAGGATTTATTCGATGCAGGCAATACAATAGGCAACAACACAAAAAAAAAAAACAAAAAAAAAAGTACAGATTTATAATATAGTTAAACTGAGCGTGCTCGAACCGAAAGAGTCGCCAACTCAACAATTGCTGGGCGTCAGACATCCAGCGCTGATTTTCAGCTGGCACCTCGCAGTGACGCATTATCTACGCTCCGTATACGACTCGGGCTAGGTCCGGACGATTACGGGACGGCCGGACGGCGAGCTACTCATTGCTCGGCGTGAGGAAGTCCGTTCCATCACGCGTGCGGCTGTCTCTGTTGGGGTTAAGGTGGACACCAAAGCAAACACGGTTTTAAGGATTTGAATAATAACTATTTATTAATCCTTTACTTTATATTGGAAGGTGTGTTTCAGTAATATTACGTGAGACGTGTGCTTCTAAGCAAGGCTAAAGGAATACAGTAACTGTAACCATACTAGGGATTTCAGTCAAGTGTCGACAAGGGGGTCAGACCAATTAAATACAATATTTATTGGTTAGAAAGAGAAAGGCCATAGTGTTGAAGTAGGACAGATTTGTTTTTGTTATATTCCAACACGCCCCCCTCAAAAATAAATCCTTTTCTCTTTAATCACGGTGTAATATCTATTACATAATACTATACCAAACATCTTTATACAATAATAAAAACACACACCTTCCTTTTTCTTTCTGGGAATACAATATCATCATGGTCCAACATTCGTTGCGCAGGATTAGGGAAAACCCAGTAAAACCTAATCAGACCAATCAATCAATTAATTGATTATTGAAATTATGAATCTTATTCATCAACTTATTATAACCAAGCTCTTATTATTAACATAATAATAATAACATATCCTTAGGCACCTTTCGTGTATTTACAATGTCACCCCGAATTTCATTCTTATCTAAGTATAACGCACTGTTGAATATTTTACAGGATACTCAGCTATCTGGTTAACTTGTAGAAATAAAATATTTTAGTAACATATTTCTCGACGTGATACTTAGTATCTAAGTGTTCGTTTGTGACTGGTTAGATTATTCGCAATGCATCTATTATTATTATTAACATCATAAATAAAAACAGCATCTGCTATAGTAATCGCTATAACTATAAATAATACTTAATATACAATATTTGTCACCAACGACTTTAATCACAGTATCTTTTACTGCTTTACATTAAACCGTACTCTGCATTACTACTGTGTACTATCTTGCCATTCTTTGCTGCCACTATGTTTGCCAGCAAATTATATATTGCTTAAATAATTTATACAAATAACCCACAGTTCATTTTACCACTCTAGTCACAATTAACAAACACCCACTTATAAAATTTTAAAATCGTTATGTTTAAAAATTAACTTGAGATTTATAGTTCCTTTTAAATATTTCAAGACAAAGGGTCTTGTACCTAAGTGGAACCATTACAAATAGTTTTTGTTTGCATTTCGAATCATGATGTAAACAGAAAACTAAGATTAAGCTCAGCATGATTCAAGCACCTTATAAGATTTCTACAAAGGGGTCTTGTAATTTCACACGAACTCTGTGTGATGTTTTGTAATCTATACCTATATTTGACTTTCAAAGGCTGATTATAATTGGCTGATTTATTACCCCTCAAGCATCCCTCAAGTTAAACTTTTCAAGAACTGTTGTTTATCTACATTTCCTGATCTAAAGTAATTATGTTTTCTGACCTGTTTATTATTGATTCACAGAAAACATTTTATATATTATTAGAAATGATTTAAAAAAAAAAAATGTTGATTGGGTATGTTTTACTCAACTACTACGTTATAACATAGTTGTTAAAATGCAATAACATAGACATCAAGTAAAACTTCGTTCTTTATAGCATAAACATCACGCCTTTATTACCCAAAAAGGTCAGGCAGAAGTGCACCTATAGTACTCCCAGATTTCATCGGTTATGTTTAAGTCCCTTATTTATTTATATATACTTTATTGTACACCAATAAAATAAATAACAAACCTTATAATGGTGATCAAACTATAGCCATTAACCAGGCACCAGACTTCATGCATCATCATCTCCCTAGCTTCCAGTCTGACCGGATGCGGCTAAATACTAGTAGGAGCGACTACTTATCAGACCTCCACAATCCAGTAACTGAGCAACAACCAGACTTAATTCATGACCTGCATTAAAACTTAAATGCCTTTTTGTCTAAGCTCAATGAAACATTAGGAACCAACAGTATACAAACTACATACATCCATATAATGACTTCATTAATGTACAAACCATTAATTATCAGCCAGAATACCCTCAGGAATATTCATACACTAAAATTACTTTATCCAGATTCCTAATAAAAATTATGCTTTTATATCCACATGCTTAACCAAGAAATTACATTGATTCATAACGGCTTAACTAAAACTTGCAATTCTTTCAACTGATACAAAAGTTTCTTTACCATATAGCTGACTACAACCACGAGATACTAAACTCGCTTTACAACCAATTTTCAACTGTACTCATTGACAATCGATTTAATTTAATCGAATTAATATTTCTTTTATCTGTTTTTTTTTTTTTAGTAACAGTTTTTCAGGTATCATTTTCAATAGTTTCCTAGTTGAATCAATTACTAAAAAAACATTCTTCATTTTAATGCTTATCATATCAGCATTTACCTTTTTTATTATCCAGCACACAATAAGTAACAACATATTATCAATAATACTATCGCCATCGTATTCATTATACGAAACAGAAAATAGGTTTTGCATCCTACCATTTTGTCTCTAACTATGTAATGTTTCTCGATCTTAAAATAAAGTCAACTTATTTCCATTGTGATATGACAATCTCGAGCTCTCCTCTGTTTCCCAAACAGATTTATTTTCAATTATGCTAGGTATTGTTTTATGTTTGTTTTCTTAAAAAAACTGATTGATTCTTATCAGATCCACACCTCCTTTCAAATGGGTGTACCAAGTCAGAGTTACCAAGTTATGTTATTTAAAGCTCATAACACATTCAGGCTCAAGTTTCATTGGCCTATTTGATAAGAACTTAATCTTATTCATTTCACATCTCTGACTCCCACAAACATTTTTGGTCTACCACATCCCACACCTTATAACCATTAAATTTGATTCATCAACGAAATTCCCTTTGACAACATCTTTGTCAAATTTCGTTTTTAGACTTTTACTAACTTAGTAAACAGTAGAATCAAAACTTTAAAATGTACGGTTTTGGCTTATTATTATGCCATAACTCATCATCAGGTGTATAATCTAACCTCAGTGCTCCCCAGAACAATCTGATTCCAGAACCTTTTGTTTTAAAATGTAGACCCGTTCTATCATTGTTCATCATACTTTCGGCAATACCATTTACAGCCAGAGTATGCGGCACTGTTTAGGGATGACCAATACCTTCTCAAGCTCAGAACTTTTTCGAATAACTGGATATAATTTCCCTTTCATTATCACAATATAAAGTTAACAATTCTTAGACCAAAATGAACTTCACATTTTGCAACATAGTTCCGAAACTTAACTTATGTTTTCTAAACTTAACTTATCTGATTTATTCTTAAAATCACAACATAGTTTTTGCTCTTCAAAAGACGAATAAAAAAAAAAAACTGTTAGGACCGCAAACATCTGTGTGCACTTGAGATTAAACGACTTCTCGTTTCAAACCTTTTGTTTCCAATTTATTAAATGACAGACCAATTTATTTGTCACACTGTACAAATCAAGCTTTACACAGTGTACTTTTAGGTACAATATTATAAGTTCTTTAATTATCAAAAAAATAGTTTCATTCATTTTATTTCCACTTTTCTGATTTGCAATTATTTTATTCCACAATAATTCGTAAATACTATTTGTGACTTTATCGCTATTTAAAGCATTTTGAAGCACTAACCAGTTACCTCTGAATAGGTTGTTCAAAGACTTACCCTTTATTACCGGCTTACCATCTTCATCACAAAAACAACATTCTGTAGTATACCTGGTACGCCCGAATTACTGGTCACTTGATAATTCTTCGCCGCTAGTATAAACGCGCCAATACAGCAACCGAATCACTTCTTGGCTTCACACGCTCAGTGAAGTTGACTGTCAATTTGTCTTGATTTTCAAATGATCATTTTATTGTTGGCTTCATTGTTTTCCATAGCGCTTTTGTAGATAATTCTTCGAATCTCCCTTTTTTTTTGCCAGAGCTATCTTTTCTTGGGTCCCAAATTGTTCTTTGGTGACTTTTGTTTTTGTCGATGATCTCTTGAATTGTTTGAAGGTGTGACTTGTGGTCTCGTAAGTTTCAGCCTGAAGTACTTTTAGGCAAAGATCACATACAGCCCTTGTAAGTTTGATTTCATGATCTCACAATCTCGTTTTCCAAAGTTAACGTCACGTTGTCTTCAGTCAGTATCTCGATTGCGGTGACAATGCTGCTCCGTACTCGTTTGGTAGAGTCTTGAAAATGGCGGATCACTTTATCGGATTCAAAATTTTTTTTTTTTTTGCACCTGCAGTCATAGGTTCAGTGACGATGTCATCAAATTCTTGAAAGTATTTGGTTAGTATGGTGTTTCTAACCAGTTTCAAATTCAGCAACTTTTTACTAAAAGACAGCTGCGTCGCCACGCATTTTTCATCACTCACTTAGTACTTGTTTCTACCTGAACTTCAACGCCAACAACGTTCAGTAGGTAATTCACTTAATAATTTTTGAATTCGAAATTTCGACACACGTAGTTATCACCAGCAAATTGTTTAATGTCCCTTTTATTCAATTTGATACACAAAATGTTTTTATTATTTAATGTTCGTTTATTCGCACATTGGCTTAGCGCTCTGGGCCCATAACCTGTTGGGGTTAAGGTGGACACCAAAGCAAACACGGTTTTAAGGATTTGAATAATAACTATTTATTAATCCTTTACTTTATATTGGAAGGTGTGTTTCAGTAATATTACGTGAGACGTGTGCTTCTAAGCAAGGCTAAAGGAATACAGTAACTGTAACCATACTAGGGATTTCAGTCAAGTGTCGACAAGGGGGTCAGACCAATTAAATACAATATTTATTGGTTAGAAAGAGAAAGGCCATAGTGTTGAAGTAGGACAGATTTGTTTTTGTTATATTCCAACAGTCGCCAACTCAACAATTGCTGGGCGTCAGACATCCAGCGCTGATTTTCAGCTGGCACCTCGCAGTGACGCATTATCTACGCTCCGTATACGACTCGGGCTAGGTCCGGACGATTACGGGACGGCCGGACGGCGAGCTACTCATTGCTCGGCGTGAGGAAGTCCGTTCCATCACGCGTGCGGCTGTCTCCTTCGCTAGCATTACTGCTTCGCAGAAGGAGGCGACGCAGCGGCCGCCTAACATTTCTCCTCGCTTCAGACCATGGCTTGCCCCAGGGCCTGGCGCGAGAGGTCGCTTCCGCCGATTACCCCATGGGGACACGGCGGTGCTCCGTCCAAGCGGGGCACACCTTCACCGTATGCTTCACCGGGCGGTCATCACAAACCTCCCGAAGTTAACATGGCCCGTGAGGACCTGCCTAATGCAGGAAGGTGAGGACGCCGTGACGTCTTTACAACCACTCCTCAAAGAGGGGATTCACCGCCATGATCACGGCGTGCCCAGCACTGGGTTGTGATAGTCACTGTCGCTATGTCACCATGAGATCCCGCTGCAACTCTATCCATTACTCAACGACTAGAAGCGGCAGCGGAGTTTCGCACCAGCTTTGCATCTTCATGCACAAATCGTGCATGGGTACAAGGACTGTAGCCTCCAGATCCCATGGCGACAGGCCGCTGGCCGCTTCACTGGAGACCGTGCGGCATACCCGCACTATCCGGATGGCCATGACTCTTCAGGTTGGCCACCGGTCGCTTTTGTAGTGACGACGGCTCTGGTACCGACACCGGCGCTCCGTAAAGGGTCGAAAAGTGACTCGGTCCATGTGAACCGAACGATCCGAGGTACTAACGTTCCTACGGCCCTAAAAAAGGGCAACTGCAGGAACACTGTGGGTTTTAGTCAGTTAAAATCTGACTCTCTTAGCTCTCTCTCCACCCAGAGCGGGAGAAGTTATTTGATGATTTCCTTAGGAATAAAAAAAATGGTGATGGTGATGATGAATTTGGATTACCGCTACCCTTTTATATGACTAACTAGCTTCTGCCAGCGGCTTCGCCCGCGTGAAAATAAGTTTCTTTATACAAACTTTGGACCCCCGTTTCAACCCCTTAGGGTGTAAATTTTGAAAATTCCTCTCTTAGTGCTCGCCTACGTTATAAAAGGAAGCTTTGTGCAAAATTTCACGCTCCTAGTCTTAGTAGTTTAGGCTGTGCGTTGATATGTCAGTCAGTCAGTTTCTCCTTTTATAGATAAATATTGCTTGATAAAATCCGAGCTCAAACCGGACCACCAAATGACTTCTTCCTGCCGCCCTTATCCCATATTACTTGGGGTCGGCGCAACACGTTTTTTTCTTCCATTCTATCCTGTCACCCGTCACACTATCACTAACTCCCTTTTCTTTCATATCACTCCTCACACAATCCATCCATCTTTTCTTTGGCCTCCCTCTTCCTCTCCATCCATCTACATGTATACTCAGATTTTTTTTTAGTAACATGCGTTTCATCCCTCCTCTTCACATGATATACGTATAAAAATTTCTCTCTCTACATTGGTTTACCTACAATCGTTATGATTTCAAAAGTAAGTTCAATATTGTGTAGTTTATTTTTAAATTATGACAATTGAAAATGCCATACTTTTTATCCATATCATCTCCGGTAAAATTTCTAAAAGTGAAAAGCTACATCAATCTTGTACCAAATTAGCAATATACAATGCGTTCAATATAATCGAAGCATTAATCATCATCTTCCTGCCCTTGTCCCGTGTTATTTGGGGTCGGCGCAACACGTTTTCTTCTTCCATTCTGCCCTGTCATTCGTCATACTATCACTAACTTCCTTTTCTTTCATATCACTCTTCAAACAATCCATCCATCTCTTCTTTGGTCTCCCTCTCCCTCTTCATCCATCCACATGTAAACTCATAACTCTTTTAGTGACATGCGTTTCATCCCTCCTCTTCACATACCATACCAAGACAAACGATTCCCTTTCAACTTTTCATTCATTGGCGCCACTTTCAAACTTCCTCTAATATACTCATTTCTCACTTTATCCATTCTCGTCACAACACATATCCATTTAACATTGATATGACACGTTAAATTAATAAATACCTAAGCTGTCTCAAATCACATTCATTTCTAGAAAAACTTTATTTATTATGAAATAGTAAACCATTTAGGTAAGTAAGCTACACCTACATTGTGAGCCTTTGTGTGTCTTACTTCGTGGTGTTACATTTTCAACTTAATGCGTATTTAATTCAACTTGTACGTAATACATTTACCTATTCAAGTCCATATTGCAATAGTACCTATTTCATTTGTGCTCTAGTTTCCAGCATTTTGCTGAGCGCTGGCCGTTTTGCGCGGATGTGACGCATATCCTACCACCTATATTATTTAGTCGTTATTGTTATTTGTTTTTATTCTTTAAGGTATGCGCTATGTTTGACGTAAATAAAGTCTTTTTCTTTCTTTTCTTCCTTTTTACTATAGGTAGGTAATCACTAATAAGTAGAAATAAATATATTGATGTCGTTATTACATATAACAAAGGTTTTTTCAATAATTAATTCAATTTAAAAAAAAAAAATTACAAATATTTTCTATTTATTACGCATTTTCGAACGTGTTTTTCTTTGTGGTGGAATTTCAAAATCGGAATGAACTTCGAAATGACATGTTTCTCCCTCGCTTTTTTATAAGGGCGAGAAAGAGACAGAGTACAGTGCAGTTCGAATGATTCGAATTGTATGGCTAAAAAAAAAGGTACTTTGTCTCACGCAGTGAGCAAAATCGAGTTTTGCTCACTGTTTTCAAGCAGCAAAACCTACTTGTTTGAGCTGCTGTGGTGAAAATAACTATTTCCATAGTGTATGTAAATTAAAAAATGTCATTAAACATTTACATTGTGCACCTTAATACATTCGTAATCAAAATAGGTACTTGCTTACAATCTTTTAAATAGTTTGTTGATTTTATTTATTTATATCGTGTATATTGCTAATTTGGTGCAATAATAACCTAGGTAATTATCCTTTTAAAATTTAACCGGAGAAAGTATGGATAAAGGTATGCCATTTTGAATTTCGTGTATCATAGTATTTACCTATTACATATTTAGTGTTTGTTCCATCGCATTTGGTTCACTCTATCGAAAGTTATATGAATTTAGAGTATTCCAGAAGTAAAATATCATAAACTAAGCTGCAACTAAGTCATATTGCCGAAATCGCGCCTGTTTCAGTGATTCTACTTATTATTATTGTCCAGCTGTGTAGACACTTGAAATAGATAAAAAAAAACGATTTCACTATTAAAAAAACACTAAAAGGATCAAAATAACTTTGATTTTTGAAGTCAGTGTTTTTCGGTATTGTTTTTTTCTTATTTAACACAAACTTCCGAAATTAAAGTGCTCTCAAAACGGTGAAGGAAAACATCGTGAGGAAACCGGCATGACCTAGAACCAAAAATTCGAAGACATGTCTCGTTCACCAATCCGCACTGGGCCCGCGTGGTGGATTACGGCCCATTAATTTAAAATTAATTGAATTGAATTGAATTAAACAATGTGTGCAATATAAATACTTTAATAACACGGGAGCTACGTCTGCCAACAAACTGCTATGCAGTTTGGCAGAAATATATATGGATTGTAAAATAGTCTAAAATACAAATAAAGCATTTTATTATTATTTTCACTTTATTCATTTAATATACATATATATTTTTTTTAAACAAAGTCATATAAAAATAACATTTAAAAATAATTATATAGAATAGTAGTCCGCCGGTGTCGAGACAGGGTCAAAGCTACCGGTGATTAGGGGTCCAGAGACAGGAACCTCCTCACAATGCGAGCCGTATCGAGGACTAATGCCTTCTGTATCAGGCTCTTTATCCAACCGTGTAATTATTATTACCTCAATCTGTCTAGCGTTTTCCCAAGTACCAAGGTATGTTTGGGTTGGTTAGCTAGCATAACCTAATGCAGCTAACAACTACATAGTATGTAGCATTAGTGCTTCATTTAATAAATAATTTTTATTCTATTTTCAGAAAAAGATTTCTTTACAGTGTTATTTGTTGTTTATAACAATATATTGTACCAAAATAAGCACCGCTAAATACCCAATTGTAGATGAGCCAATAAATATAACAAATAAATGATTTCCCAGCACAAAAAAAAGGTCACAGAAAAAGAACATCTTTTAATAACAACAAAAACTCCTTATACAGCAATTAACATGTATTAAGGTTACTCATAATAACAAGCGTTCATTCACACGAGGTTTCTTGTATTTTTGCTAAGTAATAAGTAACGTCATTGATAAACATGAAGTTGGTGAAATAAGCACTTAGTTTGAACTTGACTGTTATGAAATATATTAGTGCTGTGTCAGGACTATTCCCACGATATTGTGTGATATTATTTTTGTAAGACTTTGCTGTTTTATTCCTGTTTGAGCCGGATTTTAGTTTGTAAAAGAGAGCTGAAAAGAGCATTGAATCTAATTGACTGTAATACTGCAAAACAACTATGAATATCCATAGACGCTTCGATATTTAAGGACATTATACCTATTACTGTTTCTTCTTTATCTTCGTCCCAGGGCCCCGGGTTTCATTTTCACACTACCCGTCGCTCCTAGGTTGGGGTAACATTATCCTAGGCTGGGGTAACATTTTTATTTGTTAAGAAAGAAAGAAGAAAGTGCTGATTTACTAGTGGTAATCACACGAGTCTGCCGTGGTCTGAACCGAAAAGTTATATCGATAGAGCCACGCGAGACACTCTGTCGGACACACTCGAGTTTTCACGAGTCGTGGGGGGCACTTTGGACCGGGACCGAGGTCCTAACTTCCACCAATAAAAATATTTTTTTTGAGTAGTATTTTGGGACCAGTTTTTTTGTTAAAATGGACTTTAATGCATTTTTTTTGTGTTCCCAAAATACTACTCAAAAATTAAAATTTGTCATACCTATAGGTGGAAGGTGGCAGTTGGAACCGCGGTCCCGGTCTAAAGAGCCTCACAACCCGTTCGGACGTCCCGCCTTTTGAGGGTGAGGGTTCAGTAGCCAAATGGCAAAAAACGGAACCCTTATGGATTCGTCATGTCTGTCTGTCTGTCTGTCCGTCCGTAAGTCACAGCGACTTTTTTCCGAAACTATAAGAACTATACTGTTGAAACTTGGTAAGTAGATGTATTATGTAAACCGCATTAAGATTTTCACACAAAAATAGAAAAAAAAAAACAATAATTTTTGGGGGTTCCCCATACATAGAACTGAAACTTTTTTTTTTTTTTTTAAACAAGATGACAGTCTATTAAGCTAATGTTAATTTTAAGTTTACATTGACATTATTATCAGTACCTAAATATCTTTTTTTATTTTATTTGTTTTATTCATATGTATGTCCAGACCTGTCCGACTTCTATTGACTAAAACTATTTTTTTTATTATTTATCTCAGGGCCCTGAGGTCCTGGACCTTTGGAAGGCGTACGAGGAGCCGAAGCCAACTCGCAGAGGCCCTTTAGATAATTATAATGGAACATGATACCATTACCATGATACTATTTTTTTTATTATTATTATTGCTGAGCTCGGGCTTGCCTAGATGTAACATATTCACTCTTGACTTAAGACCGCTAGGTTGTAACTATCAGGAATCACAGACTCCGGCAGGGAATTCCACTTTAGCTGTACACACAAAAAGTGGGCTAGAAAAACGTTTTGCGCGTATGGGTGGGATGTCCACCGCTTGGGGGTTATGTTTCCCCCGTCATTTCTTGTTGGGTAGCTGGTCGTGTTCTCCACAATAACCCCAGCAGTGACGGTTGTGATAGCAGACCCCATCTCTGATTAAGGGACGGAGTGAACTGCTCCTCATCTCTTCATAATTTATGAGAGGTGCGCGTTAACCTATGTCACAGCAACTCAGGACTATTTGCTTGGATGATGGACTTCTTCAAGTTCTAGGACCTCGTCTGAACTTCAGCACAACCCAAGGTAAAAAGCATGAACTTCAGCTCTTGGGTGTCGAAATTTCTTCTGACCTCAATTTCGGGCGGCTCATTGAGTCCAAAGCCAAGGTAGCTGCTAGAAAACTAGGCGTTCTTGCAAAGGTCCGGCGGTACTTCACACCGGGTAAGCTTCTAATGTTATACAAAGCACAGGTCCGATCGTGTGTGGAGTACTGCAGTCATATATGGGCTGGTGCTGCAAAATGCCATCTGGCAGCTTTGGACTCAGTAGAAAGGCGTGCGAAGAGGCTAATTGGGGATCCAGATTTGGTTAAGTCCAATCTACAAAGCCTCGAGCACAGGCGCAGGGTAGCCACCCTATCGGTATTTTACAGGTTGCATTTTGGAGAGTGTGCGCGGGAATTGCATGACCTGATTCCGCCATCTCCTTTCTACCATCGGACAACCCGACGTACGGCGAGTATCCACCCTTACGTTGTTGAAACACCAACGGTCCGAACTAAGCGATTTGCTTCGTCGTTTATACCGCGTACATCGAGGGACTGGAACAATTTGCCTGTTGCTGTCTTCCCGTCCAACTATAATTTAGGTGCCTTCAAGGCTAGAGTGAATAGGCTCTTAATAAACTAGTGCGCCTCACCATCAATGATTGCATCACTGCTTACCATCAGGTGGGATCGCAGTCAAGCACTAGATTATAGCGAATAAAAAAAAAAAAAAAAAATGAAGGATAATATAATTAATCCAAACGAGCCGTGATACATCCCAGGTAGAGAATACAATTCCAAGCATGGTTTCCATGAGTCGTCGGAAAGGGAAGCCCGTGGTCCTGGAACGTATGGCAAAGAAGGAAGGAACATAAGAGTGGGTTTTAGTCACAGTCTGACACGCCCTCTCACTCCGCTTTAGTGCGAGAGAAGTCATTGGATGATTTTCAATCCCGGGACTACGGGATTTTTTATTCTATTCTTGGGAACACGGGACTATCCCGGGATTAGACAACGTAACTAAGCTCAAATTAAAAAAAAATACTGATGTGATTTCTTATTAAATTGATTTATTAATTTAGTTTCGGAAAACACTATACTAATGTTTGTCAGTGAGTGAATGTTTGTCACTCCATCACACTGAAACGGTTGAACAGATTTTAGTGAAATTTGGCACATGGGTAGACCATATTCTGGAATAGTACTTCCGATCGAGTTCAACCGTTCACCCGATCGAGCGTGATGGAGTTAGAAACATACACAACCACAAACTTAGGGCATAGGGACTATTTTAAGGGCAAAAGCCCTTAAAATATTGGTGTAAAAGTGTGACATAATTTTAAGTTTTGCATGACTTGATTCCGCCATCTCCTTTCTACCATCGGACAACCCGACGTACGGCGAGTATCCACCCTCACGTTGTTGAAACACCAACGGTCCGAACTAAGCGATTTGCTTCGTCGTTTATACCGCGTACATCGAGGGACTGGAACAATTTGCCTGCTGCGGTCTTCCCGTCCAACTATAATTTAGGTGCCTTCAAGGCTAGAGTGAATAGGCTCTTAATAAACTAGTGCGCCTCACCATCAACGATTGCATCACTGCTTACCATCAGGTAGGATCGCAGTCAAGCACTGGTATATACCAAATAAAAAAAACAAAGTTTATTTAGGTAAATTTTTAGGTTTATTAATTTACTAGCAATTTTTTTTAGTCCATTCAAAGATCAGCCCCCCTAGCCAAGTTACAATCGTATCATTCGCGCTGAACGCTTCGATTAGGCCACGCCTCCGATTCCTTTGTTCTGACGACATCTCAACGCTTAGTCACGTGGTCCGAACAAAGGAATTGGAGGCGTGGCCTACTCGAAGCGTTTGGCGTGAACGATACGATTGTAACTTGGCTAGGGGGTTGGTAGATATCGCTGTTAGCGACAAGACCGCCATTGTACCCACCCAAAGGTTTAAATTGGTTTAAAAATTATGCTACTTTTTTGCTGTACCATAAAGTTTATTTCTATTCTAATCTACCAAAGACCACGGCTCCATCAAAACCATAGCCAAGTTCCTGCCTACCACCCCGGCGGTAAGTCGTGAACATACCAGAGCTCGTCCGCAGTACATTAGGTGTTGTGTTCCCACGCCTGGGTTCCAAGTAAAACTGCCGTAAGACACATGACACCAGGGAAACTGACTATACAGCACATTGACTGGATTACTCGGTATCGTCTTTTTTCAATTGTCACAGAAATGTACTGTTTGGCGACATAATCAAAGTCTAAAGCAAAGCCGTTTATTTGCATTAAATGTGGTACAAGAGATGGTCACTTATAATTTATTAGCGCAAAGACACATTTTGCCATGAGTAAGTGAGAAAAAACGGGAAGGAAAAAAATGGTTTACTCTGCACAAAAACATACATTCAGGCGAACATAGAACCTCCTCCATTTTGAAGTTGGTTAAAAAGATAGTCATGATGACAGATAATATGGCCAAAAGACCTGTATTTGGTAAAAAGCATATTTTTTTTTATGGCCAGATGTCCTATAATTGGTAAAAAGCATTTTTTTTTTTACAGAAAAGAGAAAAGTTTAGTAAATAGTACCTACTGTTTAATAATAATTGATGATAGAAATATCTGCAAATAATCTATAAAGAGAAACTCACATGGTAACATTTCAACACACAGCCGAAACTACTGGGACTAGGAACGTGAAATTTTGCATTCATGACGTAGGCGAGTACTAAGAGAGGATTTTTTAAAATTCACTCACCCTTAGATGATGAAACGGGGGTCCTACTAGAAAGAAAAACCTACTTTCCCGCAGGCGAAACCGCGTAAAAAAAAATTCATTTTCCGCATCAGTACGTTTATCCGCCAACTCCTTCTAAACTACGCAATGAATTTTGATGCGGTTTTCACAAATAGATAGAACAATAAATGAGAAAGATTTGTGTAGGTATATAATTTGCATGGGGTGCGTACTGCGAAGTCAGGGGGGCGGGGTACAAGTCATGTACTAAAAATTATAAAGGCTAAAGTTTGTGTGTTTGTATCTTTGTCACTTCTTGCCGCTCGAACGGCTGAGCGGATTCGGATGAAATCTGGCACACGGGTAAACCATGTCCAGGATACTTTTTAACCCCGGGAGTATGTTCACGCGTATGTATATTTTTACGCGGGCGAGGACACTGCAGAAGCAGCTAAGGAGTCTGTATTTCCTGATAGCTACAACCTAGGGGTCTTTAAGTCAAGAGTGAAAAAGTTGCTTCTAAGCAAGCGTGCTCCATCGTCGGCCACATCGTCGCTTACCATCGGCTAAGATAGTGGTCAAACGCGAGCCTAACAATAATAAAAAAAAAGTAAGACAATTATATTTTTCTTATTTCCCAATTTGAATTCATAATCGCATCTAGAAGCTAAGGGCCTGTCCGCACAGCGATATTTCACCGCGAGGTATTTTTTTCGTCATTCTACTATTGAATTGAATTGAATTCATTGAATCTTATGGAAGTATCTGCACAGGTTATAAAAAAAAAAAAACTGTGATTTCATGCAGAATTGACGCGATGCGGTGCAGAAATAAATCCGCGCGAATCTTTTGTGCAGGCCCTAAAGTAAACTAATCAGTATTTTTTTTCTTTTTTGAATTTGGAATATCTTCAAATAACTATTACCGATCTGGATGGAGGGGCAGTTAGGTTGCCAGTCTTAGATACCAACTTACACCTAATTTTACCCAGTGATTGGATTGTGGAGGTCAGATAGGCACTAAAAGGCAGTAATTCCAGGTTGGGAGAAGGCTGCTTAGAAGTGAGTGATGAGGAGAAATTACGGCAGCTTTGTATTCTTGATCCACATAAGCAGGGTTTCTTTTTAAGGTGGGAAATCATCTAATGACTTCTCCCATCCTAGGGTGGAGTAGGAGGGTGTGTCAGACTTTTGCTGATTAAAATTACACCTATGTTCATTCGGTTGCCCTTTGTGCCCCAGGCCTACGGGTCCCCCTCTTTCAGAAGTCGACCCATATTGCAATTTGGTACCTAATAGTAGTATTTTGGGGTCACGAGAGAAAAACATTATTTAAATACATGAAATATAAACACTATAATTAACATTGTATGACGCAGCTGCTTGTTTTTTTCCACCCCTTGAGCGATCTATGTTTTGATGTTTAAAAATATACTCCGAAAAACTGCTATACTCCTTTTGTTTAAGTAGTTAACTAAATGTAAACCATCTTGACATGTCTTTTATCTAAAAGAATGTCTTAAAATTTTATCTAAAAATGTTTACATTCAGGTATTTTCTTAAACCAATGTTAGGTAATTAATTAAATTTAGATAATCTTTGTATGTCTTTTATACGATTTATTTAAAAATAAAAAAGACATATCAAAATTGTTTACTTTTAGTTAAGTACTTAAACAGATGGAGTATAGATTCATGTGTTCCCAAGCTCCTTGAAAATTTGTTTTATTGCAAAATATTCGTAACAATCAAAGCTCCAGACCCAAAAAACACACTAGGCCCTAAACAAAACCTTTGTCCGCCATTTTGCAAATCGACGGACCCAGTCGTAAAAACCCGCCTTTTAAGGTCAAACGTCAAAAAGAAAAAGAAAAATTCAAAGTTGGTACTGTTGGTACACCCGGCGATGCTCCGCCCCATCTCTCATCTCTTTCGCACATTTGCTGTCTTTGTCTGTTGGCTTTGAAATGCGAGATAGCTTTTGTTATTCGAGCCTACGTCTTCGTTTGGTGAGGGTGTAACTTATGTGAAAAAGACATTATTAATTTTTAGTACGATCATATTTTTAGTGGAAAAGTGACAGTGATTTTAGTTTCTGTGCTTGGACTTTGCAAAGGTAAGGTTATAATTTTTTTTTTTTATGTTTTTGTGATATTGTCCTGAAATAAAAGTTTATTTATTTTATATAAAAAAGAAATGTGTTTTCGTGAATGCATAAAACAGTGGCTGCTGAAAATATGTTTAGTGCTACGGAAATCTGCTTACCTATGTTCTGAAAACGGTCATTTTGAAACTCAGTAGGGAAATGAGCTGTGATTTAACTATTTAGCAACTAAATTAAAAAGTATATTGATCTTTTTGGTGTTATTTCAGTCTCGATAAGTTTTTTTTTTAATGTTGGTATTATGAAACTTTACTTTCATTTATTTGTGAAACTGCACACTTAAAACATGATAATTTTGGATTGATTTTGGAATTGTAAGTTCAAATAAAATTTGCGTCCGAATTCTTTAATTCATTTTTTATTATCCGATGATCGTTTTTTTGCGGAAGATTGCTGTATGTAGAACGATGAAATCTTTCAAAAATAGAATTTGTTTCTTTTTTTTTATATCAGTTTCACGCAATGACGTATATATACTTACCATTATTTCTCATGAGCTAACTCTTTATTGGTACAACAGCTTATGTTTTCGAAATTTTTACCGTAATCGAGAAGAGAGTAATTTGTGAGGTTAAAATTTCCAAAGAAAGTACATAGTTGAAACCAAAATAAGCAACTCATCCTTAAATAGACCTTTGTACATACATCGTTAATATTACGTACTGTTTGAGAAGCATTTTCCACGGTAGAACTATTCCAAAAATTACGAGTTTTCTCAGATTCAATACAAAAATCGATCTAAATATAATATAATATAACGATAAAAAATACAAAACCCAAAGAAACAAACCAAAAACTAACTTTCAAAAGGGCTTTAATCTATATATATAAAAGCGAAATACCATTCACTGATTGATCACGAAATCTTAGAAACTATAACACCTACAAACTTAAAATTTGGCAGGTAGCTTGCTTATAGGGTGTAGACATTCGCTAAGAATCGGATTCGGATTTTCGGGATGAAAAGGGGGTCCAAAGTCACCGACACCGACTTCCACGCGGGCAAAGCCACTGGCAGAAGTTAATAATATTCATGGAATCCGATTGCACAGTTGGCAGTGACTAGTTTTACAAAACTGCAACTTTATATATAAAAACCTAATAACTTGTTTTTATTCTGTATGCCCTTACGTTCTCATACGATTACTGTTTAAAGAAAATTTTGGCCCCTAACTAAAAATATTCCTGTTATGCCATACAAATATTAAAATTTGCTCCGTGCTAGAATCAAATGCGCGACACGCCGCGCAATAGCCAATCGCTCAACCCCTGCGCTAACCGTGTCGATAGCTTACTTAATTCATTATAACATTTAGGTAGTTACATAATTGTATTTGCAAGTTTAATAATTATTTATTATTTATTCTTGATTGGTTTGCTTGACCGCTATCTCATGGAAAACGACGATGTGGTCGACGATAGAGCCTGCTTACCTATAGAAGCAACCTATTCACTCTTGACTTAAAGATTCCCGGGTTGTAGCCATCAGGAAACACAGATTCCGGCAAGGAATTCCACTCCTTAGCTGTATGCACAATGAATGTGTTCACAAAACGTTTTGTGCTTGTAGGTGGGATGTCCACCATGTACCGGTGGCGCATCGCCGTACGCCTGGTGGTCCGATGATGGAACGGGCTAGGTGGAATTAGGTTATGCTTGCTTCTACTAGTAGCTTTGTTTCCATAAAAGACGGGTACTACCCCAAAATAACGTTCAAACGGTGAAAAAATCTGATACTGGAGGTATCAGATTTTTGCTACGAAAAATTTGTTACGACTTTATGCGTAAAAATGCATAAAGTCGTAACAAATTTTTAAAGTAAACTTGTATTGTAAAAATAAATAATATTATTATTTCTTATTACATCCAGCATCTGGTACTGTGATTTTAAAATGATTATTGATTAACGACATCGGTTAAAAGGATTTTCACTAATTGCTTACATAATTAACAATCACAAAAAAAACGCTTCTCCTGAAAAAATGCAGTTTTGTCGTACGACTTAATGCGTAGGAGGCATCATCTAAGACATAGTCAACCCACGTACCGATTTTTATGCCGTTAAAACAACTATTTTTTAATGATTTAAATTAGTCCTTGATTCCAATCCCACCGATTGAACGATTGCTTCACTGCTTACCATCAGGTACGCAGTAAAGCAACCACTCTAGCCTTGAAGACACTTAATTATATTCTGACGGGAAGACTGCAGCAGCCAAATGGTTCCAATCCTTTGATATACGCGGTATTTATAAACGAAGAGGCGAAACTCTTAATCCGGATCGTAGAACCGTAGACCGTAGACCGTGTGAACAGCATAAGGGTGGACACTAGCTGTGGTACGTTGGGTTGTCCGATGGTAGAAAGGTGATGGCGGAATTAAGTCATGTAATTCCTGCGCGCACCTCCCAAAATGCATCCTGTAGAATACCGAATGGCTGGCTACCCTACGCCGGTGCTCCAGGCTTTGTAGATCGGTCTTATATCTTCTTATTTTCTGTAAACCTGGCAATCTGTACAACACATAATGGGCCAATCGTTTGTTGTCTTGAGGTTATGATAGGCATCTATATAGGAAACTTTAGCAAGCTTACTTGGTGGAGTCTTCACGGCGGTCTGGGCAGGAACATACATACATAATCAGCCTTATAAGATGTGTAATAACGTCATAATCACTTAAGAGAAGCTGTATGTAAATGTATCCATTTCGGGTTGGGCGCTCTTAATAGGGGCGCGATAGCATAGCATAGCATAGTCGGCCGTATAATGTTCCCACTGCTGGAACTTAGGCATCCTGTCTAGGAGAGGGAATGGGCCGTAATCCACCACGCGGGCCCGTTGCGGGTTGGTGGATGTCACATGTCTTCGAATTTTTGGTTCTAGGACATGCCGGTTTCCTTATGATGTTTTCCTTCACCGTTTTGAGAGCAGTGGTGATGAAATAAATTACTCAAAGTAATGCGTTGGGCACTCTTAAGTCGGAGCCGATACCACTGGGACAGGGACAGGGCAGGAACGCTGTCTTTTTAGACGAAAGTATTGAGCGCTTCCTGCGCCTTCCACCCTCCATTATGTTTGCTTTTCTTGATAGTCTGTAGTCTGATAAGTTACAATGCCGGAATAAAGCTGTACCAATTCTAGCAAAGGACCAGCAAAATTTTTGGAAAATTAAAACTTATTTTTCTCACATTCCGCAGGACTTTAGGTAGCGATAACCCCATTGCATTTGCTTACGTTGTTTTTACGGATATTACGGAATTGGTTAGATATCGTATGATATTGGAGGTATCTTGAAGCCCTACCACGAGCTCCATTTGATAACCTAAACTGAACTGTTAAAGGGAGGTAGTCTTTTACGGATATCTTCAGTTATGTTAAATTTTGAGTTAGGTCATTTTAATTCAAAAGCATTGTTCAGACCAATCAGCCGCTGACTGTGAGCGGGCCTTATGCAGCTTATCGCTTTTCCATATAAATTAACTTCTAGTTCACACCGAACCGACTAAACGTAGTGCGTTGTAGCTGACTTTCGGTGGCCGATTATTGTACTACGCGTAGTAAACCTACTCTTTTGTTCATACACGTAACGCATTCTATGCTATAGCGTAGGTACTGTCGGCTTGGTGAGAACGCATATTGCAGACTGAGTCCACGTTCACACTGGGGCTCACAGTGAGCATACTCACGTGGTCGGTGGCGGAATACTTTTGGTGCGATCGATGCCTAAGGGAATGAATATCCCGAATAGTCCTCTGTGCAGAGGATGCATGGAGTCAGAGGAAACTGTCGCGCACGTGCTCCTCGAGTGCACAGCCGTCAACGAAATAAGAACACGAACCTTGGGAGCACCCAATCCACTCATAGATGCCCTGAGCAAACTGAAAAGACTCATCTGTTTCTGGAGTGAGATGGTCCGCCAGGGACTAAGTACGGAAACCAGACCACAATAGATAGATGCCTAAGGGTGAGAAGCGCGCAGTACAAACCGCATATGGTGTTTTTGCGGCGATTTTTCGAGTGTAGTGCAGTAGCTGTTTCAATTAATCACAAATTGATTCGTAATGCATATTGTGATGTAATATTGGTATAATTTTGTATCTCAATGTCTACACAGCTGGACAATATGTGGAATCATTGAAACAGGCGTCATTTCGGTAAAATGAAGCGGTGAATGTTATTGTAGTACCGACTCCGTCAGTGAAGCTGGCCGAGAAGGCTGGCTCGATAAATTTGCTGCCAAATACTGCAGAAACATTAGAATAAGTTACATTACATCCGCATTATAATGGAATACAAAGTGACTGTACCTATACCAAATCAAAAACTTAGCGGTTAAAGCCGTGAAATTGCCGTTTTTTAAAACGGTTTGCTTTGAAGTATTATATCTTTGGGTTGATTTGGAATTATAAGTTCAAATAAACTTTATACTAAAGGTACGTTGTTCTTGTTCCGAAATTAGGTATTTATTGATTTCTTTATGGTATGTATTTTCTGTAATATCGCAGTAGTCTTAAAAAAAAAAAGAAAAAAAAAGCTGCGTTATGAATTTGCTGATCCAAATACCTATGTTCCTATTTTTTCATCATTCAATCATCTAATAACTTCTCCCGCTTTGAGCGGAGCGGGAGGGCGTGTCAGTCTTCTACTGACTAGCTTTTTACGTCACAGGAACACGAGTAACCCTTTCAGAAGTTGGCCCACGGCCTCAGTAGGCTTCGGCCCTGCTGGGCCTGCTGGGCGATTTTGCTGACATCTCTGTGCGGCGCGCGTGGAACACTACGCGCCGTGTCCGTCGACGACTGGAGCTCGGTACGGACGGTTAACGGACGGCCGGACGGCGAGCTACCCATTGCTCGTCGTCCGCAAGCCAAAACTGTTCTTATAAATTTGTGTATTGTTGAGCTAGCTGAAAAGATTTAATAAAAATGAAAAGAGCTTGGGGCGGACATATATAAGGCGTTTAGACCCAAGAACATCTCTGACGCGCTTATGATAATTACAGAAAGTCACATTTTTGTCGATATTGAGTTAAATATACAGAAATGTAGATCTCAATTTCTACATTTCAAATATATACTTAACTGTAATTATTATAAGCGCGACTTACTGTAATTATCATAAGCGCGGCAGATCTGGCCCGAATTAAATGCATACATACTCGTACCGCCCCGCATACAGTATGCATTTCTGTGCTTTTAGTTCCGGCCAGCTGCGCTCGCATAGAGCCCCGCTGAACTTTAAATCCATTTTCTTTGCGAAATATTGAATGATTTACATATGCTATGTACATTCTGAAGAACACTTAACCAGCATTTTTTTTGTTTAAACATATTTCTAAAGATCAAAGCCTTTGAAAGGAGTAGGGAAAACAAGCGAAAATAAATAGCATGTTCTTACAAAAAAAAATCGTATGTTGATAATGTTGTACATGAGTTTATAATAAACATATATTTTTTTCAAACCTATTGACCAAGCCGTTACCGAAGAGTAAGTTTTAGAAAGCCACTGTGTTATAGCACTGCTCGGGAGTTAGGGCCTTAATTGAAGGTGCACGAACCATCTCTAAAGTTAATCTACGCTTTTCGAGGTCAGCCTGTAGATGGGTGACAATCTTAATATACCAAGATTCCTCCAGGCTTCGGAAAGCACTTTAAGCTGTTGGTCTTGACTGCCATTTTTAGACCTATGACAGCTGTTACGTACTACGTTACAAATAAGAATAGGAAAGCCAATAACCTCGATCTGTCAAATGTTGATTGAAAAGTACGGTTTGCAAAGAAAACTTATTTGCGTATTAATAACGTTTTTTTTGCATTGTATTACTAAGTCTTAGTTAAATCTGGGTGAAGTAAAAATGCTATTGTTTAATCTAAATTAGCGTAATTTAAAAAAGGAAAACTATTTTCTTTATTATTTCAATATTAGGAACAATTCACCTTCTTCCATTTGCCTCTCAGAAAATTCACACAATGTCGCAGAGATGAGCAAAATTGAAGAACTGGATTCTGTTTAAACTTTATTCGTTCATGATTCGTAAATATAAATTCTTGTTTCGCTCACCTTACCCAATTTTTCGATTTGACAGCTATGACGTCACAACATGGCGTAATAATCGATCCTATTCTTATTTGGAACGTATTGTATAGTCAGAAGCCGGGAAGTCTGAAACCAGTCTTGCTAAAAGGTATCTTGTTATCTAATTACTGGATTGTAGAGGTCAGATGGCATATGAATAGAATAGAATAGAATAGAATAGAAATGCATTTATTCGGGACAGACACAGCACAACGGTTATAAACAAAAAGTAAAAAAAAAAGAACAAAATACAAAGTACGCCGAGCGTGCCCGCACCGAAAGGGTGACCACCTCAGCATTTGCTAGGTGTTAGACACCCAGCGCTGGTTTTCAGTTGGCACCCCGCAGTGACGCACGGACTAGGGTAAACATATATAAATATAATACTTGTACCTATGTAATTTATATTGATATTGTGTACCTACTGGAGTACAATTTTATTGAAACAAAATACATAAATAAATATTTGATAAATAACAACACAATACTATAAAATGAAATTTGTACCACATTGGACAAATCGATAAAACTATAAAATTACGTGGTACCCACAATAAAAAAAAAAAACATCAGCCGACACGCGGCGCAATGATAGACGCCATGACGCATAATCATCGACCACGCTGGACCTGCCGGGTATGGCCGGGTAGGGCAACACCATAATTATAAACAAAAATAAGCCAGTAAAAACAAAGAACAAAAACATTCCCTTCTAGAAAATATTTCCAAGTGCCAGTAAATCAAAACTTGCAAGAGATATTTGAATAAACTACTATGTGAATTTTTATTGCAATTGAAAAGGAGTTGGACGGAAACAAACAAAAGTGAAGTGAAACCATCAAATTCCCGGACACAGATGCGACGGGCTCACCGCATCATATGTACATAATACACAAACATATCAGTCGTCCCCACATGGATTGCTCACCTGGTAGCAATTGGGAATTAAATTCTTTGGATAGCTAAACCATCTTATCTGTCTGTCTTGTAGCCGTAATGAGGGGTTGGCGGTCAGACTTTTCCAAACACAAAACTGCGATGCGATATCGCATCATATAAATCTGCGAGCTCGCATGACACATACCAACAACTTGCGAATTGATTCGCATCGCACATTGTATGGTTACCTGAACCGAAGCTTTGCCGCATGGAATCGTATCGCAGTAAATAGCATTGCAGGTTACTGCGATGCGGCTTCGTATAACATCGTATCGCTGTTGTGTGTAGGAGCCCTTTCTCCAAATAACTCAAGAAAAATAAACTATGAGTTTAATAACAAAGGAATTTCAGCGGTCGCCTTTTCTACTTCCATTTCGTTCATCTTTTAAAGATTACTTTGGGACTGCTAACAAAACTTTCACTAAACATAGGTATATTTATAATTCCGATTTCTGATTTAAGCATTTGAAATTAAGTTTTGCTCAACCTCTAGCTTGAAAACCTATCAAATTTTGTTCAATTTAAAAAAAAACAATCAACAGGGCTTCTGAATAGGGTTTCTGAATTGATTATTTTGAGTTAATAGGGTACTTTTTCACTCGCATGACGATATGCGAGTGAAAAAGGACCCTCTTAACTCGACATCGAGCATGGTTTAAAAACATTTACTTCATCTAACGCAATCCAACGCGATGTTTGACGAAAAGGCAACGCGAAAAAAGAAAGATAACGCCTGAAAACTCTATGATGCCTAGATAATATCCACAAGATACTGTGTCTCCAAAATATCTAGTAAAAAATGTGTAATAACATCACGTAAGAGCGGTTGTGTGAAAAACACAATGTTATTTTCACACAACACATGTTATTTTCGCGAATTCTTAGGTTACTTCCTATTACGACTCACTTTTTTTTTTAAATATGATTATTTTTATTGTGCAACAATATCGACTGGTCTACACTGTTCTTACATAATGTCTATTAATACTGTAATATGAAAATATTGTAAACAATAATTTTTTTAAAAGAGTAACCATGGAGTTTCTTGCCGGTTCTTCTCCATAGGAAACGACCAATTTGGAACCGTGCACTAGCTTCTGACGTTGTATAAGTGCCCAAGTAGGCCTATGTGAAATAAAAAATTATTGACTTTGACTTGACTTTGACTTTGACTAACAGTGAAAATGTATGTTCAATTGCATCCCCTTAAAAACGTGTCAAACCCTACTTGAATGCCTAATTTTGACAGGTTTTCAGGCCAAAGTAGAGTTTGAGAAATACTCAACTTCAAATGCTTCAAATAAGAAATTCTGTTTTACATTTAACTCGTGAACACATTCATTGTGCGTACAGCTAAGGAGTGGAATTCCTTGCCGGAATCTGTGTTTCCTGATAGTTACAACCCGGGAATCTTTCGCGGTCAAACGCGAACCTATCACAATAATATATATATATTATATATATATATATATATATTTCGATCAATAATTGGTTAGATCATCATCATCATCATCATCATCATCATCATTTCAGCCGAAAGACGTCCACTGCTGGACATAGGCCTCCCCCAAGTGTTGCCACAATGAACGGTACCGTACGTCTCGCATCCATCGGACTCCCGTAACCGTTACCAAGTCATCGGTCCACCTTGTAGATAGATTGGTTAGATATTCTCTTTTAATTATTAAAAATATCTGACATCTATTACTATCGTACAGGCAGTATTCAGACGCCAAAAAGTCATACCAAGAAGTATCGTGCTGCCTAGTAAAAGGGTTGTGGAGGGCTGATAGACAGTCATCAAAATCATCATCATTATTTCAGCCGAAGCACGTCCACTGTCACATGGACATACTGTTATGTCCATGTGTGGAGGCCTGTGCCTCCCCCAACGGAGGTCCGGCGGGAATCCGATGGATGCGAGACGCACAGGACTGTTCGTTGTGTTGACAATACACTTGATTGGTCCCCCAAGTGAATTGTGCCTATGTCTAACAGGATACGTCTTTCGGCTGAAATAATGATGATGACGCAAACCAGGTAATTATTAGAGTAGAATAGAATAGAATAACATTTATTTGCATAACAACACGGTATAAAATATGGTACAAAGATTGAAAAAAGATGGTATAAAATTGAAAAAAGATGGTACAAAGATTGAAAAAAGATGGTACAAAGATTGAAAAAAGATGGTACAAAGATTGAATACATGTTTCTGCTTAACATTATGAGCGTGCAAATTTTTAGTGAACAACCAATCATACAATTTAATTTGAAATAATCTGGCATTGAGAATTTTTAAATAACTCGGTATCCTATACAAACAGCTTTTATTATATTTAGCTAGCCTTGGCATGACATCCAGCACGAGCCTATGAGGGTCGCGCCGGATTCGAGGATGATCGTCTGCTTTTGTAAATAATGCCTTATCCTTCCACACAAACATACATATCTCATATATATACAGACAGAGACGCGAGACGGTAGCGGCAACAAACCAAGTTTCTGAAATACAGGGTCGACCAGAGTCGTCGAATTGAAGCCCATAGATTGTTCGAATGCATTTTTTTTTGTGGGAATGGGCCGTAATCCAACACGCGGGCCCAGTGCGGGTTGGTGAATGTCATAAGTCTTCGAATTTTTAGTTCTAGGACATGTCAGTTTCCTCACGATGTTTTCCTTCACCGTTTTGAGAGCAGTGGTGATGAAATAAATTACACAAAGTAATGCGCCTGGCTGGGCTTGAATCCGCGACCGATTCATAAGTCCACTAGGCCACAATTGTTCACCTTATGTTTATTCACTTTGATTTAAATATTCTTCATAACTTAAATGGGAATGGGCAGGACATGTCTGCCGCATGCCCGACAAACTGTGGGCCAAAGTAGCACAGAGCTGGTGCCCTGAGACAGTGACACGGGGTTGCGGTAGATTAAGCAGGAGACGGGAAGATGAACTGGAGAGATTTCGCCAGAACTGGAAAGGGGGAAAAGCGGGTTTGCTAAAGATGGAAGGAGAGGAGGGATCCCGTTGTGTCCAACTGCAGGGCAAAGGCCTCCCTTCCGTTATTCCACTCTTTTCTCTCCTTAGCCCCTTCTGGCCAATTCTCAAGGTAGCCCAAATCGCCACGCAATCTCCTGCTGTTTAGAATCCAGTCAGTGGTAGCCTTCGCCAAATTTTGTTGCGACATGCGACAGATGTGACCCGCCCAGTAGTGCCCAGTTCCATTTTAGTTCGGCGGCTGAGTTACCTGGTAATCTGCGTTTTAGGAGTAGAATAGAACTGGTTATATTTATTTATATTTTAAAAACAGTGAGAAAAACTTATATTTCTCTTGACATTTCTAGGAAAGTCGCGCAGTTCATCGAAGCCATTTTGTTATCAGTTCACGTCCGGCCGATGTCATGTTATGAAAACATAACTTCGTATTTTTACCCGACACCAACGAAAATTCTTATAAATAATTGTTAATTGTCACGGAAATACAATATCCGTCGCATAGTTTGAATTAAAGGGTGATTGGGTGTTTGTTTAATATTAAAAAAAAAAATACAAACATATTGATTAAAAAAAAGGTTGCCTAAAGCAACACACACACACAGGTAATTTGAATGACTGGCCTGTTGGTCTAGTGCAGGGATGTTGACCCTATGGCACGCGTGAAAAAATAATTTAGGCACCAACCAAATTATTGATGAAGATGACATACATATAGGTGATTTGATACAGCAGTCTCTACTCTATAATTATGTAGACTCGTTTAAAAAGGCACAAGATTTATACCCCCGAAACCGGCGGGACCTTCACGATCACTAACTTCCTTTTCTTTCATATCACTCTTCACACCATTCTCTCCCTCTGCATCCATCCACATGTAGCACATAACTCTTTAGTAACATGCATTTCATCCCTCCTCTTCACATGACCATACCAAGACAAACAATTCCCCTTCAACTTTTCAGTCACTGGCGCCACTTTGAAACTTCCTCTAATATACTCATTTCTCCCTATCTATTCTCGTCACACCACACATCCATCTCAACATTCTCATCTCCGCTACATGCAATCATAAACGTGGCAACATACTGGGCCTAAAAACTTTGAGGGAAGAGAAAACCATCAAGGAAGAAGAGAACACGCGTTTTGGCAGTTTTGAGTACCTTTTGTAAGCGGCCTACCAAAATGTCCTTTCTTTGTTATTGTGCGTCATATCGTTGAGCTCCTTAGTAGTCCTGCTATATAAAACTGACAAAAGTGCTGATACTCAAATATGTATGTATTCTTATTTCCTCAAAAGACCATCTCAGACACCAACCTGCATGGTTCTCATATGATTTGACCATTACATGTTTGCTGTATGGACTTTAAAAGAGACAATGACCTCTAAGTTTGTTTCGGTGTTTCTTTTCATGGTAGTCAGCTAGGAAACATTGGTCCTATCTAGTTTCATTAAACCCCGAGCGAACGCGTTCGCTCGGTCATTGTCTTTCTATTGTGTCTCTAATTACGCTACTCAATAGGTTAAATTAACGAAAGAATTGACGTGTAAAAGTGTTTTATTAAACATATTTCCAAAATAAATATCAGTTATTATTTGTTGGAGTCAATAAAAGTCTTATTTACATATTATCTACATAAACATAGGATTTATTCAGGGCTACTATGGACTGATGACCTAATGAGGGTCGCAGGGGTCCGATGGATGCGAGACGCTCAAGACGGGTCATTATGGCGACACTTGGGGAGGCCTATGTCCAACAGTGGACGTATTGTGGTTGAAATGATGATGATGATGAATTACCTAATATTTTGATTTTGTTGGGCAATAGTATTAACTATTGCCCAACAAAATCAAAATATTAGTCACTCTCAAAATTGCCGCGTTGAAATATATAGAAATTATGGTATTTTGTTTATTTATATTGAAATCTATTGATATTAAAAAATACTGCTTAGATCAATAGAAAAATTTGACTGATGGCACGGTGCCATAAAAAACGATGACTCGAAAACTGTCACTTAAGAGCAGCCAACCCGAGGTACATTTTCTTGATTATGATGTTATTACACATCTTTCTCCAGATATTTTGGATACACAGATATCTTGTGGATATTATCTAGGCTTCTATAGAAATCAAAATATAAATTTGTGTAAAACTAATCCAGTAAATGTACTTATATATTACAAATATAAAAAAAGATAGATAGATAGATAAAAAAAGTACATCTATAGAAGTCTTGCACATTTAATCGAGATTCTGAACGATGTCAATTTTTCTCAAAAACTTTTAAGGGTTAAAAAAACACGCAAGTATTTCCTGGAACTAGTTTTGTGAAAGATTCGAGTTAAATCACGGAATCGCCGAATGCCAACCGAGTTTTCAGGCGTTATCTCTCTTTTTACGCGTTGCCTCTTCATCAAACATCGCGTTAGATTGCGTTAAATGAAGCCACAAGCTTTTAAACCATGCTCGACGTTGACGATAGGCGAGTGGGGAATGGCCCTTTTAAGTATGACAAAATCATTGATGTTAATATAGCAATATAGAATAAGGATTGTTGAAATTCTATTGCACATTTTTATCAATCGCTTCTAAGGCCTGAAAACCTTTCTACTATTTTATTTCTGTTCTATATTTATTTAAATCCGAATTAGTGTTTGTACCTTTAACTAACTAGTCGTCCCCTGCGGTTTCACTCGCGTCTTTTGTTACTGTTCCGCTCCTGTTAGTCGCAGCGTGATGTTGGCTATAGCCTTCCTCAATAAATGAACTATCCAATAATAAAATATTTATCAATTCCGCGTCAGCTCACAGCGTTTCATGGCATGCGTTTTCTCCCACTTCTTGTAGACCTTATTTTCGATATTTACAGACTACTTGAAGAAGTTTGATTAGTTAAATTCTTGGATAAATTTCCTACAAATAGAATGCGTAATCTATATATATAAAAGGAGAAACTGACTGACTGACATATCAACGCACAGCCAAAACTACTGGGACTAGGAGCGTGAAATTTTGCACAAAGTTTCCTTTCATAACGTAGGCAAGCACTAAGAGAGGATTTTCCAAAATTCACCCCCTAAGTGGAGGAAACGGGGGTTCAAAGTTTGTATGGAGAAACCTATTTTCACGCGTGTGAAGCCGCGGGCAGAAGCTAGTATTTTATATCTACGCGTTCGCTTGGCGCGAAATCACACGCGAACCGTGTTCGCTTGAGTTTTGAGTGATGTTCCTAAACATCGAAAGACATTCTAATGAAAAGAGGATCTTTACAGACTCAACTCACCCAGATTATCCATACTACTTAATATTAAATGTAACTCTGTCAGTCACGCTTTCACGGTTAAACTAATGAACCGATTTTGAGGAAATTTGGTACGGAAGAAGCTTCAACTCCAAAAACGGACATACGCTACTTTTTATACGTTTTCGACTTCGCGTCCTCAATTACCGGAACACTCACGCGAATAAAGATGCTGACAGTAGCGAGTGCTTAATAGTTTCTACATTTCCGAATAAGTCTATAACTAAAGTTTTGTTTCAGTAATTTAAAGCACCAAGATAACAAAACTATCTTCTGTGATGAAATCTACGAACATGGAATCCTGCTCCGACCGCCTCAGTCCGTCTAGTGACTTGACAAGCGAATCCGAAACATCTCTACCCCCATTTCCATACGAGAATCAAAACGGAAACTTCTACCAAGCAGAGTTAAACGAAAAACAATATTTTTCTTGCAAACAAAAAGCTAGAAATGAAGAAAAAAGTCCAAAAGATGTGTATTTACAAGAGAGCAACAAAATGGCGTTCGAAAATTACCTTTCCCCGCCAAGAAACAAAAAGTATTTGAATTTCGAACTGAAATTGCCGCCAACTAATGACAGTCTCTTTTCTCAAATCGAGGGCGAAGAGCGCATGCGCGGAGCTTACTTCAACGAAATACAAGATCTGAAAAGCTGCGTTCAGAATGAAAATAATCCAAATTTGTCAGAAATGAAGTTGAATCAACAGATTTTTGATAATGTTAACGTTAATACTGAAAGAGAAAGAGTTCCTCAGACATATTTTGCTGAAAATGAGAACAGTAATTTAAGAAGGTGTTTGAATTTTAATTCTGAACAAGTACAGTGTGTTTGTGAGGCGCTGCAGCAGAAGGGAGATATTGAAAAGTTAGCGGCTTTTCTGTGGAGTTTGCCGCCTAGTGAATTGTTGAGAGGACACGAAACGATACTGAGGTATGTAATTAGGTGATAAAGTGCTTGCATTAATGGGTAAAACTTTCCAGGGATATGACATTTTGGATCTAGATACGGATATAGGAATAAAATATACCGGTTTCGGATCTGTAACGGATATGCATTTGTTTCGGATTATCCGCTAGTTTCTGATAGTTTCGGTTACAGATATTAGGATTTTAAAAATATAAAAGTAAAATACAAATAAAAAGAGACAAATATCAGACATTAGTTTTTTATTTCTAGTCTATGATTATGAATTCGTTTTTATTCGAAACTTTTTTATCGATTTCGGTAACGGTTACTGTGCTCCATAACATTTCTGGCAGATAGTTTATTTTAGGATTAAAAAGTAAACCAACATCGATTAAACAGAATTGTTGAATAATTTAGTTATACATAGCCTTAATTTAACTTTGCGATTGCAATGTTTGAATTAAAAGGTGCTATGTAGGGAGGCCTTTACCATAGAGTAGCACAGATTAGACAAGCAAAAATTAAAATTGATTTTGCTAGACCTTTTGGCGACACAGCTAATCTCCATTTCATTTCGACTGGCCTGTTGGTCTAGTGGTTAGTGGCCCTGACTGCTATGCCGGAGGTCGTGGGTTCGATTCCCACCCAGGACAAATGTTTGTGTGATGAGCACGATCATTTCTTCTGTGTCTGGGTGTAATTTATCTATATATGTATGTATTTAGAAATATATAAGTATGTTTATCAGTTGTCTAGTACCCATAACACAAGCTCTGCTTAGCTTGGGACTAGACAGCGTTGTGTGATAGTTGTGGAATATTATTATATTATTATAAAAATTTGTTAATGTAATTAATTCAAATTTGTATGTCTTTTACTCAGACGATTTTTTTAAAATAACAAAGATATCAAGATTGTTTACGTTTAGTTAAGTATCTAAACAAATGGAGTATAGATAAGATTAGGCATAGGTTTGCTTTCAAGATATAATTAGCAATCTTTTAGCAGTGCGAGAACTATACTGCACACACGTGTGCCACACACGCCGATCTGGGCGCGTCGGTCTCCATACATTTTATATGGAAAGTACACTTGTAGAGCTACACTTGTTCCACGCCACGCGACGTCGTTCTACGTACAAATCTGGCGTGTTACACGTGTGCGTCGGTCTAATGTAGTTCTAGCTTTGCCGTGGCCGTGTTACACGTGTGGGTCTTAGTCAGTACTTAACAGTCTTTTTTTTATTCGTGATTGGTTCGCGCTTGATCGCTATCTCACCTGATGGAAAGTGACAATGCAGTCGACGATGCAGCGCGCTTACCTAGAAGTAACCAATTCACTCTTGACTTAAAGATTACCGGGTTGTAGTCATCAGGAAACACAGATTCCGGCAAGGAATTCCACTCCTTAGCTGTACGTACAATGAATGTGTTCCCAAAACGTTTTGTGCGTATATGTGCCATGTCCACCATGTATAAAACTCCTTCTTGTTTCAATCAAAGCGGGAGAAGTAATTGCTGATTATAATTCAGGCGTCTTCTAGGCTACAGTGAATAGGCTCTTAATAAACCAGTGCGCTTCACCATCAACGATTGCATCACTGCTTATCAGGTGGGATCGCAGTCAAGCAATAGTTTATGCCTTTTAAAAAGAATACCCTCCTTAAAAAAGTTGTTATATCTATTCCGAACTCAACTTTTTACTTTAGTTCCACATCGTCCATCTTTGATATATCTTTTTTTTTTACCATAACTAATCTCTCTTTAGGGCACGAGCACTGGTAGCATACCATAGAGGCGTTTACCAGGAACTCTATGCGATATTAGAGGCGCACTCGTTCCCACCAAGGCACCACACTGCTCTACAGAATCTATGGTTCAAGGCACATTACAAGGAGGCCGAGAAAGTTAGAGGAAGAGCTTTAGGTAAGAACATCACACTAATATTATAAATATGAAAGTTCGTATATACGTACAATGCGTTCCAAATAAGAATAGGATCGATTGCCATGTTGTGACGTCACGTCATACTGTCAAATCGCCAGAAATTGGGCAAAATTGAAGAACTGGATTCTGATTAAATTTGTGACGTCACGTTATACTGTTAAATCGCAAGAAATTGGGCAAAATTGAAGAACTTAGAGATGAGCAAAATTGAAGATTGACCAAATGAGGACCTGCGTCATGCGGAAAGGGAGGACGCCGTGACGTCTCTCCAGCCACTCTTCAAAGAGAGGACTTACCGACCGTATTGTAGGTACATCTCGTTGTTGGATGCTGTACGAGCTTGAAGGAATTAAATTTTGACTGGCCTGTTGGTCTAGTGGTTAGTGGCTTTGATTGCTATGCCGGAGGTCGTGGGTTCGATTCCCACCCAGGAAAAATTATTGTGTGATGAGCACAATCATTTGTTCTATGCCTGGGTGTAATTTATCTATAATATGTATGTATTTAGAAATATATAATTATGTTTATCAGGTGTCTAGTACTCATAACACAAGCTCTGCTTAGCTTGGGACTAGAGGGCGTTGTGTGATAGTTGTGGAATATTATTGTATCTTAAATTAATATAGCTATGGGTAGCTCGCCGTCCGACCGTCCAGTAACCGTCCGGACCGACGCGAGCCCAAGTCGTTGCCGACGCGGTGTTCCACGGGCGCCTCAAGGAGATGCTAGTAAAACCGTAGGGGCCCAGCAAGGTTGACACCTACTGGGGCCTTGGGTTGTGCGAAAGAGAACCCCAGGGCCCTGAAACGAAGACATAGAAGGAACAGGATTGGGTTTTAGTCAGTAATAGTCTGACACGCCCTTACGATCCGCCAAAGAGCGAGAGATGTCATTAGATGATTTCCCACCTAAAAAAAAGTGTGAGCATCATTTTCTTTTAAAATAGGTGAAGGATGAATTCAAATAACACTTAAAAAAAAATAATTTCAGGTGCAGTAGACAAATATAGATTAAGGAAAAAATACCCTCTTCCTAAGACGATATGGGACGGAGAGGAAACTGTTTACTGCTTCAAGGAAAAAAGCAGGAACGCATTGAAAGACTGCTACTATAGGAATAGGTAAGATTCTCCTTTTTTTTTCTTTACGATCTTTATCCCTTTTTTTTGTTTTCGAGGGGAATCCTTCAATGGCGCCCTTACTTTGGGGATAAGTCCGGGGAGTGTGGGATTTTTACCTCACTAAAACCACCCCGATGATCACCACCAGCACATATAGAAGGGGCGCCGTTACCTCTTAAAAGAGCATTCCGGAACCCCCTCTGTGCAACGCCTGTTAGGGCACATCCCTGAGGAGACTGTACAACGGTCTGCCCTGAGCCTCTTTGTGCACGGCAGCACCTGATCACTGTGGCAGTCTTCCTGGGAATCACTCGTTGGGCGGGCAGTCCCCACTCTGCACACTCGTGGTTCCAAAGTCCCGTCTGCATTGGATGATGCAAGCGGGGTTTCGGCGTGTTAGGCATCGACGCAGTTGCCTCCCCGATGCCTTCTTCTCCGAGCGGGATCAGCCCTCTCACGGTTCCGCTCAGCCACCTTCTGGACCATTACGGTCTCACAGAAGGAGGCAACTTCCTTACAGTTTTCTGGCTCCGCCAGCATAGCCCTCACTACTGCTAGTAGAGACAGATCCTGCCTTTACTTCGTGACGTTCTTTATCCGCCTGCTGGGCAAAGGCTTCCCACATTGCTTTCCAGCAAATTCAAATTTAAAATGTTTTTATTTCACATAGGCATGTGCAATTAATAAAACTGCATAACGATATCCATAACGCAACACAAAAACCAATATTTGAAATCTAGCATTATTCATTAATTACCCCACGTCACAGGTACCCCACTCCTGATGAGAAGCGAGCCCTCGCACAGAAGACCGGCCTGACCCTCACGCAGGTCTCCAACTGGTTCAAGAACAGAAGACAGAGGGATCGCACTCCACAGCAACCAAACAGACCGTGAGTTTATTCCTTTAAATCTTTGATTTTTGTTGGTATATCAGTTGTGTTGTTACTGTGCTCCTCACATCACATCATATCACATCACACCACATCATATGACATCACATCACATCATTAGTAACGTACGTTGGTCAGTGTGTGTGTGTTTGTAACTTTTTCACGACGTTTAGCATACTGGTACTTCCAGTCTTGGAATAGCATACAGGATAGGTACTTTTTATCCCGGAGTATGTTCCCTTGGGATGATGTTCTACTATTACGCAGGTGAAACCGTTGGGAGCAGCAAGTATTATTACCAGAGGTCGGAATTAGGTACAGTTATTCATATACTTACACCGATTTCATACAGCGAAAGAATAAAGTGGATATGCCTCAGATCCCGAGATTAATTTTAAAGAGCAGAATTATGGCTCTTTCAGAAATTAAGCAGAAAAAAGTTCTTCCTGCATTATTGACGAGGAGGAGGAAGTGTATAAATTTGTTAACCTTACCTCAGTTGACGTAGAGAGATCTTTTTCAATGAAAAATATTAATAAAAATTGTATTAGTAATTATCTTTGTTTTTTTTTTTTGTCTTATCTACCTCTGAGGTTTTTGTTATTATTAATATAGTTGCCCACACGGGATTTTTCATTAGAAGTCCCGGGAAGATCCATGCGATGCAAGTACAGGAATAGTTATTCATGTAACGTACTTAATTCCGACCCCTGATTATTACTTATAAAGGCGTAAGACAGATAGTATATACATACACTAACTTCTGCCAGTGGCTTCGTCCGTGTGAGAAAGTAGGTTTTTCCATACAAACTTTAACCCCCGTTTCATACACCTATGGGGTGAATTTTGATAAATCCTCACTTAGTGCTCGCCTTCGTCATAATTCATTTAATTTCATAACAATGGAACATTGAGGAAAATAAAATAAAAAAATACATAAAAAAATAAACAATTGCAGTGATGGTTAAAGAAGAAAAAACATACAAAATCCTAATAAATAACAGTATTAGTACAGTAAATAATTATTATTTCCTTTATTACTTTTAAATACCTACAAATTACATTTTTAAATATTTTTTAAAACCTATTAAAAAAAAAGAATATATAAAAAATAGTATCCCACCGGTATCGGGAACAGGGTCCAAGTTACCGGCGGTCAGGGCTCCAGAGAAAGGAACCTCCTAACAATACGAGCCGTGTCCAGGAGTACCACTTTCTGAATCAA
The DNA here is from genome assembly GCA_961205895.1 of Mythimna pallens. NCBI lineage: Eukaryota > Metazoa > Arthropoda > Insecta > Lepidoptera > Noctuidae > Mythimna > Mythimna pallens. The sequence goes on along the minus strand of OY540849.1, from coordinate 11,687,297 downwards.
GCCCATGATCCAGCCGCCTAACGCGAGCCTCCTAAGGTGTTGGTCGAGGCTCTTAGCTATTAAGCCATTGCCCGACACGACTATCGGTACAATGATCGACGAGTCCACATCCCACATGTCGACAACCTCGCGAGCCAAGTCAATAAATATTTATTATTATAATAAAAAGAAATAATATTTAATAACTTTTTTTTAAATCTATTATTTCGATGCTTCAGTGCACTCTGGACTATGCCAGTCGCATGGGATCAATCCTACTGTAGCATAATGGGCATCTTGCAAGCTGCGATAGCAGACTGCAAACCACCCATTACCCTACTCTATCCCCTACTCTCAAATATACCTCACTCTATACTCATATTCTCTGCCCCTCTCTATCTTTTCTCTCTTTCATACATCGTTTTAGGAACTTGTAAATACTTTGTGCTTCTTTAGACATTGGCTGGCTCAGAATCATATTGATTCCACCATTGTGGAGATCGATATTTGGTAACAGGCTCCTCCTCAGTTCGCGATACTGGTCACGTTCCACCATCACATGAATGATATCTTCGAGCACCTGACATGTATCGCACAGTGGCGTATAATCCCCATTAAATGATAAAATTTGTTCAGTGGAGCATGGAGCAGCAACCAATGTCTCCCTGGAGAGGCTGGAACATTCAAACCAAGGCACTGACCCTGGTGTGTCCTGCATGGTATAGTACCAAGCACCCTTAGTTAATGAGTACTCTCTAAACGACTTCTTCCATTTGCCTCTACACACTCTTCTAACCTCTGGGATAATTTCCCAACCGTAGGGCTGATTCAGTACATCCACGTCATCATCCACTGCATTCCCCGCCAGCTGATCCATAATCTCATTCTCAAGCAAGCCAACATGGGAGGGCAAGCTGTGCACTAGACCCAAGGGTTGTTAGGCTATCGGAATACCTCGGATACCCGCGACACACCGAGCCAAGTGCTGTAAAGCGCTTCTGGAATCTGATAATATAACTATCTTTCGTTCCCCTACACTACTTCTTCCTTGTCGATATCACTCTTGACAGAGTGGTCGCGATCATCACTTCAGGTGTTGGTGGCAAGCTTCACAACGCGCCGCCACTCCTCTCTGATGGCCGCCTTCCTCGTGCACTACTAGCATAAGATAATGCTATTTAATAACTTACTATAAAATAAATTACACGTGTCCCAAAAATTCAAAAACAATTATAGGTATATAAAAAGATCAACATAATCACACAAAATAATAATCCAAATTGACGAATAAAGGAGACTTTATGCAAAATTTCATGTACCTATGTCCCAGTAGTTTGAAGTGCGTTGATATTGATATACTCGTGGCTTTCGCTACGTCTCCGTCAGGGGGCGTGGCAGGCGGTGTCAGGGCTTCGCCCTCTGACCGCAGAGTCCAGTCGGGGCTCGTTACAACGGACCCGTCATTAGGGTGCCTAACTAGGCCCGGCGGTTGTAGAGCTCTATGTTTATATGTTATGTGTATACTGTAGACACACAGTACACTCTTCACGACAGTCAGTCTCTGCTAAGTGAGACCCCTAGGGGAAGCCCGGCGGGAGACGACCAGCGACGAGTATGCTATATATTGTTACGGACCTACAGTAGGAAATGTGACCCCCGTCTAACCCGCTTCCAGACCGAGCCGGTTACGGTTTAGACTGCGGGGACGATTTATGTGTGATATGTCAATCATTCAGTTTCTTCTTATAGAGATATATATGTTCCTGTGTGTGTCTGTGAATATATACGTTTTACTTCTTCACTAAATACTTATAAATATGTATCTTTAATTTGTAACATAGCAACCACATAGTTTGACAGAAATTCTTGAATTTTAATGCGTTTAAGTCTTCATTGTTTAAACTCTTATAATGACTTACGGGATATGGTTTCAAAGCTCAGAAATCTTATACACCGACACTTATCGACCTCAGGCAATCAGTATACGAGTACCATACACTTGTACTATTACTTATTCTGTAGCCATACCTACAAAATCATTTTAACTATACACGTAAGTATAGTGTACACTCAAGCACAAAATACGTACATGTGCACTTCTTTTTCTTACACTCACTTTTTACCAAAGGATAAATTATATTTATTTTGCAAATCTGTATAAATAAAAGGAGAAACTGACTGACTAACGTATCAACGCACATCCAAAATTTCTGGGCCTAAGGGCGTAAACTTTTGCACAAGGTTTCCTTTTATGACATATGCGAACACTAAGAGAGGATTTTCCAAAATTCATCTCCTATAGGGATCAAATGGGGGTTCAAAGTCTGTATGGAGAAACATACTTATAAGTAGGTGAAGCCGCTGGTAGAAGCTAGGAAGTTATAAATAATATAAGTAATAATTTTATGCGATATTTTATTCCTTAATTTAATAAGATGAGGCCGGTGTTCCTAGCTGACTACCCTGAGAAGAAAGACCGAAACAAACTCGAAAGGTCTGTCTCTTTTAAGTCCATAAATTATACATGTAAATTGTAATGGTCAAAAACTTACGAGAACTATAAAGTCTTTTGATAAACCCACTTATGTTGAGTGGAAATGTTTCAATTTTTAATGGATTTGATATGAAAAATTCAAGTAAAATATAACAAAAATACGAAAAAAAAACATTAAAATATCCTATCAAATCAAAAAGTTAGAGTTGCTCCAGTGTGACGTCATACGACCCTTTACCAGTTTTGTGCCAAAAAACTACCAGCAAACGAACTTAGTACCTATAGCGCGAAAGCTTACGTTCTTTGGTGCATTTTAGTGGTTCGTAGTGCGACGATCTCGTCCAGGTAAAATTATGACACTCTCCAGTAAAGGGCCTATTACACTACTCGACATTCTTACTACTATTATATATATACGGTTAGACCGGTTTTACTTCGAAAAAAAAATAAGGCAGTCTAAATATCGTGTGCTGACTATCGCGTAGTGTAATAGGCCCTTATGAAACCGCAATCGGTGTGCGTAAAGTTAAATAATTGATTTCTCATTCATTCAATGATGGATTTCAAAAATGTTTTAGCTGATTTTTTAGCAGTGATCTATATTTTCACTGGTTTATTAGTTTTGATTTATATTTTCACTGATTTATTCGTTTTGATTTACATTTTCACTAATTTATTCGTTTTGATTTATAATAAAATAAAATAAAAATTTCAAATAAAATTGAATTGATGTATTAGGCAGTGTTGATCTATATTTTCACTGATTTGTTAGTGTTGATCTATATTTTCACTGATTTATTAGTGTTGATTTATATTTTCACTGACGCATTAGTGTTGAACTGTATTTTTTTTTTAATATTTAAGTTCTCCATTCCACAAAGTGCTCACATAGGTATTTATGCTGATGACTGTACCCACGGGTACCACGGTAACCTTCAGACGAAAAAACGTTGACACGTCACCAAACAATGGGGCTCTGAGTCGAAACAATAAATTGTTAAAGTTTATTTACGTAGCGTTTATTAGCGTGGCTTGAGCGCGTGTTGGTAGGTAGGTAGGTCTGGTCAGAAGGTTTAGGGATCCGTGAAAAAGTTGTGGGTTCAAAAGAACCCATGTGTATATTTATGTAGGTATTCGTACGCCTAAGTAAACATTTTTAATTAAAAAAAAACAATGTAAATAAGGATGTAAACACGGAATGTTATCATCATAATCATTTTAGCCGAAAGACGTCCACTATTGGACATAGGCCTCCCCCAAGTGTCGCCACAATGAACGGTCCTGTGCGTTTCGTATTCCCGTAACCCTTACCAGGTCATCGGTCCACATTGTAGGAGGCCTTCCAACGCTACGTCTTCCGGTACCTACGTGGTCGCCATTATAGAACCTTTCGGCCCCAACGACCATCCGTTCTGAGAGCAATGTGCCCTGCCCATTGCCACGATTCTTTGTGCTATGTCGTTATCCTTGGTTCTCCTACGGATATCTCTTTCCAATTCTTAAAGAAGACATTCAGGTCGTTTCGCCATCACCCCCCCCCCGTCGCTGTATCCGGGCAGGAATCATGTGTTTTACGGGCCCACAGCTCGTTAGACATGTGGCAGACATGTCCTGCTCACTGACAACAACAATTTGCGTTTCGGAGCCCAGTATACTATAGTGTTCTGAACGCGTACTTGGGCGCTTTTACAATTAGCCTTATTTCCCACATGTACAAAATCTTTATAAAGTTAGGTTTTGAAAAACGCATAGCTGTCCAACTAGGTAAAAAGCAACCCCCTGAACAAACAGGATAATAGTCTATAATCTCGGAAACATATTTTGTTTAAAATTCAGCATATTAATGTTCCCACTGCTGGGACTCAGGCCTCCTCTCTCTAGGAGAGGGAAAAGGCCGTAATCCACCACGCGGGCCCAGTGCGGATTGGTGAATGTCACATGTCTTCGAATTTTTGGTTCTAGGACATGCCGGTTTTCTCGCGATGTTTTTCTTCACCGTTTTGAGAGCAATAAGCGGCAACTTCGTCAATACTACAATAAAATTCTCAACTTTACTACAGTTTATTAAGATCGCGCCTGTTTCAATGAATCCACATAAAATAATATTGTCTAGCTGTTTAGATATACAAAACTACACTAACTTTACATAACTATCCACTAGGAATCAATTGGCGAATAATTAAAACAGCCACAAACTTCACTATAAAGAGATCCCGCCAAAAACCCTCTGGCCTAGTTCAACCTGCAAACATGATGACATAGCCCGAGTTTTTGAAAAAAAAAAAAAACAAAACTCAGCTTTGTTCTTGTCACTTCCACGTTCAAATTATTATAGTAGCCAATCCACCACATGTTTGAATGTTGACCGTCGATGCTTTGACAAAAAGATTTTCTAACATTAAAAACACTTTTTTTCTCACAAAGGACTGCGTCGAAGTCATAAACCCTCATTATGGGTCATTAATCAACTGGAAAGAACAAAGGTTAAAGTTAAAAAAAAATGCACATGTGGTCTATGGACGGCATTAATGGTGAAGCTATGAACGATTTACCAGAAACAATAGTTTTGGGATGCTCACGTTTATAAGAGTGATTGTATTGTTACATGTTATAAAATAAAGTCCCTCGCCGCGTCTGTCTGTCGGTGTGTTCGCGATAAACTCAAAAACTACGGATGTACGGATTTTCACCCTGACATTGTGATTCATAAGGAAGGGACATCCTTAAGTATTATAGTACCTAGTTATAATCCGTGAATTTCAATGATTATTGTTTCCATGAAAATTGCTGGCTGGTCCCATGTTTTAAATAAAGTTAGTACCTACTTCGAATTTTTACTTGTTTAACCATACAAGTGTGTATATTAGATGCATTCATTACTCAATTATTAATAGGTATTTTCTAAAATCCACGGAAGAACAAAAATATGAAAAATAGAACCATCAATTATTGACGGCACCGTTTGGTGCTTGATGGTTGAGCGATATGCTGCTGTGCTGAGTATCGCGGGTTCGATTCCCGCACGAAACCAATTTAAATGGCTTTTTCAATACACTCACTCGAAAACTCGCTCTTATACCACCGCTTTTAGGAACGGACTGTTTCTGTACTAGTGCAGAAAAGTGCGCGTGCTCTCTCCCGCCACAATGTTATTACATTCATCGTGTCAGGCTGGGCGCGCGTCGACCCCCACGAGTCGCCGGTAAACCCCCGTTTATTCATTTCTTCGTAAGTGTATTGAAAAATGATACACGTGGAATCACTGCAACTCTTGGCTCCAATACACACTCGCCTACGGCTCGTGACAATTCCGCCTCGGTCGCAATGACAAACTTTCTGCACTGGTATCAAAATGACACTTAACAACACTTCACTTGCGCAATGATTTATGTACTTGCGATACTTCTGTAATTCTTGTTATGAGAAAAACAAAAAATCCAACTAAAAAAATAGAAAATAAAATTTAATAAATTTGGATTAAGAATAGCGTACATAAGAAATAAATGTATATTATTGTAAAAAAGCGTCATCTGGGTAGCGTCGTCAATCAAGGTCATGCTGGTAACTAAATTATATGCCGCAAAATAAATAGATATTTCTGTCCTGAATATTTTGTTTTGTTGTGAATACGAAGTGTTATTTGGTAAATCACGGTTATAAATATATTATGGATATTATAAAATGATAATAGAATGCGTATTAGATTTGTCGGCACACATATGTAAGTATAAGGAACAAGACGCAACTACCATATTAGTCTTTATAAGGTTGTGCTGAACTGAGTGCCCGAAAGAGTAAGTCTGGAACTGCACGCATGCGTAGTTCACGCACTAACTCTGTCTCTCTTACTCGCATGCAAAGGATGCGGAAAGAAATTAATTAATCCTGGCGAATCTAATTAGGATAATCGGATATTTTGATCGGATTATTGCATTGTCATCGATCTTTGACAGGTGTGCAAAGTTTGAATTAAATCTGATCGTTCAAAATAGGACAAAATCGAGCTCAAAGGGGTCGGTTACAAACAAACAAACATACATACATACAGGTGAAACTAATAAAAGCGTGTTAAAAAACAGTAACAGGAAACAGCTTGTTGGCTGGTAACCTTATTTTTAGGTAGGGCAGGTTTAAATGCACATAATTCAAAGCTTGACTGCGATCCCACCTGATGGTAAGCAGTGATGCAATAGTTGATGCTGAGAGCCACTAGTTTATTAACAGCCTGTTCACTCTAGCCTTGAAGACACCTAAATAATAATCGGACAGGAAGGCCGCAGCAGACCAATTATTCCAGTCCTTAGTACACGGTATAAACTACGAGGCGAAATGCTTAGTCCGGATCGTAGAGGTGTCAACAAGGTACGGGTGGATACTCCACACTAAATAAAGTTTTATAAAAACAGTGTGTTGTAAAAAAATTGTTAGATGATTTTTTTAAAGTTTGTTTTTTGTATTGTTTCAGTGAAATGCTAGTGCCAGCGCAATACGCGGGCCCCCAAGGGGGGTTAGCACAAGCATTACTCCCAAATGCCTACTACCACCAACTACAAGACCCAACGCATTATTTACATGGCGGAGCGCCGTAAATGTCGCCATAACAGAAAAAATAGTTTAATAATACCAGTGCAAAAAAATATTAATAGTTGACAGAAATTATTTGACTGTGAAAAAAGTGTTATTTAAATTAAGTGATTTGTTATTTGAAGCACCTATTAGATAATTGTATATTTATAAGTAAATATAGATAGTTAAGTTATTTTCATTTTTTGCTAGATGAATATTGCAATGAGCAACAGGAAAATATAATGCCATACCTTTTGCTCAATCGGCCTGTGAGTGAAATTATTTTAAGAATATAACTTTGATTTTTTTTAACGCCTGTTGTCGCATCGCACGTGTCCCTAGATCTTGATTCTATTGTCTCTTCATGATTTTAGTGCTAGGTTACCGTGGCCCTAGAACGCAAAAGGCAACTGAAGGAACACAGGTGGGTTTTAGTCAGCAAAAGTCTGACATGCCCACTCGGAACAAGACGTTTGATAATTCTCCCATTCAAAGAAAGAGGCCTTAAAAAAATAATCATCTCCTTATTGCGAAAACAAACTATCCGCAATTTTTCACCCGAATTAAGTTAAATATAGCTATCGATTTGTCTCATCAAGACGAATCTACAGGTAAAACTGGTTATTAGCTACGACACTTATTTACAAAGATAGCTACGACAAAAATTAAATAACCTACAGATTTGATCGAATATAATAATATATTATATAGTTGATTTTTGCATTATGGGTACGAAATAGAAAAAGTTGTATTTTAGGGACGACTCTATTCTATTTCTTTTTTTTTCAAAGCCACGCACGACATAAGTAGTAAATAATCTATGTTTGGCGATTTTCAATATTTTTTTCTTTTCACTGAGATAAGTTGTACTAATTAATCTCGGTTAAAATTAATATAATATACAACAAGTCTTTGGAAACAAGTCTTTCGAGCAAATAACATAAAAAAACTTTAAAATACTTATACCATTTTCTTTAAAACCCAGGTATGACAGAGGTCAAGTGAGAATATATTCGATATTTGAAAAAAAAAACCGTCTTTGAAATTTTCAGGCCGTTTGTAAAAAGCCTCAAAGTTTAATAAATTGTTTAAAAAAAAAACACCTCACCGTTAGTGTCGCTTGCAATAAGTTGGTCCAAAAGTTCAGCGTGTCTATACGAACTGAGTTTTACTTACTGAAATGAAAATCTCAGTGAAATGAGAACTTCATTTTGTCTAATAATAACGATACTTATCCATTTTAAAAAATGATGTTTGTTCTCGTGTTAAGATTAAGAAGAGAACTTTCATCTTCTTTCATTGCGTCAATATTGTTTGTTTATTGAGTATAAATTACGTTCAATTACCCAGAAAAAAAAGGAAGAATTAAATGTCTTTTTTATATTACTTTGTTTGGTCCTTGGAGTCGAATCTTAAAGACAAAGTTTAAAAAAATCACAGTATTAATACAATTTTTTATTTATAATACAGGAATTCTAGTATTTTTAAGAATCATTTGTATCTTTTTAAAACTAAGAACGGAACGTCTTTGTTCAGGATAAATCTCAGATAAATCAATTTTTTTGCAAAAAGCCTGAAGTTTCGTAATAGAATATATTTATTTAAAATTTGGCAGGACCATTTCCTGCCAAATTTTTGAAACGTTTGTGCTTTCTGACTGTTTTCTGCCCGTCCTACTTTTATGTATATTTTTATTTTATGTGAAGACGATTTTTTTTCATTAATTCCTTACTATATTAATACTTAGTTATCATGACAAACTTAATAGTTCCTAAATGCCATGCACTTTAATTTTAACTAAATTGTTTTAGCAATAAGTTTAAAAGGTTAAAACTTGATCAGTAAGTTAAAATATTGCAAATATAAAAGACATTTATTTATTAGTGGGTGCTCAGGGACCTGGTCACTGTGAATATCACACATCAAATTTAAAGATTGTCACAGAGTTCACAAACGGCCTAGTGCAAGTTTTTAAATTTACTTGATCGCGCTATTGCAAATCGTCTGGAATGCGCGGAAACGCTTTTTCAGTTTGACACGTTAACGTGATCTAGTAAGTATACAAACTACGATGTTTTACCTTGTCCTTATGTTATTATTATGGTTTTAATAAGTGTGTTTGTCACCTAACTCTTCGGCTAAACGCCTTGACTGATTTGGGTGAAATTTTGTGTGTATAATTGAGTGGGTCCCTGGATAGTTTGGAAATAAATTTGGACCCGGTAGATAACGCTGCAATCGGGGTCTCAATATTTATTTCTGACGAAAAGCCAGCATTCGGATAGGACAACGTCTTTCTGAACTGATAGTAGTTGTACAAATATAACAACATTGTTGACAGCTCTATAGTCCGGACTAATTGTTTCGACTAGTGCGCTTCACCATCTGGTGAGATTTAATTTGCTTTAGGTAAAAAAAAAAAAAATTTTTACCTAAAACAAATTAATACTATCTGATAATGAGCGGCATATTGCAAAAAAGGTACGAAAAATTGAATTGCGCGGGGTACCCTGGAGGCACTTTAAGGCCGATTACTGTAGTTAAAGACACGTTTAATTAAAAACAAATTATTGTAATCTCACTTTGCGTCAATACAGTGTCATATCAAATTAACTAAGTATACCTGAATATTAGATTCGAGATGATTTTAAACGATTGTCACTAAATTGAAGCATGATTCGGAATTTATTTAATTTGATTTTAAAGTGACCATTTGTATGTATGTATGGGTTACAAAGGAGTTGGAACTTTGTCATGTGTAATATATAAGTAGTTTGTTGTTCCAATATTTCATAATTTTGTCGAATACTGTACCTAGTTAAATTCGAATACTGTACCTAGTTAAATTAACGACACTTTGCCGTATCATATTATTAATTTGTGTTGACAATGTTACCGGGTTTATTGTAAAACACCGTAATTTTATAAAATATCTCTTGAGATCATCTACAAAGTATCAAATTTTGTAATTAATAATTACAAAATTTGATACTGTGTCGGTACGACACAGTATCAAATATTATAAACGGGCAACCAGTCAGTGCATAGTTTACAATTTGTCTGATTTTCTGCGATATTATAGTATCGAATCGTTAAGTTATGAACATGATCCTGATTGGTCGGTATTAATGCGAGCTGTGTAAATGCGTCCACCTTCATAGAAGAATCAAGGGATTGTTCACCATTTAACGAGTCATAAAAAGATGGTAGTACTCTACGACTGGTCGCCAATTTAAGTTCCGTTCATAATTTCTCAACAGTTTACAATCGGTCGAGACAGTTTATATACTTCAGTTAGTTACTATAATACGGTGAATACGATAAAACGCCCGCAAAAAAATTTTTAATCAACAACATACAACTTGACTCTGACCTGTAAAATACAAAAAAATTGAAAATTTTAATTTCGCGACATATCACTTTTACCTGAAGTACCTACAAACCGTTTTATCATCACTATATTATATCTCAACAGATACCCATCGCACTCCTGAAGTTTTAGTATTTAATTTTAACTGGTTTAATTAAGTATTTTGTGATCTGAGTGTCTAGTGAGAGTTTGTTTTGCGATCGACACGTTTATGAAGCTTGGAGCTTGCCAATGCTTTTTACTAATTAGAGCCAAATGCGGTAAACCTTTCGATCGCGTACAAGTGAGTCTACACTAAAGGACCCGAGTATGAGCCGAGCTCTCAAATCGTGTAGTGTCGCTCGTGCTCTGCTCGTCTAAAGTCGGTCACTACACGAATTTGAGCTCGGCTCGTACTCCATTCGGTTAAAGTCGGTCACTACACGAATTTGAGCTCGGCTCGTACTCTGCTCGTCTAAAGTCGGTTACTACACGAATTTGGGCTCGGCTCGTACTCTGCTTGTCTAAAGTTGGTCACTACACGAATTTGGGCTCGGCTCGTAATCTGCTCGTCTAAAGTCGGTCACTACACGAATTTAAACTCGGCTCGTACTCTACTCGGCTAAAGTCGGTCACTACACGAATTTGAGCTCGGCTCGTACTCTGCTCGTCTTAAGTCGGACACTACACGAATTTGAGCTTGGTTCGTGCTCCGCTCGTGCCCGGCTCCTCAAGCGTATATCGTAAAATTATCTCGCACTCAGCGCACTGCGCTCAAAATAGTGAATTTTTTAATTTGTTCGTAATTATAAGGTGCTGTTTAAGTTTCAAACCATTGTATTCTAGTCTGGAAACGAATTAAAGTTCTATAAGAATTTAATATTGTTTTATTTTTTTATCACAGAAATAGTGACAAATGAGTCTACTCATAGCTGCATGAAAGAAATTCTAAAGCAACGTTTATCTACGAATTAATATATCTGTGATATTCATATTTTTTAACTACCCCCTCCTACCTGCCACTACCACTACCTTACCGTCCCCTCGAAAAATAATGGAAATATTGCAGTTTATGCTTGAAATTTTAAGTTTTTCAATTCTCGTTTGTACAAAGTTATAAAGCCCTTACAGTCTAGTCAACTTAGTAAGTTGACCTCGGAATTTGAGATACCCATAACCCAGCTTTAATCTCGTATAAATTTGTATTTTGACATCCTAAGGGCCAACGCTGCGTTAAGCGGGCGCATGCGCGGTCGCCCGCGCGTTTGTTGTGTGCGGCAGTTCCCGTAGTGGAAACTGTATTATTACCTGCGCAGTATCGCTAGGTTAAACTTTAACGGTGTGCATGTAGTCGTGTCGATGGAGAACTTTTTACGTAGTAAAACGGCTGAAGGGCGCGGCTGCCTGCGACGGACCACTTTTGTATGGGACCGCGCGGGCGCTCGCTTGCTACAGGGAGTAATACATGACTGTTAAAATCTAAGATCAAAGGTCACCAATCGATTTACTGCACATTTTTTGTAAACAGCTGGGTAGCTAAAATTTCGAGATACCTAATTTTGACTAAGATGACTGGACTATTACACAATACTTATACAATTATTTTTACGCTCAACACCTAGTGTACACACACTAAATAGGTACTAGTACTTACCTATTTAATGTGTGTGTTCGTTGTGAGGCTCCGGCAGTTTTCTTGGATCGGTTCTTCATAATTTATAGTCGCCCTACACTGGTAATACAGCTAAACGATGGATGCCGCTTTGTAAAACGTATCGCTATCACAATCCGGTTGAACTTGAGATAGCCGAATTACATTACAGCAACGTTTTTCGATCCGGCACGCTAACTTGTAATAAGGCATATAAATTGAGTAAAATCTACATTTTATTTCAGATTGTCTTCATTATCAAACTTAAGATTTAATACAAACAAAAACGTTAAATAGGTAGGTACTCCTATTATTATGAAGATGGTATAAAATATCAACCGATGCACGTTGTCAATAAGCAGATGTGCCAAATAGAACGCGTAACACACAAACGATCCCAATACCTTTCACTTTTGTCAATTTTACAATATTCACTGATTCTCGCTTTGTCGAGTAGACGAGTTTTTAAACTTACGAAGCAATAGATCAGGTTTTTTTTTAATTTTCTCGGACTGTTATTTGGTCGTAGTTTCGAACTCAAGCACAAGCTTTTCTACAACTTCCTTTCGTTTACTTTGTGCACATATATAATTTATTTCATCACCACACTGCTCTTATACGGTAAAAAAAAAAATATCGTGAGGAAAATGGCATATTCAGAAATATAAATCCACTAACATCTGTCAATATAAACTGGCGCCGTGTGGAGGACAAATCAACCCTCTAGCCAACTTCCCCTAACAAAGAGGGGGGCTGATATTTTACACAGTAGGTATAGTTACCGGCACGGATCTTGAGCGCTGACTTCTACAGTTCTACTTGCGCAGAAGCACGCAGAAGTGAAATATCGGGTCTCTTTTGTGGTATGAAGAGAGATGCGGGGGCGGGGAGTGAAATCCTTGTACAGTGATTAACTCGCCGATATTGTAAGATGCGCAAAACGATCCCCGCTCTTTCGCTGAGCGCTCAAGATTAATGCCACTATCTAGACTAATTGATTGATTCGAATAAATTCCTCGTCTATCTTTATTTTCTTTCGAGACAGCCATCCCCGTCCAAACGTTTCACTAAGAACCTCTGAACCGATTGCTTGTCTCCGGTTAGCTGCTGCAGAAACAATCTGGGCAAATGAGGTACCCTTGAACCATCGCGAACACAGTGCCAGTGTGGATCCCCTTCATAGGATACGCGTCACCTTCTTTCTTGCTCAGCATGCACAACTACCGGCACTTTCCACGACTTACGTGAGGCCAAGACAGAGTTTCTCAGGTGGATACGTATGGATCGGATAAAATTTGAGTCACATGATAACGAAAGAAGAAGAATAAGAAGTTTTTAACACTTGTCATGGTTCGCTTCTAGTTTGGTTCCCACTAATTTTCAATGAATGACAAGAACAACAAAAACTGAACATTATTTTACTGGGGCCATAGTTTTCCAGTTACTGGGTCACTACCTCCGTTGGTTCATCTTACAGTCTTTAAGTATGCTCTTTGGGAATGTGGAATTATCAGGTCGTTTTGCTGAAAATACGAGTGTATAATCTTAGTTATTTTACTTCTTGACCTTGTCCACATTCTGCGTACAGTTGATAAACGTAGGGCCAGGTAAATGGAAACGCTTCACACATAGCAAGAGCCACTAAGAACCAAACCCGTGGTTTGGGTTTTTTTATATTAATTTTTCGAAAATTCCGGTGACAACGACATGGCACGATAACGATCATGACGTCGAATCAAAGAGTATGGTAAATATACGACGGATGCTAGTCAAATATTACAAAGTACTCTGTGCTAGTCAAAGAGTACAGAGTACAGTAAATAGTTTTGGCTCATTTTTTCTTAATTCCTGGATTAATCTATCTCTGTATAGTGTACGTTAGTTAACCAAGAAATAATGGTTAAAATAAAAGTTTAAAGTGGTTTGGACAGTCTTTATTGTTGATAAAGACTGTCCAAAATAAAATTGTAATGTATTGATGCTCTAATAAAATAATAAAATGTTATTTATTATTTAATTCTTTTTATTCGTATTATACTGTTCACAGACGTATATACTGTTACATAAAAATAGTCGATTATCTAAGTCGCTGAACAAATAACTATTTGAGGACATCACTTCAAACGTCAGATTCATATTGCAAAATAAACTAGAATCGACAGATCGAAGTTCTTTGTTTTCATTTTAATTTTTGCAAATTTAAGTAAAACAATCAATAAAACCATTGAAAAGTGATAAAATAAGATTATTCCCAAGTTTTAGTGCCACAATATACTTGATTTAAGCCTACATTTTGTCAATGACGTAACAGGGAAGGGGAATTACAATGAGCGAAACAAAATCTTTCGTGAACTTCTCGTGCCAGCGATGTTTACAGCCTCTAAAGCTCGACGAGTCTCTGCACAACTTGGGTGAGCATACCATCGCTGATCTGGCCCTCCAGATACGACGCAACAATGAGGTCGACTTGGATATGCAGTCCACAAGTTTGGAACATTACGTCCCTCCGTTCCGCATGTCAGAATCAGGCAACGGCGCAAATGGATTCATGGTTATCTCTGACGGCTGGGAAACAACCTCATTAGGTCACCAACTGCACGTCAAAGCAACATTATTCGATTTATTATCAAACAATTCAGATGTTGACCATCCTCTTTGCGATGAGTGCACAGATACATTGTTAGAACTTATGGATAATCAGTTAAGGCAGACAGAGGCTGAATGGAAAGATTACAATGACTATCTAAAAAAGCTAGAGGATGACAAAGAAGATTTGAATTTAGAAGGTCTTGAAAAGGAGTTGGAAGACTGGAAACAAGAACAAAGTAGGTTATTAAAAGAGTTATCAGCATTACAAAAAGAAGAAAGGGCTATGAAAGAGGAGATTGAAGTACAAGAAAGAGAAAAGGAGAGATTGGAGCAAGAACAAGATGTTTACTGGAGAGAGTATACAAGATATCGGAAAGATTTGATGACAATTGAAGATCAAATGAAGTTTTACGAATGTCAACTTGCGTATACCCAATCGCAGCTAGAGAAATTAAAGAAGACTAATGTATTCAAGGCTACATTTCATATTTCTGATTCTGGTCAATTTGGTATCATTAATAACTTTAGACTTGGTAGACTACCGTCAGCACCAGTTGACTGGTCCGAAATCAACGCTGCTTGGGGACAAACAGTCCTTCTTCTAGCTTCATTAGCAAGGAAAATTAGCTTTAATTTCCAACGCTACCGTCTCGTGCCATACGGTAACCATTCATTCATTGAAGTACTGGAGGACCAGAAAGTATTACCGCTCTACGGTTCTGGAGGATTCCGTTTTCTTTGGGACACAAAATTTGATGCCGCAATGGTAGCGTTCTTAGACTGTCTTCAGCAATTTAAGGAGCAAGTTGAAAAGGGTAATACAGGCTTCTGTCTGCCGTACCGTATAGATAAAGGAAAGATAGAAGACACAGCATCTCCACCACATGCTTATTCAATCAAAATCCAGTTTAATTCGGAAGAGCATTGGACTAAAGCTTTAAAGTATATGCTGACGAATTTAAAATGGGCTTTGACTTGGATTTCGTCACAATTTAGTGAAGATAAGCAAGAAAATCAATAAGAAATATAAACTCTCTATTTATTCCTTTTTTTATACAAAATACTTGGCTATGTACAAGCACTTTATGCACTACTTAGAAAAAATATTGTCCTAATCTTGAAATAATTTGTAAAACAAATAATTGTGATTCTATTGTTTGTTTTGTGGTTATTTCAAATAATATACTAAATGTTTAAGTTTTCGTTAATTCAGATAATAAGTTTTTTTTGTAATGTTCAGTACAATGCTGTGATTTCGTCTTTATTCCTAATTATTATGTCAATAAGTAGCTCTAATTGATATGTAAATAAAATAATGTTATAATAAAGCAAATCTTTTATCCATTAATATTAGTCATTTTCTTTGTTATTATCTAAATTCCTATTAGATCGTTATTTCCGTGTGGTAGATTATGAAAATGTATATTAGCGCCATCTATTCAAACGGCTTAATACCAATTTCGCTTTAGTAAAAAGTTAGAAATTGAGTTTCATTACATTGAAAACAGATGGCGCGTTTGATAATTCTCTATGTTGTCAACAGATGGCGCATTATTTTTTTGGCTGAATTTTAAAATGGAAAGCCAAAATGCTTGGAAAAGCTATTAAAGCGCCATAAAATTTTTCTTTCAACTCCTGCCGTGAGACTTAGTGAACTTTTGCGTTTATTCAGCTGTTTTGTTTTACAGTAGTTATAGCTAGCTGAAGTAACTTGGAAAGCTGACAACATTACCTAAGTTTTCTATAACTTGTACTTTCAATTACTTTGCTGCGATTTATAGGTATCAAGCAAGCTTTCTAAATAGCTCTGAAAACAACTATCATCGGCTCAGTACGGGTCGCGCTGCGGTCTATGTCTTAACCATCTATAGAGGTCATTCTTTATAGCAAACGCTATGAAAAACAAGGTAGAAAGCTACTCAATGGAAATATTCACGTGGAAATCCTTTAATATATTCAGCACTAGGTATACAACATTATTTTTATTAGGTAGGTATATGCGAAACCTAAGTAGTTTGTTCAGAATCAGTAACTGAATCGATTCCAATAATTTTTACACCATGTTATTTTTTAATCGATTTCAAAAAAGGAGGTTATTCAATTCGGTTGTATTTTTTTTTATTTTTGTTACCTCAGAACTCCGTCGTTTATGGGCCGATTTGCATTTCTTTTTTCCTTTTATAGGATATGCTTCCAGATTGGTCCCATTTCTTTCAAAATCGAGTTCGGATGATGGGATCCATGAGGAATCGAGGGAACTCCTCAAATATTATAGGCAACCATATAGTTATTTTGGTATTTTCATCGAGAACTTAAGCTTTTACAGTCAAAAAGTAACATTTGATGAAGTGGAACTGATGAAGAAGACCACAAGTGGTCAACGGAACTTTATACTCATTTTGATAACACAATAAAGATAGTTAAGCGACTAGACAATACAAATAAATGAATGGTTCTGAATAGTTACGTTACGTTGAAAATGGTATCATCAAAGTGATCTGATGATGATGATGGAGCCGGAAAGTAGGCACTGGAACTCCGTAATTAATCAATGTAACCTAGCCGTGTTTGGACTTACTAGAATCGTCATAAGATGCACTTTGGCTATAAGGTACTATCGAACTGATCTGACGATGGAGCCGGAAGGTAGGCATAGGGACTCCGTAATTAATCAATGTATCCTAGCCGTGTTTGGGTTTATTAGAATTGTCATGAGATGCACTTTGGCTATAAGGTAGGTACTATCGAACTGATCTGATGATGGTGCCGGATGGTAGGCATAGGGACTTCGTAATTATAATCAATGTATCCTAGCCGTGTTTGGGCTTATTAGAAATGTCATGAGATGCACTTTGGCTATAAGGTACTATCGAATTGGTCTGGTGATGGAGCTGGAAGGTGGAAGGTAGACACAGGAACTTTCTAATAAAACAATGTAACCTTGCAGTGTTTTGGGTTAATTGGAATCGTCAAGAGAAATAGGCACTCTAATTATAAGTGGTTCGCAACTAAAAACTTTTTACAAAAAAAAATAACCGACTTCACTAAAAAAAAAACAGTAAAAGGATCAAAATAACTTTAATTTCGGAAGTCGGTGTTAAATAAGAAACAAACAATACCGAAAAACACCGGCTTCCGAAATTAAAGTTATTTTGATCCTTTTAGTGTTTTTTTAGTGAAGTCGGTTATTTTTTTTTTAGTTAGTATTTACATAAAAATACTAGACACGAGTTTCAGGTTTCGCCTAGGTATACTAAAACTAATGTTGTATATCGAATAGGCGCTATGCCGTCTTCACCTTCCGCATGATGCAGGTACAAATACTCCTGCATCATGCGGAAGGTGAGGACGCCGGCCATGGCAAGATCGGGAGGTTCCTATTTTGGATTCATACTGAAGAAACGGCCGGGTGTCACCATTGTGCGAACCAAGCGTAGGAAACGGTGGATGTCCCGTTTGGGTGGAGTGCCGCCGTGTCCGGACCTTGAGAAAATGGGATGCTGTCACCTGCTTCCGCGAAGAAATAATGTTAGCGAAGGAGATGGCTGCAATCGTGAGGAACCGGACATCCTCAGCGCCAGGTGACAACTTTAGCGTCCCGAGTCGCAGGGTGATTCGGCCACCACAGGCGCGGGCGTACGAACAACGAGCAATGTGTAGCTTGCCGTCCGGCCCTCCGATAAGAGCCGAGTCCAAGTAATCGGCGGTGCGTAGTGTTCCACGTGCGCCACAGAGATGTATAAATAATAATAATATTCCACAACCATCACACAACGTCGTTTAGCCCCAAGCTAAGCAAAGCTATGTGTACTAGACAACTGATAAAAATTCTTATAAATCTCTAAATAAATAAATATTATAGATAAATTACACCCAGAGACAGAACAAATGATTGTGCTCATCACACAATTTTTTGTTTTGGATGGCAATCGATCCCACGACCTCCGGCATTGCAGTCAGGGCCACTAACCACTAGACAAAAAGGCCAGTCAAAGATGATGTATGAGCCCCTACGGTTATGCTTATAGAGAGCTAGAAGCAAAACTGTAGGTGCTCAGCAGGGCCGAAGCCTGCTGGGCCTACGGGCTGGCTGGGCCTAGAAGCTCGCAACTAGCTTATAAATGGCTAGTCCTAGTTACGGTACTGGAGCGAAGCCATAAGGATAAGCTAGTTGCCATGCTGTCCATAAGGCTACAGGATTGTTCATAAAAGCTAACGCAGCCCTGGAACGCAAAGGGCAACGGAAGGACACAGATGAGTTTCAGTCAGTAAAGGTCTGACATACCCTCTCGCTCCAGTCAAAGCAGGAGAAGATGTTTGATGAATTCCACCCAAAAACAATAAGGAAATTATTTAACGTTCTCATTATAATTTCATTGTAATCTACATTCAATATTCAAATTAACATTTTTAATTAAATCATATTAATCACGAATTCAAAGCGCTCATTAAAAATAATTTAAATATTTCATCCTCAAAGTGAAACCGAAAATTTGGTTCTTCATTTCGCATTTCAAACTAACAAAGGACTTTTCTGTGATTACAGAGAGAATTTGTGAAATTGTAACGTTTCAAAGCGCGGGAAACTCTCAAAGGCGCCATTTTGAAAACGTTTCGTTTGTCCGTTGCAGGTAGTGGAAGACGTTTTGTTTTGACTTGTGTTTAGTTTTATGTGTTTTTAGGGTTCCGTACCTCAAAAGGAAAAAATGGAACCCTTATAGGATCACTTTGTTGTCCGTCTGTCTGTCTGTCTGTCAAGACCCTTTATCTCGGGAAAGCGTGGAGGTATCGAGATGAAATTAAACCTTATACATACTCAGGTCTGCGGTCCTGCTGTGAAAAAATCAAACTTCTGAGTTATCGGTAAAAAAAGATACGGCCGTTTATGTCGCAAAAAACGTGTATTTTGACACTCTCAAGGGAATTAAAATTCATAGGGTACTTCCCGTTGACCTAGAATACTGAAATTTGGCACAAGTATAGGAAAAAATCTGAAAACTAAATTTGTAGTTACGTCACAAAAAAAAACTTTTTTGGGATTCGGAAAAATCTTGCTACGAGCACAATTTGGGAATTGAACTGTTTTCATAGGTAAGTTTGTTCGGAATCCCTGGTGGGCGAGTCCGACTTGACCGAACTTGCCCGGATTTTTTCTAGTAAAATTAAAAAAATAGCATTTTTTTTTACATTTCATGGTTTCGTTTTTGTAGGACTCTAAGAGGAACTTTCGAAGATTAATTACCATAACTAGAAATTTTATTCCTTGGTAAATCATCCAATGATTTCTCCCACCCCAGCGTGGAGCGGATTGGCGAGCTACCCATTGCTCGCCGTCCGCAAGCCCGCACCTATAGTGGCCGGGGATCGCCGTACGAATTCCGACACCCGGGGTGTCCCCTGTGACGTCCGTTCGCTCACGCGTGCGACCGTCTCCTTCGCTAACATTACTGCTTCACAGAAGGAGGCAACCGCATCCTATTCCCTCTCGCCCGGACCATGGTCTGAATCAGGGCATGGCACGAGAGGTTGCCGCCGTCGATTGCCTCCATGAAGACACAGCGGCGCTCCACCCAAGTGGAATATCTAGGTATCTGCGATGTAGCGAGCAATGGGTGGCTCGCCGTCTAATGAGAATGAAGCTCGGGTAACAGTTGCTTTTCTTTCTTCATGCTTTTCACCGCCTCTTTGGCTCTCATTACAGCCATGTGTCGTAGAAGGAACTGATTGGTTCCCATGCCCTTTCTCTCCATACTATAGCCTGAACGAAGGCGGACACGAGAGTTTGCTGCTGCCAATCGCTTCCAGCAGATTCCTCGTATCAGAAGACGCAGCTTTGGAAGCCCTCTAGAGCATCTGGTAAAAGCCGCTGGATGCGAGAAGCGCAGGATCGATGTAGTGATACTTAGGAGACCGCTATGTTTAGCAGTGGAAGTCTTTCGGCTAAAATGATGAAGAATCTCTAATGACTACTCAATCGATAGTCAGATATCTGAGTAATGACTTCTTTAAAACACATTGAATACTCTAAACAACAATCTTAAAAGAGAAGTGAAAAGATTTAAACATCAGAGCAGACATTTTTATACGAGATGGAGCCCTAATAACTAAAATAAGTAGAAAAGTTGAATAAACAAGGCAGCTGGAATAAATAAGTCAATTTAAATGCATTGAAAACTGTACAATGACGTAGATGCTGAGTTTTTAATAATATCTACTACCTACCTCATTGTGTAGTTGTTTATAATCTTGCAAATGAGATGTTCCGCTTTGTTTTCTGTTTATGAACACATGACAAACTGAGTGTACTATGTGAGCTCGACAAAAGGATTTCCGATTAACGAGTGCGACAAAACTGCGACAAAAGTAGTAGTTTATTTTGTGGCACCCCGACACTGACAGGTTAAGTTAGAAGGGTAAGGTGGGAGCTCCGTGCCCCTTCGCTCCCACCTTAGCCTACGTGTTTTTTTGTATTCTCGCTTTAACTTTAACACTGCCAAATTTTTGTTTTAAATGGTTCAGATACTGAGTCTAAATCACTACCATCTACAAGTACCTCCCATTCAATCAATATTAATACCAAACGGTTTTCACATTGGCCGTTATAGACAGATCAGACCATCTGAAGGTTGGCTGGTAGATAGACGCTCTCAGCGATAAGACCATCATGTTACAGAGAAAGATGAATTCGGCACAATGGAAGAGCAGAGCCTTTCTGCTGTCATATTTATGGCCTCTACATGTAACCTCAACAGCAAAACTCCATCCTCCCTTATAAAGCTACTTGCTTGCTGCAGCTACATATGTAGTAAGACAGCGATCGCCTGAGCCGCTGTTCTTGTGATAATCCGGTGCGCAGTGTGCAGGGCACGCGTGTTAACTTGTACTACATGTTTCACATGTTTGTGGAACCATACGGGTTAGAGATTTAAACCTGACTGCGTCGTCAATTCCGTACCGCCGTTGTGTAACCCTACTAAATATTACCGTAATGTTTTCTGAAAGTTAATGGTGTACATAATTGAGCACGCCACAATCACGGCTGTAGGTAAGTCCCCCCTCTTTGATGAGTGACTAGAAAAGCGCCAAGGTGTCGTCACTTTCTGCCTGATGTAGTTCCTCATTTGACAAAACCAGTTCGGGAGGTTCCAGTTTCGCATTCAGGCGGAAGAAACGCTCGGGTGCGTCTGGAGGACACGGTAAAGCATCATACGCTGCAGATCTGGGGCACCGCTGTGTCCTTGTGGAGGCGATCAGCAATCGCGACCTCTCGCGTCCAGGTCTGGTTTAGGCCATGGTATGTAGCGAGAAGGAATAAGAAGCGATCATCTCGGTCGACTATTTTCGAATTGAAGACTTACTTACGTACCAAAGCTAGTCTTAAACATACAACACAATTACACATACACACACGGACTCACCGACATACACATAAATGCACAATTATCCACACACACCATCACAGTTTACACAGTTTTTACTTTCCTTTTCGTTAAAACTTACTCTTACATTATTTAAGGTAAGGCTAAGTAACAGGTCTGACCTAGTTTAGGAGGCAGGGTCATAATATTAGAAGATACCTTCCAAATTTAATGTACCTATGTATGTAAGTCTAAACTTTGTTTATAAGATTTAATTGATTCAATAAAGTTATTATTATTTCCTTCCTTTATTATTATTATTATCTCCTGTGATGCAGTAATGCGAGCCATGTGGCCGAAACCGTGAGGGTTTCCGACTACCGTAGGCGCGGGCTTGTGAACGGCAAGAAATGGTTCGCTCGCTGCACCCAGACCACTCCCTCTCATTTTAATTCAAAAGTCAAAAAAAGTCAAAAGTCAAAAAAAAAATATTTCACATAGGCCTACATGGGCACTTATAAAACGTCAGAAGCTAGTGCACGGTTCCAAATTGGTCGTTTCCTATGGAGAAGAACCGGCAAGAAACTCCATGGTTACTCTTTTAAAAAAATTATTGTTTACAATATTTTCATATTACAGTATTAATAGACATTATGTAAGAACAGTGTAGACCAGTCGATATTGTTGCACAATAAAAATAATCATATTAAAAAAAAAAAAAGTGAGTCGTAATTCGAAGCGTCTACGTCTATAATTTTCGATTCCTATGGGCTTCCCTGAGGAAGTTCAAAATATAGGTCCTTATTATTTTCCTGCCCTTTCCTGTCCCGTGTTATTTGGGGTCGGCGCAACATGTTTTTTTCTTCCATTCTGCCCTGTCACTCGTCATGCTATCACTAACTTCCTTTTCTTTCTTATCACTCTTCACACAATCCATCCATCTTAAAACATAGGTCCTCATTGTTGCAAAATAAATATTAATGATATTTTAAGGTTACATCTACATCCTGCCAGAATTGTTCGAAAAAAGCAACTAAGGGAATACAGGTGGGTTTTAGTCAGTAAAAGTCTGACACTCCCTCTCGTTCTACCCAGAGCGAGTGAAGTTATTTGATAAATTTTCACCCAAACAAAACCACATGTCTGTGAAATTTTGCAATAATATAAAAGAGTAATTTCTTAGGAATAAGTCCTAAACTAATACGCAAACAATCCTTTTGTAATATATGCTGAGTGCAAGTTGTTATTACTTTAATGCTATCGAAACGCGTTTGGCTCTCTGATTGGTCAAGAGTAGTGATGATCATCATCTTCCTGCCCTTGTACCGTGTTATTTGGGGTCTGCGCAACATGTTTTTTTCTTCCATTCTGCCCTGTCACTCGTCATGCTATCATTAACTTCCTTTTCTTTCATATCACTCTTCACACAATCCATCCATCTTTTCTTTGGTCTCCCTCCCGATGTCAAAAGTTAATCTTTGCGGAAGCGGAAGTGTTAATACTATGAAGAAAAAGCACAATTTTATTTTTTAAAACAACAGAAGGTTCATGTCGTAATCATGTCACGAGGACGCGGTGATGCGCAGAATGAACCACAAAAAAAAAGTAACTTCAAACTTGTTGCGACACGTATGTGTAATCCCCCCTGCCCCCCCCCCCTCGCGCCTCTTCCGATGTGTCCAGTCGTCCACGCGCCCCCCACCCCCGCCCTCCTCGCTGTATTCTTCCGTTTAGAGTTCTGTTATAAATTTTGCGGAAGCAGAAGTGGAAACGGAAGTGAAAGAGATTGCGGAACTTTACAGAAGCGGAAGCGGAAGCAGAGTTCTGTTGTAACACTAGTTAAGAGTTTGGAGGGGGCGCCGAACGTCATAAACGTGTGAACGTGTAACAAAGTCACACTAGGCACTCTGTACCTCGAGTGTGAGTTTTGTCACATAGAAAACGCTACTAACGCGTCTCCGTATCGAGTGATAAATATATGAAAACGCAAAAATCGCCCCTGGCGGAAAGTATTGTAAACCGAAACAGCGAGTGTCAGATTTTTTTACGGTACTAGAATAGTTACGTTTTTAAACGTATGAAAACGCAAAACGCGCCCCTTGCGGAAAGTATTGTAAACCGAAACAGCGAGTGTCAGATTTTTTTACGGTACTAGAATAGTTACGTTTTTAAACGTATGAAAACGCAAAACGCGCCCCTGGCGGAAAGTATTGTAAACCGAAACAGCGAGTGTAAGATTTTTTACGGTACTAGAACGTTTTTAAACGTGACGTTCATAATAGCGTTTCGGGGAACATTTTGCGAGTTATTGCGAGTGAGAGAGAGTTAAAATTTGACGTCTTGAACCGACGTCCATGCGTTTGTAAACGTAAACTTTGTAGTAAAGTTACTCACTTGGTATGTGCGAGGTGAATTGTTGTTTAGATTAGTTACGTTCGTAATATTTGCTGCTGTACTGAGTGGAGTATTTCGATAGTGTCAGATGTATTTAGAAATGTTTAGCTTGGGACTAGACGGCGTTGTGTGATAGTTGTGTGAATATTATTATTATCATGTATTTATACATCTCAGGACCCTATAAATAAGGTCCTGGAGCTTTGGAAGGCTACGAGGGGCCGAAGCCAACTCGCAGAGGCCCTTTAGATAATGTTAATGGAACGTGATACCAATCGACGATTATCCCTGTAAGCGCTGTGCTAATGAACCCAAGGACAACCCCCTGCTGGTGAAAAACTATTGCAACTTATGGAAAACAAAAATTATAGGGCTATGGCTTTTGGAGTCTTAAGTTTACTGGTAACCTGGAACTATGTTAAAATTATGGCTATATTATTATTAACTAACGCTCCAAGTCTCTCACCGTATGTTTTCTATACAATTTTCGCTTCTATTAATACAGTACTTCACTTTTGCATATAAAAGACTTAGCGACTCAACCTTTACACTGAAGCTTGAACAATAATCCGTTTGAAACTACAAGCTAGGATCGAAGTGGCTTTTAAGTCTTCTGTCGTTAAAACTATGTCATATCTCGAACCGTGGTGAAAATATATAGCATAGCATATCAGCCTTATAATATTCGCTTTTTTGGGACTCAGGCCTCCTCTCTAAGAGAGGAAACGGGCCGTAATCCACCACGCGAGCTCAGTCAGGTGTTGAAAATATTGGCCAGTCACTAATGTAGTTTTTTTTCTGTGGGAAAATCATCTTATGACATTCCCCGCTCCTGGGCGGAGCTGGAAATAGTGTCAGACTTTTACTGACTAAAAACCCATTCCTGTTCCTTTGTTCCGTTTCGTACCAGGACCGAGTCTTCCTTTCAGAATCAGACGCTTGGCTCCAGTAGGCTTCGAACCTGCTGGGCCCCTACAGTTGCTGATATCTCCTTGAGGTGCACGTGGAACAGTACGCGCTATCGAGGACTTGGGCTCGGTTCGGACGGTTACTGGACGGTCGGACGGCGAGCTACCCATTGCTCGCCGTCCGCAAGCCCGCGCCTACGGTGGCCGGAAATTGGGAAGTCACTAATTTGGTAGCGAAGCTAACTAACCAGTTTACCTTCTACTTCTAGCTTCGCCTTCGTGGACATCGAAAGTTATCCTATGGGACACACGTACACCTGGGGTACAGAGTACTTTTTGGATATATATTTTCCCGGGGGTACGTTGACCCGCTGCGCTGGCAGAAGCCAGTACTTAATTAGTAAACAGTAGAGGGGACGAGAGGTATTCTACAGGTGGTATTTGAGGGGGAGGGTGAGGGGAGTAAGTAGATAAAATTTAAAAAAAAAACCGGCCAAGTGCGAGTCGGACTCACGCAAGAAGGGTTCCGTACCGACCGTAGCAAAAAACGGCAGAAAACGCCGTTTGTTGTATGGGAGCCCCCTTCAATATTAATTTTATTCTGTTTTTTAGTATCATCATCTGTGAAAATTGCAACTGTTTAACTATCACGGTTCATAAGATTGACTGGCCTGTTGGTCTAGTGGTTAGTGGCACTGACTGCTATGCCGGAGGTCGTGGGTTCGATTCTCACCCAGGACAAATGTTTGTGTGATGAGCACGACTAATTGTTCTGTGTGTGGGTGTAATTTATCTATAATATTTATGTATTTAGAAAAAAATAAGTATGTTTTTTAATAGTCTATTAGGTATTCATAACACAAGCTCTGCTTAGTTTGTGACTAGACGGCGTTGTGTGATAGTTTGTGGAATATTATTATTATTATTATTATTATATATAAACATATTAGTTACATTTTTAAATATTTCAAAAATAAAACAACAAAATATAAAAAACAGCATCCCACATTTATCGGAAACAGGGTTCAAGTTACCGGCGGTCAGGGCTCCAGAGAAAGGAACCTCCTAACCATGCGAGCCGTGTCCAGGAGTACCGCTTTCTGAATCAAGCTTTTGATCCAGCCGCCTAACGCGAGCCTCCTAAGGTGTTGGTCGATGCTCTTGGCTATTAAGCCATTGCCCGACACGACTATCGGCACAATGATCGCCGAGTCCACATCCCACATGTCGACAACCTCGCGAGCCAAGTCAATATACTTGATTAGTTTATCTTTCTCGGCTTTCACGAGGTTCTCGTCATGCGGGACGGATATGTCAACAATCATTGCACGCCTCTCGCTTCGGTCCACCACCACTATATCAGGCTTATTGGCTACAATAGTCCTGTCAGTGATGATGGACAGATCCCAGTACAAACTGATATGACCATTATCAAGAACTGGGTCGGGCTCATACCTGTAGTACGGCACTTCCGATTCCACAAGAGAGTATTTCAAAGCAAGTTGCTGATGGATAATCCTGGCTACAAGGTTGTGTCTATGCAAGTACTCTCCGTTAGCTAGACGAGAACAACCAGAGATAATGTGACGAATTGATTCCCCCGGACGGTGACATGCCCGACAGATGTCAACCGTGCCGTCCTTCACAATAAATCTCCGGTAGTTATTCGTCATGATAACTTCGTCCATAATTGCACAGACAAAACCTTCGGTTTCCCCAAAGAGGTCACCGGAACGCAGCCAGGCTACGGACGCCAATTGGTCTACTTCGGGCCTGTGAAGGGCCCGGAAAAAGCGTCCGTGAAGTTCCTTGCTCTGCCATACTTGCCTGCGATCGTTAGTGTCAAGTACTACCGGTTTGCGCCAGTTCTCATTAGCCAAGGCGAGCGGGGTGAGTCCCTTGTCCACTGCCATTACATCTCGATGCATACCCACGTCGGCAGCTAGGAAATATTCCCTGAGACTGCATACCTCGCGGTTGTGTAGGGTCTTAGCATTTAAAAAACCTCGACCCCCACACTTCCGCGGGATATACAATCTCATCACCGACGATCGTGGGTGATGCATTCGGTATGCAGTCAGCAGTGTGCGGACCCTCCTATCCAGGGCGTCAAGTTCTGTTTGAGTCATCAATATGTCAGTCTGCCAGTGTCTCCTTTTATAAATACCTATAGAGTTTTAAAATTGAACTCTGAAGCTAGAACTACATTAGACCGACGAATACGTATAACACGCCAGCACCCAAGCCAAGTTGTTAATCTGCAATCGTTAACGCTAGCGAAATGTATGGGAATGACATCATCTCAACATTAAGTCACGTGGTCAGAACAAACGAATATACATATAACGTATGGAGACCGACGCGCCCAGATCAGCGTGTGTGGCACACGTGTGCGCAGTGTAGTTCTAGCTTTAATCCTACCCTCTATTGTGATCTCTCTCTATCACTCAATAGTTTACTGGAAGAAAACACAACTTTGAGTTAAGCTCGCCTATTGTACATGAACTCAGTTATCCACATATATTATAACTTGTTAAGGTGTTAATTTTTTGAGGTGGAACGTCATCTAATGACTTCTCTCACTCCAGGGTGGAGCGGGGGGTTTCAGACTTTTACTGACTAAAATCACACCTATGTTCCTTCAGTTGCCCTTTGAGTTCTAGGCCCACGGCTAACCTCTTCAGAAGGCAACTTATGGCGGTAGTAATCCACTGCAGCACTCGGCTCCATAACACCCTCACTTGTAGCTCGGGCGAATGACAAACTTTCTTCACTGGTAACAAATTATACTATTTCAGTATTAAAATTTGTTAAACAGCAAATATATCGAGTCAGCCTTCTCGACAAGCTTCGCTAAGGTAGCTAATACTGCAATAAAATTATCAGCTCCTTTTTACCGCGGTCGTAATTTTACATATATTTATTGACCAGTTATATAAACACTTGAGAAACAAAATTACACCAATTTTACATCACAATTTCCACTAGGAATCAATTTTCGAATAATTAAAACAGCAACTGAACTTCATTCGCTAAAATCCCACCAAAAACTCAACATACAATAATGAACTGACAAGTAATTAAAAACTTTAAATAATTTGCAGCCAGTCCGTTTTACATGCATTTGCATTTAATAAACTGGCAAGTGGCTACTGAAGTTTAATGTGAATAAATTAAAAATAAAATGAAGACAGAGCTATGGATAAGAGAGACGCCATTTTTAACCGACTTCAAAAAGAAGGAGGTTCTACGTTCTCTAATTGTTTTTTTTACTTATTCCGTTCTATTACTAACAACTAAATTAAAACAAACTTATCAGAAGGCTTAAAGTCACCCCTAGGGCAATGGAAAGGGCTCGAAGTATCCTTGCGTGATCGAATCAGAAATGAAGATATTCGCAGGAGAACCAAGGTCGCCAACATAACAGTAAGAATAGCCAAACTTAAGTGGTAGTGGACAGGGCTCGCAAAACAGATGGCCGTTGGGGCCGAAAGGTTCTAGAGTGGCGACCACGTACCGGAAGACGCAGTGTTGGAAGGCGGACAAGGTGGACCGATGACCTGGTGAAGGTTGCGGGAATCCGATGGATGCGAGACGCACAGAACCGTTTATTGTGGCTGCATTTGGGGGAGGTCTATGTCCGGCAGTGGACGTCTATCGGCCGAAATGATCATTAATGATGATGATGATAGGTACTTAAAATAATGTAATAAATCCGAAAGTTACTCTAACCACTGAGCCAATTTTGATAACTTTTGCTATAGAGATAATGTTGGACTTTGGAAATGGACACAGGTGATGTGAATGTACCTTCTATACTATTTAACCCTATTTCTATGGTTCTATTACTAAGACTCCGCTGTCCGTCCATCCGTCTGTCTGTCTGTCCGTCTGTCACCAGCCTGTATCTTACTAATAATAATAATTAATTCGGGAGTATCGCAACATGCCGCTTAAACTCAGGCCGCGGTTACCTCGTTTGCCCATGTGTAATAAGAATAAGGCGCTGGTGGCTGCTCTGGATTCGCAGTTGTCAAACTATTTTGATGACTGCGAAGATCTCACTGATACACACTCGATAATGTACTGCGCGGCTGTACCGGCATGTCGTGTAGCTCACGTCAAATTTCCAAACAGTGACGTAGCTACACGACCAAAACCAGCTTTGCCGGCCTGGCAGTGCAGGATCGAGCGTCGTATTGGTGGGGCCAGAGCACTCATCGGCAAACTAATCTGCTTCAGGGAGGGCAACACTCGCCCACGAGTGATGCGCTTTGTGAGACGGGCGTTTTCGGGGACTGACATCAGCCCCCGAGACAGGACATACCTGTGTCACAGAGCGCATCGACTTCCTGAAGCAGAAGGTGTACGCATGGGCAAACCGTATCCGAAGGTATAAGCGGCGGGTTGAGCGGTACACCCAGAATCGCACATTCCGGAGTAATGAAAGGTGGGTGTATAGGGCTTGGGAGCAGCCGGACCAAGGTGTGGCTGACACGCGCCTTCCGGATGATGACCCCATGATTTCGTTCTGGCGTAACATCTGGTCGGTGCCTGTCAGTCATACTGAAGGTGGTTGGACTCGAGAGGTCGAACGAGCATGCGAACCGATTCCAGAAATGGGGGCAATTACAATTAGCCCCCAAGATGTGGCCCGTGCAGTCCGTCCGTTGCCTAATTGGAAATCTCCAGGGCCGGACGGACTGCACAACTTTTGGATAAAGTGGCTTCAAAGATCGCACGCTCGTTTGGCATCTCAGTATCAGACCGCCTTGGAGTCTGGCTCGCTACCCGAGTTTCTTACAACAGGAGTTACCCACCTGCTCCACAAATCTGGTAGCACCGCGGAACCCAAAAACTATAGACCGATTACGTGTTTGCTGACAGTCTATAAGGTTCTTACATCCATTTTGAGAGCAAAGATTAACCATCATGTAGATAATAACGCTATCATGTCTGCCTCTCCAAATGGATGTAGGAATGGGTCCCGCGGTAATAAGGAGCTACTCCTCATCGATATGACCATTAGCCAACAGGTTCGACGTTCCCGAAAGGATCTGTCGACATGTTGGATAGATTATAAGAAGGCCTATGACTCTGTTCCTCATACATGGCTCATGAGGGTGCTGGAATTGTATAAAATTGATACAACACTACGCACCTTCCTGATGTCGTGTATGAGGCAATGGAGTACGGTCCTCCGCCATCCAGGATGTCGACATACCCAGAGGAATAGCGAACCTGTAAGGATCGAGCGAGGTATATTCCAGGGTGATAGTTTGAGTCCACTTTGGTTTTGCCTAGCCTTGAATCCTCTAAGTACACTGCTGGAGAATTCAGGTCTAGGCTATCGGTTGAAGAGAGGTGGTCAGGCAATATCTCACCTACTTTACATGGATGACCTGAAACTTTTTGCCCCCAACAATCTGCAACTGATGGAGCTACTGAAGGTAACTGAAACCTTCAGTAGAGCCATCAGGATGGAGTTTGGTGTGGACAAATGTGCGGTCATGCATGTAAAGCGAGGGGAGGTTGTGGAATCCGTGGGCACCCAACTCACGGATTCCATAAACCTGAGATCCCTCTCTCCAACCGAAACCTATAAGTATTTGGGTATGTCGGAAGCTCTAGGCATCAATATCACTGACATGAAGCAATCGTTGCAGGCGCGTTTCTTTGGACGCCTGAAGAAGGTATTCAATAGCCTTCTTTCAGGCGGAAACAAGGTGCGCGCCTTCAACAGTTGGGTCTTGCCGGTATTGATGTACTCTTTCGGCGTACTCAAATGGACTCAAACAGAACTTGACGCCCTGGATAGGAGGGTCCGCACACTGCTGACTGCATACCGAATGCATCACCCACCATCGTCGGTGATGAGATTGTATATCCCGCGGAAGTGTGGGGGTCGAGGTTTTTTAAATGCTAAGACCCTACACAACCGCGAGGTATGCAGTCTCAGGGAATATTTCCTAGCTGCCGACGTGGGTATGATATATGATATATGATATCCGTGAGTTGGGTGCCCACGGATTCCACAACCTCCCCTCGCTTTACATGCATGACCGCACATTTGTCCACACCAAACTCCATCCTGATGGCACTACTGAAGGTTTCAGTTACCTTCAGTAGCTCCATCAGTTGCAGATTGTTGGGGGCAAAAAGTTTCAGGTCATCCATGTAAAGTAGGTGAGATATTACCTGACCACCTCTCTTCAACCGATAGCCTAGACCTGAATTCTCCAGCAGTGTACTTAGAGGATTCAAGGCTAGGCAAAACCAAAGTGGACTCAAACTATCACCCTGGAATATACCTCGCTCGATCCTTACAGGTTCGCTATTCCTCTGGGTATGTCGACATCCTGGATGGCGGAGGACCGTACTCCATTGCCTCATACACGACATCAGGAAGGTGCGTAGTGTTGTATCAATTTTATACAATTCCAGCACCCTCATGAGCCATGTATGAGGAACAGAGTCATAGGCCTTCTTATAATCTATCCAACATGTCGACAGATCCTTTCGGGAACGTCGAACCTGTTGGCTAATGGTCATATCGATGAGGAGTAGCTCCTTATTACCGCGGGACCCATTCCTACATCCATTTGGAGAGGCAGACATGATAGCGTTATTATCTACATGATGGTTAATCTTTGCTCTCAAAATGGATGTAAGAACCTTATAGACTGTCAGCAAACACGTAATCGGTCTATAGTTTTTGGGTTCCGCGGTGCTACCAGATTTGTGGAGCAGGTGGGTAACTCCTGTTGTAAGAAACTCGGGTAGCGAGCCAGACTCCAAGGCGGTCTGATACTGAGATGCCAAACGAGCGTGCGATCTTTGAAGCCACTTTATCCAAAAGTTGTGCAGTCCGTCCGGCCCTGGAGATTTCCAATTAGGCAACGGACGGACTGCACGGGCCACATCTTGGGGGCTAATTGTAATTGCCCCCATTTCTGGAATCGGTTCGCATGCTCGTTCGACCTCTCGAGTCCAACCACCTTCAGTATGACTGACAGGCACCGACCAGATGTTACGCCAGAACGAAATCATGGGGTCATCATCCGGAAGGCGCGTGTCAGCCACACCTTGGTCCGGCTGCTCCCAAGCCCTATACACCCACCTTTCATTACTCCGGAATGTGCGATTCTGGGTGTACCGCTCAACCCGCCGCTTATACCTTCGGATACGGATTGCCCATGCGTACACCTTCTGCTTCAGGAAGTCGATGCGCTCTGTGACACAGGACATATAGTCTCGGGGGCTGATGTCAGTCCCCGAAAACGCCCGTCTCACAAAGCGCATCACTCGTGGGCGAGTGTTGCCCTCCCTGAAGCAGATTAGTTTGCCGATGAGTGCTCTGGCCCCACCAATACGACGCTCGATCCTGCACTGCCAGGCCGGCAAAGCTGGTTTTGGTCGTGTAGCTACGTCACTGTTTGGAAATTTGACGTGAGCTACACGACATGCCGGTACAGCCGCGCAGTACATTATCGAGTGTGTATCAGTGAGATCTTCGCAGTCATCAAAATAGTTTGACAACTGCGAATCCAGAGCAGCCACCAGCGCCTTATTCTTATTACACATGGGCAAACGAGGTAACCGCGGCCTGAGTTTAAGCGGCATGTTGCGATACTCCCGAATTAATTATTATTATTAGTAAGATACAGGCTGGTGACAGACGGACAGACAGACAGACGGATGGACGGACAGCGGAGTCTTAGTAATAGAACCATAGAAATAGGGTTAAATAGTATAGAAGGTACATTCACATCACCTGTGTCCATTTCCAAAGTCCAACATTATCTATATAGCAAAAGTTATCAAAATTGGCTCAGTGGTTAGAGTAACTTTCGGATTTATTACATTATTTTAAGTACCTATCATCATCATCATTAATGATCATTTCGGCCGATAGACGTCCACTGCCGGACATAGACCTCCCCCAAATGCAGCAACAATAAACGGTTCTGTGCGTCTCGCATCCATCGGATTCCCGCAACCTTCACCAGGTCATCGGTCCACCTTGTCCGCCTTCCAACACTGCGTCTTCCGGTACGTGGTCGCCACTCTAGAACCTTTCGGCCCCAACGGCCATCTGTTTTGCGAGCCCTGTCCACTACCACTTAAGTTTGGCTATTCTTACTGTTATGTTGGCGACCTTGGTTCTCCTGCGAATATCTTCATTTCTGATTCGATCACGCAAGGATACTTCGAGCCCTTTCCATTGCCCTAGGGGTGACTTTAAGCCTTCTGATAAGTTTGTTTTAATTTAGTTGTTAGTAATAGAACGGAATAAGTAAAAAAACCAATTAGAGAACGTAGAACCTCCTTCTTTTTGAAGTCGGTTAAAAATGGCGTCTCTCTTATCCATAGCTCTGTCTTCATTTTATTTTTAATTTATTCACATTAAACTTCAGTAGCCACTTGCCAGTTTATTAAATGCAAATGCATGTAAAACAGACTGGCTGCAAATTATTTTAAGTTTTTAATTACTTGTCAGTTCATTATTGTATGTTGAGTTTTTGGTGGGATTTTAGCGAATGAAGTTCAGTTGCTGTTTTAATTATTCGTAAATTGATTCCTAGTGGAAATTGTGATGTAAAATTGGTGTAATTTTGTTTCTCAAGTGTTTATACATAGACATATTATTATTGTAGTTGTACATATAACTGGTCAATATGTAGCAGAATTGAAACAGGCACGATCGCGGTAAAGAGGAGCTGAGAATTTTATTGCAGTATTAGCTACATTAGTGAAGTTTTTCGAGAAGGCTGACTCGATATATTTGCTGTTTAACTAATCATAATACTGAAATAGTATATTTTGTTACAAGTTTGTCAGTCGCCCGAGCTACAGGTGAGGGCGTTATGGAGCCGAGTGCTGCAGTGGCTTACTACCGCCATAAGTTGCCTTCTGAAGAGGTTAGCCGTGGGTCTAGAAGTAGGCAACTGAAGCAGCATAGGTGTGATTTTAGTCAGTAAAAGTCTGACACACTCCCGCTCCACCCTAGAGTGGGAGAAGTCATTAAATGACGTCCACCTCAAAAAATACACCTTAACAAGTTATAATATATGTGGAAAACTGAGTTCATGTAAAATATGCGAGCTTAACACAAAGTTGTGTTTTCTTCCAGTAAACCATTGAGTGATAGAGAGAGATCACAATAGAGGGTAGGATTAAAGCTAGAACTACAATGTGCACACGTGTGCCATGCGTTTTATATGTCGTTGGTTCTGACCACGTGACTTAACGTTGAGATGATGTCATTCCCATAAATTTCGCTAGCGTTAACGATTGCAGATTAACAACTTGGCTTGGGTGCTGGCGTGTTACACGTGTTCGTCGGTCTAATGTAGTTCTAGCTTCAGAGTTCAATTTTAAAACTCTATAGGTATTTATAAAAGGAGACACTGGCAGACTGACATATTTATATGTATACTAGCGGTCCCGGCAGACGTTGTTCTGCCCAAAAGCGGGTATTAGTAAAAAAAAAAAAAAATTACCCTACTCTACCCTACTCTACCCTACTCTACCCTACTCTACCCTACTCTACCCTACTCTACCCTACTCTACCCTACTCTACCCTACTCTACCCTACTCTACCCTACTCTACCCTACTCTACCCTACTCTACCCTACTCTACCCTACTCTACCCTACTCTTTTCTTTGCTATAAACCACACGGAGCCCGAGACCTTTCCAACGAATGCAAAACCGTGGAATTCGGTTCGTGCGTTATGGAGTTATAGCGTCAGGAAGGAAAACCCGACTTATTTTTATATAGTAGATTAACGCACAGCCAGAACAGAAAAAAGAAAACTGTTAAGTGTCAAAACTGGCTCCGTTTATCAAATTAATTTTAAAAGTATATATTGTACATATTATTCATCCTGAAAACCACTTCAAACACTGGTAAAACCAGTATTACATGAGAGAGAGAGATTTCTAGGGTTCATCATCATCATCATCATTTCAGCCGAAAGACGTCCACTGTTGGACATAGGCCTTCCCCACACACAGGACACACACACACACAGGACACGCACAGGATCGGTCATTGTGGCGACGTTTCTAGGGTTGAAACCCAGCAATTCGGGTTACAATTAATAAAACAATAAGCGGCCATTGACAGTTTCAGTCAATAATACAAATACTTATTAGAATATCATTTATCAACAATCGTTCTTCTTAAAATTGCATTGCAGCGACCAATAAAAAGTATTTTCTCAACGTGTAAGCGTCCATACAGTCAAGTACATATTGTACAAGTGCAAACAATTATAAGCGTGCTGTCTGGAGGCGACGCGACCACGTTACGCAAGTTACCGGGCAACGGTTGACAGGGCGCTGCCGCCGAAATGCCTTTTTCGGCGTTGCGGAGCCCCAGGCCGCCAAAGCGACTGCACCGCTCCGCTGACGTGATCCGTCATTGATAACATTTTTTTTCAGTGTTTTTGTCTGTTTTTTTTACAAATTCGTTTATTTTATTTTGTTGATTACTATTGAATAAGTCAATTTTTAACTATAAGGTTGTACTCAACATTTATTGTTGAGTGGCTGCAGTGATGTGGTGGAAGACAGTGCGTGTCAACCTTCAATATCACTGAATACTCTGGAGAGGTGCCCTCTTTTTTAAAGATAAGGTCTGAATGTGCATATTGGGAAGGCACACAAACCCCAAAATGCACTCGCTTCAGACCTGTCATTACTTCTACTACCCCTACACCAGCTACATCCACTTTTTACCCGCTTTGGAAAACCCTTACAAAATTAAAAAATCTGTTCCAGTTTTAAAACGAGTTCCCCGTGGTGTCAGGCCTCTAGTAGCGCAAAATTTAGCAAGTTGTGTCCGCCTTGCCGCCCGGGAGAACTCGCTAAGTGCTTGGGAACAACTTCTCACCTTCCCTTACAGAATATTACATTTTCGAAAGGATTTGGCAAATAAAAAAACTTTGACTACACAAATTAAAGAAAATTGTAACATTTCGGCATATAATTTAGACTTAAAATTATAGACACAGAGGGTTACCTCTTCAAGAGATATTTCCCATCTGGTCGAAACTAAATTAGGGGAAGGTGACATTAGCGGAGCAGTCAGAATTCTTTTCAGTAGTCATGTGTTGACTCCGTATTCTCCATCCCAGAGGATGGCCTTTCTTTTCCTGATCCTCCTGATTCAAACATTCATACCCTTATCGTTACAGGTCGAGAGGTAGACTCAGCCGTTTGCTCTTTCCGGAGTGGCTCTGCCGGCGGCCTCGACGGCCTAAGTCCTCAACACTTGAAGGACCTCATGTGTTTAGGCGCCGGGGAAGCTGGTGAGTTGCTCTTGAAGGAGCTTACAGCTCTGGTTAACCTAATGCTCTCAGGCAAAGTGAACGAGGCCGTCATCGACACTCTGTACGGGGCCAATTTTTGTGTTCTGCGCAAGAGAGATGGCGGCATCCGACCCATTGTCGTGGGCACTACCTCACGGCAGCCAAAATTTGCTGTAAATTCTATGGTGAGGCTGTTTCGAAAAACTTTCAGCCCCTGCAGCTAGGTTTCGGCTCCAAAGGGGCTGTGAGGCTGCCGTACATGCCTTGTCGACCTACCTAAATTCTAACTTAGGAGGGGTCATCCTGAAGGTTGACATAAAAAATGTCTTCAATTCGGTTAATAGGGACACCTTGCTCGCAAAATCTAAAAAAGAAGTACCTCAATTTTTTTGGTTTTCTTTAGTAATGTTATAGATAACTATCTAAATTATTATATCGGGACAACCTTTTGAAATCTGCTGTTGGCTGTCAACAAGGTGATCCCCTCGGGCCAGTGATCTTCAGTTTAGCCATTCACCCTATTATTCGACAGTTAAGTTCCAAATTCAACGTTTGGTATCTCGACGACGGAACCCTAGGAGGCGATGCAGAAACAAACAAAACACATATATTATTTCTATCAAAAAAGTTTGTGCTGACTTTTAAAATGTCTTTGAAATTTTTGACATCGTAACGATGAATAATATAGTGCCGATGTCACCACAAAATAAATTGAAAGAATATAACAGAAGGTCGAAATGATGTGAGTGTCTCCGTGCCATCACAGCGGGTCCTGGCAAAATACCCTGTGTTATAACTAACGAAGGGCGGAATTCACCAATAAGACTAATCGGGTTTTAACGTTTGGCTCGCATAATCGCGTTTAGCCGCTGTCACTAGTGTCATTTGTCTGTATTTTTCTTTTGTTGTATTTTTACAAGTGACTAGTGATAGCGGCTAAACGCGATTATGCGAGCCAAACGTTAAAACGCGACTAGTTTTATTGGTAAATTCCGCCCTAACTCAGTGTCGGGTGTCTACACTGAGCTAGGCGTCTTTTAGACCTCGCACAGTTTTTTAAAAATAAATAGATGTATTTTAGTTTTAATGAGTTTTTGTGTTAACCAGTGCCGTAGTTAGTCCTAATGGGGCCCCATATCATATATTTTTGAAGTTTGTTTTTTTGTAGAAAATAGCTTCTACTAGCATAGAAGTAGTGCCTTGAGAGGCCTCGAAAATAATAATAAGCTCGTTTATTTTATCAATCTGAAGGTACTTGAATAGGTTGAGTTTTTATTGTCGCCTTATGTAGAAAATGCTAGAACGAGCTGAGCGAGATAAGAACTATTAAAACAGCCTACCTTAAAACAGCCTATTTAGTCATTATTCATTAACTACTGGCCTTTTTATCATTAAGAGAATTTAAAGTTGTGGATAATATATTACGAATTTTGGTACATGTCAGGTCCCCTGTAGTTCGGGGGCCCCGTCCCGTGTCATTGATACGTCTGATAAGGTAGTAGCTACGCCCCTGGTGTTAACCTAAATAAAGATTTTATCTTTCTTTACATTACACACGTGTTTATTTATGGAATTATAATAATTAAAATCATTAATACTGCCCCTTTCAGTTCGTTTTATCCTACTGAATAGCTACTTCATTAAAGTCATTCAAATACGTAGGTATTATGGCCGCCCATAACATTTGAATCAACATACAAATTGACATTGACGTGCGAAATGAAAAAAAAAAAACAGACAATTTTAATTTCTTGGAGCTTGAGCTTCTTGGTGCCTGGTACAGGCCATGGTCCAGAGCAAGGAGGAATGAAGTGCTAGCGATGGAGACGGCCACACGCATGAGAGATCCGATTTACAGCCACCGTAGGTGTGGGCTTGCGGACAACAAGCAATAATATTACATACGTAGGTGTGGGCATTGCAGACAACAAGTATAATACAACAAATATAATAATATATATATTTAGGATGCTGTTGCGAAGGCCTCGCTTTTGTAGTGATTCAGAGATGTTTGTGCAGAATCGAACCGATGGTTTTCATGAGGTGATTCGCAAAAAAAACTGCATCTCTATTAAGCAGAGTACGAGGAACTAGCAACAGCATCCTCAAAATAATAGGGGAGGATATTACCTCTCCAGTTTTTAAGAAAATGATAAGGACAGTGATCAATAAATAAGAATCACCAATATTGTGTCACTTTACTAACAATAATCTTAAGTAATTATTGTAATTACTAACACTTTGGATCTTAGTTATCTGAAATAAAGAATTATTGTTATTATTATAACAATTGCTACTAGAATATACGTATTGCTAGCCGCCCGGCCGTCCGGTAATCGTCCGGACTGAGCCCGAGTCGTCAACGGCGCATAGTGTTCCACGCGCGTCTCAAAGAGATGTCAGCAAACCGTAGGGGCCCAGCAGGGCCGAGGTCTGCTGCCGCAATGGGTGGCTTCTGACAAGGAAACCCGGGATCCTGGAACGTAAGGCTAAGAAAGAGCATACCCGTGTGGTTTTAGTCAGTAAAAGTCTAACACGCCCTCTCGCATCACCCTAGAGCGCGAGAACTCATTGGATGATTTCCTACCTTAAGGGCATGCAAAATTCGACACACATTTTCACTGTTTTTCATACAACCGCTCTTACGCATTTAGGACGTTATTACACCTTTTTTATTACATGTTTTGGAAACAAAGTATCTTGTGGATATTATCTAGGCTTCTATTGAAATTAATTTGTAAATTTGTGTAAAACTAATCCAGTTAACCTTTGAAAATCTCCTTTTTGTGTATGAACTTTGATACTTCATAATATAATCTAAAATTAAAAAAGTCTTGCAAATTTAATCAAGATTCTGAATAACGACAATTTTTTTCAAATTTTTTTTAAGGTTTAAAAAAAACATGTATTTCCTGGAACAAGTTTTGTAAAATATTCGAGTAAATCACGGAATTACCGAATGCTATCAGAGTATTCAGGCTAAATATCTCTTTTTTTGAATTGCCTCTTCATCAAAAATCGCGTTGGATTGCGTTAGAAGCAACAAGCTTTTAAACCATGCTCGATGTTGGCGATAGGCGAGTGAAAAAGGACCCTCTTAGACCTTCTTTTTACCTCCATCATGTGACGCCACACTTTGAATCAGTCAAATTGACATGACGCGTCATAACGATGGCACTGGCCAGTGAGAAATGGCAGCGTGGGTAGTAGACAAATTGTTTGTTCGGGGACACTGCATTAGTGTGTTTAGAAAAATGTAGTCGTATAGTCCACACATTTGTGATTATTTCCCAAAGGGTTAGACTTGTATGTTTGGACTTCGATAGAGGGTCCTAATCGAGCCAATATAGCAGTGGTTTGTTTTCGAGATCATACCTATACTTCTATATCTATACAATATTAGAGGAAAGATAGTTTTTTTTTTTTGTTAAATGGTTTTTATTTTTCACTTTTTAGTATTTTAACCTTTTCACGAACAAGAACTGTCAAGAACTGTCAAACTGCAGGGGCGCCATAAACCAAATGGTGGCGGGAATATGACTTTTTACAAACAAAAACGAAAAAAAAAAATTTGAGGGTAGAGACTATAAAATATAATGCGTTCAATTTATAGGAAATTTATCCAAGAACGTAAGTAATCAAACTTGTTCATACAAAAGTAGTCTCTAAGTGTTTAAAATAGGGCCTACAATGAAGTGGGAGAGAGTAAACGCGGGTCGCTTGACTTTCGGCCGAATGCGCGATGACGTCACGCCGCGCGACCGGCGTTCGCGTGGCTCTGAAAAGGGCACAGGTCCGATCGTGTGTGGAGTATTGCAGTCACATATGGGCTGGTGCTGCAAAATGCCACCTAGCAGCTTTGGTCTCGGCGGAAAGGCGTGCGGAGAGGCTAATTGGTGATCCAGATTTGGTTAAGTCCATTCTACAAAGTCTCGAATCAAAATCCGTTGCAAGGTTTAGAAGGAGTTAGGAAGTAGTGTGCTGTAAAATGCCATCTAGCGGCATTGGATTCGATGGAGAGGCGTGCGAAGAGACTAATTAGCTTCTTCGCACACCTGATGCACGGTGACCCGGTTTTGGTTAAGACCAATTTGCAAAGCCAGCATCTGCAGAGCACAGGCGTAGGGTAGCCAGCCTTTCGAAATTTTACAGGATGCATTTTGGAGAGTGTGAGCGGGAATTGCATGACTTCATTCCGCCATCTCATTTCTATCATCGAACAACCCGACGTACGGCGATTATCCACTCTTACGTTATTGAAACCTGACAATTTGACTGGAACAATTTGCCTGCTGCGGTTATCCCATCCGATTATAATGTGGGTGTCTTCAAAGCTAAATGAAGCTGAATAGGCTCTTAAAAAACTAGTGCACCTCACCATCAACGATTGGATCACTGCTTACCACCGATCGGAACGCCGACGCCTCCCCTCTTGGAGGACCACCTCCAAGAGGGGAGGCGTCGGCGTTCCGAAAGTTATGATAGTCATCATCATCATCATCATCATCTTCCTGCCCTTGTTCCGTGTTATTTGGGGTCGGCGCAACATGTTTTTTTCTTCCATTCCGCCCTGTCATTCGTCATGCTATCACTAACTTCCTTTTCTTTCATATCACTCTTCACACAATCCATCCATCTTTTCTTTGGTCTCCCTCTCCCTCTCCCTCTCCATCCATCCACATGTAAACTCATAACTCTTTTAGTAACATGCGTTTCATCCCTCCTCTTCACATGACCATACCAGGACAAACGATTCCCTTTCAATTTTTCAGTCACTGGTGCCACTTTCAAACTTCCCCTAATATACTCATTTCTCACTTTATCCATTCTCGTCACACCACACATCCATCTTAACATTCTCATCTCCGCTACGTGCAATCTTTTTTCATCCGTCTTTTTCACAGCCCAACATTCTGATCCATACAGTATGACAGGTCTTATCACGGACTTGTAGATTTTACCCTTCAACTTGAGGGGCATCCGTGGGTCACAAGTGGTTCCCGTGACCTGTCGCCATTTTATCCATCCAGCGTTGATCCGATGTGTTACGTCCCGGTCTACCTCACCATCCCCTTGAACGAGTGACCCGAGGTACCGAAAGTCGGAGCAGATCGGTATGGGCGTTCCAGCGAGAGCTAAATGCACTGGATTGGAGAGACCGCCGAAATCGCAGAACAAGTATTCTGTTTTGGTTCTACTCAATTTCAGGCCAACACTCTCCAGTCTGTGCCACCACACCTCCAATCTGTTCTGGACCTCTAGGCTACTCTCGGCAACCAACACAATGTCATCGGCAAACAGCATACACCAGGGAGCCTCTTCCTGAATGTCCGACGTTAGAGCGTCCATTATCATTAGGAAGAGGTAAGGGCTGAGAACCCTTGATGTAAGCCAACAGCCACATTGAAGCTGCCAGTGGTGCCCACTGTAGACCGGACTTGGGTACTGCATCGACTGTACATCGCTCGGATCAACTGCACGGTCTTTCAAAGAAAGAACCATACAGATTTGAGTGGACCTGTCCAGTCAGTACAAGCATTTGTCAGTATTCGCAAAGCTCAACTCAGGACAACTAAGGAGCTCAACGACTTGACGAACAATACCAACAAAAAGACATTTGGGTAGGCCGCTGAAAATACTCAAATTGCTAGACATGTTAAAATTACTAAAAATATAGGTACATATGTAAAACGCATGACAATGCAATATTATGATGAAATGGAGCTGATCTGATTATGGAGCTGAAATGCAGCCATAGAAACTCCGCTATAAAACTACACAACCCCATCGAGTTTGGACTCGTTTAATTTTTGTTGACGAGTACTTTGGTCCTACATGGTAACCAGAGTCTGATGATGGAGCTGCAAGGTCATAGGAACTCCGCAATAAAACGTATATTTTAGTCGTTGTTTAAAAAGGTTGTCTTTGGTGGTATTACTTTTATCTGCCTTATTAACGGCGATAAAAAAAAAAACAATAAAAATTAATCAAGTCCATTTTTGATGATTTATTTTTTTATCGCCAGTTCGGCATTGTTAATTAGAGTCCCTATTAATCCCAAAGTGTCAGAAGTGTTTAAAACAAATAAATGCATTGAGTTTTGACATTCAGACATAATTAATACGTTAAGTGTGGCTTATCTTAATCAAGATTTATACTTATTAGTGATAAAATTAATGATTTGTTTAATATTCCTAAAAGACAGCGAAGCTTGAAATTGAGAACTTAGTCTGTAAGCACCTCGGAGATAGGGTTACCAGGTCAAAAAACTGTAAAACCGGACATTTCGGTAAAAAGGGGCAAACATCCTTGATTTTGTAATCCAAGACAAATTCTATATCGCAGACAAAACAAAATACGTATTTGTACAAAAAAGTTTATATTATCTTTTGAAAAATAAAAAAAGCTGAAATTTAAAAAGTTCAACAAAAGCCGGACAGGCCGGTCATTGTCTTATTTGGCCGGACAAGCAACCAACAAGTTTTTATTTTTTATAGGCTCACTTTTGACCACTATCTCACTTGATGTTAAGCGACGATGTGGTCGACGATGGAGCACGCTTGCCTAGTAGTACCTAATTCATTTACTCTTGACTTAAAGACTCCTAGGTCGTAGCTATCTGGAAATACTCTTTGGGAAATACAAACTCCGGCAGGGAATTCCACTCCTTCGCTGTACGCACAATGAATGTGTTCACAAAACGTTTTGTGTGTGTGGTGGGCTGTGTCCGGCTTTATTCGGATGCCTGGTAACACTATTCAGAGAGTACGTTAAGTCGTCGTCTCGATAGTCAAACGAATACCTTTGATGCTCGCTACTGGTAGTTAGGTACCCGAGTTTAGATTGTAAGGGAACGAGATTCAAAATTATCGATTATCTTCAGAAATTGGGTTGTTGTAACCATTATAGTGCTTCACTTAGGATGTGAACTCTCTCTGGTGAGCGTATATACAATTGGGTATTATCACAGAGTTATAATTATGGTGCGAGGTGTCAGTAATGACCTAGATAAAAATAAAAATAAAGTACTTTAGGGTAAAAATTATCCATTAAAAAATATCCAAAACCAAAGCATGCGCATGAAGCAAAGCTAAACAAAACGAAACGAAAGTAAAGGAAACGAAACGAAACGAGACGAGACGGGACGAGACGAGACGAGACGAGACGAGACGAGACGAGACGACACGAGACGAAATGAAACGAAACGAAAGAAATGAAACTAAAATAAAGTAGCACAAACTTGATGCCCTGAAACTGTGCGACGGGATCGTGGCCGTCCACGAAAGTGATGGTGGGACGAACTAGACAGAATGGTAGCATAGTGGTAACGGCCCTGACTTAAGAGTTCTAGGTCGTGGGTTCGAACCCAACCAGGCAACGTAATTTATTTTTATCACCACTGCTCTCAAAACGGTGAAGGAAAACATCGTGAGGAAATCGGCATGTCCTAGAACCAAAAATTCGAAGACATGTGACATCCACCAATCTGCACTGGGCCCGCGTGGTGGATTACGGCCCATTCCCTCTCCTAGAGAGGAGGCCTGAGTCCCAGCAGTTGAACCATTATAAGGCTGTTTGTGCTTAACAAATAAAATAAAATAAATAATTTTTAAAATAGCTGGCATTAGTACCCGATTCTGAACATACCACATTCAGAATGTGTATTTATTTTATTACATGTTACAAAACTGAAAGAATAAAAAAAAGCCCTTAACAAATTAAAACTTACTTAAAACAATTTAAATTATGGCGTCGAAAAACTCCTTCGCATCGCTGTCGACTGGTAATGTGCCCAAAAGACTGGCGGCATTAAATGATAAATGATATTTATTTTGCAAATAGGTTTAAAAAAACACTTTTTCACGTCAATTTTTTTTTTCCGTCGTTTTAAACTAGAGGAGCCCGGTGTTTCCTAGCTGAATACCCTGAGAAAAAACACCGAAACAAGCGGTCAAAGTCTCTTTTAAAGTCCATACAGTAAATATATAATGGTCAAATCACATGAGAACCACGCAGATTTCTCTGAGATGGTCTTTTGGAGAAATAACCATATAGATTTGAGTGGACCTGTCCAGTCAATGCCAGCATTTGTCAGTACTTGCAAAGCTCAACTCAGAACTACTAAGGAGCTCAACGACTTGA
The DNA here is from genome assembly GCA_961205895.1 of Mythimna pallens. Classification (NCBI taxonomy): domain Eukaryota; kingdom Metazoa; phylum Arthropoda; class Insecta; order Lepidoptera; family Noctuidae; genus Mythimna; species Mythimna pallens. The sequence continues at coordinate 11,642,550 of OY540849.1, read as the reverse complement.
CGAACAATACCAAGAAAAGGACATTTGGGTAGGCCGCAGAAAATATTTAAATTGGCAGACATATATTACGTTAAAATTACTGAAAAGAAAAGGAAAAAAAAAGAAGTAATCAACATAGTCCTCACATTCACATTGCCACGCTGTATGGCAATGCTTATCCTCTTATCAAGGTAAAAGCCAGCTCTTGGGATAATATTTTATAACTGAAAACAAATGAAGCAAGTTAATAAAGAGCTCGTAATAATTAAGCCCGGTTCAAGGAAGATTGCATATAGCGGAGATGAGAATGTTGAAATGGATGAGTGGTGTGACGCGAATGCATGTAGCGGAGATGAGAATGTTGAGATGGATGTGTGGTGTGACGAGAATTGACAAAGTGAGAAATGAGTAGACATATTAGAGGAAGTTTGAAAGTGGCGCCAGTGACTGAAAAGTTGAAACGGAATCGTTTGTCTTGGTATGGCCTTGTGAAGAGAAGGGATGAAATGTGTTACTAAATGAGTTATGAGTATACATGTGGCCGTGGATGGAGAGGGAGAGACAGGCCAAAGAAAAGTTGGATGGATTGTGTGAGAAGTAAAATGAAAGAAAAGGGAGATAGTGATAGCGTGACGGGCGACAGTACAGAATGGAAGAAAAAAACGTGTTGCGCCGACAAGGGCCGGAATATGATAATGAATAATTAAGTCTTACAAGGCACACTAAGGATGCTAAAGATTTAGCGCTAACGAATTCAAGCTTACATGAGAAAATCAACTACCAAATTAAATTTGTCTCCTAAACAAACAAACTTGTAGAGCTCTCGACATAGTCACATCAACATAAATCGGAATAAACCTCTGTTACACGAACGAAATTCAATCTCCTACGGCCTAAAACGGGTCCGTGTAACAGGACACAATATGGCGTAGTAATGGCTAGATAAATATCGCTTAATGTGAGCGTGAGCGTATCGCTGATAGGAAAACGTTTAAACATGCTTACGTAGCGAGAAATTCATTTTATCTTATGTGCCAGCTTTTTTTCTCCGAAAATAAATGCCGCAAAAAGAGTTTTTGTCGATCACATTTCTGAGAGATAGCCACTTAGGTGAGATAAAATGAAAAAAACAATGGAGATTTTGTCATTTTTTCTGGTCTAAAGATGTCTTAAAAAATTTCTGATAAAAATAAGAAGCGAGAATGTGTCGTATGGGAATTGACAGATAGAAATGTCAGTGTCAAAAATGGCGGGACTATATTTTCTGTTTCTCTTTTGGGCTTTGGCGATTTTTTGCTAGTTACGCCCTCTGTTTTGTAGTCTTGAAATAATATATTCTGATTTTCGCGTAAGTTTTCCATGTTTTGAAGTTTATTTATTAATAATATTATTTTAATCAATATGTTTGTGGTTATAACCTATAATGAGCTTTATAGAAATAGAGGGAGCTCTGCGCGTTGACTTTGGCCCCTAACACACCTTATAAAGGTCCAGGATCCTAAGATCCTGAGATAAGAGATGAATAAAAAATTATATATTTTTCTAAATGGATTCATAAATAACGGTATTCTGAGGGAACGAATATAAATAAACACAACCGTATTGTAAACCTCCTCCACACTGAAGTCAGTGAAAACTTTATAAAAACTTACTAAGATTGTATCTAATATTGCAATCTAGATACAGATAGTATTATGTATTAATACTAGCTTCAGCCCGCGGCTTTGCTCGCGTAAACATAGGTTTCTCCATACAAACTTTGGACCCCCGCTTTATCCCCTTAGGGAGTGAATTTTGGAAAATCCTTTCTTAGTTCTCGCCTACGTCATAAAAGGAAACCTTGTGCAAAATTTCACGCTCCTAGTCCCAGTAGTTTTGGCTACGCGTTGATATGTCAGTCAGTCAGTTTCTCCTTATATATATATATATAGATTAAGAAGTATATAAGAGTGTTATTATAAGTAAAATAGAAAAAAGTTGCCTCGTAAATCCTAGGAAATATCGATTAATCGTATCGTATTTGTCATCCCTATTTTGACATAACTATGGTCCTTTGTCATTGTCAGAGCCACAGTCTGGATAAGCGTCACTTGCTCTTTGTAATTGTTTCGGTGTGTTTTGGTGATTTTCGGGACTTATTTCATATAACGACTTGGTTATTACAACAGATTGAGACTGCTTTCAAAAATGACTTACCTGGCTGTGATTTTCGAAACTGTGCACCGCTCAAACGACAACTTGGCACTCAAAAACGGACTTACTAACCTAATTATCTAGCTAGGTACTAAAAATAGCTTAATGTTTTATGATATTGTTTTTCAGTTTCTTAAAAAAATATTTATTTATTTAAATTCATGCACAGAGTAGTGGTACATAGGCGGACTTAATGCAACAAGGCATTCTCTACCAGTCAACCTTTTGGTTCATCATCATCATCATCATTTCAGCCGAAAGACGTCCACTGTTGGACATAGGCCTCCCCCAAGCGTCGCCACATGACCGATCCTGTGCTTCTCGCATCCACCGCACTCCCGCGACCCTCACCAGGTCGTCGGTCCACCTTGATTTGACCTTTTGGTTAAAAGAGACAAAACTGAAAAATCACTCGGAGCCATGAAAAATATTTGTTGTTATAGTTTGATTATAACCTCAAAATGTGATACTTTTTTTTAAATATATTTATTCTGCAGCTAGTCCGCTATAAAAATAAGATCCTATATGAGTTTACAAATGATAGAGAATACATTACATCATTTTCCGATGCTTTTGGCTCAAGGGCCAACAATGTATGGGCGCAGAGCAATGTCCTTTCTTAATAACATCTCGTAAAAAAAATCATGTTTTCTGAAAAACCCTCAACTTTACATCAACGACACTGAAATTCTAACTGGCTGGCTAATGTGTCGTTTGCCTGCGTTCAAAAGGTGAAATGTACCCTATAGTAATGACGCAGAAGGGCAAGAATTTAAGACTTTACTGACTTAAATCTACTCGTATTCATTCAGGTGCCATTTGAGTTCCAAAGCGGGGGACACGCAAGACACGAGGACTAATCCTGTAGCCCTGGCAGGCTGTGGAATAAATCGCCGTGGGTGGGATTGGGTCCAATCAAACTTTTTTTATTTTTTATTATTGATAGGCTTGCGTTTGACTACTATCTCACCTGATGGTAAGCGATGATGTGGCCGACGATGGAGCACGCTTGCCTAGAAGTAACCTATTCACTCTTGACTTAAAGACCCCTAGGTCGTAGCTATCAGTTTACTTGGTTAGAATCGCCAAACTAAACGTGCACGATTTTCTAAATCATTTTCACATAATCATATGTATGTCGGACATTCGACTCCCACTGCCGAACACTAGCGTGACGTTACACGATGAATCGTGCTCGGACGCGGCCGTTAAAAGGGCGAGCATGCCGAGCATTCTATGATAGGAAATTGCACCGAGCGGACGTGTCTGTTCGAATATTATTCTGATTTAAAATCTTATTTTTTATAAAACGTTATTCCGTTATTTCGCTTTGTGATTATTGCTCGTGCGCACTATGGCGAAACCCTACAAAGACATGTGGCCAATAAGTGTCGTTTTCTACGTCATGGCGACATGTATAATTTCAACAATAACAGTGTGCGTAAACAATAATTTATTTATTGATTTTTAAATGAGTATCCGTGGGGTTTCTTGCACGTTCTTTTCCTTAAAGCTTCTACGCTTTGGATCGTCTAAATGGCTTAATTTCTTTTTTCTTTTTTGTTACTGCCCTTGCCGATTCAAAAGTGCCTGTGATTGGTTTATGGGGAATAAATGCTTTGAGCTTGAGTTTTACAGATTGGCAATACTGAGCTCAACTGTTTAGTGTATTAATTGAGGCACATTTTACCCTTATTTCCTCCTTTAGCGTCAGCGTTCGGCAATTTCCTATTTTTTTCAACTCTTTCCATAGCGATCGAGTAGAATGGACTCCGTCCAGGGATTAACCCTAATTTCCTTTGTGATCGAATGTTAGAGAGATCTACGAGTAGATGTACTCCGTTTTGTCATTTAGGTTTTCTTTTTTTTTTACATTATTGTCTTTACGTAACTTTAGAGTAATTTATATTTTTTATTGACATTTTTTTAAGTTAATCAACATTGCTATGGTTGACTCGAACCTGGCCTTTATTGGACGGCGAGCTATTATTGCTCTCCGTTCCATCCATAACTACAGAATGATACCTGTTATGATCCCCACGTACACCTTCTCTACAGGAGACACCCTGGGTGTTGGGAATCGCAGTGTGATTCCCAGCCACCGAAGACGAGGCCGCAGAGGTCATCACATAGGTTTAAATCGTATTAATAAATAAATAATTATTAGCATAGCATAATCAGCCTTTTAATGTTGTCACTGTTGGGACTCAGGCCTCCTCTTCAAGAGAGGGAACGGGTCATATTCCACCACGGGGGCCCAGTGCGGATTGGTGGATGTCACATATCCTCGAATTTTTGATTTAGGAAATCCCGTTTTGCTCACGATGTTTTCCTTCACCGTTTTGAGAGCTGGTGATGAAATAAATTGAACAAAGTAATGCGCCTGGCTGGGTTGGCACTGGGCCAACAATGTTCCCTTTCGCACTCAGCGTACAGGTTATACGTAGGTTTCAATCCTGTCAATAAATCCTTATTAATTTGTTCTAAATTTGAAAGTCAACTGCCTCCGTGTGACACCTACATTTTATCAGCAATAAATAATATTTATTTGTTTGAGCATAGCAACATTAGGGGTCATATATGTAATTGAGCTATAAATCTTTGTAATTCAAATTAGTTGGTGAATATTTCAATATTAATGTATTTCAACATTGTACTTATCTTTGTTGGGAACGCACCCTGACTGCGTTTACACCATCCGGTAAAGACCTAGCCCGAGCTGTCGATGCCGCGTAGTATTCCACGCGCACCTCAAATATATGTTTGTAAAATCGTAGTGGGCTATTCCAACTCCTTCTCTTTTCATGCGGTACGATTGTGGAACTCGCTTCCAGCTAAGATCCGTGACGCTAAAAGTGTATCTGTCTTCAAGAAGCTAGTCAAAGAACATTACCTCTCTACCATCTCGTAAAGTTATATTTTATAGATATATATTTTTATAATTAAGTTTATGTATTGTATCTATATTCAACTTAAAATTCAAATTAATTTATTTGGTCAGAATATGGTACTGATTATAGTTTTGAATTAAATTAATGGTCTCATCACATTCTGCTACGTATAGCGTGCAAATATTTAGTAGTAGGTATATTAATCATTTTTAGAGTTCCCCCAGCCCCAGTAGGCTTCGGCTCTGCTGGGCCCCTACGGTTGCTGACATCTCTTTGAGGCGCGCGTGGAACAGTACGCGCCGTCGACGACTTGGGCTCGGTCCGGATGTTTACTGGACGGTCGGACGGCGAGCCACCCTTTGCTCGCCGTCCGCAAGCCCGCGCCTACGGTGGCCGGAAATCGGGATCGGAATTCCGGCGGTGGTTGAGGCGTGAGGACCTTTGCCTCACGCGATCGACCGCCTCCTTTGCTAGCATTACTGCTTCACAGAAGGAGGCAACCGCCTGCCACTCGTACTCGCTCCGGACCATGGCCTGTACCAAGGCACGGCGCGACAGGTCGCTGCCACCGATCGCCTCCACGAGGACACGGCGGTGCTCTGCCCAGGCGGGGTACACCTCTACCGTATGCTCCACCGTGTCCTCTGGGCGGTCCACACAAAGGTGGCACCCGGGCGTTTCTTCCGCACGAATCCGGTGCAGGAACCTTCCGAACTTACCATACCCGGTGAGGACCTGCGTCATGTGGAAGGTAAGGACGCTGTGAGGTCTTTCTAGCCACTCCTCAAAGAGGGGACTTGTCGCCATAATTATGGAGTGCCCAGCACTGGGTTGCGACAGTCGCAGTCACCATTTCACCATGAGGTCCCTCCGCAGGTCTTCACGCCATGGCGCGGCAGAAGAGTGCATCTTTATGCGCAGATCGTGCTTGCATGCATGGACTGTTGCCTCCAAATCCCACAGTGGTTGGCCAGCAAGGAGGCTCCCTGCTTCGCGGGAAAACGTGCGGTATCCCCGCACCATCCGGATGGCCATGACCCTCTGGCTTGCGTTCAGCTTGGCCGCTGGTCGCTTTCGTAGCGACGGCGCCCATACCAGCGCCCCATAGAGCCTCTGGCCAGGAGGCGTCTGGACCCCCTAGGTTGGGCAGGAGCCGCTTGAAAGCAGCCCCAGTACGATCACGTTTGGGAGCCAGACGTCGGAAATGCTCCTCGAAATTCCATCGGCTGTTGAGGACGACTCCAAGGACTCGAAATTCGTAGTGTACTTCCCGTTGACCTAGAAACCTAAAATTTTGCATGAAACAAGGTCTCATAATACAAGCACAGGAAAAAATCTGAAAACTGTAAAGTGGTTATATCACTAAAAAAAACTTTTTTTGCGATTCGGAAAAATCTTCGTAACCCAAGTCACAATGGAACTATTTTCATAGGTAAGTTTGTACGGAACCCTCAGTGCGCAAGTCCGAGTCGCATTTGCCCGGTTTTTTAAAATAAAGATATTTAGGTTCTTTCTTTCTTTCCACCCTAGAGCAGGAAAAGTGATTGGTTGAATTCTCAGCTAAAAAAATACCTGACTATGTTACTCAAAACTAATCAGCGTGTTTATCTATTCATCATTTTCCATCCAATTGTCCTAAATCAGTTACGGTAAGTTCAAATGGGTTTTTAATTCAGTCAGTTCGTGACATGGGTAAAGTAACATGGTTTCTACTAGCCTATATATTAGCCAATTCTTGCATCCTGGTTCATCCAGTCGGGAAACTACCAGAATTTTTTTATGACGATGATCCTGAGGTATTATTTTTTCATTTTATTTCTTTCTAGCTTCTTTCTGCCTAGTGGCTTCACTCGCGTGACTGTACTAAATTATCCCAAGGAAACATATTCCTGGAATAAAAATTATCCCAAGGAATATATTCCCGGAATAAAAAATACCCCAAGGGAACATATTCCTGGAATAAAAATTCTATGCCCTACCTATTAATTGACATGGTTTACCCGTGTAATCGATGTGTCGAATCCGACTCGGCTGGGCAGCGTTCGGGAGGCTGCGCGGTATCTTATCGTCCAACATACACGTCGTCTCAAGACGAAAGTCTATGACCAGTGCGTTTTGCCAGTGATGACATATGGCTCTGAAACATGGTCGCTTACAATGGGCCTCATCAGAAGGCTTACAGTCACCCAAATAGCAATGGAAAAGGCTATGCTCGGAGTTTCCTTGCGTGATCGCATAAATAATGAAGATATCCGCAGGAGAACCAAGGTCAAGAATCGCCAAACTTAAGTAGCAGTGGGTAGGGCACATTGCTCGTAGAACGGATGGTCGATGGGGCCGAAAGGTTCTAGAGTGGCGACCGCGCACCGGAAAACGCAGGGTTGGAAGGCCTCCCACAAGGTGGACCGACGACCTGGTGAGGGTCGCGGGAGTGCGGTGGATGCGAGAGGCACAGGATCGGTCATTGTGGCGACGCTTGGGGGACGCCTATGTCCAACAGTGGACGTCTTTCGGCTGAAATGATGATGATGACCCGTGTAATGAAACTTCATCCTTATTCGTTACTTCGTTTCAGCGTGAAGGAGTTAAAACATGTCTGTACACACACACACATAAATACAAACTTTCGCCTGTTTTTTCCTAGTCAGCGGGTAATATCTTCGTAAACTTATCGTCAGTTTTTGAAAAATTCAAAACGTTAATAAGAGTGTTTTTTTTTAGGAAAGAAATGGATCGGTCTTAGGGTTCTGTACCTCAAAAGAATAAAAAACGAAACCCTTATAGGATTATTTTCTTTATCTCGGAAACGCGTGGTATCGACTTGAAATTAAAACCGTGTACATACTTAGGTCTGCGGTCCCTTAAAGCTGTGAAAAATCAAACTTCTAAGTTAACGAAAAAAAAAACCATCATAAGTCGTTTATGTCGCAAAAAAACGTATATTTCGACACTCTCAAGGGAACCAAAATTCATAGGGTACTTCCCGTTGACTCAGAATTCTGAAATTTGATTTAAAGCAAGGTCTTACAAATATATAGAAATAAATCTGAAAACAGTTTTATTGTTACGTGGTAATAAAAACTTTTTTGCGATTCGGAAAAATCTTCGAGACTATTCGGGAATTGAACTATTTACATAAGTTTGTACGGACGGTACGGAACTATTTGCATAGGTAACCCTCAGAGCGCGAGTCCGACTCGCACTTGCCCAGTTTTTAATTTTTATATTCTCTAATCTGTAATGAGATGATCTTTTCATAACTCATTAAAGATATCTTTGTCGAACAAATAAAAGAAAAAATATTTTCCTTTCTTTCAGAGTTATGGATTTAAAAACTACAGACATAAACCGCCGAAGCATAAACCACGCAAATGGGTATGAACATTCAAGTATCCTAAACCGCAAATAATAAAAATGTTCGGTCAGGGTCAAAAGTGCAGTGGCATTCGCCAAAGCTAAAAGTATTTTAAAGGGGAATTAAACTTTTCCCATACATTGCTGGCATGTAATTCTTTTTCTTTTCGCCAAAAGTTAACTCTTGGCCATTTCTTTAAGGACTGTATGATAAATCAATAGCAAAAAGAATTATGTCTACTAACCGTAATCAAACGAAGTTAGAGATTATTTAGTATATTGCTATAGTTTGTTATCAGGCGTTATTTTTGTTAAATAAAACTACTGTGTGTCTGATATTTTAAGTTTCCCATTGTTTAATATAGTTTTAGTTTCGGTTTTTATGGTGAGTACGCATTAAATAGTGTCAAACAATATCACAACTACGTGTATCTTTTTGATTCGTTTATCACTTATTTTTTTTTTATAATTTTTCATCACTAAAACTATTTAGTGATGAAAAATTGCAAGTGTGAAAAAATTATAACAGTAACAACCAATTTAATCTATTTTATCGATTGAAACCTTTAAATATTACGTATTATATTTCAATGAAAAATAGGTAACGCCTGACAAAAATATACTAGCAATGCTTCTATACGTATCTTCGTTCAGTTACGGTTTAAAGACCTGGTATTTTTTGCTATTGATTCCTCGTATTGGCCTCTAACATATATCTTAGGTTTCATTTCTGGCGAAAAGAAAAAGTAAATCATGCCAATAGTTTGCATTGGCCTTTCTTGTCTTAAATACTACATCATAAATACTTTAAGTCGTGTGTTACGTCATGTGCAAAAGCAAGTGCAAACCTTAAACCCTTTAACCGCTTGCGCCGGATTGGTCCGACGAGTATGGCCTATTTGCCAAGGTCGTGTACGGTGGCTGGAAATTGGGATCGCCCCCACGAGGACACGGCGGTGCAAAATATCAGCATTGAGTTATTTACTGTTTTTAAATATATAAGCATACACTTACGCGCCTTTTTGGCCTGTTTTTTTATATCGATATTTATTTTTAATAAGTCGTGTAAGACGCTAATAAATATTTTTCATTTTTAAATTAAAAAAATAATTTCAGCACCGTGAGAAACCAAACGGCTACGATCCTAAGGTTCCAGAGATGTACACTGCGGAGAAACCCCCAAACGGATTACCTATAGTGAGTATCAAATTAACCAAGAAAACAATCAAAAAACAAAAGTTCTCCATCAAAAATATCAAACGAGGAAAGGCTACATATACTGAAACAATTAGATACGTATTCTTCAAACTTAGAAAAATGTACTAGGAAATACCATACTGACACTGAAGACTTGCAAAGTGAATTAAGCCGTCTACATCACAAACTACTACAATGACAATAAAATATAAAGCCTCTAATTATCAAATGAGGGAAATATGTATTGGCAATTAATGAGCTGGCGAGCTCACAAAAAACGAATAAATATGTTTCATTGTCAATTACTATCTATTGCTTCTGCGCCGGACCATTCATTGACAATATAGGGTGACTGGTAATTAGTGACCGATACTTAAACACATGATTGTACTCATGATTACAAAAAACTTTACCAAAGAAACTTTTTTTATATTCTCATTAGTTTTATCATAATAATAAAACAGCTGTTTAAAAAAAAATTGGTTGCCTGTAAAGTCGGTATACGGGCGAAAGTTTTACGTGACAACGACTTTGAGTGGTAAAATAATTTTAATGTGAATATTCATTCGTATAGTAGGAAGAAGGATGAAATAATAGGGGACGCGTGCCTTTCACTTTTTATGTCTGTCTCTCTCGCTCTTAGGCGGGCTAACCATGCCCGAGTGGAAGGGACGCGTGCCTCTCACTCGCTCTCATTGTGAGCGCATAACGTGAGCGGAGCGTAACGCAGTTTCTTGAAGTGTCACCCGGCAAACCAATTTATAAGACGTTGTCACGTCAAAACGCGCGCGTGCCTGCGGCCGACGACCGCTCACCGCGTGACGCCGCCGTACCTACAATAGTGATAGAACACCCGCGCAGCTTTCAAACCCATAGGTGTACGTAGCTAATCAGTGAATGTACCTACAAACTAGTGAGTATATAAAAAAGTTACTTTAGGAAAGTTGTTTGTAATCATGAGTACAACCACGTGTTTAAGTATCGGTCACTAATTACCAGTCACCCTACATATAATACCACCTTACCACAGTCTAGTGTCAGTTTGCCCGTAGAAATTACCAATTGTTTTAACAATAGATTGTAAATAAAGAATTAGTTATTTTTTGTGATGAGATTGGAAAAGATTTAGGCTACTGTATCTACTACTATAACTACTAGGATAAATTATTTTTACAATTTGACATTGATACTTGTTTTTATTTTACAATATGAATTTATTTATTTTTTTAATTCATTTTTGACATAAATATTTACTTTGTTAAAAAAATATTCAACAAATGACGGCGTGGTTTCCGCTATGGTTGAGCGATTAGCTGCTACACAGTGTGTCGCGGGTTCGATTCCCGCTCGGACCCAATATTTGTATGGTTTACAGATTGTTCAGACATCGCCTTAAATACACAGTCATCGCCTTAACGACCGTAGCTGCCATCTACCTCATAGCGATTGCTCACCCACGCATGCCATCGACCAATCACCACCGAGCTACGCATCAACGTCTTCTTCGAAATCACCCTTTTCTTGTGATCAATCACCATTTTTTCATTGCATCGCACGCACTATACCATATACATTTCATCCATTATTTCATCTAACACTCGCAATATATTCAAATTAAAAGCAATTCCTGTATCGCCTATCATTTCAAGCAACCTTCAGTCTCCTAACACGCAGCAGAGCTGAAATCGAAACACAGATGGTTATTCCGGGTCTGGGTGCCTTAACCCATGATATAGGAGCAATTCGTAGTGTAGGGAAACGTTTTTTGGTATTATAAAAATCATCGCTGTCGCATTGTCTTACAATTACAAGACGCTAGTTTTATTTTATAATTTCTATGTTTTTTTTTAATGAGTCTTTTTATGTTTTTCTGTACAGCATGAAAAACCACGTCCGTTTTACACTATAGTAAGTAAACTTGCTTTATTATTACGTAAAAACCTATGAATATGACGGCGCATCCGTCAACGTCAGACGTCAGGTTGACTTTTAGCTGTCAAAGTCAGCCTAGCGAAGCGTCATTGTCGATGGTTACAGATATTTTAGAGCTATTTACTGAATAGTACATTTTAGGTACATTTTATCGGTAATTATTAATGAAGCAACGCCCGGGTGCCATCATTGTGCGGACCACCCAGAGGACACGGTGGAGCATACAGTGGAGGTGTGCCCCGCTTGGGCGGAGCACCGCCGTGTCCTCGTGGAGGCAATAGGCGGCAGCGACCTTTCGCGACGGGCCCTGGTTCAGGCTATGGTCCGGAGCGAGGAGGAATGGCAGGCGGTCGCCTCCTTCTGCGAAGCAGTAATGCTAGCGAAGGAGGAGGCTGCACGCGTGAGGGAACGAAGGTCCTTCGGTAATTAACCGGACTGAGCCCAGTCGTCAATAGCGCGTTGAGATCCTCGCGCTCCTCAAGGAGATGTCAGCAAACCGTAGGGGCCCAGCAGGGCCGATGCCCGCTAACTAGGACCGCGGAGAATTTCTGAAAGAGAAACCCGTAGTCCTAGGACGCAAAGGGTAATTGAAGGATACAGGTGTGGTTTTAGTCAGTAAAAGTCTGACACGCCCTCGCGCTCCACCCAGAGCGCGAGAAGTCATTTGGATGATTTCCCACCTTAAAAAAAAAAAAAAAAAACCTGTGTGCTTAATTTTATATAAATTTATTCAGTTGATAGATCGTCAAAGAGTAAGAAATATACACACAAACAAATTTTCGCCTTTATATTATTTGTCTGTTAATAGTGGGATACTTTGCTTAAATAATACGATATTTTTATTATTTCAGAATAAGGAATTAGACTTCAAAACAATTGTGAGTAAAACAAACTTGTTATTATCATAATATCACTCATCTTCTTCATCACTATTTTTTTTAAATTTTAACTTGACTTTCCTTTTCGGCCGAAAGTCAAGCGAGCGCCGGCGTTCGCTCTCTCCCACTTCATTGTAGGCCCTATTTTCAACACTTAGAGACTACTTTTGTATGAACAAGTTTGACTACTTACGTTCTTGGATAAATTTCCTATAAATTGAACGCATTATATTTTATAGTCTCTACCCTCAATTTTTTTTTTTCGTTTTTATTTGTAAATAGTCCCCGCCACCATTTTGTTTATGGCGCCCCTGCAGTTTGACAGTTCTTGACAGTTCTTGTTCGTGAAAAGGTTAATAATTAAAACTTTTGACCGAAAATATCGCCGAGTGAGCATATTTACACCTTTTGTGGTGATAAATTATCTAATATATTTTCCCGCTCTGGGTGGAGCAAAAGCGAGTGTAAGAGTTTTACTGACTGAAACACACCCCTAATGCGTGCCAGGGCTGCGTTTAGCCTGTGTCTGTCATTTTCTCCACTCGACTCGATGAAATGGTTATTTTCCATTGTCATGGCGACTAAGTCAATCGAAGCGGAGCTGACACTGACCTCTACTATTTACCACACTGGACTGGCGGTCGTCAAAGGTTCTTGTGCCCGTTTCATATTCGCCATTTTGGCGCTGTCGGCCGTAGCGAGAGTCAACGGTTACGCTTACAATAAACACATGACCTAATTTTTAATAGGTTTTATATAATTCGTAAAGCAGGAATAACACAGAATTTGAACAAATTACATATATATATATACATATATGTATAAAAAAATATTAACTAAAAAAATAATATTAATATTTATTTTTAGTTAATAAAACTATACTAAAACCTAACTATGTACATAAATATAATACAAAAACACAAAATACAATCAGGCGTCGAAATACTCCTCCACATCGCTGTCATCCGGGAATGTGCCCAGAAGACTGGCCTCATTGCCACGTTGAATGGTAATGCTAATTCTTTGGGCAAAGAACGAGCCAGCCCTCTGGTCACGCAAAGTGTCGATCAGTCGGCGTGAAATTTCCTTTAAAAGGAGACGCGTACTCGGACCCCGTGGCCCAAGCGTTTTGACCCCAAACGGCTCAAAACTGTAATTACCTAATAAAATTAATTCAAAATTCAAAAATACTTCAGAGTACTGTATACTTCTCGGCAGCCATATGCATTATACGTCAAAATTAGTTCTCTGGACGCTCGCTAGTGGCGCTTCAAATAGGCACAACAAATTAGCTGTCGAACATATGGAACAGCCTGTCCAGTGATAAATAATAGAGGTTAGTGGGAGCTGATAATTACCGAGATCATTTTTTTTTCTATAGAAATCATCATTCATTTTGGGTGATTTACGTTTTAAATGCTTTTAATTCTTCATCATCATCTCAGCCGAAAGGCGTTCACTGTTGGACATAGGCCTCCCCCAAGTGTCGCTACAACGAACGGTCCTGTGCGTCTCGCGTCCATCGCATTCCCGCGACTCTCATCAGGTCATCGGTCCACTTTGTGGGCGTCCTTTCAACGCTGAGTCTTCCGAAATGCGGTCGCCACTCCAGAACCTTTCGATCCCATCGACCATCTGTTCTGCGAGCAATACGCCCTGTGGCGATTCTTTGGGCTATATCGGCGACCTTGGTTCTCCTGCGGATAACTTTATTTCTGATGCGATCACTCTAGGAAACCCCGAACAAAGCCTTTTAGTTAAAACATTTTTATTTTATAACAGGGCAGAGGAGATCCTAGTGACCAGAATTTGATTGAGCAAATGGTAAGACATTATAATGTAGGGGGAGTCCGGGAGAGTATACCCGCCGTCCACTAAAATGCTCATAAATTTTTCTTTACTTACAAATCGCTATTTTTTGTAAATTGTATCATAAGCTGCATTATTTAGCTATATTTCCTCTTAAGAAAGTTTAACATATCATTATCAATTTATGAGTAATTAAAGATTTTAACAAAAGTGGCATTTGGCTAATATCTCCCGCCTGGGTGGGAGACTTAACCCCCCAAGTAGGGTGCCTTTACCCAGGTTTAAAATAAGCAAAATAATAAATACAAATTGTAATTCTAAATGGAATTTAATCATAAAAATATGGCACATAAGTAGTAAATAAATGAGAACACAATTAAGGTACTTTGAGTATCTTGAGATAAGTGAGGGATTAACTAGTATCACAGTTATATTTCTTAACATAGTTACTTTCACAATAATGAGAGTAAAACTATTTTTGGTTTTTGTCGTGAATCAAAATCCACCGTTGTCATATCGTTGTGTCTTATTATTGCAATTGCTTGCTCAGATTCCTCCTCAGTCAAAATTGATGGTGAATTGGAGAGAGTCTCTAGAGTCCTCATTATGTATTCCATTTATGAATAATGATGCTGATGTTGAAGGCTTTGACTGACGTTATACAGTAGGTAGATGTTGAAGGTAATTCGATCGTGGAGCCAGTTCTACAGCTACTGAGAGAGAAGCAATCGGGAGAGATTACCCTGGGTAAAGTCTCCTCCCGACATCAGGGTAATGTCTCCCACCCCACCCCAAGCTATCCATCATTACATTTTTACAAAAAACTGTGACACTTAAGCAAAATCTATCTGCCGTAAATGTTACTAGAATAATAACACTTACGATGTATATAAATTACATTTTGGAATCTATTCACAGTAATAAATAGAAATCAAATATCTAAAATTAAAAAAAGTTACTAACAGGGCACGACAATGTATTGTCACTTTGCACTCCTAAACCAAACTGCCGACTGCAACGCCGTCTCGTGAGCAAGGTGGGAAGTGCCTATGGAGTCTAAGAAGTGTGGCAATATCGCAATATCTAGTTCCACAAAGATTTTATGAGCAGTGGCTATTGTCTCCCACCTGCTAAACTCTCCCGGACTCCCCCTACCCATCCATGAAAAGTCCTCGATAACCGTTGCTTAACCGTAATGGACTCTTGCAGCAGATAATACACTTTTAAAGAATAGAGGCTTGATCTATTTTTTTTTTTACAGGAAACACAAGACAAAGACTCAATTTTTGGTAAAGCTGACGGTCTTCCATTTGGTGGTGATGATGATTATGATTTAGAAAAATTGGTGAGTTAATTCTATCATCATCATTTCTTTTAAAAATAAGAACAGCCAAGTGTGAGTCGGACTCGCGCAAGAAGGGTTCCGCACCAACCGTAGCAAAAAACGGCAAAAAAATCACTGTATGGGAGCTCCACTTAAATATTTATTTCATTCTGTTTTTAGTATTTGTTGTCATAGCGGCAACAGAAATACATCATCTTTGAAAATTTCAACGGTCTAGCTATTATGTTTCATGAGATACAGCCTGATGATAGATAGACGGACAGCGGAGTGATAGCAATAGCCGTTTTTGCCTTTTGGGTACAGAAACCTAAAAATGTGCGGCTGTAAAAGTGACGCGGAGTTCGAAGGAGAAGAGAAGCGGTAGAGTGATAAAACTACCAGTATTCTTAATAATATAATTATATTTTTGTTTTAGCCAATTCGTTTGACTCTGACGGGAAAGGTAAGCTAACCTATTCATAAACTGACTTGTTCGTCAACTCGCTACTGCGAAACTCGCGAGCTTTCGCGAGTTGGCACCTTCCGATTTCATCCATTTTTTTTTTGTCGTCAATTCGCTCGCACTTGTAAAGTGTCAATAAAAAACAAATTGAAACTAATATCTAGCTATTGCCCGCGGCTTTGCCTATGCTGGCTGATTCGGTTAAATACTACATAAATTGTAGACTTTCTTGAATTAAATTTAAAAATAAGTAATTAATCTGGATTAAATAGTGATAAATATAAGTTTGGAAATATCTACGTTTAGATGTTTTATAATTGGATGCTAGTCTATTAGGCGGGTATTTATTGATCCTATATAATAGCTCTCATTTACTTTAGAAAGTTTTGATCAATCCGGTTGCAGCCCGTATTCGACTAGTGTGCATAGGTTTTCGGTTAGCCGCATTCAACCACAGCTCGTATTTGGTCACCGACTAGTACAGCAGGTTTTCGGTTTGCCGTATGCGCAGACCGTTTTCGGTGAATGAATACAGCTGACTGTGAACATGTTGAAACTCGCCATTCATCGTTTATGATGCTTTCAACACGAGTGTACATAATTCGGCTGAATGCACACGCCGAATCAGTTAAACCGACAAGTTGCAACGAATACGGCCGCCGTATTCGACGGGCGACTTAATGTAAACAGCTCAATTTGATGATTCAATTCGGTTAAATCGAATGCCATCATTGCATTCGATGACCTACTTAACGTAGCGCGGTGATTGGTTTGTCTCCGCAAGCGAACTGCCCCCTTAGCCAAGTTACAACCGTTTCGTTTCGATTCTCTTTTCATCGAACGCCTCGAGTCGGCCACGCCTGCGATTTCTTTGTTCTGACGTCATCTCAACAGTCAATCACGTAGTCAGAACAAAGGAATAGGAGGCATGGGCGACTCGAGGCGAAACGTAACTTGGCTAGGGGGGCAGAAGATTTTTTTTTTCCTATCGCGATCGTCTGCAAACTGATTGTACTCTTCGCAATACAAGCAAGGATTGAGGGCCTGTTAATCTTGCGTAGTTTTGTTGTTGCATGGAAAATTGAGAATAGTAACTCTAGTTTTCTGAGGGTAAGGGTTAAAAATCTCCATAGAAAATTTTGCTGTTAGATGATCAGTTGCTAAAGAAGCGCAAAAGAGTTCGTAAATTTTAAATTAATTAATGATAAGACAAGCATATCGATAACGAAGCGAATTGTGTTTCCAGTGGCCTGAGTTCAATGAATTAATAGCTCAACAAAACGTAAGTAATGTAATCTACACTTATGTACGTATACTAAAGTTTTTGAACCATGTTCACGTTTTTTTTTTCGGCAGGAGTGGGAAATCCTCATGGACGACCAGGCTGCCTCACTGAAGAGTCAGTCTGGGCAGTGTCAGACTCCTACTGACTAAAACCACACTCCTGCCTTACATTTAAACCACGGACATGACCTCCGTGCCCTTGTTTGATAGTTATACATTATTTGCCTCTGGGCAACTCCACGTGCAAGTTGCGTCACTCCCGAGCACCTTTCAGCGATCACATTAAATCTTGTCAGAATTTCAGGGTTAAGAGTCCACCAGCCCGAAGCGATACCCAAGCAACAACGACCCATATACGCATCAAAAATCAGGAATCTCCCAACCACATACAACCCACTATCGCCCAAAATACCACACCAAACAAATGGCCCCTTAACCCCAGAGACAATAACTATATTTAATACTAACTATATTAATAACCATATATACCATCTAATGTATAATATTATAAATAACTATAACTACTATATTAGGCTGTAAACACATCTTTGGCGTCACATAAGAACTAATCCTGCATCGCGCAATCAAAGTTCTTCGCGAGATTAGAATATAATTATAATACGACAGTCCGAAACAATCTAAAGGGTAGTTACCCACCAGACATAACACCCGTCTGGCGAAGGATCCTTCCTTTTCAACGGAGGTTTGCGGGACTTTACTCTATGTTCCGCATACCTCCAAATTTGTATTTACAGAACAAGTGTGTGTTCCTTTTTATTCTCCTTCCCCTTTGGTGGCATTGTGCAGTCTTTTTTCTCTCTCTTTTTTCACGTTGACGTTAGAAAGCTCGGGAAGGGCCCTCTTAATAAAGAAAATGGAGGGAGGGCTTTGACCAGCAGTTGGACAATATGGGTTAGCTAAAAAAATAAAAAATATATTTAAATGAATTTGAAAACTTATCCAAATTGCAAACTCTACCTACAAATTATCCTGTGTTTGTAAATTTATATACATGTTTGTGAATGCACCCACGATAGTGTGGTGCAACTTTTTTTTTATTATTTTCCTATTTTTTTTAGAAAAAGTATGAAGGCGTTGTTATGAAAAATGTAAGTAATTTTTAACGCATTATTTTTCTCTCGTTACGGTTACGACATAAGCTGTTCTATTTATTTTGGACTACTTTGTAATTATGTGGAGGGTAATCTCCGGAACCATTGTATAATTATTGTAAATATTATGTTTCCATTTTAAACTTACGTTATTCTAGATAGACACATTAATATGAATAAACCTCTCGATTGAATTATTATCATCGTGGCCAATTTTAACAAAGATCACCCACGTGCGCAGCAGGAGATATTGTATTGCGCAAATATGTGCGCCAACATTGGCGCACTCTTTGTTGCTTTGCTGTCCTAGTCAAAGGCTATATTTCACCGGGACACCATGGCGGCGTGACCAGTCGCCGCTACCAACAAAATGTATACAGCTCTATAGAGAGTTACTCACCTGGACCTGTACCATGACGTTTAAAGTAAGATTGTTTCATTTTTATTTCCAGTGTGGGTAAGAGATGGCGCTAGACAACCTGTATAGCTCTGTCTCTTACCCACACTGAAATAAGAATGGAACAATCTTACTTTGTACGTCATGGTATCCCCCCAAGTATCCGTTTGATTGCGCAACCAATTTGGCAGCGCGAACAACTCGGACTCTTGCACTTAAGGTCCATTTTGATAGTCTCAGTGTGGTGTAGCGACTCTGGTGTCTGTATAGTGTCTAGTTTGGTAGCTTACGGAAAACATGGTGGTGCAACTGATCGCGCCGCCATGGTGTCCCGGTGAAATATAGCCCTAATTGTACGGTAATCCGTCACGACCGGCAGAGACATTTTACGTGCTGGGGGACGGGGGTGTCGCAAAACCGTACTTGAAACCCGATATTACTTGTGGGTTAACCTCGCAACACAATAAAGAATAAAGAAAGAGTACTTTTTGTGCCCGTCCTTTGGTATCGGATGCAGAACCCAAAGCTCAACAGTCTCGAACAACGATGCAGATATGCATAGGCATATTATACACCCCTAGTTTTTAATTAGTACAAAAAAAATGGGGCACTATACGTACCCGTTACTGATCATATTTTTGTAGTCAAAAGTAAAAAAAAGCGAAATCCCAAAATTATCCACGAAAATTTGTCAGGTGAATTCATAATAGAATCAATCATGCATAACAATTGCTACTAGAAAATACTACACGCAGTGTTTTTCCATTTTGATCGTTATTTATTCTTTCATAATCAATAGTGTATAATATTTCCATAAATTGAATGAAATTTTTGGGATATAAACAAACGCTAATAACTTTGCTGTTTATGAATATTATTTATTGAGACTTTGCTTAAATAATAACAAGACCTTTTCTAATCAGCCCTTTAAGTATTTGTACTAATTAAAAATTAGTGGTGTATATAAACAATTTATCAACTTGAAGAAAAAAGAGGAATCTTGAATTATAAGATTTTCATCAGAAGTTTAGACAGGAAGAAGTTTTTACAGTTGGGTTAGCTTGTCCAAAATAAAGATTGATATTATTATTTTTTTTGTTATGTCTTCAGTGGCAGGACAATGCACACATGTGGGCAGTAAGTATATTCATGTAGTAGCTACAATAAATAAATTTTATGACGTTTGGTGTCCGCCATCTTGGAATTCATGTGACGCTATTTTAGAACAGATTTCAAATCTTTGGTTTAGATTTTTGGTGGAACATTTTTGAGTGAAGATTAGTGGCTGTTTTAATTATTCGCAAAATGATTCCTAGTGGATGTTGTGATGTAAAATTGGTGTAGTTTTGTAACCTAAGTATCTGCATAACTAAAAAACAATACGTGGAATCATCGAAATGTGCGATATCAGTAAAATGGAGCTGAGGATTTTATTGTAATATTGACTACATCAGTGAAGCTTACCGAGAATGCTGCCTGGATACATTTGCTGCTAAATACTGCAAAAATGTTACAATGTGTTACATCCGCATTCTAATGGAAAATAGTTGTTAGCCTGTCGGTTTTCTACCGGTTGCATTTCGGAGAGTGTGCGTCGGAATTGCATGACCTAATTCCGCCTAGCCCGTTCCATCATCGGACCACCAGGCGTACGGCAATGCGCCACCAGTACATGGTGGACATCCCGCCCATACGCACGAAACGTTTTGGGAACACATTCATTGTGCGTACAGCTAAGGAGTGGAATTCCTTGCCGGAATCTGTGTTTCCTGATGGCTACAACCCGGGAATCTTTAAGTCGAAAGTGAATAGGTTACTTCTAGGTAGCGCGTTCCATCGTCGACCGCATCATCGCTTTCCGTCAGGTGAGATAGCGGTCAAGCGCGAACAAAAAAATAAGCGAATAAAAAATAAAATAAAGTGATTGTCCGCCGTTTCAAAAAAAGTACTTTCTAATTTTTACACTGGTTAAATGTGCAAACCACGCAATACAAAAAAAAAAAACTATATTTTCAGGGTTATTCCAGACATCTTTTAGAGAGAAAGAATAAAGATGACGTAAGTGTTTGAATAAAATTATTATATTTTCAGTATTCTTTGCCCGTTTCAGTTCTTTCCATAATATGCTACTCTAGTTTACGTCTAAATGGCATGCAAGCGCGGATGCAGCCCTTGAAAAGGTTGTGGTCATAGCTGACAGTCACCGAAAAATCGTCAAAGTACGAAAACAAAATATAAATTCAAAATCTTTTAATTTCACATAGGGCACATGGGCATTTATAAAACCTCAGAAGCTAGTGCACGGTTCCTGGTCGTTTCCTACAGAAGAAATCACTTTTATTTAGCACACAGACACATGTACTGATGAAACAGTACCTACGGAATCTTAACTTTGACGAAACAGAGGAATTCCTGAAGAAGTAAATAGCAACACAAACATGCATCACACATAACATAAAAAAAACCTAACACGTCTCACACTATTAACAAATACACTGTACACAATAACTGTTGTACTGAACAACTGTTCTTTTTTTTTCTTTTGTTCATCTTTCTTTAGTCCGTCCGTGCCCGTGTCCGTGTCCGTGATAAGACCTGTCATACTGTATGGATCAGAATGTTGGGCTGTGAAAAAGACGGATGAAAAAAGGTTGCACGTAGCGGAGATGAGAATGTTAAGATGGATGTGTGGTGTGACGAGAATGGATAAAGTGAGAAATGAGTATATTAGGGGAATTTGAAAGTGGCACCAGTGACTGAAAAATTGAAAGGGAATCGTTTGTCTTGGTATGGTCATGTGAAGAGGAGGGATGAAACGCATGTTACTAGAAGAGTTATGGGTTTACATGTGGATGGATGGAGAGGGAGAGGGAGACCAAAGAAAAGATGGATGGATTGTGTGAAGAGTGATATGAAAGAAAAGGAAGTTAGTGATAGCATGACGAATGACAGGGCAGAATGGAAGAAAAAAACATGTTGCGCCGACCCCAAATAACACGGGACAAGGGCAGGAAGATGATGATGTTCATCTTTCTTTAATTTTAGTTTATAATTATTTTGATTTAGTTTTTTTTTATTATTTAGTTTTTAATTGTCTTTATTTTTAAAATAATGTTTATATACTTGTGACTAAACACACGTGCTAGATACAAGTCAACCAACAACCTATGACAGGAGATCGCAACTGACTGTTTTAAACACAGGTTACCACGTAACCCATCTAGAAGAGCAGTGCTGCACCCACTTACTAGTATAATTATGTAAACATCTGTCTGTATATAGTAATTATTAAACAAGTAGCTACATAGAAACTGAAATAAAAAAAATAAAAACAACATTGAGTGTCTCACGGCTGCGCTAAAACAGCAAGAAACTCCATGGTTACTCTCTACGAGTCGGAGTATGAACTCGCTTATAATCAGCGTGCATCATTTTCAGGGCGTCATTTTTTAAAACCAATCCTATCTCCTACACAAAGGAGTTGGTTTAAAAAATAACCCTAACCAAGATTTTGTGCAGTACACACCACTATTTTTTTAATTAGTACAAAAAAATGGGGCTCTATCCGTACCCGTTACTGATCATATTTGTGTTATGATAAGTAAAAAAAAAAAACAAAATTGTCCACGTAGTCATAATTGGTAAATTCATAATTGAATCAATCATTTATTACAATTACTACTAGAAAATACTACGCGCAGTGTTTTGCCATTTTTATCGCCATTCATTCATTCATAATCAATACAATTTTTCTTTAAACAGATATTTTGGAATATAAACAAACGCTCATAACTTTGCTGTTTATGAATATTACTTATTGAGACTTTACTTAAATTATAACAAGACCTTTTTTAATAAGCTCTTTAAGTATACAAAATACAAAATAGTGGTCTATAGTTCCGTCGGCAAAGTCATGGGGTGAACACTATCTTTGCTTTCTTTTTTTTTGGAGCAGCGCAGCCGTGAGACACAATTTTGTCAGTGTTTTTTTAATCTTACGTTTCTATAATTATGTTGTTTTACACTGTGCCAAATAAAATACTTTTCTTTCTTTCTTTCTTTTAAAATTTTCCCCAAGGCTGTTGTATATTCGTAAGAGGATACCTACTAAATGAGTTGATTTTTTACAGGAGAAGAAAAAGGCTAAAGTAAGTGTTCTCTTTCTTAGATAACTATAGCAACATACATTTGATTTTTCCAGCAATTTTAAGACATCCTTGGCATCATGTCCATTCTGTGATGGTCTTTCGAGGTTTTTTTTTCCGGGTGGGAAAATCATCTAATGACAACCCTCGCTCTTAGGTGGAGCGCGAGATAGTGTCAGACTTTTACAGATTAAAAACCCACTCCTCCTTTGCCGTTTTTCCAGGGCCCCGGGGATCTCTTTCGCATCACCCATGGCCCCAGTAGGTCTTTCGAGGTTTGAGGAATAGGGTCTAAAATCCAGTAATCTCAATAAAAAATGGAGGATCCTACTACCGAGGTTTGTATCTAGAGGCCAACTAACCGATAGTTGTTTTTAGCTGGTTGTTGTAATCATGCTCAAAATTTTCATAACACGTTAAATTCATGATTTGTGTGACCACGTTCAATTTTGTAGTTTGTATGTCGATAAATAATAATCACTAGTCTACAAATTTTGATTTTAAAATGCAACAGATATGACCATTGGTGTTTTGTTATATTTGAAGGCTGACTTGGAATTTGAGAGTAGAAAAAATTCTTTGAAAATTATACTTTGCCTAGGTATTCTATGCAATATCAAATGCGCAGCCGGTAATTTATATAAAAGACAGAGCAGGGAAGGAGATGATGCAATTTTAGGGCACAACAACACGGACAGTTTCGGTCGGCAACGAAGGAACAGGAGTGGGTTTTCAGTCAGTTAAAGTCTGACACTATCTCTCGCTCCACCCAAGAGCGGGATTTATCATTAGATGACTTTCCCATTTAAAAAAAAAACATCCCACAATCCCCGGTCCAAGTGTGGGAGGGAACACCGAGGTGGTTTTTAGTCAGTAAGAGTCTGACAGACCCCTTCGTCTGCCCCAGGCGAAGGACATCCATGAGGATTTTCCACACCGGCAACAAAAAAAAAACAGGGTAGAGTGGGGTAGAGTAGGGTAGAGCAGGGTAGAGTAGGGTAGAGTAGGATAGAGTAGAGTAGGGTAGAGTAGGGTAGAGTAGGGTAGAGTAGGGTAGAGTCGGGTAGAGTAGCGTACAGTAGAATAGAGTAGTCAGTTGACGAGGACGGATCCGCGGGAAAAACTAGTAATAAAATTAAAAATTCTTTATTGACGTATTTTTGCATATCGAAATGAATTTCTCTGACTCTTGAGTTAGTTATAAACTGTGTTACAGGAACCAGTGCATTCCCCACAATATGGATACAATTTTGTCGACATATTTATGAAATTTATTCGAAATGGAAAAGTAAATAAAACGGAATGGATGATACCACTACTCCATAAATATTGTCATAGGCACTTGAGAGTGGGTTTCTGAATTGAGTATTATGCATTAAGATCGTCTTAAACCCTACTTGAATGCCCAATTTTAACAGATTTTCAAGCTAAAATGTAGTTTGAGAAATACTCAACTTCAAATGCTTAAATAAAAAAATTGGAGATGAGACACAATATAAAACCAATTTTATATTACAATATCAAATATATAAGAATCAATTAATTTAAACAGCCACTAAACTTTATTCGTAAAAATCTTTTTTTTTTTTACAGCTTCCAGTGTCTAAACCAAGGGCGTTTGACGCAAGCTCTGGTGTAAGTAAGAATTTTATAATTTCTTCTTTGAAAAGTAAAATGTAACTTATTTCTTCCAGTTAGTGCGACTACACAGCTTTAGAAATACATAAAAGGCTCTATGGGTGGAATTGGACCTGTTTTAATATTTTGAATACCAACTAAAATTTCAATTAAAAAAAAAAAAAAAGAATTGTATTTTTGGTGTACAATAATGAATATATCCATCTGTCTGTTTATTTCAGGCTTAGAATTCAGTCTAAAATACGATTTATAAACAATTCTGTAAACAGAAAAAAAAATTGTATCAGACACAAACAGATCCATATTTTTGTTAGTAGGTAGTCATATCTTCTTAAAAATTATGAGTAAATTACAAATGCTAAGCTTTTTTTGTAAAAGTGTAGACTCTCAAATTCCCACCTTTTAGTACCTCTAACTTGCTCCGCAAAATAACTTTTTATTCAAAATAAGAACTAAATAAGACATTGTATCGAAAAAAAAAAATGCATGTATTTGAAATATTTTTGTTTCAAATCAATTTGTTTTTTAAAGTTAAGGAAATTAAGGCTATATTTTTATTATATAGACGACTGGCCTGTTGGTCTAGTGGTTAGTACTCCTGACTGCTATGCCGGAGGTCGTGGGTTCGATTCCCACCCAGGACAAATGTTTGTGTGATGAGCACGATTATTTGTTCTGTGTCTGGGTGTAATTTATCTGTATATGTATGTATTTAGAAATATATAAGTATGTTTATCAGTTGTCTAGTACCCATAACACAAACTCTGCTTAGCTTGGGACTAGACGGCGTTGTTAGTTGTGGAATATTGTATTGTTTATTGTATTATTGACTAGGGGTTGTGTTTTTTGCCTTATTTCAGCTGTCGCCGTATTGGGACAAGGAAGATACTGACCAGGTAGATATTTGTAAACAATTTTTAAATTAATCGTCATTGCCAAATATGGCTGAAAATAGATATTTAATATTAGCGATATACAACATGTAACTGGAATACTGCCCACCCTTATACACCCTGATTAGAAAATTAAGTTATAATTATAACTTAAGAAACTGAAGTTATATTTAAATACACTTAGAGCACGAACTTATTATTCATGGTTTTTATTATTAGTAATAGGCTCGCTACCACTATCTCATCTGATGGTTAGCGATGATGTCGTCAACAATGGAGCACGCTTACCTTGAAGTAACATTGTGAACTCTTGCCTTAAACCGCTAGTTTGTAGGTTGTAGAAATGAAACACAGACTCTGGCAGGGAATTCCACTCCTTAGCTGTAAGCACAATGAATGTGTTCCCAAAACATTTTGTGCGTATGAGTGCTCGAGTGGGATGTCCATCGCGATTGTATTGCGAATATATCGCTACAAAATTGCTTTAAAATGTCGCTGTGTTTGACCTCTTTTATGCTTATGTTTAGTTTATTAATTTATTGTTTTTCTTTAGCAACCTCCTGCTGCAAGTGATTCGGTGGTAAGTTCGCCAAAATGTTATGATTTATAATAAAAAAAAAATATAACATAAAAATTAATTTAATTAAAAACACGAGAGAACTGTAACATTTTTTTAAATGTTATAATCATATAACTAAAAAAAAAATAACAGTTTTTTATATGAATGATAAAATACTGCAAAATAATTACAATATCAGTTTGTCCAAGTGAACGCAAGCTTTTTAATGTGTGTATTTGTTTATTATAATTTAAATTCGAGAGAATTTTCGTATCGCCATCAACCTATTAACCATTAACCTATTAATTATTATTATTGGCTTTTAATTTCTGTGTAATAAATAAATTGAATGTTTCACTGACGATTTGTATTAATTAAAAATTATCAAAAAAAGAATTGGTTGTAATGGATTTTGAACTTTGTTAGCTATGTTAATAGAGTTTGTCATTTAGTTTATTAACTTTTTTAACGCCACGGTCGGATATAGCCAAGAAACGAAAACGTGCCAAACATACCTCCTTCATCTACAGCCGACAAGAAAACGATATTTTATAAGTCATATTTATTTTGTACTTATATTGTCGTCGTTTGTCGGCTATATCCGTCCGTGGCGTTCATAAGGTTAAGTATATCTCGAAATCAAAATTCTAGGTTATACTTACGAATCATAAGAGGAAATAAAGGGATTTTTCGTTATTGTTATCAGACAGTGCTTTTTACAAACTGACGATGCTGCGATCGAGTACCTACATTTTAACTTAAATAAATTTTATCACCAAATTTTATGTCCACTGTTGGACATAGGCATCTCCCAAACGTCACCACAACGACCGGTCCTGAGCGCCTCGCATGGCATTCCCGCGATCCTCATCAGGTTTCGGTCCACCTTGTGGGTGGCATATCAACGCTGCGTCTAAAGAAAATACGCGTAGTTTCGTACAGTTATATGCTATATACTTTTTTTGTTGTGTAGGTACCATGGGAAAAGGGACCTGGACCAGTTGCAGGAATCGGAAACATTGCTGAGCCTGACAGCGGTCAAGACGACGCACCATTTCCATTCCCTAACGAGGGAGATGGGAGCCTAGGGCCTGGTGGGGGCCTTGGGCCAGGTGAAGGCTTTGGACCTGGTGGGGGCTTTGACCCTGGTGGTGGCCTTGGGCCAGGTGGGGGCTTTGGACCTGGTGGGGGCATTGGGCCTAGTGGGGACTTTGGTCCAGATGGGGGCCCTGGGTCAGGTGGAAACTTTGGACCTGGTGGGGGCTTTGACCTTGGTGGTGGCCTTGGGCCAGGTGGAGGCTTTGGACCTGGTGGGGGCATTGGGCCTAGTGGGGACTTTGGTCCAGATGGGGGCGCTGGGTCAGGTGGAAACTTTGGACCTGGTGGGGGCTTTGAGCCTGGTGGGGGGGGCCTTGGGCCTGGTGGGGGTCTTGGGCCAGGTGGAGGCTTTGGACCTGGTGGAGGCCGTGGACCTGCCGGGGGACTTGGGCCAACTGGAGGTTTTGGACCTAGTGGAGGCCTTAGGCCTGGTGGAGGCCTTGGACCAGGTGGGGGCCTTAGGCCTGGTGGGGGCCTTGGCCCTGGTGGAGGTCTTGGGCCAGGTAGAGGCTTTAGACCTAGTGGGGGCTATGGGCCTGGTGGGGGCCTTGGGCCTGGTGGAGGCTTTGCGCCTGGTGGTGGCCAGGGTCCTAGTAGGGGCTATGGCCCAGGTAAGGGCCCGGGTAATGGTTTTGGCATGGGTGGTGCTTTGCCACCAAGTTTAGGTCAAGGCCCTGGGGCAAATAATGGTGTGGGCCAGGGCTTAAATGGAGGTTATAGCCCCATTGGGCCACCGGGTCCAGCTAGCGGTAGGTTTCCTGGGGGTAGGGGAATGGGTCACAAACCTGGAATGGCTCGTAGGCCTGGAATGAGTCATAAGCCAGGAATGGGTCATGGTCTAAATGGACCACCAGGTAATAGTAAAGGACGTCCAGGTATGAATCGTGGCCCACTTGGGGTACCAGGACCAGGAATGATTCGTGATTGGGACCCAGCTATGGGTTCTGCACCTGGTCCACTGGCAAATCATGGTGCCGCTTTTCAGCCAGTAATGGCTCCTGAATTCGGTGGACCACCGAGTAAAGGTAGTGATTTGGACCCAGGCATGGGTCCTGTACCGGGTGGACTACCAGGTAAGGGTGGTGGTTGGAATCCAGGAATGGGAAACCGAGGTGTACCACCAGGTTATGGTGAAGGTTGGAACCCAGGAATGGGTCCTAGTCCCGGTGTACCATCGGAACAAAGTGGTGGTTGGGAATCAGGAATGGGTCCCGAACCGGGTGGACCACCAGGTCGAGGTAGTGGTTGGGGTCTAGGCAGAGGTAAGGGAATGGACCAAGTTATGGGTCGTGAACCGAGCGGCTCACGAGAGCAAGGCGGACTACAATTGGCAAGCAGACCACCTCTTTCTGGAGGACCACTAGGTGTAAAGGGACCACTTGGCCCCGGTGAACAGCCATTACCAGGCGGACCAAAATTTCCAGGCGGACCACCGAACCCAAATGGACCACTAGGCCTGGGTAAACCATCAAGCCCAGTCAACTCATCAAGCTCAGGCGGACCACCAAGCCCAAGTGAAACACCCGTCCCAAGCGAACCACCTTCGGTTCCAAGCGAACCTCCTGTTCCAAGCGAACCTCCTGTTCCAAGCGGACCACCTGTCTCCAACCTATCACCAAGCCTAAGCGAAACATCAAACCCAAGTAGACCCCCAGACCCAGGCGAGCATAGACGATCACTAGATCAGGTAATTATTCCAATATTTACAATACTACCAATTTTGACTGGCCTGTAGGTCTAGTGGTCAGTGGCCCTGACTGCTATGCCGGATGCCGTGGTTTCGATTCCCAACCAGGACAAATGTTTGTGTGTTGAGCACGATCACTTGTTCTTTGTCTGGGTGTAATTTATCTATTATATGTCTAAAAAAAAATATTGTCTCATTAAATTTATTTTTACGAACGTAGATGAAGCCCTGAACCCTACGCTAGGATTTCCTGTGTTGTGGGGTCCAATCTCTTTCAATCCATATTCAGAAATATATAAGTATGTTTATCAGTTGTCTAGTACTCATAACACAGACTCTGCTTAGCTTGGGACTAGGCGGCGTTGTGTGATAGTTGGAAATATTATTATTTATTATATGCCTTAAGTATACCTCAGGATACTGAGGTCCTGGACCTTTGGAAGGCGTACGAGGAACCGAAACCAACTCGCAGAGGCCCCTTACACACTTTTAATGGAACGTGGTAACAACCGACGATTATCCCTGCTTGCGCTATGCACCCAAGGACAACCCCCGGTTGGTGAAAATGTATTGCCACACATGGAAAACAAAATAATAGTGCTATGGTTTTTGGAGTCTTAAGTGAACTGGTTACCAGGAGCTATATTAAGACTATGGCCCCTGCCTGAACTAATTTTATTAATATTCATTGA
Source organism: Mythimna pallens (assembly GCA_961205895.1). Taxonomy (NCBI): domain Eukaryota; kingdom Metazoa; phylum Arthropoda; class Insecta; order Lepidoptera; family Noctuidae; genus Mythimna; species Mythimna pallens. The sequence continues at coordinate 11,613,025 of OY540849.1, read as the reverse complement.
TGAAGAAGGCGGGGGGTGACTTGCACACTCAACAAATGGGCCCACAAAAAAGGTCGCTAGCACGAAATGATGTAGCAACAAGAGGGCAACATATCCTGATGTGCTTGAAGAATGGAGAGGTATACTACGACTATCACAACAATCCCGGAAGTACGATCAAGATCCCCACCAGCACCTTACTGGATTATACATATATTCTTCTCCCAAACATGTTTGCTCTTGCGAATCTCCACTCAAGCCAATTTTATTATATTATTATTATATTAGGCAAAGACCAGGAAATATTCCAGAGGTCCAAGCTAGTAGGTATATAGTAAATACTATAGTTTTTTTGTGATCCCCTAGTATAACAAAATTTTGCGAACCCCTATCATAGTGCATTAGAAGAGATCTATAGTCAACTTACTTTTCTAAGTTTATTTTGGACTGACACACCGTGCCTAGAAAATCGCGTAAAGCCGTAGGTCTCAGTTGTCATCCGTAGAGTGTGACAGTCGTTCAGGCAGGCAGACGCTAGAGAGTCTGACTATCAGTTCATTCAAGGAGAATCGTGTTGCCCAGTAACTGGGTTGTGGAAGTCTGAGAGGCGGGTGCTCCATGTAAAACACGGGCATTCAGCCGCATCCGGTTAGACTGGTACCCAAGCTAGTTGAGAAAAGTATAGGGAGATGATGGTAAGTATACCGTCTAGGGTTTTTGGCGAGATTTTTTCGAGCCTATCCAACTAGTGAGCTGATTATATTTTTATAATCAGAACATCGCAAAATTACTTAGATATTTTTAGGGTATCTCAAATGGAAAAAACGGAACCCTTATAGGATCACTTTGTTGTCCGTCCGTCTGTCTGTTTGTGTGTCTGTTTCCCAAGACCCTTTGTCTCGGGAACGCGTGGAGGTATTGAGTTGAAACTAAAACCATATACTTAGGTCTGCAGTCCCTTGAAGATGTGAAAAAATTAAAATTTAAAGCTAACGATAAAAAAGATGCGGCCGCTAATATCGCAAAAAACGTGTATTTCGACACTCTCAAGGGAATCAAAATTTATAGGGTACTTCCTATTGACCTAGAATCCTGAAATTTGGCATGAAGCAAGGTCTTATAGAACAAGTATAGGAAAAAATCTGCAAACCGTAAATTTGTAGTAACGTCACAAAAAAAAAAATGCGATTCGGTAAAATCTACGTAACTCAATTCGGGAATTGTACAGTTTTCATAGGTAAGTTTGTACGGAACGGCGAGCTACCTATTGCTCGCCGTCCGCAAGCCCGCGCTTACGGTGGCTAGAAGGTGAACCCAGGAGCCCAGTTAACTAGTCGCACTTGCAACCACGAGACTAATAAAGCGGTTAACCAGTTAGATCTTTGCTATATCAAATATGTTGGATTTTGGAAAAAAAAATTGAATTATTTTTTTCAGGGTAAAAAAAACGCCAATGCCAAAAACCGAGTACTTGAGTATGACTTAATTAATCGGCCAACTCGAATGCCAAACGAAATGGCAAGGCAACTGGACGACCGCTACCTCGTCCCTGGAACTCATCCTGAGGAAAATACTCCAGATCCAGAAACACCTATTGACTTACTAAAATCTTTGTCGCCGAAGCCAAGCTTACCTTCCATATCCTTCGACCCACGTATGTCGGATGACCAGATACCGAGTGGATCTAGAGACGGTAAAATTCCTGGGCCAGGATCTGAAGGAGAATATCCAAATGGTTATCGACCAAGTTATATTACCCCAAAACCTGGGAGAAATGTTGGGATGTATCAACCGGGATACGGAGGTGGACCCGCTCCAAAAGCAACGCATCCTAAACTTCTGCAGAGTCCCGGGCTCAGACAAGGTCAGGGATTCCCACCAATTAATGACTATTTGGGAGGCCCAGATGATGGTCCAGATGCTATTCAGAGTGCTTTTGGAATGGGACAGGGCCCAAATAGACTTGATACCATAGGAGGATCCCAGGCAGATAATGTTGATATGTCAAGGGGACCTGGATACTGGACTGGCATGGAAAGGGCTCCCCCGCCTTTCTCACAAAACATGCTCAGGCAAGGACTACCTTCAAGAACGGGGCAAGGGGCGCACCCTCCAGGTTATAAGCAGGGGTTACATAGCATGGGATTTGCTCCTCTCCCACAACAAATGCTGAGGCAAGGACCATCTCGAGGAATGGAACAAGGATTGCGTCCCTCAGAGTACCAGCTGGGAGGACTACCACCAGAAACTAGAGGGTTTCCTCCAGTAAACCTACTGGGAGGACCTTCAATGATGGAATACAGGAAAGGAAGATATCGACGATCACTTGATAACGTAACTAAATCCAATTCACAAATATCTATCTATCTTCTATCTATATAGCGTGACTGGTAATTAATGACCGATAATTAAACACAATATAATTGTACTAATGATTACAAACAACTTTCCCAAATACACTTTTTTTGTATTCTCATTAGTTTTATCACAATAATAAAACAGCTATTTAAATACGCGCGCGCGCCTGCGACCGGTGACCGCTCAGCTGTTAGCCGCGTGACGCCGCTGTACCTACAATAGTGACAGAACACCCGCAACCGTAGGGGCGCAGCCTACTGGGGCCATGGGTGATGCGAAAGACATCCCTGGGGCCCTGGAAAAATGGCAAAGAAGGAACAGGAGTGGGTTTTTAGTCAGTAAAAGTCTGACACTATCTCCCGCTCCGCCTAAGAGCGGGGGATGTCATTAAAGGATTTTCCCAACCGAAAAAAAAAAAAATGTTTTATCACAATAATAAAACAGCTGTTTAAATACTCGCGCGCGCCTGCGACCGACGACCGCTCAGCTGTTAGCCGCGTGACGCCGTCGTACCTACAATAGTGATCGAACACCCGCGTAGCTTGCAAACCCATAGGTGTACGTACCCTAAGTGAATGTACCTACAAACTAGTGAGTATATAAAAAAAGTTTATTCGGGAAAGTTGTTTGTAATCATGAATACAATCACGTGTTTAAGTATCGGTCACTAATTACCTGTCACCCTATTTATATAAAAGTAGAAACTGACTGACTGACATATCAACGCACAAGGTTTCTTTTTATACCGTAGGCGAGCACTAAGAAAGGCTTTTTCAAAATTCACTCCCTAAGAAGATGAAACGGGGGGTCCAAAGTTTGTATGAAAAAACCTACTTTCACGCAGCTACGTGAAAGTAAGTGTTTCCATACAAACATGGTGAAGCTGCTGGCAGAAGCTAGTGAAAGAAAATTAACTATACTCCATCTGTTTAGGTAATTAACTATATGTAAACAATCTTGTCATGTCTATTATGTAAAAGTTGTCTAAAAATTTTATCTAAACATTTTTACAATTAACCTATACCGAAGTTTGGTAATTAAATAAATTTAAATAATCTTTGTATGTCTTATAGACGATTTTTTTTTATAAAAAGACATTATCAAGATAGTTTACGTTTAGTTAACTACCTAAACAAATGGAGTATAGGCAAGCTTTGTTAGGAGGCGTCCTTTAATTACGTGAGGTGTTAAAGATGGGGGAACGGTTGAGCTAAATCTGAGATAGAGGGAGAGGATTGGAGGAATCTTGACAAGTGTCGCGAAAAAATCAAGAATGGGAAAATCAAAAAGACAAAATCAGAGGCGTAGCGCGGACTATTTTAGACGTAGGCGGAGGCGCATCAGCGAGGCTTTTTTCTTTCATAAATTTGAAACGAGACAGCGCAACTTAGTGAGTAGGCTCGCGTTTGACCAGCATTTTACCCAAGGTAAGTAACGATGTGGTTGAAACATCTTCACTTACCTTGGGTAAAATGCTGGTCAAACGCGAGCCTATCAATTATATAAAAGTCCTCATTCCTAAAGAGCCCTCGCTTGCGCGAGGCCCCTGTGGGTGCGACGCCGTGGGCGAAGGGCTGCTTCACCCGCGCCTAACACGCCACTGGATAAAATCACCTCACGTTATTAATGAATTCCACCTTTGTGTTTTGCAACTCCAGAAATTATTGGTACAACATATATCTCCGTAACTATCAAAACAACATTGATTTTTTTGAATTACTCATATGAATGAGCTTTTTAGGGTTCCGTAGCCAAATAGCAAAAAAACGGAACCCTTATGGATTCGTCATGCCTGTCTGTCTGTCCGTCCGTATGTCACAGCCACTTTTTTTTCGAAACTATAAGAACTATACTTTTGAAACTTGGTAAGTAGATGTATTCTGTGAGCCAAAAATGTGTGCATTCAAATTTTCACAAAATAATAGAAAAAAAAAACGATACATTTTTGGGGTTCCCGATACTTAAAACTGAAATTCAAATGTTTTTTTCATCAAACCCTTACGTGGGGTATCTATGGATAGGTCTTCAAAAATGATATTGAGATTTCTAAAATATTTTTTTTCTAAACTGAATAGTTTGCGCGAGAGACACTTGGCATTTACCTTTCAAGTTTGTACATACGGAACCCTCAGTGCGCGAGTCCGACTCGCACTTACCCAGTTTTTTTTACTTTTGGCTACACAAATATGATCAATACTGGATACGGATAGAGCCCATTTTTTTTTTAATAAAAAAAAATAGTGGTGTATGATAGTTTGCCCTAAAACGTATCCTATGTACTATATTGTACACCGTGGAATATAGCACATAGGTTACGTTTTATTTCGGAAGTACATGGGACACTCAGAAAGTTTTGAGAAACTAAAAAACTAACTTCTATGGATGAAATATTTTTATTAAACCTTTTCTCAGATCTCTCCACAATACAAAGTTTCATGCGCCTGAACCAATTTTCGAGTAATTTTTCCACGAGACACCTTTTCCACGGCCTTCTCCAACGCTGATAGCGCGTCTTACGGTGATGAAAACTGTCGTGGGCCTGCGGACGGCGAGAAATGGGTAGCCCGCCGTCCGACCGTCCGGTAGCCGTCCGGATCAAGCCCAAGTCGTCGACGGCGCGTATTGTCCCACGCGCACCTCAGGGAGATGTCAGCAAATAGTAGGGGTCAAGCAGGGTCGAAGCCTACTGGGGCCACGGGTAGTATGTAAACGAAACCCGGGGCCCTGGGACGAAGGCAACGAAGGAACAGGAGTGAGTTTTTAGTCAGTAAAAGTCTGACACTATCTCCCAGTCCACCAAAGAGCGGGATTTGTCATTACATGATTTTCCCACCTAAAAAAAACCCTTTCAGCAGATTTTTTTATTTTCGGGAATAAAAAGAAGTCAGGACTGTAAGGAACCGTGCCCCAAGACTGACCGGTGTGGTGTCCAGGAGGTCCCTCGTCCCTGAGTGTGTGGGCGGGTTGTCATCGTGAAGCAGTACCCCGTAGAGCCTGGTGTTCGGTCGCTTGTTGCTTATTGCAAATAAAATTTCTGCCAGGCATTTTGTGGTATACCATTCGGCGTTGATGCTGCTTTGGTCTTGTCATGGAATTGAAATCAGATACCTCGTCAAAGTGAAGAAACTAGCGATCAAAATTTTTCCGCGCTTCTCGATCGCTTCAATTTCGTAGGCGCTGGTTCGTTTTGAAACAGCCAAACTGTCGACTGACGCTTTATTTCTGGATTGTATTGATGAATCCAGGGTTCGTCACCTGTCACAATGTCGTAAACGCGCCGAGACGAGCCTGTTTAAATTTTTTGAATCATATCACTTCACATGGGCCTGCTTCTGAACTTCGTTGAGGTTGTGCGGCACTCAGCACAAACTATCCTCCTCACGCAAAGGTGCTCGTGTAGAATCTAGTGAACGCTTCTCGATCCAATCTGCAGTGTATGCTGAATCTCCTCGTAATTCGCCTGTTTTCTTGAATTATTTTTTTTACTGCCAGCACACTTTCTTCCGTGACAGCCGTCGTAGGACGACAACTCCTTTGTTCATCCCCCAAAGTAAGGCCTAATATAATGTAAATAGTATGAAGTGATTGTTAAATATCGTCAGGCAAAATAAGTTATACTAACAGATAAATTATCCTCGTAAGACCCAACCTAAAATTAGGTCGATATACATTACGACCATACTAAAAATAGTGCCTTTTGATCGCCTAGCGTTTTCTAGGCCTAGCATTTTCTAGACTTCAATGTAGACCTTATTTAATTTATACAAAAACTACTTTATGAATAACTTCTTTATTTACGTTTTTGGATAAATAGAACGCTCAATATTTTAAAATCAATGTGGAGTTCGCTTGGTGTTTGACCAGAAATATACTTACGTCTTCATTATTATTTTAATTTTGTTTTTACAGTCTACCATTAACGAAAGAGGTGTCCCAAAGCCTAAATATGTCATTCAAAACGATTCACAACTGGGACAGGGATCACCTGGGCCTAATGCTCAAGCTGGACCTCTGAAAGGTTTGGCTGCAGAAAATATGACGAGGAGTCTTGAATCCATACAGGCAGGACCACCTACTGACATAAAAGATGCTCCTATCCCACCACTGTATTTTGTAAGTAGAAATATATATTTTACAATTTGTAATATTTACATATTTTGTAAATTTTATTATTATGAATGTAGGGACTATGTGAGACAGCGGTATTACTGGCTCAATTGTAGAAAAGACAGAGCAATAGTGTCGGTAATTTTAATGTACAGCGTGCGCATCTGTGAAAGGACCACAGACTAGAAGCAGGGGCAAGCTTCAGTTGCACCTTTGGAGATCCATTCCGATCAAGGCCGTAACTTCGAATCTGCGCTGTTCCAGGAAATGTGTACTCTTCTGGGGATTTACAAAACACGCACAACACCTGCGCATCCACAGTCGAATGGAATGGTGGAAAGATTTAACCAAACCCTGGGGAATCACCTGGCTCAGGTTGTCGATGTCCATCAGAAGGACTGGGACCGGTGTATTTCACTATTTCTGATGTCTTATCGATCAACAGTGCATGATAGCACGGGACATACTCCAGCAAGAGTGAAATTCAGCAGGGAGATGAGTCTTCGGTCGATGCTATAACTGGCGTGACAAGACTAAGCCAGTTACTGACTACGTAAATCAAGATCAATTGGACGAAGTACATAAACGAGTACGTGAGAATAACATGAACACCAGCATTAAAATGAAAACTACATGATGCTACATGGTGGACATCCCGCCCACATTCATTGTGCGTACAGCTAAGGAATTTCTTGCCGGAATCTGTATTTCCTGATGGCTACAACCCGAGAATCTTTAAGTCAAGAGTGAATAGGTTACTTCTAGGTAAGCGCGCTCCGTCGTCGACCGCATCGTCGCTTTCCATCAGGTGAGATAGCGGTCAAGCGCGAACCTATCAAGAATAAAAAAAAAAACTCGATACGGCTCCACAACCCGCTTCGACGAAAAGGACTTCCCTTTTTTTTCCCCTCGCTGAAACTTCAAGCTCGTCGGGAGGGACCTTACACTGTATAAAAAGGATCAACGACGTAACCTACCGCATCAAGAAAGGGCTAAGAGCTTCCCTCCTAAGGTAGTCCACGTGGATAGATTGGCGCCGCACAGATCTAATAATGCTCGGGACGAGCATGATTAAGAGGAGGGCACGGAGTGTTACGCTGTGAAATTTGAACACGCCATATCTTCGATAAAATCAACAGTAGCATCAAATAATTAAAACGCATTGCTATACGATACTTCTAGAATGAAAGTATTTACCCAGGCCTGGCAATTTCTAGAAAAGTCCGACATAAAGTATCTACCACTATTATTATTAAATAAGGTTTAGTAGGTAGATACGTAGGTAGATAAGGGAATTCGTACCTTCCGCAATTAATAATAGAGTCAAAATTCGCGTGAAAGGAAATGGTACATGTTTGTAATAATAATAATTTATTACCCCGCGATTCGACGACAATTTTCTGGAAACGTCGTTATCTATATGGCTTCGCATATAAATACGAACTCCCGACCGGAAGTGAGTCAACCCGCCTCCCGATGCGCGTTAAACTGGGCATATACAAGGCGTATATTCGCCCAGTGTTGACGTACGCCGCTCCAGCTTGGTTCGCCCTCACTAGTGAGTCGATCCGAGAATGACTCCACGCGCAACAACATTTTGCGTTGCGTAGAGTCGTCGACGCCCCTCGCTATGTGAGGAACGACATCATCGAACGCGATCTCGGGATTGAGAGCCTGGATGAGTTTGTGCGACGCCTCGCGAAGGGGATGTTCGCGCGTGCCGACGCCTCAGCTTGGCCCCACGTCAAGCATTTGGCATACGCGCCCTTGACGAGAAACGATTCCCCCGCGACCTGATTGCGTGCAGCGAGCTCTCGGATTGACGCCTGATTCCAGTCTACACGCGGCCTACTCAAACAATAAGACTACATTTTTACTCGCATCCCGAAAAATGTCGTGTGCTAAGTTAATATAGGCACGACGCGAGTCAACCATACATTCGCCTCTATACACGCGCTAGACTCACGCACTGAATAAATAGCTAACTATTCGGTGCACGTGCACTGAGTGATCTAGCACAATACAATGCCGCTCACACACACACATAAATCGTCCCTCAGGTCTGAACCGTAACCGGCTTGCTCTGGAAGCGGGTTAGACGGGGGTCACATTTCCTACTGTAGGTCCGTAACAAGTATAATACTCGTCGCTGGTCGTCTAACGCCGGGCTTCCCCTAGGGGTCTCACATGGCGGGGACTGACCGCCGGTATGTCGCGAAGAGTCGGCGCTGTGTGCAGCAGCGTCGTCACGTGCCTACAGTATACACATAGAGCCATCTGCTCTACAACCGCCGAGCCTAGTTAGGCCCCGTAATGTGGGGTCCGTTGTAACGAGCCCCGGCTAGACTCTGCGGTCAGAGGGTGAAGCCCTGACACCGCTTGCCACGCCCCCTAACGGGGCGTAGCGAAGGCCACGAGGGAAGTGAGTCAGTTTGTTTTCGACTGCGAAACGAGTGCGATACCTAAGTGTGTGAAGTGATCTTACCTATCGACCTGAGCGATGCTTAACGGAACTCTAGTGTACATTGTATCTGGATTATTGCTGATGGGACAAATTTGTTATTGTTTGTGGAGAATAAAGTTCTCTGTTAGTAAACCGGCATTTAATTACTCACGTTTTTAACAATACGTTATTTTTATTTCGTCATCACTTGACATCGGAAATCAGAAATGTTTATTTCAAATAGACCAATTACAGGCACTTTTGAATTGTCAAAATTGAATTGTCGGTTCTCGTCAAGTTACGCTTCTGATTTAAGTGATTTCCCTTTTTTATTATTATAAAAACTAACATTTAAAAAAACTTAATTATCAATATTTACACTAAATTAGTAAGTTCTTTAGGGCTTTTATTTTTATTCGACCTTTTGATCGTTTAGCGTTTTCTAGGCCTAGCATTTTAGGCTTCATTGAAGACCTTATTTTCGGTTCGACTGAGCTGTTGGTCTAGTGGGTAGTGGCCCTGACTGCTATTACGGAGGTCATGGGTTCGATTCCCACTCAGGACAAATATTTGTGTGATGAGGACGATCATTTGTTCTGTGTCTGGGTGTAATTTTTTATATGTTATATTATATGTTATACCCATAACACAAGCTCTGCTTAGTTTGTGACTAGATGGCGTTGTGTGATAGTTGTGGAATATTATTATTACATTTACACATACTACTATATGTAGGTTTTTTTTTATCTAGAACGCTCGCCTACATATAGACCGCTTAATATTTTATAATCTGCGCGGACGCCGGCGTTCGCTTGGTGTTTGACCAGACATTATTTACATCTTCACTATTGTTTTTACAGTCTCCCATTAACGAAGGAGGTGTCCCAAAGTCTAAAGATGTCATTCAAAACGTTTCTCGACTGGGAGAGGGATCACCTGGGCCTGATACCCAAGGAGGACTTCTGAAAGGTTTGGCTGCAGGAAATATGACGAGGAGTATGGAAACAAAAGTAAAGTCCAACAAAAGAAGTAGAATGAAAAAAGTAAAACAAAAATTAAAAAAATATGCAAAATATGCAAAAAAAGCAATAGACACGTACGAAAAAGCAGTAGACATGTACGATCAAGCCTCAGAATTTTATGAAACACACAGAGAAACGATAGGAGAAGTAGTCGGGATGTTTACCGAGGGTCGCCCCCCATCAAAAGGATTTTTGCCTTCTATCGTTGGGACTTCCTTTTACGATGCATCAAAGGGCCCAGAAATATTGAATAAGCTGCCCGAGGGATGGGCTAGCGGGTCACCTATAGGAATGATAAGAGGACATGTACCAAAAGGCTGGCTAAATCGTGGAGTTATACCACAAATCATAGAAGGAGTCATGCCAGAGGGGGACTACTATGAGGCTGGACGAATCATAGATACAATTGCAGGACAGATTCCCGAGGGATGGGTTTCAAGTAGAGTCCCTAAAATAAGGGGTGGAAAGATACCGCTCGGTTTTGTAAATCGTGGCAGTTTACCGGTTATTGGGGGGGGATATCCTTCGGTCCAGGAAAGAATCGGAAAAATCCGGGGAGTTATAGGACGATACAAGAGTACGGCTGGAAAATTCGGAAGATTGAGTCCGAAGAAAGGTTCGTTTAATAAGCTTACAAGAATGAGAAACTCGAGATACGGATTTAGAGGGAAGTCGAGAGGACGACGGTCTCTGGACAACGTAATTATTACATTACTCTAATTAGCGTCTAAGATTACTGCTTCGTTCGTATTAGTCAAAACGTGGTTGATTCTAAAATATTTTTTTAATTCACACCAGTAGTTCTTGAAATTAACGCATTGAAACTAACGAAAAAAACTTTTTAGCTTTTTAATATTAAGAGGGCCCTTCCCGAGATGTCTATTGACAACGTGATCATGGTTTAAAAGCTTGTTCATTCAACGCAATCCAAAAGAGAGATAACGCCTGGACGCTCTGTTGTCATTCAGTAATTGCGTCATTCCTTCGAATATTTCACTGTTTCAAAACTGTTTCCAGGAAATACGTATATTTTTTTTAAACTAAAAAAAACTTAAAAAAAATAAATATTGTCAGGAATCTCGATTATACGTGCAAGGTTTCTATAGAGATCTTTACTTTTTTTAATTTATGATTACATTGTGAAGGGCCAAAGATCACGCTAAACAGCAAATTTCTAATACTGATTAATTACTTTTCTAATTATTGACCTAGTATTCTAGCTAATTATTTTATTGAATTAGTTTTAACTTTATGTTTAGAATTCAATAGAAACCTAGATAGTATCCGCAAGAAATAAAAGATGTGTAATTCCGCCATAATCACGTAGAACCTGTTGTATGGGAATGTATCTCGTGGACGCTCCTAATTATAAGATTTAAGGCCTGCGCATACTTGTGACAAGACTGTCTTAGACAGAATTGTCTACGACGTCGCAGACTTGTCTACGACGTCGCAGACTTGTCTACGACGTCGCAGATTTGTCTACGACGTCACAGACTTGTCTTCAACACCGCAGACTTGTCTGCGACAAGGTTGTTTTGAGATGTCTAGTGTTGCCAACAGTTACACTAACTTATCACTAGAGTCCACTTTGAAAACCAGGAGAAAACCAGTTACAAAAAATTATCCTACATACAAAACCGCAAAAGTTCCCACCAAAAACTGTGTGTTGTACGAAATAAAATAAGTAGGCATATTGTTATTAGTTTCATTATATAATAAGTGATAAAAATTAACAATCAGTTGATCAAAATACCATTTGTGGGTAAATTAACTTTAGTAGGTAATTCAATATATAAATTACAGCTATGTATTAATTCGTCTTCAGACGAATCATTTTTTGTTTGCACCATCATCGTCGGTATCAGATTGATAATTATGGATTCTATGGTGCTGATTTACACCCAAATGATCGTATTTTTTGAAAGAAATTGAATTTTACTATAACACTAGAAATATCTATTAGCCACTAAAACCAATATTTCGCATTAAATGGGGGTTTAAAACCAAAAGTTTTAGTGGAAAATCCACTAAGTAGGCAACACTGGCCGTATGCCGCTAGACTGTTTTGTCTTGATAGTGTGTGCCGTGAAGTAAACAAAACAATCTTGTCGCAAATAGTCGTAGACAAGTCTGCGAAGCCGTAGACAATTCTGTCTAAGACAGTCTTGTCTCAAGTATGCGCAGGCCCTTAAAGAGTCTGCGTCTTTATCAAGAGCGTCCACCCCACACTCAATTTTCAATTAAAAACAAATTCAACTCAATTTTTCTCAAAATTTTGCTAGAGATTTTGAGAAAAATTAAGTCATATATTTTTACCTTCGTTTTTCAGAGTAAATTTGAAGGGGGAGGATACACAATGCCTCCTGTACCGGTCTCAGAAGAATTGACTCGCAGAACACATGGGGGACTCGCATCGATGGATGACAATACTGGCGCTGCGGATTACCCAGAACTGACTAGGGAAGCTATTCGAATGAATGAACTGATGGCTATGCAGGGAGAATTCCGAATGGAAGGAGGGCCTCCAGCAGGTTCTATGCTCAGAAAGCAATCGCCTAGAATGGGAAGAGGGTCTCCTCCGGGTTACATGCAGAGAGGCCATCCTTCGAGAATGCAGGAAGGGCCTCCCCCGGGAATGGGTGGAGGCTTTCCCCCAGGAATGGGCGGAGGTCCTCCCCCGGGAATGGGAGCTGGTTTTCCCCCGGGAATGGGGGGAGGTCATTCCCCGAGAATGGGTGGAGGTTTTCCCCCGGGGATGGGTGAAGGTCGTCCTCCAAGAATGGGAGGTCCTCCCCCAGGAATGGGAGGTTTTTCCACGGGAATGGATGGAGGTCCTCCTCCAGGAATGGGTGGAGGTTTTCCCCCGGGGATGGGTGGAGGTCCTCCCCCCGGAATGGGAGGTTTTTCCTCGGGAATGGATGGAGGTCCTCCCTCGGGAATGGAAGGAGGTTTTCCCCCGGGAATGGATGGAGGCCCTCTTCCAGGAATGGGCGGAGGTATTCCCCCGGGGATGGATGGAGGTCCTCCCCCGGGAATGGGCGGAGGTTTTTCCTCGGGAATGGGTGGAGGTCCTCCCCCGGGTATGGGAGGAGGTTTTCCCCCGGGAATGGATGGAGGTCCTGCCCCGGGAATGGGAGGTGGTTTTCCCCCGGGAATGGATGGAGGTGCTCCCCCGGGAATGGGAGGAGGGTTTCCCTCGGGAATGGGAGAAGGTTCTCCACCAGGAATGGCAGGCGGTCCTCCTCCGGGAATGAGTAGAGGATCTCCACCGAGAATAGGAGGGTTCCCCTCAGGAATGGGAGGTGGTTATCCCCCGGGAATGGGTGGAGGGCCTCCACCGGGATATATTCAGGGAGGGGATCCACCTGAAATGGGAGGAGGGTCACCTCCTGGATACGTAGGAGGAGGACAGTTTCCAGGAATGGAAGGACGTCCTTCCCCGGGTACGGAAGATGTCCCAGAATTTAAAGGTAGACCTAAAGGACCCTCAGCCATTTCCGGGTTTCCGTCAAAACCAGACGATGGCCCTGGTGGCGATGAGCAAAGCTTGCGAGAAAGTCCGCAAGACTCTCCACAGAATAATAAATTAGTAAGTACCAAGATTTCTACGAAGGGCACTTTTTTTTTATATCAGAAAACATCTAGCGACTTTTCACGCTCTAGGACGAAGCGGAGGGGCGTATCAGACTTTTACTTACTAAAACCAAATCTTTGGTTCCTTCAGTTGTCCTTGCGTCCTAGGGTTTCTCTTTCAGAAGTCGGCTCATGACCCCATAGGTTTCGGCTCTGCTGGGCCCCTACAGTTTTACTGACAATGACGCGCGCGTGGAGCACTAAGCGCCGTCAACGATCCGGCTCGGTCTCGATGGTTATCAGACGGCTGGACGGCGAGCTACACATTGCTCGTCGTCCGTAGGCCCACGCCTGCGGTGGACTTTTACACTTGCGAGTACTTTTAATCGAGTTCTGTCGTGTTTCTAATCTTTATACCTTTTTCGAACTGATTTCACTTCACCGAATATATTCGTGCGCTTAATCATAAAGTACCCTAACACAAAAAAAAAAAAATGTATTTGAACTTGAACTTGAACTTGAACGCACCCACTATCTAGGAGTAATTTCTAGTGTAGAAAAACATGTAAAAAAAAACTGAGTATTTTTTTATTACCATTTTACAGCCAACTGGATATCAATTGATGAAAATCGCGCAAAGGAAGATAGAGGTACGTTTAACATTATTAACCATTAAATTCCCAGTCCCTGTAATGTCCCCAACATCCAAATAAAGAAATAAATAGATAAATTAATATATGAATAAATAAATAAACATATGAATAAATAAATAAATATATGAATAAATAAATTAATATACAAATAATTAAATAAATAGATACAATAAATAAATACTTAAATAAATCTGTACCAATATAAACTCACGCTGTAGCGATCTGTGTCACAGGAACCAAAATTCAAAATACTACATCGCGCAGAATATATATCGTCGTATCCTACGAATAGGGCCCTAACTTCCCTAACCCTCTTTTTTTATTTCATAATCCAATTCTGCACATCATACCACATATAACCAGTTCAACAAAACAATTAAAAACGGTACAGTTTATCAAACATCAACGAGTTTGTACTCGATTAAGTCATTCTAATTACATAATGCGAAGTAGTGCTGGACTTCGGTCGACTCCGGTCCCCAAGATACAGGCGCTGCCTAGTTTGGGGACCACCGTATACTACACAATTTAAGCCCACAACTAGTTACAGACCTATTGATACATTAAGATTATTTAATTTAAGGTACCGTTTGTAACAATGATTCAATAAAAAATATTATTATTATATTATTACCCATTTATTTATTTTTATTATTATTATATTATTATTATTATTACTTGAGCAATAAGTTACATTATGCCTTTTATCTGCGGAAGAATAAAAGACAAAAACATAGAAGAAAGACACAAACGTAAGCAGTAGAATTGGATTATGCAATATAAAAAGAAAGCCCCTATGTTCGTTAGGGCACTATTCGCAAGATACGACGATATATGTCGTGGTCAGATCTTAGAATAGATCACTTCATGATATGGCCAACTAAAACTGGCCAGATCGTTTAAAAGAATATTTGATGATACGTTAATCCTCGTTTGGCCACAGTATTGATGTAGGATTTCTATGATAGTAAAAGGTCTAAAAACAGTAGGCCAAATGAGGATTGAAATATTATCAAACTTTAACATTTAAAACGATCTAGCCAGTTTAATTTGGCCATATTATGAAGTGATCAATTTCTAAGATTTGGCCACGACATATATCGTCGTATCCTGCGAATAATGCCCTAACGGACATAGGGGCTTTCTTTTTATATTGCATAATCCAATTCTGCTGCTTACGTTTGTGTTTTTGCTGGCCTGCTGGTCTAGTGGTGGCCCTGACTTCTATGCCAGAGGTCGTGGGTTCCATTCCCACCCAGGACAAATGTTTGTGTGATGAGCACGATCATTTCTTCTGTATCTGGGTGTAATTTATCTATAATATGTATATATTTAGAAATATATAAGTATGTTTATCAGTTGTCTAGTACCCTTAACACAAGCTCTGCTTAGCTTGGGACTAGATGGCGTTGTGTGTGATAGTTGTGGAATATTATTAATGTTTTTTTTGCTTCGTTTGCGGTCATAATTAAAAAAGATTACCAAAATACTTTTCTATGAAAAAAAAATTAACACCGGTACTTTTGAATGGTTAGGTTGATAAGTCACAAAATTAGTTCGAAAACGCAAGATCTTTATGGAGAAGAACGTTCGAGAAACTCCATGGACACTCTTTTAAATCAAAACTTATTTATAAAACTAATGGTTACATTGTTAATGTCAAAATTATAAATAAATGTGTGAACGATAAAAAAAAAAGCTGGCCAAGTGGGACTTGAACTCGCACACGAAGGGTTAAAATCGAGCAAAAAACGAAAACGAACAAATAATGTTTCTTTTAAATAGGAACCCTTTTTAATTTTTGCCTTTATTTTAATTTGTGATAGTTTGCGTTGTGTGATAGTTGTGGAATATTATTATTATTATTTTATATTTGTTGTTGTAGCGGCAATCGAAATACACATTCTGTGAAAATTTCAACTCTCTCTACTTACGGTTTATAATATAGGTACAGCCAGTTGACGGACAGACGGACAGTCAGACAGACGGATGGACGGACAGCGGAGGCTTGTTAATAGGGTTACGTACCCTCGGATACGAAACCCTAAGAAAGTAGTCGCTAACAAATTCTAGTCCAGAGATTTTATAAACGAGACTCATTCATTATTTTTAACCGACGTCAAAAACAGGAGGTTATTTTAATAGCATAGCATAGTCGGCCTATGTTCCCACTGTTGGGACTCAGACCTCCTCTCTAGGAGAGGGAATGGTACTGTACATCATTCGGTACGGTACTGATTCGTATTAAAAAAAAAAACTTGTTTTACGATTTGACAGCTATGATGTCACAACATGGCGTAAAAATCGATCCTATTCTTATTTGGAACGCATTGTATAGTCAGAAGCCGGGAAGTCTGACATCAGTCTTGCTAAAAGGTATAGCATAGCATAGTCGGCCTTATAATGTTCCCACTGTTGGTGAGTGGCCACGGGTAGTGTGAAAGCGAAGCCCGGGGCCCCGGGATGAAGGCAAAGAGGGAACAGGAGTGGGTTTTTAGTCAGTAAAAGTCTGACACTATCTCTCGCTCCACCCAAGAGCGGGATTTGTCATTGGATGATTTTCCCACCGTAAAAAAAAAAAAAAAAAAAACTGTTGGTGAGTCCCAACAGTCAGGCCTCTTCTCTAGGAGAGGGAATAGGCCATAATCCGCCACGCGGATCCAGTGCGGGTTGGTGGATTCTTCGAATTTTTGGTTCTAGGACATGCCGGTTTCCTCACGATGTTTTCCTTCACCGTTTTGAGAGCAGTGGTGATGAAATATACCCGCAACTTACAACTCGTAAATCGGGCCACCACTTCTCATAGTCGGTTATTTTAATACTGATTTTATATACTAGTAAATAAGATCAAAGTAATCAACTTCAGATTAACTAATAATTAATTTGAAATTCTAAACAATACATTCTGTCTGTCTCTTATCTTCTTCAAACACAGCGGATTTAGCTTTATAAAGGTAACTGAGAATTAAATAAATAAACGTATCCTTTGAAATTAATCGTTTGTGTATAATTTACAGTTTCAAGACCGATTGGACAAAGTCAGGAATCAACAAAGTGTGAGTGAATTTTACTTTTGGAACTCGAAAATTCGACTTTCATACTTTGACTTTTCGAGTTCTAGTTCGTTGTCGAAGAGACTGCATCTACTCGTAAAAGAGATTTTGTACTGCTTTACTAGGTTTACTACTATTATTATTTTTTGTTTTTTATTTTTTTTTTAATTTCTGATGAGCTTGCTCTGATTTATTCATCGTTTAGTTGACACCTTGTGTGACCCAAAGTCTGGCTTTTATAGCCACACAACGTGGCAATTCCGAAAGTGTTTTGGGCAGACTTCCAGTCAACAGCGATGCCGAAGAATTTTTATTCTTACGCCTCTATTAATATAGCGTCGTCGGCATGAAAAAAAAATCCTATGAGCTATTTCAGGACTTGGACTACCTTTGTGCTTGGGTGTGTAAATTTGAACAAAATCCTTTCAGCTATTTGAGCGTGAAGAATAACGAACATAAACACAGACATACAAAGTTAGGGTTGATTCACACCGGATTGGCAGCGGCAGGTAGTGACGTGAAGACGCCGCTTGCAGCCCTTACGGCCGCTGATAGGACCGTTTTACCCTTTTTGAACCTTTCAAGCAATACTGGTCTTTTAAGGATGTGGATAAAGATTAAAATCAAGACTTAGGAGTTTTAACTCGAAGAGTGCATCATTGTCGATTATCTACTGAGTTACAGACACATTATATTTTTAAATTTTTTTCACTGACGATTCGAACACCACCAAAATTGAAGGCTATTTCATACTGTCAGAAAAACAAAAGTCTTAAAATATAATAATTTGTACCAATGCGGAGTTGCCGCCTTAAATCCAGCCTAAAATAGTTTTGGTAACGCTTTTTTACCGCGTACCGGAAGACGCAGTGTTGGAAGGCCCCCTACAAGGTAGACCGATGACCTGGTGAAGGTTGCCGGAATCCGATGAATGCGAGACGCACAGGACCGTTCATTGTGGCGACATTTGGGGGAGGCCAGCAGTGGACGTCTATCGGCTGAAATGATGATGATGATGATGATGAACGCTTTTTTTCCCTATAGTTTAAAATTTTATATCAGACTGTACTAAACAGTGTGTGTCCGAATCGTCAGTGAAAAAAATATTGAAAATAAAATGTGTCGATAAAAATGTGTCAATTCGGACACTGGGTCCGAATCGTCAGTAAGTCAATCTTCTTGGCTCGCTGCTCAATCGACTCAAAAGCGAGCCGCATCGCTGCCACTTCGGTATAAATCGGCGCTTACAGAATTCATTTTTCATAATTTAAAATATTCGAGTTTCAAATGAGTGGAACACTTAGTACCAACCTGATACAACTGAAATAACACAGCATTTGCGGTGAAATGTTGTCAGATTATTAAATTGATTAATTTATTCGTTAATTAAATTTTAACAGATGATTACTACTTTGATACGTTTGTTTGGCTGTGTAATACATAAATTATATCTTTCCTTTTTATGTTCCGATATATATAAGCTTATGTATAGGTATATTTTTATCTAAGTAGGTATCGTATTTTTTAGCAGTACACCGCAGACGACCCTCTCTTTTTGTTTATGTTCTTAAAGTCTATCCTAAGATTGTCTGGTAGATATCGCTGTCAGCGATAAGACTACCATTGTACCTATAGATTTAAGTTTCTGTGAAATAGTTACTATTTTGGTGTGCAATAAAGTTTATTCTATTCTATTCCTGCCCCCCTAGCCAAGTTACAGCCGTTTCGTTTCGATTCTCTTTTCATTGATCGCCTCGAGTCGGCCACGCCTCCTTTGTTCTGACCATGTGAGTGAGCGTTGAGATGACTTCAGAATAAAGTAATCGAAGGCGTGGCCTACTCGAGGCGATCGACGAAAAGAGAATCGAAACGAATCGGTTGTAACTTGATAAGGGGGGCTGTACTTTGTTCATTTATTCCCAAGATTCCTTCGTGCCTCGAAAAGCACGTCAAGCGGTTGGTCTCGGATGACAGTTATAGATCTTTGGCCGATGACCTGGTGAAGGTCACAGAAATTCGATGAAGTGGCGACACTTGGGGGAGACCTGTGTCCAATAGTGGACGTCTTTCGGGTAAAATGATGGTGATAATATGCATATTATTCTTTAGCACCATAATATCAATCTACTCGCAATGTACTTAATATTTTCGGAAATTTCTTTGTCTTCAGGGACCAACAACAGAGCACGTAAGTGTAGAATTTACAACTAGTATTAGTCAGTGGTTTGACTTACATGAAAGTAAGAATTACTTTCATGTGAGTCAATAAGTTTGCTTTCTTAACCTGGCATAATTTATTTTATAACTTATGTACATACACATATACATTGAAAAAGATACAGCATTATAAAAATTTGTACAAAGGTGTGTGTAAGTGTTTGTACAAGTTTAATTGCTTATTTCAAAAAGAAATTTCTTCCAGCAAACCTGCGAAAGGAAAGATCAGAAGAAATGTAGACAATAGCGTCTCTTTCGCGTCACCCATGGCCCCAGTAGGTTTCGACCCTGCTGGGCCCCTACCGTTGCTGACATCTCCTTGAGGCGCGTGGAACACTACGCGCCATCGACGACTTAGGCTCGGTCCGGACGGTTACCGGACGATCGGACGGCGAGCCACCCATTGTTAGCCGTCCGCAAACCCGCGCCTACAGTGGCCAGAAATCGGGATTGGAATCCCGGTGGCAGTTGGGGCGTGAGGACCGTTGCCTCACATGTTCGGCCGCCTCCTTTCCTAGCATTACTGCTTCGCAGCAGGTGGCGACCGCCTGCCACTCCTCCTCGCTCCGGACCATGGCCTGTACCAAGGCCCGGCGCGAGAGATCGTCGCCGCCGATCGCGATACCGATAGAGTTTAGTTGAGTTTATAATTTCACATTTCTATCAAATCCTTTTAACTATTTAAATATTTTTGAATGAGGACAAAAGAAACATAAGTCATTATCTTTCTGTCCTTGTCCCGTGTTATTTGGGTCAGCGCAACACGTTTTTACTTCCATTCTGTCCTGTCAACAGACATGCTACCACTAACTCCCCTTTCATTTCACTCCTCATAACATCCTACTCTTTTTTGGCTTCCCTCTCCCTCTCCATCCATCCACAAGTATACTCGTAACTTTTTAGTAACATACGTTTCATCTCTCCTCTTCACATGAGCATACCAAGACAAACTTTTCAGTAACTGGCGCCACTTTCAAACTTCCTTTAATATACTCATTTCTCACTTATTTCAATCTCGTCACACTTCATAACCATTTCAACATTTTCATGTCCGTTACTTGCACTCTTTTCATCTATCGGAACGATAAGTGTCGTCCAGATAACACAGCTTGGCAGACTATAAGTAAAGATATACTACTATTTATCTGTAATATTTCACAGCTTCCTTCGGTTCAAGAAAGGTTGAAGACATTGCCACAACTGGTAAGTTTATTTTATAACTAAACTAGTTACAGGTCCTGGCTTTACAATGGTGTAAAATATATAAATAATATAAATAGGCTCACGTAATATAAAGAAAAATAAACAAGGTATTAACTTTGTTTATTATTCTTTCTATTGGGGAAAATTGCATCAAAATCTGTTGCGTACTTTAGGAGGAGTTAGCGGATAAATAGTCTGCTTCCACTTGGTTAGGTGGTTTCTACAGCGGCTGACCTGGTTCCCCAATCGGTTAAGAGATTTCCAGGTAGGCCAAGGCAGTTCGCGTTCAGGAGGCAGACGCTCTGCTGGAGCGATGGAGTATGGAAGGGTAGAGTGTGTGTTCTTCCACAGCTCTCATTTCTCGTCAGCTGCTTTGACGCATTTTGGTAGTAGTTTCATATTGATGAGGGTAATTTTTTTCAGGACGATTTCAGTGCACCCATACGTTGGGTTAAATTAAACTCGGTAAGGTTAAAACCATAATTAGGCTCGCATACCAGAATATTATAAAAAATATGATTTGAAATCTCATCTATTAGGTACAGTAATTTGCAGGCGACGTCCTGGGCCACCGTAGGCGCGAGTTTGCGGACGTCAAGTAAAGACTAGCCGGCCCGAATAGACGGCATATCGTCTTCGACGTGTGTCTGAAGTGGACAGGACCAATAGAGCCAATGCTTGCCAGGGCTTCGGGATGGTTCGAAACAGTTACCGTGATCCTGAAACGCAAAGGGGAACTGAAGAAGCACAACGAAGAAAGGCCTATTTCTTAGTAGTGGAAATATTATGGGCTAATTATGTTTAGGTGTCTTTTACTGGCAGACAGCTCGAGAATAAGCCGGTGGCCGCTCTGAGGCGGAGAAAAAAGAAGTGAAAAAAAAAATACAAAACAATTGCAACCTGAAATAAATCATCATAATTCCTTTTTACAGATGATTTATTTCAGGAAAATAATTTCTTGGAGTCGTCGACGGCAAAAGCCTAATGGTTCCATGGGTTAGCTTCAGAAAGGAAAGCCCGGGGTCCTGGAACGCAAGGCAAAGAAGGAACATTGGAGTGGGTTTTAGTCAGGAAAAGTCCGATGCCTTCGCGCTCCGCCCTAGAGCAGGAGAAGTCATTGCATGATTTCCCACCTAAAAAAAAGTACATTAGATTAACTGTTATAAAGTTCGCTTCGCGGAACATACTCCCGGGATAATAAGTATCATGTGCTATTCCAGGTCATGGTCTACCCGTGTACTAAGTTTCATCGAAATCCATTCAGCCGTTCGAGCGTAAAAAAGTAACAAACATACAGAGATTTTTGCCTTTATAATTTCCAGTGGGATTTTTTTTTAAATAGTTTATTTGTATTTGCAGCCAGACACAAAAGATGGGTTAGCTCGAGTGACGGTTAAGTATAAATGATTATTCTTTGTACCTCATTACTTATTTTATCGATTCAGCCTGTCCCTTGCTGCCCTCCCCCAGCGACGCCCTAAGCCGAGGTTCGTACCCCACAGGGGGTGCCCTTAGCGTGTAGTCGCTTAGTTTTTAAGTTAGTTAAGTAAGCCCTGGCTGGAGGCTTTAATTCTAGAATTGAGGCCGCCACAGCCAAGTCCGATTAAGCAGCCGACAACCTCTTAGGTTGACCTGCGAGAGGCCTATTACTTACTTCCATAAATACATGGCTAGAGATCGTCCAAGACAGAGAGGTTTGGAAGAACGGGGAGGTCTTTGCCCAGCAGTGGGACACCTCGTCTCCCTAGTCTTTTCCCAACTAGTTTGGGGTCGATTTCTAGTCTTATCGGATGCGGCTGAATACCCGCGTTTTACATGTAGCGACTGCCTGTCAGACCTCCACAATCCAGTTACTGGGTAACACGGTACCCTTGGCAAGACTGGAGTTAGAGTTTCTGGCCTATCTGTAGCGAGTGCGACTGTCAACGGGTGCAATGGATGGTTACCCATCCTAGGACTGGTCTCGGTAGACGTTGCTTAACCTTGAAGATCGAAGCATGTGGTTGTTATTATTTAGATTGTGGCTTCTCGATTGTTCAATCTAATAATAACTAAAATTGTAATTTATAAAACTTGCTAAACTTGTAATTTACTAATATTAGGAAAATAAAAAACTTACTAAAATTACAAAAAAAAATAATTTATTA
Source organism: Mythimna pallens (assembly GCA_961205895.1). NCBI lineage: Eukaryota > Metazoa > Arthropoda > Insecta > Lepidoptera > Noctuidae > Mythimna > Mythimna pallens. The sequence continues at coordinate 11,590,267 of OY540849.1, read as the reverse complement.
AAATTACAAAAAAAATATTTATTTAAAATTACAAACATTTTAATTTCCTTCTTAAATTACTAAAATATTTATTTAAAAAAAAAATTGTAATTTTGGTAGAAGATATGCGTTATTATAATGAAAAGTACAGGTTCTGTCTAAGTGGCGATACTTAAGGGAGACCTATGTCCGGACTGTGGTAGTCTACTATATACTGATGATCTCTATAGCTACTAATATTATTTGTTTCGTCCAGGACAAAAAAACACATTCGAATCAACAATATGTGATTGAGGTAAGAATATTCATTTTTATTAAGTACTAGCTAGCTAGGCTCTATTATATGCTTATGTATAGTGCTACATACCACAGTGTCTCAAGAAGAAAGTCTATAATCAGTGCGTGTTGCCAGTGATGACATATGGCTCTAAAACATGGTTTCTCACAATGGGCTTCATCAGAAGGCTTAAAATCACTCAAAGGGCAATGAAAAGAGCACTGCTAGGAGATTCGTTGGATGATCACTTCAGGAATGATTATATCTGCAGGAGAATCAAAGCTACTGATATAATTCGAAGAATCGCCAAACTTAAATGGCGCATTACTCGCAGAACAGATGGCCGTTGAGGCCAAATGGTTCTGGAGTGTCGACCGCTACACACACGGCTACACACACGGCTACACACACGGCTACACACTACATACACACTCACTCACACACCACGCACTTACACCACGCACTTACACATGTTTAATTTTACAGGGTGAACTATATGTACCGATTGTAGATGAAAGTATGGCTAGACTGGGATGGACAGTAAGTATCAACATAAGAAAAATGTAAGTAATTTCTAAATAGTACAACAAAACTATTTTTGTTTGACGTACCTAATACAATACAGACCTAGGGGAATAAACGCGAGAGTGAATTCGAAGCGATGCGGCGTGAAAGGAATGAAATTATATTAGATTACGGTGTCCTACGTGACACGTGGGTGCGGGGCGGCGACGAGCGATGCGAAGCGGACAATCAGTTAGTTTAATATTTTGACTTGCAGTGCGGTGACTTGTTTTATAATGTCAGTACAGGATGCCGACCACAGTGGAAGTCGTTTCCAGAGACTCTATTTTGTGGGCAATGAGTGGGTTACGAGCAATGAACAAACTATTCCAGACCACGCAACTGATTTATTATAATGTAGGCTTTAGGTATTCGCTTCACAACAAGCCGTGAGACAGTCTCGACTGATAGATGTTGTTCATACGGCTGCCGACAGAGAAAAAAGGTTTCCCGTCTCTGCGGTCGGAACTTTTATATGTTCAGCTCGCGCAAACGCCAGCACAGATTCTGTCAGCATCACTTCGCTCGTCCATTCGTTCTCAAGTTCCCGTACTTACTATTGACTTCACTGATATATATAAATGGCAGTTGAAGTGGCATCTTTTGCGAGCACGTAGGAAAAACCGCTGCGTCGCGTTGGATTCGCATGAACTGCATCGGATCGTTTTGCTTCCACGTAGGATACCGCGTAATGCTCTATAGATAATAGTACATTATGATACAATTGTGTAATGTTTGATTACCGTCGAGGCGGTATTTAGACCCGAGCCGTGGCGAGGGTCTTAAGAGAGCCAAGAACGGTAATCATTAATTACTCACGTGTGTCATACGACGTTTTTCAATACACTTGTAAAGAAAACAAAAGTAAAACTAGTAAAATTTTCTGTGTCATGGCGGTAAAAATCTGTTTTTTTATTTACCCCTAGAGGAAGACTAGGTATTTTGATCATACTGTCTTTCGTTTATGTTTTCTTGCGTGAAAAGTTTTTACGATGATTACGAAAGTGACAATAGAATACGGATGTATCATTTTCTAATGATTTTGTAGTATTTAATTTTATTTAATTAATACAGCCACTGAACTTCACTGGAATAAAAAAATCACGGCAATAACCGCGCGAGTCTTAAAATGGCGGCCATAGACCACAAAAAAAAAACAAATTTTATTTGAATGTACGATTTATTTAATAAATGATTTTTATTAAATAAATCGTTTGTACAAGTTAAATTTGTCCATTTTAACTTGTAAATTGGATGAAATAAGTAAGTAAGACACTAGTTTATATACTGTTGAACGCATTAACTCAATGGAATTTTATTCGAATTAAAAATTTGTTTTGCGAACAAAGAGGTTTTAACTACATTAAAGCACTAGTGCGTAATGGTAATCAAGATGTCACAGTTTGATAACGAGTGCCTTTATATACCTAAGTGTAGTGCAATAAGAGTCACTTTCTGAGCAAGTGTGTTGAAAAAAAATTTTTTTTTTAACCTCTACAGACGGAGAACTATGACGGCGCGGTCATAGAAGTTACAAACCGGCCTCATTTCGAGGAGAATGCCATCAAAGTGGTGATGCGGTCGGTGAACCTCAACCATACCACTGAGAGCGACTGGCTGGCCTATGAAACGGTGCTTGGAGCCAAGTATACCTATGAAATGGAGGTAAAGAAATTTATAGTAGTTAAAGGAGATTGGGCACTTATAGAATCACTTTTTGACGCGTATGGCCATTTGAGTTATTGTATAATTCATAACTATTATTTTCATTTGTGGGGTTTCTATTTTCATTATAATTAGTATTTAATACAATAAATACGTTATTTGTTCCATTATAATCGATCGATTAAACATTAACGTAAATCGTGGGTAAACAACTTTATCTACATTCGCAACTAAAAAATATTAAGAGTTGTAATTATTATTTTTCTTTAATTATGTTAATATTTCTTTCGTTAAAAAGCAATTTCTGGGCAAAAATAAAACAATTAAGATATAATCGATGTTATAACGCCGTAGTCAATTGATGTGTCACAACACTATTCGATGAAATGTCAAACAAAATATCGTTTACCGTGTTAACTGCCGGCAAGCCCAGAATATTGTTTTTAGCTTTTCTCTGCTAACAAACGTAAATTCGTGTTGAGTTTTAGGATTCTTCCACGTTCATTTACTACATCGTGCGATTTGACTCTTTTTGTGTGTCGCTGTGAAGTGAATTGTTAGAACGTTTTTACGTCCATAATGATGTTCTCTTTTATTAGCAGACCCACTGTCTATCCAACAAATCAAAGAGGCCACTGTTTCCATGGCCCGGAGAAAAACCCAAATTGTTTTGAGATGTAACATAACCACAATACTCAACTTATTTTTTTTTTCAAAAACCCCTAAATATATCATTTTGAATTTAACCTGGTTTAAAGCATGACACTACCCCTTTTTTGTGTCTAATTTTTACTACTATACTGTGCTAAAAGTTGCGCAACCAAGTGTCACAGTAACTTGCCCAATCTCCTTTAATGTATTATCTTTATTCATAATGTCAATATAATTGAGTCGTACATTTATTGATAATTCGTTATTATTTTCTTCTTAATGCTAGATTAATTTAATCTTTCCAATATTTAAATTCCAAAGGAGGATATCCAGGTCTTCCTGGTCTGCCACAGCCCCATACCATAGTGTCACCAATCTTGTGCTTTACATCAGCTCGTTAGACATGCGGAAATAACACAATACATTAAAAAAAGTACAATTTTCGTTTTTTTACCAACAATTTTAACAAAATATTTATTTTTTTTCAGTGTGCCAGTGAAGCGTGTCAATCTAGAGTAAGTTCTTCTTGAAGTAACTTTATTTTTTTATTTAATTATATCAAACATTTTTTTTTTCTAAATTTGAGTTTACACGAAAAGAAGACAGAGAAGACTAACAGTATACAAAGTTAATGTGATTAAACAATAGTAACAGCTTACCTTATACATTTTTTTATTTATTAATTTTATATATGCTTACTTAATGATGCAACTCGACATACATTTTCATAGTTTTTCATACAACCGCTCTTACGAGATTATGACGTTATAATAAATTTTTCATTAGATATTTTGAAAACACAGTATCTTGCGGATATTATCTAGGCTTTTATTGAAATCAATTTATTAATTTGTGTAAAACCTACTATTTCGAATGAATTTTGACACTTCATAATTTACTCAAAAATTTAAAAAGTCAAAAGAAGTATAACAATAGAAGCCTTGCAAACTCAATCAAAATTCTGAATGACGACATTTTTTTTCAAAAACTATTAAGGGTTTAAAAAAAAAAACACGTATTTCCTGGAACAAGTTTTTTAAAATATTCGAGTAAATTACGGAATTACCGAATACAAATAGAGTTTTCAGGCCATATCTCTCTTTTTTCGCGTTGCCTTTTCGTCAAACGTTGCGTTAGATGAAGTACCAAGCTTTTAACCATGCTAGATGTTGATGATAGGCTAGTCAAAAAGGACCCTCTTAATTAGCAATGGATAGAGTTATGTTCGCAGAAGGGATGATCGCGACCGCGTATCGGAAGAAACAGCGTCATAAGTTTTTCTCCTGACATCAATCTTCATGGATGTCCTCTACCCTGGGGTGGATGGAAGGGTCTTTCAGACTCGTACTGATTAAAACCACGCCAGTGTTCTCTCGCATTTGCGTGAGGTTAGGTTGGGTTGCGAAGCAATGTGACTTCCACTGCCCTGGAGTGTTGGCCACCACCGGTGGGCCTTGTTCCATATTGGGGAGTGACTCCACTATACTTCTAAGACAAATGCGCGTGGAACACTACGCGCTACCATCTTGGGTCTAGATTAATGGGGTGACGGATGTTCTCTAATCCGTCGACCCTAGGCCCTTTTAGGGAGATTGCAAGAGGGTGTTGTCTTCTACAACGCTTGGTCGGAAGGGCTGCCATGAAGTGAACCGACGTTCCTGTGAAGGCTAAAAAAGTCAGCTGCATGCATAGTGATGTCAGCAAATCGTAGGGGCCCAGCAGGGTCGAAGCCTACTGGGGCCACGGGTAGTGTGAAAGCGAAGCCCGGGGCCCCGGGATGAAGGCAAAGAGGGAACAGGAGTGGGTTTTTAGTCAGTAAAAGTCTGACACTATCTCTCGCTCCACCCAAGAGCGGGATAAAAAAAAAAAAAAAGCTGCATGCATAGAACCCGTTCACGGTCATTGTGGTGATGTTTGGGACAGGTCTATATCCAGCTGTGGATATGTTTTGGCTGGAATGATAGTGACGATAATGAATATTAAATAATGATTGTTGTTTTTTTTTTAGTGCCACAAAGCTGGATGCGATTGTACGGTAAGGAAACCTTTTCATCGTCTTCTTGACTTTATTACTAAATGTGATAAACGTGATTTTAACACATAAAACATTTAACTATAACTCCTAACTATTCAAAAAGTATAACACCGTGAAAAGGGCGTGAAATTTTCTGTTCGACTGTCAAAGATGCTAGTGTGGGGGCGATGATGCGTGATGACATTAGGGGTGCGCTTATTCATCGACTTTTTAGTCATGGATTCGGCACAACACGATAGTCCTTTGAAGTGTCACGCTGTCACTCCCTTTTTTTTGCACCATTATTTCCAAATTTCTTCAGTCTTTGCTTTGTCCTTATTTTACATATTTCTCTTTCTCCGTTGCTCAGCTCCGCAGCTCTCTATATATTGCTCCATCGTTCATTACTCAAAAGTCATTAGAGAGCCAATTTTGGACAGTATCTGTCACTATTTTTCTTTCCTTGTTGTGGTGGATGGTGGATGTGGTTGGGTGGTAAGTGAGTAAGTAGCCTAGAGCAGTAATAGTCTTTACTTTGAACTCCAGGTTAGGTGAGGAACATGACAGCAAAAAGGAACATACTGAAGGAACACGTGAAGGATATTCAGTAAAAATCCGACTTCGTCTCCACCCAGGATGAGAGAAGTTATTTGAGTTCCCACCCAAAAAATAAAACAGTTCACAATTATGAGGAAAGCACTACCCCCCCAAAAAAAAAAATAGTTCGTTGAGGAAACACAGACTCTGCCAGTAGCAATTTTTTAACGGCATTAATTAATGGCAGATAAAGCCTTTCGATGACGTGATTATTTTTTTTTCTTATTTCAGTGTAAAGGCGATTCGTGTGCTTCTGGGGTATGTAACTAGCTTGTATTTAATGTATGTATCACGAAATTGTGGTATTTCATGATAAAGAATATTGCCAGCTGGTCACATTACGATTTGGACAAGACTAATAAACACACATTCTGCATTTAACAATATGAACAGCTAAACACAATAATAATATAATAATAATATTCCACAACTATCACACAACGCCGTCTAGTCTCAAGCTAAGCAGAGCTTGTGTTATGAGTACTAGACAACTGATAAACATACTTATATATTTCTAAATACATACATATTATAGATAAATTACACCCAGACACGGAACAAATGATCGTGCTCATCACACAAACATTTGTCCTGGGTGGGAATCGAACCCACGACCTCTGGCATAGCAGTCAGGGCCACTAACTACTAGACCAACAGGCCAGTCAATATATGAACAAACATGGCTGATCATATCGTAAAATACAAAGTTTATCTACTGGTTGAGGTGCTAATTTCGCTTTGTTTTCGTGACATAACAGTCATGGCGGCAGAAATTATTTATTAAAAGCGAATAATAGTTTTAAAATGGAAAATAAATGTGCAGTAAAATATAATTATGTCACAAAGTTGCGTTATTTGATATACCTAACTATTACGGGTCCGCAGCCATAGTACAGCTTTGCCAACGAAATACATACGATTTTAATTAAAATTGGGTTTTTTATTTAAATGCAGAGTTTTTCATTCTTAAAAGAACAACACATAAATTCTTATTTTATTTACCCTTATTATTATCATGGAAATTCAACATTAATGTTATGGCCAAACATGGATTGAAATATCATCAAACGTCAACATTTTTATTAAACGATTTGGCCAGTTTTGATGGCCGGTCACATCATGAAGTGATTAACTTTAAGAGCTGGCCACGACATACATATATAATTTTATTTATTTGTTATTTTACAATGCATTTACACACTTATATAATAAATGAAAAGAAGACGGAAACGGAAAAATAGGTACATATGTGATGTTTATTTCTACGGAAATCTCTTCCAGCATAACTGCGAAGGGAAAATTATGAGAAATTATTTTGATGTACAGTACATACACACTATTGTCTTGATTCGGGATATGGTCTACCCACGTGCTAAGTTTCATATAAGTTTGTTCGGCCGTTATCAAGTAAAATTGTAACAGACGAACAAAGTTATTTTTGTTTTAATAATAATTTAACTATTTATTATAGGATGGTAGTATGTAATTAATTGGATATACATTTTTAGTAACACCTAATATGTTTATGGGCCATGCGTTGCTTACGTGTAATAAATGAAGAACCAAGGTTACCGACTTAGCCCGAATAGTCGTGTAGATTTTAGTTTATGGTTTTGTTTTTCTCAGTGTGTGGGAGTAAGCTGCACTGCCCTTGTGAGTACTTTTTTTGTTAAATATCATACCTATTTTTTTTTTTTTTTTTCCGGTGGGAAAATCATCTTATGACATCCCCCGCTCTTGGGCGGGGCGGGAGATAGTGTCAGACTTTTACTAACTAAAAACCCACTCCTGTTCCTTCGTTGCCTTTCGTGCCGGGACCAAACCTTCCTTTCAGAAACAGATCCTTGGCCCCAGTAGGCTTCGACCCTGCTCCCCTACGGTTTGCTGACAACTCCTTAAGGCGCGTGTGGAACAGTATGCGACGTCGACGTCTTGGGCTCGGTCCGGATGGTTACTTGACGATCAGACGGCGAGCTACCTATTGCTCGCGCCTACGGTGGCCGGAAATCGGGATCGGAATCCCAGCGGTGGCTGTAGCCTGAGGACCGTTGCCTCACGCGTGCGGCCTCCCCCTTTGCTAGCATTACTGCTTCGCAGAAGTAGGCGACCGCCTGCCACTCCTCCTCGCTTCAGACTATGGCCTTTACCAAGGCCCGGCGCGAGAGATCGCTACCGCCAATCGCCTCCACGAGGAAACGGCGATGCTCTACCCAAGCGGGGCACACGAATACCGTAGAGTGGACTTACTTTGGCCATGAGGTATAACTTTGACCCGAACTAACTAACCAATAGAAACACAGTAAATATAGTTTCACATGCTCCTATTGGTCAATAAGCTTGCGCCAAAGTTACCTCACTTTACTCGCTATTTTAATTATACAAGACTTAACAGTCGTTTTGATGTCTTCATACAATTTGTGAGCACTATAACTGCCAATAAAGTTATTATAATTATTTGTTCTCCGCAGTAGCAACACCAACATGTAGTGTTTTTTAAATAGTTTTGTTTTTAATTAATACAATATTTAATATGTAAAAAAATATACACATCACTGTGCCCCTGGCCAAGTTACAACCATTTCGTTTCGGTTCTCTTTTCGTTGATCGCCTCGAGTCGGCCATGCCTCCTATTCCTTTGTTCTGACCACGTGACTGAGCGTTGAGATGACGTCAGAATAAAGGAATCGGAGGCATGGCCTACTCGAGGCGATCGACGAAAAGAGAATTTTGGAAGTAACTTGGCTAGGGGGGCAGGTATGATCCCTCAGTAATTCCGAAATATTCTTTTGTTTGCTCATGAATGGTATTCATTATTTTCAGTGCACGGGACCAGGATGTAACGCTATGGTATGTTGTATGTATAATAAGTGAACCGTTGGGAATGTCTCGCTATCTCTTTTGAGCACACGTACCTAACCTAATGGCGGTGACGTCACATTTCAGTATGTGCATCCATAAACTGTTATTTGACAGTTTCCCCTTCCACCACATTTGAAAGGTTTCTAACTTGATTAAAATTCGTCGAAATTTGAAAAATCCTGTGTATTTGCGATTTAGGATAAAGTTACTTTTTGATACATCAGAACTCCATGAACTGTTAGTGAACTACTGTTATTACTCTATGAAAGACTTCTTTGCCGACAAAACAACTATTAAAATATAATCTGCTTGAGTCAGGATGCGTCTTGTATAGGAGAGACTCCATTCATTTCTAAACTGTTTGTTTATTGAAATTTGTTACTCCAACAATCTAATTATTTGCAATGTTTTTTTTTTTATTATCCGATATAAACCAGTGCTTTGCTTGACTGCGATCCCACCTGATGGTAAGCAGTGATGCAATCATTGGTGGTTTTTTTTTTTTTTTTTTCGGCTGGGAAAATCATCTAATGACAACCCCCGCTCTTGGGCGGAGCGGGAGATAGTGTCAGACTTTTACTGACTAAAAACCCACTCCTGTTCCTTCTTTGCCATTTTTATTTTTCCAGGGCCCCGGGGGTCACTTTCGCATCACCCATGGCCCCAGTAGGCTTCGACCCTGTTGGGGCCCCTACGGTTGCTGACATCTCCTTGAGGCGCGCGTGGAACACTACGCGCCGTCGACGACTTGGGCTCGGTCCGGATGGTTACCGGACGATCGGACGGCGAGCCACCCATTGCTCGCCGTCCGCAAGCCCGCGCCTACGGTGGCCGGAAATCGGGATCGGAATCCCGGCGGCGGTTGGGGCGTGAGGACCGTTGCCGTTGCCTCACGCGATCGGCCGCCTCCTTTGCTAGCATTACTGCTTCGCAGAAGGAGGCGACCGCCTGCCACTCCTCCTCGCTCCGGACCATGGCCTGTACCAAGGCCCGGCGCGAGAGATCGCTGCCGCCGATCGCCCCCACGAGGACACGGCGGTGCTCTGCCCAAGCAGGGCATTGGTGGTGAGACGCACTAGTTTATTAAGAGCCTATTCACTCTAGCCTTGAAAGCACCTAAATTAAAGTTGGACGGGAAGACCGCAGCAGGCAAATTGTTCCAGTCCCTCGATGTACGCGGTATAAACGACGAAGCAAATCGCTTAGTTCGGACCGTTGAAGTTTCAACAACGTAAGGGTGGATACTCGCCGTATGTCGGGTTGTCCGATGGTAAAAAGGAGATGGCGGAATTAAGTCATGCAATTCCCGCGCACACTCTCCAAAATGCAACCTGTAAAATATCGATAGGCTGGCTACCCTGCGCCTGTGCTCGAGGCGCAGTAGATTGGACTTAACCAAATCTGGATCTCCAATTAGCCTTTATTGTTGAAATGCATGTAATATCACTATCGGTACTTACCTACATTATATTGTGCGCCCTAAGGGGTAGGACATAGCCGTTCGTAAAATATATAATTAACACCATCTGTATTATGTACCTATGATCCACAATAAAGATGATTTGATTTGATTTGATATGAAAAAAAGAAAAAATGAGTCAAGTTCCCAAGTGTCAACACGACTTGAGCAAGCACTGTGATTATTGGTCATCCCTTCTCTGTATTAGAAATGGTGTTCTTTAAGGTTCCGTACCTCGTAACCTCAAAAGGAAAAAATGGAACCCTTATAGGATCACTTGTTAGATCGTCCGTCTGTTTGTCTGTCTGTCAAGACCCTTTATCTCGGGAACGCATGGAGGTATCGAGTTGAAATTAAAACCATATACTTGAGTCAGCAGTCTCTTTAAGCTGTAAAAAAGACAAATATCTGTGTTAACGGAAAAAAAAATACGGCCGTTTATGTCGCAAAAAACGTGTATTTCGACACTCTTAAGAGAATTAAAATTCAAAGGGTACCCACTTCCCGTTGACCTAGAATCCTGAAATTTGGCATGAAGCAGGCTCTCATAGCACGAGTATAGAAAAAAATCTGAAAACTGTAAATTTGTTGTTACATCACCTTTTTTTGCGATTCGGAAAAATCTTCGTAACTCAATTCGGGAATCGATGTGTTTTCATAGGTAAGTTTATACGGAACCTTCAGTGCGCGAGTCCGACTCGTACTTGCCCAGTTTTTTTTTAGTCTGCCCAATTATTATTGATTGCATTTGACCACAATCTCACCTCCTGATGGTAAGCAATGATAAGGTCGACGATGGAGCATGCTTGCCTAGAAATAACCTGTTCACTCTTGATTTAAAGACCCCTAGGTTGTAGTTATCAGGGAACACAGACTCCGGTAGGGACTAAAAGGTGGGAAGGTCGTCGATTTCTACTTATCCCAAATTCTGATAAATTTCTATTTTACATGTCATATCAGTCTAGTAATAAGTAACTTATGTTTGTTTTTAATTTCTAGTGTATCGGCGAGCAGTGTAACGCCAAGGTATTTCATTTTCAACTTATTATGTTTCCCGACATTACTGACTGCAGTACAGATAGCGTCATGAATCTTGAGCGCTCGGTGAAAGAGGGGGGATCGCTTTGCGCATCGTACAAAATCGGCGAGCCAATCACTGCACAAGGATTGAACTCCCGCCCCCGCATCTCTCTTCATACCACTAAAGAGACCTGATATTTCACTTCTGCGTGCTTCTGTGCAAGTAGAACTGTAGAAGTCAGCGCTCAAGATCCATGCCGGTATCTATAAATCTTTTACTAATATTCAACCACATATATTGGTCTACACATAACTAACTATATATATATATATATGTATATTAGAATGGCGACCACGTCTCCCTCATGTATCGTTTTATAAGAACGGTCTTGTGCATCTCGCATCCATCGGATACCCACGACCCTCACTAGATCATCGTTCCATCATGCGGGAAGCCCTCCAAAACCTTTTGGTCTTATAGGCCATCTGTTCTGCGAGCAATGTGCCCTGCCTACAGATATTTGTCGGCGACCTTGATTCTCCTGCGAATATCTTCATTTAAACGTAATCGTACACAACTTCAAGTGTAGAGATTCAGATCTGATAGGAGAATCTACTCTTAAATAGTATTGCAACAGAACTCTGCTTACGCTTCCGCTTCTTCAGAAGTTCCGTGAGCTTATTCACTTCCGTTTCCGCTTCTGCTTCTGCAAAATTTATAACAGAACTCTAAACGGAAAAATACAGCGAGGAGCGTGGAGGTGGGGGGTGCGTGGATGACTGGACATATCAAAAGAGGCGTGGGCGGTACACAAAAGTGTCGCAACAAGTTTATTTATTATTTTATTTTTTTGGTTTCTGCGCATCACCGCGCTTCGTGATGAATCCTTGTTTTTTTTTAAAACTTGCTTTTTCTTCATAACACTTCCGCTAATTTTGACATCTGTTTAAGTTTTCACTTCCGTTAAGACACTTCTGTTGCATCACTACTCTCAAAGCAGACAAATAGTACATAGATATATATATACTCTTTATTGCACATCATAAACTACATAAACTACTCACTATTAGTCTGTCTACTGTCTACTATTATTTATGCGTCTATTCGGGCAGAATAAACATGTTTTTTTCTTTCTTTACTTTCTTACTCTCAAAAAATATAGATACCTAACATAACAAAACAGCCTCGTTTTCTATATTTACTTGCTACAAAGAAAAACAATATAAAACCAAGCATGCCGCAAAATCCACTGGGTGTATTGCATTGTATGTTGAAGTCTATTGTACATAACCTACATGTTGGTCAATTTTATTGGATTGCAGTGTGAAGGCTTGAACTGCGAGGCCAAGGTATGTGGAATGCAATTGTTTTAGTATTTATTTTGTTTTGTGCTATGATTTGATTTAAGGTAACTAGTAAATGTTCAGATTATGATAGGGTTTTACCTATGAATGTTGCTTTGACTTATAACCATGAAAGCTAATATTTTTTTTTTATATATATTAAGAGTTCCAACGTAGAAACTATGCATTTCAAAGGGCATGCTATCTCAATGACGAGTGACCTTTGACTTTATTCTAACAAAATAACTCTGCGTTCTTGGTTTAATAGATTTCGTTTTGGAAATTTTGATTTGTAGCCGCCCAGAGAAGAAAAGTTATTTCTGAGATAAAATATGTAATAATAATGTGTATAATCTAAGTAATAATGGTCTGTTATTGTAAGAATTTGCATGGAATATATAGCTCTACTTTTTTTATTTTACTATGCCTGACTCCAGGGAGAATTTAATGTGTGTTTATTTAAAAAATATTTTATTTTTAGTGTTACGGCAAACATTGCAGCGCATCTGTAAGTAGTACAACAAAATATCAGAAACGTTTATTTCAGCGCTTTTGAATTGTCAAAATGTCGGTCAGTCAAAAAAGTGTCAGCTTATAAAATATTAATAGTGCCCCAAAGGGTACATCAACAATTCCCCTTAAATTAGTCATTGTTGTTATTTGTGCCCCACAAGGTACAATGCCGCTTTTCCCTACAGTAATGTTAACGTGATAATAATATTCAAAATAACAATAAAAACAATATTTTGTATTCACAAAATAAGTAATTTATTCAAAGAAAAGACAAAATAAACAATGTATTAATTAGCAAAACCAAAGGATTAATTCTTTTTCGTTTTACTGAGCTATATAGCTCCATCCTTTTAACAGTTCAGTTTAGGTCATTAAATGGATCGCGTTAACAGTTCGTGGTAAGGCTTCTAGTATCCTGTATGGATCGTATGTATTTGCCAGTTTCTTTTTCATTTCTATTTCTGCTGTAGCAATTTTAAAATCAAATAAAAATATCGTTTCTGAAAGAAACGACCAACATACAATATATATTTTCCATCGGATCGTAAAAGAGCAATGACAATATTGCACCGTAGCATGTTGATCAAATATGATTTGAAATGTTACTTTATTTACCCCGCATCTTGAAGAATATAGGAAATATATCAAAATCTTTTGATTTTTCTGGTTTACAATAAAACAATTTTTCTTTTTATCTGGTGTATTTTCCTGATCATCGTTTTTAATAAATTTTCTACAATGGGATTGGGTAGGCACTTCACCTGCATGCACACTGACCGCTAGCCCAGGGTCTCCATAAAATGGCTGAAGATGGACGACGCCGCCGAGGTCGACCTAGGAAGAGGTGGCGAGATGACCTAAATGCTTACCGCAAAGACTTGTTTTTGGTGGCTTGACAAAAGAATACTTGGAAGAAGTTGGGGAAGGATAGCCCAGTTGTGGGAAAGGATAGGCTAGGTAAAAAAAATCTTTGAAGGGAGACATCGTACCTGAAGTAACAGAAAGGTTGGGCGGGTCACTCCACCCGCATGCACATTGACCGCTGGGCAAGGGTCTGTCTCAAGGGTCGAGATGACCTAGACGCCTACCGCAAGGACTGGTTCATAGTGGCTCGAGAAAAGAATACTTGAAAGAAGTTGGATAATGCCTTTCCCTAGCAGCGGGAGAAAAAATCTTTTAAGGGGGGTTATCTTTCCTGAAGGGGCACAGCAGGGCCGATGCTTGCTAGGGCTGTGGGAATAGAGCAGGCCCCATCAATCATGCTAACATCTCTTTCAGGTGCGCGTAAAATACGCCGTCGTCCTAGACTTAGGGCCTTACCATGATCTGATAAAACGTCAGTTGTGCGAGCGAAAAAGAGGCATAGAACTATACACCCTATATAATAATAATAATAATATGACATTTATTTCAGACAAAAGTCCATATATTGTTAGTAACACAAGAAATTTTATAAAGCTATTGTTAGTACCTACATACAAAGACAATCACAAAGCTGCACCGCACACTAGCACCAGTTTATGCCAGGCCCTGGACGCGACCACCCTCAGTGTGTAATCGCATCCAGTGCCGCCATATCGGCGAGTCCCAGCGACCCACGAACACGCTCAGAAGGCTGTTCGAGCTGGCCCGCATGCGCTCCATCACAGACGCACAACGCTTCCGCATGATGGCGTGAAAACCATCTACGCTTTTCTCCGCAAACATATAGCTTCATTCCTTTCACAGTACAGTTCAGGTCGTAAAAGGAATTGCGTTAAGAACTCGAGATAGCATTAACGCCCCCTAGCCAAGTTACATCCGTTTCGTTTCGATTCTTTTTTTGTTGATCGCCTCGATTGTTGAGATGACGTCAAAATTAAGGAATCGGAGGCGTGGCCTGCTCGAGGCGATCAACGAATAGAGAATCGAAACGAAACGGTTGTAACTTGGCTAGGGGGCAGATCCCTAACAAGTTGTTTTTTTTTGCAGTGTTCCCTTCTCTCCTGCTCATATTCGGTTAACGGTGGTCGATCACATAGCAGCAATTCAACCTGGGATGAAGTGTATCCACAATATGGCGCGAGATTCTCAAACCAAGAAGTCAAGCGGCCGATTCAACGTCAAGGAGTCGACTATAGTCAGACTGGTGGTGACTATGGACACGCTGGGAATAACTTTGGTCAAGCTAATGACTATGGCGGTGTTGGTGACGAGTATTACGGATAGGGACGAAAGAAACTAACTGTTTGAAGATGTATCTGAGGATGTAACATGAAATAGTAGGTACAATTTGATACAAGTGGAGAAAGTTGGTCATTGCGGCCGAGGCGGCGGCATTCACCCGAGCCATAGGCAAGGGTGCTATGGAGTCGAAGGCTGCAGTGACAAATTTCCACGTGTATCAAACGACGTTTTTCAATACACTTACGAAGACATAAATAAACGGGGGTCGACGCGCGACTTGTGGGAGTTGACGCGCGCCACGTGGGATTTGACGGCAAATATAATAAAATTCTGGCACTAGTGACAAAAACAGTAAATTGTGTGCTTAAAAACGGTAGAGATAAGAGCGGGTTTTCGAGTAAGAGTATTGAAAAAAAATATTCTGATATTTTCAAGAAGTTTGAACTTGAGTTACCATAACCTCTTTTGTTTACTTACTAAAATAAAATCATCAAGGACTCACAACGTGATACCGTTCTAAATTTGAAGTGGTCTTTGGAACTACATCCGCACTGCTAGGAGGCTTGCTTAGAGCATAGAACTTACCGACTAATGCTGGCCACTCACCATCATGTTTCTTGATGCAGTGGCTTGATCAAATTATACAAACAGTGAAATATTTGGCCAGATTTCAGTGGGTCTTTTAATTGAACAATTTGTGAAATCATTGAAATATGCGCTGTTCTTGAAAAATGGAGCTGAGATTTTTATTTGTAGTGTTTATGTTAATTTTTATTTCTACCTCAGCAAAGTTTGCCAGGAAAACTGACTCAATAAACTGAACATTTGCTGCCAAATACTACAAAACCACGTGTTACATCCGTATTCTAGTGGTAAACAAAGTAACAGTAATTATACGAAGACATGGCTCAAAAGGCTTGGTATCCAAGTCATGAACATTATTAAAAAAAAACCGACCGTGTGTAGGGAGAATTTTGAAAGGACATGCCAAGTCAAGCCACTTGAAGCCACTGGATCGTGCGGCATGATGGTGAGTGGTCAGCTTTACATCTGATTACTTGTTATGATACGGACATACACATTTTTTTTTTATTGTATAGTAAACTAGGCATATATGCCCCGGTCAAAGACGTACCCCACTTGCAAAATTAAAACACGCATTTAAAATTTGGTGATTATTTTAGCCGATCTGCCCCCCTAGCCAAGTTACAATCGTATCGTTCGCGCCGAACGCCTCGAGTAGGCTACGCCTCCGATTCCTTTGTTCTGGCGTCATCTCAACGCTCAGTCACGTGGTCAGAACAAAGGAATCGGAGGCGTGGCCTACTCGAGGAGTTCGGCACGAACGAAACGATTGTAACTTGGCTAGGCGGGCTGGTTAGTTCTACTCAAGTGTGACGGCGATGTAAACTATACAATGCATGTCTAACTTTCGTTGTATAGTCTAGGTAATTTTAAATGCGTGTCCTATAAATTTGTTGCCAAAATTGTATTTACAATATGGGGAATATAATGACCCCTGTAATACGGTTTCTAACTAGCTAAGGAGCCAAAGAATTTCATTAATGTGTGTAAGAACCTTGTGTTCATAAATAATTTTATTATTAAACGACTTATATAGACGCCAAGTGCGAAATTTTCGATTCTAAAGGCTAAGCAAGCATTCTATAGTTACGTGCTCAGCTTAATACAATTTCAGTGCCTGTAGACACTAAATCTATTTAGATATGTTAATTTAAACTGTAAAAATTCATCAGTTGTGAAAACGATTGTACTTTGCTAATAAACTGAATAAAATTCGGAGTACTTTTTTTATTGCTTGTGACCTTTTTAGAAAAAGCTTCAGAAAAAGACAGCTAAAACAGTAAGTCTTACTGTCCACAGCGGATGCGTAGCTTTATAGACGCATATTAATCATTATAAGCTTGATTAACTTAGCGGTTGACGAAGCGGCAACGTCGTGCTCGCGTCGCTGCATGCTGGTTTCATGACGCCTGCCGTATCGTATGTCATACGTCGAGCGAAAGCATGTTTTTAGTTTTATCGTAAAAATGGCGGAACGTCTTGGTCGTCCGTCGGCGTTGTACAATACGTTCCAAATAAGAATAGGATCGATTGCCATGTTGTGACGTCACAGCATACTGTCAAATCGCAAGAATTTGCGCAAAATTGAAGAACTCAGAGATGAGCAAAATTGAAGAACTGAGATTCTGATTAAACTTTTTTCGTTCACAGTTCGTAAATAAATTAAATTATAAAAATTTCTTCTTAAAGTTTTGCTCACCATTATATTTTTTTCGATTTGACAGTATGACGTGACGTCACAACATGGCAATCGATCCTATTCTTATTTGGAACGCATTGTACGTGTCCGTGAACATTGAGCCTAAGCAGTAATGCGACTAAGTACCAATTTAGGTTCTTTACTTGAAAATTTTGAAGAGGTTTCTCTGAAGACGGTGAACTGACTTAGTCCTGGTTTTCAGCGTTAGTTGTTTCGAAAAATAATTAATTGTGAAAAGGGACCAAATAAAGTTACTTCATTGTGTTAACCTTTGGTTTGTAGAACCATTGTTCATTGAAGAATTGAAGACAAAGCTGGCGCAGAGGTTGAGCGATTGGTCAACCTCTCTCAAAGCTGTGCCTTCAATTCTTCCTTCAGCTAATCAGCTACTGCGCTACATGTCATGGGTTCGTTTCCCGCGCGTAATAAATATTTGGATAGCCTATAGATCCTTGTTCCAGAGCTGGGTGTTTTGAGTATATGAGTTTACATGTTTGTGAACGCACCCATGATACGTGAGCAATTCTTAGTGTGGGGTAGCCCCACATTAACTCAAACTTATTTTTTTTTAATTCTTGATAGGTTCACGCTTGACCACTATCTCACCTGATGGAAAGCGACGATGCGGTCGACGATGGAGCGCGCTTACCTAGAAGCAACCGATTAAAAAATAATAATATACAAAATAAAAAATATCAACAGCCTCGTTACTGTCTTCTTGGTCTCGTAGTTGGCAGCGTGACTGTTGTGCGTCGGGTAGGGTGTTATGGTGCCGAGAGCTGCAGTGACTTTTCAGGTGTATCAAATGATGATTCTCAATACTTACAATGATATAAACAAACGGGGGTTGACGCGCGAATCGAATCGTCTCTTAGCTTGGGCGCTAAGAGACGATTCCATACAATATTCCAGATGGGATAAATATAATTAACTGTGGCGGCGACGAGCTTGCACACTTTTCCACACTAGCCCGAAAAACAATAAATAACGTGCCTAAAAATGGTAGGGATAACAGCGGGTTTTCGAAGTGACTGAAAATTATATTTACAGTGCATGTATTCGAAGACATGTGACATTCACAAATCCGCACTGGGCCCGCGTGGTGGATTATGGCCCATTCCCTCTCCTATAGAGAAAAGGCCTGAGTCCCAGTAGTGGGAACATTAAAAAAGCTGGTTATGCTTATGTGTATGTATTTACACAACTTTACTCACTAAAATCATCATCATAACTCTCTAAGTTTGGGCACGCCATAATCATGGAGGTAAGTCCCCTCTTTGAGGTGTGGCTGTAAAAGCGTCACGGCTTCCTCATCTTCCGCATGACGTAGGTCCTCACCGGACTTAGTAAGTTCGGGACGTTCCTGATCGGATTCAGGCTGAAGAAACGTCCGGGTGTCACCATTGTGTGGACTGACCGAGCCCCAGTCGTCGACAGCGCGTAGTTTTCCACGCGCTCCTCAAAGAGATGTCAGCAAACCGCAGGAGCCCAGCAGGGCCGAAGCCTACTGGGGCCATGGGTTGAGTTCTGAATGGGAAATCCGTGGTCCTGGAAGACAAAGGGCAAGGAACATTGTGTGGCTTTAGTCAATAAAAGCCTGACACATCCTCGCACTCCACCCTAGAGCGAGAGAAGCCATTGGATGATTTCACACTTTAAAAAAAAACCATACATTTTTATGTTATGTGATCACTCGTGACTTATGTGCTATAGAACTTGGAAGCAAAGCTTTAGGATAATTTCATCATCGTCAACATTTCAGCCGAAAGACGTCCACTGTTGGACACAGGGCCCCCAAGTGTCGCCATAACGACCGGTCCAGTGCGTCTTGCATCCATTGGATTCCCGCAACCCTCACCAAATCATCGGTGGGGAATCGAAGGTGGACCTTGATGGAGGCCTTCCAACGCTGCGTCTTCCGGTACATGGTCGCCACACCAGAACCTTTCGGCCTCATCGACCACAGGATAAATTAGCACAGAATAAAACAAAAGTATACAGAATAACGTATAATTGAAAGTTATCTTTGACCAGAACGTAGGAACTGCATGTAACTGGTAATTTTTTTAAATTGGCTGATTTTTTCTATAATATACTTCGCTAGGACGGAAGTTACTCGAATATCAATTGTGTACTCAAGTTTCACCCTTTCATCAGAGTCCGAATCTGTTATATTACCCATTGGAGTTTGATGTTTTATTGGTAATTTTGTGTGTTTTTTGTTTTTAGGTTTCTTTTTAGTGCTATCATCTTCCTCTGAGGAGGTGTCTTCGGAGTCTGTCTCTTTTGAGCTTGTCTAGGAAAGAAAGAAAAGACAATATTTTATTTAAAATTAAAATATTATATTAATAAAATATACGCAAAATAATAATTAAAAAAATCACACAACGTCATCTAAACTCGTTAAAAAAATAAATGGCCCGTTTTGACATTTGAGAAGGACCACAGAATGTAATTTGGAATGAAACTGAAATAAACAATAAAATAATATTTAGTAGCAGCTATTTTAGTAGTAGCTACACTACAGCGGACAAGCCGCTAGGTAGTCAAAATACAAATGTCACAACAGGCCTTTTATTTTTTGACAACTTTAGTCCCAAACTAAGCAGAGCTCTTGCTATGTATTTAGTTTTTATGTTGTGTGATCGAGGCCTACCTGTCGGACAGGTACATTATCTACCCTGGTTATAAAGGAGAGTGGAGACGGCGAGAGATGTCGTGTGGTGTTCCGCAGGGATCGGTACTCGGACCGCTCTTATGAAACATCGAATTTCGAGGAGTACTTCCGACGTCTGGCTCCCAAACTAAATCGGACTGGAGCGGCCCTCAAGCGGCTCCTGCCCAACCTTGGGGGTCCAGAACCCCAGAGGGCCTTTTATGGGGTGCCGGTGTGGACACCGTTGCTGCGAAAGCGACCGGCGCGGCGGCCCAGCTGAATGCATGCCAGAGGGTCATGGCCATACGATTGGTGCGGGGATACTGCGCGGTTTCCCGCGTAGTGGCGAGCCTCCTTGCTGGCCTGCCACCGTGAAATCTGAAGGCAACAGTCCTGGGACGAAACACCGTTCGCGCGACAAGTCGCGGCATGGCGGACAGAGTTCCGTAGGGATCTCATGGTGGAATGGCGATAGCGACTATCGCAACCCAGCGCTAGGCAAGTTTCGGGAAGTTTCTGCACCGGATTCGTGCGGAAGTAACGCCCGGGTGTCACCACACGAGGACACGGAGTAGCACACGGTAGAGGTATGCCCCGCTTGGGCAGGGCACCGCCGTGTCCTCGTGGGGGAGATCGGCGTCAACGATTTCTAGCGCTGGGACTTGGTACAGGCCATGGTCCGAAGCGAGGAGGAGTGGCAGGCGGTCGCCTCCTACTGCGAAGCAGTAATGTTAGCAAAAGAGGAGGCCGCAAGTGCACGGGCGAGGGCGCGGCCCTCATGCCTCAGCCGCCGGAATATCGATCCCGTTTTGCGGCCACAGTAGGCGTGGGCTTGCGGACGGCGAGCAATGGGTAGCTCGCCGTTCGATCGTCCGGTACCCGTCCGGACCGAGCCCAAGTCGTCAAGGAGTGTCAGCAAACCGTAGGGGATCAGCAGGGTCGAAACCTACTGGGGCCAAGGGTCTGCATCTGAAAGGAAGACTCGGCCCTGGCGTGAAAGGCAACGAAGCAACAGAAGTGGGTTTTTAGTCATTAAAGGTAGCGAGCACTAAGAAAGAATTTTTCAAAATTGCTCTTATGTTGATAAAACGGGGGTCTAAAGTTTGTATGGAGAATCCTACTTTCACGCCGCTGGCAGAAGCTAGTTATTGATAAATTTCACCCAGACACAGAACAGATGATCGTGCTCATCACACAAACATTTGTCTAAAGCTCGTACGACGATTTGTAAATTACACTCAGACACAGAACAGACGATCGTGCTCATCACACAACCATTTGCTTTTAAAGAGGCTGCTGAGATATCTTTAGAGGTCTGTTCCTCTAAAGATATCTCAGCAGCCGCTAAAGTCCCACATGCCTCCGTTGAAAAGACTGGATCCTCCGACCAGATGTGGTGTGGTGTCTGATCCGGGAAACTTAACGATAGTTGATTTTGGACTGTTGATACAAATTTAGTTCTTATGTGGCGATATAGATGTCGCTACTTATCTTAGTTCTATCATAGCAAACCTATTGCTACTAAGAAAATAAAAAATATTGAAAGTAGCTTACTGTTTCTAAATCCGACATCTCACCAACATGCTCTAATTCTTGACAGTTTTTTCCTTTACACTGAAAATGTTTGGATAAGTAAGTACGCAGCGAGAAAATTTATTTTAAGTCAAGGTAAAAATGGCTATGGGTAAAAAGTTATAATCGAATAAATACCAAGTGATAGTTATTCATAAATACACGAAATTTTAGTCACTTGGTCAATGAAAATTTTGAAAAATTAAGTTACCAGGCAACAGCAAAAGTCGTCTTAGAGGAACGAGAGTAGGAGCAATTGACGCAATTTTTTTACTGACTACAACGATGTATATGTCATGTATATGTCACGCCTCCGATTCCTTTGTTTTGCCACCGCGACTGAGCGTTAAGATGACGTTAAAACAAAGGAATCGGAGGCGTGGCCGACTCAAGGCGATCAACGAAAAGAGAATCGAAACGGAATGGTTGTAACTTGGCTAGGGGAGCAGTTTTAGTTGGCCATATTATGAAGTGATCAATTCTAAGATCTGGCCACGACATAAATAACACAGTAATACCAAAATGTCGCTCGGTAATTATTGCCTTTCAAGCGTCGACATTTTATTGTAATAATGTAAACCACGCGGCAACACGCTCGGTGGTTGGGAAAACGCGCCTCCCAACCAAGGGCGTAGAAGGTCGTGGATTACAACTGGTGTCTACACGGATTAAAACTAGCAATGTCACCTTGGTTACGACGTTGGTTTGCAACCATCTGGTCACCCCTTAACAATCTAGTTGCGCTGAGCGTGCCCGAACCGAAAGATTAAATTGTAATTGTAATTTATTGTTAAAGAATGTCATTAACTATTGTGTTTTAGGTCATGTCGTAAAACTACTTTAAACTACCTTAAATAAATTAAGTGGGTGGAGTATAATGAAATTGTTACCTTAGCGTGGCAATCTGCTCCAGTACACTGTAAAAAAATATTATAAAATTTTAAAAGTGTTAAAATTGTCACTGTTTTTTTTTTAAACTTAATCAAAGATAATTTACCCCAGCAACACAATTTGTTCCGTTGCACTGAAAAAAAAAACAGCATGAAATAAAAAAATGAGATATTAGAAGTAAAGCCACATATTTCTTTATTGCCCACGTGATCAAACTTCTGATTGTATTTAAAGCAACGCGAAAATGAGATGGCCTCTAATAAAAAAATATTCTTACTCCAAGAATGAAGAAGAAGAAAAATATTCTTACTCCAAGCGAATCGAGTTCGGTATTGTATCGTACTCCGACACGGACAGGTTAGGTCAGAAAGCTAAGGTGGGAGTTCCACTACGCTCCCGCCTTAGTTATTTATTTTTATAACCACCCAGTAAATGACTTCATCATCATCATAATCATCATTTCAGCCGAAAAACGTCCACTGTTGGACATAGGCTTCCCCCAAGCGTCGCCACAACGTCATCGGATTCCCGCGACTCTCACCAGGTCATCGGTCCACCTTGTGAGAGGCCATCGACCATCTGTTCTGCGTGCAATGTGCCCTGCCCATTGCCACTTAAGGTAGGCAATTCTTTGAAATATGTCGGTAACCTTGAAACTCCGAGCTTCCTTTCCATTGCCATTTGGGAGACTTTATGTCTTCTTATGAGGCCCATGGTAAGCGACTTACACAAATAGGCTTATATAAAAGATAAGTGGAGGCTATATTTGTATAATTCAATAAAAACACTTAACTAATTAAAACTATATATACACTAAAGGCAAAAACTACTAGCTAAAATATGGCGTCATAAAATTTCTCCGCATCGCTGTCGACTGGAAGTGTGCCCAAAAGGCTGGCGGCATTGCCACGTTGTATGGCAATGCTTTATCTCTGGCCGAGGTAAAAGCCAGCCCTTGGGTCATGCGAAGTGTCAACTAAGCGTTTGGATAATTCTTTGAAAAGCTTATGAGCACTCGGACCCCACGGCCCAAGAGTTTCAACCCCAAACGGCTCAAAAATATAACTGCCGACGAGGTGGTTATATTTCCGCCGCTTGAGGTTCTCCGCAGCCGCAGCGGCAGCACCAGCACAGCACGAAGAGCTAGGAAGGTGGGATGGCGCAAGAGTGTCGACACAGGTAGCGTCCCAAACTATTCTCTTTAATTTTCGAATGATTGGGCGTATAGCTAAGCTAAAGATCACTGGCCCGAGGGGGTCACCTTGTTGACAGCCAACAGCGGATTCCAAAAGGTTGTCCCGAAAGAGTAATTTAGATGGTTGTCTATAACATTGCCAAAGAAGTAGTGGCTAAGATAGTATCATTTAGACACTCGTTAATTGTGGTTAACTTAGTAATTATTATATTCATTATTGTTCACCATTTAAACAAAAAGAATATAACCAAGTCGGTTATATTTTTTTGTAAAAGTTAAAAAAAAAACACTGAAAAGTGCAATATAACTTTTAATTTCGGAAGTCGGTATTTCTATAATAGTTTTGTTTCCTCGTTATTTAAGTCACTCGCCGCTCGTTCTCACACCATAATGTACGAGTACCATATGGCAGCTTTCACTCTTGATTTACGGAATTTTAAAAATAATAATACAGTTAGTACTTACTTCGGCACTACAACTTGTTCCCATACACTGAAACGGTAAAATTATATGACACTTATATTATATAGTAAAGGCGAATGTTTGTATGTATATATGTATCTGTGCATGCTTGTTACCCCTTAACACCCGAAGGCTGAAGTCGTAAATGTGAAATTTAATAGGTAATCTTACCTGAGCTTGACACCGTTCTCCATTACACTGTTTAAAAATAAAAAATATATAGAATTTTCTTATTCTTTCTTATCAATCAGTAAAGCCTCTATCCATTGGCAGCGTCCAGACAACTGCTACGTATGTCTGGTATTATAAAAAATAAATAAAAATAAAAGTCATTTATTTCAGACCATTTCAATGTCCATACTATTGTTAGTGACTGAAAATTAAAACTACGCTAGTACAATATTAAAACCATTCTAAAAACGCCAAATAAATAATTATTACTAGTTGACCCGGCAAACTTCATACCGGCTTATAGTAAGGATAACGCCATCTATTGGCATTACCAGAACAGCATAATTAATTTTATAATGACATTTTAATTAGAGATGGCGTTGTATTCGGAATTTTTTCGTGATTTTTTTCAATTTTTTCTCATCGTTTAAACCTTCCCTGGACTATCTCGAATATTTCAACATATACGTTTATATATGTGCTTCAAAAAGCAGCCTAAGCTGTTGATCCCGGATGTCATTGGCAGTCGTTACGGATAGTCACTAAGTAGCAAGGGAACCTCACACCAGCCCCCTAGCCAAGTTACAACCGTTTCGTTTCGATTCTCTTTTCGTCGATCGCCTCGAGAAGGCCACGCTTCCGATTCCTTTGTTCTGACGTTATCTCAACGCTCAGTCACGTGGTCAGAACAAAGGAATAGGAGGCGTGGCTGACTTGGTTGTGACTTGGCTAGGGGAACAGCTTTTGCCAAAGGGTATTCGTATTCGATACCCTTTGGCGGGTGTCAGATTTCGTAAACTAGTGATTAAACGCGAGCCTATGGCGTCCAACACACGGTTATGCAGGCGTCAATCAATTCCATCATTCATGAATGATTTTTGAATTACGGAATTTTATCGCCAATAAGTTTTCGTCATGCAAGCGTCCATCATCGCATTAGACGGTAGGTTTTTCACCAATCAAAACATTCACTGTGGCAAAACTGACAGCAAAATCTATCGTGTGCGTGTAATGGATGCCTTTCAATAATAATAAAAAAGGTACAAAAAATATTTATTAAATCACCTTTATTTGAGATCTATTTCCATTTCCCTGCAAAAAAGAACACATATTAAAAAAAAAAAACTTTTTTATAATAAAGGGACAAGGAAAATAGTATTTTTTTTTAAAAAAATATTTAAGTGTGCGCACATAATTCTAAAGTAAACTCATTCTTTTTCTAAAGTAAATCACCGCTTTACTTCAAAATTCGAATGGCGGTGTTCTGTTCTAATTTTGAATTCTTACAGTGTGAAGTTGACGAGGATTCCAGTCGAAAGCTTACTCGTATAGGTGATCGGAATCGCTTTGGAGCGTGTGGCCAATCCATCTCTACCGGTGACGCTTGATCTGATGGTCGATAAGGCACTTGTGGCATTTCTCCAAGAACTCTACATTGGATAATGTCTCAGGCCAGTAGATTCTGAGGATATGACGTAGATTGATGAAGGCTTTATTTAAGGGAGAGATGTCATACAAAATAAGAATTAATAATACATTTTTATAAACTTACATAGGCCATGCAATCTTCATTTACACACTGAAATTAAATTGGGATTACGTTATTTTCAAGTGAAAATTAAGTACCTCTAATTATTTAGTAGAATTCAAACAAAACAAACAGTTCAAGACAACAAAACAAGCTGCGCGGCCTCATCAGGTGGATTTAAGTCACCCAAAGGGCAATGGAAAGGGCCATGCATTTCAGCCATAAAACTTCTTCCACTGCTGAACACGGCCTACCCTAAGTGCGGTCCTGTGCGTCGCGCATCCATCGTATTCCCGCGACCCTCACCAGGTCATCGGTCCACCTTGTAAGAAGCCTTCTATCGCAGCATCTTGGAAGATGCAGCTGTAGAACGCCTCCTGATCGATGGTAGATGTAGCCGAAAGGTTTGAGAATGGCAATCCATTTCAGAACCTTTCGGTAACATCTACAATCTGTTCAGCGAGCAATGTGCGCTGCCCTGCTTTTCGTAGTGATGTACGGACGGGTCCTCTGCATCTCGCATTCATCAGGTTCCCGTAACCCTCACCAGGTCATCGGTCCATTTTGTAGGAGGCTTTCTATCATTGCATCTTCCGATATGCAATCGCCAATTAAGAATCTTTCAGCTTCATCTATCATTTGCTCTGCGAACAACGTGCGCTGCCCTGCCTGTCGTAGAGTGATTCACGATATTTTTCGTGACCAGATCATGCTGCTAGTGTTTTATGACCAGATTTAACCCTTGAAACAAATACATTGAAATAACTTACCGTAGATCCAGAATCTGCACCTTCAGACTGTTACAAATAAAGTTTTATCAGATATATGTATATATATTTCGTTTAGTTTTAGTATATTGGCCTAAGGGATTTTTCAAAAGAGGCATTTTGGTCCTAGCACTTAGTAGCGTAGTCAGGCGTGGGCGAAACGGCCGGCACTTCGCCCACGGCTTGGCACCCAAAGGGGCCTAGCGCAAGCGAGGCTACTGCTACTTTAAAAACGATGATTTTTTTATAATCGATAGGCTCGCGTTTGACCATTATTTCACCTGATGGTAAGCGACGATATAGTCCAACACTGAGTTACGACAGTCGCCGTCTCGTTTTTGAATATAAGAAAAAGACCTCGCTGATGTGCCTTTGCACACGTCTAAATAAATCCAAGCTACGTCTCTACTGAAACACAAAGCGCAACTGAAGAAACAGGTGGGTTTTAGTCAGTAAAAATCTCATATCTCCCTCCTACTCCATCTAGATCAGGAGGGGTTTTTGATGATTAAAAAAAGGCCCAAACTCTAAGAGCTAGCGCGCACTGGTGACTTTTTGTTTACTGTTACCGTCGTGCGTTATGAACACAACATGTGCGCGCACTTCAACACGTGACAGTTGGGTAAAAAATGACAAAAATAATTATTACAAAAGTCACCAGTGCGCTAGCTCAAAGGGCTATATTTCACCGGGACACCATGGCGGCGTGACCAGTTGCGCCTCCCTGGTGTCCCAGTAAAATATAGACCTTACATACTCTTTGGTGAGGGCGTCACTGACGGCCGGACTGGCGTCCGAGCTAATCACGCCACCAAATTGGTTGCGCTCCGTTTCGTTTGCGTCGAACGCCTCGAGTAGGCCACGCCTCCGATTCCTTTGTTCTGATCACATGACTAAGCGTTGAGATGACGTCAGAACAAAGGAATCGGAGGCGTGGCCTACTTGAGGCGTTCGACACAAACGAAACAGTCGTAACTTGACTAGGGAGGCTGGTGAGTAACTCTCTGTAGAGATGTATACATTTTGTTGGTAGCGGCGACTGGTCGCGCCGCCATGGTGTCCCGTTGAAATATAGCCCTAAGTGTAGAATACTTACCACTGCGTGACACTTTTTGCCGTGACACTAAAACAAAAGAAGTAATAATCATCATTTCAGTCGAAAGGTGTCCACTGCTGGACATAGGACAAGCCTGCCCCAAGTGTCGGTACATCGACCGGTCCTGTGTGTCTTGGATCCATCAGATTTCCGCGACCCTCACCAAGTTTTCTGCCCTACGCTAGTAATTACTCTTGTATCCAGAATATAATGTAAACTCATTTATACAATAATAGCTTTTGTACTTTCAAAGATTACCTCCAACAAACAAAAAAACATAAAAACAAACTTTACCTCTTTATAATATTAGTGTAAATGTAGATACTCAGACTCGGAATAACTATCTATAGGCCATTTTTGCGTGCAGGAATCGAACCCGCGACACGCAGCGCAGCAGCCGATAGCTCAACCACTGCACCAAACGTGTCTTTATGGTCATCGTTTCACTAAAGAATCATCATCTTGTTAAGTTTGGTGTCTTCAAGGCTAGAGTGAATAGGCTCTTACTAAACTAGTGCGCCTCATCATCAACGATTGCATCACTGTTTACCATTAGGTGAGATCGCAGTCAAGCACAAGCTTATATCAAATTTAAAAAAAAAAAAAAACCGCTGAAAGAATGAGTATTTTGTTAGATAGTCTATTTGTTCAGGAATGCTACCCTTTAGGGGTGGAGTTTCGTAAAATCCGTTCTTAGCGGATGTCTACACCCTATAACGAACCTATGTGCCAAATTTTAAGTTTGTAGGTGTTATAGTTTCTGAGATTTCGTGATTAATCAGTGAGTGGTATTTCGCTTTTATGTATATAGTTTTTTTTTCTTTATAATTGATATGCTCGCGTTTGGCCTATCATCTCACCTGATGGTAAGGGATGATATGGCCAACGAAGGAGAGCGCTTGCCTACAAGTAACCTATTCACTCTTGACTTAAAGACCCCTAAGTTGTAGCTATCAGGAAACACAGACTCCGGCAGGGAATTCCACTCCTTAGCTGTACACGTAGTGAATGTGCTACCTTTACTTTTGATTTGGTTTGGAATTTAGATTTTGATGAGTTTGACATTTTAGTTGTAATAAGTATCAAGATTATCTGAATTAAATTATTTTTAATATTGTATAAAGACTATATAACATCACAACCAAAAGGAGTTGACTAGTAACCCAAAACGCGGGTTAAACCACGGAGAATAGCTAGTAATTATATATACTTACTTTTACAATGCAAATGGTTCCTTCGCACTGTAAAAATTGAATCAAATAAGAATAATTCTTTATAAAATTTTACAAATAACTCTTTTATTGCATAGCATAGTTGGCCTTGTAATGTTCCCACTGTTGGGACTCAGGCCTCTTCTCTAGGAGAGGGAATGGGCCGTAATCCACTACGCGGGCCCAGTGCGGATTGGTGGATGTAACATGTCTTCGAATTTTTGGTTCTAGGACATGCCGGTTTCCTCAAAATGTTTTCTTTCACCGTTTTGAGAGCAGTGGTGATGTAAGAAATTACACAAAGTAATTCGCCTGGCTGGGTTTGAGCCCGCTACCTACAACTAGTATGTCGGGGTCATCACCACTTGGCCACCACTGATCGCTCGGCCACCACTACTCAATGCTCCTCTGCTTTTTTATTGTAAGTGTAATAAATACATTACCCCCGAAATACATTCTTCTTGGAAGCACTGAAAAACAAAAAAACAATAATAATAAATAAATAATATTCCACAATTATTACACAACGCCGTCTAGTCCCAAGCTAAGCAGAGCTTGTGTTATGAGTACTAGACAACTGACAAACATACTTATATATTTCTAATACATACATATATAGATAAAAACAATAATTACAATGGTTTATTCACTTTTTATATATCTTTATAATTGCTGAAGTTCAAAATACAGGTTCCTTCAGACGCTAAAACTTTTGTATAGGTATATTATTATCTCTCTGTCAATGTCTTTTCAGATTCCAACAGTTATGTAAAACCGAGTGAAAAGTCCCGCAAACCTCCACTAAAAAGGGTGGATCCCCCGACCAAACAGGTGTTATGTCTGGTTTGGGGAACTGCCCGATTGAAGACTGCGGGCTGTTGTATATGTTCTAATCGCGTGGAGAACTCTAATAGATATATAGATATATTCTCTATTGTACACCAATAATAAAATTACATTGGAACTTAAAATTAAAAAGGTGTCACAATGGGCGGTCTTATACCGCAACCAGCTTCTTTGCCAGCGGCTTTGCCCGCGTGAAAATAGGTTTTCCATACAAACTTTGGACCCCCGTTTGGGGATGAAACGGGGGTCCAAAGTTGGGCTAGGGGGTGAATTTTGGAAAATCTTCTTTTAAAGAAAAGAAAGAAAGAAAAAGAATTTATTTGGTACAGCACAAGGCTCAAACACAGTATAGGGTAAACACGAAACAAAAAAATAAAAAAATAAAAAAAAGAAGTAACCAAAAAAAATTATTTGTGTGCCTCACGGCTGCACCAAAATAGGTCTAGTTCAGCATGAATGTCAGGCAACTAGTGCCTGACGCTGATTTTCAACTGAACCTGTGGTTCTGACGCAACGGACGTAAAACTGTTTTAGTGTCGAATTTCATAATCCTAGTCTCAATTTCGGCTGTGCGTTGATATGTCAGTCAGTCAGTTTCTCCTTTTATATACATAGATGTAGGATTTTGAATTTTAATTCTTATGTATGTCATCTTATTGGAATGAGTGTCCATGGAGTTACTTGCACATTCTTCTTCATAGAGATCAACGCTTTGGAATGTGCAATTAGCATCACTGACTGACTAACTTCTTGACTATTCAAAAGTGCCTGTAAATGGTTTATTTCAAATAAAAAAAAAAAATTGCTTAATGCTTTGCTTTGCATAGATGTCGTCATAGAGAAAAAAAATAAAAATTTCAATTTTTGCAGCAAATAAATATTTTTAGCGTATATTTCTATTTTTAGCGTAGTCGTATAAATATATGTGAAATTCATTTAATTTTAAATGAGACGCTCACAATTATTCGCCGCGAGTTTCTCATCTCGCAAGATTTATTACATGCTTACGGTATTTGCAATAATTTGTTGACAGATATTGCATTTATTTTGATAGATTACCAGTTTTTTTTAGAGGAGATTATGATTTGGATCATTTTGGCGGAGCTAAGGATCAGCTCAAACCGAGAGGAGACCTACCAACACTGGGTCTTCTAGTACGAGGTCGCTAATCCAAAACCTTTTCTGCCTCATGATTTCAGCTGAAAGATTTCCACTGCTGGACATAGGCCTCCCCCAAGTGTCACTACAACGAACAGTCCTGTTTGTCTCGCATCCACCGTATTCCCGCGACTCTCACCATGTCATCGGTCCACCTTTTAGGAGGCCTTCCACCGCTGCGTTTTCCGGTGCGCGGTCACTCTAGAACCTTCCGGCCCCATCGACCATCCGTTCTACGAGCAATGTGCCCTGCCCACTCCTACTTAAGTTTGGCGATTCTTCGGGCTATGTCGGCGACTTTGGTTTTCCTGCGGATATCTTGATTCCTGATGCGACCACGCAAGGAAACTCCGAGCATAGCCCTTTCCATTTCCCTTTGGTGACTGTACCTTCTGATAAACATTTTACCTCATAAACCATTAATGTTTTGCGAGCAATTCCCTGCTCATGGCCACTCATAGTTTGGCGATTCTATGGGCTACTTAGTTCTAGAACTAAGTACTTAATACTGTTTTTTTTTCATTACTCCTATTGCACTTACTTGCTGTTACTACTACAAAACAGCTGCTACAAAACTCCACAATAGCTAATACATCTATACGGTAGTCTATTACATTAGCTCATGTGACGTGTTATAACTGCATCTAACCGGATCCGGGCGGTGTAAACCAGTTATAAGTAGGTGACGTATGCAGACGGAATTTGAAGGATTGTCTTTTTTTAGATGTAATTTTTTAGAGTTTTTTATGTAGAACAACGAGTTTTTGGGATAGTTTTTTCCGAGTGATGTTTAGTGGCACTTTTAATTATTCGCAAAGTATATTTTAAAATTGTTCTAATTTTGGAATAGTGAAATGTAAAAAAAGTGTTTAAACTAGGTATGCGTCGGGTTCATAAATCCACCTCTATGGTTCCGGACTATACATTTCGCCCATCGTTTATACTGTGTATATTGAAGGACTGGAACAACTGGCCTGCTGTGGTCTTCCATTTTATTCGGGACAGATACAGCACAACATTTACAAAATAAACTAAAAATATTTTGATTTATGAATTTTTGTTGAGTTAGCTCAAAAACTACTGAACCAATTAAAAAAAAATCTTTTGATTAAATAGTGGAATTTCTTTATCACTGACTGAAATAGGATTTCCACGCGAACAAAGCCACCGGCACAAACTATAGTTATTAAATAAATAAACAAGTTATTAAATAAATATTTATTAAACAAGTACTGACTCTACACGTGTTTTTTATTTATTTAAGGATCACCGACGAGTGTTATAACATAATAAACCTTACAGAAATAAAAATTGGTACACCTAACCTTATCTTATAATGCCCACTCAATTATAGGCCACCACAGCTTATGCATAACTAGCTGACCCGGCGAACTTCGTACCACCTAATAGTAAGTATAACGCCATCTACTGGCATTACGAGAACAGCATAATTCATTTTATAATGACATTTTAATTGGAGATGGCGTTGTAATCGGATTTTTTTTTCGTGATTTTTTCAATTTTTCTCACAGTTTAAACCTTCCCTGGATCCCTATCTCGAATATTTTAAGACCAAAATCAACGAAATCGGTCCAACCGTTTTTGAGTTTTAGCAAGACTAACGAATATCTATTCATTTGTATATGTTTAGATTATTATTAAGCAAAATAAAAGTATAATAAATAATTAAACATTCAAAATCTCTAAAATGTCCAGTTTTACATACATAACTGATGTTGACACTACTGTACTGTTCAACCTGTGCGGTTGAAGCCAATTACTAGAACACGTGTGACAATCTGTGAGCACTGTTTTATTGCAACACTAGTTGATGCGCTAATTAATTTAGTAATTAGCTCAGGTGTCATTTGCAAACGGTGATTAGCTGATTTTATCATTTTAGGCTTTATAATAGGGATTAAAGTATGAAATTGTATGAAATTGCCGTTTTATTGTAATAGGTACTTCGAAATTCAGTCAAATGGGGTGAATTGAAACTCAGGAGTGAATAGAATCAAAACTCTAAAGGGTATTTTCACCATATTTGAATATTTTTATCAGCATTTAACGGTATCAATTTATTAATGAATTGTTATTCTAAAAAGTCGATGTTTTGTTAGAAGCCGATAATATGGTATCAAAGTGAAAAACCAAAC
Source organism: Mythimna pallens (assembly GCA_961205895.1). Lineage (NCBI taxonomy): Eukaryota > Metazoa > Arthropoda > Insecta > Lepidoptera > Noctuidae > Mythimna > Mythimna pallens. The sequence continues at coordinate 11,557,166 of OY540849.1, read as the reverse complement.
CTAAGTTTTGTTTATATTCACCCCTGCGTTTCTATTCACCCCGTTTTACGGTAGAACCTTCATGGTTTAAGATTTTAGAGTGAAACTTTTTTCACATGCTACCTATGAAGTTCTTCTTTTAAAACTTCTTGCACATTCTTCTCCATAGAGATCTACGCTTTGGAATGTGCAATTAACATCTTTTTTTTTTCTGACTGACTGACTTCTTGACATTTCAAAAGTGCCTGTAAATGGTTTATTTGGAATAAATGCTTTTGAATCTTTGAATCTATGAAAAAAAATTTGCAACATTCGACTATCAACATTCAGTTGTTTTTTTTTTATTCAGCTTAGACAAGAAAGATGGATACTTCGAAAATTCGAGTGATTTTTGAATACGAGTTCCGATGCGGATCTAACGCGGCAGAAGCAGCTCGCATTATCAATGTTGCTTTCGGAGACGGGACTGCTAATGAACGCACCGTGCGATTTTGGTTTAAACTCTTTCGTTATGGATACTTTGATTTGAAAAACGAATCACGTGGAAGACCACCCACTCAGGTGAATAACAATGAATTGAAACAGATGGTAGAAGCCGATCCGAGCCAAACTATCCAGGAATTAGCGGCATGGTTCAACGTTACCTTATCAACAATATTAACTCATTTGCGTAAAATCAATAAAATAAAATAAAAATATGAAAAATGGGTGCCTCATGATTTGACTGATCTGCAGAAAGAAACGCGTGTTGAAACTTGTGTCGCCTTGTTGAATCAATACAGAAATGAAGAAATATTGGATCGAATTGTGACATGTGATGAAAAATGGATTCTTTACGATAACCGTAAGTGAAAAATGCAATGGCTGACCCCAGGTCAAACGCCGCAACAGTATTCTAAAGCAAAGCTTACCAATATAAAGGTAATGGTAACTGTTTGGTGGTCTCAGCATGATGTTATTCAATATAGCTTTCTCCGATCTGGTCAAGCAATAACGGCAGATGTTTACTGTGCCGAACTCCGAACAATGATAGCAAAACTAGCTGTGAAACAGCCCCGACTCATGAACGGACGAGAAACCGTTTTAACTCTACAGGAACTGCAATTAGAAACCATTTGTCACCCTCCGTATTCGCCAGACCTTGCTCCAACGGACTACCATTTTTTTCGTGATTTGGACAATTTTCTACGTGATAAAAAGATTCTTCTCAGGAGCCAGTACAAAATGCTTTCACACAGTTTGTCGAATCTAGATCACCAGAGTTCTACCGCAAAGGCATTAATGACTTTCCTATTAGATGGCAGCAATGTACAGATATTAATGGTAATTATTTTGATTAAATAGGTACTTATGTTAAATTTTTAAAAAATTGAATGTTTGAAGATGTTACCATAGCCCTCGAAAAAAGTGCACTTAAAGAAACACATGTGGGTTTTAGTCAGTAAAAGTCTGACACTCCCTCCTGCTTTAAATTTTATATAAGAATAATTAAAAGATAATATATGATAGATTAAAATATTGACTCACCAATGCGTGACACGATTCTCCTGAACACTGCAAATTGTAACATTTTAAGTGATCATAAATACTCCCTATGAGTATTATTAGCTGAAGTATTGCTAGACTCAAGTGCAAGTGACATGATTTATATTTGACACCTGTCAGTTGCCGTCCGGCGGTTGATGAGAACGGTTGTGTTGTGTGGTATCTATCGAATATAATGCGTGTCAAAGTGTTGGTGAGCCGTGAAATACTCCAATAAGCTATAGAATACACTAATACAGCCCCTAATCTAAGTTTGCCTTGGTAGATGACAGCAATTAATGATGGAAACTTACCAAAGACGCTGAATCTTCTCCGCGAGTCTGTAACATAATCAAATTATTATCACACTAGCTTCTGCCAGCAGCTTCACCCGTGTGAAAGTTTTCTCCGTATATTATTTGGACCACTGTTTCATTAGTTTAGGTGGTAAATTAAAAAAAAAAACTTTGTATATATTACCGTAAAATTGTAAAAATCGTTAGATCTCGCGTAATTGTAAACTATTGAAAGATTGTGAACCATAACACATACTACTTACAATTTAACGCATTATTTTACGGTAAATTATAATCCATCGAAGTAAAACTGTTAAATTGTGAAATAGCATAAAATGGGATGGAATGATGATGTTGCTCAAAAAATTATAGACAATTAATTAAATAAGCTATTTCTACATACCAGAGCTCGGCATCCTGGTGCGCTGCACTGGAAATAATTTAAATTAAATTAGTTCAGAGAAAAAGAAAATAAGATAACGAAAAGGGAACTTTTGAAAGAGTGACTGTGACTCTAGAACACCAACGGCAACTGAAGGACACATGTGGTTTTAAGTCAGTAAGATTCTAACACGCCCTCCTGTTCCACCGTGGGGCGGGAGAAGTCATTTCATGATTTCCAAACTAAAGAAAAAGACCAAATGATATATAACGGATTTGATATAGGTTGGATAAAACAAAATAAAAATACGGTTAAGAAAAATAAGAGTATGTCTCTTACATACAACACTAGCTTCTGCCAGCAGCTTCGCCTGCGTGAAAGTAGATTTTCCATACAAACATTGGACACCCTTTTCATCCCCTTAGGGATAGAGTTTCATAAAATCCGTTCTTAGCGGATGTCTACACCCTTTAACGAACCTATCTGTCAAATTTTAAGTTTGTAGGTGTATTTCGCTTTTATAGATAGATTAGTTTTAGTCTATGCGAAACCCAAAACTCGTGTCTAGTATTTTTATATATAGAATCTATGTACATAATTTCATAACTGTATGACGAAAAATCAGAAAGTTGTAAGCTTGATATGTTACATGGTTGACAGTTTTTTTCAAAAAAAATTATGGGTTAAAAAGAAACACGTATTTCTTGAAACAAGTTTTGTAAAATATTCAAGTAAATCACAAAATTACCGAATGCTAAAAGAGTTTTCAGGCGTTATCTCTTTTTTCGTCAAACATCGCATTGGATTGCGTTAGATGAAGTAAGAAGCTTTTAAACCATGCTCGATGTTGACGATAGGCGAGTAAAAAAAGACACTAAAAGTTATTTTGCATTTTTTGGTTTGTTTCTCATCCCCATTTTCCGGCCACCGTAGGCGTGAACTTGCGAGCAGTGGGTCCGATTTTTACTGATTAAAATTCTCCTATGTCCCATTCACCCTTTTGTGTTTTAAAATCACGGTAAATCTTTCAATCGATGTTTCCGTAGCCCTAGCAGGTATCATCAGCCCTTCTGGGTCCTTTTAGTTTTGCTGACAACTCTGTGAGGCGCGCGTACACAATGCGCCGTGGACCTGGTCTTGATCAGTATTGGATGTTGAGACGGAGAGCTACCCATTGCTCGTCGTACACACGCCCGCGCCTACCGTGGCCGGCAATAGCACTGCGACTTTTATTATGAAATGGTGTTAAAAATAAACAGACATGCGGTTGCCGCAATCCCAGAAGATTTGCTAACATTTATTGAAGTGTTCCATGAATCCATGCTATCCCCGAATTATATGCTATCTCCGAAGTTCTTCATCAGATCCGTTTGTACGTGGGTAAGTACCTTATTTTTTATAGTTGGGAAAATAATCCAATGACATATCTCGCTCTTGGGCGGAGTCGGAGGGCGTGTCAGATTTTTACTGACTAAAAACCCACTCCTGTTCCTTCGTTGGCTTTCGTACCAGGGTTGAGTCTTCCTTTCAAAAGCAGACCCTTGGCTCCAGGAGGCTTCGAACCTGTTGGGTGCCTACGGTATGCGTGACTACCTGCCCGACAATTTTTTTAAAACAAAAAAAGATTCGTCAAAATTGGTTCCCATTTGGCGAAGATATTGCTGAACAAAAAAAAAAACATTTAGACCAATTGAGTCCACATCTTTTTTTGTAAGTCGGTTAAAAATTAAACTTACCGCTGCTGATGTTTGCTCTCCTGCACACTAAAAAAATATAATAATTTATTACCAATAAATACGTTTAAGTGTTAAAAATTAAAAGATTTTAAAGGATTTATCGCGTAAGTTTTTAAAAAACAATAGACAAACAAAGAAATAAAGTTGAAAATAAAGAAATAAAAGGTTACAAAAGTTATAAAACAAACTTACTTCAACCTGGCATTTAGGAGTGAAACACTGTAAAAAGGATGAAATCTATTAGGCATTGCTTGATTGAAACTGAATAATATAATTATCTCAGGAAAACTATGAACTCTATGAACATTAATACAGGATTAAGTAAAAGTAGCTAGCGAAACTCCGAATATCTGATCTGATCTGATCGGCATATGATTATACCACCATCATCATAATTTCAGCCGAAAAACAGTCTGTTTGACATTAGCCTCCCCAAAGTGTCGACACAAAGACCGATCCTGTCCACCACGCATCCATCGGATTCCCGCAACCCTCACCAGGTCATCAGTCCACTTTATTAGAGGCCTTCCAGCGTAACGATTTCCTATAAGCAGTCGCCACAGGACCTTTCGGCTCCATCGACCATTTGCTCTCCAGCCAAGTTACAACCGTTTCGTTTCGATTCTCTTTTCGTCGATCGCCTCGAGTTGGCCACGCCTCCGATTCCTTTGATTTTCTAACGTTATCTCAACGCTCAGTTACGTGGTCAGAACAAAGGAATAGGAGGCGTGGCTGACTCGAGGCGATCAACGAAGAGAGAATCGAAACGAAACGGTTGTAACTTGGCTAGGGGGCTGTTCTGCGAGAAAGGTGCCCTGTGTGATATATTAGTTATATTGTATCATTATTCCAATATAGGTAGTGTATTCTCGATCCTCGTTCGTTTTATTTGTCTCCTAAACACCTGGACTTACATGGCGACCCTGCCTGTAACAGTTGTCGGCACGGGACCGCGCGCGTGTGTACCATACAAGGATAAAATATAATAACAAATAATCAGTGCCTTAATGTGAGCTGGAAGAAGATTTATTAGTCGACTAGCTGTCCCGGCGAACTTCGTACCGCCAATAGTAAGGATAACGCCATCTAATGGCAGCATATATGAGATGGCGTTGTATCCGATTTTTTTTTTCGTAAGTTTTTCCATATTTTCTGACCGTTTAAACCTTTCCTGGACTATCACGAATATTTCAAGACCAAAATTAGCCAAATTGGTCCAGCCGTTCTCGAGTTTTAGTGAGACTAACGAACAGCTATTTATTTTTATACATAAAGATAGAGCGACCGGAACGTTCCGGTTACTTTCTGACTGACTTCTTGACATTTCAAAAGTGCCTGTAAATCGACTGTATTTGAAATAAAATGCTTTGAATCTTTGAATAGAATAGAATAGAATATGGATAATTATTATATGGTTCGATGATAAAGATCATTAAGACTATTTGAATGAACACAGGGTTTTAGGCATGAATCCTTTAGCCGCTTGCGTCGAATTGGTTCGACGAGTGTTTTCGTGTCCCATTAGTGTGTGTGTCGTGTATGTTTGCGACTGTTTACCTCATCCCTATTGCTCTTCAATCCCTATAGGTGACAGACGAGCTGACGAGATGGAGTATTTGGTCGTGGATGTGTGACCATGGCGGGATAAACGCGAAAGTGTTTGTCGGGTATATCCGACGGAGGCGGTTAAAGCGTTAAAAATCTGACACTTCCTCTCACTTCATTCAGAGAAGGAGGAGTGATTTTAATGATTATAACAAAATTAGGGGTCTTTCTACAATGGAATTAAATGGTCAGTAGTCTATGAGACAATAAGTTTGAGGACCTCAGCTGTGGGCAAACCGCTTAAATTTTGAACCATTGCAGTATTACCACATGCCAAGCCAATAATTAAGAACCAGTTGTTTGCAAATGATCCATCCCTTTTAATTCGGGCACGCTCACCGCAACTGTATTGTATTTCTGTACTCTTTTTTATTATTTTATATTGTTGCATTTTTAGTTGCCATTCCATTCCATTCCATTCTATTCTATTCTATTCTATTCTATTCTATTCTATTCTATTCTATTCTATTCTATTCTATTCTATTCTATTCTATTCTATTCTATTCTATTCTATTCTATTCTATTCTATTCTATTCTATTCTATTCTATTCTATTCTATTCTATTCTATTCTATTCTATTCTATTCTATTCTATTCTATTCTATTCTATTCTATTCTATTCTATTCTATTCTATTCTATTCTATTCTATTCTATTCTATTCTATTCTATTCTATTCTATTCTAGTCTAGTCTAGTCTAGTCTAGTCTAGTCTAGTCTAGTCTAGGCACTTTGGAAATGTCAAAAAGTCAGTCAGTCAGAAAGTAACCGGAACGTTACGGTCGCTTTATCGACTAAAAAATCTTCTTCCAGCTCACATTTAAGGCACTGCTTGTACAGTCCCTAATTTTTCCTATTATTGAATATGGCGATGTGTGCTACTATGACCTGAATGCAGATCTCATTAATAAACTTAACCGCCTTCTGAATAACTGCATTCGATTTGTCTTCAACTTTCGTAAGTATGATCATGTATCTGAGCAACATTCACTTTTAAAATGGTTACCCATCCGACAGCGTAGAGCGCTAAGAGCCTTGACTACCTTGTTTTCTTTTCTGGATAAACTTTCTTCTCCTTCTTATTTGACTTCTCAAGTCCAATTTCTTTGCTGTGGTCATAATAAAAATCTCCGATCTACCAATAATCGTCTTCTACGATGTCCCACACACCGCTCTGGGTTTAATCAGTCCTCTTTCTTTGTACAGGCAATCTCTCTTTGGAATGCGCTCCCACTGAACATCAGGATGGCGTCCAGTCGGTTCACTTTTAAGGTGAAGGCACGTCCTCACATTCGCAGGAAGTTGGTGTAACCATCACAGCGTTGATTTGTTGGATTCGTTTTTCATAATTACATTGTTAATATGTATGTATCTATGTATATATTTATTGTATTTCTTTTCTATTTCGTTACCATTAAGCTGCACCTACCATGTTTTGTTTCTGCATCACCCTAAGGTCAACTGGCAGAAAATGCCTAAGGCATTAAGTCCGCTGTTGTACAGTGTTTATTACTAGTTCATAAAGTTATAATAAATAGTAAATAAAAAAAATTATGCTAATTGCACATTCCAAACCGTAGATCTCTATGGAGAAGAATGTGCAAGAAACTCCATGGAAACTCTTTTCAATTATGTTATATATTACAAATATCTCGGTTACAATGTTTCTTGACGCTAGTATCATGTGAGAACAATGTAAATAAAATAAAAATAAAAACTAAATATAATTATTAAAATGGCAAATGGCAGCTAAGAGATGACCAGTCTTCACTGACAGCACCCGTACACGGACACGACGCGAATATTAGCACCACTCAGCTCAACCATTTTGAAGGGAACCGAATGATCCAACAAACGCGCCACCATCAGAGAGACATTTGAGTGAGCATGACAAACTCTCAACTGCCATGCTCATTTATGTCAAACAAGTCCCATAACTTATAAACAATAAATAGAAATAGCTCCATGGTACTCACATTTGCAGACTGAAAAAAAAAATGCTTCTACATTATACAATACTATAATAGTATCAAATTTCAAAAACAAAAAAATACAATTAAGCTAATCAATTTGTACAGCCTAGTGGTAGTGGAGCTGGACCAGCATTAAGCCAAGCATTTTTATCTTGAATATAATCCTCCAACTTATAATATGCTTGCCTGCATAGTGTGCGTTTAATACAAGATTTAAATTTCGTTTCATTGAGTTCTAATATTTGGGGAGGTATTTTATTATAACATTTCAATCAGTACCCAAAGAAAGAAGAGGCTACTTTGGCCAATCTGAAACCTGGTTGACTAATTGGTCCCTATTTCTTGTAACATAATTATGTCTATCGCCTCTTTTGCTAAAAAGATAAAGTTTTTTTTCTAACGTACATGATGTTTTCATAAATATATTGACAAGGCACCGTCATTATGTTAATATCCTTAAACAGTTTCCTTAGAGAATCGCACCGGCGGAGATTGTAAATGGCTCTGATAGCTTTTTTCTGTAGAATAAAAATTGAGTCGATGTCTGCAGCCCGTCCCCATAGTAAGATACCGTATGACATGATACTATGAAAATAACTAAAATAGACTAGTCTAGCAGTATCAACATCCGTAAATTGGCGGATTTTCCTAACACCATATGCAGCTGAGCTAAACCGTCCTGCAAGATATGTTAAATGAGGACCCCATTGTAGCCCTGAGTCAAGTGTAATCCCTAGAAAAACCGTTTTATCGACAAATGCTAGTTTTTCATTGTTAAATATTATGTCACAATCACTATTCTTGACATTCGGTAAGGAAAATCTTATGCATTTAGTTTTTTTCCCATTTAGAACTAGATTATTAGCAGTAAACCAGTTTTAGACTTGCAGTAGGGCGTTATTTTCGTCGTCAAGATTATTAGTCTTATTTATCTTGAAAATCAAAGAAGTGTCGTCCGCAAACAACACCATATTAAGTTTGTTTTGCAACAAATAGGGTAATACACACATACAAATAGGTAAAAATAAAAAAGGACCTAAAATTGAACCTTGGGGTACCCCATCCATCCATCCATCCCAAACGAATTGACACCGTTTATCTGAACTAGTTGCAGTCTGTCATTCAAATAAGGAGTTCAGAAGTTTCAGGAGTAATGTATAATGAACCACACAATTAAACGCCTTAGACAGGTCGCACAAAATGCCTATAGCATCTTGTGCCTCTTCCATCATATTAAAAATGTGTTTTAGTAAGGAGACACCAGCGTCAGTTGTACAACGTCCTTTGGCGAAACCATACTGTTTATCGTGCAAGATAATATTCGTGTTAAAATGATTAAGCATTTGGTTTTACATTACCTTTTAAAATATCTTACTAAAAACTGGCAACACGGACACCGGCCTATAATTATTAGTGCCTATACTGTCCCCGGATTTTAAAAGTGGTATCAATTTACTATGTTTCATTAGATCCGGAAAGACTCCTTGATTTAAACACAAATTAAATATCAAAGCTAAGTACGGCGCTATAGTCTCAATAATTGAGGTATAAACTTTGATAGACATACCCCATCTTATATATATATATCATAGATCTTCAGTCAATTTAACCTTGATTTGTTTAAAAGCTTTTATTACTGTTATGGGGATACATGTAGCAGTAGCTGTTGTAGTTCGAGTTGGTTCTATAAACACATTTGATAAAATAAATGATTTGAAAAGATTTAATAATCTACTGCTATCTGAATTATTTTCTAAATATTAACATCAAAGTCTCCACAGATAATTACTAGTTTGTTACCAGTTGCAAGTTTTCCCATACATCCTCCATGACAGACTCAAAAATAGAGTAGTTTTGATAATTAGGGCGCCTGTAAATACACGCTATGACATACCTATCCAGCTCAACACAAGACAGTTCTATGTTCTAAAATTAATTCAATTTCCTATTGTTTCGAAGAAAAACCCTGAATGTTTTGAAGAAACAAATAAAATTATTTTTGCTTAGCCCCTTTAGCTTGAATGCTAGAAGATACTTGACCAAAATTGCCAACAGTACCAACTATTGTCTTATTAGCTCGTTTAAAGTATTGGAGCCAGCAAACATAAAATTAGTATTATTACTAATGGTGGAACTAATGATTGAGTACTTCGACATACTATGTCTGAGTGAATATATAGCCTTGCTATTTGACGTCTGAATATAATAGGTACACACAATATACCTAGCCGACAATTCTATTTTTACGAAAATAAATGTATTTTGTACAAAACAGCTTCTGCCAGTGGCTTCACTGGTGGGAAAGTAGGTTCCAGGTATTGTCATTGTGTCGACACCGTCACCGGACCACGTTGAAAATTAGCCCCGTGGACTCGTCGCATTAGGCGTGTGGTCACGGAATTATGCTGAGCGTTCGGTCATTTTGCACAGAAGTGGCGCATATTTTTCTTTATAGAATGTTTATAATTTATAAGTTCGTCCTGAGATGACGCGTCGTTTCTTGCAAATACAATGTTTTTTTTTTTTTAAATTTCAAAATTTGGACTCCCGTTTCATTACCTTAGGTTGTGAATTTTTGAAAATCCTTGCTTATTACCTATACGAGTATATGTCACTGGAAAATTACAAACACGAAACAACACAGTAAGATAGTAAAATATTGCGAGAAATCGTAAACAATTATTCTAAATAAGACACGGTTATGTCGGAAACCAATGAATTTGGATGTGACTTTCGTATTCAAAACGATTTTTTCATATCATATCGAGAAATTGTAATCTAATAAAAGTTTACTACAATCATACGGAGTCTGCATTTTTCCGTTGACATATATACACAATAAAAGAGAAATCTCTGTGCAAAATTTCAACGTTCTAAGTCCAAGGGCTTAGGTTGAGCGTTATTGAGTTGGGCTGGGTGTAATATCCGCAGGAGAATCAATGTTACCGACATTGCCCGAAGAATCGCCAAACTTAAGTGGCTGTGGGCAGACATTGCTCGCAGAACAGATGGTCGATGGGGCCGAAAGGTTCTGGACTGGCGATCACATACCGGAAAACGCAGCGTTGGAAGGCCTCCCACAAGGTGGACCGCTGACCTGGTGAGGGTCATGGGAATCCGATGGATACGAAACGCACGGAACCGGTCGTTATGGCGACACTTGGGGGAGGCCTATGTCCAACAGTGGACGTCTTTCAGCTGAAATGATGATGATGATGATGGTGATGAATCACTGAGTTAGGACTTTTATATATACAAAGAAGTCCTTAAATGCTTCATTAAGTGCGGGACAACTCCACCCCTGAGCTTCTTTGCTGACGCAGAGCCTCCAGCCCCAGATTGTGGAGGGCGTGGTGAGCACTCTGTACCCTGCGCGAGGGGAACACTCTCCCCTGCCCATGGCTCCACCACCAGCGTTGTCCGACGCGGACCACGATGGTGACGACAATGACAATGCTCCAGAGGTGACCGAGGTAGAGATGAGAGTGGTGGTAAGAAGGCTGAATGCCAAAAATACCACCCCAGGATCCGACGGCTTGCCTGGGAAAGCCTGGGTTCTGGCCATAGAGGCTCACGGGTTTCGACTAAGAGGGCTCTAGCACATGCATGGAGACGGGCCAGTTCCCACTTTGCTGGAAGACGGGGAAACTGGTCCTCATCGCAAAGCCGGGGCGCCCTGCGGACTATCCGTCCGCATATCGGCCCATCGTGCTGCTCGATGAGGTGGGCAAGCTTTTCTAGAGAGTAATTGCAGACTGCCTCGTCGTGCACCTAGCACGGGTGGGGCCAGATCTTTGTGGACGGCCAGTTCCGCTTTGGCAGGGGGCGCTCCACGGTGGACGCCATCATGCTGACGCCATGACGGAGGATGATCGAGGCCTACCTGTCGGACAAGTATTTTATCTACCCTGATCACCAGGGAGAGTGGAAACGGCGAGAGATGTCATGCGGGTACGGCTCCGTGCTGCGCGGTGACCTCGCTGACATGGCCGTGAACTTAGCAGATCATTTTGCACCAGAGCATACAAAAATTAGAGTTCTACTCGCATGCAGCATAGTTCTGGAGTTCCTGATACTTTTTAGAAAAAGTGGTGTTTTTCCTGGAAAAATATCAAATGAAAATATGATCTTCCGGTGAATGTGAATGATAACTTCCGGTAGCAGATAATTTTTTCTCTGCTCTCTGCTGATTTGCTAAGTTCACGGCCATCTCGCTGACGGGGTCAGCGTGGTCTGTTATGCAAACGACACGCTGATCCTGGCGCAGGAAGAGTCGTACCAGGTGGCGGTCAAACTAGCAACACGCGGGGTTGCGACAGTCGAGGAGAGGATCCAGCTGTTAGGACTCGAGGTGGCACTGCACAAGTCCGAGGCCATGTGACGGCCCTCGGAACGCGCCACCACCGTAATCCGCACTAACGGTAGGAGTTCACATCGGCGTCGAGTCTACGATGACGTACGTGGGACTCGTCCTCGACAGCCGATGGAATTTCTAGGAGCACTTGCGACGTCTGTCTTTCAAACTGGATCGGACTAGGGCTGCCCTCAAGCGGCTCCAGCCAAACTTAGGGGGTCCAGATGCCTTTTGCCGAAGGCTCTACGCAGGTATCGTTCGGTCCATGGCCCTTTATGGAGCGCCGGTATCGGCGCCGTCGCTGCGAAAGCGACCGGCGGCCAAGCTGAACGCATGCCAGAGGGTCATGGCCATCCAGATGGTGCGGGGATACCGCATGGTTTCCCGCGAAGCGGCAATCCTTCTTGCTGGCTTACCACCATTGGATCTGGAGGCAACAGTCCTTGCATGTATTTACGATTTGCGCGTGCAGATGCAACGCTAGGGCGAAACTCACGCATCCACAGCGGACAGAGTTCCTGTCTCAACCCAGTTCTGGACACGCCATAATTATGGCGGTAAGTCCCCTCTTTGAAGAATGTCTGGAAAGAAAATACAGCGTCCTTACCTTCCGCATGACGCAGGTCCTCACCAGACATTCGAGGAGGTTCCTGCACTAGATTCGTGCGGAAGAAACGCCCGGGTGTCACCACTGTATGGACAGCTCGGAGGACCCGGTGGAGCAAACGGTAGAGGTGTGCCCCGCTTGGGCAGAGCACCTCCGTGTCCTCCTGGGGGCGATCGGCGTCAACAATCTCTGGCGCCGTGCCTTGATACAGGCCATGGTCTGGAGCGCTCACGCCCCGGCCGCTGGGATCCCGATCCCGATTTCCGGCCACCCTAAGCGCGGGCTTGCGGACGGCGAGCAATGTCCGGCCGTCCGGTGACCGTCCGAACCGAGCCCAAGTCATCGACGGCGCGTACCCAACTAGCAAAATGTCTCTTATAACACACTTCTAAACGTCTGTAAGTATGGAATTGGGAGCACCTTGTAAGATTATTTGCCCTCATAGTAGTTGTATGATGGTTTCATTAAGTGCTTTTTTACCTTACATTAATCTTGATAATGCTTCTGTAAGACACTTGTAAGTGTATTTGACACTTACAAGTGTCTTTTAGCACAATACGTCTTATAAGTTGCCAGTATAAGTTACACAATCTTTGCCAAGACAGATATAAACCTTTTATAAGGTCTAAGCTCTTATTACGGATTATTCTCATGGCTATTTTACTAGTTGGGTAGTGTTCCACGGGCGCCTCAAGGAGATGTCAGCAAAGCCGTAGGGGCCCAGCAGGGTCGAAGCCTACTAGGGACCACGAGTTCGCTTCTGAAAGGAAAACTCGGCCCTGGAATGCAAGGCAACGACGAAACATAGGAGTGGCCGACGCCCTCGCGCTCCGTCCAAGGACGGGAGATGTCATTGGATGATTCATCACCTAAAAAAATGCTTCATTAAGTTTACCTTTTGGTTACAGTTTATTATTGTGTGTTCAGGTGCCTTTTGTTTACGGAACTTCTCAGCTTTTTTTTTCGCATGGTTGCGGTTCCTTAGAATCTTTTTTTCATCTGTAGCTATCGGGCTTAAGTTTTTGTCGTTATTCTGAAATTCAAAAATAATTAGGATTATGAAATAAAGTTACACACAGTTATTAGTTTAGTTTAGGTAAAAGACACTGTTGGCGCAGTGGTCGAGCGATAGGCTGCTGCGCTGCATGTCGCGGATTCGATCCCTGCGCGGAATTTTTTTTTATGGTCTATAGATGGTCGTTCTGGGTCTAGGTGATTTGTGTTTGTAAACTTACCCACGAAAGAGGAAAAGAAAGAAAGAAAACACGCTTATTTGGCACAAAATAAGATAACAATTATAAAGAAACTTAAATACTAAGTAACTTAACAGATTGAATACTTAAACTTAAAAATACAACAAGATTGTGTGTCTCACGGCTGCGCTAATAAATCCTAAAGAGGAGCAAAGAAATCTTGAAAAAAAAAAATTACAAAAACTTTCGCAACTCTATGAAGCCATAGAGCTGCGAAAGTTTTTGTGGAATTTTATAGGTACAAATACATTAGACTTTTCTAAGAAAAGCTTCAACTCTATCAGTTTACTCACAACGGAAAAATTCTATATTAAATAATAACCAAGCGTAATGAGATTAGTGGCTTAATTCCATGGCCCAGGTCCCCAGGCATCAAGGCATAACACCTGGTGGCAGCTGGTGGCCTAAGCTCCGCAGAGCAAAAATTTACTACTGTACGTTCGGAAATTATTTTGCTTTTGTTTTTTTTTTTACATGTGGAAAATTTCATGGAAGCCTTTCAGCTAGAGATAGGTGTAGGGAACCTACTACTGCCTATAACCATACGGTCTTTCTCCTTGCCGAGTGCACACACGGTCGCATTCTCCGCAATCAACCTAGTAGTCATTTTAGTAACTGCTTTTTTTTTTTTTTTGATTTAGATATCCTCGTGTCCTTCGCCCTAGGGTAGACCGAGAGGTCTCTAGACTTGTACTGACAAAAACCACTCTGGTGTTTATTTATTTATTTATTTATTTATTTAAAACTTTAAGCACTAAACATTGTACAAAGGCGGACTTAATGCCTTAGGCATTTTCTACCAGTCGACCTTAGGCTGGTGCAGAGACATAACATGGCAGGTGCAACTTAATAAAAGACTGTCAGAGAGGAAACAAGAACAATAATAAATATATACTTAGATACTGATATTGGTGTTCGTTCACACACTTGTGTCAGAAACTGCGAGTGCAGTGTGACTTCTACTGCCCCGGACTAATGCTGGCCCACCGCCAGCGGGCCACGTCTCGTATTGGAAAGTCACAGCCACTTTCCAATACATCATGCAACATCTCAGACCTGTTTAGAGGTATGCAGAACTAGGTTTAAAGTCCCGTAAACTTCAGTTGAAAAGGGAGGAACCCCCGTTGAGTCAGATGTCATATCTGGTTCGGGCAATTGGCCGATAGTTGATTTTCATTACCTAACTCATTTTTGGTACCTACCTCAATGTCTAATAGCTCCTCTTTCCTCTCACGGCCTTTCCTTACAGTCTTTTTCTTCTGTAGCAAAATCCCATCCGGTGTCAGCTCTTTATTTTGTGTTTTCTTTTTCTTGGGATGTGTATCTACCGCTGCTTGCCATTGATGAGACACCTTGGATCCAGGGCCTCCCATTCGAGCCTCGAGTTCTTTCAAGAACTTATTCGTATACATACTTGTTAGGTCTGATTCTTTCCGGTATAAATGAAATCCCTCTGACCCCGATTTCCTTCCCAGTCTGGTTCTAATTTTTGATTCGGGCTGCAAATAAAATTGACAAAATATAAAGTTAAAATGGTACGTTGTGAATATAAGAACGGTGACTAAATTTAAAAAATTTGCCATTTTTTGACGTTGTTATTAACTAGACATGTTCAATGAAATGAGTTTACTTCGCTATCTGTCTATTTCATGGCTTGGAAATTGATTATGTTATGTGAAGAATTCGTAAAATTACTTGCATCTGTCTACGCATATTCTTAAAAATCTATTCTTAGGACTGGTTTAACTTTGTGGACCACTTGGAGGACACGGTGGTGCATATGATGGAGGTGTGCCCCGCTTGGGCAGAGCACTGCCGCCGTGTCCAAGTGGAGGCGATCGGTGGCAGCGTTCCTCTCGAGAATGAATGGGATGCGGCTACCTTCTCCTGCGAAGCAGTTGTACTAGCGTTGAAGATGGCCGCAGCCGTCGGGAGTTGCAGGGCGATCCCCGGTCACCGTAGGCGCAGGCTTACGGATGATCAGCAATGGCTAGCTCGCCGTCCGGCCGTCTGGTAACGACCGAGCCCGTGTCATCGATGGCGACGGCGGCTCGAAGTGTTCTACGCGTGCCTCAATGAGATGTCAGCAAAACT
The DNA here is from genome assembly GCA_961205895.1 of Mythimna pallens. NCBI lineage: Eukaryota > Metazoa > Arthropoda > Insecta > Lepidoptera > Noctuidae > Mythimna > Mythimna pallens. The sequence goes on along the minus strand of OY540849.1, from coordinate 11,541,366 downwards.
ATAGAGCCCCAGCTGGGCCGATGCTTGCTAGGGTCACGGGGAATTTCTGAAAGACAACTGTGGTCCTAAAACTCAAAGGGCAACTGAAGGACATAGCTAGGTGTCTTCAAAGTTAGAATGAATAAGCTCTTAATAAACTAGTGCGCTTCACCATCAACGACTGCATCACTGCTTACTATTCAGGTGAGATCGCAGTCAAGCACTAGCGAAAATAATTAAAAAAAAATTGGAACGTTTTAGCCCGTAAAAGTCTGACACGCCAACCTGGAGCGGGATAAGTCATTGGATGATTTTCCAAATCAATAAAAAAGGAGTGGTTTAACTTCGTCATCATAAAATAATCAAAATAATTTAATTAGAAGTAAAACTAGTTACTGATGGAACGGCCAGAAGATGCTTGTTAATATTTCCTTAAATTTTTTTTTTAGGGTAGGAAATAATAATATAACTTCCTTTCTGGGTGGAGCAAAAGAGAGTCAAACTTTCACTGACTAAACTTTTTTTTGACATGACATCCCCCGCTCTTTTGTGTCAGACTTTTACTGACTAAAACCCACTCCTGAGCACTTGCACATGTGCTCCTAGACTGCACAGGTGTCACTGAAATACGCACACGAACCTTAGGATCCCCGAACTCCCTTATTGATACCCTGAAAAACCTAAAAGGCCTTATCTATTTTTGGAGAGGTGCCGCTGGTTGGAATAAGCCCACCTAAGGTTATAGCCGCCATGGCCAGATAGGACTAAGTGCGGAAACCATAAATAAGTAGAGAGCTAGATAGAGACCCACTCCTGTTCCTTCGTTGCCTTTCATACCAGGGCCGAGTCTTTCTTTCAGAAGCCGACCCTTGGCCCCAGTAGGCTTCGACCTTGCTGGGCGGTTTGATGACATCTCCTTGGGGCTAAACCTTAGAGATGCACAGGATTGGTAGAGTTGGCGTCATTTGAAATAGTTCTCCGTCTTTCAGCTTTGTCTAGAAGCTAAGTGTGCGAGAGTAAACGGATATTCCGGAAGAATACTGGATGCTCAATGCAAGTTAGATGAAATTTAATTCTGTGTTAAAAATATTAGGTATTTTGAACAATTGAAGTGTCATTAAGAGGGTCCACTCGCCTACCGTCAACGGCGAGCATCGCTTAAAAGCTTGTTGCTTCATCTAACGCAATCCAACGTGATTTTTGATAAAGAGGCAACGCGAAAGAGAGAGAACGCCTAAAAACTCTGTTGGCATGGCATGGCATGGCAGTAATCCCGTGATTTACTCGAATATTTCACAAAACTTGTTCCAGGTTTTTAAAACTCTTAAACGTTTTTGAGAAAAATTGTTGTCATTCTAAATCTCGATTAATGTGCAAGGCTTCTATTGTTCTATTTTTTTACTTTTTTAATTTTTAAGTAAATTATAAAGTGTCAAAATTCATGGAAAATAGCATGTTTTTGGAAGTTTGTACCGGATTAGTTTTACACAAATTTATACATTGATTTCAATAAAAGCCTAGAATAATATCCACAAGATACAGTGTTTCCTAAATATCTAATGAACAATGTGTAATAACGTCATAATCGCGTAAGAGCGATTGTATGAAAATGTACCTCGAGTTGTTCACTTTTCAGACCGCCCAGCTAATTATTGCTTAGATTAGTCGCGTTGCTGCTATACGACGTTCATCAGGCGTTCAGAAGTTGGAAAATACCTGTCCAGCAGTGGATTGATGCTGGCTGATGATGATGATAATGACGCTGCAACACTAAGGTGCAATTTAGCTTCACTTGTATTTTTTTTTTGACTGACCGACATTCTGACAATTCAGAAGTGCCTGTTATTGGTCTATTTGAAATAAACGTTTCTGATTTCTGAAAGTTCATTAAAATAGCCTCAACGAGTCACCATATCCCTATTCTTTTTCTAACTGGCTTAGGGTCACCAGCTTATCCGGATGCGGCTTAATACCTGTGTTTTACATGAAGCGGCCATGTGGCGGTCTGTTTAGTATATTTTTAGTTTTAAGTTTAGATTTAATTTATGTTTGATTTATTGTTATACAGTTAAAGTTCCACAAAATATGTAAAATTTCTTTCTCACGCATATGGTTTGCTGTAAGAGAACCCAGTTGTGGGTTAAGCTCGCCTATATACATCAACTGTCCTATTTTTGTTGTCTATATAAAATTGTGTGTACAATAAAGAATAAAGAATAAAGCGGCTGCCAGTCAGACCTCTAACCAGTTACTGGGCAATATGATACTCTTTGAATAGACTGCTGGTTAGACTTTCAGTGAATGACAACCGGGGCTAACGGCTTTCCGAGGCACGGAATGTCAGTAATGTCAAAAATAAACTTAGAAAAGTACATATGGATTGAAAAATTTACAGTGGTACTTGCTCGGTTTCGAACCTGCTTCCTCATGCATGAAAGGCGGGTGCCTTAACCACTGGGATGCACTGGGCCATTCAATGTGCATTGCTAACTTAAAATTATACATTCAGCTTACACCGATCGTTGCCAATTAGCTCCTACCATTTTCGATTGTACCGGCTATTCTAATAAGCTGGCGTGCTGATATAACGGCAGAAAAGATATTTGTATGCTAAAATAAAGATTATCGACGGAATAGTTAGAGTTTAAGCTTAGGATCAGCTCTTACCTCGACGGAAGTCGCAGGGCGATTCCCGGTCAACGTAGGCACAAACTTGCAGATGGTGAGCAATGGGTAGCTCGCTGTCCGGCCATTCGGTAAGGATCAAATCCAAGTCGACGGTGTGTTATGTGCCACGCGCGTCTCAAAGAGATGTCAATAATACAGACGTGACCCGCTAAAGCTAAAACCTGTTAGAGATACAGGAATGACCGAAAGAGTCACTTTGGCTTTTTTTGGAAAAAATCTGGAAACTGTAAATTTGTAGATTCGGAAAAATCTTCGTAACTTGATTCGGGAATTGAACTGTTTTCAAAGTTAAGTTTATACGGAACCCTTAGTGCGCGAGTCCAACTCGCACTTGCCCAGTTTTTATTTTATTTAATTTTATTAGAAGTTTGTTAACAAGTCCGCGCGAGTTGCGTAGCGTCTCCGTATGAACTGACCTTAAGATGTTATTACAGAAAGGCACATTATATGCGCTTTTCAGTAGAAACAAAACACATTACTGTGGTGTTAAACGTTAGAAAACTGCAATAATATTGTGTTCAGTGCGTGCTGGAGTTGGCTAAGTACAGTTGGAAAAACTGTTTAGTAAACCGGCAGCTAGCTTGCAATTACTTTAAACGATATTGTTATTGTGCAATTGAAAATTAAATAAGTTTTCAATGAAAATAGTTTTTTTCATACCAAGTTTTTATAGCGCGATCAGTAATTAATACTTAAGTAATTAATACTCGTCAAGACCATTCCAAAAATTCGTGCTTATTACCGAGTCCCTATGGCCATGTTCTAGCTTCATCATCAGACTCTGGTTATCATCTAGCACCAAAGTACTCTAGTCCAAACTTGATGGAATGTTTTCGTTTAACTACCGATTTCTTATGGCCTTCTTCCGGTTCCATCATCAGATCAGATCCATATCATAATAATTTAGCATTGTCATCTGATTTACACATGCATGCAAAATTTCAGCTCAATTGGTAACTGGGAAGTGGATCAAATTTAATTTGTAAGATTTGATTACAGACAAATATGCAACAGGTGAAACTACATAAAAGCTTGTAAAACGATGGTGTAGGAAAGTACTAATTTCATATCTAATTCTGTAGCCTTTTAGTTAGTTAGTCCTATGGACCATTGTACGTGGGCCATGGCGGCCATAACCTTAGGTGGGCTCATTCCAACCAGCCCACTTTTCTCCAAAAACAGATTAGGCCTTTTAGGTTTTTCAGGGCATCAATAAGGGAGTTCGTGGATCCTAAGGTCCGTGTGCGTATTTAAGTGACACCTGTGCAGTGTAGGAGCACATGTGCAATTGTCTCCTCCCCCTCCAAACATGCTCTGCACAGGGGTGATGCCTATTGTATGGAGGTGCTTATTCAGTGCAGTGTCCGGTGATGGTCCCCGTCTTGGCGTGAGAGCAATGTGTATTTACAGCTCACTAATTTCTTTTGTACACGGCTATTAGCCGTGACGTCACATTTCAGTTTGTGCATCCAATTTCTGTTATTTGACAATTTGCCCTTCCACCAGATTTGAATCGGTGACGTGGTAGGCCCAAAAGGAGATGGCGTGACGATTTGGACTCCTACCCAAAAGATTGACCAGAAATAGCTAAGAACAGAGAAAAGTGTAAAAACGAAAGGGAGGCCTTTGTCCTGCAGCCTACTGCAGGGTATAGCATAGCATAGCATAGTCGACCTCATAATGTTCCCACTGTTGGCACTCAGGCCTCCTTTCAGGGAATGGGCTGTAATCCACCACGCGGGCCCAGTGCGGGTTGGTGGATTTCACATGTCTTCGAATTTTTGGTTCTAGGATATGCCGGTTTCCTCATGATGTTTTCCTGCACCGTTTTGAAAGCAATGGTGATGAAATAAATTACACAAAGTAATGCGCCTGGCTGGATTTGAACCTGCAACCTACAACTCGTAAGTAGGGGCCGTTACCACTCGGCCACCACTGCAGGGCAAAGGCCTATTATTATTATTTGCGATTTTGAATTTGGACGATCATCAGGACGGCCACCAGTCAATATGCATTTAAGCGGAAGTTGCGGCTTTATTTTCTACGCAAATAGCGAAGTAGTCTCAAAAATCCTTTCATTTTTCCTTATATAAATAATATTTAAATATATATATATATATATGTAGGTTTATATTATATTAAATATTTATGTATATTTATTTTATGTAGATATACATTTGATCCCTTGTTTTCTTATTATTCTTTCCTTTTTTTTATGCATCTGCCATGTTTTCTCTTCACTACCCTTGGTTGACTGGTAGAGAATGCCTAAGGCATTAAGTCCGTCTTTGTACCTTTATGTTGCATGAAGTTTGAATAAATAAATAAATAAACGACGAAAATTAATCCAACTACCCAATCGGTACCGGTGTCGCTTATTTATAACATTATATTGGTCAACCTCCCGAAAATGCTCTATGGCTCGACTCGATGCTCGAGTGCTTGAGGAAATGATGATGACGTCACGATATAGTAGCTGCACGAAGGCAGTGCTGACGTTCATAATCAATTGTCACCAGTATAGAGGTAAGCAGAACAGGGTGTAAAGTCGCGCAAACCTCCGCTGAAAAGGGAGGATCCTCCAACCAGACGTGTGTTATGTTTGGTTCAGGCAACTACTCTATAGTTGACTTCGGGTATAGTACACGTACGTACGTAGTGGTAGTGTACAGGGTCAAGTCGCTGCATGGCGGAAAGAATAGAATAGAATAGAATATCGTTTATTAATAAAAGTGGCACATTTATATTAAGATACATAAAAACAATTATAACGCATACAATGCATTTTTGCCTGAACTAGGTTGGACCAGTTTTCAGGCTAAAAAGTACTAAGAACCTAAGAAATAATAAATTAAAAATCATTAAAATTCACTATATTAAATGACCTACATTTAGTTAACTAAAAGCAAAGCATGTTTTATTTACAAACTAAAAGGAGATCTTCTGTCTCTCAGTACGAGATGCTGAGTAAGTATTGCACAATAATCTTTTTACAGCTATAATAATTTAGTTTATACAAACCTAATTTTCTATTTAATCTATTGTACAAAAATGGGCCTAAAAATGTGAAATATCTTTTTACAAAGACATATTTTGAAAGAGTTCCGGCGGGATCTCATGGCAGAATGGCGACAGCGACTATCGCAGCCCAGTGCTGGGCACGAAAGGCAATCTTACCTTCCACGATGACATATCAACAATTTAGAGTAATTTATGATATTTCATTAATGTGAGACTGAGTAAGTAGTAATAATGTAAGTAGTAATTGTAATGACATTAAATTTTATTTGATTTTATTAATGTAATTTTAGACACAATATGAATTGTTCATGAAAATAAATAGAATAGAATTGAATTGACATTTTAAACACGTGGTAAGGCCCTTGGTAAAATTAACGAGCCGTCACTCGATATAGGACCCCGACATCCTCCTCAAATGTCTAGGTACATACTCACCGACATAGCAGTTTCCACAATTAGTAGTTACGTGGTTGTTCTCGCAAGATGTCGCCTGTGATGCGAGCAATTGACAACAACCTTACGACGGGGAAATTAAACTGTTAAATTGGGGAACGTTTACACGTCACGACTTTTAAAAGATCGGTCGTTACGATCGGGGTATTTCTGAAGTGATTGTTTCTACAAAAAAGAAGGAAATAAAATCATTCAGAGATGTTTGCCCAAGCTAGAGTCGACAGCTTCTCAGCTCTCATGCGAAAAAAGAATGCGTCTCTTCTCGCCAGATTGCGTGGCAGTAGCAACAGCCTCCAGAAAGTGATTGCTGAAAGGCATGATGAGAGTCCCATAGTGAGACATCTTATTAAAAGCACGCGTTATCTTTAGTAGTGTATACGTACTAACATAGCAACACATCAACTTACATATTTTATTGTTTATATAAAGTTATGTGTACAATAAAGAATACAGAATAGTTTATAAGCTAAAAATTGTTACTAACACCCTGTATTGTTTTTATTGTGGTATTTTTGTTGTGTGGACTATGTTGTCTTTAATAAAATATTATTATTATTAAAATAAATACCGGTCAAGTGCGAGTCGGACGCACGATGGGTTCCGTACCATCCGTAGCAGAAAACGGCAAAAAACCCGTTTGTTGTATAGCCCATACACCAAAAAACGGCTGGAGAGCGAGTTGGACTCGCGCACCAGGGTCCTGAGGGTCCTGTACAAACTTACCTAGTTCCGTATGGTGTCCGGACGTAAAGAATAACACCATCCCATTTCTTCCCGTGGGTGTCGTAAGAAGCGACTAAGGGACATACCAGAGAATGGGCAGCAGCATTCTTTGTGAATTGCAACAACCAAACTGCGATCGCCAACCCGTATGCCAAGCGTGGCGATTATGGCAAAACCCCCCTAATGATAAGTACAACCATAAAATGACCCCTAGTGCCCGGCAGCCCGTCTACCCTTGACTCCGGTAGCGGTCAAGGTTACGGCGAGGCAAGAGGTGCGAAGAATCTCCGGATGGGATCCGGCTACCCCTTTAGACAACGACGACTGGACCTGACAACATATAACACGCGTACACTCCGGTCCGACGAGAAGAACGCCGAACTTGAGGAAGAATTGAGTAGGTTACGATGGATTATCTGAAGTTCGAAAACAGGAGGAGGACACGATAATTCTCAAATCCGGTAACCTGCTTTATTTCCGGGAGGGTGACCGGCAGTCCCAGGGTGGTGTCGGGTTTATCGTCCACAACTCCCTTGTGAACAATGTGGTGAAGATCGAGAGTGTGTCGACCAGGGTGGCGTATCTTATACTCAGAATATCATCAAGATATTCGCTGAAAGTCATACAGGTTTACGCCCCGACCTCGACACACCCCGACGACGAAGTAGAGTCCATGTATGAGGATATATCCAGAGCCATGCATGGTTCTAAGACTCACTTCACCGTGGTCACGACTTTAACGCGAAATTGGGTAAACGAGACGAAGATGAGCTGCGAGTGTTTTTTTTCTAAGTTTTATGCTAAGAGACCTTGCTTCGGATTAAGTTTCAAGAATCTAGGTTAACGGGATGTACCTAATTTTGATTTCCTGGTATGTGTCAAAATAAAAGCCTAATTCGGAGCATAAAGCAAAGCGGTGTAAGTGCAGAGACTACCTGAAATAAATAAATAAATAAATAAACGGCCTTATCTTTTATTCATTTATTTAGTCTTCATGCAACTAAAGGTAAAAACCTAGGTTAGTGCAGAGACAATATGAGTGGTGCATGCAAAAAAAGAAAATGTTATTTATACAATAAGTATTACAAAATTATACACAAAAGTTAAAACTAGACATACATACATATTTAATAAAATATGTACCTATACATAAATATATATGACGGAGGATTAACCTCCGAAGTGTTTTTAAAAAGTGTGACGTCAGCATAGCTGACGTCACCAATGTTATCTTCATGATGGTCACTCATTTTTGGATCTTCAAAAGAAAACTTCACAAGTTGTTCCAAAACTTCGTTTATTCCACGAACAGCGTAACGACGTCGCAGAGAGGTCCGTACTGTCCGGTGGCTCAAGCGAGAATGCCCCGGCACCTTTTAAACAATGTGTGGCCTCTCGCAGGTCAACCTAGGAGGTTGTCGGCTGCTTAACCGGGCTTGCCTGTGGCGGCCTCAATTCGAGAATCAAAGCCTCCAGCCAGGGCTTATTTAACTAAAACTTAAAAACTAAGCGACTACACGCTAAGGGCACCCCCTGTGGGGTACGGACCTCGGCTTAGGGCGTCGCTGGGGGGGGACAGCAAGGGACGGGCTGGATCGAACAAAGATTTTATTATTAATATCGGGGAATTTTAAAACTACGGCTCAGCGACGCGGGCTGGCTCGAGCAAGGGACGGGGAGGACGTTTACGGGAATGTCGCGGCGGGCCTCGGCGGCGAGGACGGAAGGACGGTGGTCTGTATTGTCTACGAACTGTACTTGTTTCCTTACGGCTCTCTTGGAGCAGGGTAGTGGGGTCATCTGGGGTGACGAGAGTATGCCTAGGACGGCGAACCTTAGAGATGCGGGAGGGTTCGTATCGGGCTGCCGATACTATGAGGGGGTTTCGGTGTTTTACAGCAGTATCGAAGAAACGCTTGCAAAGGCGTTTCATGAACTGCTGGATGGTGGGGATTTTGAGATCTAGATGTAGATTCTCATTTCGGACATAATATGGGGCACCGAGAATTTTACGGAGGGTCCTATTTTGAAGGGTCTGCATCCTATGGAGGAAGCGGGGCTTGGCGTGTGCGAAGATTGCACATGCATACGTCATGATCGGGCGGATTACTGCCGTATAGAGGCGCAGCTTGCACTTAAGTGACAGTTTGCTGCGGGCAGTCATGAGATAATGGAGCCTACCTTGAGCGAAAGCGGCTCGCGAGCGAGCCTGCTTTATGTGCTCGGCGAAGGACAAGTGCTGATCGAGGATCACTCCGAGGTACTTGGCTTGCTTCTCCCAGGGGATCGGCTTACCGTACATGGTGATCGGAGGGGGAGGGGGGACGGACTTCCGCTGTTTCGAGTAGAGAACAGCTTGACTCTTATCAGGGTTAACCTCGATCCTCCATTTCCGGAACCATTTGCCCAAAATGTTTGCGGAGGTTTGGAGATTGCGAGCGATAACTCTGGGGTCACGACCGGTGTAGTAAATTGCCGTGTCGTCGGCGAATAGAGCCAACTGGGCCTTTTTACTTTTGGGAATGTCGCTGGTGAACAGCGTGAAAGCTAGAGGGGACACTACCGAGCCTTGAGGGACTCCAGCTCGAATGGGGTGGGGGGAGGAGAGGGCTCCCTCGATTCGATAGCGGAAGGTGCGATTCGACAGAAAGTCTCGCATGATGAGCACGAGACGGTCTGGCACACCGAGTTGATATAGCTTATATAATAAGCCATTGTGCCAGACCTTGTCGAATGCTTTCGCTATATCGAAATACAAGACACCCGTCATCGCATTACGCTGGAAGCCAGCGCTTAGGTGCTCTACGATGCGGTGGACTTGGTGGACGCATGAGTGTTCGGTACGGAACCCGAACTGCTCATCAGGAATGAGACCCTTGGATTCGGCAAAATCTTTGAGTCGCTTATAAATAAGCCTCTCGTAGATCTTACCGAGAACATTGAGGAGACTGATGGGGCGGTAACTGGTGGGGTCAGACTTGGGCTTGCCTGGTTTGGGGATACCGATAACGGTGGCCTGTTTCCACGCTTGGGGGAAGATATTATTGCTTAATGCGCCATTGAAGATAGCGGTCATTAGCATTATAAGTTGGGGGGGGAAGAGTTTGAACACTCTGTTCGTGATACCGTCGGCGCCGGGGGCTTTCCTTGGTTGAAGTTTTTTAATGATATCCTCGACCTCGTCGGGAGTGACGGGGGCCAGAGGGTTATCAGGGTCTTCAACGGGAGGGAGGGAGGCTCTACGTTCGACTTCAGCGTCCACCATGTCGATGTGGGCTTGGTCTACTAGTTGAGAGCTAGGCGAGCATTGGGCTTCGAGGCTGTCGGCTAGGCATTCCGCTTTTTCAGAGTTGTCGAAAGCGACACTCTTATCAGGGCGGGTGAGCGGAGGCATAGAGGACTCTTCAGTGGAACGTAATTTCCTCTGAAGTTGCCAGAAGGCGAGATGGGTAGGCTCGAGTTCACTGAGCGTCTTGTCCCAGCGGGCGGAACGCAGCTCGGTCATGCGTTTCTTTACAGCACGCTGTAATCTACGCATGTGAGCCTTGTTAGCGTCGCAAGGAAAAGCGCTGTATGCACGGACGGCTGCGTTCTTCTCGGTCATCAGAGCCCGTACATCGTCCGGGATTTTCCAGCGAAGGTCCTCCTTCGCAGGAATCTCCCTTGAACATTCGTTCAGGACGGATTGTACGTGGTCTGTGAGCGAGTCGATTGCCGCCGTCGTGTCAGCGACTGAGACTATGTGGTCGGGAATAGAATCCAATTGAGGTGACGTGGTAGATTTCAGCTTTTCGCTTACTTTCTTCCAGTCAGTGATCAATTGGGAAACGGGGGGCTGGCCCGGGTCGAGATTGCCCGAACGGGAGCCTAGGTGCATAATCACGGGTCGGTGATCGGAGTTAAGCTCGTGTATTGCTTCTATAGATTGCAACCGGAGGTTGACATTCTTAAGGAGCGCTACATCGAGGACGTCGGGGCTATGGTTGGGATCATGGGGGAAGTGAGTGTGACACATCGGGGCGATGATGTCAAAGTTAAGGGATGCACCAAGGTTGAACACGACCTTTCCCCTAGGGTTGGTCGTACTACTGTTCCAGGCGGGGTGTTTAGCATTGAGATCGCCCGCTATGATAACGGAGTCACTCAAGCCAAAGAGGGCAGTGAGGTCGCTAGTGAGCGCGATGGACTCGTCTGGCATACGAGACGAGGAAGTCGGAGGGGGATAGTAGGCAGAGACGACAGTGATCGGTTGATGACCAGTCATGCCTACTCGGCAGGCCGAGTATTCTAAGAAAGATCGGGGCGCGGGAGGAGCTAGAGGGATACAGTACAGTTCCTTTCTATAATAGATAAGGGTGCCACCACCGTGACAACGAGATCTATCGTTGCGAACTAGACGATAGTTGGCAATTCTAGGATCTTTACGGTGGGGTTTGAGGAATGTTTCCTGGATGAGGAGAAGGTCTAACTGATGGTCGCGGAGGAACGTGGCGATCTCATCTCTCTGATTGATAATGCCGTTGGCATTGAAGAAGCCTAACTTTAGGGATCGCGGTTTGGTACAACAAATTTTTTGTTGTCTATCCATTTAGGGGTACGGCAGGTAATTTGTCGAGTTCGACTGCGACCGACTCGTACTTAGTGAATAGCGCAGCGCGCTTGGCTAAGTCGAGTTGGCCAGTGACTTCCGCTAGGGTTAGCTCGTCAGCTAAATCCCTAGCGTCCTGCGTCATAAAGATGCGATAGTTGTCCAGGATAATCTGGCCAACTGATCTGCGTGGGAACGCAGCTGAAACTTGGGGCGCGTTTCGGGGAGGTTTAGCGGCCACGGGGGCCACAGAAGCCGGGGGAGGCGCTGGGATGGGCTTAGCCATTAGCGCTGGAATTGGCTGGGAAGCCACCAAAGCCGGGAAGGCTTTCTGATGGTTTAGCTGATTCCAGCGGGATGGTCTCTGGGGTGCGAGACGTTCGGGGGGCTGGGAAGAGGGGACTTTCCCGGAGGGTGCTTCCCTCTGCTGGCGAGCGGCAGCACGCTTTGCCAGCTTGGGAGGGATTTTGGGGGCTTTGGGGCAGCCCCGGTAGTTAGCCGGGTGCCCGGCTTGGCCGCACAGCACACAGCTGGGAGGCTCTGTGCAAAGAGTGCGATCCTTGGGACGGGGGCAGTCAGAAGTGCCGTGCTCACCCAGACACTTAACGCATCTGGGTGTAGCGTAGCAGTTCTTCTGAGAGTGACCGTATAGTTGGCAGCGGTGACACTGCCCAACTATCGTGGGTCTGTAGGGCTTCTCGATGGAGATGCCGGAGAGGGAACAGATCGACTTGATCTTGAAGATGGGGTGGTGCCCGTCGGTCGGGTCGCACACGACAAGGATCATGTCGTATACTTCGTTACCTCTCGCCTTGTGAAGGCGATGGACAGCGGAAACGGGGATATTTTGGGCCAGGAGGTCGGCCTTAATGTCCTCGGCGGGGATTTCCTTCGGGACACGTCTAATGACCACTCGGGTCGGCGTGTCCTCAGGGAGGGAGTAGGTGTGAAAGGAGATTTTCCTTTCACGAAGGACTTTGGTAAGTTCCCGATAGTCAGTTGACGTCGGGACTTGGACTTTTATGCCTTGTTGGCAGGAGCGGGCGTTTGTATAGTTGATCTTGCGATCACTACACATTTTGGACACGTCGGTCCATTTACCCTTGTCCTGGATGTACAAGGGCGGAGGGGGGCGCTGCTTCTTCGTCTGAGTGACAGAAGCGGAAACGGAGGGGGAACAACTAGCCTGCGAGGCGGGGGCGGGCTGGGCAACAGGGGCGGGCTGGATAGCGGGGGCGGGAGAAGACGCAACGGTCTTCTTAGCTTTGGTGGCCTGAGCGGCCTTCCTGGCTTTCCTCTTGCCCCCTAGGACGACTTGGAAGTCGTCCTCGGAGGAGGAGGATTCAGGGGACTGTTCGGAGTCCGAAGAGGCTTGCGACGCTGAGTCGCTAGCGGGGACGGAGGTGTCCATTGCCTCATTGGCAAAGTGGGCTACCAATAGGGGTGGCATATCCGGGGGAGGGCGGGGGCAGGGGGTCGGCGGGGACGGACCAGAGTCCGGGAATGACAATACGTCACTGAAGTCAGTGACGCTCGATGGGACGGTGGGGGGGGGGGGGCCTCTAAATGAGGCGATTTTCTTGCCATACTTGGCGAGGATATCGGGGTCCTTGAGGAGGACCTCTTTGACGAACGCTAATATGATAGCGTCCGTCATGGTTAAAAAGGGGACTTGGGATTAGGTCACATGAGTTGGAAAAAACTCTTGTGAAAAACTCCTATCGGTCCCTACGTCCCCGGGTGGACGGGCCCGGGGGTGTGTGACCCTCCCAGTAAGGGTTGTGTACACTGGGAGGTGAGTACCTAATGGTGTGCCCTAAGCTTGTAAACCGATCGCCAGTCTTATTGTGCGATCGGGCCCTACCAGGGTCTGGTGCGAAGGGATAGACACCCCAACCGACACCAGGTGTGTAGCTGAAAGAGAACTCGGAGTATTAGATTTGACTAGGAGCTCCCCCAAGGCCAAAATCTAGCTCCCGACTCCAATTGACTGCCTAGCCCTGAAGGGGTTCGGCGGGTGTATTGGGGCAACACCCCCTTGGTTTTGTTGGCACCGTGAGGTTTCCCACCAAGGACCACGAAACTGTGGCTTTTCCCTGAAGGGGCACAACGTTTATCGACTATTTCCCGTTAAGGAAACGTATATCCTCCACTGCCTTGAGAAAGGCGGCTTCGGATCGCTGGTGCGGTCGGGGACCACTGATGACGTCACGGGGTGACGTAACGACACGGAGCACGGAGCGGGCGCGGAGCACAGAGCGGCACGACCGTTCGGGGCGAGCGTCGAGCGGAGAGTGATGGCCCCGGCACCGACAGTGCGGCCGTATTTATAATGTTCGCCCCACTGGCGTGCACGTGTTTTAAGGTTAAGTATTGAAACATTTAAATTACAATAACAAAAATAGCGATTCGCTGACCAACGTTAATTTTACATCGAAATAAACTCGAAGTAATCATTCTACTAATTTTTAGGCCAATTTAATTATAAATCTTAATTATTTCAATCAAACTATTTGTAATTGCGCCGATACGGCCATTCTGACAGGCGGTGCGCGCTCTGCACCAGCCTCGTTGATCCTCGTCGCGACATCTGTAAGAATAGAAAGAACTTTCTCTGAGTTTGATATCTGTGAGCAACTTGCGTTGCTTTATATTTAGTTGTTATGTAAAAACAGACCACTGTTATGTAAGTCTGAGAATATCAATGCTAATAAGGTTTGTAGGTTGTTAAGAGGTTCTCGAGGAGTTCTCGAAGGTTCTCGTAGTGTCTCGTAGTGTCTCGTAGTGTCTCGTAGTGTCTCGTAGCGTCTCGTAGGTTCTCGTAGGTTCTCGTAGGTTCTCGGAGGTTCTCGTAGGTTCTCGTAGGTTCTCGTAGGTTCTCGGAGGTTCTCGGAGGTTCTCGTAGGTGTTAGAGTTAGTTTGGGCTATTTGAAATTATTGAATTGAGTTACTTACCCTTTATTCTGATGGGTCATTATTTGGTTGTATTTGTAAGTTTTCTCGTGAGGTCGATGGTATAGGCTCATTTTGTTCTGCTGCAGGGTCTCGGTGAGTAGGTGATTCGTTTTCCGCCGATACGGTCAACTGATCCCCAGGTTGAGGGGCGCGGCGTAACTGGTCATGGGCAACCTTGCGGGGTCGTCCTCTGCCGACAACTTTCTTAACCAAATATCGGTCGTTTTCTAGTATTCTACAGATTTCGTATGGCTCGCTGAACTTAAGATCTAGTGATGTTTGGTTGCGAGGATTATTCTTAATCAACACGTAGTCTCCCCTTTGGAAATGATGGATCTTGGCCTTATGTAGGTTGAAGCGTTGTCTATCCTGTTCACTGGAACGAATCATTTTCTGTTGTACCTGTTGAGTAAGCGCTTCAATATCAACGGTTTCGTTGTCAATATCAACGAGATTGAGAAGCTCAGGAGGTACACAGTGTTTCCGCCGTGTAATAAGTGTCAGTGGAGCAACACCAGTGACTCTATGTGTTGTACAGTTCATTGCCAGTTGAAGTTCTTCAAGCACAGTGTGCCACGGCTCCGTTTCGTAATTCTTGATCATAACCAGTGCGTTCTTTAGGGTTGCAACGACCCTTTCCACTTGGCCATTTGCTCGGCTAACTCCTGGAGCAATAGCGTGGATATTTATTCCAATCTGGTCACAGTACTCTTTGAATTCCCCAAGAAATTCTCTTCCTCCATCGACTATGATTTGAACCGGTGCGCCAAATAGATGCACACTACGTTTTAAAGCAGCTAATGTGCTATGTGGGTTCTTGTTGGTGCTGAAATACAGTAAAATGTATTTTGAGAAAGCGTCGATGGTAACTATCACGTACTGCTGATCATCTGGAATTCCTAGCTTCCCTGTTATGTCCATATGGATGACTTGGAAGGCAGCCGTTGGTTTTTGTATCGGGTGTAGTTGGGCTTGAATTGCCCCGGATCTGCCTTTAGATGTTCGGCATATCACGCAGTTATCAACAAATCTTCGAACAGTAGAACTCATTTTGTTAAACCAGTAACTTTCTTTTATCTTCTGTAGAGTCTTTTCCCAACCGATGTGTTTTAGAGCTGTGTGAAAGGAGTTTATGATGCTCCATTGAAAGGACTTGGGAACGACTGTGCTAAGCTGTTGACCGAAGACAGGATCAATAACGTTCTTCTTCAAGACGTCGTCCTCCAAGACATAGTCTTCCACCGGGTTGTTGTCTCTGAGGCTATCCATTATTGGTCGCAGCTCATCGTCCCGTCGTTGTTCAATTTTGAGCCAGTTCAAGTCTCTTGTCATAACGTTAACTGCTAGCTCAATTGGGTTTCTACTGAAAAAGTCAGCATGCTGAAGACGTTCACCTTTGCGGTACTCGACTTCGAAGTGATAATTTTGCAGGAATGCCCACCAGCGATGAATCCTTGGCAGGAGATCCTTTTTATGTTTTGATGCCTTCAATGCATTGCAATCTGTTATCACGGTGAATTTTCGCCCATAGAGATACTGGCGAAAGTGCTTTATAGCCCGAACCACTGCCAGTGTCTCCAACTCGTAGGAGTGGTAGCGACTTTCAGCCTCCGTGGTTCTCATGCTCATAAAAGCAACTGCATGTTGGCGTCCATAGATCACCTGCACCAGTACTGCACCAAATCCCAGGCTGCTTGCATCTGTGTACAGTAAAATGGGTGCTTCTTCTTGAAATAATGTAAGCACTGGCGCGGACGTTAGGCAGTCGATGATTGTGTTACGTGCTTTTTCGTGCTTGTCTGTCCATGTCCAAGTTGCTCCTTGTTTCGTCAATTCGTACAAAGGCACCATAACACGAGAAAAGTCAGGAATATATTTCCTGAAGTAACCTGCCAAGCCGTTGAACTGCCTGACTTGCTCGACAGTTTTGGGTATTGGAGCTTTAACGAGGGCCTCAACTTTTCGTGGACTTGGTCGTACTTTTCCATCAGAAACGACGTTTCCGAGATATTCAATGGATCGTTTGAAGAAACTGCACTTGTCTGCGTTGATGGAAAATCCAGAGTCTTGAAGTGCAATGAGGATCCGTTCCAGGTGTGAGATTCCTTCTGGGAAATCTGCGCATTTGCTTAAAACATCATCTACGTATACTTGTGCAGCTGTTCCCAGCAATGATGTCAGGGCTCTGTTGATACAACGCTGGTAAACTGAACAAGCATTGCTCAAACCAAACGGCATGGTGAGATATTCGTACAGTCCATCTGGTGTGACGAAGGCGGTCTTCTCTATTGAGGTCTCGCTAATAGGAATCTGGTGGAAACCAGCCGCCATGTCAAGACTTGTGTAGAAACGTCCATTTGCCAACTGATCAATCTGATCAGAAATCAAAGGCAGTGGATAGTGGTCACGCAGAGTATTCGAGTTAAGTTCTCGAAAGTCCACGCAAAGTCGGTCGTCACCATTCTTCTTCTTCACTAGTATGATGGGGCTCGAGTAGGGAGATTTGCTCTCACGAATGATGTTATGTTTCAATAGCTCTTTAATTATGTTGCGAACTTTCTCTCGTTCCACTGGGCTAAGGCGATATGGTCTTCTTTCCACGAATTTATCAGGGTTTTTCAGTCTGATTTCAAGTTCGCCAGTATTGACACGAGTCTTCGGATATCCGCGGATAAATAGATGTTCGTATTTATTCAGAAGTTGACGTAGTTGTTTGATTTCATCTTCATTGATAAGATCGCAGTCCAAGTTGTTAAAGAGAGAAGAATTTGTACTCACATGATTGACGAGTGTTCTGTGGATTAGCTCCGTCCCTTTGGCTGTGACTATCACACTTAGATTGGTGTCATGGATTAGATTCATGCCCACCAAAATGTCTGTTGACATTTCATAGTCTGGCAAGACGTAAAATTCGAGCTCAACACTGATGACGTCGATAACGCAAACAGTTGTAAGTTTGGTTAATGACAAAGCGGGGAATTGACCAACCCCCTTCAAATAATTTACCACTGGACTCCTTTGACCAGGTAAAGCTGCAGCAACGGATTCTTTTATAATTGAACACTCAGCCCCACTGTCAAAGATGGCTTGAAAAATCCTGTCCCCTATTTTGATGGTGATCGGAGCCAGCTTACTGCTTGCTACGCAGTTCACGTTTGAAGTTAACGAACGTTCACGTTTGAAGCAAGTTTCGTAAGTATGGCCCGGTTTTTTGCAATAAGTGCAAGTAGTGGTGGTTGTTGCTTTTGGATCCTTGTCGCCATGAGTTTCAGGTTTAGACTCGGAAGATCTGAATCTGCAATTATCGGTAGTATGGTTTGTCTTTTTACATATACGGCAGCTTGATGTAGATGGTGCATTGTCAGCAAAACGTGGACGTTTGTTGTGTGTTGTGGAACTGGAGCTTGGATGAGTACGCTTCTTCCGTATGGATGTTGCAACTGAGATCAGCTCAGGAACACTTGTTGCCCTGGCATTCAAAAGTTCGATACGCAAGCGCTCATCGTTAACGCATCCAATCACTGCCTCCACAGCGTGTTCATCTCCCAGTTTTTCCTTGGTGACTCTCTTCCATAGGATCCAAGCTCGTGATAAGAACTCCGCGATGTCTTTTGTTGAGTCGTAAACATGTTCTCTGAACATGATGATGTCCCGAGAGTATCTATTTTCAGGTTCAAATGTGGTAATGAGGTTCTTCCTCAACTCTTCCCATGTAGTAGTATTCACCATCCAATCATCGATCCACATTTTTGCACGTCCCTTCAACAGGCTGCAGACTTTCATGCGGACATCGAAATTATCCAGTTTGTATGCTTCGATCGCTTGATCGATATGTTGGCACCATTCTCGTACACCGACGTGGGTGTCCGGATCGAATGATGGTAAATAGACATCCTTGATCTTTATTTTTGCTTCGGTAGGTGGAGCACATAAGCGTTCCGACATCTTCTGCATCATCTCCATCATTTGCATCAGGAATTGCGGTGGTATCCCGCCCATCTGTAGTCCATGGTGTGGATACGCTTGTGGTATTGATTGCGGTACAGTTTCAAATGGTGTATTGGTAACCAACCCAGGCTCCCGTCGCTGGGTGATGGTTGGTTCCGGTTGATCAGGTAGCGGACGAGCTGATGAGGAAGTGGTTTGGGTAGGAGCTTCTTGCAATCCCACTTCTGATGACGGAGGATTAACCTCCGAAGTGTTTTTAAAAAGTGTCAGCTATGCTGACGTCACCAATGTTATCTTCATGATGTCACTCATTTTTGGATCTTCAAAAGAAAACTTCACAAGTTGTTCCAAAACTTCGTTTATTCCACGAACAGCGTAACGACGTCGCAGAGAGGTCCGTACTGTCCGGTGGCTCAAGCGAGAATGCCCCGGCACGTTCGAGCAATCGCTACGTCCCTCTAGAGGGGCGTGGCAGGCGAGATCGGGGCTTCGCCCCCTGCTCGCGGTATCCATTGGCACCCGCAACAACGGGTGCTTCGCTGGAGTGCCATATAGGCGTAGTGTCTCTGGTTTTGTACAGTGGGAGCGTCCCGACTCTATCTCAATGATAGAGTCGTTTCTTCGCGACACCCCGGCGGTCAGTCCCCGCCAGGTGGGACCCCCGGTTGCCCGGGGGAGGCCCAGCGAGTGACGACCAGCGACGAGGGTGCCGATTTTGCTGACGCTCCCCACTGTTGGTGAGTGACCCCCGTCTGTCACGCTTCCAGGTCTAGCCGGTCACGCTCCAGACTCAGGGGTCGTGTGGGTGTGTGTGAGGGCGGCATTGGGTGTGTAACACCGCCCATGTATACAACCGAGTGCACGTCCGCGCCGCGCAGCTCGGTGCGTGAGTTTGTATGCATGTAGAGTTGCGATTGTCCGAGGTTCGGTGCGCGCTATGCCTATATTAACTTAGCACACAGCACGCACCGATCGTATGTAGTGTTGTAGAGTCTTATTGGATGATTGAGTCGCGTGTAGGTGCGTGCGACTCAATCATAGGTCAGTCCGGTGGGGCATGAGCGTCGACGTCCGGTAGCAGATCGCGAGGGAGGCGTCTCGAGTCGGGGGGCCGCGCGTGCCACGGCGCTATGTCTTTGATGTGAGGTAGGGACGATGCGTCGGCACGCGCGAACATGTTCGACGCAAGTCGGCCGCAAAACTCTTCCAGGCTCTCTATCTCGAGGTCGCGTAGGATGACATCGTTCCTCACGAAGCGAGGCGCGCCAACAATTCGGCGTAGAGCAATATTTTGCTGCGCGCGTAGGGTGCGTCTACTCGACTCGCTCGTGAGGGCGAGCCAGGCTGGGGCGGCGTAGGTGACAATTGGGCGTAAGTATGTCTTGTATACGCCCAGCTTTGCGCGTAGCGGAAGCCGAGATGAGAGCACTGGGGAGAGCAGAGCGCGGGCCGTCCTTCCCCTTGCGACTACCTGGCGGACGTGACTGCTCATGGAGAGTCGACGGTCGATCGTGATCCCTAGGTATTTCACCGTGTGAGACCACGAGACGTCGACTCCTTGCAGCTGTAGAGGTGGTGGGAGGCGACCTTGCCCGATGGCTATCGCCTGTGTTTTACTCACATTTACTGATAGCCGCCATTTCGACAGCCACTCCGGAAGTTTGTCGAGGGCGCGCTGCATTTTGACGGCCGCATGCGTCGTATTCAGCGACGTCGTGACGTACGCGGCGTCGTCAGCGTACAGCGCGAGTGTGGCGTCCGGGGGGGTGGGGATGTCGTCCGTGAAGTGCGAGTAACACACAGGCGAGACACAGCTGCCCTGCGGTACACCCGCGGCCACCGGGCGGGCGCTAGAGAGCGCGCCTTCTACCACCACCTTGAAGGTACGGTTCTGTAGGAACGATGAAATCACCCTAACAATCCGACGGGGCGTACCCGACTGCGACAGCTTGTATAGGAGACCGGCGTGCCAGACCCGGTCGAACGCCTTCTCCATGTCGAGGAATACTGCAACCGCCTGCTCCTTCTTGTTGAGCGCCGCCGTCATGAGGTGCAGTATCCTCGACAATTGAAGCGTCGTGCTATGCTCCGACCTAAACCCGAACTGTTCCGGTCTTGGGGTGATGTGTGGCGTGAGGTGTCGCAGCAGGAGTTGCTCAAACACCTTAGACATGGTTGGGAGGAGAGTGATGGGCCGATAGCTCTCCGGCTTCAGGATGTTCTTCCCTGGCTTGGGCAACATAATGACGCGCCCCTCCTTCCACAGAGCGGGAAAGGTCCCGGTGCGCAGTATCCCCGTAAACAGGCGCGCCAGAGCCGCTGCCGTGCGGAACGGCAGGTGGCGCAGCGCTGTGTTGGTGACACCGTCGGCACCGGGGGCCTTTCTGGGCTTTGTTCGCAGGATGGCGCGTCTGACCGCGTTGGGCGAGAACGAGATGGGGTCCTCATCGTGAGCTATCGGCGTCGCGAAGTACTCATGTAGGTGCCTCTCGACTGCTGCGACATGCTCCGTGTCGGTGGTTGGGTTAGGCCGGAACTGACGCTCCAGGTGCTCGGCGAAGATGTCCGCGCGGTCTGTCGCAGCGTATCTCAGCGCCCCGTCGCTGTTCCTCAGCGGGCGCACCGGAGCTGGGGTGTTCGTGAGCTGCCGGCACAGTCTGTGTATAGCCGGCCAGTCGCCCTCGGCAGCGTCGATTGTGGACTCCCAGCTCGCGGTGTTGTGCGCCTGTAACTCGGCCTTCACTTTCTCCGCGAGACGGTTGAGCTCTCTCTTGATGGTGGGGCAGCGGGTTGCCTGCCACCGTCTGCGAAGGCGCCTCTTCTCGGCGACCATCTTCTGTAGGTGGATAGGCAGGGGAGGAAGGGCCCCCTGCGGCTGCGACACGGTGGTAGTCGCCGCCCTTAAGGCGTCCTGGATGCAGACGGTGAGCTCTGCGGCAAGATCGTCAACGTCCGCGGCAGTGTTGATGGGCCGAGTGGGTGTCGTGATTTCCATCGTTCCTGCAAAGTTGGTCCAGTCCGTTTTGTGACGTGGCGCAGGAGGAGTAAGTCGGGTCGGGGCCCCTTCGAGGACGACGAGTACCGGCTGGTGGTCTGACAGTAACTCGTCGTCCAGGACTCGCTGGGTGATCTGGTGATCCAGACCACTGTGGGCCACGATGTCCAGTACGTCCGGTGTGTGTAGCACGTGGTCGGGGTAGTGGGTAGGTGTCTCAGGACCGGACACCGTGTACCCATGGGCCTCCGCGTCAGCGAAGAGTCGTCTCCCCCTGGTATTCGTGGAGTTGCTATTCCACGCTGGGTGCTTGCTGTTGAGGTCGCCGGCAAGGATCGTCGGGTTGGGCGACTGAGTGACGAGCCCCCGCAGCTCAGCTGCGTCTAGCGACTCAGGCGGGGCGTAGACGGCGTAGACGTTGATATCCTTGCCGGCCAGGTGGATCTGAACACCCAGCGCGTACATAGTACTCAGTGACGGCAGGGGGAGTTCTTGATGGACGACTCTGCGCCTCACAATTACCGCCAGACCCCGGTAACTGTGGCCGATCGCCGACTTCTCATCTTTCCTATAAACGAGATACCCCGGGAACTTGGCTCTGTCCGCTGGTCCCAGTAGTGTCTCGCTTATGAGCGCCACGTCAATATCCTGCTCATTGAGGAGGTGGCGGAGGGGGGCGACCTTAGATTTTAGGCCGCGGGCGTTCCAGTGCAGTATCCTCAACGGCTTATGGGGCATGGTAAAGGGCTAGGAGGGCCGCCAAACCGTCGAGGATTACCAGGGCCGGATCTTGGCCCTGTCTGATGGCCTGTATCAGGTCCATCAGGAGCTTGATGGCGCAGGCGGTGAACTCCTTCCGCTCCTCCATGGAGGCGGAGGAGGTGACTCCCGTCATGGGTTTTCGGGCCGCCGTCGCGACGTTAGGGGGCGCACGGTGTGGTATGCGTCCCGCGTTCCTGGTTGGGGGGGCCGCCGGTCCTGCGACTTCCCCCACTCTGCCTCCCTGTGAGGACGTCGCCTGCGCCATTACTGGAGTAGGGTCCGCCCGCGTTGGTCGCTGTTGTTGGGTGGGGGGGGTTGGGAGCTTCTTCCTCCCCTTCTTCCCTCCCCTCTTCCCCTTCCTCCGCCCTGAGGAGGGGGGGGGAACTCTGTCCCTGGGGTCATTTGCCACCGCCATTAGTGTGGCACTTGGGGCCTCGGTGTTGTCCACTGTGGGGGCCTGAGGGATGTGCGTCCCAGGCCGAGTGGACTTCCTAGTTAGGGCGGTAGTACCCGCCCGTTTGTTCCTCGTTTCTGCGAGGAACACGGGACACTCTCTTCTTGAGGCCGGATGTGGTCCGCCACAGTTGGCGCATGTTGCCGGTTCGGAGCGTGGGCGCGGACAGTCGCGCGCAGAGTGCCCCTCTCCACAACGTACGCACACTAGAGGGCGGTGGCATTTGTGCGAGCTGTGCCGGAATTTCTGGCACCTATGGCATTGTGCCGGTCCCCGTTTCCCCCTCCAAGCTTCGATCTTGACACCCCTCATGTACAAGAACACTGAGGTGTCATAGATCCGCCTGAAGTCTGGCGTCTTTTTTAGGACTGCATAAAAGATGCAGCCCGGGCGGCCTTGACGAGCCCTTATATTGCGAACGTATTCGGGCTCGTAATCTAGTCGGCGAAGCTCTTCCTCAATGAGGGCAGGATCCGTCTCTGCCGGGATGCCTCTGATAGCTACCTTGACACTCTTCTCCGCCGGCAGGGAGTAGGCAAACCAGGATAGTCCCTTCTCCCGCTCTAGGTTGGTCAGGTAACTCTGTACCATTCTATATTCCTCCTCACTCTCCGGGATGAATCTAATGCCGCCTTGGTACGGGCGGGCGTGAGGAGGATGACCTAGTTTGCCACTCAGTACCCTGAAGTGGGTAGGCCAGTCCGGTAATTTTTCTACTACCAGCGGAGGGTAGCGGGGTTTTTTAATTTGGTTGCCCGGTTTGGTCGTTGAGATCGAATCAACGACACCGGGCGCAGAGACATTTTCAGGTTGGGGGGTATGAGTAAAATTACTTACCCCGCTCTTGGGTCCCGTGGGTGAGGAGCGAGGGCCGCAGTACCTCTTCGCTCCTTCGGCTGCTCCTTCGGTGGCTTCATCGGAGCTCCTCCTTCTGCGTTGAGGCCGGAACAGGGTCTGTTGCTCCTCCAGCGACGGGGTGGGTGACATGGGGGTGTCCGTGGGCCGGTTCTCGCGCACAACACTTCCGCAGGACGCGAGAGACTCGCTCGATCCGGCGCGCGACGAGCAAGCGGATAGCGGGGCCGGCGAGTCGTAAGCGGCGGCGCGAGGCGGCGCGGGCGATGATGGTACGGATGGTACGGGGGGTGTCACGGGCTGTGCATTTGATGAACGCAGCCTAGGGTCACGCGATGCGCCAGCTCTACTCGTCAACGGTTGACGAGGAGCCGGGACGACATTAAGTGGCGCTGGCGCGCGGTAAGCGGCGGACGCGGCGGCCGGCTCGGAGTGCGGCGCTTCACTGCGACGTACGGATTGCGCGGCGAGTCTGGAAATTTCCGTAGTCGGTGGCACCGCGGGGCGAGCGGCGGCGGGCTGCGGGGGGCCGCTGGGGGGGGCCGCGACACTTGCGTATGACAATGTTGTTGTCGTTCGGGCCTGGGCAGGTGACCTCTGGGTCTGTGGGTGATGATGATGATGATGATGATAGTGGTGGTCGGGTATTGGGGGCTGTGCAGTGCTTGCTGGGGCTCGCGTCCTCGCCGGTCCGACGGCCGATGATTGCGATCTACCCGCACTTTGTTTATTATTGCCCTCCTTTGTTCTCTGCGCCGGAACGGACATCGCGGCCCGAATATTCGGGAGCGACGACGCCCGGTCCAGCGCTGGACGTTCGTCTTCGTCGTCGTCGGCGTCTCCACGGTCCTGAGGGACGCGGGTGCCGCCCGGCTTCGACATCTTCTACTCTTCTCTCGCTCCTTCTTCCGCTCCTTTCTTCCTTTGGCGTAGCCGCCGCAACCACTTCGGTGTGGGGCACCGAGGTGAGCACGGGGCAGGCCTCCCCCTTGTGCTATCGCCGGCGCAAACCGAAGTTTGTTCCGTCGACACCACAAACGGTCGACCTGATTTGAATAAGTGGTTCGTGCGGGTGACTGCAGGTACACTTTTCTTGATATGATCACAGTGAGGGTACAGAAACACAATATGGGCTACGAGCTGATCCCCCGAATGAATGCCCCGGCACCGACAGTGCGGCCGTATTTATAATGTTCGCCCCACTGGCGTGCACGTGTTTTAAGGTTAAGTATTGAAACATTTAAATTACAATAACAAAAATAGCGATTCGCTGACCAACGTTAATTTTACATCGAAATAAACTCGAAGTAATCATTCTACTAATTTTTAGGCCAATTTAATTATAAATCTTAATTATTTCAATCAAACTATTTGTAATTGCGCCGATATATATATACACAGTAAAGGAGTTTTGAGATGATTCTGCTATTTGTGTAGAAAGTTATTCTGCGCGTTTGATTTTTTTACTGCTGCTGAGGGTAGCAGAACTGTTTATTTGATATTAATTTCAGCTTCATACTTCTACGAGTTCCTGAGAAAAAGGGTCTTGACAGACGGACAACCAAGTAATTCTATAAGGTTCCCGTTTTTACCGACTTAGGTACGGAACCTTAAAAAAAGGTGTTATCTCTAGCAGTTCAGCTGAAAGGCCTGCAAGGTAAGTACTTCCTGATAAGAACTTCCTAATACCGACATAAAATAAATGCTGACAATTTTCAGTGTAAATTTAATTTCGATCAGTTAATTTTGTTTGTGATTCTGTTTTACATTGATTAGCAAACTGAGGAACTAAGTTGTGAGACACAAAATTGTTTTGAAAGGCTCAGGGAATAATACCTTTACTTAACTTTGAATTAATTCCTTACAAAAATGCAAATAGATCAAGAAACTTGATAATAGAATACATGAAATTGTTTTCTGAAATCTCTTGTACTTTGTTTTCTTCTAACATAATTTTAGAGATATGCGGGAGGAAGGGAGAATCCTCCGAACAGACCGACGTTATGTCTGGTCTGGACAACTGCTCATTAGTTGATTTCGTGCTGTTGTGTTCAGTGTGGAAAAATAAGTCGGGCCCTAAAGGGAAACTACCTTAAATCCGTAAGTTGACTCATTTTTCTTAAAGGAGACATTCCTTTATTTTTAAAAAGAAACAAAACTGCATTCAAAGATTTTATAAAACTCACTTGCCTCGCCTGGTACTCAAACCAACTAAAATTTAAAAAAAAACAAACAGTAGGTATTTAAATTGGCGCGCACAATATTAATTTATCAAATCCTGTTTCAGATAAAATATGGTTATGACGCACAATGGTCCGCCAAGGACTAAGTGCGGAAACCAGACCACAATAGATAGATAGGTTATGTCCGCACTGAAAAACCGACCCAAAACCTAATTGTACTTTTTTTTATTGTTTAACTATTATATTTCTTTGTACATATACCAACAGAGTGGCGATATATTCTCTTTAGCGAAAAAACTCTTTAAATAAAGATTTAAAAAAAAGTTCTCACTAGTGAGACTCAGGTCTCCTTTTGTTCTTCTTTCCTTCTCTGTTTTGAGAGCAGTGGTGATGAAATAAATTATAAAAGAAAAAGTGCTCCAAAAAGAGGAACTTATTGGGTCCCATTAAACGCAACGCGGCATCACAGCAGAATAAGACGAAGGTGGGGAAATAAACTTGACTCGTATCGGAGGGATTTTCCTGCAAGAGAAAGACGTGAGTGCAAAAGGGAGAGGAAGGCCAGACATAATGGGCTAATTAATAGCGAGGTAGGAGTTGCCCGAGCCGTAGGCAAGGGTGTTATGGAGGTGAGTGCTGCAGCGCCACGCGTATCAAACGTTTTTTAATACATTTACGAAGGGTTGCTTAGCGCCCAGCGTGAAATGATAAATGTAATAAATTGTGGCGGGGGTGAGTTCGGGCACTTATCCGCACTAGTGCGAAAAACAGCAAATTGTGTGCCTAAAAGCGGTATGGATGAGAGAGAGAGAGAGAGTAAATGTATTGAAAACAGATCAGAGAGCCACCCGCCAGGGTCACACGGGACCCCTTGGTAAGATTGATCTTAGACCTTAGCGTATCGATGTTAAAACTAGTTAAATTCTTTGCCACTATTCGGTATCGCTATTATCCTTGTCCAGTATTCGGCCACGGCAATGACGTCCGCTAATGCTGTCATTAGGTCCCTACGTGAACAGGTAACAGGGCGTTTGATGCAGGATGGAAGGTGGGACATGGTCTACCTATACGAAAACGGCAAGTTTGGCGCAGTGTTGGACCGATTGGCTGCTGCTCTGTGTCTTACTCGTTTCCACAAGGAAAAAATATTTGTATGGCCTACCGATAGTTGTTCCGGGTCTGGGTATCTTGTTTATGTGTGTTTACATGTTTATAAACGCACTCACAATACAGGTCCAAGTCGTCGACGGCGCGTAGTGTTCTACGCGCGTTTCATGGAGATGTCAACAAACCGTAGGGGCCCAGCAGGGTCGAAGCCTACTAGGGCCATGGATGATACGAAAGAGAACCTCGGGGCCCTGGAACGAAGGCAAAGTAGGAACAGGAGTAGGTTTTAGTCAGTAAAAGTCTGACATGCCCTCATGCCCCTCCCAAGGGCGGGAGATGTCATTAGATGATTTCCCACCAAAAAAAACTGATAATACAGGTGTCATTCTTTAAGTGAGGGACAACATTTTTTTCTTTTGATGTAATAAATAGAAATAAATATGCAGAGGTGTCTTCAAAACTCACTCAATTGAGTGCACATAATTTGAAATTGGACTCATTTGTTAGACGCAAAAGAAGGCTAATATAAGTTTGACCGCTTTGTGTTTTATGTGTGTGTGTCTGTTTATGGCAGCGTAGATCTTAAACGGGTGATCGGATTCGAAGCATTTTTTTTAAATTGGAAAGCAGGTTTTGTAGTAATGGTTCTCAGACATATTATTTAAAATCAGTTCAGTAATTTACAAGTTACAGGGTGTGAAAGTGGGAATGCACAATTGAATGCTTGAAACTATAACCAAACGGTACACTAAAGAAGCAAAAGTCCATAGTAAGTACAGAAATAAAATCGTGTGAAGCGAGAAATGACGCCATCTAGCGTAAAACCAGATTGAAATGTTGCTATTGATAACATTACATTATACTGTTAATAGATGGCGTCGCTGTGCTTAATTAATGCTTATTTTTGTAGTACTTTCTTTTTGTTTCTTTAAATATTGAAATAATTTATAATTTATTTTAAAGAGATGAAGATATTAAAATTTAATATCAATTTATAAATATTTGATTATCTATGTGTTAGTTTTCAAACTTGAGAGGGTAGGTTGAATAAGGATTTATAAATAATAACTAGTAGGTAGTATGGAGTATAAATGATACTTAGACCAAAAAATTATGACTAAGCTCAATTGTTTGTTTGCCAAGTTAATTTCGATTATCTCGTCCCAGCGCCTTTCGTTAATTTTTTTTTTTACCAGGTGTATTGTCTACTTATTTTACCAAAATGAGTAAATATGCATTGTTATATAGATTTAGTAAAAAGAGCTCCAATAATTGCTAAGCATAATCAAGGTAAAAACTTGTCAGAAGACGCCAGAGAGACCAGTGTAAATGTAAGTAGTTTTTTTAACTCTTTTATATAACAAAAAACTCCTATATAATAATCATTATTGGGTATTATATATTTATGTTTTATTGTTGCAGAGAAAAAAAGTTGTTCTATGGATATGACGATTTGAAGAAGAGGGTTCTTTAAAACACCATCAAACGGCTGGCAGACTAAAACTAATAAACATATTGCAGTGTCAAACCATGATAAGGGAGTATACGAAGAAAACGGACATCTGTCGACGAACCACTATGCTAGTTTATTTGACACAAGCGTTGGCACTGTCCGTCGGAGGCTTGCTTACAGAAAACCATAAAAGGGCAAGATTGCAGTTTGCTTTGGATCACATAAACTTTGATTAGAGTAATATCATGTTTACTCATGAAAAAACTTTTAAGTCCAGTGAACACGGACGGTTTTGTTTGTGGCTACAAGGTAATAAATAATTATAATACTGATTTAATATTATTCACTCAGTACTTATTCTCTGTATTAACTGGAGACCTTGTTATGTGTGTTTAACTTAATATCCGTAATTAATACATTAAAAAAGTTATGAACACTTGATATGTTGTTGTGCAATTTTATAGTTTTTAGCCTACATTTAATCTTTTTGATCTTTGTGATAAAATTATCTGTTCTTTTGTTTGCTTTTGTTAAGTTTACATAAGCTTCAATCCTCTTTCCAATATTGGAAACGAATACTTAAGCTATGGCCTCAATAAGAAATTATATATAATATTATAATCTTATTCGGTGATTAATAAACGGTGATTGTTAAATTTGAATAAGAAATTGTAAGAAATAAACATATTATTTTTTTAATAGTGCTTTTTTGTTTGATGAGCCTGTTTACCAGCATTTTTTCGTCTTGCTGAGTAACTACCCACTTGAATATTATATTACAAATAAATATCCACTTGTTAACTTTGATATAATATCCCTACCGATTTCTTTAGTTTGTCATTCATAACTTACAAAAAGTGTGAGTACAACGTGAGATTTGAACTCACGGCTCATTGATTTACGCATCTATCTGCACATGCTAAACCACTAGGTCAACATGACTCTAGTTTGAATGATAAAATTATGAACTACAATCAGTTGTTGACGACAATGATGACGCAAGTGACTATTATTTGTTGAACTAAAAGTCAAGTTTATACTTTGTGAGATTGCCTTTGGTCGCTACTTAGCTGTGAAGAAACCAACGCCATCTAGTTTAATTTTGTAAAACTTGAACTTTAACGTGCAAGGGAAAATAGGCGTTAAGGTACCCAACCACTTCTAAAGGTTCACTGTACCTCCTTTGGCCATATTACCTCAAATGAAAAGGGTATAGGACGTACAATACAAAATTGTGTGACAAATAAAAATTGGTTCAACTGTCTAAAAGCTATGGGGGGTGAACGAGCAAAAAAGACAAACTTCTTAATATTACATTAGTGTTCAAAGCACCTAAACAACAGCCTCGCCGTGTGCCTCCAGTCTCAATGTGGTTGATAGTTTTAAGTACCTGGGTCATATTGTCACTAGTGACCTACGTGATGATGGCGACATAGAGCGCGAGCGCAGGGCGTTGGCAGTGCGGGGTAATATGCTCGCTCGTAGGTACGCTCTCAATTAAAAGAAATAAAAATTTCTTTAATTCAGACCATTAAAGAAATTTTTATTTCTTTTAATTTTAATTTTTAATATAATATTATCATTGGAAGCAATTTCTTACAGAAGTCACGGTCAGCGTACGCTCTGTTCCCTTCGAGAGGGGAGCATTCTTCCCTACTCATGGCTCCGCCCCTCACGGTGTCTGACGTGGATCATGACGGTGACAACGCCGATACTCCGGAAGTGACCGAGGTAGTGATGAGAGTGGCGGTACGAAGGTTAAACGCCAAAAATACCGCCCCAGGTTCCGACGGCTTGCCTGGGAAAGCCTGAGTCCTGGCCATGGAAGAACTCGGGCCTCGACTAAAAGGGCTGTTTTGCGCATGTTTGTAGAAGGGTCAGTTCCCACTTCGTTGGAAGACCAGGAAACTGGTCCTCATCGTGAAGCCGGGGCGCCCTGCGAATTGTCCATCCACATACCTGCCCATCGTGCTGCTCGACGAGATGGGCAAGCTCTTTGAAAGAGTAATTGCAGACCGCCTCGTTGCGCATTTGGCGCAGGTGGGGCCAGATCTTTCGGACAGCCAGTTTGGCTTCCGCAGGTGGTGCTTCACGGTGGACACCATTATGCGCGTGCAACCCCTTACAACTGGGGATGCGGTGTCTCGGGGCGGGGTCGTCATTGTGGTGTCCTTGGACATCACCAACGCCTTCAACTCCCTGCCCTGTCCGGTATCACCCGGTGCCCGTTTCAAACCATAAAAAAACCTCAAATGAAATGGGTATAAGATGTACAATACAACATTGTGTGATGAATAAAAATCGGTTCAATTGTCTAAAAGCTATGAGGGGTGAAAGGGCCAAAAAAGACAAACTTCTGAATATTATCATTGGAAACAGTTTCTCAATAACCGAAGTCGCGTTCAGTAGAGTGCCTATTAATGCTGATACCTAATAATGAAAGTATTGTAATATCAACCACTTTTTTTAAAAGAGTAACCATGGAGTTTGTAGCCGGTTCTTCTACATAGGAAACGACCAATGCCCATGTAGGCCTTTGTGAAATAAAAATATATATTTTTTTAATGCAGGGTTGTTCAAAAGAGTTACTGCTACCCTGGAATGTAGAGGGCAACTGAAGGAACACAGGTCAGTTTAAGTCAATAAAAGTCTACCACTCCCTTTTGCTCCACTCAGAGCGGGAGAAGTTATTTGTTTTTTTTTATTCTTGATAGGTTCGCCCTTGACCGCTATCTCACCTGATGGAAAGCGACGATGCGGTTGACGATGGAACGCGCTTACTTAGAAGTAACTCATTCACTCTTGACTTAAAGATTCGCGAGTCGTAGCCATCAGGAAATAGATCCCGGCAAGGAATTCCACTCCTTATCTGTACGCACAATAAATGCGTTACCAAAACGTTTTGATGATTTCCCTCCTCAAAAAAAAGGAAAGCTTATCACGGACTTCTTTCATAGTTTTGTATGGAAAAAACAAACAAGAACAACTTGCATAATAAAACCGTTCAGTTATAACAAAGAAGGGAAAAGTTTGCAAAAGATGTGAATGATACATACAAATGTGAGTTTTCTTAAGGTGTGTGTAAACTAGACCAATAGACCATTTATTTTGAATTATATCTATTCTGTCGTGAATCTTAGAATTGGTCACTTCATGATATGGCCAACTAAAACTGGCCAGATTTTTACGTTAACATTTGATGATACGTCAATCCTCGTTTGGCCTTATCATTGATGTAGGATTTCAATGATCATAAAAGGTCTACAAGGAAAGTAGGCCAAACGAAGATTGAAATATCATCAAACTTTAACTTTTAAAGCGATCTGGCCAGTTTTACTTGACCATATTGATAAGTGATCGATTTCTAAGATCTGGCCATGTCATATCTAAATATTGCAAGTGACTTAATTTATTTATTTGTTGATTTATTTAAACTTCATGAACAGTAGTTATACTCGTACATAACTTGATGCAATAAGGCATTTTCTACCAGTCAACCTTTGGATTAAAACAGACATCACTCTGGTACGTGTGTGCAGTATCACTAAATTAAGTTTCTTATTATAATAAAATACATTATATCGACGGTTGAAAGGCTAATTGATCTAAGCGACATTAAAAAAAAAATGAAACCTGACTCAAACGACGGAGAAAAATTTGCTGATTCCGAATATGTATATAACTCAATATTGAAAAAAAAGGTCGTTTAGATCAATTAGCCTTTCAACTGTCGGTATATATTATGGTAAATCAGGCATATCTCAACTCGATAACTTTACGCGTTCCCGAGAAAAAGGCTCTTGACACGGCACAAAGGCACTTGACACAGGCAGACAGACAGACGGACGACAAAGTTATCCTATAAGGGTTCCGTTTTATCCTTTTGAGGTATGAAACTCTAAGTACACTACCTCAAAGGTGACGTGAAAACGGGTGCATATTATGACGATAACCTCTTTTAACTTTTTAAATCATTATATCTCAAAAACGGTGGCTCTTAGGAAAAAAATATTGAGACATTTTTGTAGATATCTGATCTACAATTCTTGTTTGAGCTAATTTTATGATAAAACTTACCGTTTTGCTGAAAATTCGTTTTTGTGACCCGAGAATTTTTTTTTTTTTGCATGTGTCGGATCGATGAGGAATATTTAGATTTCGTTTATGATGGTGTTTTGAAAAATCCAACCAATTTTCAGCTGGGTGCGACTTATTGTAACCTTACCCCTACTTTTTGGTCTAATTTGACTGGACTATATCAATAATTTTAAATGCATGTCTTTGTTTTGCAAGTAAGGCACGCTACTGACTTGGGTACGTATGGCTTGTTTACCCTAATTATTTAAGTTCTAAGTAAGTAAGTCTTGTTATTATTTAAGTAAAGTCCCAATAAATAATATTCATAAACAGCTAAGTTTTTGACTTTTGTTTATATCCCAAAATTTCACTCAATTTGTGGAAATATTGTACAGGATTATGAATAAATAAATAACGATCAAAATGGAAAAACACTGCGCGTAATATTTTCTAGTGGCAATTGTTATGAATGATTGATTCATTAATGAATTCACCTTTCCTTTTCTTGGAAAATTTCGGGATTTCGTTTTTTTTTACTTTTGACTACAAAAATACGATCAGTAACGGGTATAGATAGAGCCCCATTTTTTTTTGTACTATTAAAAAGAGGGGTGTATTATTTATTAAATCTTCATGTAAACCAAAAATATAAAGGCAGACTTAATACTTTAGGCATTCTCTACCAGTCAACTTAGGTTGGTGAAGAGACAATATGGTAGGTGCATAAAAAAGAAAATGTTTTTTAGTCCAACATACTAAAGTGCCTCAAGACGAAATGACCAGTGCGTGTTGCCAGTGAGGACTTATGGTACTGAAACATGGTTGCTTACAATGAGCCTCATCAGAAGGCTTACGGTCACCCAAAGGGCAATGTAAAGGGCTATACTCGGAGTTTCCTTGCGTGATCGCATCAGAAATAAAGGTATCCGCAGGAGAACCAAGGTCGCCGACATAGCCCGAAGAATCGCCAAACTTAAGTGGCAGTTAGCAGGGCACATTGTTCGTAAAACGGATGGTCGATGAAAACGCAGCGTTAGAAAGCCTCCCACAAGGTGGACCGATGACCTGGTGAGAGTCACGGGAATGAGGTAGATGCACACGATCGGTCGTTGAGGCGACGCTTGAGGGAGGAGATCATTTCCTCCCCCAAGCCTCCCTCTACTCATCACACAAACATTTGTCCTAGGTGGGAATCGATCCCACGACCTCCGGCATAGCAGTCACGGCCAATAACCACTAGACCAACAGGCCGGTCATATGTAGGTATATGTAGGTTTTAATTCTCGAGTGAAATCTCTACTTACTATAAAGAATTGTTCTACATTCGTTGTTCAAAATCAAGTGAACCCTCAAGTCAGCTCACCTTTATATTTGAGAAACAAACTTTTTTTTTGTTTACACTTGAGTTCGTATCAAAGAGTTTTTGTACTCTCTTGTTTCGAGACGAATCGCTTTCAGTATTGTTGCCACAAAAGGTTTGGTTTTGACGGCACACATCAATTTCTTGTTTGTTAAGATTGACTTTTGTGAACCTGACGATATTATTTGCTGAAGTAAATCTTGGGTGTCAAACTGAGCTAGTATTTGAATATTGAATAAATATGAGTAAGGAAATTTAATCTGTTGTAAAAGGAAAGTAAGTATATTGAATTGGCAAGCTAGTCTCGAGTTTGGATATTGGATTAATGTTTCTGTATTTCTTCTTCTTAGTGTGTAGTGTGTCGAAGGTAACAAATAGTTATTTGTTTTCAAATAAAATTCATTGCCATTTTTAAGGGGGGAAATCATCCCGAGACTTTTCCCTCTCTAAGGTGAAGCGCGAGGGAATGACAGACTTTTATTGATTAAAACCAAACTTATGTTCTTTGTTCGCCTTGCGTTCCAGGACCCCGGGTTTCCCTTTCCTAAGTCAACCCATGGCCTCAGTTGCCTCCGACCCTGCTAGGCCCGCGCCGGTCCGGATGGTTGCCTGACCCTGTATTCCACCACCCACGGCAATGCCGTCCACTGACGCTGTCATTAGATCTCTACGTGAACAGGTAAAAGAGCATGTGACGGTGACGCGTGATGAAAGGTGGGATATGGTCTGCGGAGAGTTGAGAGAATTCCTGTACTAGGCTGGATTGTATCTTTGTACTTAGTTTTGTTTAACTGGCCTTGTTTTTTTGCGTATGTATTTCAAACAAGCGGACTCGGAGAACTTTGTAGTTTGTACCGCATTACAGCCAAATGATCTTTTGACCAAATGATGGAATGATTGACGTCAATTATTTGACAGTGGCGATAATTTTTCGACGAATTTGTATATTTTCTATCTTTTACGTGAATTTTATGTTGTTTATAAAAACATTTGATTTGTGATGTAACTAAAAATTTACAGTTTTCAGATTTTTTCCTATAAAAACTTGAGCTATAAGACCCTGCTTCATGCCAACTTTCAGAATTCTAGGTCAACGGGAAGTACCCTATGAATTTTGTTTCCCTTGAGAGTGTTGAAATATAAGTTTTTTATCGACATAATAATAAACGGCCGTATCTTTTTTTTTCGTTAACCTAGAAGTCTGATTATCATTCATTTTTGATGGACCTACAATTGCTACTTATATATTATTTACATATTTCTAGTAAAATACTTAACTAATTATAATAATATTTGTACCATTTTTATAAGTTTTTTAGGTAGGAAAATCATCTAATGACATCTCCCGCTCTTGAGCGGAGCGGGAGATAGTGTCAGACTTTTACTGACTAAAAACCCACTCCTGTTCCTTCGTTGCTTTTCGTACCAGAGCCGAGTTTTCCTTTCAAAAGCAGACCCTTGGCTTCAGTAGGCCCCTACTGATTACTGACATCTTCTTGAGGCGTGCGTGGAACACTACGCGCCGTCGGCGACTTGAGCTCGGGCCGGATGGTTACCGGATTGTTGGTGTCGAGGTGCGGGCTTGCGGACGGCGAGCAATGGGTAGCTCGCCGTCCGCAAGCCCGCACCGACGGTGACCGGAAATCGGAATCGGAATCCCAGCGGCGGCTGGGGTGTGAGAACCGTTGCCTCACACGTGCGGCCTCCTCCTTTGCTAGCAATACTGTTTCGCAGAAGAAGGCGACCGCCTGCCTCTCCTCCTTGCTTCGGACCATGGCCCGGCGCGAGAGTTCGCTTCCGCCGATCGCCCCCACGAAAACACGGCGGTGCTCTGCCCTAGCGGGACACACCTTTACCGTATGCTCCACCGTGTACTCCGGGCGGTCCACACAGTGGTGACACCCGGGCGTCGCTTTCGCACGAATCCAGTGCAGGAAGCTCCCGAACTTAACATGTCCGGTGAGGACTTGCGTCATGCGGAATGTGAGAACACCGTGAGGCTCAGGCAGATCTTTCCAGCCACACCTAAAATAGGTGACTTACCGCCATAATTATGGCGTGCCCGGCACTGGGTCGCGCCAGTCGCTGTCGCCATTTCACCATGAGGTCCCGCCGGAACTCTGTCCGCCATGCCGCAACTTGTCGCGGCAGCGGAGTTGCGCCCTGGCGGGCGTTGCATATTCACGCGCAAATCGTGCATGTGTGCAAGGACTGTTGCCTCCGGGGTCGGTTTAAAGAATCCTGTTATAATTCGTATAAGTATCCTAAAACAAAAAAAAATATATTTATTTAACAATTCATGTAAAAAGAAGGAAACGGAAAAAATAGGTACAAAGGTCATTTTTATTTATACAAAAATCTTTTCCAGCATACCTGCGAAAGGAGAGTTGAAAAAAAAAAAGAGATACCAACACCACCAAAAAACAATAAAAAAAGTAGCGTTTAAAACCATATACAGCGATATGGTTTTAAACGCCTATCGTCAAAATGGAGTATGGTTTAAAAGCTTGTTACTTCATCTTACGCAATCCAACGCGATGTTTGACGATTTCCTCTTCGTCAAACATCGCGTTGGATTGCGTAAGATGATGTAAAAAGAGAGATAATCTATTAGCATTTGGTAATTCTGTGATTTACTAGAATATTTCACAAAACTTGTTCCAGGAAATCGTGTTTTTTTTTAATCATTAAAAGTTTTTGAATAAAATTGTCGTCATTCAGAATCTTGATTAAATTTGCAAGGCTTCTATTGTTATATATTTTGACTTTTAAAATTTTTAAGCAAATTATGAAGTGTGTGTGTTTTCAAAGGTCATTACTGGATTAGTTTTACACAAATTTATAAATTGATTTAATTAGAAGCCTAGATAATATCCACAAGACACTGTGTTTCTAAAATATCTAATAAAAATGTGTAATATCGTCATAATCGCGTAAGAGCGGTTGTATAAAAAAGTATGTCGGGTTGGATGCCCTTAAGTGTATTCACACACTCACATTAATTACACTTAACAAAATATTTATTTCAATCGCAACAAAGTCGTGTTATGTAAACGGGCTCTCCGTGTCTCGTCAAAATGAGCGACAGTTAGAGTTAACGCAAAACGATTCGCAACGCTTCGTGTGAATCGTACTCCACTACCACGTTAAATTATGTCAGACAGATTTTAACTCAATGTTTTTAGTTGTTAAGTGTGAGTTTTTATTGTAGGATAATAATATTGTGTAACTAACAAGAATTATATTATCTATCTATTAAATATATAAATATACCACAGTGTATCAAGATGAAAGTCTATGACCGGTGCGTGTTGTAAGTGATGACATATGGTTCCGAAACGTGGTCGCTCACAGCCTTCTAATGAGGCGCAATGAGCCTCATTAGAAGGCTTAAAGTCACCGAAAGGGCAATGGAATGGGCTATGCTCGGAGTTTCCTTGCGTGATCGAATCAGACATGAAGATATCCGCAGGAGAACCAAGGTTGCCGACATAGCCCAAAGAATCGCCAAACTTAAGTTGCAATGGGCAGAGCACATTGCTCGCAGAACGGATGGCCGTTGGGGCTGAAAGGTTCTAGAGTGGCGACTGCGTACCGGAAGACGCAGTGTTGGAAGGCGTACAAGGTGGACCGACGACCTGTTGAAGGTTGCGGGAATCCGATGGATGCGAGACGCACAAGACCGTTCGTTGTGGCGACATTTGGGGGAGGCCTATGTCCAGCAGTGGACGTCTATCGGCTGAAATGATGATGATGATGATGACTCCCATAAGACGATTTAGCTCGCCGTCTGGCCGTCCGGTGACCATTCGGACCGAGACTCAGACTTCCTAAAAGGTGCAAGCCAGTAGTCATCGGCCCTGCTGGGCAGCAGAACCAATGCCTATTGGGGTCATGGATTGACTTCCGAAACCCGTAGTCTTGTAAAGCAGAGGGCAAAGAAGGAACATAGTTGTGGTTTTAGTCAGATATCCCGCCCCGCCCTAGAACGCGAGGAGGCATTGGATGTCAGTTTAGACTGGTCCTAGCTGCCAGTGTCTAATTTTAATACCTATATTTAATTTTTTTTTTTTTTTACTGTATGTAAAGTCAAGGCAAAAGTGCAGTTACACGCTACCAATGCTAAAGAGTCAAAAGGTTCTTTGTAGGATACGTTCAATGGTCCACAGCTAGTTACACTATGCTACAAATTAAACTAGTCATGAACTATCGAACATCTTCTACAAATAAATTTTAGACACTTTAGCATTGACACAGTGCAATTGCACTTTTGATCCCTGACTGTACATCGTCTTTACATAATAGTAGCGGCAAAAACATGTAACCGAGATGTTTGTAATTAACATGATTGTAAAGAGTGTCCATGGAGTTTCTTACGCATTCTTCTCCATAGAGATCTACGCTTTGGAATTTGCAATTAGCATCATTTTATGACTAACTTCTTGACATTCCAAAACTGCTTGTTAATGGTTTATTTGACATAAAATGCTTTTAATCTAAGAGCATTGGTGGCTGAGTGGTAATGGCCCCAACTTACGGGTTGTAAGGTCTTGGGTTTAAACCCAGCGAAGCGCATTACTTTGTGTAATTTATTTCATTACCACTGCTCTTAAAACGATGAAGGAAAACATCGTGAGGAAACCGGCATATCCTAGAGCCAAAAATTCGAAGACATGTGACATCCACCAACCCGCACTGAGCCCGCGTGGTTGATTACGGCCAATTCCCCCTCCTAGAGAGGCCTGCATCCCAGCTGTGGGAACATTATAAGGCCGACTATGCTATGCTATGCTATGCTTTTAGTCTAGTATCACCTTAAAAAAAAAAACTCGACAACTGGCTTTAAACACGGTTAGAAATCCAATCTCTTTAAAATAACAATCCGGATTAGGCCAAACCTTAATCCTTTCACGGTTAATGGATTCAACAACTGTCTTGTAGCTTTTAATAATGAAAGCAATGCTAAGCTAAATTGATTAAAAACTTTATTTGATAGGACTTGCGTTAAAAGTCGTTTGACTGGCCTGTTGGTCTAGTGGTTAGTGGCCCTGACTGCTATGCCGGAGGTCGTGGGTTCGATTCCCACTCAGAACAAATGTTTTGTGTGATCAGCACGATCATTTGTTCTTTTTCTGGGTGTAATTTATCTATATGTACGTTTATCAGTTGTCTAGTACCCATAACACAAGCTCTGCTTAGCTTGGGACTAGACGGCGTTGTGTGATAGTTGTGGAATATTATATTATTATATTTGAGGTTAGTTCAGGGTGTGGTAATAAAAAAATATCTTGCAACAAAACTTGCAACATTTATTTTATTCTATCTTATCGACCCTTACACTATCGCTGATTTGATTTTTAGGATACCTAAGTCGTTGAAAACGGAAACATTGTAGGATCACTATGTTGTCTGTCTGTCGATCTATCTGTCACTGTGTGTGCTCCGTTTAGGCGCATATTTTGCTACTGGCTAGGAAATTATTTATGTATTTAATCTTCATACAACAAAAGGTACCAAAGCAGACTTAATGCCTTAGGCATTCTCTACCAGTCAACCTAGGGTAGTTGAGAGACAATATGGCAGGTGCATAAAAAAAAGAAAATATTATTTAGACAACAAGTATTACAAAATTATATATAAAACTAAAACTAA
Organism: Mythimna pallens; assembly: GCA_961205895.1. Lineage (NCBI taxonomy): Eukaryota > Metazoa > Arthropoda > Insecta > Lepidoptera > Noctuidae > Mythimna > Mythimna pallens. The sequence goes on along the minus strand of OY540849.1, from coordinate 11,502,113 downwards.
ACATACATACATATTTAATAAAATATATACCTATACATACATACATATCATTATCTATATATATAAAAGGAAAAACTGACTGACTGACATACCAACGCACAGCCGAAACTACTGGGACTAGGAGCGTGAAATTTTGCACAAGGTTTTCTTTTATGACGTAGGCGAGCATTAAGAGAGGCTTTTTCAAAATTCACCCCCTAAAGGTTTAAAAAAAGGGTCCAAAGTTTGTATGAAGAAACCTACTTTCACGCGGGCGAAACCGCTGGCAGAAGCTAGTATAAATATATATATGATCTTCATGCAACAAATGGAGTTTTGATGATGTTTTAAGGAGTTTTGATTGATTTTTTTGGAAATAAAAACATATAGGGTACCTTCCGTTGACCTAGGATTCTGAAATTTGGTAAGAAGCAAAGCCTTACGGCACAAGTTTAGGATAAAGTCTGAACACTGCAAATTTGTAGTTACGTCACAAAAACATTACTTTTTTTGCAATACGGAAAGATTTTCGAGACTCGATTCGGGAATTTAACTATTTAAAATAATTAGGTAAGTTTGTATCCCCCCTCAGTTGCAAGTTCACATTTCACCGGTTCTTTTTTCAAAAAGGTGTATCGCGAGATAGCTCGCGGCACTTTTTTACAACTTTTCAAGCAATATACGATACTGGTCTTTTTGTTTTCCTTTTTTTTTATTATGGATAGGATTGCGTTTAACCACTATCTAACCATCAGTTTCAGGTCAGGTAACATCAGTTAAGCGATGATGTGGCCGACTATGGAGCACGCTTGCCGAGAAGTAACCTATTCACTCTTGACTTAAAAAAACCCTAGGTTATCCATCCAACCATAGCGATCAGGAAACACAGACTCCTGCAGGCTCCGCTTATGTACGCCTTGTACGCATGGGTGGATGTTTCTTGTCCATGTCCTTTGTTTTTATTTTCTTTAGAAAAAAGTGCTATATTAACAAATTTTATAATTTTCACTTCAAACACGAATTTCTTTGCCGAATATAGAAACTAAACAGGTCAAGAGGAACCTGGGTACGTGGTGTCGGGAGGTCGTGAGCGACCGTGGGTGTTGGCGCGAGCCTGCCGCGGCCGGTGGTGCTGGCCCCATCACGTCACTGACGGCCACTGGTGTGAATCGGACCTTAGTCAGTAAAAGTCATACACACTCCCAAATATACGAATTTCCTGGCCGAATATAGAAACTAACTGGTCAAGAAGAGCCTAGGCGCTTGGTGTCAGGAAGCAGCTGTCACGTCGCTGATGGCCGCTACCATTCTGGTGTGTCCCCTTAGCTAGTAAAGTCTGACATTCCATTTCGTTGCACCCAAAGCAAGAGAGAGGAAAAAAAGAAACTGGTACAAAGACGGTGAAGGAAAACATCGTGAGGAAACCGGCATGTCCTAGAACCAAAAGTTCGAAGGCATGTGATATTCGCGAACTCGCACTGGGCCCGCGTGGTGGATTACTGCCCATTCCTTCTTCTAGAGAAGAAGCCTAAGTCCCAGCAGTGGGAACATTACAAGGCTGAGTATGTAGTGCTATGGTCCAAATGCGAGACATTATGTTATGTGGATGGCAGAAAAGAGGCCTTTTTGATACAAAAATAACCTATTTTGCGTCAAAAATATAAGATACTGTAATAAAAGTAACAAAAACAACAATAAACGCTGGTCCAATTTCCGTCCTTCCATCTGCAGGCTGAACAAATCCCAAACAACACGGACATTAGTGACAACACGCGTATTGCGAAGTTATCCTGGGCACATCAAGATACTGCTAAATGTCAACCCCTTGTCTCCCCCGAAAGATTATTATAGTAGGCTCTTATTTTTAACCAACTTTTGAAAAAGGAAGAGGTTATTATTTCATTTGTTTTTTTTTTCATCATGAAACCCACTGTTGGTCATAGGCTTCCCCTAAGTGTCGCCATAACAACCGGTCCTGTGCAGCTCTTGTGCTCTGTAAAAAAATTGTACACTTATTTTTAATTGTGTTTGTCCTTATTTTTGTTTATGTGGTGTACAAAAAAGAATATAATAAATAAATTATAAATAAAAGTCACCTTGAAATTAAATGAGAACTCTCAATTTCCGTGATTAGTATAGGTACACCCTATTTTTTAATTAGTATGTAGCGACATCTATGGCGTCACATAAGAACTAATCCTGCATCGTGCAATCAAAGTTCTCCGCGCGATTAGAACATATAGAAAAGCCCGAAATCATCTAACGGGCAGCTGCCCACCAGACATGACACCCGTCTGGCCGGAGGTCCTCGTCCTCCCGTTTCAACGCAGGTTTGCGGGACTTTACTCTCTGTTCCGCATACCTCTAAAAGTAAAAAAAATGGGGCACTATCCGTACCCGTCACTAATCATATTTGTGTAGACAAAAGTAAAAAAAATGAAATCACAAAAGTGTCCACGAAAATTTATCATAATTGGTAAATTCAATAATGAATCAATCATTCATAACAATTGCTACTAGAAAATAATACGCGCAGTGTTTTTCCATTTTGATTGTTATTCATTCGCTCATAATCAATAGCCTGTACAATATTTCCACAAATTGAGTGAAATTTTGGGATATAAACAAACGCTAATAACTTTGCTCTTTATGAGTACTATTTGCTGAGACTTTACTGAAATATTAACAAGACCTTTTTTAATCAGCCCTTTAAATATTTGTACTAATTAAAAATTTGGGGTGTATATTCAGTCCTATTAATTATTTTGTTTCACTTCGATGAATGGTTTAAAAATAACATTGGATTGGTAGCTAGGTAGCGCTTCGATCGGGTTCTCAATTTTTTTTCTAACGAAAAGATAGTTTTCAGGTAGGACATTGTTTGCCGGGACCATTCGTTGTTTAAATTTTTTCAAAACTGCTAAGTGCGAGTCGGACTCGCGAACTGAGGGTTCCGTACAAACTACAATGAGAATGCACAACCCGAATGGAGTCTCGAAGATTTTCCAAATTGCAAAAAAGTATTTTTTGTGACGTAATTAACAACAAATTTCCTGTTTTCAGATTTATTCCTATATCTGTGCTATAAGAACATTTTTATGCCAAATTTCAGGATTCTGCGTCAACGGGAATTCAAATTCCCTTTGAATTTTGATTCCTTTGAGAATAACGAAATATACGTTTTTTATTTATTTATTACATGCATTTTACACACAAAAGTACAGAGGCGGACTAATGCCATAGGCATTTTCTACCAGTTAACCTTTGGGTGAAACAGAGAAAAATAGTGGTAGGTGCAATAAATGAGACAGAGAAGACGAATACGAGAATAGATATAAGTACTAATAAACTATATATATAATATAATTATACAATACATAGTCAAATGAATAAACTACATACCTAGCTAATATAATCAAATAATTAGTCCAAATCGACAGTTGGAAAACATTAACGCTGTGATGGTACTACTGCCAACTTCTTACGAATTAACTACATGAACACATAAACCGCCTGTATCTTTTTTATTCATTAACTTAGAAGTTTGATTTTTTCACAGCTTAGCTTAAGTACATGGTTTTAATTTCAACTCGATAACTCCATGCGTTCCCAAGATAAAGGATCTTGACAGACAGACAGAGACCGACCGACGACTAAGTGATCCTATTAGGGTCCGTTTTTTCCTTTTGAGGTAAGGAATCCTAAAAAATAAAGGACTGTTTCCTGTGTTACGTTATCCTATAAAATTTATTGGTTTAATTATACCCTTATTGCTCCATCTCCAAAACAGCCTATAGGTATGCATAACCTTCTTTTTTCATAATCCATATTTTTTCAAGGCATAAAGTATCAAATCAAAGTCACAATAATTTATGCAGAAACCAAACCGTAAAAAAGAAATAAAACAAGAATTTGTTTTTGCGTAAATTGTAGCGAAATTTAAAAATATATTGGACTTTATGATTGAAACCAAATTAAAACCATCTCTAATATCTTTATAAATATATTTCTGCTGTACGTGTGTTTGTTACATAACTCCTCCTAAACGGCTTGACCAATTTGGGTACAGTTTTGTGTGTACAATTAGATCCGGTAGGTGGCGCTATAATCGGGTTCTCAATTTTCTTTTCGGACCAAATACAGTTTTCGGACAGGACAACATCTGTCGGGACCGTGAGTTTATTATATTATTAATTGAAACAGCTTTTTAACATTTAAACCTTCACAATAATTCATAAAAGTCATGTTGAAACTTCAATGGGCCGGACTAAGCGTTTCGCTTCGTCGTTTATACCGCGTACATCGAAGGACTGGAACAATTTGCTCGCTGCGGTCTTCCCGTCCAAGTATAATTTAGGTGTCTTCAAGGCTAGAGTGAATAAATAGGCTCTTAATAAACTAGTGCGCCTCACCATCAATGTGTGCATCACTGCTTACCATCAGGTGGGATCGCAGTCAAGCTCTGGTTTATATCAATTAAAAAAAAATTACAGTTATTGAGAGAGAACTCTCAATAACTGTAATTAGTATAAATTGAGTCATATTAATTATTTTGTTTCAGTCATATTAAGTGTTGTAATTGAACTGTATACCTACAATTTATATACCTATAAATTAAATGAGTCGTGCAATATGTTTTATTGAAACAAAATTATTAAGTGAGAATAATTTGATTCGGGCGCATTCGCATTTTGACTAGCCTGTTTGTCTAGTGGATAGTGGCCCTGACTGCTATGCCGGAAGTCGTGGGTTCGATTCCCACCAGCGGTTGGTTCCAGGACAAATGTTTGTGTGATGAGCACGATCATTTGTTCTGTATCTGGGTGTAATTTATCTATAACATGTATGTATCTAGAAATATATAAGTATGTTTATCAGTTGTCTAGTACTCATAACACAAGCTCTGCTTAGCTTGAGACTGCGTTGTGTGATAGTTGTGTGAATATTACATTATACATATATTACATTTTATTTGGGTTCGGAATAACGACAGGTCGGAATAGAGTATATTTACCTAAAGTACGTGTAAGTAAGTGACATAGAGTTGATAAAACCTCCTCGAAAATTCCGGAATCTTACCCAAACATAACGACACGATGGAAGTGTACCCTGCTTGAGCGGAGCACCGCCGCCGTGTCCTCGTGGAGGCGATCGGCAGTAGCAGCCTCTCGCACCGGGTCCTGGTTGGGGCTGAGGAGGAATGTCAAGCAGTGCTCTTCTTTTGCGAAGCAGTAACGCTAGCGAAGGAGACGGCCGCACGCATGAGAAAAACGACATTCTCACGCCCTAGCCACCGAGACCCCGATCCCGACTATCAGCCACGGTAGACGCGGGCTTGTGGACGATGAGCAATGGGTAGCTCGCCGTCCGGCCGTTCGGTAACCGTTCGGACCGAGTCTGAGTCATTGACGGCGCGTAGTGTTCGACGTCAAAGAGATGTCAGCAAATCCGTGAAAGGGAAACCCGTGATCCTAGAAGGCAAAGGGCAACTGAAGGAACAAGTGTGGTTTTAGTCAATAAAAGTCTGACACGCCCTCTCGCTCTACCCTAGAATAGGATAAGTTATTAGATGATTTCCCACCTTAAAAAACTCTGTATAAATAGAAAATCTCTTACCTCAATCTTTTTCAATCACAAAGTACACTCCTAAAACGTATAACAAATATCTTTTCTCAGCTTTCCAGCATAAAGTTGCAGCGTGTATTTGAATGAAGACGAAATGCAATACAACTTCAGAGAGAGTCTCAGAACGCTTCATTTCCTTCACAGCTTGCCACATAATATCAAGACGCTTTTCTGGTTACTAAGGATGCCAAACGTAGGATCTTATGATTTATTTATTTATTTGCGACCCGACTAGACGTGGGAAAAGTGTGTCATCTATGCGATTGGAACATTTGCATCTGAATCCCTGAAATGTTCCAAAAAAGTGATATGTATCACTTGGAACATTTGGAACATTCAAAAGATACAAACGGAACATTTGCAAAAATCGGCTCACAAGATACAAACGGAACATTTGGAACATCGGCTTAAAAAGATACAAACGGAACATTTGGAACAACGGCTCAAAAGATACAGACACTGACTGTTATGAATCGTGATCTGTTACGTTGCGTAATATTATTATACACTAAAAGTTTTATTTAATTGGATTTAATTCAAGTACCATAGTAGGTACTACTAATTACAATAAAATAATAATAAAAACCCTTCACTAATTATAACTAACTAAAACTAAAACATGGCGTCAAAAAACACTTCCACATCGCTGTCGACTGGTAATGTGCCCAAAAGACTGGCGGCATTGCCACGCTGTATGGCAATGCTTCAATAATATTATTTTATTGTAATTATGGTAGGTACTTGAATGAAATTCTATTTGTGAATAATTAAAACTGTATTGGTTGAACATTGAATTTTAATTTGAGAATAATTTAAAACAGATGTTTTTAGTTCAGGTCATTAATTATATTTACACTATTTACGTTATAATTTGAATTTTTAAAAGAATGCAGGTCACTTAAAGTAAAGAGTGTTTCAGTGTTCCAATTGTTCCAAATGATGCATTTAAAACATTACTGATGTTCCAATCTTTCGGAACACTAAAATGTTTCGGAACAGTGAGTCGGTTCAGTAAAGAGTTACACGCGCCTAGACCCGACGCACGGGTGTTATAAATTTTGAAATTCGCGGCCCTCCTCTTCTTTAATATGCATGTATTTATCATTAATCACTCTGTCTATAGGTGAAAGCTGCAGTAGGTTTTGAGTTTCATTTATTTATTTATTAAAACTTCATGCAACACAAAGGTACAAAGGCGAACTTAATGCCTTAGGCATTCTCTATCAGTCAACCACAGGTGGTGAAGAGAAAATATAGCAGGTGGGCATGGCTTGTACCAAGGCCCAGAGCGAGAGATCGTTGCCGCCGATCGCCCTCACGAGGACACGGAAGTGCTCTGCCCAAGCGGGGACCTTCCGTGACCTGTGTCGTACTTGGTCTCGTTGATGTCTAACTTGTGACCATTTCTAAATAGGTATTTTTGAAAAAAATCTGACATGGTGTAAAAATTATTAGAATCAATTCAGTTACTGATTCTGAACAAACTATATTCAGGTTTCACATAATTACACTAAAAATAATGGTGTATATTCCATAACAGATAAATAAATTAAATTGTAAAACCATTATAACCATTATGACATTTTATTTAGTGACATTTTAAAATAATTAATCTCTGACATTTAATTTAGTGACCATTGTAATTTGAATTTAATAATTAAGAAATTTGTTTTATGGGAAGAATATCAAATAGATATTGTAGTTACCTGATTAATTTAATTATTTTTTGTGTAATTTGAATTTTGTAGCTAGTAACATAGTGTTAAGTAAATAATGTTACTAATACCTACATGAGTGCAAACTTGATTTTTATGATCATCATCATCATCATCATTTCAGCCGAAAGACGTCCACTGCTGGACATAGGCCTCCCCCAAGTGTCGCCACAATGAACGGTCCTGTGCATCTCGCATCCATCGGACTCCCGCAACCGTTACCAAGTCATCGGTCCACCTTGTAGGAGGCCTTCCAACGCTACGTCTTCCGGTACGTGGCCGCCATTCCAGAACCTTTCGGCCCCAACGGCCATCTGTTCTGCGAGCAATGTGCCCTGCCCATTGCCACTTTAGTTTGGCGATTCTTCGATACATTATTATTATTATTAATATCTCTATGAGTGAAATAAACAATAAATAAATTAGCTTATGCTATCACCTTGCTGGCAGAACCAAATTAATTAATTATTTTATTTATTTATCGTTTATTCGCCTAAGTGAAAGTAAAAAATTATACCAAGGGAAAAAACTCCTGGAAAAAAAATCCTGTGTGCTATTCCAGGACATAGATAAACCGTTTGCCATTATTTCATCTGAATTCCTCCAGTCGTTTAAACGTGAAGGAGTAACAAACACACACACATACATACAAAGTTTTGCATTTATAATATTAAGTGCGATTGTGTATTTTTTTTTCCTACACATCATAAACACACAAGAAAAACAGTCAGAACAAATAAGTGTACCTACAATGGACAGTCTTATCGCACTGGGCAATCTCTTACAGACAACCTTTGGATGGACTGAACGAAAGGAGATAGATTTAGGGCTGTCGGTTTATAAAAATCCTGAATAACACCGATAAGAAATAATAATATAAAATTCATATCTACATAATTATGTGTGTAGTGGTATGTTCAGGATTGGATTCTGAATCGATTTCAGCTGTTTTTTAAATAATTTTTAATTCATCATTATTATCATCATAATTTCAGCCGAAAAGCATCCACTGTTGGACATAGGCCTTCCTCAAGTGTCGTCACAATGAACGGTCATGTGCACCTCACATCCACAAGATTCCCGCAACCCTTACCTGGCAATGGGCAGGGCACATTGCTCGCAGAACGGAAGGCCGTTGGGGCCGAAAGGTTCTGAAGGAAGACGTAGCGTTGGAAGGCCAAGGTGGACCGATGACCTGGTAATTTTTATTTATTAATCAAAATTATGTATTATTTTAGGTTCTTACAGTTGTTTGGTAGTGGAGTGTTGGCCTGAAATTGAGTAGAATCAAAACGGAATACTTGTTCTGCGATTTCGGCGATCTCTCCAATCCAGTGCCTTTAGCTCTCGCTGAAACGCCCATACGATCTGCTCCGACTTTCGGTACCTCGGGTCACTCGTCCAAGGGGATGGTGAGGTAGACCGGGACGTAACACATCGGATCAACGCAGGATGGATGAAATGGCGACAGGTCACGGGAACAACTTGTGACCCACGGATGCTCCTCAAGTTGAAGGGTAAAATCTACAAGTCCGTGATAAGACGTGATATGGATCAGAATGTTGGGCTGTGAAAAAGACGGATGAAAAAAGATTGCACGTAGCAGAGATGAAAATGTTAAGATGGATGTGTGGTGTGACGAGAATGGATAAAGTGAGAAATGAGTATATTAGGGGAAGTTTGAAAGTGGCGCCAGTGACTGAAAAATTGAAAGGGAATCGTTTGTCTTGGTATGGTCATGTGAAGAGGAGGGATGAAGCGCATGTTACTAAAAGAGTTATGAGTTTACACGTGGATGGATGGAGAAGGAAAGGGAGACCAAAGAAAAGATGGATGAATTGTGTGAAGAGTGATATGAAAGAAAAGGAAGTTAGTGATAGCATGACGAGTGACAGGGCAGAATCGAAGAAAAAAACATGTTGCGCAGACCCCAAATAACACGGTATAGAGGCAGGAAGATGATGACAGTTGATTGGTAGATATTGCTATCAGTGATAAGACCGCCGTTGTACTTTTTTGGCCTATTTTTGATAAAATATTGATCACTAGCGTCTTTTTGTGTATCAATACAGGTAATTATGCTACCGACGTAATGCGTTTTTTTTAGGTGGGAAATCATCTAAAGATATCTCCCGCCTTTATCGTGTCAGACTTTTACTGACTAAAACGCACACCTGTTCCTTCTTTGCCTTCGTTCCAGGGCCCGGGGTTCTCTTTCGCATCACCCATGGCACCAATAGGCTTCGACTCTGATGGGCCCCTACGGTATTGCTGACATCTCCTTGAGGCGCGCGTAGAACACTACGCGCCGTCGACGAATTGGGCTCGGTCCGGACGGTTACCGGGCGATCGGACGGCGAGCTACTCTTCATTTTGTAATTAGTATGATTGTGGCCTAATTTTCTAATTTATATGATTATGACTAAATTTTCTGACTTATATGATTGTGACTAAATTTTCTGATTTATATCATTGTGACTTAATTTTATAATTTAATTAAAACAATTAGCGTAAATGGCAATACTCCTTCACGGTTATAAACCGATGATTCTGCTTTTGTTGCCAGCTACTGCAAAAAAATTAGTACGTGTCACAACTGCAAAGTTATAATTTTATTGGTAAACAAATAATTCTTACGAAAAAAGTTATTCATACATTTCAAATAAAAAATTATATTAGCCAGAGACGCCATGGCCTGTCCTGCTGCAGGAGTGCAAGCCGCTTAGCACGGCACGATAGTATCACCGACATTATTCGTCGAGCTCTTATAACCTCCGGCGTACCTGCCGTACTAGAATCTAGCAGCTAGGTACGTGACGATAGTAGGGATCAGATGGTACGACGTTTGTGCCGTGGAAGGTGGGTAGATCGGTGGTGTGGGACGCAAACTGTGTTGACATCCTTGTGGCATCCCATTTTCTAAGTACGGACGGTTGTGCTGGCACTGCCGCCGCAGTTGCTGAGACCCTCGAACGGCGCAAATACTGAAACCATATTGGTAATTACAGTTTTGAGCCGTTTGGGGTCCAAACGCTTGGGTCATGGGGTCCGAGAGCCCGTCTCCTTTTCAAGGAAATTTCACACCGACTGGTTGATACTTTGCGTGATCAGAGGCTAGCTCGTTCTTTGCCTAAAGAATTAGGATTGATATTCAACGTGGCAATGGTGCCAGTCTTCTGGGCACATTTCCGGATACCAGCGATTTAGAGGCACGAGTTAGTTTTGTTTTTGTATTTACATACCTAGTTAGGTTTGGCATAAACATTTAGTTTAGTTATTAATTTATCTACTAATGTACGAAGACTACAGCGATAATTAGCGGTACAGTCGTCACTGGTTAAGTTTTCTAGTATGGGGTTCATAGCGTAGAATTAAAATAACATATATATAAAAATCAATAGCTGTTCGTTAGTCTCGCTAAAACTCAAAAATGGCTTGACCGATTTGGCTAATTTTGGTCTTGAAATATTTGAGATAGTCCAGGGAAGGTTAAAACGGTGAGAAAAAATAAAAAAAAAAATCACAAAAAATCGTATACAACGCCATCTCTAACTAAAATGTCGTCATAAAATGAATTATGCTGTTCTGTTAATGCCAGTAGATGGCGTTATCCTTACTATTAGGCGGTATGAAGTCAGCTAGTTTTCAATAAAAATTCTAAATTATTCTATTATTCTAAAGAATTTCGATTATGTTCGATTAAAATGTATGTATTTTCAAGGCTAGAGTGAATAAACTCTTAATAAACTAGTGCTCCTCAACATCAAAGATTGTATCACTGCTTACCATCAGGTGGGATCGCAGTCAAGAGCCAATTTAAATTATAAAAAAAAATAGTTTATTGTTTAAACGAGCCTAAACGCTTCAAGCTGTCATGTGATCTTGATTACGTCACAATGTGATAAATAAACAAACGACTGTCAAACTGTCAGTCAAATGCGTAGATCAAAGATTGCCATCAAACATGACAGTTTGACAACTAGTCTCAGGGATTTTCTCAAAACTGTGATGTACCGCGTTCATTTTTTTTTTGTCTTCTTTGGCAACTGAGCCGGTGTCGACTATTCTGCCAGAATCGCGTTCATTGAAATTAAAAGTTGTAACTGTTTTTTTCTCTCTCTCTCTTTCACTCTTATGAGTTTCTGTCATGTAGCCATAATGTCAGTCTGCATCAGCGAATTCGCTAAATATTCTCCAGCGTTTGATGGTCTATTAATAGTTTGCAAGTGTTATTGGCAAAATTGTGGTTTCTTTCATGCCATTAATGTAGAGTTGAAGTGAAAATTGACGTACCGCGCCTTGCGTGGCGTTTACTTTCACGTGATACGGGACATTATTTTAAACATTGTTGATTATAATCAGCCTTTCAATGTGCCCACTGCTGGGACTCAGGCCTCCTCTCTAGAAGAGGGAATGTACCGTAATCCACCACGCGGGCCCAGTGCGGGTTGCTTGTGTTGCAACATGCCTATTTGAAAGTCATATGTTTTTTTAAAGTAAATAAATCATCGTGGATTCACAACGAACTTCATACGAATTTTTAACGTTGTCTACGTTCGAAATTCGAAGTGATGTTTATGGTAGCTATACACGTTAGGGTGTACCTGACAGTTATACCTGTACAGTTGAGTTTTACGGTTAAACTGGAGCGTGTGCCTGCTCTCAAAATGGTGAAGGAAACCGGCATGTCCTAGAACCAAAAATTCGAAGACATGTGACATTCATCAACCCTTATTGGGCCCGCCGTGGGCGCGGGCTTGCAGAGGACGAGCAATAGGTAGCTCGTCGTCCAGCTGTCTGGTAACCGTCCGTAGTCAGCCTAAACGTCAACGCCACGTAATATTCCACGCGCGCCTTGAAGAGATGACAGCAAAACCGTAGGGGCCCAGTAGGCCGATACTGGCTAGGGCCACAGGAAATTTCCGAAAAGGGAAACGGTGGAAGAGCAACTCAAAGACAATGGTGTGGTTTTAGTCAGTAAAATCTTCCACGCCCTCTCGCTCCATCCTAGTGCGAGAGAAGTAGTTAGATGATTTTACACTTCAAAAAAAAAACAACACTGGCAGGCATCAGCCCTTATGGGCTCCGTCAAATACCTTCACCTCAACTGAACCTTACAAATAGCAAAGTCGTTTCAAAAACCACCTTCTTTTACTTTATATATATTGTGGGTTATTATTATATTAAATATACAGGGTGTTTGGTGCATCGTGTGCCAAATTGAAATGGTCGACGGGAGGGGTCATCTGCTATCCTTTCGGACCTCTAAAAATTTCTCATGCCCTGTGGATTTTTTTTCATCGACTTTTTATTGTTTTATGAAAATAAGACCCAAATTTTCATTCAAATAAAAATTCTTTAATTTTATTTAGATGTGTATTGTATTAGAGTACTTTTAATTTTTTTTTTTTTTTAAATGTACACAAGTAGTTATAGTAATGGGTAGACTTATTCTAGGCATTATACAATGTGTTGCGAAAAATTCTGTACATAATTATAGTAGCCCTGCCTCTTAAACTAGGCTATTCTGTATTTTAAGAGACAGTGTCTAACTTATAAATTCACTATTTTTGTACAACAGCATTAGCTATCTAGTTTTTTTATTTAAATTTACTTGCAAAGTTTTGTACTTAAATTAAAGCTATTCATGTTAAGCTATTTACATGGCTATAAAAAAAACCAAAAGCGACCAGATTCTTTCAACTTTCTCAAAGTATTCTCTAGTTTATCTTCTTGCTAGTGATTTACCACATGCCATAAAAATCTTTTTATAACTTTGTGAATTCGCTTGAATTGTGAATCGAGTGATATAAAACTAATATTCAAAATTATAATTTAAAAAGTATTTTTGCTAAAATTATACCTGAAAAATCTATTAAAAATGTTATCTCATTCAATCGCTAGAAAGGTGAATGAGTCACATAAGACTAACTTGCAAACAACGCATTGAAACTGCTTTTAATACAATTAGGGAGGAAATACGACTTCGTACAACAACTGTTGAAATACGAAACAGATGTTGGGCCTGCATTTACAACAGAGGCCAACAATTTGAGCACGATTTGTAAATAATATGAAGTAAATATTAAAAATGCAATTTCTTTTTTTTGTTTCTAGTAAAACCGACAAAAAGAGAGATACGAGACTGATTTTACCTTATAAGAGTGAGATAACATTTTTAATAGATTTTTTAAGTATCCTTTAAGCCAAATATTTTTTAAATCATAATTTTGAATATTAGTTTTATGTGACTTGATTCACAATGTTAGCGAATTCACAAAGTTATAAAAAGATTTTTATGGCATGTCACACACTACACTACTGGCAAGACAAACACTAGCAAGAGAATAAACTAGAGAATTTTTGAAGACCTTGGAAGAAATTGGTCACGTTTGGTTTTTATTCTATAGCCATGTAAATAACTGTAACATGGACAGCTTTAATTTAAGTCCAAAACTTTGCAAGTAAATTAAAAAAAAAAACTAGTTAGCTAATGTCACTAATTTTAAATTTAGAAGTACTGTAATACAATACACATCTAAATAAAATTAAAGTTCAGAGTCTAAGCCTTACATATTTTTTTAAATTTGTATTTGAATGAAAAATTTCGGTCTTATTTTCATAAAACAATAAAAAGTCGATGAAAAAAAATCCACAGGACATGAGAAGTTTTTAGGGGTCTGAAAGGATAGCAGATGACCTCTCCCGTTGATCATTTCAATTTGGCTCACGATGCACCAAACACCGTGAATATGTATTTTTATTTTATTTATATATCACCTACCATGTTTTCTCTTCACCACCCTTGGTTGATTGGTAGACAACGCTTAAGGCATTAAGTCAGCCCTTTGTACCTTTGTGTTGCATGAAGTTTTAATCTATATATATAAAAGGAGAAACTGTCTAACTGGCATATTGATCAACGCACAGCCAAAACTACTGGGACTAGGAGCGTGAATTTTTGCACAAGGTTTCCTTTTATGACGTAGGCGAGCACTAAGAGAGGATTTTCCAAAATTCATCCCCTAAAGGGATGAAACGCGGGTCCAAGGTTTGTATAAAGAAACCTATTTTCACGCGGGCGATGCCGCTGGCAAAAGCTAGTTGACTGGCTTGTTGGTCTAGTGGTTAGTGGCCCTAACTGCAATGCCGGTCGTGGGTTCGATTCCCACCCAGGACAAATGTTTGTGTGATGAGCACGATCATTTGTTCTGTGTCTGGGTGTCATTTATCTATTTATGTATGTATTTTGAAATATATAAGTATGTTTATCAGTTGTCTAGTACCCATAACACAAGCTCTGCTTAGCTTGGGACTAGACGGCGTTGTGTAAAAATTGTGGAATATATTGTGGAATATAATAAATAAATAAACCTTTAAAGGAATACAAGCATTAAGTTACCTAAATTACTAAAACTTCCCCAGAAAATACTTGATGTTATTTATAGACATTTTCTCGTCTAGCAACCCTGGTAAGTACAATGTCGTCGCTGAACTGAAACTCCACTAAATCACTCTACGAACATGGAACGAAACCTTAACGCGTATATCATATGAATTTATTTCCACACTTTGTAACCTTTTGAGAAAAAAAACCGTCAAATAAATCATTGGCATTTGTTCTGCTGCTAAAATCTCATCGATCATTTTTGCGGTTGGGATATAAATTGGAAATGGGCCTGTTTTGTTGCGGAGTTAATGTTAACAGAAATATCTATCTTTATATATAAAAATGATTAGCTGTTCGTTAGTCTCGCTAAAACTCGAGAACGGCGGGACCAATTTGGCTAATTTTGGTCTTGAAATATTCGTGGCAGTCCAGGGAAGGTTTAAACGGTGAGAAAAAATGGAAAAGTCACAAAAAAAAAACAAAAATAGAATAGAAATACTTTTATACAACGCCATCTCTAATTAAAATGTCATTATAAAATGAATTGTGCTGTTCTGGTAAGCCAGTAGATGGCGTTATCGTTACTAATAGGCGGTACGAAGTTCGCCGGGGCAGCTTGTTATTTATAATTATTTATAAGAAGAGAAATGAGAATAGATAAAGTGAGAAATGAGTAGATTAGAGTCAGTGAATGAAGTTGAAAGAGAATCTATAGTCTTGGTATGGTCACGTCAAGAGGAGATGTAGAGCATGTTACTAAAAGAAAGAAAGAAAGAAAAACGTTTTATTTGTTTTACGTGCACAGAAAAGAGAAAAAAAAGAAAAGAATTAAAAGTATAAATTTTTCTATTGTGGGAAACTTTGCAATGACTTCTTCTGTTCTGGGTGTAGCGAGAGGGCATGACAGACTTTTACTAATTAAAACCACACTTGTGTCCTTCAATTGCGCTTTGCGGTCTACGACCTCAAGTTTCCTCTTCAGAAAATAACCCTGGGTCCCTTACGGTTTGCTGACATCCCTTTGAGGAGAGCGTGGATCAATACGCACTATCGACGTCTTGGGCTCGATTCGGTTGATTACTGGACGACCGGACGGTGAACTACCCATTGTTCGTAGTCCGCAAGCCCGTGTCTACCGTGGCTGGTTTGGGATCGGGGTCACGGCGGCTGGGGCGTGAGGAAGTCCGTTCCCACACGCGTGTGGCCGTCTCCTTCGCTAGCATTACTGCTTTGCAGAAGGAGGCGTCCGCCTGCCATTACCTGGACTAGGGCTCGTTGCGAGAGGTCGCTGCTGCCGATTGCCTCCACGAGGTCACGGCGGTGCTCCAAGCGGGGCACACCTCCACCATATGCTCCACAATGTCATCATATCACGGTGACAACCATTGTGTGAACGTAAACGAGAAACATTGTAGGTTTTTTTGTCTGAATCCGATACAAGTACCTCCCAAACTTACCATGACCAGTGAAGACCTGCGTCATGTGGAAGGTGATGTCACTGTGCCGCCTCTTCAGCTCCTTCTCAAAGAGGGGACTTACCACCATGATTATGGCGCGGAATGGATAATGGAGAGGGATACTGTCGATGGATGGAGAGAGAAGGAGACCAAAGAAAAGATGGATAGATTATGAGGACTGATATGAGAGAAAAAGAAGACCGTGATATGGTTTACAGGACAGAATGGAAGGGAAAAACGGGATGATAAATAACTTGTTAAAAGCGGGTATGTAACAACATAATTATTACCAGTTATTGACTGAAATTATCATCAGAATCAGAATAATTTATTCGTAAACATAGGTGATAAGAACATAAAAATTTGGTGGTGTGCTATGTTTTGCCAATTTACATACAAAATATTAAGATAAAATATTGTACTATTAAATTAAAATATAAATTCGTCATAATCTGATTATGCAAGCAAGTAAAATTTCAATATTCATAATCAACAACCACTTGCCTGCTGCGGTCTTCCCGTCCGATTATAATTTGGGTGTCTTCAAGGCTAGAGTGAATAGGCTCTTAATAAACTAATGCGTCTCACCATCAACGATTGCATCACTACTTACCATCAGATGGGATCGCAGTCAAGCACTAGTTTGTAACATTATAAAAAGAAAAACAATTTCATTTCAGGTCAAAATTTATAGTCAATTCTGAAGATTTATTTAAAAATAAAATAAGTAAAAAAATATATCATCTTGTTGTCCTTGTTCCATAATATGTCATTGGAGTCAACACAACACGTTTTATTTGTCCATGCCGTCCTGTCACCCGTCATTCTATTATAGCTAATTCCATTTTCTTTCATTTTGTTCCTCAAACAATTCATTTATCGTTTCTTTGGCTTCCTTGTTCCTATATATCCATCCACACACAAAATACATTTATATATTCAGTTAAAACAGTGGTTAACAACTTGTGGTCCGCAGAACACTGGTGATACGCTAATAAAAGTTATGTTATAAGGATACGTTTAGTATGCGTTTGTGCGAGTCTGATTTCAAATTTTCTAACTGAAAAAACTCTTTCAATGTAAAAAAAAAAATACTAAAAAGTAAAAAAATAACTTTTATTTCGGAAATCGGTGTTTCTATAATAGTTTTGTCTCTTCGTTTTTTAACAAAAGTTGTTTTTTACACTTTTTAGTTGTGGTAGCACAACTAAAAAGTACCCCTCAACTAATCATCATCAGATTAGCTCCATGGTACCCTATAGCCAAAGTGCATCTCATGACAATTGTAATAATTCCAAACACGGTTAGGTTACATTGATTTATTACAGAGTTCCGGTTGCAGCCGGAAACCTCCAGCTGCACCATCAGCTCAGTTCGATATCTCTCCTTTCCTTCAGTCAGTCATCGACTACACGTATATACAAAGCCACTATACTTGTTACGACAGTTCTGCTATGATCCTATGAGGAGTTCCGTTCCATTCCTTTGAAGATCCTCATCAGATCATAACAATATTTTTATGGGACCAACTCGGAAGCATAACCAATCACAAACAAAAAAAAATCACAATCAGTCCATAATTGACCGAGAAATCGAAGAACACATTAAAAAAAATAAAAGACACATTCATAGAACATAGAACCGCCTTCTTTTTGAAGTCGGTTAAAAAGAGCAGTGGTGGCCGAGTTATAACGGTCCCGACTATCGAGTTGTAGGTCGCGCGTTCAAACCCAGGTGTATTACTTTGTGTAATTTATTTCATCACCACTGCTCTCAAAACGGCGCAGAAAAACATCGTGAGGAAACAGGCATGACCTAGAAAAAAATTCTAAGACATGTGACATACACCACCGGGTGCGCTTCCCACTCCTTCATCACCAGGTTCAGTTAAAACGATACTTGTGTGAGTCTTCAGTCAGTTACTCACCAAACTATTCTACGGAAATCTAAATATATTATGTTTGTGTCACTTTTCTGATAATTTACAAGCCAAAACAACTCTTATCAGTTTAATTCGTTAGAAGGTCATTAAACTGACGGCTGTACACATCATGTACAGTCATGAAATGAAAATATGCTTCAAATAAAATTAAAATTCTAGGTTCCATCTCTCATGCATGGGTTCGAAACCGGGCAAGTACCAACGTGAATTTTTCAATTCATATGTACTTTCTAAGTTTATCTAGAACATTACTGACAACCGAACTGCGAACTGCGAGTATCCACCCTTACGTTGTTGAAACCTCTACGGTCCGAACCAAGCGTTTCAACTCGTCGTTTATACCGTGTATATCGAGGGAGAGACTTGCCTGCTGAGGTCTTCCCGTCCGATTATAATTTAGGTGTCTTCAAGGCTAGAGTGAATAGGCTGGCACGATTGCATTACTACTTAAGATCAGGTGGGATCGCAGTCAAGCACTAGTTTATAACAATAAAAAAAAACCCCGTGCCTCGGAAAGCATGTAAAGCCGTTGGTCCCGGTTGTAATTCACAGATCTTTGACAGACTGGCCTGTTGGTGTAGTGGTCAGTGGCTCGATTCCCACCCAGAACAAATGTTTATGTGATGACCATGATCATTTGTTGTGTATGGGTGTAATTTATCTATTCTTAGAAACCAGAAGTGAGGACAGTTTTTTTAAAGAATAACGCACTATTACTTTCTAAAATATTTAATAAACAATCAAAGTTTAATTACAGAAAGCACAACAAATGATCATTAAAAATTAAGATATCCGAACTCTAATTACTGCAAATGATATAAATTAATTATCAAAATAACAATATACCGACTAAATGTAAAAGTACAAACGAGGGTAGCGATGTTCCACCGTTGCCGACCGATAATCGAGAGAGAGTGTTGCGAAGCGCGCGCAGTCTTTTATAGCGCACCGCTTGAGCCAGGTTCTGGAGAAGGAGGTTTCGCTAAGACTATAATATCTATGTATTTAGATTTACATATATAAGTACCTATGTTTATCAGTTGTCTAGTACTCAAAGCACAAGCTCTACTTTGTTTGGGACTAGATAGTGATGTGTGAAAGTTGTGGAATATTATTATTATTAATGCATTTATGTGTCTCGGGAGCCGAGGTCCTGAACCTTTGGAAAGAGGACGAGGGGCCGAAGCCAATTCGCAGAGGGCCTTTATATAATTTTAATGGAACGTGATACCAACCGGCGATTATCCTCTAAAGAGATGTCAGCAAACCGTAGGGGCCCAGCAGGGTCGAAGACTACTGGGGCCACAGGTAGTGTGAACGTGAAACCCGGAGCCCTGAGACGAAGGCAAAGAAGGAACAGGAGAGGGTTTTTAGTCAGTAAAATCTGACACACCTTTGCGCTCCTCCCAAGGGCGGGAGAAGTCATTGGATGATTTCCCACCTAAAAACAAATGCATTTTGTACATTTAGCATTCAAGTCACTTTATAAAGATTCTAAGGTACGATTTAGGATTATTATTATATTAATAAGAAATGGGTCACCCTTCATTGAGATTTAGGAGTACCTACCGTAATATTAATAAGGGAGGCAGGTAGGGGCCCGAAAATAGATTAATAGAGTTTTTGATATTTATAAGTAGGTAGGCTGAATAAATTTTTGACACACCTTCCCGCTCCGCCTAAGGCGGAAAATGTCATTGGATGATAAAATGGCATGGCGCACTTCTCTTTCTTATTAGCAACTATGAAGCTTTATAACTTCGTAAATATTTTTTTTCATATTTGTTTACCAGAGCTTAAAAAGTATTTAATATGGTACGGTAAATTAAAAAATTGCATGCATCATCATCATTTTCATTCCTCGAGTGTACAACACGACATAACTTACGTAAACCATGACACAGGATCTGTTGACACGAATCAGATCAGTCACAACAAAGTGTATTTTGTTTAATGACGTCATCTCTCTCTAAGATCTCGCTTGTCTTGTCATCTGATCTTTATCATTCCCTCTCATATCTCGCCTGGGGGGCTAATCACTACGTAAATGGGTGTATTAGATATGCCAATGAGTTGAAGCAGGTAGATACTTTGAGAACTAAGGAGAACGTATGAAAAATAACTCTTATTAACCTACAGGCTGGTTTCAGAGCAGTGGTGGCCGAGTGGTAACGGCCCCGACTTACGAGTTGTAGGTCGCAGGTCCAAACCAAGCCAGGCGCATTACTTTGTATAATTTATTTCATCACCACTGCTCTCAAAACGGTGAAGGAAAACATCGTGAGGAAACCGGCATGTACTAGAACCAAAAATTCGAAGACATGTGACATTCACCAACCCGCACTGGGCCTGCGTGGTGGATTTTTTCGGTGGGAAAATCATCTTATGACATCCTCCACTCTTAGGCAGGGGGGGGGGGGGTTGGAGAGTTTCCACAAGCTCGCGCCTACGGTGGCTGGAAATCGGGGCCGGGATCCCGGTGGCTGGAGCATGAGGAAGTCCGGTCTCTCACGCGTGCGGCTGCCTACTTCGCAGAAGGAGGCGACTGCCTACTTCGCAGAAGGAGGCGACTGCCTGCCACTCCTCCTCGCTCCGGACCATGGCCTGTACCAACGCCCAGCGTGAGAGATTGCTGCCACCAATCGCCCCCACGAGAACACGGCGTTGCTCTGCCCAAGCGGGGCACACCTTCACCGTATGCTCCACCGTGTTACACCAGGCTACGGCCTTGTGGCCAGTCCGACCGCACTGGAAGCAGTGATCGCTTCTGTCCACCTCCAAGGTGCAGTGGACCCCTGCATGGTGGCCCACTTGGCAACGGAAGCACCTCAGAGGTTTGGGCTCCAGCAGCTTCACCTGCGCTGAAACCCAGCCCACCAAGAGCCTTCGGCCCTCCCCAGTTATGGCCTTGGCCGCCGACACGGGGCAGGTCACCGTGACGGTTCGCATGCCCGTGTTGTCGGCACGGATAGTGCCTGCCCGCACCTGGTCGCCAGGACACTTTCCCGTCCTGACGACTGCTGCCACCACCTCGTCCTCCGTCACGGAGTCGTCCAGGCCCATAATACGCATATCGATGCATTTCGTGGGCCTGGATACTCGGGCCACCTCCGCGTCTAGGGACGCTCGTATCCTTTCCGCCAGAGCGTCCGCGGTGGGGCCGCTGTCCGCACCAGGGATTTCCAGCATGCGGCCTCCGGTTGCAGTGGTCCCGGCCCGCTTCGCCTTGGTCATCACCTCGTTGTAGGTCGCGCCCTTCTTTTCCGTAATGTGATCACTACAGCTGCGGATGTCGGGGCGCGAAGTCAAGCAGCGAGGGCCCTCTTCTTGCGCTGCTGCCGCCTTTCGCGCTTCTTGGCCGCTCTAGCCGCCTTGCCCGCCCTTTTCTTCTCTCCGACCACTTGCCATTCGGCGTCGGCCGGAGAATCTACAGGCTGGGATAGCGAAGGAGGCCGGCTCACCGCCATAGCAGGAGCTTTTACCGCCTTGCCTTTTTTAGGAGGGGGGGCAGGTTTCCTCTGCTGTTGCTTAGCGGCCGGGGTTGGCCTCGCGGGTTCCGACACCACCGTAGACCCGCGTTTTGCTTGCCCCGACAGGCCCGGCTTGGGCGCAGCAGCTGGGACCGCGGCGGCGGCGGCGTATGACGCCACCTTCCGTTGGCCGGAGGCCGCAAGCGGTGGGCGCAGCACGATGCCCTCCAGAACGGAGAACTGCTGCTGCACTCGCTGCTGGAACTGCTGCTGCTGCTGCTGCTGCTGCCGGAAGGCAGCTAGCTCCTGGCGCAACAGGGTCAGCACCTCGCTCTCTGGCTGGGGCTGTGACCGTTTGCGTCCTCCATTTGGCGTCGTCTCGGGGCCAGCTCCTCGGAGACTAGCCAGGTCCGCCTCGAGCCGCCCAATCCTCTTATTGAGGGGCTCCAAGATAGTGCCCAGTGCCTCCGTAATTGAGGCCTTGCCTTGGGAGATAGCTTCCCTCTTCCTTGACTTCTCCCTTTTTTAAGACACGCTTGTTAAGGCGGCGACCACAACTTCGGTAAATCTGGCCATCGCCTCCTCCATGCCATCTGGCTCGCTTGCAGAAGGCTCCGAGGGACTGCCCTGACCGCTGATTGCCCCGGAGTGGCGCCCCTCCCTGGCGGTTTCCAGGGATCGCCTGGCTGCATCCTGGGCAGTGAGCCCCCTACCCCTTCCTGTCTTGCGACCCGCCCCCCGCCCAGCGGTGGAGATTTTACGGGCCGAAGCCTCATCAGAAGACGACCCCTGACCGACTCCCGACATGGGGCGCTTCCGGAGGAACTGGTTCCTCCTGGGAAGGGTGTCTGCAACCTCCCTTATCTCCGGGGTGAGCGAGGATCCGGTATCGGAATCCGACAACGCGTCTCCGCTCACCTCCCTAAGGCCGAAGCTCCTGCCGGCCTGATTGGTACCCGCTGGCGCCGCGGATGTGCTAGGGGCGGGTCCCAGGGACTCCGCGCTACCGGCGGGTGAGCCACCCTGGCTCAGTGCGTCCACAAAGGACGGTACGGGGTCCGAAGACCCGAGGCGGTAATTGCCCCCCCCAGAATACGAGGGGCAGCCCGAGCTCTGCTCGGGGAGGGATTCTCCTGCATGCAGGTACCCTCCTGGGGTAATATTATTTTATTACTCGCGCTCATAGTGGTGCTGAACACAGCTTTGCCTTTTTGTCAATGGGGTGGGGTCCCCAATAAACACGTTCGCCATCATGGTCATGTCTGATATGCAGACATGTATCAGAGGCGAACCCACTCTCCAAAACCACTGTCCAAAAACACCAACAGCTGTTGGTGCCGATGCCTTTGGACAGCGCACCCTCCGTGGCGGTCCGTCTGGACTCCGCCCTGAGTGTGTTCCTCTTGGTCTGGTCTCTCACTTGAGGCCTTCCGGCATGAGTAGCTCTACCGGCATAGCCCTCAAGATCACAGAGACACGCAAGCCCCACCACGACGACAACGTGGGAACACAGTTGGTGGGGAAAGCGTTCTGTGATGGATCATTAACTAAAACAAACCAATATCTCCGACTCGGCTTATGGCTGCAAATAGAATTAACAAGTTCCTTATTTAGTATTGACATATCCGCTTGACTAACAAGTACGATTGCCGTCTAGGTCACTCACTAGACAAGTGGATCTAAGTAAAATAACATTCCATCGGCTATTTTGTCAACAATCGACAAAAAGTTCGAAACGAGGTGTTCGGCGGTAATTTATTGAGTTGTTCATTGTTTTTTTTTTAATTGTTCACAAATTATTCGTATGGAAATCAGAAGAAAAACCGATACAAACTCAGAAGTCAAAATCTCTTTTAAAGTTCATTCAATATACAGAGTAGTTTTTGTCTTTAGTGTATATATAGTTTTTTTTTTATTTTTTTTTTTATTCGTTATAAAACAGTGCTTGACTGCGATCCTACCTGATGGTAAGCAGTGATGCAATCGTTGATGGTGAGGCGCACTAGTTTATTAAGAGCCTGTTCACTCTAGCCTTGAAGGCACCTAAATTATAGTTGGACGGGAAGACCGCAGCAGGCAAATTGTTCCAGTCCCTCGATGTACGCGGTATAAACGACGAAGCAAATCGCTTAGTTCGGACCGTTTTAATTAGTTAAGTGTTTTTTTATCATGCATAATTATATTAAACGAATAAATTATTAGATATATAAAGCATAAATTGTATACAGAGAACTGTGCAGATTAGTGTGTACCTACTTTTGTTTGTCGTCAACTCGCGTGCATGTATTAAGTACAATCAAATAATAAAATATTGAAACCAATACCTAGCTGTTGCCCGCGGCTTTGCCCAGGCTGGCTGATTCAGTTAAGTATTGATCCACTTAAATTTCGGGATACGATTACCTTATGTGTTCTTTCACCAAGTAGATAATAAGTATTTAGAATAAGGTAGAGTTCAATCATTGAAACCTTTATCCAGTAGTCAAGCGAATAACTATCTCCTACTAACCCACTAACGAGGCAGTCTGGCTTTTATGGGTTTTTAAAACACATTTTTTTAAGTCTTTAAGTCGACACTCTTTCTGGCCCACGCTGAAAACCAGCGCCATAGATTCTACGCATTTTGCGTGTGGTCACGGCATTATGCTTAGTGTTTGGCCGTTTTGCGCGGATGTGGCGCATATTTTTCACAAAATATACTTATAATTTGTTCGTTCTAAATTTCCGCCTTATTCCGCCAAATAAAAAGTTTTTTTTTCTTTATTTCTTCTTTCCTTTTACCGATTAAAACCCACCGGAGTTCCTTCAGTTGCCATTTGTGTTCTAAGGCTGCTATAACTTTTTTGAATAATCCCGTAGCCCAAGTTTTCATCATTATTTATTTATTTTGTACTTTATTATATACCATTATACATACAACGAAAACGAAACTAAAACACATGCCTCATATCTCTTCCAGGCAACCTAGAATGGACAATAATTGCCTGGACAAGAAATGGGGCTGTTATTGGTGTGACAATATTAGTATCATACGTATACATATATATTACTACCTTTTGCCAGTGGCTTCGCCCGCGTGGAAATAGGTTTCTCCATACGAACTTCCAACCTCTGTTTTACTCCTTTAGGGGTGGAGTTTAGTGAAATCCGTTCTTAGCGGATGTTTAAACCCTATAAGGAACCTACCTGCCAAATTTTAAGTTTGTAGGTTTTATAGTTTCTGAGATTTCGTGGTTAATCAGTGAGTGGTATTTCACTTTTATATGTTTATAAGATAGATAATAGATACACAGATATATACATAAGCATATCACTTATAGACACCACTTATCTTCTTTCTTACTTCTATGTCTGTGATAAATAAAAATAATAGTTTATTTAAAAAAAAAAACAGAAAATTCAATTGATAAAAACAATTTTGCCAAATAATAATTGGTAAATACAGAAAAGCAGTTTTGTTGATACCTGTACTATGAAAAACATTGTATCACAGACACCAGCATCTTTCATTTTTCATAATAAAGGATAACTTTAGCATTAAAACAGTCCAAAAACGATTTACACAATGACATTGTAGTAAAAAGTAAATACATACATATTGAAAACTATAGACAGAAATATAAATGATGACTATCGAAATTCACAGCGACAGGTAATGTTCCCTAACCGCCAACGATTGAGCGCGTTTAACTGTGTCTGGCAGTTCACCCCACAGATGACCAGCCTGGACAGTAAAAGATTTATCAAAAAAAGTCATAGCATGCATTGGCATTTTATGTCACAAGTTCTCTGATGCCCTTAGAAATTTTGTGTGAGAATTGCAGAGAAACTCAAAACGGTTTTTTAAGGTAAAAAGGCGTAAAAGGAATTAAAAAAATATATAATAATAAAATACTTGTGTGCGTGCAATGCTCGTTGTGTTTAGTATTCATTGCATTTTTAACCGACTTCAAAAAGGAAGAGGTTATATGTTCGGATTCAGCCGAACATATAACCTCCGTATCCGTATATATGGAACGGCAAAACTAGCGACAGAGATAGTATTTATTTTAATTGAAATCATTATTAAATCTATTACTGTTAATTATTTTATTTCGCAAGTAATATGTGTTCTCGCTGCTGAAGTGAAAAATTATGTGTGTAACACGAGAGCAAAACTTTTTGCATCTCGTGCCTTTGGATCCCTCTCCTCGCTCAGGATTCTACATTAGAATCACTCGCTAACGCTAACCCTTCGCTTGCTCGGGACTCAAAATTAGCACTCGCAGCAAAAACAACTTTGCTCTCTTGTTGCACAAATAACTATTGTTTATACGTGTAGTCGATGACTGACTGAAAGAAGAGGGGGAATATATCGAACTGATCTGATGATGAAGCCTGAAGTTAGGCAACGGAACTCTGTAATAAATTAATGTAATCTAACCGTGTTTGGGATTATTAGAATTTTCATGAGATGCACTCTGGCAATAAGGTATTTAAGTTTGACTGAGGGGAACGTTTTAGTGGTGGTACCATAACTAAAAAGTTAAAATAAAAAATTATCACAAAAAAAAAATCTATGTAATGTAAAAAAAAAACACTGAAAAGTGCAAAACAACTTTAATTTCGGAAGTCGGCGTTTCTATAATAGTTTTGTCTTTTTGTTATTTAACACCGACTTCCGAAATTAAAGTCACTTTGCACTTTTCAGTGTTTTTTTTACATTGAAGTCGGTTGTATTTCTTTGTGAAAAGTTTTATTATAACTTCAAATGCGTAATTTGTTATGAAAAATTGATAATTTTGGTAATGTTTGTTAGGAAAAAAGTTTACTAATGACACTCGTAAAAAGATAAAAAAAAAAAAACACTTTGACCTCGAATATCTCCGGATCCAGTGATTTCCCAGGCATTTTCTAGAAGAAAATATTTATCCCAGTGATGGGTAGAATTCGTAGTTTTCGTTTACGTTAAGGGTCTTTTTACACCTGATATAGAAGGGAAAGAATATGAGTATTCCGGCGAAGGCGAATTGGCAACCACTTGAGCTTCACACGGAATTCGGAAACGTGATCATATTTGCGCAAACCAAATATGAATCTTATACTCGACGAAAATTTTGATGCTGTTCAAGTTTATCCAGTTGTTCCGGAGTAAGGTCAAGATAGCTGACATCAGCATAATCAAGGATGGGAAAAAGAAGTGTCATCATCATCATTTTAGCCGAAAGTCGGCAACTGTGTGTGAACATAGGCCTCCCCAAGTGTAGCCACAATGACCAGTCCTGTGCATCTCGCATCCCTCAGATCCTTGGGTCCTCATATCCTTCAGATCCCTACTCTCACCAGGTCGTCGGTCCATTTTGTGGGAGGCCTTCCAACTGCGTCTTCCAGTACGTGATCGCTACGCCAAGATCTTTCTGATAACTACCATCTGTTCTGTGAGCAATGTGCCTTGCCCACTAAAACCTTAGTTCTCCTACGGATATCTTCATTTCCGATTCAATCACGCAAGGAATCTCCGAGCATATCTTCATGTATCAAATCAAACAAATATATCACAAATAAACAAAACATAATTCATATCTTTTTCTATGTGTAAAAATTGCAGAATACCTCACATCTCAAACACATCCTTACATATTCAATTTTTCGTCGAAAACACAAAACAGACACCGAAGCAATTACAATTCTCGGAAAAAAAACAACCCACAAACAGATTCGCACATCTTATGACACCTCACGCGACAAACGCCAATTTATTGCTCTACCAACATACAAACAAAAAGAAACGGTACATGCAAGGCCGCTGGGGCATCAATTTTGTCCTGATGTGCACTGAAATTTTTCCGACAAGACGTCATAGGGGAACAGCGGGGGGGGGGGGGCAGGGGGAATCAACAGTTTCAGCAGGCTCAGAAACATAGCTTTTAGCCAGTCAGTCCCCGACGCAGCCAGCGGACGGTTGTGTTCTCCGCGCGCGTGACCGTGAATTACGACTCCTGTATAAAAATATGTGCAGTTTTAAATTCAGTGTTAATATTTAATTCTTATGTACGCTGTAATTTTTTAACGACGTGTTTTCTTGGTAAATTCTTTGGCTTTTTATTTTTCGAATAACTTTTTACTTGATCGGGCTGAGGGTTAATCGTGTGTGATACCATTTATGTTGTTTATACCAACGTTCTGTTTTTGAAATTTATTGTATTGTACTTGGTTATGGTTTTTGGAGTGGTTGTGTTTTGGATTTGAAAGAAGGTAAGTTTTTAAATACTTTTTATTTTTTTAAATTCGATTTATAAAAAACCTACTTTGATTTGAAAACAAAAAAAAAAGCGAAATATTAGCGTTAATATTTTGAAATATACACGTGTTTCACCCTTTATTTTTCCATAACAAATAAATATACGTAATACTTTTATTAGCCAATTCCAATTTTCATCAATCATTTAACACGTAAGGGAAATGTTCACCAATTTATTTAATGAAAAGAACAACATTGACAGCATTACAAAACACCCCTAGGGGAGCTTCCAATTTGTAACACACTGATATAGCATGTGACTTCGAATAATGTCTTCGGGATCATTATTCGATATAACACGAAATTGGTTGTAAGCCCATCCCCTTCCTCCTGCTTTTAGAACATTTTCCTCAATGAGATCGGAAACTTTTAGTTAGAAAATTCTTATATGTAGGTTTCCTCGTCAAAATGTAAATCTATATAGGTATATAAAAGGAGAAACTAACTGGTTGACATATCAACGTATAGCCGAAACTACAGGCCCTAGGTGCGTGAAATTTTGCACAAGTTTTTCTTTTATGGTGTAGGTGAGCACTAAGAGAGGATTTTCCTAAATTCATCCCCTAAGGGGATGAAACGGCTGTCCAAAATTGTGTAGAAAAACCTAATTTCACGCCGGCGAAGCCGTTAGCAAAACCTAGTGTACGAATACTAAGAAAAACGCGCGTAAATCTCTTGGCTTTTGGTTGAAATTTATTAAAACAAAATGCTAAAGATTTATTTTGAGTATTCGTATCATAAGCATTAATAATTATAATTAATTTTGATTATCAGATTAGAGTAATACCTACTCATCTTTGACTCAATAGACATCGACAAAAGATTAAGAAAAGCGTCGAATAAAAATTCGAATAATATTGTTATTCGAAAAAGGCACGTAATAAAAATGGAAAGCGATTTTGTGATTCGAATAAAAGATTGGATGCCAAGTCGCTGAAATCCAGGGTGTGTTGTGTTGACAAACAGCGACTCGGAAAAATGGGTCGAATCATGAAGAAATATTGCCTATCAAAGTCCTTTGATATTTTCTATTAAAATAGTATGGTATTTGCTTCTATTTTTTCTATATTATTATTGTAAAGAGCCCCGCGAACTATATAGTAACTTAAACAAATATTTCTGAAATAGAGGTCAATTCGAATGAAATTTTATAAATAAAAATTTTATAGTTCCTAATAGTTGTTTTGCGTATTCGACCAAGGACACTATCGAGCATTCTCCTTTATAAGAAAAAAGCTAAATTAATTAGAAAGTTGAATTTCAATCCCAATCAAAACCGAAATCGGAGGAGACCGCAAAATTATCTCGTTTAATAGCGGTCTCTCCAATGATTCGTCCTATTGGCGAAATATTTGTGACAAATGTTAAATACTAGCTTATACGTATACTAGCTTTTGCCCGCAGCTTTGTTCTTGTACATAAGCCTATGTCACTCAGGAATAAAGCAGCTTTCTATCGATGAAGAAAAATTTGCAATCGGACCAGTACTTTCAGAGATTACCTCCTACAAACAAAAGAACAAACTTTACCTCCATAAAGTCGTAATATATTTTTTGAGTAACATTTTATTATAAAAAAATAAAAAATAAATACTATTGATTCTTATTACATTCAGCGTCTGGTATTGTAATCTTAAACTGATTATTGATTACATTATGCAAAACATTGGTTAAAAGTGTTTCACGAATTAAGAAAACGGAACTCTCTTTGAAAAAATGCAATTTTGCCTTGCGACCATAAGCGTATCGGCATCGAAATTTGTATGTGAAGTAAATGTAATAAGGTACAATAAGGTTGACATAGCCTTATTTGGACAAAAGATCAGTAACAAAAAGGAAAAAAAAATAGAAAAAAAATATTAAACACTTTTTATCTTAATTATAAAGATTACTTAAATTATACTTACTCATTTAATTTTATGTATTCATATACATATGTAAAAGGAGAAACTGACTGACTGACATATCAACGCACAGTCAAAACTACTGGAACTAGGAACGCACAAGGTTTCTTTTTATGACGTAGGAAAGAACCAAGATAGGATTTTCGAAAATTCTCCGTCTAAAGGGATTCTTAAATCTTAATTCTTTATTGTACACAAAAACAAAACATAATAAATTGACATACAGACAGTTCATGTACAAAGGCGAGCTTAACTCAGTAATGAGTTTTCTCCCAGCAAACCTTTGAAATATAGAGAGAGAACAGAAAAAGAAAGAAAAAGAAAGAAAAAAAAAAAGGAAGAAGGGATGCAACAGGGGTACAAAGTTTGTATGGAGAAACGTACTTTCACGTGGGCGAAGCCGTTGGCAGAAGCTAATTAATATATATTTTCTTTTTACCAAGATAATAAATGTTACAATTTGAGCCTTAAATTCAAAAACATACAATTGGCGGCTATATTGCATTACCGATTCTGATAACTGTCGCGGAATGAACCGAGATTGCCTGAAATTAGTGATACACTTGGTTCATTTCAAAACAGGCTAAACAATTGGTGGAAAAACAAAGTACCTACATACTTATTATTATTGTAATCTTGGTGTACAATAACTTTATTGTATACCAAGATTACGATATTATTAATAAGTATTATTAATTCAAAAACTTTTTTTTCTTATCAAAACGGTGAAGGAAAACATTGTGAAGAAACCGGCGGCATGTCCTAGAACCAAAAATTCGAAGACATGTGTCATCCACCAACCTGCACTGGGCCCGCGTGGTGGATTACGGCCCATTCCCTCTCCTAGAGAGGAGGCCTGAGTCCCAACAGTGGGAAAATTATAAGGCTGAATATGCTATGCTTGCTATATTTATTTATTATTAGTATTTATTTATATTTATTTAGTTATCACTTGTATATAAAATCAATAAGACTACATTTTTTTAAAATTTATTTAAATTAGTACAGCTGAAAACATATAATTCAGTAGGACGTGATTGCGATGTTTTTTACTGAAATATCTAAACTCAATACTTATCCCAATATTTGAGCTCCCATGTATGATGAAACTATAATATTTGTTTAATTAGATGCGAACATGTAATAACAAACATACTGTCAGGATCAGATATAATGAAAAGGCGAATGTGCGTATAACAAAAAAACATTCAGCCGAACATAGAACCTCCTTCATTTTGAAGTCGGTTAAAAATTAAGTTAGTGGTGATTGGACTGATTCTAAAGATTAACTATGCCAAAGTCAAAAGTTTTTATTTCACGTAGGCCTACATGGGCAGTTATAAAACGTCAGAAGCCAGTGGACGGTCGTTTCCTATGGAGAAGAACCGGCAAGAAACTCCATGGTTACTCTTTTAAAAAAGTGGTTGGCAATTTTTTCATATTAAAGTATTAATAAATATTATGAAAGATCAGTGTAGACCAGTCAATATTGTACCCAAAAGCACAATAAAAATAATCTTTTTTTTTTTTCGGAGGACTAAAAACCCACTCCTGTTCCTTCGTTGCCTTCGTCCCAGGGCCCCGGGTTTCGTTTTCACACTACCCATGGCCCCAGTAGGCTTCGACCCTGCTGGGCCCCTACGATTTACTGACATCTCCCTGAGGCGCGCGTGGAACAATAAAAATAAACATATTAAAAAAAAAAGTGAGTCGTAATAGGAAGTATGGAAGGAAGTATGAAAATACTTATATAATAGCACCTATCAAGAACGTACGGTTTTAATTTACCATTAAATTCATCATCATCATTATTTCAGCCGAAAGACGTCTGAAATAATGATGACTGTTGGACATAGGCCTCACGCTGAATAAGATAGATAAAAAAATTATTCATTACAACACAAAAGCACAATTAAATTATACAGAACCATGCACTTAAACCAAAACAAACAATAAAACACAAATAAAGCAAATGACAAAATTTTTACTTAGTCGTGACCAGCATAATAATAATTAGATTAGATTTTCAATGGTAATTTTCTTAAAATAAAGGTATTATAATGAGGTTCGGAGATAACGAAAAGGCTTATGGTCTAACTAGCTATTGCTAGCGGTTTTGCTCGTGTGAAAGTTATTTTCTCCATAGAAACTTTAGACCCCCGCACCCCATTTCATCTTCTAAGGGCGTGAATTTTGAAAAACCTTCTCTTAGTGCTCGCCTACGTCATAAAAGTACGCCTAGTGCAAAATTTCACGCTCCTAGACCCAGTAGTTTCGGCTGTTTGGCAGTCAGTTTCTTTTTAGGGTTCCGTACCTCAAAACGAGAAAACGGAACCATTATAGGATCACTTTGTTATCTGTCTGTCGGTCTCTCTGTCAAGATACTTTATCTCGGGGACGCGTGAAGGTATCGAGTTGAAATTAAAACCATTGTCTCGAGATAACGAAGAGAAAAGATACGGCCGTTTATGTCGCAAAAAAATTATATTTTGTTACTCTTAAGGGAATCAACGTTCATAGGGCATTTTCCGTTGACCCAGAATCCAGAAATTTGGCATAAAGCAAAGTCTTTTAGCACAAGTATAGGAAATAGTAAAATAGTAAATTTTTTGTTATATCAAACCTTTTTTGTGATTCGGAAAAATCTTTCAGACTCCATTCGGGAATTAAACTATATACATAGGTAAGTTTGTACGGAACCCTCAGTGCGCGAGTCCGACTCGTACTTGCCCAGTTTTTTTTTATATTTATAGGTAAACTGTTAGATTTATACCCATCAAATTATTATTTAACTTTTAATACATAATATACTTGCGTCTATCGGCCTGACAGCCTAATCTTAATTGACAATATTCTTTCTTTTAGAACTCGAATTAGTGTATTTTTTATAATATTTTTTTGGCTTGGCTACTAAGTCCTTTAAACCTTTTTTTCGTATGATAAACTTACTCAACCACTCACTCACTTCACTCGATTCACACTCACTCACTCACTTCGTCACTTTACTTTACCATTAGCATGCAGATGTAATACACTCTGATGCCTTTGTAGTGTTAAATATCGCTGAGGTAGTCGGTACTTCAATAAAATTCTCACCTACATTTTAACATGTCATTGAATGATTTCATGTATTGACCAGTTCTGCAGACACTTGATATAGCAAACTACACCAATTTTACATCACAATATGCACTAGTAAACAATTTCGGAACAATTAAAACAGTCATTGAATTTAACTCCAAAACATCTCACAAAAAAGACCTTGTTTACAGTCAGTGTTTATGTCTTTTATTTATAATCTGCCAGTGACTAAAATATGGCGTCATAAAATTCCTCCGCATCGCTGTCGACTGGAAGTGTGCCCAAAAGGCTGGCGGCATTGCCACGTTGTATGGCAATGCTTAATCTCTGACTGAGGTAAAAGCCAGCCCTTGGGTCACGCGAAGTTTCAACTAAGCGTCTGGATAGTTCTTTGAAAAGCTTATGAGCACTCGGACCCCACGACCCAAGAGTTTCAACCCCAAACGGCTCAAAAATATAACTTCCGACGAGGTTGTTATATTTCCGCCGCTTGAGGTTCTCGTTAATTGTTTTATATAAAAGAACTGATTTGTTTTTTTTTTTTTAATCAGATTAATTGTAACGGTTGTCAAGCCGCCACGCGAATTGAATGTTTATATAAATCAGCGACAGTGTTTATTATCTGCCAGTTCTAAAACCTCTAAAGAGGTACTGATTTAAAAGGCTCTATAACACTTGCCTTGTTCTGACAAATAAATGATTATGATTAAATTTCACGTCACTTTGAATTTCGAACTGTGTTTTGTTGTGAATTCGCGATGATTTTCTTTGAGAATATTTTAGTTCACTTTTGAATTGTGTGCGCTGACTTAAATGAGGTGAGCAGTACACTTTATAAAAGTTCTTGCTTTTCTTTAGAAAGGCTGGTTATAATCCATTTGAAATAATAATTTCATTAAAATTGTTTGCCAGGAAGGATGGAGTTAAATCTATGATTGAATTAAAATACATTCTGCCAATTGCATCAGTCTGCTGAATGTCTTGTCTCAAACTTTTCAATTTTTTTGCAATCGGATTTTTGACATAGTTAATTTTTTATTTTTCTGAGTGTGTGAAACCATCTGATGTAGCCACTGGTAAATTGCAGACGAAATTACTGGGACTAGGAACGTGAAAATTTTCACAAGGTTTTCTTTTATGATATAGGCAACACTTTCCGGTGACACTGGTATAACAATTCCTGAAGGTGGCATTCGAACCTCGGCTGCAGGCTGCGGATGCAGGCTGCGAATGCAGGTAGCACACGCATGACACGCAGCTGGCACGTGCATCCGCAGCCGGAAGTGATTCCGAAGCTGCAAAAACTCGCAAATTCAATCCAATATGAGCACTATCGGCTCCGAGTAGCGATTATTACGGACTTGTCTAAACAGGTTGGAGTGACGTAACTACGTGCCCATCAACTTGCTGCGGCCGCAGCACTACTGGTCTGCGATAGGCTGTGACTGCAGTCGCGGCAGCACTCGTAGCCGAAGCTCGGCAACACGTGTGGCCGCAGCCGCGTTCGGAATGGTTTTCACAAAAATCTATACTCTCTGCAGCCGGCTTCGTGCAGTCGCCGCATGTGCTGCCTGCATCCGCAGCCTGCAGCCAAGGTTCGAATAGCACCTTGAGAATCCGTAATGGCTGTCAAAGATCAACAAATAACAGCCGTTAGTCCCAGCTGTAAGTGCCTCAGTAACGCAAACGCATTCATAGCAAGGATTTCGGAGAGTGTGCGCGGGAATCACATGCCTTGATTCCACTATCGCCGTTCTACCATCGGACAACCCGACGTACGGCAAGTGTCCACCCTCACATAGTTGACACCTCTACGGTCCGGACTAAGCATTTCGCCTCGTCGTTCATACCGCGTACATCGAAGGATTGGAACAATTTGCCAGCTGTGCTCTTCTCATCTGATTATAATTTAGGTGTCTTCAAGGCTAGAATGAATTGGTGCTTAATAAACTAATAGTGCGATTCACCATCAAAGATTGCATTACTGCTTACTATCAGGTGGGATCGCAGTCAAGCAGTATCACATATCAATAATAAAAAAAAACGGATTAAGCGACGGCTTAGCATGCTTTCTGAGGCACGACGGAATCTTGACATGTTAGGATGAGGGTTACCCATCCACAAAATAACCTTGACAAGCATTGTTTAACCTCAGATATCGACCCGTGTTGCTATCATTACTTAGCTACGAGTTATTTTATCTATAAACTTCATGTGATTGACAGCAAAGCAATAGGTGGTGTCCTAATTAAGTTGAGCGCTAATTAGTTGGAGTAAGTCGCCCTTAGCGTTGAGATGGGTCTAATCTAAATTAAGGGAATGGATTTGTCAATAACAGGACTTTAATGTTGATAATGAGATTACTTGTTAGTCAATTGATGGACTGTATCAATAGGGTAGGATGAATAAATCCTACCCAGGCTGCGAGAATTGTTATAAAGTGAAATAAAAAAATAAAAAAAATGTTTTTATTTCACATAGGCCTACATGGGCATTTATAAAATGTCAGAAGCTAGTGCACGGTTCCAAATTGGTCGTTTTCTATGGAGAAGAACCGGCAAGAAACAACATGGTTGCTCTTTAAAAAAAATGTTGTTCTTACAATATTTCCATATTATTAGATATTATGTAAGGACAGTGTAGTGTAGACCAGTCAATATTGTACTCAAAAGTACAATAAAAATAATCATAATAAAAAGTGAGTCGTAATAGGAAGTAATCTAAGAATTCGCGGAGCCTACAGTGTTCTCACATTCACATTATAAAAATGGAGATATATTAATTAAAAAAAAAGCATGAAACAATCGCTGCACACTGCGCTCGAACGTAAAAGGCAACTAAAAAGTTCTAAGAAAGATCCTCCGACCAGACGGGTGTTGTGTATGGTCCGGGGAACTGCCCGATAGTTTTTTTTGTATTAATGGTAGGCTCGCGTTTGACCACCATCTTACCTGATGGTAAGCTTTATGATTTTGGACTGCTTAACATATAGGTAAATGTTCTTACGCCGTATTGCAAGTTGGCGCGAGGATTGATAAACGTCGCTACCTCACGTTCCACCGTATTGTAGTGGTGATACGTTCTCCAAAGTGGCGTTCAACGTTTAGCTTTATTGTCAGCGTATCTACAAATTATGAAAATGGTTCTCAAAGTGGAGTACACACACCCCTTGAGAGTTCGATCTGATGACGGCACTAGCTGTCAGGTTAGCGACAAGATTTTTGCAAAAGCTGCTGGACAACTGACAAACGTGCGACACGCATTATGGACAAATACAGCTCCATTTTATCTTGTTTTTTTTTGTTTCTTTTGTTTAGGAACTTTAAATGGCATGTGTAGAGTCAGTAGTTTGAGAAATCCTGGTGTACACTGTATAACAGCAGGGCAGACTTCAGACTTTTACTGACCAAAACCCACTCCTATGTTCCTTTTTTGCCTTTGTTCCTGGGCCTCGTGGTTCACTTTCACATAACCCATGGAACACGACGAACACGTGATGGTAAAGCCCTCGATCTACAATTTACTGTTATTGCATTAAATTAGGGTGATGACAGAATAGGGTTAGGAAAAAGAATTCAGCCTACCTACTTATAAATATCAAAAACATGGAACTCTATTTTCACGCCCCTACCTGCCTCCCTCATTAATATTACGGTAGGTACTCCTAAATCTCAATGAAGGGCGGCTCATTCCTTATTAATAGTAATCCTAAATCGCACCTTAGAATCTTTATAAAGTGACTTTAATGCCAAAAGTACAAAATTCTTTTTTTTATTAGGTGAGAAATCATTCAATGACTTCTCGCTCTTGGGTAGAATGAGAGGGTGAGTTAGACTTTTACTAAGATATAAATATAATTTTTTTGTGACATAAAGGGCGATGTCTTTGTTTTTTCGTTAATTTAGAAGTTTGATTTTTTCACAGCTTCAAGACCGCAGCCGTGATACCTATGGGTTTAATTTCAACACCACGCGTTCCGGAGGTAAAGGGTCTTACCAGACAGACAAATAGACGGACAACAAAGTAATCGGATCCCGTTTTTTCCTTTTGAGGTTTTTTTTTTTAAGGTACGAAAATCATCTAATGACAAATTCCGGTCTTGGGCGGAGCGAGAGATAGTGTCAGACTATTACTGACTAAAACCCACTCCTGTTCCTTCGTTGCCTTCGTCCCAGGGTCCCGGGTTTCGTTTTCACACTACCCATGGCCCCAGTAGGCTTCGACCCTGCTGGCCCCCTACGATTTGCTGACATCACCCTGAGGCGCGTGTGGTACAATACGCGCCGTCGACGACTTGGGCTCGGTCCGGACAGTTACCGGACGGTTCCTTGAGTTCCTTTTGAGGTACAGAATCCTAAAAAGAAAAGTCGAAGCATGAATGAATGTTATTTATCCAGGACCTCTTATTAGACTGAAATTCGACAACATAGTTCAGAAAACGTTGAACACGATCGGTATTCTTAAGCATGAATGACCAACATTTTGTCGGCGGCTTGGCAAAATTGTTTTTTATTAATTAACTCTGCCTTCGTATATGAACTTATAATACTTTTCGAACTAACGATGTTATTTGAAAACTTTTCTGTTAGTAGACTAACATCAAACAGATTATGAGATTAGCTGTTTAGGTAGAATCGCAAAGGTAGGATTTTTGGTGGGAATATTTTTTGTTACACAGTCAAAGGATGACCTAGAAATATTAAGGCCTCTGCTGTTAGACAGTGTAGACCAGGATTTCTCAAACTACTGACTCTACACCTCCCTTTTAAAGTATCTAAACAATAGAAACAAAAAAAAATGATAAAATGCAAAAAACAATTCCCGAATGGAGTCTTGAAGATTCTTCTAAATCGCAAAATGTTTTGTTTTTGTGACGTAACAACAAAATTACTGTTGCCAGATTTATTCCTATACCTGTGCTATGAGTCCTTGCTTTATGTCTTTCAGGATTTTAGTACAAGTAGCCCTATGAATTTTGATTCCCTTGAGAGTGTCGAAATATAAATTTTTTGCGTCATAAACTGCCGTATCCTTTTTATTCGTTGACTTAGAAGTTTGATTTTTTCACAGCTTCAAGGGCCCGCAGATTGGAGTATATGGTTTTAAGTTCAACTCGATACCTCCACGCATTTCTGAGATAAAGGATCTTGA
Organism: Mythimna pallens; assembly: GCA_961205895.1. Lineage (NCBI taxonomy): Eukaryota > Metazoa > Arthropoda > Insecta > Lepidoptera > Noctuidae > Mythimna > Mythimna pallens. Next base: position 11,464,120 of record OY540849.1, on the reverse strand, counting down.
CAGACGGATGGAAAACAAAGTGGTTCTATAAGGGTTCCCTTTCTTCCTTTTGAGGTACGGAACCCTAAAAATTTGAAAATTACGACGACTATTTGACATTCACGCATTTGACAGCTGTTCGCGCGTCTAACAGTTCATAGCTAAGTCAGGACAATGTCTGTCGGGTCAACTAGTAACATGATCTGAGGCCCTACCACAAGCTATTTTGCGATCCATTGCACGACTTAAACTGAACTTTTTTTTTTTTTATTCGCTATAAACCAGTGCTTGACTGCGATCCCACCTGATGGTAAGCAGTGATGCAATCATTGATGGTGAGGCGCACTAGTTTATTAAGAGCCTATTCAGTCTAGCCTTGAAGGCACCTAAATTATAGTTGGACGGGAAGACAGCAGCAGGCAAATTGTTCCAGTCCCTCGATGTACGCGGTATAAACGACGAAGCAAATCGCTTAGTTCGGACCGTAGGTGTTTCAACAACGTAAGGGTGGATACTCGCATTACGTTGTAACTGAACTGATAAAGAGATGGAGCTATGTAGGGTATATAGCTCCTTCCTTCTTTCTCGCTCACATTCACATGCCTGCCATTTTAAAGAAAGAAAAAGAAAGAAAACATGTTTATTCTGCCCAAATAAACGCACAATAAAATATAGTAATCTGTCGGGGCATATGCAAACCGGGCATAACTGTGCTGCACCATAGACACTAGACAATAAACACAGTTGATTGATGTCTACATAGTCTGTGGTTGTGTATACAAAACAGTCTAATCTTATAGGTAGCTTAGTCTGTGGTTGTCCATTGTCTATTGCACCGACCAACAAGTTATGTTTAACAAGACATGTTTTTTTTAGGTGGGAAATCATCCAATGACTTTTCCCAACTATCACACAACACCGTCTAGTCCCAAGCTAAGTAGAGCTTGTGTTATGAGTACTAGACAACTGATAAACATAATTATGAGTATATATTTCTAAATACATACTTAATACAGATAAATCACACCCAGATACAGAAGAAATGATCGTGCTCATCACACAAATATTTGTCTTGAGTGGGAATCGAACCCACGACTTCCGGCATAGCAGTCAGGACCACTATATAAACTCTAGACCAACAGGTCAGTCAAAGGCATAAAGCAAGGTCATATAGCACAGGTATAGGAATAAATCTGGCAACAGTAATTTTGTTGATACGTCACAAAAACAAATTTTTTTGCGATTTGGAAAAATCTTCAAGACTCCATTCGGGAATTGAACTATTTATATAGGTAAATTTATACGGAACCTTCAGTGTGCGAGTCCAACTTTCACTTGCCCAGTTTTTTTACTTTTATATATTGATATCTATCGTTTAAAACTTGTATTACAATCTTGTCATCATCATTCATCATCATTTCAGCCGAAGACGTCCACTGCTGGACATACGCCTCCCCTAAATGTCACCACAACGAACGGTCTTGTACGTCTCGCATTCATCGGATTCCCGCAACCTTCACCAGGTCATCGGTTCACCTTGTAAGGGCCTTCTAACACTGCGTCTTCCGGTACGTGGTCGCCACTCCAGAACCCTTCGGCCCCAACGGCCATCCGTTCAGCGAGCATTGTGCTCTGTCCATTGCCACTTAAGTTTGGCGATTCTTCGTGCTATGTCGGCAACCTTGGTTCTCCTGCGGATATCTTCATTTCTTTCCTTTTCCGATTCGATCACGCAAGGAAACTCCGAGCATAGCCCTTTCCATTGCCCTTTGGGTGACTTCATTACAATCTTGTACAACAAGTTTTCAGTTATAATCAAGTGTCAGTACTTTCACCCTTGAAATTTTTCCTATTTATTAAAAATCACCTTGTATAATATAAGAACTGTTCAAACAGAATCTCTCAGTATTCTTATTTTTTAGTAATTGATATACCTAGTACTTAAATTATTCGGGTACTGTAGGTGGCTACGTTATTTGCAGCAGCGATGGCATTCATTAAGGCCTCCTAAGCTGCTGTACGTCATCCATTTTCCTTTCCGTCATCCTCCTTTCCTTTGAAGTGGAAAATCATTCAAAGACTCTTCTTGTTCTGGGTGAAGAGGGCACCTGATTTTAACCGACTTCAAAAAGAATGAGAATAAAATTGCTTTGTTTATACGTGTAGTCGATGACTAACTGAAAGAAGAGGGGGGGAGGAGGAAATGTCGAACTTATCTGATGATGAAGTTTGAAGTTAGCCACCGTAACTCTGTAATAAATTCATGTAATCTAACCGTGTTTGGGATTATTAGAACTCTCACTCTCACTCTGGCTATAAGGTATTTAAGTTTGACTGAGGTGTACTTTTTATGGTGGTACCATAACTAAAAAGTGTAAAATAAAAAGGTTTTACAAAAAAAAAAAATATACAACCGACATCAATGTAAAAAGAAAACACTGAAAAGTGCAAAATAACTTTTTCGGAAGTCAGTGTTAAATACAAACTATTATAGAAACGAAGAGACAAAACTATTATAGAAACACCAACTTCCGAAATGAAAGATATTTTGCACTTTTCAGTGTTTTTTTTTTACATTGAAGTCCGGTTTTTTTTTTGCAAAATGTTTTGGTATTACTGACAACACCACCTGTGTTTTTGCTTCGGCTACAGTATCTCTGTCAAACTATTACACAGTCCTGGCAGGCAGATGCTTTAGCGGGCCCGTCACCTACACTGACGTATCTTTGGATACAACGCGCCGTCGATCCGGACCTGGCATATTATAAGACGGCGAGCTATTCATATGTATCCTGAGGTTGTTGTTGACCTATTTTTATCAAGGAACCAGAAACGCCCACTTCATAAAGAAACTCATCTTTTTCCCAGTTTTTGTCGCTAAGTATAAACAAAGTTCGTTAATGAGGGTCCCCTGTCTTGCAAACTCCACAAAATATTGGTAAGTAGGAAGTGCTGCTTAATACTTTACGAAGTTGGACAATGATTAAGGAATACGCAGGATGTTATAACCAGCGGCCTTACCATGATGTTTTTAAATGTTAGGCGTGCGAGCGAGAAATAGGAATGGAGCCCTATTATTATACACACCTATTTTTTAATTAGTACAAAAAAATGGGGCTCTATTCGTACGGTTTACTGATCATATTTTTGTTAAATCAATAGCCTGTGCAATATTTTCATATATTGAGTGCCATTTTGGGATCTAAACCAACGCTAATAACTTATAATTACAAGACCTTTTCTAATAAGCCTTTGAAGTATTTGTGCTAAATAAAAATTAGTTGTGTATAGCGCCATTCCTTTCACACTGCAGTAGCTAGCGCACGCTCCAATTGGTCGTTTCTTATGGAAAAAAACCGGCTAGAAACTCCATGATCACTCTTTTAGGGGTCTACTCATTAAGGGGGACTCACAGCCTACTCTCTTTCCTAGTGAGGGGGCTTGAGTCCCTGCTGTGGGAACATTAAAAAAGGCTGAGTTTGCTATGCGAAGCTTATTAAAGGGTATGCTTATTGGTAACCAGCGAAATTCAAATATTAAGTTTTGGACCCACAGCCCTCTCTTTCTTAGAGAGGGGGCATAAGTCCCAGCTGTGGGAACATTAAAAAAGGCTGAGTTAGCTATGCTACGCTTGTTAAGGGGGATGCTTATTGGTAACCTGCGAAATTCAAATATTAAGTTTTTTGTATTTTGCTAGTCAGAGTTAAGTTGTATGTGGATTAAAATATAATTGGCGGGTGTAATACGTGTTTAATTATGGAATTTTAATCATTTGAATGATCAACACAACCTTTCTTTTTCGTCATCTTGAAATAGCCAATCAATAGGGTGAATACAAGATACTTAAGAAAATTGTCACCATACGAGGATCCTTTTTCACTCACCTATTGCCAGCATCGAGCATGGTTGAAAAACTTGTTACTTCATCTAACGCAATCCAACGCGAAGTTTGACGAACAGGCACCGCGAAAAAAGAGACATAACGCCTGAAAACTCTGTTAGCATTCGGTAAATCCGTGATTTACTCGAATATTTTACAAAACTTGTTTCAGGAAATACGTGTTTTTTATATTTTTGGGTAAATTATGAAGTGTCAAAGTTTATGCAAAATAGCAGATTTTCAGAGGTCTTTACTGGATTAGTTTTACACAAATTTATAAATTGATTTCAATAGAAGCCTAGATAATATCCACAAGATACTGTTTTTCCAAAATATCTAATGAAAAATTTGTAATAACGTCATAATCACGTAAGAGCAGTTGTATGAAAAACAGTGAAGATGTTACTACCATATTCCGTTTTTTTGAAAGAAACTTCATCCACTCTACTCGATTCAGTCCCTATGACAACAGAGGGTTGAATGAATTTGTATGAGCTTTTGACAGGCATTTAGAGAATTGGTTCCAGAAAGTGGTAAGTCATCACCACACTAATATTATTAAAGGAAAAGTTTGTGTGTGAATATGTATGTTTGTTTGTCCTTCACGTTCAGATGTTTTAACGAATTTGCATGCAGGTAGATCATGCTAGATGGCCGTTGGGGCCGAAAGGTTCTGGAGTAGCGACCGCGTACCGGAAGACGCAGTGTTGGAATGCCCCCCTACAAGGTGGACCGATAACCTGGTGAAGGTTGCGGGAATGCGATGGATGTGAGACGCACAGGACGGTTCATTGTGGCAACATTTGGAAGAGGCCTATGTCCAGCAGTGGACGTCTATCGGCTGAAATGATGATGATGATGATGATGAGACCATGTTAGGGCTGCGAGAATTTTTGAAAGGGAAATTCGTGGTACAAGGCAACGTGGTCGGGCAAAAGTCAACTAAAGGATATACGTATTGTTTTGGTCAGTAAAAGTATGACACGCCTTCACGCTTCACCCTAGATCGGGAGAAACTACTGGATGAAATGAATGATTGAGGGTTTTTTTTAAACAAATATACGGCGGCGGTAGCTACGCCACTGCCTGGAATAACACATAGAATACATTTTTTCCTTTAGGATTATGTTCTCTTGGGATATTTATAGAACCGAAAGGTTCTGAAGTAGCGACCGAACCGAAAGAAGCAGCGTTGGAAGGCCTCCCACAAGGTGGACTCATGCCCTGGTCGAGACCGTTCGTTGTGGCAACACTTTGGGGAGGTTTATGTCCAACAGTGGAAGTCTTTCGACTGAAATGATGATGATGATGGGATAATTATCTACTTTCAAGCGGGCAAAGCCACTGGCGGGAACTAGTTTATAATAAACTCTATCTTACCGCCTCGTTATTATAAGAAAATCATCTTCCTGCCCTTGTCCCGTGTTATTTGGGGTCGGCGCAACGCGTTTTCTTCTTCCATTCTGCCCTGTCACTCGTCACCATATCCATTATTATAAGAAAATAATAGAGAAATTGTTTGAGTATTTCGACAAAGTTTTCTAAGTATTACCCGTGACCTTCAAGATAACAATATTAATACTCTGTGTAGTTTCTCTCTTCAATTAGTATATAAAGCTAGAACTACACGAGACCGACGCACACGTGTAACACGCCTAATTCGTTGTAAAATGACGACGAGTGGCGCGGGTCAAGTGTAGCTCTACAAGTCTAGTTTCCATATAAAATGTATGGAGACCGCCCAGATCGGCGAGTGTGGCAGTGCAGTTCTACCTTAAAGGCGGCAAAAGACTGATTATTGAAACGCGACGCGACCCGACGCAACGCGACGCGTGGGTGCAAAGAATGAGGCCGCACGTGCACCTAATGGGCAATGGTCCCCGCGTCCCAGCCGCCGGCGGATTCCGATCCCGATTTCTGGCCACCGTGGGCTCGGGCTTGCGGGCGGCTAGCAATAGGTAGCTCGACGTCCAACCGTACGGTATGTAACCGTTCGGACCGAGCCCAAGTCGTCGACGTCGCGCAGTGTTCCACGCGCGCCTCAAGTAGATGTCAGCAACCTTAGGGGCCCAGCAATGTCGAAACCAACTGGGGCCAATGGTCTGATTCTGAAAGGAATACTCGGCCTTGGTATGAAAGACAACGAAGGAACAGAAGTGGGCTTTTAGTCAGTAAAAATCTGACACTATCTCCCACTTCGCCCAAGAGCGGGGGATTTCATTGGACGATGGGTCGGTGGGAAACCATCGAAAAAAAAAAATCCAATAACCTACTTGAGATTACGACAAAAAAATCCTATTTCTTTTTTTCTAGCCCCTATTTTTCATAGTCTGTGGTCACACTCAACCCACTTAGGGCTCGATGGGTATACATCAAGCCCGTTCGACCTAGAAATCTGAAACTTGGCAAACTTTTAACATTGGATCGGCATAAAGTTCTTGGACTATATAAACTTATACGGCTTTAACCAACTCAGTGTTTTGATAAGATGAGAATAATTTACGAGTATTATTGGCAAGTATAATATGAGTATATTTATTTCAGCGAGCTACCCATTGCTCGTCGTCCGCACGCCCTCGTCTACGGTGGCTGGAAATCAGAGTTGGGGTCCTAGCGGCTGGGGCGTGGGGACGTCGTTTCTCTCATGCGTGCGACCTCCTCTTTCACTAGCTTTACTGCTTCATAAAAGATAGCGACTGTCTGCCATTCCTCCTCGCTCCGGAAGTCTATATACAAGGCTAAATTGTAATAAATATTAGGGTCCTTCCTTTAGATATATTTTTTTAAGGTGGGAAATCATCGATGTGTCAGACTTTTACTGACTAAAATCTCACTCCTATTTCTTCTTTGCCTTGTTTTGCAGGGCCCCGGGGTTCTCTTTCGCATCACCCATGGCTCCAGTAGGCTTCGACCATGCACATGGGCTTCTACGTTTGCTGTTATCTCCATAAGGCGTGCACGGAACACTACGCACCGTCGACGCCTTGGGCTCGGTCCGGACTGTTACCGGACGGTTGGATGGTGAGCTACCCATTGCTCGCTGTCCGCAAGCCCGCGCCTACGGTAGCCGGAAATCGGGATCGGAATCTCAGCGGCTGGGGCGTGAGGGCCATTGCCTCGCGCGTGTGGCTGCCTCCTTTGCTAGCATTACTGCTTCGCAGAAGGAGGCAACCGCCTGCCACTCCTCTTCGCTCCAGACCATGGCCGGTACCAAGGCCCGGCGCGAGAGATCGCTGACGCCGGGCATCCCCACGAGGGCACGGCAGTGCCCTGCCCAGGCGGGGCAGACCTCTACCGTATTATGGTCCACCGTGTCCTCCGGGTGGTCCACACAATGTGTCATCCGCACGAATCCGGTGCAGAAATCTCCCGAACTGACCATGTCCGGTGAGGACCTGCGTCATGCGGAAAGTAAGGATGCCGTGTTGTCTTTCCAGCCAAAAAGGGCACTTACCTCCATAATTGTGGCGTGCCCACTCCTCTTGATATACTCTAGGATTAGGAGGAAAAAAAATGTGTAATTAAAAATTTGTAAAACGTTAATATAAAGTCTTAGGAATAAATACAAATGTATGGGCTATGTTACATGCCTATACTATTTTTTAAGACAGTTAAATTCTTAACATTAATGAAATATTATAACTTTTCAATCTTGAAATGCTTTTGTTATTTTATTATTCCTGAAAATAACAAAAGAATTCCAGTGAAAAGTATCTGCCGAAATTTCATCACATGTTTTTGATGTGAAAATTTAAAGGCAGGTGTGTTGTGTACTACCGAATGGATTCTAGGAACTGAAAACCAGTTAGTATGAACTACACTTTGAATTCTGTGCTTTTGAAGAGAGATCAGTTTATGTTAGTTAGCTTGTCAAAAGGATTGCACATTTTGTTACGCATACTGCATTCGCCTACGCTACATTGTCAATGGGAGATAGAATTACTTTGGTTACATAGAAATAAAAACTAGACGCAAATACACACAATAGCATTACCAAGGAATTTTTAGGGTTCCGTAGCTCAAAAGGAAAACACGGAACCCTTATAGGATCACTTTGTTGTCCGTCCGTCTGTCTGTCGGTCTGTCAAAACCCTTTATCTCGGGAACGCGTGGAGGTATCAAGTTGAAATTAAAACAATATACTCAGGTCTCCGGTCCCTTGCAGCTGTGAAAAAAATCAAACTTCTGAGTTAAAGGAAAAAAAAGATACGGCCGTTTATGTCGCAAAAAAACGTGTATTTCGACACTCTCAAGGAAATCAAAATTCATAGGGTAGAACTGTTTACAAGGAGCTATGGCTTGTCTGACTTCCATAATCAAGTAAACTTACCATCAATGATTGCGTCACTGCTTACTACCAGGTGGGATCGCAGTCAAGCACTGGTTTATTATATCAATAAAAAAAAAGTATTTTATTCGTGCCATTTCCAACACTCGGTTTTGGGTCGTTCATCACTCAAGTTGATATGAGTGCACCAGATATATGCGCTAAATTGAATGATAAAAATATAGCGGAAATTATTCGTTGCATATTGTATGAAAAGTGGTGTCCGTTTCAATATTCGTAATGGTAATTTACACTGAACTAAATGTGTAAAAATGGTTTTATTTTAAAATTCGAACTTTGAGCTCTAAAATAGAGTTATCCTTTTGTTTCTGGGCTTAACCCTTATGTATAACTACACAGGTTCAGGTTCAAGCTCAGGTTACGGACATAGCCCGAAGAATCGCCAAACTTAAGTGGCAGTGGGCAAGGCACATTGCTCGCAGAACATATGGTCGATGGGGATGAAAGGTTCTGGAATGGCGACCACGTACCGGAAGACGCAGTGTTGGAAGGCCTCCCACAAGGTGGACCGATGACCTGGTGAGGGTCGCGGGAATCGGGGGCTATATCCAACAGTGGACGTCTTTCGGCTGAAATGATGATGATGATGATACCTACAGACATGACACATTTCTCGCAGAACAGTAGATGGGGCCTTAAAGGTTTTAGAGTGACGAACGCTTACGGGAAGACGTAGTGTTGGATCACATCCCACAAGGTGTACCGATAACCTGGTGAGGGTCGCAGGAATTCGATTGATGCGAGACGCATAGGAACGGTCGTTTTAGCGACACTTGGGGGAGGTGACACACAAACACTTAAAAACAACAAGAACAAATACAAATAGAAGAGCCCAAAGATGCTGCTTATTTAAAAATAAATTTGGTCTCTGACATGACAGTTGGGTGACAGATGAAGACTGATGTGTTTTTAGGATTCCGTAGCCAAATGGCAAAAAACGGAACCCTTATAGATTCGTCATGTGTCTGTCTGTCCGTCCGTATGTCACAGACACTTTTTTCCGAAACTATAAGAGCTGTTGAAACTTGGTAAGTAGATGTATTCTGTAAACCGCATTAAGATTTTCGTAAAAAATAGAAAAAAAAAACTATAAATTTTGGGGGTTATCCATACTTAGAACTGAAACTCAAAATTGTTTTTTTCAATAAACCCATACGTGTGGGGTATATATGGATAGGTCTTTAATAATATTTTTTTTTTAAATACTGAATAGTTTGCGCGAGAGACACTTCCAAAGTGGTAAAATGTGTGTGTCCCTCGTAACTTCTAAAATAAGAGAACCCGAACATTTACCTTATGAACTTCTACCGAAAATCTGTTTGAACGAGATCTAGTTAGTAGTTTTTTTTTAATATGTCATAAATCGTAAACCGCAATTTACCTTTTAAGTTTGTACGGAACCCTCAGTGCGCGAGTCCGACTCGCACTTGCCCAGTTTTTTTATTTACTTCTTTTATTTTATAGTAAGTAGTATAATGGTAATAAAGTTTAGTGTTTTTTTAGATTTTTAGGTAAACGTTAGAATTTTTTTTTCAATTATTTTTGTGTGTTTGGAAACCACTATTGTAATGAGTTCAGCCTGTAAAGATAGTGTGTTTATTAAATAAAGAAATGTGTACAACTAGATTAAGAAACTTAAAATAATAGGATTACACTTAATAGGATATCAAACACTAAAAAACCACAACAACTTCATGCTATATGTCTCAAAGGCCACCACTGACTCACACACACACTCACTCACTCACTGGTACAGGTATTAGTCACATTTTTCTAATAAATCATATCAAACTCCAAATGGAGGGGTAGCTTATGCCTATAAATTAGTCACAGATATAGACTATTCTGCTATTGAGGAGTGAGAATAGTCGTGGCCCAGTAGTGTCGGCCCCGAGTTTCGAGTCGTAAGTCGTGGGATCAAATCTGAGCGACTTTACTCGGTGTAATTTATTTCATCACCACCGCTCTCGAACCGGTGAAGGAAAACATCGTGAGGAAACCGGCATGTCCTAGAACCAAACATCCAGTGACGTGGAATATCCACCAACACACACTGGGCCTGCGTGGTGGATTGCAGCCCATTCCCTTTCTCCTAGAGAGGTGGACTGATTCCCAGCAGTGGGAACATTATAAGGCTGGTTACTAAGGTACTACTGAGAAGTTCACAACGCGTTGTAAAATTCTCAAAAGATAATTTGATCTGACATCATTTATTTAATGGATTCTGATGTAATTTAATTCATAGCATAGCATAGTCGGCCTTATAATGTTCCCTCTGTTGGGACTCAGGCCTCCTTCCTAGGAGAGTATGGGCCATAATCGACCACGCGGGCCCACTGCGGGTTGGTGGATGTCACATGTCTTCGAATTTTTGGTTCTAGGACATGCCGGTTTCCTCACGATGTTTTCCTTCACCGTTTTGAGAGAATTTAATTCAATCTGACATAATTTATTTAATTGTTTGATTTATAATAATTCCTTATTTTATTGATTCTATTGTCTTTGCTTTCATTTTGTATCTTGTTATTATTTATTAAATGTGAATGAACAATTGATTCAAAATATAAATAATATTAGTTTACTAAATTCTGTAAGTGCTGTGCACACATTTAAGTGAAGAATTCGCAGGGATAATTGTTTATTGATTATTCTTTTGTAAATGTTTTTGCGAACTATTCGTTGGAGTGCCGTAATGAATAAATAAATAAAAGCTTTTCAGAAAGACCAAAGAAACACTTGGTTTGTCCAAAATTTAGTTACAGTAACCGTCCTGAAAATCTCACGTCAGACATTCAAAGAGATAGTCACGCAAAAAACATTTCCCGTCAAAAAATACACGTGAAAAAATATTCTATCTTCCACAGTAACAATTGGTTTTCAGTCGACTTCCCTCTGCCTTGAATTTGAGGAAAACTACCTGTATGTAAGATTATCTTGCTGAGTTGCTTGTTCATACTGTCGGGCCAATAATAACTTCTACATAAAGGATTACAAGTAGAGATGTGGCGGAGTATCGGTTTCGCATTCGCGTTTGGATTTTCGCACAGGGTAAAGATATTTTCGCTTTGTTGTTGTGAATGGGTTTTTTGAATAGATGATAAGTCTTTTTACAAGCGCAATCTGTCTACTTCATCATCATCATCATTTCAGCCGATAGACGTCAACTGCTGGACATGGCCTCCCCCAAATGTCGCCACAATGAACGGTCCTGTGCGGCTCGCATCCATCGGATTCCCGCAACCTTCACCAGGTCATCAGTCCAACTTCTAACACAGCGTCTTCCGGTACGTGGTCGCCACTCCAGAACCCTTTGGCCCCAACGGCCATCCGTTCTGCGAGCAATGTGCTCTGTCCATTGCCACTTAAGTTTGGCGATTTTTCGTGCTATGTCAGCAACCTTGGTTCTCCTGCGGATATCTTCATTTCTTTCCTTTTCCGATTCGATCACGCAAGGAAACTCCGAGCATAGCCCTTTCCCATTGCCCTTTGGGTGACCTTTCAACACTGTGTCTTACAGTACGGGGTCGCCACTCCAGAATCTTTTGGCCCCAACGGCCATGTGTCTACTTAAGTACTGTTTATTCATTCATTTTTTGTATATTTTTATCTTGTTAAAATCAAAATGGATCTGGTTTGGGTTCCGCACCTAAAGGGTAAAAAAAATCTATGTCCCCCTGTCGATGTGTGTCGCTGGATACGGTTCATGAACCGTGATTGTTAGACATTTTGACAATTCAAAAGTGCCTATAATTGGTTTATTTGAAATAAACGTTTCTGATTTCTTTTTTTTTCACAGAATATGTATTTTTGTTGCCTCTATGACAACAAATACTAAAATCAGAATAAAATAAATATTTAACTAGGGCTCCTATTTTTTTTTTTTTGCTACGGTCGGTACGGAACCCGACGTGCGTCGAGTCCGACTCGCACCTGGCCTGTTTTTTTTTTCACAAATACTGGGTAAAAACCTAAATAAATGAAGGATTTGTTAGATTGGGGTCAAATAAATCACGGATTTTCTTAGTAAACATGAATTTCAATTTTCCTCTAATTATTTAACGTCTCTTTTCGTCTTTTTCTTGGATTCTTTCACATCGTTCAAAGTTGTCTGTAAGAAACTCTTAAAGCGACCGTCCATTATAACGCCCTATTAATTTTAAGCTCCTACTGTAATTTTATTTATGGTGTTCAATAAAGAGTACATGAATCAATCAGTCAATCATTACCATAAATTATCTATCTATCTCTTTCACACCTCGTATCTTCCAAACATTCATCTCTTTTATTCAATGATGCTTCACATCTGTCATTCATCTTCACGTTATATTCATCAGTCATAATACTCATAACGTTCCGTTCTTTCATAAATGCCTAAATATTATTGGACTGTTCGATTTTCGGTTCTCAGTACTGGACAAGAAGAAGGTTTGGGTGTTTGTATATATTTCATCATTTAGATTTAGTGTAAGCGAAAACGGATAAATGTTGTTGTAGCGATATCTGTGATGTCACATAAGAACTAAATTATAAAATCCGGCATCGCAATTACAGTTTTTCGTGCGATTTGAACATATACAGCAGCTCAAAATCATCTATTGGGTAGTTGCCCAAACCAGACCAAACATCTGTTTCGTCAGAGGACCCTCCCTTTTCAACGGAGGTTTGCGGGACTTCACAATATGTTCTGCATAACTCCAAATATACTACAGTAGAATCCGTTTATTATGACTCCGCCTATATTGACCAACCGCTTATTATGAAGTAATTACTCAGCGAAGTTTGGTTTTCATGTAAAATTCTTTATAAAAAAAAGTCGGATATAATGACTTGGCTGATAGTGGCATGTCGCTTATTATGACCGATTTTTAATAAATTGTGTCCAGTTATAGTGTTCGGGAGAGTCAAGTGACACTCGATGACGTTCGGCGCGATATGCGTGCATGGCTTTTTATTTTGATAGTTAAAGACACGTATGTTTCTATGAAAATAAATACATACATAAAAAAAGGAGATTGATTATTTTCTTAAAAATGCTTTGTATGACGTCCGCTTAGTATGACGTGTTTGTTATTTTCCTTCGATGTTATTATAAACGGATTCCACTGGAATCATGTTTGCAACTACCACATTAAAAATTTAAACCAATACCGAGTTAATTAGTCACAAAAATGTAATCTATAGTAACTTCTACAGCAGCTTAATTTTGACACCTCGATTCGCACTCATGCCTACCCTAATCACACGTTAGACGTTCCGCTTAAACGCGAATTTTCTCCGAGAGTTAGTATGAGCAGCCCTTTGCGAACGGAGGTGCGATTATAAAAAGGGGGTAGAGGGGGGATGGGTTTAATCTTAGAAGGGGAACAGATTTCGTTTTTTTTTTTTCCTGATAGTGAGAAAGTAAAAGGAAATGTTGATAGATTCACTTTGTAAAGATTCTCGGAAATAGATCTCGAAATATTTTTTTGGGAATTTTCTCGTAATAACTTTTTCGTTGGTGACACGTGGTGAGGTTTTAAGCTTACTTGCTCTCCTCTCTACATAAAACCAAATGTATTGTTTTGCTATGAAGTACCTCACAACTTTGCAGATTTTTTTTATCTTCAGCGGGGAAATCGTTGCATCAGTTTGTAACACCGAGTCTAAGTCACGCACCCTTTACCGTTTTAAAAATCGAAAAATGAATACACATTATATCTTAGTACAGATACTCATTATATGAATCATTAAATAGTTATAAAATTATAGTTACATCATAGGGGCTCAGCAGGGTCGACGCCTACTTTGGGGCCATGGGTTAAGTGAAAATAAACCCCGGGGCCCTGGAACGCAAGGCAAAGAAGGTACAAACGAGTGGGTTTTAGTCAGTAAAAGTCTGACACGCAGGGTGGGAGATGTCATTAGATGATTTCCCAACAAAAAAAATCGGTAATTTTTAATAGTAGCTGCCTAATTCACACATACATACATATGCGATATGAGAAAATGTGCACGTTAAAAGCGTCTTGAGTATTTTAAAGCTTCTTTACCAAATCTATTTTGAATGTTTGAACTATTCAGCCCTAATATCCTTAACTTGTATTTATTCGTTGCTTCATTGTATTCAGAAACCAAATCGTGGCAGCACCAATTTCTACTACAATAAAAACATCAGAAAGCAAATAAAAACAGACTCTCTGACACAAATATTTTCAGCGACATCTTAAAATCCGGCTCGAAGGACCAATTTTGGTAAGACAAAACCGTTTGAAAGGACCAGATTTGGCGAGATTTCATTTTATGTGGCTGAGTAACCAAAATGTTGCCAACCCCCGTAATGGGCATAAAGCAGTCTCTTCAAGTCCTGAAATGGCATCTTTGCCCGCCTTTTGCCCACACCGACCTCAATTTGCATGTCGTTTCACCCAACACAGGGCTTTGGCCTAAATTTCGTCCAAATTTACATTAGACTAAAGTTGAGAGTGCGAAGTTCTGATTTAATTATCATAGGGGGTAAAGTACATAGACCTGAGATGTGAGGAGTTATAAGCACCTGTAAGGATCTAACATTAAGACACATACGCGCTGTCGTCTCAATTAAATTGGTTCGAGCTTTTGAACACAGCGCGCCTGCTGCTGCTAATTATGAAAATAACAGTTGACTTTCTACAACCTGTTATGTTTTGGATATGCCACCGTAAAATTGTAAATACCATTAGATTATAATCTATCTCGTGAGATTGTAAGCTGTCGAAAGATTGTAAACCGTAAAAACAAAAAAAATCGGTAGATTGTAATTCATCGAAGTGAAACTTTTAAACTGCGAAAAGGCATAGAATGGAACACATCTCGCGTGCTGATTGTAAAGTTAAATTGAAAGCAGTAGGTTACAGTTCACAATATTTTGACAGCTTACAATCTCGCGAGATAGATTATGATCTAACGGTATTTAAAATTTTACAGTGACAGATTTATGTATAATAAAGTAGAATTCATTCTAGGTTTATTCATGAAACGTACCGTGGTAACCCACGCTTTGTGCTACTTACAAGTTTTCATGTCACTATTGTAAATTGTCTTCAATTTCAGAAAATCTTCTCCGTTCCTAATGAAGAAAAAAAAGGTTATAAAAAAAATAAAAATAAAAATTCTTGGAAACGATGTATATTAGAGGAGAAATCCAAAATAAATCTTTGCTGCTTTTAGGTAGAGCATAGTTTGTCTTATCAATTTTCTAACTTGGACTTTTTCTACCATTTTAAAATGATCCCTTTCCAAAACCCTTTCGGTTATACCAGAGTTCTTTCCACATTGGTTACTGAGCGAGTCTACAAAACGAACGTGTGTTTGAACGTTACGTCATCAATATAAGTTTGTACGGACGAACGAAAAAAAACTTGGTCTGGTTCAGACTCGGCCAACGGGAAACTTTTTTTTTTGTTGGACAACCGTACCGAATCAGTGTTTGAGGGATGTAGTGTAAAAAATGGAATCAGTGCGTTTCACTGAATTCTGATGAAGTTCTGGCAATTTTCTTGATTTCCTTGTTTTTTTGTTTATTTTTAATAATGGTCAAGTGGTTCGTTCTTTCATTTTGCGAGGAAAAATCGTAGCAAAACTTGTTTAGATCATAATAAATATTGAACCATTTTTTTTTAGGATGGAAAATCATGTAATGACAAATCCCGCTCTTGGGCGGATCGAGAGCATGTGTCAAGCTTTTACTGACTAAAAACCAACTCCTGTCCCTTCGTTGTCTTTCGTACCGGGGCAGAGTCTTCCTTTCAGAATCAGACCCTTGGCCCCAGTAGGCTTCGAACCTGCTGGGCCCTTACAGTTGCTGACATCTCCTTGAGGCGCGCGTGGAACAGTATGCGCCGTCGACGACTTGGGCTCGGTCCGGATGGCTACCGGACGAGCTAATATTGGACCAATTAGATATTCAAGCCATTTTTGGGGAAATCCTCATGGATACGCTATCTATCTATTGACGGAATGTTTGGCGCAGTGGTTTAGCATCGGCTGCTGCGCTGCGGGTCACACGTTCGATTCCTACTCGGATTAAATATTTGTATGGCATACAGTTCCGGGTAGAGAGTTATACTTGACAAGACCTGCTAGAACCAATACCTGCCAAGTATTGGAAAGGATCTAAAAACTGAAAATTTGTTTACTACGTCACAAAAAAAAACTGGTTTTTCGATTCGGAAAAAAACTTTGTAACTCAATTCGGAAATTGAATGGTTCTCATAGGTAAGTTTGTACGAAACCAGTACGCGAGTCTGATTCGCATTAGCCTGGTTTTTTTTCTTATTGTCTTTTATTATGTGTGTACGAGAATTGTTAAATAAATAAATGATAATTAATAAAATTTGGATTCGGTTGGTTGATGGTGCCGAAAGGTTCTAGAGTGGCGACCGTGCACCGGAAAACGCAGCGTTGGAAGGCCTCCCACAAGGTGGACCGATGACCGATGAGGGTCGCGGGAGTGCGGAGGATGCGAGAAGCACAGGATCGGTCGTTGTTGCGACGCTTGGGGGAGGCCTATGTCCAACAGTGGACGTCTTTCGGCTGAAATGATGATGACGATGATGGATAAAATTTCAGAATAAAAAGCTAACAGAGTACGTTTTTCTTGCGATCTCCTCCAATATCATAGAAAACTGATGTCCTATATCACTCTAGTTATAGGGACAAAAGTTTTCCAAGCGCAATAATTAGTTGTTTTTATTTTTATTATTGAAAAGCTCGCACTTGACCACTTTTTCATCCAATGGAAAGCAATGATGTAGTCGAGTAGTCTTAAGGATTTTCTATTTTAAACAAATTCCTCGGCCCCCGAGTCTGGCTCGCACTTACTCAAGAATTCTGAATGCTGAATATAGAAAACTTCAGGAGTACGTTATAGCTATATTTTTCTCTAGCTTTCGAATTCTTCGCCTCAATTACGCTACAGATGTCGACCAGCCTTTATTTCCCAAAGGACCCAATTCCATGCACAATTCCTGATTCCGTTATGCTTCTGAGAATTTCCTAACAAATAACTCAGCTTGCGACCGAGGAATCTAACCCGAGACCTTACATTGAAAATCCTAGGTTGTAACTTCAGTTTTATTAATATCAGTTTTAAAATTAATTGATAAAAAACACTTAACTAATTAAAACTATATATACACTAAAGACAAAAACTACTAGCTAAAATATGGCGTCATAAAATTCCTTCGCATCGCTGTCGACTGGAAATGTGCCCAAAAGGCTGGCGGCATTGCCACGTTGTATGGCAATGCTTAATCTCTGACCGAGGTAAAAGCCAGCCCTTGGGTCACACGAAGTGTCAACTAAGCGTCTGGATAGTTCTTTGATAACTTCAAGATCGAAACATGTACTGCAGTAATTTTATTTTGATACTAGCTGACTGACGCACAGGACCGTTAATTATGGCGACACTTGGGGGAGGCCTATGTCCAACAGTGGACGTGTTTCGGCTGAAATGATGATGATGATGAGCCAGTTTTATGACGACTAGCATAGACTATACACATAACACCAAGCTACGACCTACGGAAGTGAACCCAAGATGCGGGTGAAACCGCGGGGGACAGTTTGACATAAGCCTCCTCCGAGTGTCACATGACCGGCCCCGCGCGTCGCGCATCCATCGGATTCCCGCGACGCAACCCTCATCAGGTCATCGGTCCATCTTGTGGGAGGCCTTCCAACGCTGCATCTTCCAGTATGTGGTCGCCACTCCGGAACCTTTCATCCCCATCGACCATTTGAATCATAAGCCGAGTGGCTATCCTACACAGTTTTTTTTTTTTAAGCCGCCAAAAGCCCATGCCTCTTGTCGATTATTCTTTAACTTGTTGTTTTGTTTCGTTTTTGGAATGTTGTGAATTCGTTCTTTATTAAAACTTACTTAACGTAACATAATGTAATCAGCCTTTTAATGTAATGTAATGTAGTTGTTTTTAATGTTCCCACTGCTGGGACTCAGGCCTCCTCCCTAGGAGAGGAAATGGCCCGTAATCCATCACGCGGGCCCCGTGCGTGGTGGTGGATGTCACATGTCTTCGAATTTCTAGTTCTAGGACATGCCGGATTCCTCACGATGTTTTCCTTTATCGTTTTGAGAACAGTGGTGATGAAATAAATTACACAAAGTAATGCGCCTGGTTGAGTTTGAACCCGTAATTTACAACTCGTAAGTTGGGACCGTTACCACTCAGCCACAACTGATCTTAATTAATTAGTTTAAAGAGAAATTTTTTAAAGAGTTTTTTTATTAGTTTTAGTAGTATTTCATTTAGCTTTTCTGCCTCAGCCTCTGCCTCCAATTTTGGTTCCGGCTTCAATAATAAACTCCGGTTCTGAATTCGAATCCGATATAGCCATTCTGTTACATCCCTAGTCTGATGTACGTGACAATAATGGCGATCATAAAATTTGCATTTTGTTAGTATCGTGATATATAAATAATTAATAAATGTTTTAAAAATATAATACATTTAAAATTTAATACAATATAAAAGTACCATCGTACTCGCTTAAGGGGTGACCAGACGGTTGCAAACTAGCGTTCCAACCAAGGTGACCTTGGTTTATGTATTTGGTTTGTGTTGCGGCTTTATGGATGTAAACCACGCGCCAACACGTTCGGTGGTTGGGAAAATGCGCTCCCAACCAAGGGCGTTGAAGGTCATGCTGGTTTACAACTGCTGTCTACACGGATTAAAACTAGCGAGGTCACCTTGTTTGGGACGTTGGTTTGCAAGCACCCTTTTACAGTCAGGTGAGTTGAGTGATAAAATGCGAGCCTATTAAGAATAATTAAAAAAATATCTATTATGGGTAGTTTGTGCCGATAAAACATAAAGCAGCTACAATGTTTTTAATTTTTCTACTTTAAGTAATTCAATCCCCTCCGTAGAGTTTTTAATTATTTTCATCAGAATTTTATTTTCCTTTTAAACTCACAGGAAAGATTACACCTCTTAGATCGTTAGCTGCCATCTTGGAGCTTAACTTTTTTGCAAAATTCTCTTTTAAAAACATTGAGCTGGCTGCACAATTTTTAATTGATAAATTTTTAACAAAGTTAACTCTATCTCAAACAATTAAGAAAATTGGAAAAGAAAAAAATAACCTTTTTGTTTAAAAAAAGATACGCTCAATGGAGCATCTCATGAAACATTAAGTGTTTAAAGAGAGAAAAGATAAAAGCTACACTGAATGTGTAGACCAGTGTTTTTCAATCTGTGGGTCGTGACCCCCAGTTGGCAATTTAGTAAAACAGCTGTGCCTGTTTATGTTTCATTACTTTTTCTGATCTTTGTTCTGTCTTACACACGCAAATTCTGTGCGATTTGAAACATATTCGACATAGGCTTACTGTCTATGGATGCATTGCTTCTTAAATACGTATTCGTCATTTTACGCTTGGCGTATGCCAACGTGTAGCTTACAAACAACACTATGAAAGTGTGTCGAGAAAGTGGCAACGACGTTACTGCTTCGTCGGCATAGCGTACACCACGCGTATAGTGACGAATACGCATCTAAAAAGCTACGCGTCCGTGGACAGTAGGGCTTAGACGTCTAAATTCAAAAAGCGATTACAAGTGCGCCATGCTCTTGTCCACTCACCGCAATGTTACGGTCCTAGGGGGTCGCCACTCTTTGTCTATTTAAAAAAGGGGACACGTTTTCAAAAAGATTGAAAACCACTGGTGTAGACAGGCAAAAAGCGGGAATATGTTTTTAAAATAATCAAATGAATTATTTATTCGTATTTGCTTTGACTTGAAGGATTCTGAGAGCTTTTAATTCGATCATTTTATTTGTAACACTATTGGTACTTTAAGGCCAGCTTTTGTTTTTGGATATCTTAAATTATAACTGAACATTTTTTTCATTGCTGGGAAATCATTAAACGACTTCTCTTGCTCTGTGTGAAGCGAGAGGAAGTGTCAGCTTGAACACAATTCTGACAATCTCTACGATTTTTTTTTTTTTTTTACTTCATTTACATTGTTGCTCACATAATAATAGCGACTAGAGACATGTAACCAACATATTTGTAATACATTAAAAATATTTAAAACAGAATAAAATAAATATTTATTTTATTATGAGGCTCCGATACAACAAATGTGATCTTTTTTCCCGATTTTTGCTACGGACGGTACGGAATCTTTCGTACGTGAGATCAACTCGCCTTTGGCCGGTCTCCCTTTTCGGTTTGTGCATTTAGCCAGTGCCAAGTTTAGTTTTTTAGTCACTTTGATTTCCTTTTAGTTCCATTAGTTAGTAGTTTAAAGTAACCTTAAAACAGACTAAGTTGAATCCTCAATTAAAATCAGCAACCTCGTAACTTTTATAGAACTTAAAGTCGTAACTCACGTCACCACCATAAAGGGCAGCATCACATTGCTGCGACCTCTTGTAGTTAAACGAACAAGTGATAGCGTATTCATCAGGAATTACGTGTATTATTTTGCTGATTTAATTTAAGAGCGTCCAACCCAATATATATTCCCTAGTCGTCGACAGCGAGTGGTGTTCTACGCGCGCCTTATGGAGAGGTCAGCAAAACTGTAGGGGCCCAGCAGAGACAAAGCTTACTGGGGCAATAGGCTTCGCTTCGCTTCTGAATAAAAAAACCTGGCACGCAAGGCAAATAATAATCATAATCATAATATTCCACATGAAAATATGAGTGGGTTTTAGTCAGTAAAGAGACTAAGAAAGAGCGATAGAAGTCATTGTATGATTTCCCACCTAAAAAAAACCCCCGAGATAAATTTCCATATAACTGCTCTTACGTGATTATGACGTTATTACACATATTTTTTAGATATTTTGGAAATGCAGATCTGTTGATAGGTATTATCTAGGTTTCTGAGTAATTAATTCATAGATTTGTGTAAAACAATCCAGTAAAGACCTCTGAAAATCTGCTATTTTGCGTGAACTTTGGCCTTTTATAATCTACTTGTAAGTTAAAAGAGTAAAGAAAATACACCTATAGAAACCTTTCACATTTAATCAAAGTTGCGAATGACAATTTTTTTCCCCATAAACTTTTAAAGTTTAAAACACGTATTTCCTGGAACAAATTTTGTGAAATATTCGAGTGAATAACGGCATTATCGGATGCCAATATAGCGTACAGGTTTATTTGTATTTTTACTCGTACACGTTGCTTCTTTATCAAATATTGCGTTAGGTTGCATTGGGTGAAACAACCAGTTTTAAGTTTTTAAACCATGATCACGTTGACGATATATCGATGGTTGAAAGGCTAATTGATCTAAGCGACATTTTTTCAAAAAAAAATTGAAAACTGACTCAAACGACGAATAACGATTTGCTGATTTCGAATATGTATATAACCCAATATTGAAAAAAATGTCGTTTAGATCAATTAGCCTTACAACCGTAGATATGTCTCGGGAAGAGCGCTCTTAAGTTAATACGATCAAGGTGAATTCGGAATAACGATTCAAAAGCATTTATTTCAAATAAACCATTTACAGGCACTTTTGAAATGTCAAGAAGTCAGTCAGTCAGAAAAAATGATGCTAATTGCACATTCCAAAGCGTAGACCTCTATGGAGAAGAATGTGCAAGAAACTCCATGGACACTCTTTTCAATCATGTTTTGCAATTACAAACGACGTTCAGGATCGTTTAAAACTAGTAATTATTAGTATAATAAAGAAGAGACTACTTGAAGCGATACTAATGCTGGTTTCCTCACGATGTTTTCCTTCACCGTTTTGAGATCAGTGGTGATGAAATAAATTACACAAAGTAACGTACCTTTCTGGGTTTGAACCCCGAACTTACAGCTCGTAAGTCGGGGCCGTTACCACTCGGCTACCATTGCTCTCAATCTTCCCTAACACTCGTTTAATTTGACAGCACAATTTGCACAGGAGTTGAGCGATTGGCTGCTGCGTTGCGTATCACAGGTTCGATTTCCGCATGGAACATAACTATATGGCCTACAGATGATTGATTCAGGTCTTGTGTATGTGAATTTTAACGTTTTTAAATGTCAAAACAACACAAGAATAATTTTTAGAGTAAAGTACAGTTAAAAAAAATAAAAACCTATTAGAAAGGAGTATTCGTACCGTCAAAAGGGGTAAATAGGAACGCAGGTGTGAATAGGAACAAAAGTTTGAAGGGAATCTTCGTGTTAATTAACAATTTTTTTCAGCATTTAAGTACTCCTGTTCAATCTTTAATTGTAATAAAAACGGATGCTTTGATAGAAATCAATATATCAAAGTGAAAAACCTAACCAAAATTGTGTTCCTATTTACCCCTGCGTTCCTATTCACCCCGTTTGACGGTAACACTAACAAGAAAACCAACAACATCTAAGTACAACAGAACACTATTACTGACACACATTGACCGCACCTTCCTCGCGGCAATCAAACCGAACCCTTATTCTGACGTCATCTTACGCATGAAACATATTGCATGCACTTTATGGACACTTTTATGGACAAATACTCGAGCAACTTGAAGCTCGAAATGACCTTTACTACATGCCAATTAGGCTTGATAAATATATAGATTTCTGGGTCATCATGAGTAAATAGAATTGTAAATGAAATACGGCTGCTTTACTACTGGAGATGTTTTTTTTTTACTCTGTGTTATTGTTAGGTTTTCATTTAAAAAGAAAGTATTTTTTGCAAATTATTTATAGTGAGTTAGTTTAGTTTCTTCTACTTATTTCGCCTCGTCGTTTATACCGCGTACATCGAAGGACTGGAACAATATGCCTGCTGCGGTCTTCCCGTCAGCAAATCGTAGGGGCCCAGCAGGGTCGAAGCGTACTGGGGCCTTGGGTTAAGTGAAAATGAACCCCGAGGCCCTGGAACGCAATTCAAAGAAAGAACATAGGAGTGGGTTTTAATCAGTAATAGTCTGACACGCCCTTGCGCTCCGTGCAAGGGCTGGAGAAGTCATTGGATGATTTTCCACCCAAAAAAAAGCTTAGAACTCACGAAGCGGTTTTCACCAGCGCCCGCCATGGTGTAAGAAACAACTGTTTTATTTATAAACTCACGAGACCGCAGTTTTTTGAGGTTACGCAGCCGTCGCGGTTGCGATTTTTACCCGCAAACCTGGCGGGCGACTATCGCAAGATATGCAGTTGCAAGATTTGTGGTGAATTTTTATAACTCCCGACATCCTCTGAGGTCGCCCGCTAACCGAGCGCAGGGCATGCGGGCGCAACCCGCCGAAGCTGCAGGTGACCGTGGCCCGCGTGATTCTATTAGTTGCCTGCCGATGTACGATACGATGTACGTGCACACCCCGTACGTAAAACACGTCATGAAATGTGCTTAATTTTTTTACATATATATCTGCATTCTACAGAAGCTGCGGGCCCGCAACCGCAGCGGCCGGGTGAAAACCGCTTCGTGAGTTCTTAGCCTAAGGTTAACAACTCAAGTTTGTCGATCATTTGGACTATGCCGGTAACCTTGGTTCTCCTAAAGATATCTTCATTACTGATTCGATCATGCAAGAAAACTTCGGGCATAGCTCTTACCATTCGTTTTTTTTTTTAAGTGGAAAATCATAAAATGACTTCTCGCGCTCTAGGTGGCGAGCAAGAGCGAGAGGCGTGTCAGACTTTTACTGACTAAAACTCCCGCCTCTGTCCCTTACTTCAGTAGTGGTCTGCCGTGTTCAAAATTGCCGACTGTATTAGCTTATCACAACCGATAATCTTAAGGTGATCTAGATGTCCTCACTACAATTACTTGAATCTAAAGATTTTAGTGCTTCATCAATGAAATAATCATTGAGTCTCCTTTTACGAACCCTACTAAGAAAGGAGAGGCTTATCTATATCCGTATACCAGGCAAGTTAGAATTAATGCTACTACCCAACTAAATCCCCATTAGATTAGTTATTAGGGTTTCGTAAACAGACGAGAAAACCGGACGTTTTAGTGGTTCTAATTTTAAATGTCTCGCCGTTGTAGAGTCCATTTTTCATAGCAATTGTTTTACGGGTATGTACTTAGTATCGTAGAACAATTTCTATGAGAAATGGTTGTCGTGCCGGTGTTGCTGATAGAACTGGATGGACTATATTTCACCGGAATAATATGGCGGCGTGACCAACAAAATGCATACAGCTCTATAGAGAGTTACTCACCTGGTGTCCGTTTGGTTGAGCAACCAGTTTGGCGGCGCGACTAACTCGGACGCGTGCACTTAAGGTCCATTTTGATACTGTTTGAGTGTGGTGTAGCGACTCTGGTGTCTGTATGGTAGCTTACGGACACCATGACGGCGCAACTGGTCGCGCAGCCATGGTGTCCCGGTGAAATATAGCCCTACAGCAAGGGCTAAGGAAACCATTTAAAATAATTAGTATATGTAAAGTAATACAGAGCACATCAAATCAACATTAGCTGTTAGGCGTAACGAGAAGCACCACATGCCCTACGTACCATATTACAAGTAGTATATTTTATGGTCTTCCCATCCGAAAATAATATTAAGGTGTCTTCAAGGCTAGAGTAAATAGGTCCTTAACAAACTAGTGCGCTTCACTATCAACGATTTTTTACTGCTTAACATCAGGTGGAAAATAGGATTAAATTTTGTTGTTTTTTTTTTTCTTAGAAGCAGCATGAAGCATTTATCTGGAGCAGTGGTAGTGCAGTGGGAATTGCCGTGACTTACGAGCGCATTACTTTGTGTCATTTATTTCTTCACCATTACTCTCAAAACGATATGGGAAAACATCGTGAGGAAACCAGCATGTCCTCGATCCAAAATTTCTAAGACATGTGACATCCATCAATCCGCATTGAGTTTGCGTGTTGGATTACGACCCATTCCTTCTTTTAAATAAATAATAAAAAATAAATAAAAAAAAACATTAGAGAGTCCAAGCAGCGGGAACAATAAAATGGCTGGTTATGCTTCTATTATTGTGAGTTAACGAGTGCAGTTTTTTTTTATATTGATATAAACCAGTGCTTGACTGCGATCCCACCTGATGGTAAGCAGTGATGCAATCATTGATGGTGAGGTGCACTAGTTTATTAAGAGCCTATTCACTCTAGCCTTGAAGACACCTAAATTATAGTCGGACGGGAAGACCGCAGCAGTCAGTCAACAGTCCCATTACTGTGAAGTTATAAGCACTTATTTAAGCTATCCATATATCTTATTGATGCATCAGTAATACTTAACCTTGAAGCGCATCTTTAAGTGGCCATAACTGCGGTCTATCCGCTACACTATCGATCTGTTGACTGACCCCTTATTCTAAAGGTACTTTTCCACCAAAGATGTGCGAGCTAGCTAGATGGTGTGAAGATGTGAATACTAGCGCTGTGGACTCATCGCATTTTGCGTGTGGACACGGCATTATGCTGAGCGTTCGGCCGTTTTGCGCGAACGTGGTGCATATTTTAAAGGTACTTTTCCATCACAGATGTGCGAGCTAGCTAGATGGTGTGAAGATGTGAATACTAGCGCTGTGGACTCATCGCATTTTGCGTGTGGACACGGCATTATGCTGAGCGCTCGGCCGTTTTGCGCGGACGTGGTGCATATTTTTCATAGAAAATGTTTATAATCTGTAAGTCAGTCCCAAGATTGCGTCATTTCCGCCAAATAAAATTTTGTATTAGATGTATTCGAGTCAGACTTATTACCTACTGACTAAAACCCACCTGTGTCCTTTATTAACCTACCCTTTGTGTTCTAGGCTAGCGGTAAACTTTATTGCACATTTCCGCAGCCCTAGGTTAGAACTAAAAAAAATATTATTGATCCTACTGGCCATTTTTTACTTCGTTCACCGCTTAGGTACCTCGCACGTGTCTAATGGAAAACTACCCTTAAGGGTATGCAATTCGATTCATTTTACGTGATTATTAAGTTATTACACATTTTTCATTAGATACTTTGGAAACACAAGTATCTTGTGGATATTATCTAGGCTTCTATTGAATTCAATTTGTAAATTTGTGTAAAACTAATCAAATAAAGACCTTTGAAATTCTGCTGCATGAACTTTGACACTTTATAATATACTCAAAAATTAAAACAGACATAAAATTATAAAAATAGAATCCTTGCAAATATAATCAAGAATCTGAATGATAACAATTTTTTTTTAAACTTTTAAGTGTTTAAAAAAACACGTATTTCCTGGAACAAGTTTTGTGAAATATACAAGTAAATCGGAAATACCGAATGCTAGCAGAGTTTTCAGGTGTTATTTCTCTTTTTTCACGTTGCCTCTTCGTCAAACATCGCGTTGGATTGCGTTAGATGAAGTAATAAGCTTTGAAACCATGCTCGATGTTAACGATAGGCGAGTGAAAAAGGAGCCTCTTAAGAACCTCGCATATAAGATCAACACACACTTGACCCGTATCTTTATTTATGTATGTTCCTGATGAGGCTACGGCATGATGGATTGTCTTGACCTTTCCAGTGGTCTTCATATCTTGAAAGGAAATCAGTAGCTATTAATCATCTTTAGCCATAATGAGTGACTTAGCTTTTATGGAGAACTACTTGTTGAATGTTTTGTCAACATGGTGGATGTAATCGGTGGACAAATTTTGCCGCCACGGAGTAAAGTATCATTCAGTAAATCTTTCAGATTTACCATTTTTGAATTATTATTTTTTTGTAGTTTATTTATCTATGGACCCTGCACCCTTAGCCAAGTTGATACTCTGCAATCGTTAACGTTGGTCGAAAACTAATCAAATGTATGGGAATGACATCATTTCAACGTTAAGTCACGTGGTCAGAACAAACGAATAGAAAATTCGTAGCCAAGTTCACATCGTTTAAAATGATAGAACGAATTGTTATCGTTTCTATAATGTTCAACGCTATATCCTTTGTTATTGTAGAACGACATTGTAGAACGAGCGGCCGACTCCGGCGCGTCAACATGGCTACCAAATTATCATTTTCTACAATTGCTAATACCGAGGTGTTATCGATTGGAAAACGGAATTCGACACGAAACGGTTGTAACTTGTCTAGGGGGGGCTGGAGTATCCTATGTCCTTTTCTGTATTCCTGACAAATTATATGCGACATATCATGATGATAAATCTGAACCTTTACACACTGCGTTATTAGGCGCCAGAATGAACCAGGTTTATTCCTCTATTTGTCTTAAACGACACTCAAGCCAAGCTGTTTTCCAAAAAGACAAAAAAAAACTAACATAACCCTTTTAAGAAATATTCCGCACCTGAAATATTTTCCCTGGCATTTTATTACTTTGTGACGTCACTACTAACACCTAGTCTAGTTTGGAACATCATCAATCAATGTGCCAAAGGACGCGGTACTCAGCATACAAAACGAATACTGAGACTTTATTTAGGTCACCATATTTTCATATACCGAAGTAATGTTAAGAATCGGAAAAGATTTTCTTTAAACCACTAAAGGACCAAAAGGCTTGGGATTGACCTGCTCAGGTACGCACTACAATACTTTTGTCTTATTATTATTATTCTTTTGTTTTTATTTTCAATTGTGCTTTTTATTATTACTATTTATTACAATTTGATATTGTAGATTATTTTTATTTTGCAATTTGACTTTTTTTTTTTGCTCTATTAATTTTTGACATCTTTTATTTTTGTGAACGTGAGGACTATGTTGACTGCTTTTTTTTTCCTTTTCAGTAATTTTAACGTATGTCTGGCAATTTGAGTATTTTCTGCAGCCTACCCAAATGTCCTTTCTTTGGTATTGTTCGTCAAGTCGTTGAGCTCCTTAGTAGTCCTGAGTTGATCTTTACGAATACTGACAAATGCTTGCACTGACTGGACAGGTCCACTCAAATTTGTATGGTTCTTTCTTCAAAAGACCATTTCAGACAAATCTGCATGGTTCTCATGTGATTTGACCATTACATATTTACTGTATGGACTTTAAAAGAGACTTTGACCCCTGAGTTTGTTTCGGTGTTTCTTCTCAGGGTAGTCAGCGAGGAAACACCGGCCTCATCTAGTTTAAAAATGACGAAAAAAGAAATTTGACGTGTAAAAGTGTTTTTTTAAACCTATTTACAAAATAAATATTATTTGTCATATAACATCATTTAAAAAAATTGAGTTCATTGCGAAGGAGTACAGTCTTCAGGAAAATTGACTTTCAATCAGCATTTAACAATTGATCACGTGACAGCGGCGACCACTCGTGTCCGGCCCTGGTGTAGGCCATTGTCTGCAGCGACAGGAAATGGGAAGCGATCAGCTCCTTCTACTCTATACTAATACGAGTGAATCAGGAGAAGCAGGAGACGACCCGGGTGTCGGGAGCCACAGAGTGATTCCCGGCCAGTGTAGGTTTTGGCTTGTGGACGACGGCGCGTAATGTTCCACGTACACATCAAAGAGATTTTAGCAACACTGAAGAAGCCAATGCCCGTTGCCGTGGCCGTGGAACGCAAACGAGGGAACAGAAAGAACAAACAGAGTTCATGTACATAGGCGAGCTTAACTCAAAGTTGAGTTTTCTCAGCAAACCCATACACAACACAACAACACAAGACCACACAAACACAACACAAACACAAGTGGGTTTTTTGTCAGTAAAGTTCCTGATACTCCCCTCTATCTGGAAGAAGAGAACGGGAGAAGTAAGTTATTTGAAGATTTCCCACCCAAAAAACCTCATTCCATTCTTAAACTGGAGCTTGGGTTCAATCATAGATATCCGTGGGTTAAATAGATAATAATTGATTTTGAATGAAAAAGAAACACATTCGGAAATTAAACATCATTTTAGCATAATTTTGTAACTTCATTTAAAAGAGCGTCATTGGAGTTTCTTTCACGTACTTTTCCATAGAGATCTACGATTTGGGAACGAGTTCATTCGTTCTTCTTCATTTAGCTTCTTTGGCCTCCCTCTCCTTCTTCATTCATCCACAGTAACATGCGTTGCATCCCTCCTCTTCACATGGCCATACCAAGAAAAACGATTCTCTTTCAACTTTTCTGTCACTGGCGTTACTTTTAGACTTCCTCTAATATATACTCATTTTTCACTATATCCATTCTCGTCACACCACACAGCCATCTTAACATTGTCATCTCCGTTACATGCAATCTTTTTTCAACTGTGTTTTTCACAGCCCAACATCTGATCCATACAGTATGACAAGCCTTATCATGGACTTGTAGATTTTACCCTTTAACCCTTCAGAAGTGCCTATAAATGATTTATTTGAAATATATACTTGAACTTTGACCTAACCATAGTCTTGAAGCTACGGCTTTACATTGTTCATGGCAATTAGGTCTATGTTTAAACTTAAGCCTACTGAAGAAGTTTCTAAGCTGGGTTTCCGTCGCCCTGCTACAAAGGGTTCGCGGTCAAAGGTACTAGAGCATTAGGAATCTTATTAGGCACACAGAATTTCATTATGTGGCCTATTTTGTATGTGATTTATGTGCGTAGTGACTGACTGACTAACCAGATTATTTCGGACCACTGATGGGCAGCAATCTGATGTCCCTTTATTTATTTATTTCTTACGGCACTCCAACGAATAGTTCGCCGGTACCAATTATCGCAGCGAATTCTTCACTTAAACATGTGCACAGCACTTACAAAATTTGCTAAATTATTATATTTTAAATTAATTATTCTATTACACACAATAAATATTAAAAAGGAATTATAAGATTCCTAATAAGGAATTATTAAAAATGAATTGCAATAAAAAAAAAAACAAATAATTAAATTTCAGTTGTCTAATACTCATAGCACAAGCTCTGCTTAGTTTGGGAGTAGATGGCTTTGTGTAATAGTTGTGGAATATTATTTTATACCATTATTATACCCATTCCTTTGTCGGTAACCTTGGGTCTCCAGCGGATATTTTTCAGAGGTAGTTGACTGTTTCTTTTTTATTTATATCAAAAAGTAAAATAAAACATTAGAAATTAATAAAAACAATATTATATCCAATCAGTTTTAAATAAACTAAAACTTTATATACACTAAATGCTACTCCTAAGTAAAATATGGCGTCATAAAACTCCTCTGCATCGCTGTCAACTATAAGTGTGGCCAAAAGGCTGGCGGCATTGCTACGTTGTATGGCAATGCTTAATCTCTGACCGAGGTAAAAGCCAGCCCTTCGGTCACGCGAAGTGTCAACTAAGCGTTTAGATGGTTCTTTAAAAAGCTAATGAGCACTCGGACCCCACGGCCCAAGAGTTTCAACCCCAAACGGCTCAACAATATAACTGTAAAAAGAAATTAAGTATCAATAGAATTTATTGAAAGAGGAAAACTCCTAGTAACAAAATAATGATATTATAGTACTTACGGATTAGTGGGTCAAGTTCCTGTCTCGATTGCTTAGTCCTTACTTATAAATAGATACTGAATTTACTATTTCGAATACTTCAGAATCTACTTCAGTAAATTTGCTGAATTTCTTTTGTTCTTAAGTAGAAGTCTTCGATTGTTTTTTCTTCAACAGTCTATCTTAGTAACAGATGGATAAACTTATCTTTAACCTAGTTTGAAAAACTGTCACGAACTGAAATGTATCTGAATACGGTTTTGTTCCAGTCTCTAAGGAAAAGAAGTGGATTTTTCAAAGGTTATACCGGGATTCCGATCCCTATTACCGGCCACCGTAGGCGCGGGCTTGCGGACAGCAAGCAATGGGTAGTTCTCTGTCTGAACGTCCGGTAACCGTCCGGACCGAGCCCAAATCGTCGACGGCGCGTATTGTTCCATGCGCACCTCAGGGAGATGTCAGCAAATCGTAGGGGCCCAGCTGGGTCGAATAAAAATCTGACACTATCTCCCGCCCCGCCCAAGAGCGGG
Organism: Mythimna pallens; assembly: GCA_961205895.1. Lineage (NCBI taxonomy): Eukaryota > Metazoa > Arthropoda > Insecta > Lepidoptera > Noctuidae > Mythimna > Mythimna pallens. The sequence continues at coordinate 11,433,044 of OY540849.1, read as the reverse complement.
ATTTTTCACTAGATGATTGTCCCACCTAAAAAAAAGGTGAGTTTTAATTAAATAATATAAGCTATTGCTTGACTGCGATCCCACCTGATGGTAAGCAGTGATGCAATCGTTGATAGTGAGGGACTATTTTATGAGGAGCCTATTCACTAGCCAATAAAACACCCAAATTATAATCGGATGGAAAGACCGCAGCAGACAAAATGTCCGCGGTATAAACGACGAGGCGAAACGCTTAGTCCGGACCATTGAATTTAAGTCTTAGTTTTCTGCAAAACATGAATGAATTTTTTGGAAATAAATATTTCTTTTTTGCTTTTTTTCGAGTGTGTCAAATCATCTAAGATCTCTTCCTACTCTGGGTGGAGCGAGAGAGAGAGTATGAGACGACTTTTACTGAAAAAAACCCACCTGTGTTTTTCTCAGCAGCCCTTTGCGTCCCAGGGTAAATTTTTCGAACAATTCCACAGCCCTAGCTGGCATTGTCCATAACAAGCCCCGTACATTACTTTGAACACAGTGCACCATCGATCCGGGCTTGTTCTTTAACGGACGGCGAGCTATCCATTGCTCGCTGCCCGCAAACTAACGTCTACTGTGGAAATCGCCCTGCTACATAAGGCGCCCGGGACGTTACTTATGGCGGCGATTGAGGATGCTGCACTTCCCGCCACCTTGTAAAAGTTTTAGTCAGTCAAAGTCTGACATTCCCTCTCGCTCAACCCAGAACGGGAGAAGATATTTGATGATTTTCGAACCAAAAATAACAGTGTCTGTAGGGTTAGAAACCAGTGGTATAAATCTTTCGCCATCAAAAATGACAGTTTTTGATGTGAACCACTTTAGTAGTTCGGTAGAAAACAGCTGTTGTTAGTTTTAGCGATCTATACCAGCTGATAACGTTGTGATGTATACTAGAGCGATAGATGACACCAGGTACTGACGAGCACAAAAACATTATTAAAAAAATTATAATGTTTTCTAATATTTATTTTTTTATATGTACCTGCCACCTTGACGTTTTCTCTTTACCATCCTTGGTTGACTGGTAGAGAATGTCTAAGGTATAAATTCCACCTTTGTACCTTTGTGTTGCATAATGTTTTAACTGGGCAAGTGCGAGTCGGATTCGCGCACTGAGGGTTCCGTACAAACCTACCTATGTAAACAGTACAATTCCTGAACGGATTTCAAAATTATTTTTTTTTTTTTTTGACGTAAAAAGAAAAAAAAGAAGATGGAAGAAAAAAACATGTTGCGCCGACCCCAAATAACATGGGACAAGGGCAGGAAGATGATGATGATGATGATGAACGACAAATTTACTGTTTTCAGACTTATTCCTATATCTGTACTATAAGACCTTATTTTATGCCAAATTTCAGGATTCTGGGTCAACGGGAACTAACCTATGAATTTTGATTTCTTTGAGTGTCAAAATATACGTTTTTGTGACATAAACGTCCGTATCTTATTTTTTCGTTAACTTAAAAGTTTGATTTTTTCATAACATCAAGGGACCGCAGACTTGACTATATGGTTTTAATTTCAACTCGATATCTCCACGCGTTCCTTAGATACAGGGCCTTGACAGACAGACGGACAGACGGACAACAGAGTGATCCTACAAGGGTTCCGTCTTTTCCTTTTAAGGTACGGAACTCTAAATATTGATACTTTCAATTATTGCTCCACACTAGGAATTGCTCCTGTGACATGGGTGTATTCACAAACTTGTAAACTCACATACACGAGTCACTCAGACGAGCAATAACTATCTGTAGGCTGCATATATACTTGGATTTGTTCTGGGTGAGAAGCAAACCCGCGATCGAAGCAACCAGTTGCTCGATCACTGTGCCAATCGTGTGTAGCGTGTTTAGCGTGGGTATATGACCAAACTAGCATCTACCAGTGGCTTCGTTCGTGTGAAAGCATCTACTTTCATGGAGAAACCTTTCTCCATGCAAACTTTGAATCCACGTTTCACCGTTTCGTCCGTCACCTGTCAGCAATAGTCACTATCGGAATTTTGAAAAAATCGTCTTCTTATTTTCTCAGTGCTCGCTTACGTCATAAAATAAAACCTTGTGCAAAATTTCACACTTTTAGTCCCAGTAGTTTCGGCTGTGCGTTGATATGTCAGTCAGTTTTTCCTTTTATATGTCTGGCTAAGGACTGAAAAAGAGTGGAATAACGAAAGGGAGGCCTTTGCTCTGCAGGGGGACACAACTGGCTCATAATTAAATAATAACAATAATGTAGATGTATCAAGTAAACCAGTCAATTAAGCAAAAATACTATTACATACCCTTTTTAATTGCATCAGGTGGTTTTTTGTACTTCATGCGTACACCCACGGGAAAATGGCGTCGTCTTATAATATGTGTGTTTTTTGTTAAAATAAATAGTTATCTTATTTTCACTTTACACTCTAAACAAAGAAAGGAACTGATAATTAAAATTTTTTCTGAAAAATTTAATCAAAAAATTATTCAGGATAAAAGATTAGCTTTTAAAAATATAACTCTAACCACACCTTTTTCGCCATCTCTACTGAACTGTTTCATAATAAAAAACAAAAATTGAAAATGAAAGGCCTAAACCTACTTGGTGAGAAAATGAAATGCTAAAAAAAATACGATCTCTTGGCACAATTTCACTAAGATCAGACAAAAAATAACAAACAAGTAAACTTGACATTTCCTCAGCATTTTTTCCTTGACGCTACCTTAATCTGAAACCAAAACACTTTTGTAAGCGAGTGTACCGGCTGATAACAGACGGCTTATCTAGATTACATATTGAAGTGGTCTACGTTTAGATAATAACGTAACCAGCAGTTTTGGCAACGACTGTACCTTTATTAGTACCAAAATGGAGTAATAGGTAATGAATTTTTGGGTAATTAGAAAGCAAATATCGTCTTTGAGTAATCTAAACCAATATTTTTTTTTATCTGAAATTGAATACACTTATTTTACATACTGCGCCCCTACAAAACAGTCACTAGACGTACGGCGGCACTGGTACATGGTGGATATATATAAAAAGCCTTTTAGAAATATAATCATTGTGCATACAGATAAGGAGAAGAATTCCCTGCCGGAGTGTGTTTCCTGATAGGTACAACCTAGGGGTCTTTAAGTCAAGAGTGAATAGCTTACTTCTAGGCAAGTGAACTCCATAGTTGGCTACATTATCGCTTACTATCAGGTCATATAGTGTTCAAACGTGAGCCTAAGTAAAATAAAAATAAAATAGGCAAGTGCGAGTCATGTCATCGAGTTACGAAGATTTATCCGAATCGCAAAAAAATAAATGTTTTGTGATTTAACTACAAATTTACAGTTATTAATTTTTTCCCTATACTTGTGCTATGATACCTTGCTTCATGCCAAATTTCAGGATTCTAGATCAACGGGAAGTACCCTATGAATTTTGGTTTCCTTGAGTGTGCCAAAATATTCGTTTTTTGCGACATCCACGGCCGTATCTTTTTAATTCGTTAACTCGGAAGTTTGATTTTTTCACAAACTCTAAGGGACCGCAGACTTGAGAATATGGTTTTAATTTCAACTGAATACCTCCACACGTTTCCGAGATAAAAGTTCTTGACAGACAGACTGATGTACGGACAACAAAGTGATCCTATAAGGGTTCCGTTTTTTTCCTGTTGAGGTACGGAACGCTAAAAAAAAGTATAATACAAATAAAAATGACTAGATATAAATTTTTTGCGCCCCTCTAGGTACTGCGCCCTGGGCCTGGGCACTGTTAGCACGGCCCTAGTTACAGTACTGCATGTTGTATATGAGTTAATTGCCATTTGGTTTCATCGAGCCATCGGCTTATGTTGCTTAATGGCTTCTGACCCGTAACGATCGTCAAAGATATTTGTAGTGGAAGGCTGAAGTGTTGGTAGTCTTAAGTCGACTAGCCTGTTGGTATAGTGGTTAGTGGCCCTGACTGCTATGCCAGGAGTCGTGGGTTCGATTCCTACCCAGGACAAATGTTCGTGTGATAAGCATGATCATTTGTTCTGTATCTGGGTGTAATTTTATCTATAATATGTATGAATTTAGAAATATATAAGTAAGTTTATCAGTTGTCTAGTACTCGTAACACAAGCTCTGCTTAGCTTGGGACTAGACGGCGCTGTGTGATAGTTGAGAAATAAAAAAATATAAAAGTGACTGTGACATGACATGTTATATTTGACAGCTGTCAGTTGCCATCCGGCGGTCGATCGGTGCAGTTGTGGTGCAAATATATACGTGTAATAACGAGTATAAAACAATATTCAATCGCCTGGTTGTCATTATTTTAACATTTTCAAGCCAGCGTGTACCCACTGGTGTAGTATGGCGTTTCTACCAACATGGTGGGGTCTACTGGACCACCGGTCCACGTCACACTAGACTATTGATGAAACAAACCAGTTAACCTTATAAAAGGATTATTAGCTTGTTAGATAGAGAAAGATTGTCTGCAGCGATGTTCCCGTCCAATTATAATTTAGGTGTCTTCAAGGCTAGAATGAAACTAGTGTGATTTACAAACAACGATTGCGTCACTGCTCACTGTCAGGTAAGATCACAGTCAAGAACTCGTTTATAACATTAAAAAAAAAAAAAAACTGGGTAAGTGCGAGTCGGACTCGCGCAGTGAGAGTTCCGTACAAACTTATCTATGAAAACAGTTCAATTCTCGAATTGAGTAACGAAGATTTTTCCAAATCGGAAAAAGAGTTGTTTTTTTCGTAACGTAACTATAAATTTACAGTTTCCATTTTTTTCCTTATACTTGTGTTATAAGACCTTGCTTCATGCCAATTTTCAGGATTCTAGGTCAACGGGAAGTAGCCTATGAATTTTGATTCACTTAAGAGTGCTGAAATACACGTTTTTTGCGACATAAACAGCCGTATCTTTTTTTCCGTTAACTCAGATGTTTTTTTTTCACAGTTTCAAGGGACCGCTCGATACCTCCACGCGTTCCCAAAAAAAGCAAACAGACGGACGTACAACAAAGTGATCCTATAACGGTTCCGTTTTTTTCCTTTTGAGGTACGGAACCCTAAAAAGAGAATGCATAATTAGTGCCTATATTCCTAATTAGTGTCGTAACCATGACCACTGGTGGAGCTTCCTATGCAGCAAGATTTTGAGTTTAGGAGGTGGTGGTATAACCGACATAGTAACACTACTTGGGTAGAGACTAGGTTAAGAGTTTCTTTAAAATCAACACAGTTGCTACTTCTCTCAGGAATAGATCTTAGAGCCCCTTTCTCAGTACGAACGAGGCAGTAGATAGACACTGTTTCTCAATGACTACACCGAATTTTACCCCCTTTTACTCACCAAACAGCCTTGGAAGTTAAATTTTCCGATCGCTTCATTCACACTAACTGAAAGCGGTTCCCGTAAGTAACACGCAGCCACGTATTTCATGTGGTCCTTGTATATGGACATTATCTTAATGGCATCGTGGTCCTAAATAACTGCTTAAACCTCTACCTCAAAGTATGTATACGACAAGCTGTCGTGTTACGTAAGGTCTACTGTACACGGACGCATAGATTTATAAACGCGTATTCGTCATTATACGCTTAGTGTACGCCTATTCATACCTTGTATACAAAACTATCAAACGCTGTCGCGGCTCTGTCGATGAAGCGGCAATGTTGTGCCAGCGTGTCGCTGCTGCTTCGTCGACAGACTCGCGTCTGAGGACACTTGGCCTTATGAGATCGTTTTGTTGTGTGTAGAACCCAAATGGGTTATCACTATGATCGTTATAAGTTATTTTGAAGGAAAATAAAATATACCTACGTGTATATATGAGCCTACTATTTGTCTCAAGTGTATACGTCACGGTGCCGACGAATTTTTGACAGTCTGTGGCCCACAGATGACGTTATGATATTATAGTCTGTGGTCGAACGGAGGAGATACGTTAGCCGAGTTTTTGGCGTGTCTGAAGTGTCTGCGCAACTGGACAATATGTGGAATAATTGAAACAGCGCGCCTGTTTCAATTATTCCACATATTTACCAGTTGGATTGATCTCGGTAAAATTTAAGCTGGATATTTTATTGTAGAGTTGATTACCTTAGCGAAGTTTGATGAGAAGGTTGACTTGATACATAAATTACTGCCAAATACTACAAAAATCTTAGAATGTGTATATCCATATTGTAATGGTAAACAAATTAACCATTCATACGGAGACATGGCTTAAAAGACTTAGTATGCGAGCCAAGAACATTATTTAATTAAAATAAGATACGTCAGCCAAAAGTATGAAGTGATGATGGGTAGGTAAGCTCATTTGGGCAAAATAATAAACGTGTATCTCTTGAAATAAACTATTTTGTAATTAATATTTCACCTTATACAATTACATCTTCCATCTTAAAATATATCTTCATTCTCTTTAGGGTTCTGTACTGAAAGGATAAAACGGTACCCTATTACTAAGACTCCATTGTCCGTTTGTTTGTCTGTCTGCCTGTTCGTCTGTCACCAGGCTGTTTCTCATGAACCGTGATAGCCAGACAGTTGAAATCCGCTATTATCAACTAATAATACGTTTTTTGCTACGGACGGTACGGAACCTTTCGTGCGCAAGTCCAACTCTCACTTGCACAATTTTTTTTTATTCAACTTCCGTTCTAAACTCAAACTTACTTGTCTAATATTTTTTAATAAGAAAAATGTCCTACATAGATATATATACCCTCGGGTTATTCTCGTAACATGATATAACAGTCAATTTGATTGAGTGAAGTTAAGGACTTGGATAATCAAGATAACTGTACCTACTGCTAACTGAAGTGATTATTAACAGCTCCTAAAGTAAATTAATGGCACTTGAAATTCTTAAAACTATTTAACACTATTTTATTTTATTGTTTACGATGTCGTGCACAAAATTGCAAAAGAAGAAAGAAAAATTATAATATTCCACAAATTTCACACAACACCATCTAGTCCCAAAATAAGCAAAGCTTGAGGTATGAATATTAGACAACTGATAAACATACTTATATATTTCTAAATACATACATATTATAGATAAATACACCCAGACACAGTACAAATGATCGTTGGCTGGACCGATTTTGACAGGACTTGTACTGGTAGATAAATAATGTTTTAAAGAGTAACTACTTTCATTTTTGAAAAATAAAATTAAACTACTCAACCAACGTTACTATTGAAAAAGCACTTACGGTTACATTACCTATACCATTTGTAAATCTTTTTGTCCGGTGCATTTTTAATGATTGACCAACAACGGCACTTACAACTAAAAGGCGCTCTACAACCACCCTTTATACTGTAAGGTACGCTAGTACCTGTTACATGATCTCGTAAGAGGTTCCATTGAGTAACCTTCCAAAAATGGTCTGAAAAACGTGCGCTAATGAAGACCCTTTTAAGGTAGAATCAATAACATGTTAACTGCTTCATTAGGACGATACAAATGGGGGAATTGAGCAGTGGTCCTTCCAGGAGCTCTTAACGTGATCCATTTGACGATCTAAGCTGAACTATTAGGGCGCTTTCAATTGATACAACTTTTGACAGCCTGCTGCGGTGTGGACGATCGTATTTTTCATACAAAGCGCGCGGTGCGGCAACCGTGCGGCGAACGGTCGACAACAGGACGGCAATGTCACAAGCACTATGTGTTCAATTCGGTGTTGAATAGTGCGGTATTACAGGCATACAAACGCACGGCAGCCAGTTACGTTTTCAATTTAGGTTTTTGTCGGACTAACGTACTGCAATTGGCCGGCTGCTGCAAGATAAACGTGCGGCAGCGGTCCGATATGAAACGTCTAAATTGAAAACGCCCTTAAAGGGATGAAGCTATATAAGGTTTATAAATCCATCTTTCTTTCTCGCTCGCACACCTGACATTTTAACACGAAATGGTAAGGCCTCAGGTGTATCTTAGTTTTAGTATACCATTTAACTAAAATATAATAAGTCTAACTAAAAGATAGTTGATTTTGTTCGAATTGGATCGAATATGAGTTTTTTTTTTGAGATGGGAAATTATCCAATGACTTATTCCACTCTAGGGTAGAGAGTGGTAGAGCGCGAAGGCGTATCTTTCAGTTGCCCTTTGCGTTCTAGGACCACCGGTTTCCTTTGCAGTTTGCCGTGACCCCAGCAGGCACCGGCCTCACACATAAAAATCATCGCCTAGTGTTTTTTGATGGGAAATCATCTAATGACTTCTCCCGCTCTAGGGTGCAATAAAAGGGCGTCTCAGACTTTTACTGACTAAAACCACATCTATGTTTCTTCAGTTACCATTTGCGTTCGAGGACTATGGGTGAAATTTTCATAAGTCAAACCACGGTCCTATTAGGCATCAGCCTTGCTGAGCTCCTATGGTTGTGCTGTCATCTTTTTGAGGCGCGTGGAACACCAGGCGCTGTCGACGGTTACTGGATGGTCGGACGGCAAGCTCATAATCCGCAAGCCCGTGCCTATGGGACCAGGATCGCCCTGCGACTCTCGACACCCAAAGATCATAGCCTGAACCAGGGCCGGACTCAAGAGGTCGCTACCACCGATCGCCTACACATCCTGCTGACTGTTTCTTTTCAGTTTCCAAGACCTTGATTGTATTGTAGCGAAATCTATGGCGCCACATATGAACTAAACCACAAAATCGTACATCGCGCAATTAGAGTTCTCCGCGCGATTTGAACTCGATTCCTCGGGCAGTTGCCCAAACCAGACATAACAACCATCTGGTCGGAGGATCCTCCCTTTTCAGAGGAGGTTTGCATGACTTTACACTCGGCTCCGCATACTTCTAAAGGATAAATATAATTACATATATATATATACATTTATTATATTTGTTTGTAAATATAATAAGATACTTGAAACACATAAGAATTTATTACTTTGTTGTGAAGTGGCCAAAGGTTATAGAAAAACAAGGCTAAAGGAGCCTTTTTGTCAACAAAGAAAAGGTCTCCCAAATCCCATTGAGAGCATTTTTTGGTTACTGACACATTGTATTAATATTTCATTGTATTTCGCTAAAATCACTCTGACTTATACAAACGTATTACTGTCAGATCTTCTGTAGGATCCAATCGTCATATTAATTTGTCAAAGAATTGCGTTAATTACGATGTGCGAGGAATCTAGAAAGATAAGTTGGGGCGCTGTGAAAATTGTCTTTATTCATAATTTCTCTAGGGTAACTTATTCTTTCATGTGTCTATACTTTGCGATCAGTCCAAAGAAAGACGTCCACTGTTGGACATAGGCCTCCCCCAAGTGTGGCCATGTAATGTGCCCTGCCCACTGTCACAGCGACTACGTACCGGAATACACACCGTTGGAAGGCCTCACCTTTCCTTCCACAAACAAACCATGAAGAAATAGTACATTTTGATACAAGTGTAGAATGTTTGTCATTGCGACCGAGGTAGAATTCGACCGAGCCGCAGGCGAGGGTGTTATGGAGCCGATACGATAAATACAAAAAAATATGGAGGGGCCGAGCTCGTGCACTTTTTCGCATTAGTGCGGAAAACAGTAAATTGTATGCCTAAGCTAAGGAACAAGGAGCAGGTTTTCAGGGTGAGATTTAAAATTTAGAAAATAAAGCACGTTTTCTTTTTTGCCAACCCTAGTCAGTCCACTTGCCAATATTATTATTTCATTTCTTTATGGGATCCAGCGTTTACTTTCGACTTCACGTTTGCTCGAAATTCAAACGTCTTGTTTACAAAGACTGGTTGGTCGAAACAATTCGAAAATTAAATTGTTCTCTTTGAAAGTTTTTTTTTTGGCAAAATGAGGTTTGTTCCGATAGATCTAGTGGCATCGGCAGAACAAATAGGCACGTCAAATTTTAGATTACAATAGTGCAATCAGGAAGATATACAAAAACCAGTCAAGTGCGAGTCGTACTCGCACACGAAGGGTTCCGTAGCAAAAAACGCGTTTATTGTATGGGAGCCTTCTTAAATATTAATTTTATTTTGTTTTTAGCATTTGTCGTTATAGCGCCAACAGAAATACATTATCTGTGAAAAATTCAACTGTCTATCTCGGTTTACGAGATACAGCCTGGTGCCAGACAGACGGACAGCGGCCTCTTAGCAATAGGGTCCCGTTTTACTCTTAGGGTACGGAACCCTTAAAAGATAGAAAGTCCTACCAGTCTGGGTGGAGCGAGAAGAAGTGTCAGTCTTTTACTGATTAAAACCCATCTGGTTTCCTTCATTTGTCCTTTGCGTTCCAGGGACAGGGCAACTCTTTTGAACAAGCACGCAACCCCTTCTTCCTACTTCTTTCTAATATTTAGTGTGTTTTTTCTAAGATTTATTAACGATTCAAAGATTCAAAGTATTTTATTTCAAACTAGCTTCTGCCAGCGGCATCGACCGCGTAATAGTCAGTTTCTTCATTCAAACTTTGAACTCCCGTTTCATCCACATAAGGGGTGAATTTTGAAAAATCCTCTCTTAGTGCTCGCCTACGTCATAAAAGGAAACCTTGTCCAAAATTTCACGTTCCTAGTACCTATAGTTTTGATATGTCGATCAGTCAGTTTCTCCTTTTAAATATATATATATATATAAACCGCTTTGAGTACCTCGTTCCTAGGGGTAAACTCTGTCGCACCACCTCTTCTCTTCTCCTTTGCACTCCCCGTCATACTTCTAGCCGCTATGATGGCTCCTTTTCTGTAACTGCAGTACGTCTCTGGAACTCTCTGCCACACTCTCTTCGCGATAGCCCTTCTCTAGATGTCTTCAAAAGGAAACTTAAAGAGCACTTCCTTTCATTATTGACATAATATTAGTAGTAGTAGTATGTATTAGTATGTATAATATAATTATATATTAGACTTAGTATGTAGGTTTATATTGTGCACTGGATCCTACCCTCAAATATGTTCTCTCTCTATATTTCAAAGGTTTGCTGGGAGAAAACTCATTGCTGAGTTAAGCTCGCCTTTGTACATGAACTGTCTGTATGTCAATTTATTATGTTTTGTTTTGGTGTACAATAAAGAATTAAGAAACCGTTTAAAAGCACTTTTAAAATGACAAGAAATCAGTCAGTCAGAAAAAAATGATGCTAATTACACATTCCAAAGCGTAGATCTCTATGGAGAAGAATGTGCTAAAAAATCCATGGTCACTCTTTTCAAAAATGTTATGTAATTTAAATATCTTAGTTAGGTACATGTTTCTTGTCGCTACTATCATGTGGGAACAATGTAAATAAAATAAAAACTAAATATAGATATTAAAATAGCAACTGGCAGCTAAGAGATGACCAGTCTCAACTGACAGCACCCGTTCACGGACAGGACGCGAATATTAGCAACTCCACTCAGCTCAACCATATTGAAGGGAACCGAATGATCCAATACACGCGCCATCATCAGTAAGACAGTATCGCAAAGATAACTAAATACATTCTCAAAATAATGGGCCTTGTCAACCTAATTACACTTGAACTGACATGGAACTAACAAACTCACGAAGAAGTTAAATCAAGATATAACTAAGTTATTCGTTAAGTCGAAGACAAAGCTGAACAGAGTTTCCAGTAAGTTCTTCTGTTTAAGTTCGTATTAATTCGCGATTAAAGTTGTATTATTCCCATGCTAAAATCGCTTTACAAACGGGAATATTGTTTTAGAATTTAACCCATTGAATGCCAACTACACAATATTACGTTGAATCAAGAATCAAAGCATTTATTTCAAATAGACCATTTACAGGCACTTTTGAATGGTCAAGAACTCAGTCAGTCAAAAAAATGAGGCTAATTGTACATTCCAAAGCGTGTAGATGTCTATGGAGAAGAATGTGCAAGAAACTCCATGGACACTCTTTTCAATCATGTTATGTATTACAATGTTTCTTGTCGCTACTAATAAATGTAGCTGGTAATAATGTATTATTACGTAGGTTTCTTACAAAATATTTGGTAATCTATATACGACAATGAGTAGTAAGTAACTTGATTGAAATCAATTTTAGTGATGCCTCTCCACGCATTGGTATGTACAAGCGGTGGAATGAGATCTCTGACCCACCTAAAAGCAGAGAGTAACATAAGACATACTAAACGGTTGGGGCACCATGTGTACCACGGCATCCTTCTATAAATTGGTATCAGTATTACCAACTACGTAGTATTACGTAGCAGGTCCACACATCTTTGCAAATACACACTACTCTCCCTCGCAATACCGACTCATCTTTATAGTAGTGGCACTCGGTAAATATCATGAAAACTAATGGCTGAACCCCTGTATCCACAGGTTACCACCTAGTTTAGGGGATAGGGTCAAAATTGTTTTAGGCATATCACAGCCGCATCACAGCATATTAACAAACAACAAAAAATTGCTTTGTATCGAGTACTTTTAAATTAAGCTCCTTTATATTGTAAACATTTTTTGTGGTGAGAAATAAACAATTATAATAATAATTATTATTATTATTATTACTTAGCAGGTCGTTGGTATGGTGACTAATGATTGCGATTTGATCGTTAACTTCGGCATTCGAAATTTTTATTTGACGCTGATGTTTCAAATATTTCCATGAAAAAAATGGGCATAAAATCCATATTTATAAATCCTAGCAACAAAATTTTAGGTAACAGATAACTATATTTATTTAGGCACAGTTTGTTCAGCATTTCCAATTCAGTTTCCACGATCTGGCGCCGTATAGCCAAGCCATTCCAATCGGCTGCTTTGCAATAACATCTACTACACTGTTATTGTAGTAGAATCGTTAAATTTGTATGGTTCACTAAGGGGTTGTTAACGATAACTGGCTCTCGTGTTGGGCGAATGCGATCACCTAATATCCTCATAGTCTTTTTTTTTCAAGATGGAAAATCATCTAATAACTTCTACCGTTGTAGGACGGAGCGGGACGGGTGTCAGACTTTACTGTTTAAAACCTCACCTATGTTAAGACTCCGGGTTTCCTTTTCAGAAAATCCCCGCGGCCTTAGCGGTCATTAGCCCTGCTGGGTCCCTACAGTCTTTGCTGACATCTTTTTGAGGCGCACGTGGAACACTCAAAATAATATTTTTTACAAAATTGACGCATGTTACTATGCGAGCAAAAAATATTATTTGTCAAAGTTTAAAATAAAAATTATCTATAATAATATTATAATTATTTGAGATGGCGAGATTGATTATCTATTGCTATTTTTAAGTTTTACATAAAATAAATATGTTCATGTTTTTGTTTCAGATTTCGAAAAAATTATCTCAGGCAGACAAGGTAAGCATGTTTTTTTTTACTTTTAATAGCTCCATTTATTCGCATTGCGTTTTTCGAATTTTCAAAGATGAAATTATGTTAATATCTGTCACTTTTAGGGTTCCGTGCCCAAAGGGTAAAAACGGGACTCTATTACTAAGACTCCACTGTCCGTTTATCTGTCTGTCACCAGGCTGTATTTCATGAACCGTGATAACTATACCCTATTCAGGGAGCCGTGAGATAAAAGGAAAACACACATTTTATAATACTACCTGATGGCTACAACCCTTGAATCTTTAAATCAAGAGTGAATAAGTTACTTCTAGGTAAGCGCGCTCAATCGTCGACCGTATCGTCGCTTTCCATCAGATTAGATAGCGGTCAAGCGCGAACCTATCGAATAAAAAAAAAACTAAATTATAGACAACGGATACTACAACAAACATTTTAAATAAAAATGTGACGTTTTGTCATCGGGCGGGTTATAATCCGCCATCTTGTTCACTATCGATCCACTTGTTGATACGAGATATTTTCGTTGAATTCTTGATAATCGCCGAAGAAAAAGCGTGCAAAGAAAACGCTAATGCATTCAACAGAAAAGGAAATTGATAATAATATATTCAAACACATCGAAGAAATTTGGTCGAAGGTACCTACATTGTTTCCTTTGTTTATATTTTGTCTCAAGTCAGATAAATAGGGTACAGACATTTGTAATTTTTATAGATTCTATGTTACATTGACATTTCGATCGTTCAAGCCGGAAGCTTACTATTGACTTCACCGACATACATATAATGGTACGGAATCCTTTGTGCGCGAGTCCGACCCGCACTTGGCCGGTTTTTTTTTCATTAATATTATGAAAACCTAGTTCGTATTCTTAAAATAACATGTCACAATTATAAACGCAAAAGTTTGTAAGTATCGATGTATGTATGTTTGTTACTCTTTCACGCAAAAAGTACTGAATGGATTTCGATGAAACTTGGTACCCGGGTTTTTTTTTTTTAAGGCGGGAAATCATCAAAATGACTTCTCGCGCTCTGGGTGCGCGAGGGCGTGTCAGACTTTTACTGACTAAAACCACACGTATCCTTCAATTACCCTTTGCGTACTAGGACTACGGGTTGCCCTTTCAGAAATTCTCCGCGGTCCTAGCTAGCGGGCATCGGCCCCACTGGGCCCCTACGGTTTGCTGACATCTCTTTGAGGAGCGCAAGGATCACTAGGCGCTGTTAACGACTGGGCTCGGTGTGGTTAATTACCGAACAGCCGGACGGCGAGCTACCCAGTGCTCGACGTCCGCAAGCCCTCGTCTACCGTGGCTGGTAGTCGGGGTCGGAATTACGCCGGCTAGGGCGTGAGGACCTTCGTTCTCTCACGCGTGCAGCCTCCTCCTTCGCTAACATTACTGCTTCGCAGAAGGAGGCGACCGCCTGCCATTCCTCCTCGCTCCGGACCATAGCCTGAACCAAGGCCCGACGTGAAAGGTCGCTGCCGCCAATTGCCTCCACGAGGACACGGCGCTGCTCCGCCCAAGCGGGGAACACCTCCACCGTATGCTCCACCGTGTCCTCTGGGTGGTCCACACAATGATGACACCCGGGCGTTGCTTCCGCCTGAATCCGATGCAGGAACCTCCCGAACTTGCCATGTCCGGTGAGGACCTGCGTCATGCGGTAGGTGAGGATGCCGTGTTGCCGCTCCAGCCACTCCTCAAAGAGGTGACTAACCGCCATTATTGTAGCGTGCCCAGCACTGGGTTGCGACAGTCGCCGTCGCCATTCCTACTCTGTCCGCCATGCCGCGACTTGGCGCGGCAGCGGAGTTTCGCCCCAGCGTTGCATCTCCACGCGCAAATCGTGCATGCGTGCAAGGACTGTTGCCTCCAAATCCAATGGTGGCAGGCCAGCAAGAAGGCTCGCCGCCTCGCGGTATATCGTGCGGTATCCCCGTATCATCCGGATGGCCATGACTCTCTGGCAAGCGTTCAGTATGGCCGCCGGTCGCCTTTGCAGTAACGGCGCCCACACCGGCGCCCCGTAAAGGGCCATGGACAGGGCCAATTCCCGCGTATTGGTACCCGGGTAGACCAAATCCTAGAATAGCACATAGGGTTATTTTTATCCCTGGAGTATGTTCCCTTGGGATAATTTTCAATTATTACGTGGGTGGAGCCACTAACAGTAGATAGTACAAACTAATTATAATACGCAAATATGGAATCACCCTCTGCAAAGTAGGTTTATGGTAAGAACACAGTTATTTTTGTTTAGTAATTAATCACGTAATTGAGTGTTTGTGTTGGATATGGGATTCTATTTGAAACCTATGATTGAATTGTGGAAACCATTTTGCAAAGAACTAATATTATTTTTGGAATTTGAGAATGAATGAATGAATTTGATGATGTAATTCTATAATTATTTTCTTTACGATAATAATAATACTAATGGTATTAACATTACATTATCATTACCCTTATTTAAAAAGAAAAAAAAAATGTCTTTGGTAGCGTTGGGCGTAGTTAACTACTATTTTGTAATCAGATCACAAATTACGATTAAAAGTAGTTAACTACATGTAGTTATGATTACAAGTAACTTAACTACAGTAATCAAACTACAAGAAGTAGTGGTTAATTTGATTGCTAGTTAATCTAGTAGTTATAATTACTGATTATTTTAGTACTAAGAACTTATATTTTGCAGTTTAATAAACACGTATTGTGTTGAAATGATTGATTTATCAAAACTCAATCTGGCTCCAAAATTTAATTAAAAAAAAAAACGTAATCTAACTGCATAAAAAATCACGTTTACTACTAACTAATACTTTCATGAATAATTAATTGAATTCAAGGCTTGAAGTCGTAGATGATTATGTACTTTTATTTATTACATATTAATATCGCATTGATTGAGAAATATCTAAAAAAATTAAACCTTTTATAGGTAACAAAATAGTTTCAACAAAACCTAATGAATGTTTATTTTATTTAGAGTAATTCATTTACTCTAAATAATATAAACTACCTAACTATACTAATTAGGTTAGGCACTAGAGGAGCTTATGCAGGTCCTTTACCACAAATGATGTATGAGTAAATTCTTGTAGTCAATTTCTTTTATTTAAAAGATAAACTAATCCCTCGCGCGCCGATTGTACATACGTTTGTATTTTCTTTTTTTTCTTGATGATTTTACTAAAAAACGCGGAATTGCGTAGATAATAATAATAATAGCCCAATACGTGCGAGTGGTTAATAATCGCAATTATATGACGATTTCTCACCTCAAAAGAAGCTATAAAGCTAAAATATTCATAACCGCATACGGATGGTACTTAAATATACAATCCACACATCCTTTAAAAATAAAGTCATTTAAAACCCCATGAGTCCAACAAATATTTATTTTTCAACCCCCATGCGAGTTTAAATTCTATTGGGGGTACTTATTTAACTTTTAAAGGGTTGAAAGTTAGTCGGTAAGCCCCTTGGGGGTTAAACACTGTGGTGAGCATGTTGGTACCTACTTTTAATGGGAAGTTTTGTCGTTTAAAGTTGGTAGTTTGTTCAAAGTAGGGTAATGCATAGAGATTCCTCTTTGTGTTGCATAAATGCTGAAGTGTGGTAAAAGAGTTGCGATGTACTTACCAGTTTTCCCGGTCCATCTACACCACTATTTTTTAATTAGTAAGAAAAAAGGTCTTTATCCGCACCTGATAATAACCATATTTGTGTAGTAAACAAAATCCCAAAATGGTCCACGAATATTTGTCATAAATGGCAAATTCATAATTGAATCAATCATTCATAACAATTGCTACTAAAAACTACTACGCGCAGTGTTTTTCCATTATAGTGGCCATTCATTCATAATAATGATCATATGCACCATGCCGCCATGCAGCCATGTAGCACCCACTCCTATCAAGATCGGGGACTCTACACTCGAAGTTGTAGACGATTACGTTTTCCTGGGACAGACAATCCAGTTAGGAAGGTCTAACTTCGAGAAAGAGATCAATCGTCGAATCCGACTCGGCTGGGCGGCGTTCGGGAGGCTGCGCGGTATCTTCTCGTCCAATATACCACAGTGTCTCAAGACGAAAGTCTATGACCAGTGCGTGTTGCCAGTGATGACATATAACTCCGAAACGTGGTCGCTTACAATGGGCCTCATCAAAAGACTTAAAGTCACCCAAAGGGCAATGGAAAGGGCTATGCTCGGAGTTTCCTTGCGTGATCGAATCAGGAATGAGGATATCCGCAAGAGAACCAAGGTTACTGACATAGCACGAAGAATCGCCAAACTAAAGTGGCAATGGGCAGGGCACATTGCTCGCAGAACAGATGGCCGTTGGGGCCGAAAGGTTCTGGAATGGCGGCCACGTACCGGAAGACGTAGCGTTGGAAGGCCTCCTAAAAGGTGGACCGATGACTTGGTAACGGTTGCGGGAGTCCGATGGATGCGAGATGCACAGGACCGTTCATTGTGGCGACACTTGGGGAGGCCTATTTCCAGCAGTGGACGTCTTTCGGCTGAAATGATGATGATGAATGATCATATTAATAATGGTTTCTCTGAGCTATTGAGGCTGGCTAGATACTGCAGTGCATCGGGCATGTTCGCTTTATCGTGTGTGGATGATTTCCACGCTTCGGTGAGAAAGAAGGCTGCGTCGTTGCTAAGCAGATCTTTTTTTTTTTTAAGGTGGGAAATCATCCAAATGACTTCTCGCGCTCCGGGTGGAGCGCGAGGGCGTGTCAGACTTTTACTGACTAAAACCACACCTGTATCCTTCAATTACCCTTTGCGTCCTAGGACTACGGGTTTCCCTTTCAGAAATTCTCCGCGGTCCTAGCTATCGGGCATCGGCCCTGCTGGGCCCCTACGGTTTGCTGACATCTCTTTGAGGAGCGCGAGGATCGCAACGCGCTATTTACGACTGGGCTCGGTCGGACTGGGGTCGGTGAGCGATGAAGTTAATAATGCTAAGCAGATCTAGGACCAGCTCCAATGGCATTCTTCGAACCTTAGCCGATAAGCATGATGCTCCAGTGATCAAGCACTGGTTGCTATTGCTAGTGCGGCAATACGTTAAGTTTTTTAGGTTTTTAAGTGTTACTAACCCTTTAGTTGATAAGTTTTTTACTAACCATTGTGTAAATGTTTTCACCATTGTCTAATTATCTAGTCGCAGGCAGATTCATAATTTTGAACTGGGTGAAATAGGTTAGATTAGAACTGTGACCAACCTTCTTCCCAATAATAAAACAAATTTGTACGAAAATAAATAAAATATTATATTTTTCTTGTTCGATATTTTAACGAATATAATGAACTTGAGTGTATTAAATGTAGACATTTTGAACTTAGGTATAACAATTTTCGATATTATGATATAATCGATATTTCAATTTTCGTTGTTTTGAACGTTGAAATTTTACCCGTAGGTATAGATTTGTGTTTGTTTTGGGAAAGTGGACAAATTGGGAAATAGACATTTAGGGAATTACCATTTTGGGAAGTGGACGTTTTGGGAGGGTGAATGTTTTGGGAAGTTGTCGTTATGAACCTAAAGGTTTTAATGTTCCACTTTCAAATATGTACCCAAAAAGACTTACAGTTATCGCAGACTATGTCGAGTTGCATCCTCTTAAGTACACGTGCTTCAATCGTGGGCCGGGTTAGTAGGTACTTAATTAGAAAATTTGAAAGTGCTTTTTTGAAATGATATAAACCAGTGCTTAACTGTGATCTGATGATAAGTAGTGATGTAATCGTTGATGATGAATCGCACTAGTTTATTAAGAGCCTATTCACTCTAGTCTTGAAGATACCTAAATTATAATCGGACGGGAAGACCGCAGCAGGCAAATGGTTTCAATCCCTCGATACTTGGTTAATATAATATTTATGTAATCGCAACGGAAACAAAAAGATCCCGAAAAAATGTTTGCGTAGATGAATATACTTAAAAAAAGAGAAAGAAAAAGTAAAAGGAAAGTTTAATTATTATAATCTTTTGTAGGTTTTATGATTAAATGAAATCTGTATAATGGCAACTGTTAATAAGGAAAATGTAAAGTAAATTTCCAGAGAGCAGTGACGGCCGAGTGGTAACGGCCCACACTCACGAGTTGTAGGTCGCGGGTTCAAATTCAGCCAGGCGCATTACTTTGTGTAATTTATTTCATCACCACTGCTCTCAAAACGGTGAAGGAAAACATCGTGAGGAAACCGACACGTCCTAGAACCAAAAATTCGAAGACATGTGACATTCATCAACCCGGACTGGGCCCACATTCCCTCTCCTAGATAGGAAGCCTGAGTCCCAGCAGTGGAAACATTAAAAAGACTGAATATGCTATGCTTATGCTAAAGTAAATTTTAACAGCTATATTGACCTTGTGAATGTAGAATATATCCCAAGGACAAATGTCTTTGAACTGTAGCGACATAGGGCAGTTGCTCGGGACAGACACAACACCTGTTTGCTAGGATGATACTGTCTTTTCAACGGAGTTTTGCAGGACTTCATTGAATGAACAAATTTAAATGCTAGAGTGGATGAAACCTCCCGAACTTACCATGTCCGGTGACGACCTGCGTCATGCAGATAGTGAGGATGCCGAGACGTCTTTCCAGCCATTCCTCAAAGAGGAGATTTACCGCCATGATTATGGCTTGCCCAAGTAAACCATCGTGTGATCAATCCGTAACATTTTAAACTTCGGCTTACTATAAAAATGAGTTGTCCCTTATCCCTTTGGGCGCCTCGGGGTACTATTATTACATAACTGTGCGTTTTTACGTAAATCACCAAAAAAAATAAATAAGTAAAACTAATTCTGGATTTTTCTAGGAAAAACAAAGATACTTATAGAAACCAAAATTTTCGGCTAAAAAAAATTCGTACAAACGTGTGTACAAAACAACAATTAAGCCTTTTTCAAGGTCATTCAAGTTGTACAGACGTATTTACAATCGGCCTTCGAGGGAATATATAAACTGAGATCGCAACAGGCTGGTGTTTCATAACACTTATGGATAACGTACAAAACATCATACGATTCTCGTCATAATAAAACTTCAAACAATAGAAAAAAGAGCAACAATTTTAGAGGCGTTAATTACTGTCATAACAAAAGAGTGTCATTTCAAGAGGCGTCTATTAGTACCTTGCGAGACGAACAGTTACGAATGATTCATTTTTATTAGGGTTCCGCAACCAGAGGGTAAAACGGGACCCTATTATTAAAACTCCGCTGTCCATCTGTCTGTCTGTCTGTCATCTCTGTATCTCATGAACCGTGATAGACAATGTTTGAAACAATGTTTGTTTCATCAATGTTTGTGTTTATTGTTTTGTTTCGATACCTATATAGTTTTATTTAACCTCCGTGAGTGTGACCGTGGCATCACCGCAGGCTCTAACAGAATACCAGCGCTGCGTTATTTATCGTTTTAAATATTGCAGCATATGCTGAGTTAGGCGCCTTTTTTGACCTTGCACAGATCATAGAGTTATTATTATTATTATTTTGTTTATTTATTATCTTATCACATAAATTACATTTTTAAATATTTCAGTAAAAATAAAAAAATAAAACATTTAAAATATAAAAAATAGTGTCCCACCGGTATCGGGAACAGGGTCCAAGCTACCGGCGGTCAGGGCTCCAGAGAAAGGAACCTCCTAACAATACGAGCCGTGTCCAGGAGTACCGCTTTCTGGATCAAGCTCTTGATCCAGCCGCCTAACGCGAGCCTCCTAAGGTGTTGGTCGAGGCTCTTGGCTATTAAGCCATTGGCTGACACGACTATCGGTACAATGATCGCCGAGTCTACATCCCACATGTCGACAACCTCGCGAGCCAAATCAATATACTTGATTTGGCTCGCGAGGTTGATTTTGATTTATTATTATTATTTTTATAAGTACTTAATTCTACTATATTTTAATTCTAATGTATTCTACTGTGGTTTTAATTTTACTGTATGTGTGAGGTACGAATAAACGTTTTTTCTTTCTTTCTTTCTGATAGCTAGACAGTTGAAATTTTCACAGATGAAGTATTTCTGTTGCCGCTATAATTTTTTTTACTAAAAACAGAATAAAATGAATATTTAAGTGGGGGATTCATAATGTGATATTTTTTCCGTTTTTTGCTACGGACGGTACGTAACCCATCATGCGTGTGCCCGACTCGCACTTGTTTACGAAGATTTTTTCGAAACATCGTGATGGCTTTGTCACTGGTTTATTTATTTGGTTTAATGTAACCGTCACGTTTGACGATGCTGGGACAAGATGTGTCGAAATAGGTCATGTGTCGTATGAAATGAGATGAGATATTTGGTTTTTTTTTTCTTGGTTGACTGTTAGAGAATGCCTAAGGCATTAAGTCCGCCTTTAAACTTTTGTGTTGCATAAATTTTTAAAGTATATTAAATTAATATTTAAACTTTTCGTCGTTAGAATTTCTGTCTCAATCTGTAAAAAATACGTCTAATTTACACATTTTTGTTTAGGAGGGAGAGGGGAAAATCATCAAATAACTTATACCTCCAGTGATGACATACGGCAGTGAAACATGGTCGCTTACAATGGGCCTCATCAGAAGGCATACAGTCACCCAAAGGGCAATGGAAAGGGCTATGCTCGGAGTTTCCTGGCGTGATCGCATAAAGAATGAAGATATCCGCAGGAGAACCAAGGTCACCGACATAGCCCCATGAATCACCAAACTAAAGTGGCAGTGGGCAGGGAACATTACTCGTATGGTCAATGGGGCCGAAAGGTTCTAGAGTGGCGACCGTGCTCTGGAAAACGCAGCGTTGGAAGGCCTCCCTCAAGGTGGACCGACAACCTGGTGAGAGTTGCGGGAATGCGGTTGATGCGAGACGCACAGGATCGGTCGTTGTGGCGAAGCTTGGGGGAGGCCTATCCAACAGTAGAAGTCTTTCGGCTGCAATGATAATAATGATGAACTTATACCTCTCTGAGTGGAACGAGAGGGACTAGAAGACTTTTACTGATTAAAACTGCTAAAATCAGGTCACAAGCATAGCAGCACATCTTAAATCCATTCAGTAGTTTTTGAGTATGTAGTAAACAAACAGACCAACAGACAGACTCGTATGGGGATTTAGGGTTTTATAATACGTAAGGAGTACACACATTAGAATAAGTTGGTAGTATCATTAAACCATTGATTGGCTGAATTATTTTTACAATAACATTGCTTATTTATATGTATGTATATAAGTATTTATTGATTATTCTATTTATTTCTTTTTATATAGAGACTAACTGACTCGGCCCACGTTGTTGTGCTATATAAATTATCGAAGAAAAAATGGGGAGTGGGGGTTGGTGGTGGTCGTCGACGGCGCGTAGTGTTCCACGCGCGCCTCAAGGAGATGTCAGCAACCGTAGGGGCCCAACAGGGTCGAAGCCTACTGGGGCCATGGGTGATGCGAAAGAGATCCCCGGGGCCCTGGAAAACGAATGGCAAAGAAGAAACAGGAGTGGGTTTTTAGTCAGTAAAAGTCTGACACTATCTCGCGCTCCGCCTAAGAGCGGGGGATGTCATGAGATGATTTTCCCACCCGAAAAAAAAAAAAAAACATTTACTAAATATACACACATAATTTCATAAGAATCAGTCGAGCAGCAATTTGTAGAATTTGTGAATCTGCTTGATTGGTGACCTCCGCAAATACGACAATGTGTCGGAGTTTCGGACCAGATTAAAGTGGCTGCCAATTCGGCGTCGGCGAGATACACATACACTAAATCTTCTCTATACTATTCTGCACAATCCTAATGCTTCTAAATACCTTCGTGAACGCTTTGAGTCCTCTTTTCTTTCATACTCCGCGTCATATTTCCATCCGTTATGATGGCTCCTTTTCTGTAACTGCAGTGCGTCTCTGCCTCTCTCTCCTCGCGACACCCCTTCTCTAGATCAAGAAAAAACTTAGAGCTTCCTTTTATTATTGACATAATATTAGTATATATAGTATGCGTAATATATTTATATATTGGACTTAGTTATGTGGGTTTATATATGGTGCACTGGATCCAACCCTCGATATGTTCTCTTTCTATAACTCAAAGGTTTGCTGGAAGAAAACTCATTGCTGAGTTAAACTTGCCTTTTTACATGAATTGTCTGTATCACAATATATTGTGTTTTTTTATGTAATGTAAACTAGTGCTTGACTGCGATCTCACCTGGTGCTAAACAGTGATGCAATCGTTGATGATGAGGCGCACTAGTTTATTAAAAGCCTATTCACTCCAGCCTTGAAGACACCCAAATTATAATCGGATGGGAATACCGCAGCAGGCATATTATTCCAGTCCTTCGATGTACGCGGTATAAACGACGAGGCGAAACGCTTAGTCCAGACCGTAGGGGTTTCAACAACTTAAGGGTGGATAATAGCCGTGCGTCGGGTTATCCGATGGTAGACATTAGATGGCGGAATCAAGTCATGCAATTCCCGCGCACACTCTCCAAAATGCAATCTGTAAAACACCGAAAGGCTGGGTACCCTGCGCCTTTGGTCAAGGCTTTGAAGATTGGACTAAACCAAATCTGGATCACTAATTAGCCTCTTCGCAGGTCCTTCCACCGAGTAAAAAGCTGTGTCTTTGTGAACAATAAAGAATTAAGCCGTTTCGGAGGAGTTTTGTTACAAACATTGTGACACGAGAATTTAATGTACCTATTAGATATAGATATAAGAACATACAATACATAAACATAAAATATTTATTCTGTAATTCGAGCCATCGTTTTAATTGCTCCACTCGTTTAGATTAGCACAGTCTCCTTTAAAATCACTAAAAGTCTGTACGGTCGCCTTAATTGGGTCACGTGGGTGGAACTCACGTGTGTCACGTTAAGTGGGAGAGCGCAAGGGTCGCTGCTTTTATTTTGTGTAATCGTAGATGTAATTAAATTCCCATTGTGCCCGAAGGTTTGAGCAAAAGTAATGTGGAAGTGCGACAAAATCACACACGATCATCATCATCATTTCAACTGAAAGACGTTCACTGTCGTACTTACGCCACCCCCAAGTGTCGCCACAACGACTGGTCCTGTGCTTCTCACATCCATTGGATTCCCGCGACCCTCACCAGGTCATCAGTCCACCTTTTGGGAGGTCTTATAACGCTATGTCTAAAACGAAAGCCAAAACCTTTCGTCTCCATCGACCATCTGTTCTCCGAGCAATGTGCTCTGCCCACGAGCTGTCTACCGACATAGGCTGAAGAATTGCCAAACTTAAGTGGCAGTGGGCACACAAAATAAAATTACATAATATATATAATAGGTATAATTTATATGTTTTTGATCATGTATGTAGGTATATACAACGTTTGCCACACCTCTTCGCTTCGGACTGCGCGAGAGATCGTTGCCGCCGATATCCCCCACGAGGACACGGCGTTGCTCTGCCCAAGCGGGCAGACCAGACCACACCTCTACCATGTGCTCCACCGTGTCCTCTGGGCGGTCCACACAGTGGTGGCACCCGGGCGTCACTTTCGCACAAATCCGGAGCAGGAACCTCCCAAACTGACCATGTCCGATGAGGACCTGCGTCATGCGGAAGGTGAGGACGCCGTGAGGTCTTTCCAGCTACGCCTCAAAGAAGGCCTTACCGCCATAATTTATTATGGCGTGCCCAGCACTGGGTTGCGACAGTGGCTATCGCCATTTTACCATGAGATCCCGCCGGAACTCTGTCCGCCATGCCGCGACCTGTTGTGACAGCGGAGTGTCCCTTTTTTTTTTTTTTTGCTGGGGTGGAAAATCCCCATGGATGTCCTTCGCCTGGGGCAGACGAAGGGGTCTGTCAGACTCTTACTGACTAAAAACCACCTCGGTGTTCCCTCCCACACTTGGACCGGGGATTGTGGGAGCTGATGCGCCATCCATGATCCCCGGCTAGTGCCGGCCCGCCTACGCGGGCCACCTCAAGCCCGCGGGGAGTGTGAGGTGTCCTCCCCCGGCGACGTCCAATAGGGGCGCGCGTGGAACACTACGCGCCGCCGCCTCGGGTCTTGCTGGATGGGGGACGGCGGACGACCCCGAATCCACCGTCCCTCCGGACCTCTTTATGGGGGCTGGAAGAGGGCGTTGTCTGCCCTCCGCCGACGCCCGGTTCGCCTGCTGCGGCACGGAAGAGTGGCCACGGCCTCCCTCTCCCTCTCCGCAGCCTCCTTCTGCGAAATTACGGCTTCACAGAAGGAGATCACCGCATCCCACGACTCGACGCCTCCGACCATCGCACGAACGACGGCCAGCAGCGACAAGTCGGGGCCCACTTCAGATACAAGGACACGGCGCTGCTCCTCCCATGTGGCACGCTCTGCCAGTGTGTGTTGCAGTGTCCCTAGAACATCTGCCCCCCTAGCCATGTTACAATCGTATCGTTCGCGCCAAACGACTCGAGTAGGCCATGCCTCCGATTCCTTTGTTCTGACATCATCTCAACGCTCAGTCACGAGGTCAGAACAAAGGAATCGGAGGCGTGGCCTACTCGAGGTGTGCGGCGCGAACGAAACGATTGTAACTTGGCTAGGGGAGCTGGCCGGAGTTAAATGCACACATACTCGTACCGCCACCTAGGCCAGTATAAGTATCTGTTCATTTATTTCCGGCCAGCTGCGCCCGGATAGAGCCCCGCTGACCTTTAAATCCATTTTCTTTGCGAAATATTGATTGATTTACATATGCTTTGTAAATTCTGAAGTGCACTTAACCAGCAATTTTTTTGAGTAAACATGTTTCTAAAGATCAAAGCCGTTTGAAAGGAGAAGGGGAAATAAGCGAAAAAGTATTATGTTGTTTAATATTTTTTTTTAGACAAAAGTATTAACCGCACGACAAAATCATGTTAATAATGTTGTACATGAATCTATGATAAACATATATTTTTTTCAAATCTATTAACCTAGCTATTACTGAGGAGTAGGCTTCAGAAAGTCACTGTTTTATGGCATTGTTTATCAGTTGTCTAGTACTCATAGCACAAGCTCTGCTTAGTTCGGGACTAGATGGCGTTATGTGAAAGTTGTGGAATATAATATTAATTTACTATATTAAATTGTGGAATATTATATGCATGCTGCAGTGAAACTGGTTTCAATGCGATATTTTACTCCACCGCTTTTAAAGCAGGTCGAGTTCAGAAATTTTAGTACCTTTGATATTCTAATTTGAACTTCTGCATTCCTTGTTTGGTGGCTTATCGAGCAGGTGTCACGTTGTACAACTGTCCTATTTGTTAAGCTCGGTATCTGTTTGGGAGGTGTCAAAGCGTTTAACTATATAGTTCGGTGCTCAACTGCTCAAACTGACTGTGTCGTGGACAGAAGGATGCTTTAATTAAAGAGGCGTAAGGGCCGACGCTGCGTTAAGCGGGCGCCCGCGATGGGCACACGTCGTGGACGCAGTCCGCAGCGTCCCTACGCAGTGTCGCTAGTTCAACTTTAACAGTGAGCATGTAGAGTCGTGTCAATGGAGAACTTAGTATCTAAAGACATTTTCCTCCGAGCGTGCGACCCGCATCACATAGCGATGTTGACTAAATAAGTCCGTGCGTGTTACTGCGCGGCCCTCTGCGCACCAGAGCGTGGAAGCGGGTAGCCGGCTCCGTGCGATGGAGCACTTTATGTCATGTTATGTCTGAGTATGGTTTCCGCACTTAGTCCTATGCAAACCATTGTACCTGGGCCATGGCGGCCATAACTTTTAGGTGGTCTTATTTCAACCAGCCCACCTCTCTTCATAAACAGATTAGGCCTCTCAGGTTTTTTAGGGCATCACTAAGTGAATTCAGGGATCCTAAGGTTAGGGTTAGGTTAACGGAGCACTTTTGTATGGTACCGCGCGGGCGCCCGCTTGACGCAGCGTCGGCCCTAATGCCTACTGTCCACGGCCGTATAGCTTCATAGACAAGTATTCGTCATTATTCGCTTGAGTTGTACTGTTGTGTGACGAAGCGGCAACGTCGTGTCATCGTGTCGTCGTGTCGTTGCAGCTTCATCGATCGAGTTTAATTGTATGTAAGCTATGAGCAGGCGTGTACCAAACGTCTAATGACGGAAACGCCTCTGCAAAGCAACGCGTCCGTGGAAAGTAGGCCTACGTTGTATAGCTATTATACATAATCAGCCTTTTAATGTTCCCACTGCTGGGACTCAAGCCTCCTCTCTCTAGGAGAGGGAATGGGCCGTAATCCACCACGCGAACCCAGTGTGGATTGCTGAATATCACATGTCTTCGAATTTTTGGTTCTAGTACATGCCGGTTTCCTCACGATGTTTTCCTTCACCGTTTTGAGAGCAGTGGTGATGAAATAAATTACACAAAGTAATGCCGCCTGGCTGGGTTTGAACCCGCGACCTACAACTCGTAAGTCGGGGCCGTTACCACTCAGCTACCACTGCTTTCATAGCTATTATACTATTGGCAATATAACAACGCCTTTAGGGTCCTGGTGGGGCTTCCATGTTTCTGCAGCACTTCAGGGCTGTTTGCTGATTGATGCAAGGGTCAACAACTTTTACGCTATAATGCGGAAAAAACTATAATCTTTGATGCATTGAATTTGGGGGAGCGCCAACGGAATTCTAAAGATGATATCGGAAAGGCCGAAGTCTGCAGTGTTGGAGAAGTTTATTCAGCTGTTGTAAGATGACGCTTTTCTTCATATTTCTGAGGCCTTGTCATGATATGTTAAAAATGTCAGGCAAGCGAGAAAGAAGAATAGACCTATATATACCCTATATTGCTAACAACTGCCGACTCGCACCCTGAGGGTTACGTACAAACTTATCTATTTATATAGTTCAATTCCCAAATGAAGTCTCGAAGATTTTCCGAATCGAAAAAAAGTTTTTTTTTGTTGTTATGTAACAACAAATTTACTGTTTTCAAATTTATTCCTATATCTGTGCTATAAGACCTTGCTTTATGCCAAATTTCAGGATGCTAGGGTAACGGGAAGTACCCTATGAATTTTGATTCCCTAGAGAGTGTCGAAATATACGTTTTTTTTTGCGACATTAACGGCCGTATCTTATATTTTAAATAATTTAGAAGTTTGATTTTTTTACAGCTTCAAGGGATCGCAGACCTGAGTGTATGGTTTTAATTTTAACTCAATACCTACATTCGTGGCCAAAATAAAGGGTCTTGTCAAACCGATAGACACACGGACGGACCACAAAGTGATCCTATAAGGGTTCCGTTTTTCCTTTAAAGGTATGAAACCCTAAAAAGTAGATACTATTATAATCATCTCACACAGGGAAAATACTCAAAAAAATAAGTGCCCATACCAGAATGTGGTCAGAAAATGTTCACTGATTTAGTTAATTTTCATGCAACTAAAGGTATAAAGGCGAACTTAATGCCTTAGGCATTCTCTACCAGTCAACCTAGGGTGGTGGAGAGACAATATGGCAGGTGCATTAAAAAAATATTATTTATACAACAAGTATTATAAAAATATATACAAAAGCTAAAACTAAACATACATACATACCTACATATATATATACACACATTGTAGGAGTTTTGAGGTGATTCTGCTATATGTGTAGAAAGTAATTCCGCAATTTCCGTTTAAATGCTTACTGACTCGTGGCTTGTTCGTAGAACAATTTTATTTCCACCAAAACTATAAGAATATGTGGGCGTCCATTTACGTATTTATTACAAATAAATGGTCGTCCAGATATTGTTATATTTTCAGTTTTAGGTGTGGAAAATATAACAGCACTCTTTTGTTCAGACACAGGTGTCGAAAAATGTTCGTGATACCAACGGGTATCAAAATTATTCTAATAGAACACATCAACTATTATATCTGTTCATGTCATTATATACTGTTACTGTGTTTGTTAAACGTACAAAATAAAGATTTATTATTATTATTATTATTAATGGTGTGTCCAGACCTGGCGAATGCGCGGCTCGCGAGCTGCTCGCAAGCCACTCGCGAGTCGCTTGCGAACGGCGCCCGTGCATTTCGCGCACGACTCGTTCGTAACAAGCCCGTTCGCGAGCGGCGCATTCGCCAGATCTGGACGCACCCTAAGATTCTATGTGATCAAACCTCGTTTCCATTTTTAACCGACTTCTGAAAAAGGAAGAGGTGTTCAAATCGTTTGAATCTTTTTGTTTTGTATCTTGTTCAGCGGTATGTTCATTTGACGAAGATATCGCGATTGTCTGCTTCGCTGCATGTTGCGGGTTAGATTCCTGTACGAAACTAATATCCCTAATGATAACTGTTCCGGGTATACATAATTTTATGGCGTATTTTGCAATTATTTTGAGTAGTTAATTGTTTGTATTTTTTGTAAGCAACTTCTTTTCTTTTTTCTTCCCAGGGTCCAGTATCGGTCTCGGTATTTACGGTTCTTCGCACTAGTGCGGTAAAGTGCGCGAGATCACCCCCACCATAATTTATTGCATTTATCGTATCAGCCTATGAGCCCCCACGAATCGTGTGTTAACCCCCGTTTTTTCATTTCTCCGTAAGTGTATTGAAAAACGTAGTTTAATACATGTGGAAAATTGTCACTGCAGCATTTGGCTCCATAACCTTCGCCTGCGGCTCGGGCGGATTGCTCCTCGGCCGCAATGAGAAATAAAATTTACTATTTACCTTGCGTATGCTGTAATTAGAGAGACAATTAAAAAGCCATTGTGTCCCACTTAGATCTATCTGCGTTCATACAACGGATTAAGGCTTGTAGAATGTCAGTTAATATCTAAAGCTTATTTTTCATAGCCTTAACATTGTTCATTTTATAAAATGGAAATAACTTCATGAACTCACAACTTGTTACGTAATTTATCGAGCAGCACAACTTTCCACAGAATGTGTGAGAATGTACTAAGTAACTCAATTTTCACCTTCTGGTACATGCTCCATGGAGTAGAAAATTGATGTGATACGAATACAACAGTGTACCTTATATATTTGAATTTTTTTAGGGTTCCGTACCTGAAAAGGAAAACACGGAACCCTTATAGGATCACTTTGTTGTCCGCTTGTATGTCTGTCTGTCAAGAATCTTTATCTTGGAAACGATTGAAGGTATCAAGTTGAAATTACTCAAATCTGCGGTACCTTGAAGCTGTGAAAAAATCAAACTTCTAAGTTAACGAAAAAATAAGATACGGGCGTTTATTTATGTCGCAAAATAAGTACCTAGAATCCTTAAATTTGGCATGAAGCGAGGTCTCATAGCACAAGTATAGGAAAAATCTGAAAACTGTAAATTTATAGTTACGTCACAACAAAACTTTTTTTGCGATTCGGATAAATCTTCGTAACTCAATTCGGGAATTGAACTGTTTTCTGTTTTTAAGTTTGTGCGGAACCCTCAGTGCATGAGTCGGACTCGCACTTGTTTTACGGTTCCGTACCCAAAGGGTAAAAACAGGATCTTATTGCTATCACTTTAGTGCTGTCTGTCTGTCTGTCACAAGGCTGTATCTCATGAACCGTGACAGCTAGACAGTTGAGATTTTCACATATGCTGTATTTTTGTTGCCAAATACTAAAACAGAATAAAATAAATATTTAAGTGGGGCTCCCATGTAACAAACGTGATTATTTTTGCCGTTTTTTTAGGGACGGTTTACCCTTAGTGCGCGAGTCCACCTTTCACTTGGTGCATTTTTTTTTGGAAAATCATTAAAGTATTTCTCGCGCTTTGGGGGAGTATCACACTGTTACTGACTAAACCCACCTGTTGTCCTTCAGTTACCCTTTGCATTCTAGAGTCACGGTCATTCTTTTGAACCTTCCTGCTGCCATAGAAGACATCAGTCCTATTGGGCCCCTTCAGTTTTGCTGACATCTCTTTGAAGCGCGTACGGAACATTATGATCCTTGCTGGACGGCTGGACCGCGAGCTACTCCAATCTATTACTCGTCGTCCACAAGCCCTTGCCTATGATAGCGGAAATTGCCCTGTGACTCCTTCGACTTCTAAAAATCCTGCAGGCTTACCAGGAAAAATTATAATTGTCTTTCAGTCCATCATTTCATAAAATGGTCTTTGTGATTTTGGACAACTGATAAAAATGACCGCTGTTTAAACTTCAAAATCTCTCGGAGACTCTTTTGAATGTATCCCACTAAACAAACACAGGTTTGTTGACGGAAGCTGTTAGTGGGATTCAGACAGCTGAATGCCACGTTTCTACTTGCCTTAACAATGAGAACACATTTTTACGTGACCCGAACCATAAAATGGAGAAATACAGAAGTCTATTTTCATACAACAAACGAAAACGCACACACATCTAGTCTTACCTGCTCGCTGGTGATGTCTCGGGCTTCAGGAGTCTCAGAGCAATTTTCGACCCCTAAAGGTACGAGCTTGTGGACGGTGAGCAATGCGTAAATCACTGTCCGGCCGTCTGGTAGAAACTAAGCCAGGCTCAAAGTCAGTCAGTAAAAGTTACATTCTTGCTTCGCCCAGAGTGGTAGAAGTCATTCAATGATTTGTAACGTAGCGAGCAATGGGTAACTCGTCGTCCGACCGTCCTGTAACCATCCGGACCGAGCCCAAGTCATTGACGGCGTGTACTGTTCCATGCGCGCCTCAAGAAGATGTCAGCAAATCGTAGAGGCCAAGCAGGGTCGAAGCTTACTGGGGCCAAGGGTCTGCTTCTGAAAGAAAGACTCGGCCCTGATATGAAAGGCAACGAAGGAACAGGATTGGGTTTTTAGTCAGTGAAAGTCTGACACACTCTCCCACTCCACCCAAGAGCTGGGCAACATTGAATGACTTTCCCACCGAAAAAAACAAAGTTTTATGTACAACGAGTGCAAGCGTACTATATTTATTCGTACGTGTCTATGTCTCTGTTTTCACTCGTTATATTCTGGAGGTGATCTTCTGTCGGTACTACTATGTGTCCGAACCACGTCGGCGGAAATTGCCGAATGTAACCGAAACACACATATTCGTACGTGGGAGTAGTGCTGAATGGGATCAATGAGAGGAGGGATGGAAGTATGAAGGAAGTCTGTCAATGTGCGCATTGTAGTCATTTTGTGATTGTGAGAGGCATACTAATGGTTTTATATTAAAACTCTGATATAGTTACGGGTCACGGCTGATATCTAAAGGCTGATACAAAGTAATATTTATTTTATCAAATTTTCTGAGTTGACCATATAATAATAATAATATTCCACAACTATCTCACAACGCCGTAGTTATGTCTAGTACTCATAACACAAGCTCTACTTAGCTTATTTTATTAAACTTAACTTAGTTTATTTAACTGATAAACCTACTTATATATTTCTAAATACATACTTAGATAGATAAATTACACCCAGTCACAGAACAAATGATCATGCTCACATTTTTCCTGGATGGGAATCGAACCCACGACCTCCGGCATAGCAGTCAGGGCCACTAACCACTAGACCAATAGGCTAGTCAAAACCTTATTGACTACGTAAAATTCCGCAATCCCATACATTTTTCGAACATGTATTCGAAAACATGTGACATTCACCAACCTGCACTGGGCCCACGGGCAGAGCGACGCCGTGTCCTCGTGGGGGCGATCGGCGGCGGCGATCTCTCGCGCCGGGCCTTGGTACAGGCCATGGTCCAGAGCGATGACGAGTGGCAGGCGGTTGCCTCCTTCTGCGAAGCAGGAATGCTAGCAAAGGAGGCGGCCGATCGCGTCAAGCAACGGAACTCACGCCTCAACTACCGCCGGGATTCCGATCCCGAGTTTCCGGCCACCGTAGGCGCGGGCTTGCGGACGGCGAGCAATGGGTGGCTCGCTGTCCGACCGTCTGGTAACCGTCCGGCCCGAGCCCAAGTCGTCGACGGCGCGTACTGTACCACGCGCGCCATAAGAGATGGCAGCAACTGCTGGGCCACGGGTAGTGTGAAAGTGAAACCCGGGGCCCTGGAACGAAGGAAAAAAAGGAACAGGAATGGGTTTTTAGTCAGTAAAATTCTGACACTATCTCTCGCTCCGCCCATGAACGGGATTTGTCATAAAATGATTTTCCCACTAAAAAAAAACCCGCACTGGGCCCGCGTGGTGGATCCCAGGAGTCCAAGCTGTGGGAACATTAAAAAAGGCTGAATATGCTATGCTATGCTTTATAAATTTTTCGACAGTTCAAATATAATATCCTCATGTCTTAATCCTATTTGTATAACATGAAGCAAACATGGTAAAAACCTGATAATATTTATTTTTATTAATTTAATATTTTTTTTCCTGGAACAAGTTTTCTGAAAGTATTCGAATGACTGCCGGAATCATCAAATACCAAGAGTATTTGCGTTCCCTCTTCATCAAAAAATGCGTTGGATCAAAAACAACAAGCTGTTAAAAACCATACTCATGGCCGGGCGGCCCGACAATTAAAAGGGCCCTTCCCAATTCATTTATTGACAATAAACAGATCGGGAAGGGCCCTCTTAATTAATATAGACATAAGTGATACGAACATAATATATAATGTCAATCTAAAGTTATCAATGAATAAGTGTCATGTCGTTGTTTCCTTGCGTGATCGCATAAAGAATGAAGATATCCGCAGGAGAACCAAGGTCGCCGACATAGCCCGAAGAATCGTCAAACTAAAGTGGCAGTGGGCAGGGCACATTGCTCGTAGAACGGATGGTCGATGGGGCCGAAAGGTTCTAGAGTGGCGACCGCGCACCGGAAAATGCAAAAAAACCTCCCACAAGGTGGACCGACGACCTGGTGAGAGTCACGGGAATGCGGTGGATGCGAGACGCACAGGATCGGTCGTTGTGGAGACGCTTGGGGGAGGCCTATGTCCAACAGTGGACGTCTTTCGGCTGAAATGATGATGATGATGATGAAATGTCATTATTTTTATTTATGGCAAACTCAGTTAAAGAATTCAACTCTCTTTCTGATTCTTGTAACTCAAGAATAAATTCTAAAGCTCAACGACGACTTGAAAAGTGATCGTGTCTTCATATGTGCAACAGGCACCAACAGCCCGGAAACGATATAATATTGACAAACACTTTCTAACGCTTCTCGCCACGTGTTTATGTGCGGTTCTATTGTTAGCTGAGCGAGGAATGTGCGAGATGTGTTTGTGAAAACGTCAGCGAGTTAAAACAGTTCAACATATTTCTTAATATCAGTTTCATTGATTTGAATTTTTGGTACGTAAGTAGTTTGTGCCCTTTTTAGACCAGGAGTAGGTATGCTCCCTTGGAATTATTTACTACTTGCGTGCGGGCAAAACCATAGACAGAAGCAATTTTTTATAAAAACTTATCGCAAACTTTATGGCAAACTTTACACAAAATGACCGCCAATGATGGTAATTTTTTTATTCACTTTATTAATTCTTCATTCACGTAAAAGGTTACAATATGGACTTAATGCCTTAGGCATTTTCTACCAGTAAACCTTCGGATCTAGGGAAATCTTTAGTAGAAACCTTGTTGCTGGATATTGATGTCAATATTGACTTGATTTTTACATTTGTAATTTAATTCTAGCAAGAATTTTTGAACGATACGTTTGCCCCCCTAGCTAAGTTACAACCGTTTCGTGTCGAATTCCGTTCTCCAATCGGTAACGCCTCGGTGTCAGCAATTGTAGAAAACGATAAGTTGGTAGTCATGTTGACGCACCTAAGTCGGCCGCTCGTTCTACAATGTCGTTCTACAATAACAAAGGATGTAGCGTTGAACATTGCAGAAACGATAAAAATTAGTTCTATCATTTTGAACGATGTGAACTTGGCTACGAAGTTTCTATTCGTTTCTTCTGATTACGTGACTTAACGTGATGATGAGATGATGTCATTCCCATATATTTGATTAGTTTTCGACTTGCATTAACGATTGCAGATTATCAACTTGGTTAGGGGTGCTGTTGTAATCTCTCTCAAATATTTGCTGGGAGTTAACTCAGTTTTGAGTTTTGAACTCAATTTATAAGCGTATGTTATAACTTGATTTAATGTACAATCCAGAATTGAAGAAACAATATGTCGATTCCTCTCTCATCTTGCAATGCCACCTCGCACTTACACGCCTAAATCGCCTTACGTTTCTAAGCTCAACCGTTGTTATTTCGACTCTCTGAGGTCAAGATAAGATCCTCCTATTGTGTCTGATAATCGGATAGAAGTGAGGAACACGTTTGAAGGATGTGTCATGTTCTTGCTGGGGGTTGATAGGATTGAGGTCAGGTTTTGACGGGGAAAATGGTTCTGTGGGGTAAGATGGCACAAATATATATTTCGCGTAATAAGGAATATGCATGAAAACAGTACATTTTGATATAAGTGGGGAAAGTTTGTCATTGTGAATGAGGCGGCATTCTTCATGTTATGGAGCCCAGGGCTGCAGTGACTTTCCACGTATATCAAACGTCGTTTTACAATACACTTACGAAGACATAAATAAGCGAGGGATGACGTGCAACTCATAGGGATCGACGCGCATCCAGCCTGATACGAAAAATGTAATAAAATTGTGGCGGGGGCGAGCACACGCACTTTTCCGCACAGTTTGAAAAACAGTCAATTGCGTGCCTAAAAGCGGTGTTTTCAAGTTAGTGTATTGAAAACTTATTTGTGGTCTGAACAATTAATAAATACAAATATAAAAAATATAGAATACTAATCCGGTATGTTTGGCACAGTGGTTGAGCGATCGGCTGCTGTGTTGCGTGTCGCAAGTTCGATTCCCACACACAAAAAAAATATTTGTACATCGTACAGATACGTGTTACGGGTCTGGGTGTCTTGTGCATGTGTCTTTACATATTTGTGAATGCTATCATGAAAATATTATCTTTTATGAACCTTAGATTTTTCTGAGACAACACACAATTTTCATAATTGTGAAGAAAAAAACTGGAAATTTCTACAAACATAAGTCAATAATAAAGCTTTCTGTTTCATCACATAAACACAAGAGTAATCTCTCTTCTCACAATTGTTTTCTCCTCATTTACTCTGAATTCTAAGAATATTAACTAATTAAACTAGATATCGTAGTTGGCTAACTAATCTAACTTTTCTAATGTTTTAATCATTTTTCCGCCACGAATTACTGAGATATAAATAACGGTATCTCTTGTAGTAACAAAAAAAAAATAACTCGACTACAGAACTTGTAACGAAGTTAGATGGTTAAAGTTTTCCTTGTTAAGAATATAATTTCTCAGATTCACTGTATATTCTTGTCATAATAATTGAGTAAGTAGTTCTCAACTCAACAAATAACTTTATCCAAAAGCGCAAATAGAAATAATTTTGCGAAACCGTTCAATGTCAAGGGCCCCCCTTAAAATTGAACGGTTCCTTCCTTCCTGGACCCTATATAGCAACGTGAAAATGGTTGAAAAACTTTATTATGTTATTTCATCCACCTCAATGTTTTTTTGTATGGATGTAAAAATACGGAAGAAAAACAATTGCACGTAGCGGAGATGAGAATGTTAAGATGGATGTTTGGTGTGACGAGAACGAGTAAGGTGAGAAATGAGTATATTAGGGGAAGTTTGGTAGTGGCGCCAGTGACTGAAAAGTTGAAAGGGTTGTCTTGGTATGGTCATGTGAACAGGAGGGATAAAGTGCATGTTGCTAAAAGAGTTATAATTTTACGTGTGGATGGATGGAGAGGGAGAGGGAGGCCTAAGAAAAGGTGGATGGATTGTGTGAGAAGTGATATGAAAGAAAAGGGAGTTAGTGATAGCGTGCTGAGTGACAAAACAGAATGGAAGAAAAAAACATGTTGTGCCGACCCCAAATAAAACGGGACAAGGGCAGAAAGATGATGATGATCCAATTCAATGTTTTTTTAAAGAGGCAACGTGAAAAAAGAGATGTAGTACCTACCTGAATGCTGCATGTAGCACCTACTCCTATCAAGATCGGAGACTCTACACTCGAAGTTGTGGATGACTACGTTTACCTGGGACAGACGGTCCTGTTGGCTAGGTCTAACTTCGAGAAAGAGATCAGTCGTCGAATCCAACTGGGCTGGGTAACGTTCGCGAAGCTGCGCAGTATTTTATCATCCAATATACCACAGTGTCTCAAGACGAAAGTTCTGTGCGCGTTGCCAGTGATAACATGGCACTGAAACGTGGTCGCTTACAATAGGCTTCATCAGAAGGCTTAAACCCAAAAGGCATTGGAAAGGGCTATGCTCCGAGTTTCCTTGCGTGATCTAATCAAGAATGAAGATATCCGCAAGAGAACCAAGGTTACCGACATAGCCCGAAGAATCGCCAAACTTAAGTGACAGTGGGCAAGGCACATTTCTTGCAGAACAGATGGCCGCTGGGATCACGTATCGGAAGACGCAGCATTGGAAGGCCTCCCAAAACGTTGACCGATGACCAGGTGACGGTCGCGGGAATCCGATGGGAGCGGAACGCACAGAACCAGTCGTTATAGCAACGCTTGGAAGAGATCTATGTCCAACAGTGGACCTCTTTCGGCTGAAATGATGATGGCGATAGAATATTGTACATAAACAAAGACAATATAAATTACCTACTTATATCTTAATAGTTAAGGTTCGCAAAATGTACCAGGTAATAATGTTATCTGTTCAGTAAATTCTAGACAATTTTGTAGTTAGCAATTGTGTCAAGGCAGTAGAGCCACCATTATGGGAATACAATCCAATGTATTAGAATTTAATGTGTTTCTATTACTGCTAGGGCTCGATAAAATCTACATTTCTGCAGATAATAACCAGTTAGCTGGTTACGGCAGTTTTAATAGTACAGCCTTATTATACTAAGTGTCAGCTATAATCTATTTCTGTTTATACTAAGTGCCAATTCTAGTTCTCAAAAGTATTTTCTGAATCTAATTTCGATTTTAACTCATTGGAATAGAAATGAAATAAAAAAAAATAATTCTGGCTTGATTTCGATCCTTATGGCCAATCTCAACAGAGATTAGCCAAGTGCATATACAGTTGCGCTCTCTGTCCTTTAAATTCTCATTGTCCGATGGGCCCGGCAATCCGACACGACCGGGGAGAGATCAGGCTTTAAAACCCACTCCTGTTCCTTCTGTGCCTTCGTCCCAGGACCCCGGGGTTCTTTTTCGCATCACCCATGGCTCTAGTAGACTTCGACCCTGCTGGATCCCTACGGTTATGCTAACATCTCCTTGAGGCGCGCGTGGAACACTACGCGGCGTCGATGACTTGGGCTCGGTGAAAGAAAAGAAAGAAAGAAAAACAGTTTATTTGCACAAACATGACACATAATTTAAAAATAATAATATATATATATATATATAACAAATTATAAAAAAAAGTGAAATTATGCGACACATCCACGCAAAACGGCCAGCGCTCAGCGGAAGCGGTGCGAGAGATCGCTGCCGCCGATCGCCCCTACGAGGACATGGCGGTGCTCTGCCCAGGCGGGGCACATTTCCACGTTATGCTCCACCGTGCCCTCCAGGCGGTCCACACAATGGTGACACCTGGGCGTTTCTTCCGCACGAATCCGGTGCAGGAACCTCCTGGACTTGCCATGTTCGGTCAGAACCTGCGTCATGTGGAAGGTAAGGACGCCGTGAGGTCTTTCCAACCACGCCTCAAAGGGGGATTTAGAGGGGACTTACCGCCATAATTGTGGCGTGCCCAGCACTGGGTTGCGACAGTCGCTGTTGCCATTCCACCATGAGATCCCACCGGAACCGTGAAATGTCCGCCATACCACGAAATGTCGCGGCGGTTTTACCCCGGCGCTGCAGGAGGACTTTGTCCAGCAGTGGGTCATTATAGACGTGATAGTTAGAATCATCACAGGTTTCTTCGAAAACGGGCAGTGATCGATTTACAATAAAACGCAATAATAAAAAAAATAGTAAATAATAACAATGTCAATAAATGTAAAAAAAAACTATTGATTAATTGAATTTAATAATATAACAATTTAAAAGTATAGTAAATAACAATAATATATAATATTTACGTCGCTTTCCATCCGCACGAACCTATCAAGAATAAAAAATATATATATGTATATAGACACTATTGACAAACGGACAACGATTTGATCATATGGTTTCTGTTTTTCCATTAGAGGTACAGAACCCTAAATGAAAAGAGGCGCAGAATACAAAATGGCAGCCGTAGCTACAAGACAATAATTATCAACGCATTGTTGTTCAGGAACCAAGATGTTAATTAAAATTGTGTCTTTTTGTTCTTCTTATTTACGAACAATAGATTTTTACAGGAGAACCTACAATCGTTTATTGTTTTCTGAATATTGGCTGGCTGTTATTTTATTTATTTATTTTCTTTAAAAACGTTGCTTCACATTAAGAATTACTCCTGTATCGTGAGTGTATTTAGAAAGATGTAAGGTCACATGACACAAGGCGTCCAGACCCGGACCAGCTATCTGTAGACCAAAAAAATATTTCTATGGCCTACCAATAGGCGCTCAGGGTCACAAACACGACACAATCGTAACACAATATTCAAACACACCGTCACACATAAAGACAACACAACAAAAACATAACACAATCAAAGTACTGGAACCTCATGGCCTGGCACGCGACGATGGCAAAAGACCGGACGGTATGTCTCTATTTCCATGGAAGATGGGTAGGCCTTTAGTGTGGGATGTTACTTTTGTCGATACTCTTGCGCCATCTCATCTTCCTAGCTCGTCGTGCTGTGCCAGTGCTGCCGCAGCGGCTGCAGAGAACCTCAAGCGGCGGAAATATAATAACCTTGTTGGTAGTTATATTTTCGAGCCGTTTGTGGTTGAAACTCTCGGATCGTGGGTCCGAGTACTCACAAATTATGTAAAGAACTTTCAAAACGCCTTGTTGACAATTCGCGTGACCTAAGGGCTGGCTTTTACTTCGGACAAAGGATAAGCATTACCATTCAGCGTGGCAATGCCGCCAGTCTTTTGGGTACATTACCAGTCGACAGCGATGTGGAGGAGTTTTTCGACACCGTACTTTAGATTGCTTTTTTTTAGTACTTTAGGGCTTTTATTAATAAGAAAAAAAATAAAAGAAATAGTAAATAAAAAAATAAAAAAATCAAAGTACATAACAAAACACAATTAAAGCACGGTTACAAGTATGAGAGTTTACATGATTGCGAACGCTCCATAAATCAGGAGTAATTTTTTGTGTAGAGGAAAAATATGTAACCTAGATTTTTGCAACTCATAACATCATTATTTTTAAAGTGGCCATAGAGTTTCTTCAACAATCTATTCCATAGAGATCTTTGCTTTGGAACGTCTTTTTTTTTAAATTGAAAAAATATCATCCAACGACCTCTCACCCTATGTCAGTGCAGGAGGGAGTGTCAGACTTTTACTGATTAAAAAAGATCATAGGAGTGGGTCCTATGATCCTTCTCTACCGTTATTCTAGGACCCCGGTGTTCTCTTTCGCAAAACCCATGGCCTCAGTAGGCTTCGGCCTTGCTGGGCCGCTACGGTTTTGCGATTTCTTTGAGGCGCGCGTGGAACACTACGTGCCATTGACGACACGGGCCGGGTCCGGACGGTAACCGGACGGCCGGACTGCGAGCTACCCATTGCCCGTCGTCCGCAAGCCCACGCCTACGGTGGCTGAAGATCGGTGTCCGGGCAGCTGGGGCGCGAGGACGTCCGTTTCCTCACGCGTGCGGAAAATCCATTTATCATAACTAACAACAGAACTTTGGAAAACAGATAACTATAATTATTTGGGTATAGTTTGATCATATTTCTAATTCAGTTTCCACGATTTGGCGCCGACATCTTACAGTTGACTACGCAATTAGGATACAATAATTAATTCAATTATATAAGATCTGTTTGACGTGACGTGTCGATCTTTAGGGTGCTTTTATATTGAAGTGGAGCTGGATGGAGAAGAGAGAAGAAGAGGGGTGAAAATGGCCAACTGTTGCTTACCATCAGGTGGGATCGCAGTCAAGCTCTACTTTCTATTTTTGTTTCAATTACTTTCTCATGGGATATTTTATTTCACAAATAAATTTTCTTCTTAGGGCGGCTCCAAGACAAAATTTCCAAAAAGAAAACAAGAACACAGAGTTCTTTTGTTAGAAAAAAGTCGTAGGTATATATCATTGATATTGCTTTCCCTTTGAAATGCATAGTTTCTACGTTGGAACTCTTAATATGAAAAACTTTTTTTTTTATTAGCTTTCATGGTTATAAGTACTGTGATATTACAGAAAATACAAAATACTAAGAAACCAATAAATACCTAATTTCGAAAAAAGAATAACTTACCTTTAATATAAAGTTTATTTGAACTTATAATTCCAAGATATAACACTTCAAAGCAACCTGTTTTAAAAATGGCAATATTATTTTTAAATGTAATGAATGTGTGTAAATAAGTGAAATAAATATACAATAATAATAAATACAGTGCCAGTGTGGAACCGCTTAACTTGAATGAAGATAGCAGGAGAACCAAGATTGGGGACATAGCACGAAGATTCGCCAAGCTTAAATGGTAATGGGCAGGGCACATTCCTTGCAGAACAGATGGCCGTTGGGGCCGAAAGGTTATGGAGTGGCGACCACGCAATGAAACTCCCAGCATAGCCCTTTCCATTGCCCTCTGGGTGACTGTAAGCCTTCTGATGAGGCCCATTGTAAGCGACCATGTTTCAGTGCTGTATGTCATTACTGGCAACAAGCACTGGTCATAGACTTTCGTCTTAAGACACTGACAATTCATGGTCAGAGAAAATTTGATCGAAGTCTATCGCTACAAAAAGAAGAAGAAGTAGTCTTTGCATCTAGGTGGTCGCCTCCTTCTGCGTAGCAGTAATGATAGCAAAGAAGGAGGCCGCACGTGCCGTTGTGAGGGAGCGCCCCTTACGCCCCAGCCGCCGGATCCGATCCCGATTACCGGCCACCATAGGCGCGGGCTTGTGGACGGCGAGCAATGGGTATAGTATAGTATAGTATAGTATAACGGGCTGGTATCCGCAACTCCACGACTAAGCGCGTATTTTGCGTACGGGTGGGACAAATGCGTCATTCGAGCCACCCCAGCTCCTCCAGGAAGGCCAGCAGCGCCTTGGTGTCACTGACCATTTCGCGGAGGTTACCTGGGTTTCCGAAGTATTTTGCCCTGTATCCAGCGACAACAGGGCAGCTCAGAAGCAGATGTGCTGCTGTCTCGTCCTCTTCCATGCAGGCTCTGCACAGGGGGCTGTCTGTAACTCCTATGACAGAGAGGTGCTTATTAAAGGTCCCGTGTCCAGTTGTTACTGCCGTCACTATGCGCAACTGAGGTTTAGTCAGTCGCAGGGCCTGTTTCGTAAAGCGGCCATCGATGGAGGGAAGCGCCTCCTTGGCCTGCCTGTACTCACTATGGTCTTTCCATAGTCTGTGATGCAAGTCTCTAGTTCGTTTCCTTACCAGGTTGCGTAGGTATCCGAAGGGGAGCGGCACAATTGGCTCAGGTCCCATTGCTGCCATATTCGATCCCCTTCTGGCGAGTTCATCCGCTGCATCGTTGCCTCGGGAATCGCTGTGTCCTTTGATCCATTGGATGGTTACTTGGTTATGCTCACCCACCTGGTTCAGGCGTTGGTGGCACTCGTAGATCAGCCCAGAGTTAACTGTATAGCTGTTCAGCGCTTGCAGTACAGACATGCTGTCCGAGAGTATACGTATTGAGTGATACTTAACTTCCCTGGCTACAACGGCTGAGGCTGCCAGGGAAATGCCCAAGCACTCAGCCTGGAACACCGTGTTATGAGTCCCCAATGGTGTGGCTATATGAATGTTGAGATC
The DNA here is from genome assembly GCA_961205895.1 of Mythimna pallens. Lineage (NCBI taxonomy): Eukaryota > Metazoa > Arthropoda > Insecta > Lepidoptera > Noctuidae > Mythimna > Mythimna pallens. Next base: position 11,389,863 of record OY540849.1, on the reverse strand, counting down.
CTCCGAGAAGACTCCCGCACCCGTGCCATTACCTGTCTTGGATCCATCAGTGAAGATCCGCAGCTCCGTGGGGCACAGCCCTTCGCAGCGGTGATCCTCATGCAGTTGGATTTTGTATTTTTTATCAAAAATAAATTGCTTAGGTATCCGGTCATTAACTGCTTTAGTTATGGGAAGCTCATCGTTGAGTTCCGTAAGCAGAGCGGTGTGTTGTGTTTCTCTCTTACCCCAAAGATCCAGTGTCTTAAGACGTACAGCCGCCATCGTCGCTTCCTGTTGTATGAACAGGTGGAGTGGGGGCAGTCCCAGCATAGCTTCGAGCGCTGCGGTCGGAGTGGTCCTCATGCAGCCCGTAGTAGCCATGCAGGCCAGCCTTTGCATGTGTTGTAGTTTGTTTACGGCTGTGGCTAGCTTGGTGCGGGGCCACCACACCACAGCGCCGTAAGTAATCATGGGCCGAATAACTGCACAATACAGCCAGAGTATAATTTTGGGGGATAGGCCCCACCTCTTACCTATCATTTTCCTGCATTGCCAGAAGGTGATGCAAGCCCTGCTTAATTTGTTGTCTATATGAGAGCTCCAGTTTAACTTACTGTCAAGGGTAACTCCCAGGTACTTAACCTCGTTTGACAACCTGAGTTCAGTATTGAATAGTTTAGGTAGATTGAAGCGCCCTAGTGCTCGCTTTTGTGTGAACATGACTAATTCAGTTTTAGAGGGGTTCACTGACAAATCATAGTCCCTGCACCATCGTTCCACGATGCGCAGTGCTTGTTGCATAAGGTTGCAGATCGTTCCAGTCACCTTCCCAGGTACGAGGATTGCGAGGTCGTCAGCATAACCTATTGTGTAGTAACGGTTCGCGTTGAGTATGGTGATGAGGTCATTGATAACAAGATTCCACAGTAGCGGGGAGAGTACCCCCCCCTGTGGGCAGCCCCTGGCTATCAAGGCTAACTGCTGCTCTTCCTCAAGGCGAACTACTCGTTTGCTTAACATATTAGTAATCCAGTCAGTTAATACCTGGTCGACTCCGTGCTTGGCGAGGGCGGTACTTATGCTGGAGAAGTTAGTTTTGTCGAAGGCTCCTTCGATGTCTATAAATGTGCCCAGGCAGGTACCTTTCTGATGAATCGCTTCCTCTATCTGATTTACCACCAGATGAAGGGCAGACTCTGTAGATTTACCTGAGCTATATGCATGTTGGTTGCCATGTAGTGGCACTGTTTTAAGGGCGCCATCTCTTAGTTCCCTCTCGCATAACCTTTCCATCGTCTTTAATAGGAAAGAGGTCAGACTTATAGGTCGATAGGATTTGGCGCTTGTATAGTCACTCTTACCTGGCTTAGGAATGAATATTACTTTCACTTCCCTCCATCCTTTGGGAACGTATCTGAAGGCCAGACACGCTCTCATCAGAGGCACCAGACTAGTTGCCAACGGTGTCCCCCCCCACTGCAGTAGCGCTGGAAACACACCGTCAGGACCAGGAGCCTTAAAAGGATGGAAACTTTGGATGGCCCATTGGAGTTTTTCCAACGTGATCATCCTGTGAGCGCAGAGCCAATCATCTTCTGATGGTGTTTGTGTTACATCTGACCATTCTGTTACCTGTGTGAAAACGCAGTCAGGGAAGTGAGCTTCAACTAGGACGCGTCTTGCTTCTTCAGGTGACGTGGTAAGGGTGTTGTCAGGTTTACGGAGCGTGGTAGGCCCAGGGGTGTCCTGTTGTGCCAGTATTTTCCTTACCCTGTTTGCTTGTTGACATGATTCAATGCTCCCACAGAATTTGCGCCAACCTGTGGTACGCCTGAATCTGATGCATTTTTTGTAGCTGGATTTGGCCGCATAGTAGGCGTCCCAGTCCTCGTCCGCACATGTGTTCATAGCTCTGTTTAGAGCCTTCCTTACCTTGCTGCGCTTGCGTTCCAGATCCACACCCCACCAAGGTTGTCTACCCGTTGTGTCACGCGGGAGGGTCTCTGGACAGGCAGTATGGTAGCTGCTTATTAATGAATCGGTGAGTAGGGCCACTTTTGCGTCGATTTGCGTTGTGTCCCCAAGAGTCATCGAATCGCCTGTTGCCGCAAGCTTGGAAGCTAGGCTATGTTTGTAGACGGCTCTGTCCGTATTGCGTGGATTGCGACGTGGTAGCGTAGGTGTCACACAGACCTGGATGTCGAAGCGGATCCACCTATGATCCGAGCAGGAGGCCTCCTTGGAGACATGCCACCCAGTAGTAAGTGCAGCTGCACCCTCAGTTGCCAGAGTGAGGTCAATTATTGTGCGACTGCGTCTGGTTACAAACGTTGGTTCGGAACCTGTGTTTAGTATGGATAAGTTAGTTGTAAATAAATAATCTACCAGATTCTTACCCCTAGTATTGTGCGTGTCCATTCCCCACAGTGGATGGTGTGCGTTCGCATCTGTCCCGACCACAATCTCGTCTCCGCTGCTCTCACAGTGGGTAACGAGGCGGACCATGTCGTGGGGTGGTGGTTCCTCTGCCTCCGGCATGTATACCGAGGCGAAGATAATCGCCATCGTTGTGGCGCCACGCTGCATCGTCAGCCTCGCTGCAGAGACATCTCTGCAACAGAAGTCATTTAATAGCTGTGCTTTAAGGTTACCTGTGACATAGATGCACGCTCTAGGGTGATCGTGGTCCGTAGTAACAAGGAGCTTACCGCCAAGATTGGAGAGTCCTCGTATGTGGCCGCCACTAATCCACGGCTCCTGGATTAGAGCAATGGCCGTGTGTTGAACCTCCAGCCACTTGCGTAGTTGGGCCGTCGCTGTTTGGCTGTGGTGGAGGTTTGCCTGCACAACTTTACAGGCCGAAAAGGACGCCATCGCTGGCTGACCTCTCCTCCTCGCCCTCCAGTCGCAGCCCGGCAAACAGGTCGCCCTCGTCGAAATCCCCCCCCCCCCCCCCCCGGGGTTGAAGCTGGTGACAACATGATGTCGTCGAGCTCCCCACCCGACGGAGGGACGGCATCCTCGATGGCTGCGGTGGCGGCCGGCTCTGCTGTTACCGCAGGGCCCGCCACTGGTGCTTCCGGGTTGTTCGGTGGGGGAAGAGTCCCCCCTGCCTCCTGTTGCTGCTTCATCCTGTCCCTGTCCCACCCCCGAGGGACGTCGACGAACCTGCCGATCGGACCCTGGAACTTGACGTACACCGACCCCAGACCAATCGAGAGTCGGCGCTCGGCTTTCATCAGGGTCGGAATTTGGTCCTCGGGGATGCCCAGGATCAGGAACCAGCATGCTTCCTGCTTGTCGGCGTGCAGAAGGACCCACCTCTTCACGTCGATCCAGGGGTTTTGGTAGCTGAGGGCTCGTCCGATGTACTTCGAGTCCTCGTACACTCCCTGGTCGTCTGGTATGGCGATGCCACTACGCACCCGCCTCTGGATCTCAGACTGCCTACGGACGACTAGCGAAGTGCTAGCCGGGAGAGTCAGTCCAGAGACCGTCTGCTTCAGCCAGGCCAAAGTGTGATCAATACCGCACCACAGCTTCAGAACTCCTCCGGCGTACATCGGCTTACCATTGAAGGTCGGTCCGGGTGTGTCCTGCTGAGGGGAGGAGGCCTCGCTGATGATCTTTCTTTGGATGGCAGCAAGAATCTGATCCGATACTCCCTGGCTGATGACCCCCGTGCGGTCGCAAGTGATCGCGACGCTCAGAGGAGCGCTGGCAGCTTGGGCGTAGCTTCTTGACTCAACCCGCTTGGTCTGGTCAAGTCGCGGCCGCTTATGCTCCCCACGAGGGGAAATAGTCTCATTGAGAGCACGCTTGGCCACGACCTGATCATCCCCAGCGGGCAGCCGTGTCGTGGTTGCTGTTTGGGCCGGTCCTTCTAAAACATAGACTGATTGGTTAGATGTTGGTCGGCTAGTGCCGGCCTCAGTCTGCGACCGCTGACCTGTTGAGAAACTCAACTTACCGTCGCCCGAGTTGGCCGAACCAGTGGTAGCAACCTGCTTCTTCTGAAGGGCCTTGTTCTTACCAGCCCTTCTGCGCTCTTGGCGACGCTCCTTACGCGTCGGCCTTTCCCTTCTTTTACCCTGGCTGGGTGGAGCTGTTGAGCCTGAAGGGTCCTTGCAGGGGCGGTGGGCTTGTGGAGTGGATTTTTTACCCTTGCCCTTGCGTTTAGGCACCTGCCAGTCACCCGAGAAAAGATCTTCGGTGACAGCCGCCGCACTAGTTGTGGGTTGTGGATCCACAGGAAGAGGAGGCGGAGGAAGTACGGGAAGGCGTTCACTGACAGTGGCATAAGTCGTCGCCGGTGATTTCGCCTTTGGATTGGAAGGTCCGGTACTGGTCCCTTGCAGCGCCGTAGTCCTTCGTTGGTGTTGGGACTTAGTTTTGGTCTTGGCTGCGGTTTTCACCACAGCCAGACCGGCACCCGCGCTGGAGCCTACGGCTGGTGCCGCAGGTTTTCCAGGGGCGAGCGAAGTGCAAGCACCTCGCTTAGGAGCTCCGCCAGCTTCCACCGGCTCCGCTCCTGAATTTAAAATTGATGGCCTTAAATTATCCATGTTGTATATATAAAGACTTCATCTCTCTGGCTCCCACCCTCCATGGAGCCCGCACCTGGGAACGTCGCACTACTCAAAAGAGTGCGCCGTTAGGACTACCAGAGAGACATAGGTGCGCAAGGCTGGTTTACAGTGCGACATCGGGTGCTCGATCGGGCTGGCGTCGGAGGTCAAAAGGCCTACCCCCAACGAACTGATCAACCCTCACTTACACCGTCAGCATGACCTTTACCCACCGCCTCAGCCGTCCGAGAACGACCTCAGCGGACCCCACGCACCTCGCCAGTGGCCCTCTGACGGGACACCATGGCCATTTCCCTACCCTTGGCTAGAAAGTAGGGCCACCGTTTCGCTTGAAATCCAGACCAAAGGGGGCGTGTTGCCTTTCAGCTCAACCCCCCAGGATTCCTTCATCCCCGCTCACGGCGCTCAACTGCGCAGGTCCTAGCGCAGGTGACCAGTTTCTCCTACTCGCCATCAGCTGATTTTAGTGACGGCGGAGCCCGCAACCACCCAGTCACGGAAGGGCCGCGGTGAGGAGAGGAGTTTGGATGTTGATAGGAGATGGGAGTAGGTGGGAATGTGATGGTGAAACTTGGGCAAGGAGGGCCGTGGGTAGGAGTATGGGTTCAGTGGTAGTTGGGATAGGACCGAGTGGACACCCCCACTCTGAGGGTCGCCCGGCGGTTTCAGTTGCGTCTGATTCTGATGGAATTAGACCAAAAACGGGGTGGCAACCTCGTGAAGGTGGATCCGCCGGACTTGCCTTGAGGATCTACGCGACTGTAGCGCTCTCCCCCAAGACCTCGCCACCCTACCGCCTCTGAGGGAGGTGGTAAGGTAGGTCTGCATCTATACTACCAAGCAAAGCATAATAAAGCAAAGCATGTCGTTGTGCAACCGCAAAAGCATACAAACAGACCCTCCCCAGCAATGGGTAGCTCGCCGTCCGATAACCGTCCGGACCGAGCCCGAGTCGTTGACGGCGCGTACTGTTCCACGCGCGCCTCAAGGAAATGTTAACGAACCGTGCGGGCAAACGAAGATGAAGGCAAAGAAGGAACAGGAGTGGGTTCTTAGTCAGTAAAAGTTTGACACGCCCTCTCGCTCCGCCCAAGTGCGGGGGATGTCATTGGATGATTTTCCAACTAAAAAAACAGTCCGCCTCTCGTATATAGGTAATTCTAAGCGAGATTTTCTTGCAAGACGACCTAGTCAGAATAGCTCCACGCCATTTTACGTGCTAACTTGTATTTTCCCTCGAGAAAGTTACACAAAACTAAAATAAAAGTTACTCAAGAAAAAGTACCATTCCACTCGCGATAACTTTAACCAATAATAAGAAACACTTTTCCTTCATATCGACACAACTTTTACTATCAATAAACTGGCGTTTCGTCACGCCATGTGACGTCAGTATTAAGGGCTGTATCAGCCAGACACGATACTTCAACGAGTCGCTTCTGCGATTAGTGATTTATTTTTTCGATAACTTAAATATGAGTTCATGAAGTTTTTTACCCGTTTTTTGTCTCTATAAAGATCTGAACTTTGGAATGTGAAGCCTTTTTTTAGGGTTCCGTACCTCAAAAGGAAAAACAGAACCCTTATAGTATCACTTTGTTGTCCGTCTGCCTATCTGTCGGTCAGTCAAGAACACGTGGAGGTATCGAGTTGGAATTAAAACCATCCCTCCCTCCCCTCCCTCGAAGCTGTGAAAAAAACAAATATCTGAGTTAATGGGAAAAAAGATACAGCCGTTTATGTCGCAAAAAACGTGTATGTCAACACTCTCAAGGGAATCAACATTCATAGGGTACTTCCCGTTGACCTAGAATCCTGAAATTTGGCATGAAGCAAGGTTTCATAGCACAAGTATATGGAAAAATCTCAAAACTGTAAATTTGTGGTTACGTCACAAAAAAAAAAGTTGTTGTGATTCGGAAAAATTTTCGTAACTCAATTCGGGAATTGAACTGTATTCTTAAATAAGTTTGTACAGAACCCTCAGTGTTCGCCTCGCAGTTGCCCAGTTTTTTTTTATGATAAGTTATATTTATTGTGCAAATAGAATTTAATTTATTTAAAATTTTTCGTCAATTTAAACTAAATAAGGCCGTTGTTTCATAGCTGACTACCCTGAGAAGAAATATCGAAGCAAACTCAACGGCCAAAGTCTCTTTTAAAGTCCATACATCAAATCATATATAAACCATGTTGTCTTTTGTGTTCGAAAATCATCAAATGACTTCTTTCGCTCTAAAATGGAGTGACAGATGAAATTAGTCACAAGATCCAACTCGCGTCTGGCCCTGGTTTAGGCTATGGTCAGAAGCAAAAAGGAATGCGAAGCTTTTACCTCCTTCTGCGAAGCAGTAATGCAAGAGAAGAAGATAGCCGCAACTGTGAGAAAGAAAACATTCTCACGCCCCAGCCGCCGCCACAGGAGACGCTCCGGGCATTGGAAGTTGCAGGGCGATGTCCTGTCACCCGGTAAGGACCAAACCCGATTCAACGGCGTGTAGTGTTCCAAGAGCACCTCAAATACATGTTAGCAAAACCGAAAGGGCCCAGTACAGCTAATGCCTGCTTGGGCTACGGGAATGTTAAGAAGAGTTACCGTGGCCCTGGATCACAAATGGTAACTGAAAGAGTATAGCATAGCATTATTAGCCTTTTATATGTTCCCACATCGTTGGGACTCAGGCCTCCACTCTAGGAGAGGGAATGGGTTGTCCAATCCACCACGCAGGCCCAGTGCGGTTTGGTGGATGTCACATGTCTTCGAATTTTTGGTTCAAGGACATACTGGTTGATGATTTCCTTTACCGTTTTGAGAACCACTGCTCTCAAAACGGTAAAGGAAATCATCATTCGTTGAAATAAATTACACAAAGTATTAAGTTATGATAAAAGTCTGACACGCCCTCTCGCTCCATTCAGAGCGAGAGAAATTCCTTGATGATTTTCCATCTCAAAAAAAAAAAGACTTGCGGACTTCGATGCAGCTAGATAAAGCGTGTTTTTTAATATCGTGCCGATTTTATCAGGCATGCGGAATTGCTCCGCATACGGGGCTGCTGCCTGGTATCACGCCCCGCATCCCGCGTGCGTATTTCATGCATTACAATAAATACTTGTATGAAAAGGACATTTGAGGAGGCTACGCGTGCGGAGCAATCCCGCATGCGTAATGAAATCCGCACGATATTGAAAACACCCAAAATCGCAAATCAAGGGACCGACAATCCAAAAAATCTTCTGTCTGCTGTGACCCTAAATCCAGTTTCATGTGATTGTCGGAAAGGCAGTTCGCGATCATTATCAGAGCGCTTTACGTTACCTACAAAAGTTATCGGCGACCCAAATCTCGGTAGGATTGGGTTGACGTAAATCTGGGAGTATGTTGGGTTATGCTCTGACATATATGAACGTTATGTCATTATTCGTTGGTATTAAGTCATTATTAGCAGCTATGATTAATGTTTCTAATGTACGTTTGGACTTGTCTGTGAAACTAGCTGGTTGTCGCGACTTGGTTCGTGTAGAAACTTTAGTTCCTTAAATTCAACTAATTAGGAATAATAAAGGAAGTGTAGTAGACGCACTGACATAGGGAGTAAACACATTGGCTCTTTCCGTCACCAGCACTTAGGTCCGTCTTCGTCAACGGTTCGTAAGCAACTAAACCATCACTGCCCGTGCACTCGAGACAAATATACAAACACTACAGGACCTCATATACACATCCCCTTGGGGCGCGCGTGAAACGTACGCGCCAACGACGACTTGGGCTAGATCCGGACGGACGAATGGCTCGGGAGGAAGCACGGCTCCCTGTCATTTAGGGCGACGCAGATGCGCAGATGCTCTCGGGGCATGGCTGCTTCGGGAAGTACTTGTGTCGCATAAACAGGGAGCCGGACGCTCGGTGCCATCACTGCACCGACTGTCGGGAGGACACGGCGCAACACACACTGGCAGAGTGTGCCGCATGGCAGGAGCAGCGCCGTGTCCTTGTATTTGAAGTGGGCCCCGACCTGTCGCTGCCGGCCGTCGTTCGTTCGATGGTCGGGGGCGTCGAGTCGTGGGATGCGGTGATCTCCTTATGTGAAGCCGTAATTTCGCAGAAGGAGGCTGCGGAGAGGGAGAGGGAGGCCGTGGCCACTCTTCCGTGCCGCAGCAGGCGAACCGGGCGTCGGCGGAGGGCAGACAACGCCCTCTTCCAGCCCCCATAAAGAGGTCCTGAGGGACGGTGGACTCGGGGTCGTCCGCCGTCCCCCATCCAGCAAGATTCGAGGCGGCGGCGCGTAGTGTTCCACGCGCGCCCCTATTGGACGTCGCGGGGGGAGGACACCACACACTCCCCGCGGGATTGAGGTGGCCCGCGTAGGCAGGCCGGCACTAGCCGGGGATCATGGATGGCGCATCAGTTCCCACAATCCGCGGTCCAAGTGTGGGAGGGAACACCGAGGTGGTTTTTAGTCAGTAAGAGTCTGACAGACCCCTTCGTCTGCCCCAGGCGAAGGACATCCATGAGGATTTTCCACCCCGCCAACAAAAACAAAAGGTCCGGACGGTCGGATAGCGAGTCACCCACAATAGGCGTTGGCTTATGGACAACGAGCAATGCGTAACTCACAGTCCGGCCGTCCGAAAACTATCTGGACCGGACCCGAGTCGTCGAAAGTGCGTAGCGAGCGCGTCAAAGAAATGTCAGCAAAACCGTAGGGGCCCAGCAGGGCTGAAACCTACTGAGTCCATGGGTTGGGTTCCAAAAGGGAAACCCGGGGTCCTGGAATGCAGTCAGTAAAGGTTTGGCATGCCCTCTCGCTCCGCCTGAGAGCGGAAGAAGTCATTAGATGATTTCTCATCTCAAAAAAAGGAAAATAGGTGGAAAAAGGTTAAGGCAATGAGTGGTGAGTTGTCCTTTATTCAAAGCAATGTAAATGTGAAAAAATGTAAACAATACAATGTACTTAGAATACTAATAATTTCCAGAATTATATGAATTAAAAGGAAATCATCTATGTACGTGGCACAATTCGTAGTATTCCCAGCTATTAACAACGCTATTATAGTGGCATTAAGAATCGCATTCGCATTAATAGTCGATTATGCAGTGTTTGAAATGTTAGCAATTCGATTTCGATTGCATTTCCGTAGCGGAAATCTGTTCTTTGATTCTGATTCTAATCTTACTGTAGATGGATGTCTATTTATTACAATATCTAAAGGGGGAGCTAAGCTAGAGGAGCCAAGCACGAACGCCGAGCTTTTTTTATTATTGATAGGCTCGCGTTTGATCACTATCTCACCTGATGGTAAGCTAAGATGTGGCCGACGATGGAGCACGCAAGCCTAGAAGTAACCTATTCAATCTTGATTTAAAGACCAGTTTTAGCTATCAGGAAACACAGACTCCGGCAGGAAATTCCACTCCTTAGCTGTACGCATTATGAATGTGTTTCCAAAACGCTTTGTAGGTATGGGTGGGATGTCCGCCATGTACCGATGGCGCAACGCCGTACGTCTAGTGGTCCGATGATGGAACGGACTTGGTGGCATTAAATTGTCCAATTCCAGTGCACCTAGTGAACTAAGTCAGGAGCCGAGCACGATCAACACAACACAATTAATTTGAGCTCGGCTCCTGCTCCACTCGTGCTGAGCTCCTCTACCGTAGATCCACTTTATCAGCCAGGCGCGTTACTTTGTGTAATTTATTCCATCGCTATTGCTCTCAAAACGATGAAGGAAAACGTCGTGAGGAAACCAGCATGTCCTAGAACCAAAAAATTCGTGGCCATCTTACTTCTCTGGGCCTGCGTTTACGGCTCATTCCCTCTCTTAAAAAGGAGGCCTAAGTCCCAGCAGTGGGAATATTATAAGGATGATTATACTATGCTAAGGGTGTGTTTCCCTTGAAGTTGTGAACTGGCGAGGAATGGACAATGAATTGGCCAATCACAGTGCTCGAAATCTCCACTTCGCATCAGCAGTAATAGTGTAAGTGGTAAAAGTCTAACACTCCCTTTCACACCTCCTGGAGTGGAATGAGTTATTTGATGATATTGAAAAAAACGCCTAGTTGGAAAAAGACTAGGCTGAATATGATTGTTGAAATTTACGAAGAATCGTATTTAGAATGTTGCATGTAGAAGAATAAAATCTTTTATTTTTACCCGACTACGGCAAAGCCAAAGGAGGGTTATGATTTTGACAGGCTATGTATGTATGTATGTGAGTATGTTCATCTGTTCCCTCATAGCTCCTAATCTACTAATCTGAACTCGACACATAAGTTATCGTTAGAACCGTCTTAATTGTCCGCTGAACATAGGCTACCTGACGTGTCACAAAACTCGATATAGCGCCTTCTAGCGGACAAAAAGTAATGTTTTAAAAAATAAAAATGGAGTTGAATACGCCGTGTTTGATACCATTTGAAAGAGCTTCACTGATACTTATAATCAATGTGGCGCCCTCTAGTGGACAAAAGGTTTTGTGTTAAAAAAATAAGATAAAGACGTCTTGTTTGGTATTATTTGAAAGGGCTTCACATGTACATACCAAAATAAATAGTATAGAAGGACAGTGATTTAACACCAAAATTGTTTAAATAAAAAAAGTAAAAAACTAAAACCCGACTATTGATTCCAACCGAAACACTTTAATAACGTGTGACTGCGGCTTTTCTTTTTGTTCTGTTCTTGTTTTTCCAGTTACCTTGTTTATTATTATTATTATCGAGAGTGTTCTTTTTCTCAGCTTATTGCTGGTGTCAACTACATTTACGGGCCAAAACCAATTATTATTATTGATAGGCTCGCGTTTGACCACTATCTCACTTGATGGTAAGCGATGATGTGGCCGAAGATAGAGCACGCTTGCCTAGAAGTAACCTATTCACTCTTGACTTAAAGACCCCTAGGTTGTAGCTATCAGGGAACACAGACTCCGGCAGGGAATTCCACTCCTTAGCTGTACGCATACGTTTATTTCAGCATCCTGAAAATCTTGTTTCATACTTTTTCAGCGTCGTTTTTTTTGTCGTAGTCGGGTTTTCGTTTTTTACTTTTTTTAGATATAGAAAAAGAAAAGAAAGAAAGAAAATAAATTTATTTGGCACAACACAAAGCACACACACAATTATTTTGTAAAACACGAAACGAAAAAGAAGCAAAAAAAAAAAAAACAAAATTGTGTGCCGGACGACTGTATCAAAATATCAGTTCAGCATGAATACCAGTCAAGAAGATAACGTAAGCTCAACACGTTCCCAATAATTCTTCTCTCATATAGGTAAGGAATAAGCTTCTCGAAATAACGTATGATTTATTTATCTCAGTAACGTGCCCGACTTTATTGCTAACAATTTTTCTGACGATGTTATGACGTTTTGTCGCCGTATATCAATGATTTGTGGTCGGAAAGATTCATTAGAAAGATTTTGTGAAAATATCGCGTGGTCTATCACACAGTGGGTTCAAATTGAAGGAGAGTTATTATTATTATTTATTCTTTATTAAAAAACTCGCAAAACGGATGGCCGTTGAGGCCAAAAGGTTCTGGGTGGCGACCGCGTACTGGAAGACGCAGTGTTGGAAGGCCCCCTACAAGATAGACCGATGACCTGGTGAAGGTTGCGGGAATCTGATGGATGCGAGACGCACAGGACCGTCATTGTGGCGACACTTGGGGAGGCCTATGTCCAACAGTGAACATCTTTCGGCTGAAATGATAATGATTGATGATGAGTTATGACAAAGCCTGGAGCTAATAAAAGAGAAAACGAGGAACTGTGTTCGTTGGAAAGAATGGAATTGAATGGAGATTGTCCCAGAGCTGGACAAAGGCCTCCCGCCTTTGTCCAGCTCTGGGACAATACGGGTCAGCTTTAATAATATTAACGTTCACATATAAAGGCCATCGCATCTGCATTAAGTCATACAGATACACATATAGGTATAATGACATGGATAGATTTGTCGTCGATGTACCGAGCATTTTCATAATTCTTTTTGTCTCTTTGTTCCGTCCCCTTATCATCAAGCCCCACTGGATAGAGATCACATGACTCATTACAGGCACATAAGACATTTTATTTTTATGTCTCTTGTGTGACGTCTTTCTTTGAACTGTGAATAATACCTACATTGCGTATGTTTATTGAATTGATGTATCATAAAAAACCGATGGGATCATTCGATGTCTTCGGAAGAGGCTTTGTTTTTCTGTTAGTGCACGTCTTTCGGCTGAAAAATTATGGTCAAAATGCTGCACGCGTGACGGAACGAAGGTCCTCACGCCCTAGCCGCCGTAATTCCGACCCCGACTACCAGCCACGGTAGACGCGGGTTTGCGGACGTCGAGCACTGGGTAGCTAACACGTCCGGCTGTTCGGTAATTAACCGGACCGAGCCCAGTCGTCAATAGCGCGTTGAGATCCTCGCGCTCTTCAAAGAGATGTCAGCAAACCGTAGGGGCCCAGCAGGGCCGATGCCCGCTAGCTAGGACCGCGGAGAATTTCTGAAAGGGAAACCCGTAGTCCTAGGACGCAAAGGGTAATTGAAGGATACAGGTGTGGTTTTAGTCAGTAAAAGTCTGACACGCCCTCGCGCTCCACCCAGAGCGCGAGAAGTCATTTGGATGATTTCCCACCTTAAAAAAAAAATGGTCAAAATAATTATCAAAACCAAAAACAAATTAATATTATGTGGGAAAATTTTCTAGAAATGGATTTTATTTGAACCAAAAGATATCCTCTACCAGAAAAAATCATTTTATTAAAGATCATCATCTAAATCTTGCTTATTTTATTACTAGGGCACACCAACAATTTGTTTACTGATTTTTTTCCGTTTTACTTTCACAAGATGGTCCAGTGCAAACAATTTTGCAAAAATACTGTACTCTAACCTACCTGGTTTCTGTAGGTAAACTAAGCACAGGAACGAAGCCGCGAGCAAAACCGTAGTGTATGATACGGTTGATTGGAAGGTCTATGTCTGATTTACTAACAGGTTTCTGTGCCAATATTACGGTTAATGGAAGGATTCATGTCTCACTTACTAACAGGTTACTGTATAATTATTATAGTTGATGGACCCTCCATGTCTCATTTACCAACGGGTTACTGTACCCATATTATGGTTGATAGAAGGGTCCATATCTTATTTACTTACAGGTTAATGTGCAATATTATTGATGGAAGTGTCCATATCTAATTTACTAGCAGGTTACTGTATAATATTGTCAATGGAAGTGTCCGTGTCTCTTTTACTATCGGGTTACAGTGTAATATTGCCAATGGAAATGCCCATGTCTGATTTACTAACGGGTTGCTGTGTAATATTGTTAATGAAAGTGTTTATATCTCAGTTACTAACAGGCTACTGTATAATCTTATTGATGAGAGTTTTCATATTTCATTTACTAACAGATTACAGTATAATATTATTTATAAAAACCCTTCTATAAATAATCTCATTTACTAACGGGTTACCGTGTAATATTGTAAACGGAAGTCTCCATATCTCTTTTACTAACGCGTTTTTTTTTCGGTTTCAAAAACCATCTAATGACATCTCCCGCTCTTGGGCGGAGCGCGAAATAGTGTCAGACTTTTACTGACTAAAAACCCACTCCTGTTCCTTCTTTGCCATTTTTCCAGGGCCCCGGAGATCTCTTTCGCATCACCCATGGCCCCAGTAGGCTTCGACCCTGCTGGGCCTCTACGGTTGCTGACATGACATCTCCTTGAGGCGCGCGTGGAAGACTACGCGCCGTCGACGACTTGGGCTCGGTCCGGACGGTTACAGGACGAACGGACGGCGTGCCACCCATTGCTCGCCGTTTTACTAACGCGTTGCTGTGTAATATTGTTGACGAAAGTGTTTACATCTCAGTTACTAACAGATTATTGAATAATATTGTTGATAAAAGGGTTCCTAGCTCCTATTATTGATATTATTACACCCTCAGATCAGCTACAACCCCCAGATAATTAAGTTCAAACCAGGTTAATTGGTAATCCTTTAGTTCACTCCATTAATGTTTCGCCGAGTGTTTTTTTTTTTTTTTTTTTAGGTGGGAAAATCATCTTATGACAAATCCCGCTCTTGGGCGGAGCGAGAAATAGTGTCAGACTTTTACTGACTAAAAACCCACTCCTGTTCCCTCCTTGCCCTCGTCCCAGGGCCCCGGGTTTCACTTTCACACTACCCGTGGCCCCAGTAGGCTTCGACCCCGTTGGGCCCCTACGATTTGCTGACATCTCCTTGAGGCGCGCGTGGAACAGTACGCGCCGTCGACGAATTGGGCTTGGTCCGGACGGCTACCGGACGATCGGACGGCGAGCCACCCATTTGCTAGCATTACTGCTTCGCAAAAGGAGGCGACCGCCTGCCACTCTTCCTCGCTCCGGACCATGGCCTGTACCAAGGCCCGGCGCGAGAGATCGCCGCCGCCGATCGCCCCCACGAGGACACGGCGTTGCTCTGCCCAAGCGGGGCACACCTCCACCGTGTGCTCCACCGTGTCCTCCGGGCGGTCCACACAGTGGCGACACCCGGGCGTCGCTTCCGCACGAATCCGGTGCAGGAACTTCCCGAACTTACCGTGTTCGGTGAGAACCTGCGTCATGCGGAAGGTGAGGACGCCGTGAGGTCTTTCCAACCACGCCTCAAAGAGGGGACTTATCGCCATAATTGTGGCGTGCCCAGCACTGGGTCGCGACAGTCGCTGTCTCCTTTTTTCCATGAGAACCCGCCGGAACTCCGTCCGCCATGCTGCGACCTGTCGCGGCAGCGGAGTTTCGCCCCGGCGTTGCATCTCCATGCGCAGTTCGTGCATGAGAGCAAGGACTGTTGCTTCCAGATCCCATGGTGGCTGGCAGGCAAGGAGGCTCGCCGCTTCGCGGGAAATCGTCCGGTAACCTCGCACCATCCGTATGGCCATGACCCTCTGGCATGCGTTCAGCCGGGCCGCCGGCTGCTTCCGCAGCGCCGGCGCCCATATCGGTGCGCCATAAAGGGCCATGGACTGAACGATTCCTGCGTAGAGCCTACGGCAGGAGGCGTCTGGACCTCCCAGATTGGGCAGGAGCCGCCCCAGGGCAGCCCCAGTCCGATTCAGTTTGGGAGCCAGACGTCGGAAGTGCTCCTCGAAATCCCATCGGCTGTCGAGAACGAGTCCCAGGTACTTCATCGTCGACCCGACGCCGATGTGGACTCCTCCTACCGTTAGTTGGGAACCCGGTGGTGGCGCGTTCCGAGGGCCGTGAAAGCACATGGCCTCGGACTTGTGCAATGCCACCTCGAGTCCCAACTCCTGGATCCTGCCCACGACTGTCGCGACCCCGCGTGTCGCTAGTTCGACCGCCGCCTGGTACGACTCTCCCCGCGCTAGGACCAGCGTGTCGTCGGCGTAGCAGACCACGCTGACCCCGTCAGGGAGGTCGCCGCGCAGCACGTAGTCGTATCCGATGTTCCAGAAGGGCGGCCCTAGTACCGATCCCTGCGGAACACCGCACGACATCTCCCGGCGTTCCCACTCTCCCTGATGACCAGGGTAGATGATGTACCTGTCCGACAGGTACGCCTCGACCACACGACAGAGGTAGTCGGGCGTCCGGTGATACCGGAGTGCCCTCCTAATGCTACTCCAAGGCAGGGAGTTGAAAGCGTTGGCGATGTCCAGAGACACCACCACGACACACCTGCCCTGGGCCACCGCATCCCCAGTCGTGAGGGCTCGCACGCGCATGATGGCGTCCACCGTAGAGCGCCTCCTGCGAAAACCAAACTGGCCGTCCGCCAGATCCGGCCCCACCCGTGTTAGGTGCGCGACGAGGCGGTCTGCAATTACTCTTTCAAAGAGCTTGCCCACCTCGTCGAGCAACACAATGGGCCGATACGCGGACGGAGAGTCCGCAGGGCGCCCCGGCTTCGCGATGAGGATCAGTTTCCTAGTCTTCCAGCGAAGTGGGAACTGGCCCCTCTCCATGCATGCGCTGAAGAGCCCTCTTAGTCGAGGCCCGAGAGCCTCCATGGCCAGGACCCAGGCCTTCCCAGGCAAGCCGTCGGGTCCTGGGGCGGTATTTTTGGCACTCAGCCTTCGTACCGCCACTCTCATCTCTACCTCGTTTCGCCGAGTGTAGTGTTTTGTTATTAATTGATAGGTTTAGTACGTTATGCAATACTCAATGTAATTAGATCATATTTGTGGTGGCGTTTTGATCCTTCAGTTAATTAATTAAGAGAATCAAATAACGATTGTATTAAGTAGGAATTGTATCAACTGTACTGTTCACCTCCTTCTGCGAAGCAGTAATGCTAACAAAGGAGGAGGCCGCACGTGCACGCAGCTCTCACGCCTCAGCCGCCGGGATCCCGATAACCGGCCACCGTAGGCGCGGGCTTGAGGACGGCAAGCAATGGGTAGCTCGTCGTCCGACCGTCCGGTAACCGTCCGGACCGAGCACAAGTCGTCGACGGCGCGTACTGTTCCATGCGCGCCTCAAGGAGATGTCAGCAAAACGAATGGTCCCAGCAGGGTCGAAGCCTACTGGGGCCATGGGTAGTGTGAAAACGAAACCCGGGGCCCTAGGACGAAGGCAACGAAGCAACAGGAGTGGGTTTTTAGTCAGTAAAAGTCAGACACTATCTCGCGCTCCGCCCAAGAGCGAGATTTGTCATAAGATGATTTTCCCATACAAAATTTAAAAAAAAATGGTAGAATTGTTCGAAAGTTTTTTCCTAATTAAAAAAAAAAATAACAAGAGAGAATAATGATATTACACAGTTTTAGTTTAAAAAGTACAGAGTTTTTTTTTAATTAGTATTTAATTAGGAAGAAATTCCGTGGTATTCGTTTGTGCGTCGATGTCAAAGACACCGTGTATGAGCTAAGTTAAAATGGGTATATAAGAGATGTATGAATACTGTGTCGCCGTGGCCCTGGAATGTAAAGGGCAACTGAAGAAAAGCAAAATTGGTGGCGGCATTTGGCTGCGGCGACCACTCAGTCCGGAGCGAGAAGTAATGGGATGCCCCCGGTCCTGTCTGCGAAGTTGTAATGCTGGTAAAGGATATGGCCGTAAACACGAAAGGAACACTCATGCCCCAGCCGCAAATGCCACGGAAGCTGCGGGCTTGCGGGCTTTGAGCAATAGGTAACTCGCCGTCCGCTTGTCAGACAAGGACCGATCCCGAGTCAACCTTAAAGTGATGTTAAAAAAACCGTAGGGCAGCAGAGCCGATACCCACTAGGATCTAGGAAATTACTAAAGAGGAAACCCGTCCTCAACACAAAGGTCAACTGAAGGATATAGGTGTGGTTTTAGTCAGTAAAAGTCTGACATGCCTTCTCGCTCCACACTAGAGTACTAAGAAACGGACTATGGATAATGAGATGACAGCTGTGTTATGTAAGAAAATATTCTTGTACTTTTTAAATGAAAACGTTTAATACATCCGAAAGGGAACCCCGGGGCCCTGGAACGAAGGCAAAGAAGGAACAGGAGTAGGTTTTAGTCAGTAAAAGTCTTACATGGTCTCCCGCTCAACCTAAGGACGGGAGACGTCATTAGATGATTTCCCACCTAAAAAAAAAGTTGTGTTAAATGATCCGTTTCCTGTTCCATTTTATTATTCTACATTATTTAATGAAAATTTAAAATCTCTCACAATGTCTCTATATTTCTCAATCTGTTCTAACACATGCCTTGAACATTTGGCAACGCCTTCTGCATATTATCAAGGTTGTAGTCAATTTGGATTATGAAAAAAAAAGGACGAATTTGTGAGGACAATTTTGAGAGGGCAATTTTGTGAGGGCAATGGTACAGGACATCAATAAGGAAGTTCGGGGATCCTAGGGTTCGTGTGCGTGTCACTGAAATACGCACACGAACCTTAGGATCCCCGAACTCCCTTATTAATGTCCTGAAAAACCTAAGAGGCTTTATCTGTTTTTGAAGAGAGGTGGGCTGGTTGGAATAAGCCCACCTAAGGTTATGGCCGCCATGGCCCACGTACAATCGTCCAAATAGGGCTAAGTGCAGGGATAGGAGAATAGAAGGGCAATGGTAACTCTTTCAAACAATTCGCAGCCCTGGCAGAACAAAGTTCGACTCGCGAACATGATCTTATGGTCACATCACCTTCGCCGCGGTCGACTTCGATGGTGACGTTCACTTCCTAATCATCATTAGCATCTCTTACTCATCTTTGATCGTCGGTCTGGATGTATTTGCGTAGTTAAAATCGGTCAAGTGCGAGTCGGACTTGCGCAACGAGGGTTTTATACAAAGTTACCTATGTAAATTTTTTTGTAATGTAAGTAGAAATTTCCTATCTGTATAACAGATAGGCCAGACGGACATATAGACAACAAGGTGATCCTAAAGGTGTTTGTGGACTTAAGTACGGAACCCTAAAATAGTTTCACATTATTCTAAACATTTTTATTTACGTCGAAAACAAGTTAATTGAACAGACACAGACAGCACAGGTAACAGAAACGTTGGATTAGTTAGAATTTTAATTACGATGTCACCGGCCGGTCGCGATCGATTTACACTTAATTGTTACACTATCAATGTGGGAGACACAGAAGGTCTATTCTATAACAAAATGATAAAATGGTCTTAATTTGGTGTTTGTGTAGCAGGTACGATTGTTCGTATGGATTTCTGCCCCTTGGTATCGATGTTGTTGTGGCTTTGTAGATGTCGCTACATCACTTCGGGGTTACCAATTTAGAAGATAACCCCGATGGAAGGACCAGACACCAGACGGTTTCTAGTCCGGAAAACTGCCCGATAGTTGATTTCAGGCTGTTTTATTTGTTCTAATCGTGCGAAAAACTACAATACTGCGGGTTTTGAACTTTAGTTCTTCTGTGACGTCACTGTGCTATGGTTTTGGAGGGTTTACTTCGGCCATATTTTTCTGACCAGTTCAAATTTCATCTGGGTCTTTCATGCCAAGGTTGTGGGACGAGAAAATACAGTGTTCATATTCTGGTATACCTGTTGTGTCACCATAGTTTCTGCAAATTGTCTAAAACGGTGTAAATTATGCTGTTAACACTAATTGATTAATTAGTTTTGTTAATAACCGGCTTTGTAGACGATGTTTTAATAAATTAAATGTAAAATCATTTTTTTTTGGAGGATGTCTAGACACCTTACTTTTTGATTAATTTTCAAATTATTGATTTTCGTTGAAAGCTTAATTGGCGGACTGAAATAAAATTTTCAATGGTTTAATTCTATACAAGTACCATCATCATCATCATCATCATCATTTCAGCCGAAAGACATCCACTTTGACCTCCCTAATTTAAATTAATATTTCATAAAGAAGTGAGAACTTGAAGTCCTCTCAACCTTAGTTTAATCTTCGTCATAATTGTTATATTTTAAGTTCTCTTATATATATATATCTAATCAGACGGCGAGCTGCCTGTTGCTTGCCGTCTGCAAGCCTGCACCAACGATGGCTGGGCATCATTTAAAGCGAGAACTACACTAGAACGACGCACAATGCCTGATTTGTACGCAGCGGCGCGTTGCGTGGCGAGGATCTAATGTAGCTCTGCAAGTTAAGTTGCCATATAAAATGTATGGAGACCGACGCGCCCAGATCGGCGTGTGTGGCACACGTTTGCGCAATGTAGTTTTACCTGTACATCTCTCGACGTTCATGCCATCTCCTGCAGTAGATGGGGCGTAGGGAGTTCCTCCACCTCTCGCTTGCCATTTGCCAGCTCTTTCGCTCTAAATACTTCTTCGGGAGATAACTGCTTCCCATACCTTCTCGCTCCGTACGTATGGCCTGGACCATGGCCGGACGCAAGAGGTGACAACATTTGAATTCAAGACGGTCGTTAGATAAGATAACTTTAGGTAAGATACGTATTATGTAATGTCATGTCATGCCGTCAGTTGAGACTGGTCATCTCTTAGCTGCCAGTGACTTAATTCAATTTCATTTTTTTTTTAATTATTAGTACTTATGTACATTGCGCTCACATATTAGAAGCGACAAGAAATATGTAACCAAGATTTATGTAACTAATAATATGATTTAAAAGAGTGTCCATGGAGTTTCTTGCACGTTCTTCTCCATAGAGATCTACGTTTTGGAACGTGCAATTTAGCTTCACTTGTATTTTTTTTTTTGACTGAACGAGATTTTGACATTTCAATAGTGCCTGTAATTGGTCTATTTGAAATAAACGTTTCTCATTTCATGTTGTTCATATAATTTGTTATAATTACTTTTAACACACTTACTCGAAAATCGTTACTGCTTTTTAAATTAGTGCGTTAAAGTGAGCCAGCTCACT
This sequence comes from Mythimna pallens, assembly GCA_961205895.1. Classification (NCBI taxonomy): domain Eukaryota; kingdom Metazoa; phylum Arthropoda; class Insecta; order Lepidoptera; family Noctuidae; genus Mythimna; species Mythimna pallens. Next base: position 11,368,957 of record OY540849.1, on the reverse strand, counting down.
TGCGCCACAATTTATTGCATTTATCGTATCAGATTGAGTCGCTGGTTAACCTCCGTTAATTTATTTTTCCGTAAGTGTATTAAAAAACGTTGTTTGATACACGTGGAAATGTCACTGCAGCTCTTTGTTTCATAACACCCTCGCCAGCCGCTCGGGTGAATTCCGCCCCGGTCGCAATGATAAACTCTCTCCACTTGTATCAAAATGTACTATTCTAATCGTGACTTTAATAATAAACTTGTTTTTTTTTTTTAAATATAAAAACAAGTTGCGTAATTGCTACTATTACATTCAGCTATTTCGAAGGGTAGATTATCATCTTGATCCGTGTTTAGCTTTATTTATTTCGATTATTGCGTCTAGCACGATACACTAAAATTAAGTGGCACGCACTTGTGAAATTATAAATAAAAATAAGTCAGTGGAAATTCCTTTATTACTATAAACCAGTCTAGAAAAAAACGAAATATTGTTATTTTTCTTTCCTGGCAACATTTTGCATAACTGTCAGGTGTCAAGAATGTCATTTAACGTTTAAGAATTCATTAATAATAACCATGGCAACACAGAAGTTCAATTTTCATTGTAGGTTAGGTAATCAATCAAGTTTATTTCTACGTGGGTCTATGTTGTGCTCACGTTATTATTTGCACAACATTTTTTTTCGTACATTGTGTGCGCAACCAGAAATTTAATCAAGTTGTGTAAATATTATCATAATATAGATTCATTCCTAACTATTGAAACTTTAACGTTGTTGAAACTTCAACGGTCCGGACTAAGCGTTTCACTTTGTCGTTTATACCGCGTACATCGAAGGACTGGAACAATTTGCCTGCTGCGGTCTTCCCGTCCAACTATAATTGGATGCAGATAAGCAATAGTGTGTCAACCCACAAAAAGTTAAATTAGGAAATTTTTATATATTCTTAGAATGTGTCAAGTGCTTAACAATATACAAAATTGTTTCAAATCACTTAAATCAAAAATGTACTAGAAAAATGTATTTTTATTAAAAAAATAACAAATTAATTTTACAATTAAAAATGTCATCGGTGTTGATTAGAATAAAGATTTTATCAACACCGATGACTTTTTTATTAATTAATTTTTAATAAAAAAAAAAAATGTCATCGGGGTTGATTAGAATAACGATTTTATATAGTTTAAATTTAAAAAAGTACAGTTTTTTTTTTAAATTAATTGAACTTAACTGTGCATATTACATTCTTTTAGCAACCCGCACCCGAACCCGAACTTCAACAGTTTTTATTCCGATCCTCTTCGATCCGATCCGATCTATCTTATAAATAAATTTAAAAAAAACATTTATTTAACACAATTAGTATAATAATATACATGATACTTGGTGGGTTACCATGACGTATTTAATAAAGTAATATTATTTCATTCTTATTTCCAGTGTGGGTAAGAGATGGCACTAGACAACCCGTATAGCTCTGTCTCTTACCCACACTAAAATAAGAATGAAATAATTTTACTTTGAACGTCATGGTAACCCACGATTATACCACCATATTTTCATACACGCCGACAACGCAAAAAGAATCCATATTACTCACACATCTATGTAGGTTACAATATCGGATTTATCACATTTTTCCTTAATATTTTTCTTCATAGAATCCATAGACACGCATCTATCTCACGAGGAAAGTTATCAGCTATACATTCCGTCATTTTCATGACGTATATTTTTACTTTTTAGGGTTCCGTACCTCGAAAGGAAAAAAACGGAGGCCTTGTAGGAGGATCACTTTGTTGTCCGTCTGTCTGTCTGTTTGTCTATCAAGAACCTTTATTTCGGGAACGCGTGGAGGTATCGAGTTGAAATTAAAACCATATACTCAGGTCTACGGTCCCTTAAAGCTGTAAAAAAATAAACTTTTATGAAAAAAAAGATACGGCCGTTTATGTCGCAAAAAACGTATATTTCGACAATTTCAAGGGAATCAAAATTCATAGGGTACTTCCCGTTGACCCAGAATCCTGGAATTTGGATAAAGCAAGGTCTTATACCACAGGTATAGGAATAGATCTGGAAACAGTAAATTTGTTGTAACGTCACAAAATGATTTTTTTTTAGATTCGGAAAAACCTTCGAGAAATGAATAGAGTTTGGAATTGAACTATTTACAGAGGTAAGTTTGTACGGAACCCTTAGTGCGCGAGTCCAACTCGCACTTGCCCAGTTTTTTTTTTTTTTTGTTATATCCTGGTAATATTTAGGTATACAAAAAACCGTTGGGCGCCACTTTTACGCACGACGGAACGTAAAAGGAATATGAGGAGTGGAGGAAAGAGGAGTCTTTTCTTTGGAGATATATTAGGCAAGATATATTTTTCGTAAAAATACGTTATTTTGGTGTTTTCTGGACCGTGTTCGAGTAACCGATGGCGCGTAGTGTTCCACGCGCGTCTTGATGAGATGTCAGCAAAACCGTAGGGCTCAGCAGGACCGAAGCCTACTGGGGCCATGGGTCGACTTCTGAAAGGGTTACTCGTGGTCCTATGACGCAAAGGGTAACTAAAGATTTGGTTTTAGTCAGTAAAAGTCTGACACGCCCTCCCGGTTTACAGCAAGATTTTCACGCCACGGTTGGAGCAGTGGTTAAGCAATTAGCTGCAGCGCTGTGTATCGCGGGTTCCATTCCCATATGCAACTATTATTTGTGTGGTATACGGATAGTGTTGTTCGTAGTCTAGTAATTCTAGTGTAGGTGAAATTACATGTTTGTGAACGCACTTACGATACAAAGTAAAAAAATAAAAATAAGTGTATCATTTCAAAACTCTCAATTCTAAATATACGTAAGCGAATGTATTTGTGTATATGTTTGTTACTTTTTTTCGCTGAAATGGCTAAAAAAATTAAAATGAAATTTGTTTTTTTTTTTTTGTTAATGTTTTTGCTTGGATACTAAGTTTTTTAAGCCAAGTCTTCGTATGCATAATTCATTTGTTTACAATAAGAATATGTGTGTAGACATTCTAATGTATTTTCAGTATTTGGCAGCAAATGTATCAAGTCAACCTTCTCGGCAAACTTCGTTAAGGTAGCCAAAACTATGTACAATAAAGTTCTCAGTTACATTTTACCGAGATCGCGCTTGTTTCAATGATTCCACATATTGTCCAGTTACGCAAACACTTGAGGTACAAAACTACACCAATTTTATATCACAATATCCAGTAGGAGTCCATTCACGACTAATTAAAACAGCCAGTCACTGAACTTCGCGCTCTCACACAAAAATGCGATGCTATGCGATACAATATCGCATCGCAGAAATTTGCGATGAGAATTGCAGCGATGCGATTTCGTGTGGCAAAACATCGGTTCGGATGACCATACAATGAGTAATGCGAATCAATCCGCAAGTTCTTGCGAAGCGTCCTGCGAGCTCGCAGATTTTTACAATGCGATATCACATCGCAGTTTTGTGTTTGGGCCCTTAACTCGAAGAAATCGCGGCAAAAAAACTGACAGGATGCTTTTTTTTCCCGGGGCTATGTTCTCTTCGAATAATTTTCTTCTTTCAAGCGAGCAAAGCTCCGGCGCATAAGCTAGTGTAATGTACCTAATGCTCAATATATTGAGCAAAGGTCTAGCCTAAACCCAGGTCCTGTATAAAATCTATCGGGAATATAAGGGAACATTTCAGAAAAGTCATGTTGTCCCCGATTGATAGATCGTATCTGTTCGGATCTCGTTTTTATGAGGAAACAAAAAAAAGTTATGTGAAAATAGGAGGAAAATGGGGATTTCTTCAGTGTTTTATTTTTAGGGTTCTGTACCTAAGTGGGGAAAAACGGAACCCTTGTAATTCGTCTGTCAAAACTCTTCTTCACAAGAACGCATGGAGGTATGAAGTTGAAATTGATATTAGATACGAGCAATGTGCTCTGCCTGCTCTTAAGTTTGGCGATTTTTCGAGCTATATCGATGAGCTTGGTTCTCCTGAAATACACACTCAATTCATCTTAAAACTATTCTTTTTTTATTAATTGATATAAACCAGTGCTTGACTGCGATCCCACTTGATGGTAAGCAGAGATGCAATCATCATCATTATTCAGGTCATTTGACCAATATGTAACCACTAATGACACCTATATTTAGATATTTCACATTATACTCGTACAATAGCATTTCAAATTAGAGATACCGTGGCATGCCCAAAGGTAATTTACGAATTGAAATTCCTAATTTCTAAATTCAACATTTACCTCAATCGTCGTTTGTGAATATTATGACCACACCGTATTATAATGGTTAGTTGAACGAATGCTTCGAGCTAAATTATTTAGATAGATTACTTGTGTGTGTACTGTTTTAGGCGTATTGAATTCAAAGCCGTGTGTTGACTAAAATCTTGTTGTGTTATTTCATGGAATTTACTTTGTGAATTGTTAAGTGGAATTTGTTGTTTTGAGCTCAGTCTCAGAAAATGGACCCTAATGTACGAGGGTTTAAAACAAACGAAATAGGGGAATTAAAAGTCCTTTTGTACATTGTCAATGTAAATAATTTAGTGCTGTGAATAAACACACATAACATGTAGTGTTTTTGTTTTGTCTGTGGATAACAATCATTTATTTTTTCTTTTCAGTCCTTTTTAGGGTTCCGTCGCCAAATGTAGAATGTAGGGTTTCGTAGATGTATTCTGTGAATCGCATTAAGATTTTCACACAAAAATAGAAAAAAAAAATACGTTTTGGGGGTTCCCTATACTTAAAACTGAAACTCAAATTTTTTTTTTCATCAATACCATACGTATGGGGTATCTATGGATAGATCTTCAAAAATGATGTTGAGGTTTTTAATATAATTTTTTTCTAAACTGAATAGTTTGCGCGAGAGACACTTCCAAAGTGATAAAATGTCCCCCCTCTGTAACTTCTAAAATAAGAGAATGATCAAACTAAAAAAATATATGATGTACATTACCATACAAACTTCCACCGAAAATTGGTTTGAACGAGATGTAGTAAGTAGTTTTTTTTTAATACGTCGTAAATCGTAAACCGCAATTTACCTTTCAAGTTTGTACGGAACCCTCAGTGCGCTATTCCGACTTACACTTGCCCAGTTTTTTTATTCTTGATAGCTTCGCGCTTGACCGCTATCTCACCTGATGGAAAGCGACGATGCTGTCGACGATGGAGCGCGCTTACCTAGAAGTAACCTGTTCACTCTTGACTTAAAGATTCTTTTATACATTGTCAATGTAAGTAATTTAATGCTGTAAATAAACAAATAATATAGTGTTTTTTTGACGGGGGGGGACATAATTATTATTTTTTTTCGGGGTGGACTGAGAAGCAGCGTCTGTGACTTTTAGCAGTTTAGGGGATGTCAAAGTTTTTTATGAAAGAATCATATTTCTTGAGTTAATAAACTTGAAAATTGACTTGAATGCCTAATCACATTTCGAGTCGTCGATGGCGCGTCATGTTCCGCGAGTGCCTCAAAGAGATGTCAGCAAACCGTAGAGGCCCAGCAGGGTTGAAGCTTACTGGGGCCACAAGTTGCGCGAAAGAAAATCCATACCCTTTCTATAAAAAAATAAATAATTCTAAATCGGTCCACAATTGACCGAAAAATTGGTGAACAAACATAAAAAAAAATTAACATACATTCAGCCGAACATAGAACCTCCTCCTTTTTGAAGTCGGTTAAAAATGCTACCGAACATGTAAATTAACATACCACACATTCAATTTCTAAGACCCAAGTTAGCTTGGTCAACAGCAACAGGTTAGAAAAAGCTGGATTAAGCGTATTCTAAGCTGAGTTCCAAGGCTATAGAATAAGTAATAAACTCCGCTAGTTTTCTGCTTCAAAAGCAAAGCGCTTTAAAGCGATTTTTTGCTGCAAATCCTTAAGCTTAAGGGGACGAAAAATGTGTACAAAGCATTTTCTCAAAGAATGTTGTCTTCAAAAGGAACTATTTGGACGAGACTACTATATTACTTATTTAGTTGGTGGTTACTTATTTATTAAGCCTTTAACTGCTTGCGTCGGATTAGTCCGACGAGTGTTTTCGTGTCCTATTCGCCAGGGTCATGTGTTTACGACTGGGTACTCCATCTCGTTTAGCTCTTCAATCCTCATAGGTGACAGAAGAACTGACGAGATTAAGTATTTAGTCGTGGATGTGCGACCCTGGCAAAATAAACGCGAGAATGTTTGTCGGATATATCCGACGTAGGTAGTTAAAGGGTAGGTAGTTAACTACGTACTTTTAGGTGAAAAAATCATCTAATGACAAATCCCGCTCTTAAAAAAATAGAATAAAAGCCCAGCCCTCTGGTCACGCGAAGAGTCGACCAGCTATTTGCTGATATCCCGAACAACTCGATGAACCCACGGACCCCATGCGCCTAGTGTTTCAACCCCAAGCGGCTCAAACATATAACCTCCGATGAGGTTATTATATTTAACCCGTAAAAAAGAAAAAAGATATACTAATAAACCTGATATCTGCAACCAGGGGATCTTTAAGTCAAGAGTGAATATAGGTTATTTCTAGGCAAGCGCGTTCCATCGTCGACCACAACGTCGCTTTCCATCAGGTGGTATAGTGAAAATAAAAAATAACCATAGATACAATAAATTACACAAATATACTGAAAGGAATAAACTAAATACGCGAATGTACGAGTAGTTACTTGAAAAATCGGTCCAAATTGGCAATTTTGTACCTTAAATTAAATAATAATATTCCACAACTATCACACAACGCTGTCTAGTCCCAAGCAGAGCTTGTGTTATGGGTACTAGACAACTGATAAACATACTTACTAAATACATACTACTTTCTAAATACATACATCTATAGATAAATTACACCCAGACACAGAACAAATGATCGTGCTCATCACACAAACATTTGTCCTGGGTGGGAATCGAACCCACGACCTCCGGCATAGCAGTCAGGGCCACTAACCACTAGACCAACAGACCAGTCAATTGCGAAATGTTAACGTGTGATGATTACACTACTGCCAAGCTCTTACGAATATGGTCGTGAACTTTAATTTTGAATGTTAATCGGTTTGTTGCCTTCCTGATCTCCTAGGGGAGCGCATTATTTCGTTTGGGGTTGAGAATTAGGGTCTAGGTTTAGTTTATCAAGGTACTGGCTGAGGTCAGTGTTTCGCTCGCGCGATAATAGAAAATTGTCCCAAGGAAAAAAAGATGAGACACAAGAGATAAAAAGTATCTGGGCTATTCAAGGACATGGTCTACCCGTGTATCAAGTTTTATCGAAATCTGTTTAATTTATCGAGCGTCATCGTCATCATCATCATCATTTCAGCATAAAGACGGCCACTGTTGGACCTAGGCCTCCCCCAAGCGTCTCCACAACGACCGATCCTGTGCATCTCGCATCCACCGCATTCCCGCGACTCTCACCAGGCCGTCAGTCCACCTTGTGAGAGGCCTTCCAACGCTGCGTTTTCCGGTGCGCGGTCGCCACTCTAGAACCTTTCGGCCCCATCGACCATCCGTTCTACGAGCAATTTGCTCTGCCCACTTAAGTTTGGCGATTTTTTGGGCTATGTCGGCAACCTTAGTTCTCCTGCGGAAATCTTCATTCCATATGCGATCACGCAAGGAAACTCCGAGCATAGCCCTTTCCATGTTTGAGCGTAAAAAAAGTGTATATTGCCGTGGCCAGATCTTAGAAATTGATCACTTCTTGATAAGGCCAAGTAAAACTGGCCAGATCGTTTTAAACGTTAAAGTTTGATGATATTTCAATCTTTGTTCGGGCTACTTTCTTTAGAATTTTTATTAACATTGAAATCCTACATCAATGATTTGGCCCAACGACGATTGACATATCATCAAATGTTAACGTTTAAACGTTTTGGCCAGATTTAGTTGGCCATATCAGGAAGTGATCTATTCTAATCTGTCTGTCTATCTGGCCACGACATAAACAGACACAAAATTGTGCCTTTCATAAAATGAACTCAATTCTGCCAGCGGCTTCATCCGTAGGATCACACTACCATAGGATAATTTTCCACAATCGCGCGATTGTGAAAAATTATCCTAAAGGAACATGCTCCTGGGATTAAAGTAATATATGTGCTATTCCAGGACATGGCCTACTGGTATACCAGGTTTTCTTAAAATACGATTAGCTGTTCAAGTGTGAAGAACTAACAAATATACACACACAGTCACAAAAGCTTTTGCCTTTATTCCTTCGCGCGTTTCCTTACGTCATTGTGCGTTTTTTACTAAAAACGACAACATTTTTGTAAAAAAAAAATCCTTTTGTGTATCTATTAGCCTTAGTACTAGACCTTAGGAAAAACGAAAATATTGAGACCAAATTTTCGGCCAATCAATTTTGTACACCCGTGTGTATAGTACGACGTTTAAAGCGAGAACTACACTAGATCAACGCACACGTGGACCACGCCTGATTTGTACGTAGCGGCACGTTGCGTGGCTAATTTAGCTCTGCAAGTCTAGTTGCCATAATAATAAAATGTATGGAGACCGACGCGCCCAGATAGACGTACGTGGCCCACACCTGTATCCTTCAATTACCCTTTGCGTTCTAGGACTACGGGTTTCCCTTTCAGAAATTCTCCGCGGTCCTAGCTAGCGAGCATCGGCCTTGTTGGGCCCCTACGGTTTGCTGACATCTCTTTGAGGAGTGCGAGGATCACTACGCGCTGTCGACGACTGGGCTCGGTCCGGTTAGTTACCGAACAGCCGGACGGCGAGCTACCCAGTGCTCAACGTCCGCAAGCCCGCGTCTACCGTGGCTGGTAGTCGGGGTCGGAATTACGACGTACGTGGCCCACGTGTGCGCAATGTACAACCTTGTAATTCTACCTTTAAGCATTTTTCAAGGTCATTTAAGTTGTACAGACGTATGTACAATCGGCGCGCGAGGAGCTAAAGATATCATTTTTAAAACTGCTTAATAAATTAATTCCTAAATGAATAAACATACTATAACGGTAAACACTAACAAAAATGTCAAAACAAGCATCTTTGGTCCTTAAGTTTTGTTTTAAATACTTCCTATCTTCAAAGTTCCGCTGTTAGGTGACCGCTAATGCGTTGCGTAATGTCTTTACGTCTCTGAACAACTATTTGAGGATACCTTAACAGCCAATATAAGACTTTAAGTAGTTAACGCACCATATTGAAGGTAGTTACTAACATAATGTACCTTTTTAGGGTTCCTTGTTGGTTTTTGTGTTTGGTTGGTGAGTAATAAAGGGTATTTTTAACTGTTCAAGCTTGTATTATAGATAGGTATATATAGGGAATAACGAAAAAGTTTGCTTATCTGTATATATAAAAGGCGAAACTGACTGACTGACATATCAACGCACAGCCGAAACTACTGGGATTAGGAGCGTGAAATTTTGCACAAGGTTTTCTTTTATGACGTAGGCGAGCACTAAGAAAGGATTTTCCAAAATTCACTCCCTAAAGGGATGAAGTGGGGGTTCAAAATTTGTATGGAGAAACCTATGTTTACGCGAGTGAAGCCGCGGGCAGAAGCTAGTCTGTATATGTAAAAGGAGAAACTGACTGACTGACATATCAACGCACAGCCAAAACTACTGGGGCTAGGAGCGTGAAATTTTGCTATGTTAGTTTTCTATGTTTACTGACTACTGAAGAACTTCTTATTTACGTTCTGGGATAAGTACCCTATAAATAAAACGCTCAATATTTTCTAATATGCCCCCCCTAGCCAAGTTACGACCGTTTTGCGTCGATTCTCTTATGCATGCATCGAACGCCTCGAGTAGCCCACGTCTCCAATTCCTTTGTTCTGACCACGTGATTGAACGTTGAGATGACGTCAGAACAAAGGAGGACGAGGCGTACGACGCAAGAGAATCGAAACGAAACGGTCGTAACTTAGCTTGGGAGGCTGTGCGGATGCTGGCGTTTGCTGGCGCTTAATCACGTGCGAACATTGAGTGAAGGTAATATTGTGAGTAGCCTTTTTTGTGGTAGAAAAGCATCTAATGACTTCTCTCGCTCTGGGTCGGGCGGGAGGGCGTGTCAGATTTTTACAGACTAAAACTACACCTATGTTTTTTAAGTTCCCTATTGCGTTCTAGGACTAACGAGTGTCAGATGTGAGTGGGCTTTGTTTTAGGCGAAAAGTCATTGGATAAATGACTTTTCTCGCCCTTGAGCGGAGTGAGAGGGCGAGTCAGACTTTTACTCACTAGAACCCACTCTTATTCCTTCTTTGCTTTCGTTCCATGGCCACGAGGTTCTCTTTCACACAACCCATGACTCCAGTAGAGGTTTTTTTTTCAGTGGAAAATCTTTGAATGACATCCCCCGCTCTTAGGCAGTGCGAGAGGGTGTGTCAGACTTTTACTGACTTAAAAGACACTCCTTTTCCTTCGTTGCCTTTCATACTAGGGCTAAGTCTTCCTATCAGAAGCAGACCCTTGGCCCCAGTAGGTTTCGACCCTGTTCGGTATTGTTTGAAAGGGTTACTGTCGTCTCGGAACGGAAAAGGTAACTGAAGAGACAAGGGTGGGTTTTAGTCAGTAAAAATCTCAGACTCCCTCTCGCCCTACCCGGAGTGGGAGACTTCTTGGAGGAAAATCATGGAATGACTCCTCCCGCTCTGGCCGGAGTGGAAGCGACTATCAGACTTTTAATTAGATATGTACTCCTTCTGCTAAGCAGTAATTCTAGTGAAGAAGGCGGCCGCACGCGTGAGGGAACGGACTAACTCACGCCCCAGCCACCGGGATCCCGACCTCGATTGCCACCCACCATAGGCCCGCTTACGGACGGCAAGCAATGGGTAGCTCGCCGTCCGGCTTTATTTATCCTACGAACATACCTTTCAAATACATAATTCGTACTGGAAAAATTCAAAAACACTTTTTATCCGACCTAGGAGTCGAGCCTATGTCCCTTCGCTTAGCAGTCACGCTTGCGACTACGAACTAACTATTGGCTATGGCTATTAAATAAGGCCAAATCTTATTGACACAGTAAATCTTACAATAAAAACCCAGAAATCGTATTTTATGTGTGTGCCAAAGTTTATCTGTATCGAACTCGTAAAATATACGGGGTGTAAAGATTCCTCATTTATTTTATTCATTCTTTGTTTACAGAATTGGTTTTGTTATATAACCTCTCAAGGTCGACCTCATACCTGGAAATCTTCACTTTATTTTACTTTTAAAATTACTTTTACCTTACCGACCCTTTCAGTCACAATTTAAAACAGTTAAACTTGCTTTACCAATAAACTACTTTAGTGTCATTCTCTTTACTAATTTGAAAACGTGTATAATTCAAATTCAAAGCATTTATTTCAAATAAACCATTTACAGGCACTTTTGAAATGTCAAGAAGTCAGTCAGTCAGAAAAAATTATGCTAATTGCACATTCTAAAGCGTAGATCTCTATGGAGAAGAATGTGCAAGAAACTCCATGGCCTTGTGCAGAATTTCATGTTCGTAGTCCCAGTAGTTTCGGCTGTGCGTTGATATGTCAGTCAGTCAGTTTTCCCTTTTATATATATAATAATAATATATAGATAGATAAATACATAAACATTTTCAATAAAAACTGGGCAAGTGCGAGTTGGTCGAAAATACAAAAGCTGTCAAACTTAAATGGGACTGGTAGGACATGTCTGCCACGTGTCTAACGAGCTGTGGGCCCGTAAAGCACAGTGCTAGTGCCCGGGCACGGCGACGCGGGGCCGCGGCAGAACACGAAGGAGATGATGGGAAGCCTTTACCCAGCAGTAAGACAATTCGAGCCAGCTGTAATAATAATATAATAAAAATATGAAGTAAAACAGTGCATAAGGAATAGAAACCAAGCTCTCTTCTTAAACTCTACTGTCGCTTGAAAACCTGTTAAAATTTAACTTTACAGTAGAATTTGAAACGTTCAAATCTCAATACTTCCGATTTTAAATTAAGAAATTTTTTTTTTTTTAAACCTGACTTGAGAAGTTGTAAAGAAATCTTGGATATTAAAATACACTATCTCAGAACAATTTTAACCTTATACATACTGAAAGAATATGAAAAATTCTGTAAAAGTGCACAAAAAAAGCAATTTCCCCAAAAAGTTTTTTTTTTGAGTCCGCCAATCATTAAGTATCTAACTACCACTTTTTTTTTACTTTTACAGACTAAAACCTACTCACGTTCCTTCACTCACATTTAAAATTTCAGGGCCACACTGTCTTTTTCTAACAATCCCGCCGCCCTGGGCGATAATCGATAAACTTTGTTTGTTTTGAAAATTGTGTTTACGCTCCTAAATCTGTCTCTTAATTCTTTATTGTACACCAAAACTTAACATAGTAGGTACACAGTGATAGTGTAGATAGGGTCACGATTGACCACCATCTCTGCTCCCCTAGCCAAGTTACAAACGTTTCGTTTCGATTCTCTTATCGTTGATTGCCTCGAGTCGGCCACGCCTCCTATTGCTTTGTTCTGACCACGTGACTGAGCGTTGAGATGACATGTCGATGGCCCCACCGAATAAACGTGCAAGAGTTCTTACACGATTTAATTTTTTTTTCATTTTTCGTTTCTTTTGCCTATCTACTTAATTTTTTTTTAATGAATTTTAGACCCAAAACAAGGCCTATTATAATAGTGTGTTTTTTATTCTAGGGAAATAATTTATTTAAAAATTATAAGATTAATAGTTTATGCTTTCATTACATGTTTTTTGAGTCGTCTAGTACACAATAATAAACATTGTTTTAGACAATAAAAAGAGGTAATAAAAAAAAAAATTGCGCAATTTTAATTTTTTCTAACAAATAATTATTTCTTTTTAATTATTTGTTGTGTCGCTAACATAAAAATATGTCACATTACCAAAATATCAAGTAACACCCTCTTTAAAATAATATTCTCATGATTCTTCGATTTCCTCCTTTGTGTATATTTGATAGATCTGAGAATAGGTCGTAGGCTATAATAATTTTCCCCTACTTCCTCCACCTCTATTTTTGTTTGATAATTTATATGGTAGAACAACGTTCGCTAGGGCTAGCTAGAAGTCTATAAATACTTTCTCGAAAAGTGTGTGTTTTAAAGACTCTCAAAAAAAAAAACAAACTTACAACATCTATACTAATGAAACCATTTACTTACAGGTACCTACTTTTGGATTGTCAAGATCAGTGAGTAATAAAGATAGAGAAGCTATTTGCATGTTTCAAAGCGTAGATCTATGTAGTGAACAAGCAAGAAACTCCACACGTTAGCCTCAAGATTGACGCCAACGTCTTTCGTCAAATGTGTCTACCTAGAAAATAGTGTTAGTATTGGCCCTAATATTGGTAACAATAGTCCTTTTCTGGATAAAATTTGCGTTGGCACCCACCTCCAATATTGGGACCAAACTATGGAGCCCAAATTGAGACCAATATGTGGAGCCAACTCTGCGATCAAAGTGTGAAGCTAGCATTGGGTACAACATGTAGACCCCACTTTTATGATGGATGGTCGTGTCGTGTCGTCACGTCCGATTTCCTTGGAAAGCTGTGATGTACTTTGTTATAAAGCTGTTAATTATTTTTAATTAGTCCGGCCTTTCCCTGAACTGAAAACGTTATGAAAGAGGACTGTTTATCATTCCTCTTCGCACTCTTTAATTAGAAGGTAGCTTGATAATAATTATGTGGTGTTTTATATTCTGTTATATTACACAGACACGCAAATAAATGATTTATATTACACTTACGTACCCTTATATTTTAATTAGTACAATAAAAAAATTAGCCTCTCTCCGTATCCGTTACTGATCATAATTTTGTAACCAAGATTACAGACATAGCCCAAAGAATTTCCACAGTGGGCAGGGCACATTGTTCGCAGAACAAATGGTCGATGGGGCGAAAGGTTTTGGAATGACAACCACGTACCGGAAGACGCAGCGTTGGAAGGCTTCCCACAAGGTGGACCGATGACCTGGTGAGGGTCGAGGACGATGCGACGCTTGGGAAAGGCCTATGTTCAACAGTAGACGTCTTTCGGCTGAAATTATGATGATGATGATGATGAAAAGTAAAAAAAAACTAAATCCTAATTGTCCTCGAAAATTTGTCATAATTGGTATATTCATAATTTAATCAATCATTCATAACAATGGCTACTAGAAAATACTACGCGCAGTGTTTTTCCATTTTAATCGCCATTTATTCATTCAATATCCAATAGCCTGTACAACATTTCCATAAATTGAGTGACATTTTGGGATATAACCAAACGCTAATAACTTTGCTGTTTATGAATATTTTTTTATTGAGACTTTACTTAAATAATAACAAAACCTTACCTAATAAGTCCTCTATGTATTTTTACTAATTAAAAATTAGTGGTGGTTATCTTTCACTCGGCGAACTTTGGACTCACATTTCCTCCCCTCAGGGGGAAACTCACTCTTGACTTAAATACCCCTAGGTTGTAGCTATCAGGGAACACAGACTCCGGCAGGGAATTCCACTCCTTAAGAAGTTTTATTAAGGAAATTTTCTTTACTAAGTGTCGTTGGTAGAATTGAAGTATTTCAAGTATGAATATCGTCAGGAAATCGAGCAATTTCCGATGTTGACTCGTATTTGACAATGATGAGTATATTTGAGTTGTCTGTTGTGATTTGCACATTTCTCAACTTGTACTCTAAACGAATTATACCAAGGGTAGCTTGTTATTTCAAGGGAAAATTTTGATAATATTTTCATTTTTATAAAATAACTTGTGACCTTAAGGAAAATTGTTAGAGGTTTGACTAATACATGTAGATGTAGGAAGAGAGAGAGAGGGAGAAGGAGGCCAAAGAAAAGATGAGTGAAAGAAAAGGGAGTTAGTAATAGCGTGACGGGTGAATTGAAGAAAAAACTTGTTGCGCCGACCCCAAATAAAATAGGATAAGGGTAGAAAGATGATGTAGAGAATAGTAGGACACAGTTTACGATTAATTAAATATAAATCTTTTTTTTTTTATTCGGTATAAACCACTAACCAGTGCTTGACTGCGATCCTACCTAATGGTAAGCAGTGATGCAATCGTTGATGGTGAGACGCACTAGTTTATTAAGAGCCTATTCACTCTAGCCTTGAAGGCACCTAAATTATAGTTCGACGGGAAGACCGCAGCAGGCAAATCTTTACTAATATCACAATATAGCACACCAATATTATAAAGATGAACGTTTGTAAGTCGTATTTTTTTGTTGTGATTAATTTTTTACTTTACTCCATTGGAATACAGTTATTGTACAATGTATGTTATGACGAAAGAGACGCAGGGAATCCTAGTGTGGAGGATAGTGTACTTTATTACATTATGTCATGTTTTTCTGGACAATAAAGCATTATTATTGTTATATTATTAAAGTGTGTGTGTTTGTTTTTCTCGTTTTTTAGGGTTCCATACTTCAAAAGGATAAAACGGAACCCTTATAGGATCACTTTGTTGTCCGTCTGTCAATACCCTTTATCTCGGGAACGCGTAGAGGTAACGAGTTGAAGTTAAAACCAATATACTCAAGTCTGAAGTCACTTGAAACTGTAAAAGATAAGGCTGTATATCGCAAAAAACGTCTATTTCGATACTCTCAAAGGAATCAAAATACATAGCGTACTTCCCGTTGACCCAGAATCCTGAAATTTGGCATAAAGCAAGGTGTTATAAGACAGCTTGTTTTCGTAAATCTGAAAACAGTAATTGGTTGTTACCTACGTCACAAAAAAAAAACTTTTTTGCAATTCGGAAAAATCTTCGAGAATCCTTTCGGGAATTGGAGTTTGTACAGTGTGCGAGTTCGACTCGCACTTGTCCAGTTTTTTAAATATTTTTGGAAAAACACATAACATGGTGTAAAAATTATTGGAAACCATTCAGTTACTGATTCTGAACAAACTATATTCAGGTTTCGCATAAACTAAAATCAAAAAATAAGAAAGAATTTTCCGTAATTCAACCTCTAAAGGGATGAAACGGGGGTCCAATATTTGTATGGAGAAACCTACTTTCACAAGAGCATAACCACTGGTAGACGCTAGTCTTAAATAATTATTAAACTGAAATACAATTTTTTACATTTTAACAATAAGGTAAAACGAAAAGCCTTATCTCAAATTGAACGTCACATTTCGAAGTTCCGCTTCGTCACGTCAAGGAACATTTTATTCCGCTCGTGTGAATTAACTCCGACTATAAGATGTTTCGGCACCCGAACTACGGAAACCAGTGGATTTAGGCGGACTTAAAGATTAAATCAACAGTGTTTTGGTGAGAATTGACTTTAAGTCCCGTGTTACAGGCTCGTGGACAGTTTGGTTATGGGTAAAGTGTACACGGACTCTTATTCAATTTAGTTCAAAAATGCTCCATCTAAATCTATTACCCTTGATAGTCTAGGCCTATGAGAAACATATAATTTTCATCATCATCATTTCAGCCGAAAAACGTCTACTGTTGGACATAGGCCTCCCCAAGCGTCGCCACAACGACCGATCCTGTGCGTCTCGCATCCACCGCATTCCCGCGACTCTCACCAGGTTGTCGGTCCTCCTGGGAGGCCTTCCAACACTGCGTTTTCCGGTGCGCGGTTGCCACTTTAGAACCTTTCAGCCCCATCGACCATCCGTCCTACGAGCAATGTGCCCTGCCCACTGCCACTTTAGTTTGGCGATTCTTCGGGCTATGTCGGCGATCTTGGTTCTCCTGCGGATATCTTATGCGATCACGCAAGGAAATTCCGAGCATAGCCCATTCCATTGCCCTTTGGGTGACTGTCAGCCGAAAGTTTATGACCAATGCGTGTTGCCAGTGATGACATATGGCACCGAAAAAAGATCGCTTAAAATGGGCATCATCATATCATTTTAGTTAGTCAAATTTTTTACCCAAACCTTGCTTTATCAACTGTCATCTAACCGTTTTCAGTCCCAAGGTTGATTTGACATAAAGTGCTCATAATCTCGTTGGAGAGTAAGCAAGGTAAGTTAATTAGTCTCAGTCATGGAGAGTGCTCTTCATTTAATTACGACACCCAGAGCTGGCGTTTGAAGGTAGGCAAGGTAGCTATGAGTGAAACACGATTGATGGTACAATGAGTTATATTGTATAACGATCATATACAATTGCAAAAGTATCGAGTACAAAAATTATAATACTTCATATGCTATATAAAATATTAATATGAAAATTTTTATTGTTTGTTGTCTAGACTCAAATCTTTTGTGGTTTATTCTAAACCAAATAATATATGTTGGTTTTGTACGCCGTTTATGTTACTTTAAGACATTTCACATATTATGATGTATACTCATTGTTTACAATAAAAATATATTCTATTCTATTCTATTCTATTCTATTCTATTCTATTCTATTCTATTCTATTCTATTCTATTCTATTCTATTCTATTCTATTATATTATATTATATTCTATTCTATTCTATTCTATTCTATTCTATTCTATTCTATTCTATTCTATTCTATTCTATTCTATTCTATTCTATTCTATTCTATTCTATTCTATTCTATTCTATTCTATTCTATTCTATTCTATTCTATTCTATTCTATTCTATTCTATTCTATTCTATTCTATTCTATTCTATTCTAAAATAGTATGAATTTTTAAAGGAAAATAGTTGATACCACAATGTATCGATAAGTTTTTTTGTGTCCCTACTGGTAACTAGACAACATGGCTACCTTTTGAATTCTAGAATTATAATATCTAGGGTTAAAATTGACAAAAAATAAAAGACCCGTTTTGACATTTGATATTTTTATTATTTACGTCATGTAACCGTTTATATTACATTGTATAGAAAACCATTATGTAATTACATAAAACACTTTATGTAATTAATTATTATTTTATTGTTTCTTTCAGTTTCGTTCCAATTTACATTCTAGGGTATTTCTCAAATGCCAAAACGAGCCTTATATTTTTAACAAGTTTAAAATGGACTACACTCTTTATTTTTTCTTTATCTTACACCTATCTTTACAGGTTTTTTTTTATCTCCAATGCGGAAAATGAACTTATATCAACTATAGAAATATTTGATTCCATTCATTTATACTCTCTAAGGAATCATTTATACTATATAAGGAGGAAAAAATTATATTTTTATTTATACTGAATAAACTGAAAACCTGCCAGACCGATTTTAAAAATTCTGCCATCAGTAGAATACTAATTTATCATTGCGTGATTTTAGGGGGAGGTATATTTTAGGGGGAGGTATATTTTAGGGGGAGGTATATTTTAGGGGGAGATATATTTTTTACTTCTTCTTCTTCTTTTCGATTCGATGGTAAACTCGTCAAACTGTTTGGGCCCAATGGGTGGCTACATTAATAGCAGCATCGGTAGCACTCATCAAATCGTCCAGAGTGCAGGTGTATGGGCACTTGGGGCATTCTAGTATGTGGCTCATGTTTTGAACAGGAGCACCGCAGTCACATTGAATATCCTACGGGTCTATAAAACCCCATTTTGCCAAGTTGTGTTTGTAGCGGCCTACCTGGGTTCCCAACCGATTTAGTGCTTTCCATATAGGCCACTCCAAAATCGCGCCCAGGCGGGAGATGTTCTTGGGGTTTCATGAAATCGGATGGTGGTAGGTGATATTTTTTACTTTCACGGGGACGAAGCAACTTTGATTTTTGCCTGGCACGTGACAACATGGCAAGAAACCGTGTCTTTATTTCTG
The DNA here is from genome assembly GCA_961205895.1 of Mythimna pallens. NCBI lineage: Eukaryota > Metazoa > Arthropoda > Insecta > Lepidoptera > Noctuidae > Mythimna > Mythimna pallens. Next base: position 11,350,186 of record OY540849.1, on the reverse strand, counting down.
TAGAATATGGGTAGGCCTTTAGTGTGGGATGCTACTTGTTGACAGATCCTTTTTTTAAGGTGTAAAATCATCTATGGCCATGTCAGACTTTAATTGACTAAAACCAAAACAAAAAAATATACATTCAGCCAGTCATTCAGCATTTTTTTTGAAGTCGGTTATAAAAAGGGTAATAGAGTCAAGAGTGGATGGGATACATCTAGACGAGACGCGTGCTTCAACCTCGACCACATCATTGCTTATTACCTTTACGTAATCAAGAGGTCAAACGAGAGCCTACCAATAATAAAATTGTTGTCAGAAAACCCCAAAGAAATGAAAATAATGCTTTCCCAAAATAGAAATCTACGTAAAAGGAACCTTACGAAAACAAAGCATTTAAAAATTCCATATTTGGCGTCGGAATTTCAACTAAACAAACACCCGGTACTAAGACTGCCTGTCCACTGGAGCAGAGTAGAGTAAAGCGGGTTGAAGCTGTGCCAATATTAACTAATATAATTACATAGAATCTCCGCTCCTCTTGAGTCGACATGGATTTACAAACTCGTTTAAAAATTCATACACAACTAAAAAGCGGTGCAGGGAAGCGGATCAAGCGGAGCGGACAAGCGTAGTATAGAAGCGAAATGGGGACGCTGGCCACGTAGTATAGCCACATAGACTCGCGTGAATTCGGCCTAGCTCCGCTCCGCATTCCTCTTTCATTTCTATTATGTATTTGTTTCTTCATTGTGCGTGTATGTGTGCTAAATAAATGTGTTTTCTTTCTTTCTTTTCTTAACTTTTTGTGTTACGTACCTCAAAAGGAAAAAAACGGATACGAACCCTTATAGGATCACTTTGTTGTCCGTCTGTCTGTCTATCTGTCAAGTCCCTTTATCTCGGGAACGCGTGAAAGCATCGATATACTCAAGTCTGCGGTCCCTTGAACTTCTAAGTCAACAAAAAAAAAGATACGGCCGTTTATGTCGCAAAAATCGTAATTTTCGACACTCTCAAAGGAATCAAATTTCCGTTGACCTAGAACTTTGAAATTTGGCATGAAGCAAGATCTTATAGCACAAATATAGGAATAAATATGAAAACTGTAAATTTGTAGTTACGTCACAAAAAAATCCTTTTTTCTATAAGGAATTTTTTTCGAGAATGATTCGGGAATTGAACTATTTACATGAGTTAGTTTGTACGGAACCCTCAGTGTGCGAGTCCGACTCGTACTTGCCTAGTTTTTTTCTTTCTTTACATCAATGGAGAGATGAACTTGACAACTACCGGAGGTACTGGCTTGCGACGGCTGAAGACAGACGTGTGTGGAAAGGAAGAGGGAACCCTTCACTCAGCAGTAGGACATAATAGGCTAACTACTACCTACTACTTCTTTATCAATGGAAAGACATAGTCCACATTTCCGTTCCACATTTTTCCCTCGCACCGCTCCGCTACCTTACTCTGGACAGACAGCCTAAGCCAGGGTCAAAAGTCTAACAAAAAGAGTAGGTATTTTAAAAGCTTCCAGGACATTTTGTTTGTGGTAAACCGACCGGAGTGGCGACCCTGCAAGCTTTCAGCCTATTAAACCTGTGCTAAATATAGCCAATTCTGTTGTTTCAAACGGTGTGCGTGACTTTGTTAACTTGAGAATTGGGGGTCAAAACACGGGGTAAGCATTTTAGGGAGACGCTTGGGGTTGCGGCTAATAGTTTGTTTGTCAATATCAGAGATTGTTTGTTTTCTGAACCAGGATATTGTTACACCAAACGGCTAAGGAAAAGGAAATATATGTATTTATTTACATTTAAAAATACTAACTATAATTACAATAAAATAAATAACAATAAAAACCCTACACTAATTACAAAAAAAATGCATTGTATGCGTTATAATTGTTTTTTTTTTATGTATCTTAATATAAATGTGCCACTTTGATTAAATAAACGATATTCTATTCTATTCTATTCTAACTAACTAAAACTAAAATATGGCGTCAAAAAACTCTTCCACATCGCTGTCGACTGGTAATGTGCCCAAAAGACTGGCAGCATTGCCACGCTGTATAATTAACATACAGCGTGGCAATGCTTATCTTCTGTCCGATGTAAAAGCCAGCCCTTGGGTCACGCGAAGTGTCAACTAGACGTTTTGACAGATCTTTATACAACTTATGAGCACTCGGACCCCACGACCCGAGAGTTTCAATCCCTAACGGTTCAAAAATAGAACTTCCAACAAGGTTATTATATTTTCGCAGCTTGAGGTTCTCCGCAAACGCAGCGGCAGCACCAGCACAACACGACGAGTTAGGAAGATAAGAATGCGCAAGAGTATCGACACAAGGAAAAGGACATTAGATGAAACTGTAATGAGATGAGAATGTGAAGGAAGAGAGAGATATGTATGAAAGGTGTGTGTTAATCTAATGTAATATACCTATATATATATTTCGTATTTCAGTGATTGTGGTCGCACTTTTCCGAAGCGGCTCGACCGATAGTAATGTTTTTTTTTCAGTACATTTGATTGGTATAGGTTGTAAAGCAATTTTAACTCCCCTACCTTCGATTTTAGTAATTTTATTTCGATTTCTTTGTAAAATTTATATGATAAGACAATTTTTGCCGAATCAGTGAGTAATAATAAAACGTTAATGAATAAATAAAATTATAAGGAAAGATATATGTTTATTTTTGACAATATAAAAAACAAAATAAAATAATTTCCTTACCAAGTAATTAAAATAAAATAACGACATTGAAAAGACTCATGCGAGCCCAAAAAGGCTACTATCTAATTTTATGATGAGATATTTAAAAAAAGAATAACGCAGAGCTACTATTCTGATATATCCTTTAATGCCACAAACAAAAACTAACGGGAGTAAATAACAAATAAAATAAATTAAAGGTTGTTTGTGAAACAGGAAACATGAATGTAGTACAGATGACTGAAAAGTTGTTAATAAATCGTAAGTTAAATGTCCTGGAATTATTAGTAGTTTTCCTGTGAGGTTTCTTTAATATATTTCTCGCGGGCAGGATGAGCCATTGGCGCCGATTTTCTTGAGGTGTACAAGAGAATCGGAACTGAACTTATTTTTAACCATTGCTCTCTATTTTTTTTCTCCCGTTTAAACGCCGACACTTCCGGCTAAACATGACTGGACTAAAACCATAAACTTCAATTTTGCATGCTATTGTATAAGTATACAATATAAACACATATAAAGAATATCTTATCTTATCTTATCTGAACTAAAAAGAGACAACAATAATTTTACTGTCAAAATTAAACTGTCAAATTAGTTCACGTGATGCACTTCTTTGTATTCTTGCTGTTAATCTACACGTTCTGAAATCTCGTCTGAAATTGTATAGCAAACGAAATTCTGACTAATTTCACAGGACTAAAGGTTCTTGCTATCTTTTTTATACGTTACTATTATAAGAGAGAGTGATTGTTTAAAATAACTTTAATTAATGTAAATAAGAGAATTGGTGCCATTGTTGATATTGTTGCATGCTGCAACTTTTCCATGCAAATATAAGCATAGCATAAGTATAATCAGCCTTTTAATGTTCATACTGCTGGGACTTAGGCCTCTCTAGGAGAAGGAATAGGGACCGTAATCCACCACGCAGGCCCAGTGCGGGTTGGTGAATGTCACATGTCTTCGAATTTTCGGTTCTAGGACATGCCGGTTTCCTCACGATGTTTTCCTTCACCGTTTTGAGAGCAGTGGTGATGAAATGAATTACATTGTACATAAAGTAATGCGCCTGATTGGGCTAGCTAGCTACTCATTGCTCGCCGTCTGCAAGCTCGTGCCTAAGGTGATCGAAAATCGTCCTGCAACTCTCGACGCTTGGTGCGACTCCGGCGGCACTGTTAAAGATTTACAAATGACAGCCGGGACTTTTCGAGGCACTAAGGAATCTTGATACACTAAGTTGGTCACCAATCCCATTGGATCCCATTAAATGAGTGTCCAATATTATTACTATGCATTGTTTATCTTAGTGACGAGGTTCTCCTTTAGGGCCGATTCACACCGGAATAGCAGCGGCCGGGTGCGACGCGAAGAGCCGGCCACAATTGGCCGCTGGTCGTGCTCACGGCCGCTCCGCTGGTAGAACCATTGATAAGACGTGCTTGGACGCTTGACTGTTCCCCGTTATATCCATAATTATAGCTTAAATGTTATGTTATTTGCTACAGAGGAGTAATATAAGAGAAACAGTATTCGTGAATAGCCCAGCGGCTATAACGCTACCCTCACCATAAATAATGTATCTGGCTGTTTTTTAAACACTAGTGTGTTTATGGATGTATCGGCTGGACACATTTGGGCTACAATATTGTCCGAAAGATTTACTGCGGCCCTGAAAAGCAAAGGGCAAATGAGTCAGTAAAAGTGTGAAACGCCCTCTCGCTCCACGCTAAAATGGGAGAAGTCGTTTGATGATTTCTCATCCCAGTAAATAGGAAAAAATCCGGGCAAGCGCGAGTTGGCCTCGCACTTTGAGGGTTCCGTACAAACTTACCTATGTAAATAGTTCAATTCCTTTTTCTTGTGACGTAACAACAAATATACCTACTGTTTTCAGATTTGTTGCTATACCTGTGCTTTAAGACGTTGTTTTATTGTCAAAATTTAGGATTTTGGGTCAACGAGAAGTACCTTATGAATTTAGCTTCAAGGGACCGCAGAACTGAGTATATGGTTTTAATTTTAACTCAATACTCGTACGTAACGTATAAAGGGTCAAAAACAAACGATTTTTCCTTTTGAGGCACGGAACCCAGAAAAAAAAAATTGTTAAAGTAGGACCAATTTGTTTTTACCATACTCCAACGTTCTAGAAGCATGGTGTTAATTTAAGTTAACAAATCAATTCGTGCTGAATCAGACAAAACTATACAGTCTTTGGTTTATTCAACTTAGTTATTACCAAGATTAATTTGCCAACGTTAATTATAATAACAGGAAAGCCCATTTCAACCAGCACTGCTTATACAAAGACCTCTGAAATGTAATAGACACCCCCTGTTTAACGAAGTCTGTACGTGCGAGCCAAATTGATACAATTTTGGTTTAAATTTTAACGTTTTGCTTATCATAGTCTTTTAATTAAGTAATTTCTGTGTAGTAAGGGTCGAGCACTGATGGCCGAGTGGTAACGGCCCCGACTTACGAGTTGTAGGTCGCGTGTTCAAACCCAACCAGGCGTATTCTCATAGGCGTAGCAACTCAAAACGGTAAAGGAAAACATCGTGAGGAAACCGACATGTCCTGGAACCAAAAATTCGAAGACATGTGACATTCACCAACTCGCACTGGGCCCGCGTGGTGGATTATGGCCCATTCCCTCTCCTAGAGAGGAGGCCTGAGTCCCAGCAGTGGGAACATTAAAAGGCTAATTATGCTATTACTATGCTAAGGGTCGATTCATACCGAAATGTTAGCGGCCAGCAGTGATGGGGACGCAGCACTTTCAGAGTGAAATAATTTTAAGCTTTGTCTACTCGTACATCCTTAAAAGGCCAGCAGGTTTAGAGAAATGAGTTTTTCAACATACTTTATCGAAAAACCCGCTCTTACCTCTACCGCTTTAAGGCACGCAATTTTCTGTTTTTGGAACTAGTGCAGAGAAGTGCACCACCTCGCCCCCACCTCAATTTATTACAAGTATCGTATCAGGCTAGGTACCGCCCTGCCCCCACGTGTCCCTGGGCAGCCCTATTTATTTATTTCTTCCTTTGATATACGTGGAAATATGTCACTGCAGCATTCGGCTCTATAATACCCTCGCTAGCTTTTAATATTATTTGGCATACTTAATTCAAGTTATTGAAGCAAATGTAACAGACATGAAAATTGAATGCATTAATAATAATATTCCACAACTATCACACAGCGCCGTCTAGTCTCAAGCTTAGCAGAGCTTATGAGTACTAGACAACCGATAAACATACTTATAAATTTCTAAATACATACATATTATAGATCAATTACACCCAGACACAGAACAAATGATCGTGTTCATCACACAAATGTTTGTCCTGGGTGGGAATCGAACCCACGACCTCCGGCATAGCAGTCAGGACCACTAGCTACTAGACCAACAGGTTCATCAATTTTCTTTAAGTGAGTGAATAGGATTATATTGGAAATATTATACCTGCGCTGATCGGTACCGACCCGTACAGATTTGTCTGTACCGGAAACCTGTTTCTTTATGTAAGCACCCCTTAGACTAGACTGCGGCCGGCGTTGTGTGATAGTTGTGGAATATTATTACCATATAAAAAAAAAACTTTAATTTGGATTAGTGGATATCCATATGGGTCAGTAAACTATGCTAGTAACCTTACTATCTATTTTAAAACAAGGTGGTTGTTCTTAATACATCGGTGAACAACATCACCTAAGAAAGGATAATCGTACCTCCCAGCTATGGTCTTAAAGATGCAGGGTGGTGCACTATGCAGAGCAAAGAAGATGTAGATTTCTATCAGACAATTGCGTAAAAGCCATCGACGTGTGCCTCTTTTTATTTTGTTTTTTTTCAGTGGGAAAATCATAAAGATAGTGTCAGACTTTCACTGACTAAAAACCCACTCCTGTTCCTTCGTTGCCTTTCATACCAGGGCCGAGTCTTCTTTTCAGAATCAGACCCTTGGCCCCAGTAGGCTTCAACCCTACTGGGCCTCCGTTTGCTGACATCTCCTTGAGGCGCGCGTGGAACATTAAGCGCCGTCGACGACTTGGGCTCGGTCCGGCGGTTACTGGACGGTCAACGGCGAAGCTACCAATTTCTCGCCGTCCGCGAGCTTGCGCCTACGGTGGCCGGTAATTGGAATCGGAATCACGGCGGCGGTGGGGCGCGAGGCCATTGCCTCGTGCGTTTGAACATACCTGATGCACTTCAAAAACGGGATAGCCCCATCAAGAAACACAATAAATAAATTCTTGTCAGATTTAATTATGTAATCTGTCCTGAAGATGGACCTTTCAGCATGATTGTAGCACTTCTGTTTTATTTATACTTAAGATGTTTTATACCCACGAATCGTTGAGGACATAAAAGGGAAGCATTGTTCCCATATTACTTCGGGCTATAAATCCTAGCTAGGAATAAATGGCCCGCTGTTGTTATTTCTGTAAAGCTACAGTTTTATCAACACGTCCTTGGTAAAGATACATTGTTTCGCGTTACGTTGGCGTTAAAAAATAAGGAAAATGGATGGCTTGTCGAATATTTATTTATTTATTGATTAGACATACATACAGCTATCACTACAGACCAACCCAATGTGTAGTCAAAAATATAAATTACAATTATAATTTCACGCCAATTGCATCCAATTCCTATAATTTACAAAAATCAAATAATTAATCCATATCATAAAATTAATATAACATTCCATTAAATTTATAGAAGGCAATTTATTATTTACAGAATACAAGTATTTAATTCAATCAATTATTTTTTATAAGATATATATTTCCATTATAACGTAAAAAGTGGAATGCAACTTTTGCGAATTCACTCAGTGAACATGAATAATAATCAGCCTTTTAATGTTCCCACTGCTGAGGCCTCAGGCCTCCCCTCTCTAGGATAGGGTAATGGGCCGTAATCCACCACGCGGGCCTAGTGCGGGTTAGTGAATGTCACATGTCTTCGAATTTTTGGTGTTAGGACATGCCGGTTTCCTCACAATGTTTTCTAAATGTATTTAAGTATTTTTACAATTTCAATAGAAGCCTAGATAATATCCTGAAAATACTGTACTTCCAAAATGTCTAATAAAAAACGTGTAATAAAGTCAAAATCGCGTAAGAGCGGTTGTATGAAAAAC